>CM068369.1:138067684-139497693 GCA_034769895.1 Magicicada septendecula | reverse complement strand
TTCTTCCTTGGTTGCTTGGTTGTCCTTCTTCAATTCTTCTTTTGTTGCTTGGTTGTCCTTCTTCAAGTTTTCTTCCATCTTCTTGCTACTGGATTTGATTTCTTCCATCATCACTCTGAACATCTCTTGGATTGTCGTGTTTTCCACTTGTGAAGGTCTTTCCAACTGTTCCTCCCGGATATGGACTTCCCCTGTTTGAGTGGGTACTTCAAGTTGTTTCTCTGGTGGTGCTGGTTGTTTATGTTCCACCCGTTCTAATATTTTCTCCACGTCCTCCACTGGGTCGCGCCTCCTTATCCTCCATATCGAGTTCTTTCTCGGCCTCCGCCGCTCTCTTCTTTGATGTGGCACGACGCATCTTCTTCCCTGATTCCCTGGCTGACTAACCGCTGCCAAGCTGAATTAGGAATTGGGTAAGTAATTACTGTAATTTCAACCCCTAATTACAGCCCTTTAGTTGGACGCCAAATTTGTAATATAACTTTGATTGAGTGGGTATAATAAAATAAATAAAAGGTTGATGTATGTAGATTGTGTTCTCCTGTAAGCCCCACTGGTTGGGCTAGCCAATTTTGTAATATATAACGGTGTGTTACTGTTCTATAGTGTTCTAAAATTCTGATGTAATCAAGCCCCACAAGTTGGGTTCGCCAAATTTGTAATATAAATGTAAATTACAAAATATACAAATATAAAAATATGTGTAGTTGTAGTTGTATGAGAATTGTACTCTCACTATTGTGTGTAGTAATATAGATGATGTCTTCTAGTCTTCATTCGGCTCTCTCTGCTGGTCTTCACTTTGGTAATATATAATTGTAATTGTAATGGTGTTCTGGTATAATATTACCCAGATTGACTTTTATGGTGCGTAGGTGTAGTAATGACGTTTCCGCTCCGGGAGACGTCGATTTGGTAATGTTCCTAAATAATGCTGTTATCAAATGTTCTTGGTGTATGTTGTTGTTGTAGCAATTTGAAATGTGATATAATTTTATAATTCTGAAATAATTGTTTCGAGGTGTTTTATATTCTTAAAATTTAGTAATAAATTGAGATTATTGATTGTAATTATAAATAGTATGTATGGTGTGTCTTCTAGTAATGATCTTCCCTTCGTTAAATTTATTAAAAAGACAATCCACTTTGATTAGGCGCGAACAGCTCTCTTCTTCTTCCTCTTGAAAGGTTGTAATTCGCATATATTGCCTTTAAAGGTTGTCGAGTTTTCTTTATTAATTAATGGTTATATTCCTTTATTAAAGAAATCAAATTCAATTCACTAGATAACAAGCGTTTATTCAACAAAATAATGAATTTGCTTAATTGAAAACAATGTTATAATGCCGTATCGACTCACTCAGGTCCGGTCGATCTATGACTTTTTATATTGGTATTATACACATATAGGTTTGTTTTAACGGTTATTTATAAAAAAGCCAGAGAAGGTCAGGGTCAGAAAGTATAACATTTACAATTCTAAAAATGTATTAAAATTAAACAATATAATGATAGTTATTAATAATAAAAGTTTATATATAATTTTTATTCACCCCAGTTCAGCAAACAGTTGTCGAGTTGAGATGACGAGATTGGTTCAAAATGGCCGCCTGGCGCATGCGCGGAGTTCACCTTCTAACACTGACAAGAGTATTTATGGAATAAATATGTCCCTTCTGCGGTTAAATCTTCTTCGCAATCGTATATTATCTTCTGGTGTATAGTTTAATGTCACTGGAGTAAGATGGAAAAGTCACTGGGTGTAAAAATGTTGTTAAATAAGTAGATCAATTGGTGTTCATGTGTGTCCGTTTAACCTCGAATATTCACTTGGTATTTGGTGTGATTCCAGTGTTATTTCGTTTAAATAGTGATATGTGATGCTGTTTATAGGTGTTATGTAGTTCATAGGGCAACTTCACCACTTCACAATGATTAGAATAGTTTAAAATTTAATTTTTACACAAAAACTGATTCCGAACTTTAGTTATACGTAATCGCCATTAAGGTTGGGTTTTATAAAATATTCACGTCAAGTGTGCTCTTCAATGTATAATAATGAACTGCGTGGATTTCCTTCGTCATCCGAAACGTCTTAGCCAATTTAATATTAAAAAGACATTGTTTAAAAATTGCCATAACTTCGACACACTTTAATTTCGTGCACTATGCTTATAAAGTAAATTCGTTATTACTTAACTGTTTGAAATATAAAATACATATTCGTTTTCACTATTCTCTTCTACTTATTTTGATAGTAATTAAGTTAGTATTACAAAGTTTTATCTGAAAATTATTTCTTATAATTTTTTGGGAGGTAGGCCTAAAATTATACTTCCCTGTCTTCTATGTAAATAATAGCCATTTTAACTAATATAATTATTATTCTATGAAATCTGAAATTTGTATAATTATCAATTCTCACTTATTTTATTGCAATTTAGTATATTAATGATGGTTTTTTCATATAATTCAGTTGTATATGATTCCCCTTCTGATAAAGTTAGTGAACCTATTTCAGTTTCAAATGGTATTTCATTATACAAATAAATAATTTTACTCATAGAATGACCATATCTTTAGAAAGCCTTATTTACATAGTATTTAATATGTTGGGTGTATCTTGCCTAAATATTGTCAGTTTGACTGGTTTATAAGATTAGGTTTATTAATTATTCTGCATTTTAACTTTATTATATTGCCTAGATTTGAATTGTGGCTATTTGCAGAATGTTTTACTAATGTAATTATTTTATTTCCTTCTCTGACTTCTGACTCTGATATATTTGATTAAAAATTAGTTCTCTGATCTGGCATAACAGTAATTATAGATTATACAATTAAAATATAACACCCAGATATATAAAACTGGTGTTCTTAATAACATTGTTTTGGTATATCACCTAATAACATAATAAAAAGTATTTCTACAACATTGGAATGTTATCTAATTTTAGATAATGCATTCCTAAATTAACATGAACAATAAAATAACAATTATAATACTAATATTTCTTATGACTAACCCTTACTTATCTAAATGCTATATTTAATTAGAACCCCACATTTGGATCCATATATAATTGTTAATACCTTCTACTACTCCATCATAAACAGTTAGTTCTGTAATTCCCCATTTTATAAGATTTATGCCCCCTCTTAAAGTGTAACCCTGGCTATCTAAGTTATATTCCATTCTATGGAATGTTCATACAGTTTTAGTAGCTTTTTATTAGTAAAATTACTACTTCATTATCAAAGTAGGCACTGTTCACAAAACTTAAAGTTTGTTACTATGTACTGCAACTCATGTACCCTTTTAAAGTTTATTATTTATAATTTGATCACTTACACTTTTCCATGGTGAATCATTACTATATTTACTAGTCTTTTTCTAGTTTTTAATATAAAATATTCAACCATGGGGGAACTGTGAAGATTTGTTTATGCACATTACACAATAACTTTTTGAATGCACTAATATTTACTACAGCTAACACTTTTAGTTTTTTGTCAGTTTTACAGTGATATGGTTTTTTAATGTGTTATACTTTCTTTTTTGGGCATTCATTGATTTTGGGGTTTTTTGGGGGTTCTTTCCCTATGGGGTTTTTGTTTTATATGGGTCGTCTTAATTATTCTTCTTTCTTCTTGAGTTTGGTTATTCTTCCTTCTTCTGTAGTTTTGGATTATCCTTCCTTCTTCCTTCTTCTGTAGTTCTTATTTTTATTCTTCTTCTTTCTTCTTTGAGTTTGGTTCTTCTTTATTCTTCCTTCTTCCTTCTTCAGTAGTAGTAGTTTTAATTAGTCTTCCTTCTTCTTTCTTCAGTAGATTTAGTTTGTTCTTCTTTCTTCAGTAATAGTAGTTTTAATTATTCTTCTTTCTTCTGTCTTCTGTATCTTTGATTGTTCTTCTTTCTTCAGTAATAGTAGTTTTAATTATTCTTCTTTCTTCTGTCTTCTGTATCTTTGATTGTTCTTCTTTCTTCAGTAATAGTAGTTTTAATTATTCTTCTTTCTTCTGTCTTCTGTATCTTTGATTGTTCTTCTTTCTTCAGTAATAGTAGTTTTAATTATTCTTCTTTCTTCTGTCTTCTGTATCTTTGATTGTTCTTCTCTCTTCATTCTTCAGTAGTAGTAGTTTTAACTAGTTCTTCTTTCTTCATTAGATTTAGTTTGTTCTTCTTTCTTCTTTGAGTTTTAATTGTTCTTCCTTCTTCTTTAGCTTTGATTGTTCTTCCTTCTTCAGTAATAGTAGTTTTAATTATTCTTCTTTCTTCTGTCTTCTGTATCTTTGATTGTTCTTCTTTCTTCTCTAGTTCTGTAGTAGTAGTTTTAATTAGTTCTTCTTTCTTCATTCTTCAGTAGTAATAGTTTTAATTCTTCTTCTTTCTTCTTTAGTTTTAATTAGTTTCGTTTCTTCTGTCTTCAGTAGCTTTGATTGTTCTTCTTTCTTCATTCTTCAGTAGTAATAGTTTTAATTATTCTTCTTTCTTCTTTAGTTTTAATTAGTTTCGTTTCTTCTGTCTTCAGTAGCTTTGATTGTTCTTCTTTCTTCTGTCTTCAGTAGCTTTGATTGTTCTTCTGTCTTCTTTGAGTTTTGATTAGTTTTGTTTCTTCTGTCTTCAGTAGCTTTGTTTTTTCTGGTCTGGTTTCTTTGACGGGGTATATTAATTGCCTGCTTCAATCTTACCTGGGTAATTTTGTTATTATCATTTTTAGTCTTCTGGGTTTTTAAATTTGTATTATATTATATTGTTTGCAGAAATTTTCTTTATTCAACCTTTCTTGTGAATATATTATTAAACAGTGCATTTTAATTAATTCTCATCTGGATATTCCATATCTTAGAGCTTTATTAATGATCATTGAGTAATGTATTTGTGTGGATTATCTGTCATGCTACAGATTGCTCTCTTCCAGAAGTGATTAGTTCAGATCATACTTAGTTTGTCTGAAATAATTGCTTATGACATTATATTATAAATTATATTTCTTTACTTCCTTCACATTTCTAAAAATTTTTTCTCCCATATTTTTGAGCTTATTTATATCTCATTATTAACTGGATTCTTACTGATAGTAATAGTCATCTGAGGTTCGTTATTTTTTATTTTTCCATTTTCTTCTTAACTCGTTTCTTTATCCTTGGGATATTTATTCCCTAAAATTCCCTAACACGTTAGCTGGGGCAGTGTCCAGAGGGGCTCTGTAGGCATCTCACTCTGCTGGCCATACTACGTCATTTATTGATTACAGAGGTAAATCATCTCTGACCAATACATAATAATACTGCTGGACTTATCTCAGACAGTCATTAATAAAATTATATAAGAATAGTCCACCTTATGACTATTAAAAAAAAAATTAAATATCTTTGGATATTTCACTTCGTATACGAACAGATCTATTTATATATCTATCTTAGTGAATCTCTATCTCAGTTATTTTTCTCAATGGTTAGCTCTGCTGGCATTTTATTTCTCCTTGTGATTGGAAGCTGGTATAATATAATCATCACTTATTATTCAGTGTAAAGTTTTTAATTCTCTGTCCTTTTTTGACTGTTATCACAATCTCCTTCTGGTCATTGGTAGCATATATTTTGTATTATATTTTTGTTCCTTTCTTAATTCTTGTGAATCGTTCCACTAGTATTATGTTTTTTCCATTACTCTCTCAATTGTCTTTCTAATAACTGACATTTATTGTATGATCATCTTTTTCATATGGATTTATTTATATATAGTTTTTCCTTTCTTTTTCAAAATTTTATTTTGCTCTTGCTTTTTATCCAAATGCACTCTTTAATTATTAATGCCATATGTTTAATATCTCTGTTTATTTGACATAAAATTCTCATTAATTTCACTTCACAATAAGTTTATTCATTTAAATTGTATCAGTGGTTTGTACTGCCATTTCTTTATTCTTGAAAGTTTTTCAGAATTGGTCCCATATATAATTGTTTGTAATGTGTTATCCAAATTCTTTTTCTTCTTGTTCATTTCTAAAAGTTGTTTTTAAGATAAGGTAGTAAGTTGTTTTTACTTGGGTTTCTGAATTTTGTGGTTTAATTCAAAATTCATTTTCTTTTGATTCATAAATTGTTTTCTAAATAATAGGTAAGTAAGTAGTCATTACTTCATTTTTTGAATTTTGACCTTTAATTCAAAATTCATTTTCTTCTTTTTATTTTCCATAAAGTTTTTTCATAAATATTTGGTAGTAAGTAGACATTACTTCATTTTTGAATTTTGAGATTTAATTCAAAATTCATTTTCTTCTTGATTCATAAATGGTTTTCTAAATAATAGGTAGTAAGTAGTCATTACTTCTTTTTTGAATTTTGACCTTTAATTCAAAATTCATTTTCTTCTTTTTATTTTCCATAAAGTTTTTTCATAAATATTTGGTAGTAAGTAGACATTACTTCATTTTTGAATTTTGAGATTTAATTCAAAATTCTTTTTCGTTTTGATCATAAATTATTTCCCAAATAATAGGTAGTAAGTTGGTCTTACTTGTTTTTTTTTTTTGAATTTGGAAATTTTACTTACTTCTTCTATACCTTCCATTATTCATAATATTTTTTCATAAATATGGTTAACATATCATATTATTACCCTAAATATGGTATTAGCTCTCTTCTTTTCTTTATTTCAAATGTACTTCTTATTATTATTTTTCTTTTATATACCCAGGTTGAAGATTTTTATTAGGTTGGACAGTTGCTCATAATTTCTTTTTCTTTGACGTAGTTTTTTGCCGTTGCCGGTTATCATAACATCAGTCCCTTTTTGTGGAGGTGTATGGTATTAGACTTAACCGTAGTCTGTCACTTCATTTGCTCTCATTGTCCGGATGACCATAGTCTTCATCATCGTTCCGGTACTAGTGACATCTCTGGCCTTTGTCTTGTATTTCATTTTCCTAGCTGCTATTCCTTTGTTGGCTGCTAAGCTTATTCGGCTCCCTCTATCATAGTGTTTTATATACCAGTACGTCTCTGGTCCATCAATGATCAATGATACCATTGACAATCTACCATATATCTCCATCCCTGTTGTATTCCATTTACCTCTGATCACTTCCCCGTGGTAAACTACTGTCTGCTGGTAAACCATTTCTGAGATTACCATCAATCTATTTCCATAATTTCTGGAACTCACGATTTCTTCATTGTTGGTAATAGGGATATTATCATTATCAAATAAACCATGGTTCATCATTTCCATTTCTTCTTTTGTTTTCATTAATTTCTTTGGATGCCTTCTTTTCATTCCCTTTTGTTTCACTTCCATATCCTTAGTATTTTCTTTCTTCCCGTTCGTTTTCTTTTCAGGTAACACTATCACTGGCTCCATTGTTTTATTGTTTGGTATTTCCTTTCGTTCTGGTTTGCTGTTGTCCAGTGTCTTATCCAATTCTTCATCCAAGGATGTGACGTTTTTATCTATTTCACTCAAACCTTCCTTCAAGATTTGTCTGTATTCTTTTCTATCCCTTCTTTCCTCTTCCCTGTCTTCTTTCATTTCCTTATGCCATCGTCGGTTATCCTCCCTTATTTCTTCTCTTAACCGTTGGTAGTCCTCTCTTAACTCTTTCCTTAACTGTTGATGATCACTTTCGATTTTCTTATTGGTTTCTTCCATCTTTTCCTCCAAATTCTTCTTATTTTCTTCCATTTTCTTTTCCACCTTTTTACTGGTTTCCTCAATTCTCTTATTGGTCCTTTCAATTTTACGGCCCAATTCTTCCTTTGTTTCTTGGTTGTCCTTCTTCAATTCTTCCCTTAAAGATTGGTTATCATTCTTCAAATCTTCTAATCTTTTATTATTTTCTTCTGTAGTAGAATCCATTTTCTTACTTAATTCTTCCTTGGTTGCTTGGTTGTCCTTCTTCAATTCTTCTTTTGTTGCTTGGTTGTCCTTCTTCAAGTTTTCTTCCATCTTCTTGCTACTGGATTTGATTTCTTCCATCATCACTCTGAACATCTCTTGGATTGTCGTGTTTTCCACTTGTGAAGGTCTTTCCAACTGTTCCTCCCGGATATGGACTTCCCCTGTTTGAGTGGGTACTTCAAGTTGTTTCTCTGGTGGTGCTGGTTGTTTATGTTCCACCCGTTCTAATATTTTCTCCACGTCCTCCACTGGGGTCGCCTCCTTATCCTCCATATCGAGTTCTTTCTCGGCCTCCGCCGCTCTCTTCTTTGATGTGGCACGACGCATCTTCTTCCCTGATTCCCTGGCTGACTAACCGCTGCCAAGCTGAATTAGGAATTGGGTAAGTAATTACTGTAATTTCAACCCCTAATTACAGCCCTTTAGTTGGACGCCAAATTTGTAATATAACTTTGATTGAGTGGGTATAATAAAATAAATAAAAGGTTGATGTATGTAGATTGTGTTCTCCTGTAAGCCCCACTGGTTGGGCTAGCCAATTTTGTAATATATAACGGTGTGTTACTGTTCTATAGTGTTCTAAAATTCTGATGTAATCAAGCCCCACAAGTTGGGTTCGCCAAATTTGTAATATAAATGTAAATTACAAAATATACAAATATAAAAATATGTGTAGTTGTATGAGAATTGTACTCTCACTATTGTGTGTAGTAATATAGATGATGTCTTCTAGTCTTCATTCGGCTCTCTCTGCTGGTCTTCACTTTGGTAATATATAATTGTAATTGTAATGGTGTTCTGGTATAATATTACCCAGATTGACTTTTATGGTGCGTAGGTGTAGTAATGACGTTCCGCTCCGGGAGACGTCGATTTGGTAATGTTCCTAAATAATGCTGTTATCAAATGTTCTTGGTGTATGTTGTTGTTGTAGCAATTTGAAATGTGATATAATTTTATAATTCTGAAATAATTGTTTTCGAGGTGTTTATATTCTTAAAATTTAGTAATAAATTGAGATTATTGATTGTAATTATAAATAGTATGGTATGGTGTGTCTTCTAGTAATGATCTTCCCTTCGTTAAATTTATTAAAAAGACAATCCACTTTGAATTAGGCGCGAACAGCTCTCTTCTTCTTCCTCTTGAAAGGTTGTAATTCGCATATATTGCCTTTAAAGGTTGTCGAGTTTTCTTTATTAATTAATGGTTATATTCCTTTATTAAAGAAATCAAATTCAATTCACTAGATAACAAGCGTTTATTCAACAAAATAATGAATTTGCTTAATTGAAAACAATGTTATAATGCCGTATCGACTCACTCAGGTCCGGTCGATCTATGACTTTTATATTGGTATTATACACATATAGGTTGTTTTAACGGTTATTTATAAAAAAGCCAGAGAAGGTCAGGGTCAGAAAGTATAACATTTACAATTCTAAAAATGTATTAAAATTAAACAATATAATGATAGTTATTAATAATAAAAGTTTATATATAATTTTTATTCACCCCAGTTCAGCAAACAGTTGTCGAGTTGAGATGACGAGATTGGTTCAAAATGGCCGCCTGGCGCATGCGCGGAGTTCACCTTCTAACACTGACAAGAGTATTTATGGAATAAATATGTCCCTTCTGCGGTTAAATCTTCTTCGCAATCGTATATTATCTTCTGGTGTATAGTTTAATGTCACTGGAGTAAGATGGAAAAGTCACTGGGTGTAAAAATGTTGTTAAATAAGTAGATCAATTGGTGTTCATGTGTGTCCGTTTAACCTCGAATATTCACTTGGTATTTGGTGTGATTCCAGTGTTATTTCGTTTAAATAGTGATATGTGATGCTGTTTATAGGTGTTATGTAGTTCATAGGGCAACTTCACCACTTCACAATGATTAGAATAGTTTAAAATTTAATTTTTACACAAAAACTGATTCCGAACTTTAGTTATACGTAATCGCCATTAAGGTTGGGTTTTATAAAATATTCACGTCAAGTGTGCTCTTCAATGTATAATAATGAACTGCGTGGATTTCCTTCGTCATCCGAAACGTCTTAGCCAATTTAATATTAAAAAGACATTGTTTAAAATTGCCATAACTTCCGACACACTTTAATTTCGTGCACTATGCTTATAAAGTAAATTCGTTATTACTTAACTGTTTGAAATATAAAATACATATTCGTTTTCACTATTCTCTTCTACTTATTTTGATAGTAATTAAGTTAGTATTACAAAGTTTTATCTGAAAATTATTTCTTATAATTTTTTGGGAGGTAGGCCTAAAATTATACTTCCCTGTCTTCTATGTAAATAATAGCCATTTTAACTAATATAATTATTATTCTATGAAATCTGAAATTTGTATAATTATCAATTCTCACTTATTTTATTGCAATTTAGTATATTAATGATGGTTTTTTCATATAATTCAGTTGTATATGATTCCCCTTCTGATAAAGTTAGTGAACCTATTTCAGTTTCAAATGGTATTTCATTATACAAATAAATAATTTTACTCATAGAATGACCATATCTTTAGAAAGCCTTATTTACATAGTATTTAATATGTTGGGTGTATCTTGCCTAAATATTGTCAGTTTGACTGGTTTATAAGATTAGGTTTATTAATTATTCTGCATTTTAACTTTATTATATTGCCTAGATTTGAATTGTGGCTATTTGCAGAATGTTTTACTAATGTAATTATTTTATTTCCTTCTCTGACTTCTGACTCTGATATATTTGATTAAAAATTAGTTCTCTGATCTGGCATAACAGTAATTATAGATTATACAATTAAAATATAACACCCAGATATATAAAACTGGTGTTCTTAATAACATTGTTTTGGTATATCACCTAATAACATAATAAAAAGTATTTCTACAACATTGGAATGTTATCTAATTTTAGATAATGCATTCCTAAATTAACATGAACAATAAAATAACAATTATAATACTAATATTTCTTATGACTAACCCTTACTTATCTAAATGCTATATTTAATTAGAACCCCACATTTGGATCCATATATAATTGTTAATACCTTCTACTACTCCATCATAAACAGTTAGTTCTGTAATTCCCCATTTTATAAGATTTATGCCCCCTCTTAAAGTGTAACCCTGGCTATCTAAGTTATATTCCATTCTATGGAATGTTCATACAGTTTTAGTAGCTTTTTATTAGTAAAATTACTACTTCATTATCAAAGTAGGCACTGTTCACAAAACTTAAAGTTTGTTACTATGTACTGCAACTCATGTACCCTTTTAAAGTTTATTATTTATAATTTGATCACTTACACTTTTCCATGGTGAATCATTACTATATTTACTAGTCTTTTTCTAGTTTTTAATATAAAATATTCAACCATGGGGGAACTGTGAAGATTTGTTTATGCACATTACACAATAACTTTTTGAATGCACTAATATTTACTACAGCTAACACTTTTAGTTTTTTGTCAGTTTTACAGTGATATGGTTTTTTAATGTGTTATACTTTCTTTTTTGGGCATTCATTGATTTTGGGGTTTTTTGGGGGTTCTTTCCCTATGGGGTTTTTGTTTTATATGGGTCGTCTTAATTATTCTTCTTTCTTCTTGAGTTTGGTTATTCTTCCTTCTTCTGTAGTTTTGGATTATCCTTCCTTCTTCCTTCTTCTGTAGTTCTTATTTTTATTATTCTTCTTTCTTCTTTGAGTTTGGTTCTTCTTTATTCTTCCTTCTTCCTTCTTCAGTAGTAGTAGTTTTAATTAGTCTTCCTTCTTCTTTCTTCAGTAGATTTAGTTTGTTCTTCTTTCTTCAGTAATAGTAGTTTTAATTATTCTTCTTTCTTCTGTCTTCTGTATCTTTGATTGTTCTTCTTTCTTCAGTAATAGTAGTTTTAATTATTCTTCTTTCTTCTGTCTTCTGTATCTTTGATTGTTCTTCTTTCTTCAGTAATAGTAGTTTTAATTATTCTTCTTTCTTCTGTCTTCTGTATCTTTGATTGTTCTTCTTTCTTCAGTAATAGTAGTTTTAATTATTCTTCTTTCTTCTGTCTTCTGTATCTTTGATTGTTCTTCTCTCTTCATTCTTCAGTAGTAGTAGTTTTAACTAGTTCTTCTTTCTTCATTAGATTTAGTTTGTTCTTCTTTCTTCTTTGAGTTTTAATTGTTCTTCCTTCTTCTTTAGCTTTGATTGTTCTTCCTTCTTCAGTAATAGTAGTTTTAATTATTCTTCTTTCTTCTGTCTTCTGTATCTTTGATTGTTCTTCTTTCTTCTCTAGTTCTGTAGTAGTAGTTTTAATTAGTTCTTCTTTCTTCATTCTTCAGTAGTAATAGTTTTAATTCTTCTTCTTTCTTCTTTAGTTTTAATTAGTTTCGTTTCTTCTGTCTTCAGTAGCTTTGATTGTTCTTCTTTCTTCATTCTTCAGTAGTAATAGTTTTAATTATTCTTCTTTCTTCTTTAGTTTTAATTAGTTTCGTTTCTTCTGTCTTCAGTAGCTTTGATTGTTCTTCTTTCTTCTGTCTTCAGTAGCTTTGATTGTTCTTCTGTCTTCTTTGAGTTTTGATTAGTTTTGTTTCTTCTGTCTTCAGTAGCTTTGTTTTTTCTGGTCTGGTTTCTTTGACGGGGTATATTAATTGCCTGCTTCAATCTTACCTGGGTAATTTTGTTATTATCATTTTTAGTCTTCTGGGTTTTTAAATTTGTATTATATTATATTGTTTGCAGAAATTTTCTTTATTCAACCTTTCTTGTGAATATATTATTAAACAGTGCATTTTAATTAATTCTCATCTGGATATTCCATATCTTAGAGCTTTATTAATGATCATTGAGTAATGTATTTGTGTGGATTATCTGTCATGCTACAGATTGCTCTCTTCCAGAAGTGATTAGTTCAGATCATACTTAGTTTGTCTGAAATAATTGCTTATGACATTATATTATAAATTATATTTCTTTACTTCCTTCACATTTCTAAAAATTTTTTCTCCCATATTTTTGAGCTTATTTATATCTCATTATTAACTGGATTCTTACTGATAGTAATAGTCATCTGAGGTTCGTTATTTTTTATTTTTCCATTTTCTTCTTAACTCGTTTCTTTATCCTTGGGATATTTATTCCCTAAAATTCCCTAACACGTTAGCTGGGGCAGTGTCCAGAGGGGCTCTGTAGGCATCTCACTCTGCTGGCCATACTACGTCATTTATTGATTACAGAGGTAAATCATCTCTGACCAATACATAATAATACTGCTGGACTTATCTCAGACAGTCATTAATAAAATTATATAAGAATAGTCCACCTTATGACTATTAAAAAAAAAATTAAATATCTTTGGATATTTCACTTCGTATACGAACAGATCTATTTATATATCTATCTTAGTGAATCTCTATCTCAGTTATTTTTCTCAATGGTTAGCTCTGCTGGCATTTTATTTCTCCTTGTGATTGGAAGCTGGTATAATATAATCATCACTTATTATTCAGTGTAAAGTTTTTAATTCTCTGTCCTTTTTTGACTGTTATCACAATCTCCTTCTGGTCATTGGTAGCATATATTTTGTATTATATTTTTGTTCCTTTCTTAATTCTTGTGAATCGTTCCACTAGTATTATGTTTTTTCCATTACTCTCTCAATTGTCTTTCTAATAACTGACATTTATTGTATGATCATCTTTTTCATATGGATTTATTTATATATAGTATTTCCTTTCTTTTTCAAAATTTTATTTTGCTCTTGCTTTTTATCCAAATGCACTCTTTAATTATTAATGCCATATGTTTAATATCTCTGTTTATTTGACATAAAATTCTCATTAATTTCACTTCACAATAAGTTTATTCATTTAAATTGTATCAGTGGTTTGTACTGCCATTTCTTTATTCTTGAAAGTTTTTCAGAATTGGTCCCATATATAATTGTTTGTAATGTGTTATCCAAATTCTTTTTCTTCTTGTTCATTTCTAAAAGTTGTTTTTAAGATAAGGTAGTAAGTTGTTTTTACTTGGGTTTCTGAATTTTGTGGTTTAATTCAAAATTCATTTTCTTTTGATTCATAAATTGTTTTCTAAATAATAGGTAAGTAAGTAGTCATTACTTCATTTTTTGAATTTTGACCTTTAATTCAAAATTCATTTTCTTCTTTTTATTTTCCATAAAGTTTTTTCATAAATATTTGGTAGTAAGTAGACATTACTTCATTTTTGAATTTTGAGATTTAATTCAAAATTCATTTTCTTCTTGATTCATAAATGGTTTTCTAAATAATAGGTAGTAAGTAGTCATTACTTCTTTTTTGAATTTTGACCTTTAATTCAAAATTCATTTTCTTCTTTTTATTTTCCATAAAGTTTTTTCATAAATATTTGGTAGTAAGTAGACATTACTTCATTTTTGAATTTTGAGATTTAATTCAAAATTCTTTTTCGTTTTGATCATAAATTATTTCCCAAATAATAGGTAGTAAGTTGGTCTTACTTGTTTTTTTTTTTTTAATTTGGAAATTTTACTTACTTCTTCTATACCTTCCATTATTCATAATATTTTTTCATAAATATGGTTAACATATCATATTATTACCCTAAATATGGTATTAGCTCTCTTCTTTTCTTTATTTCAAATGTACTTCTTATTATTATTTTTCTTTTATATACCCAGGTTGAAGATTTTTATTAGGTTGGACAGTTGCTCATAATTTCTTTTTCTTTGACGTAGTTTTTTGCCGTTGCCGGTTATCATAACATCAGTCCCTTTTTGTGGAGGTGTATGGTATTAGACTTAACCGTAGTCTGTCACTTCATTTGCTCTCATTGTCCGGATGACCATAGTCTTCATCATCGTTCCGGTACTAGTGACATCTCTGGCCTTTGTCTTGTATTTCATTTTCCTAGCTGCTATTCCTTTGTTGGCTGCTAAGCTTATTCGGCTCCCTCTATCATAGTGTTTTATATACCAGTACGTCTCTGGTCCATCAATGATCAATGATACCATTGACAATCTACCATATATCTCCATCCCTGTTGTATTCCATTTACCTCTGATCACTTCCCCGTGGTAAACTACTGTCTGCTGGTAAACCATTTCTGAGATTACCATCAATCTATTTCCATAATTTCTGGAACTCACGATTTCTTCATTGTTGGTAATAGGGATATTATCATTATCAAATAAACCATGGTTCATCATTTCCATTTCTTCTTTTGTTTTCATTAATTTCTTTGGATGCCTTCTTTTCATTCCCTTTTGTTTCACTTCCATATCCTTAGTATTTTCTTTCTTCCCGTTCGTTTTCTTTTCAGGTAACACTATCACTGGCTCCATTGTTTTATTGTTTGGTATTTCCTTTCGTTCTGGTTTGCTGTTGTCCAGTGTCTTATCCAATTCTTCATCCAAGGATGTGACGTTTTTATCTATTTCACTCAAACCTTCCTTCAAGATTTGTCTGTATTCTTTTCTATCCCTTCTTTCCTCTTCCCTGTCTTCTTTCATTTCCTTATGCCATCGTCGGTTATCCTCCCTTATTTCTTCTCTTAACCGTTGGTAGTCCTCTCTTAACTCTTTCCTTAACTGTTGATGATCACTTTCGATTTTCTTATTGGTTTCTTCCATCTTTTCCTCCAAATTCTTCTTATTTTCTTCCATTTTCTTTTCCACCTTTTTACTGGTTTCCTCAATTCTCTTATTGGTCCTTTCAATTTTACGGCCCAATTCTTCCTTTGTTTCTTGGTTGTCCTTCTTCAATTCTTCCCTTAAAGATTGGTTATCATTCTTCAAATCTTCTAATCTTTTATTATTTTCTTCTGTAGTAGAATCCATTTTCTTACTTAATTCTTCCTTGGTTGCTTGGTTGTCCTTCTTCAATTCTTCTTTTGTTGCTTGGTTGTCCTTCTTCAAGTTTTCTTCCATCTTCTTGCTACTGGATTTGATTTCTTCCATCATCACTCTGAACATCTCTTGGATTGTCGTGTTTTCCACTTGTGAAGGTCTTTCCAACTGTTCCTCCCGGATATGGACTTCCCCTGTTTGAGTGGGTACTTCAAGTTGTTTCTCTGGTGGTGCTGGTTGTTTATGTTCCACCCGTTCTAATATTTTCTCCACGTCCTCCACTGGGGTCGCCTCCTTATCCTCCATATCGAGTTCTTTCTCGGCCTCCGCCGCTCTCTCCTTTGATGTGGCACGACGCATCTTCTTCCCTGATTCCCTGGCTGACTAACCGCTGCCAAGCTGAATTAGGAATTGGGTAAGTAATTACAGTAATTTCAACCCCTAATTACAGCCCTTTAGTTGGACGCCAAATTTGTAATATAACTTTGATTGAGTGGGTATAATAAAATAAATAAAAGGTTGATGTATGTAGATTGTGTTCTCCTGTAAGCCCCACTGGTTGGGCTAGCCAATTTTGTAATATATAACGGTGTGTTACTGTTCTATAGTGTTCTAAAATTCTGATGTAATCAAGCCCCACAAGTTGGGTTCGCCAAATTTGTAATATAAATGTAAATTACAAAATATACAAATATAAAAATATGTGTAGTTGTATGAGAATTGTACTCTCACTATTGTGTGTAGTAATATAGATGATGTCTTCTAGTCTTCATTCGGCTCTCTCTGCTGGTCTTCACTTTGGTAATATATAATTGTAATTGTAATGGTGTTCTGGTATAATATTACCCAGATTGACTTTTATGGTGCGTAGGTGTAGTAATGACGTTCCGCTCCGGGAGACGTCGATTTGGTAATGTTCCTAAATAATGCTGTTATCAAATGTTCTTGGTGTATGTTGTTGTTGTAGCAATTTGAAATGTGATATAATTTTATAATTCTGAAATAATTGTTTTCGAGGTGTTTATATTCTTAAAATTTAGTAATAAATTGAGATTATTGATTGTAATTATAAATAGTATGGTATGGTGTGTCTTCTAGTAATGATCTTCCCTTCGTTAAATTTATTAAAAAGACAATCCACTTTGAATTAGGCGCGAACAGCTCTCTTCTTCTTCCTCTTGAAAGGTTGTAATTCGCATATATTGCCTTTAAAGGTTGTCGAGTTTTCTTTATTAATTAATGGTTATATTCCTTTATTAAAGAAATCAAATTCAATTCACTAGATAACAAGCGTTTATTCAACAAAATAATGAATTTGCTTAATTGAAAACAATGTTATAATGCCGTATCGACTCACTCAGGTCCGGTCGATATAATTGTTTGTAATGTGTTATCCAAATTCTTTTTCTTCTTGTTCATTTCTAAAAGTTGTTTTTAAGATAAGGTAGTAAGTTGTTTTTACTTGGGTTTCTGAATTTTGTGGTTTAATTCAAAATTCATTTTCTTTTGATTCATAAATTGTTTTCTAAATAATAGGTAAGTAAGTAGTCATTACTTCATTTTTTGAATTTTGACCTTTAATTCAAAATTCATTTTCTTCTTTTTATTTTCCATAAAGTTTTTTCATAAATATTTGGTAGTAAGTAGACATTACTTCATTTTTGAATTTTGAGATTTAATTCAAAATTCATTTTCTTCTTGATTCATAAATGGTTTTCTAAATAATAGGTAGTAAGTAGTCATTACTTCTTTTTTGAATTTTGACCTTTAATTCAAAATTCATTTTCTTCTTTTTATTTTCCATAAAGTTTTTTCATAAATATTTGGTAGTAAGTAGACATTACTTCATTTTTGAATTTTGAGATTTAATTCAAAATTCTTTTTCGTTTTGATCATAAATTATTTCCCAAATAATAGGTAGTAAGTTGGTCTTACTTGTTTTTTTTTTTGAATTTGGAAATTTTACTTACTTCTTCTATACCTTCCATTATTCATAATATTTTTTCATAAATATGGTTAACATATCATATTATTACCCTAAATATGGTATTAGCTCTCTTCTTTTCTTTATTTCAAATGTACTTCTTATTATTATTTTTCTTTTATATACCCAGGTTGAAGATTTTTATTAGGTTGGACAGTTGCTCATAATTTCTTTTTCTTTGACGTAGTTTTTTGCCGTTGCCGGTTATCATAACATCAGTCCCTTTTTGTGGAGGTGTATGGTATTAGACTTAACCGTAGTCTGTCACTTCATTTGCTCTCATTGTCCGGATGACCATAGTCTTCATCATCGTTCCGGTACTAGTGACATCTCTGGCCTTTGTCTTGTATTTCATTTTCCTAGCTGCTATTCCTTTGTTGGCTGCTAAGCTTATTCGGCTCCCTCTATCATAGTGTTTTATATACCAGTACGTCTCTGGTCCATCAATGATCAATGATACCATTGACAATCTACCATATATCTCCATCCCTGTTGTATTCCATTTACCTCTGATCACTTCCCCGTGGTAAACTACTGTCTGCTGGTAAACCATTTCTGAGATTACCATCAATCTATTTCCATAATTTCTGGAACTCACGATTTCTTCATTGTTGGTAATAGGGATATTATCATTATCAAATAAACCATGGTTCATCATTTCCATTTCTTCTTTTGTTTTCATTAATTTCTTTGGATGCCTTCTTTTCATTCCCTTTTGTTTCACTTCCATATCCTTAGTATTTTCTTTCTTCCCGTTCGTTTTCTTTTCAGGTAACACTATCACTGGCTCCATTGTTTTATTGTTTGGTATTTCCTTTCGTTCTGGTTTGCTGTTGTCCAGTGTCTTATCCAATTCTTCATCCAAGGATGTGACGTTTTTATCTATTTCACTCAAACCTTCCTTCAAGATTTGTCTGTATTCTTTTCTATCCCTTCTTTCCTCTTCCCTGTCTTCTTTCATTTCCTTATGCCATCGTCGGTTATCCTCCCTTATTTCTTCTCTTAACCGTTGGTAGTCCTCTCTTAACTCTTTCCTTAACTGTTGATGATCACTTTCGATTTTCTTATTGGTTTCTTCCATCTTTTCCTCCAAATTCTTCTTATTTTCTTCCATTTTCTTTTCCACCTTTTTACTGGTTTCCTCAATTCTCTTATTGGTCCTTTCAATTTTACGGCCCAATTCTTCCTTTGTTTCTTGGTTGTCCTTCTTCAATTCTTCCCTTAAAGATTGGTTATCATTCTTCAAATCTTCTAATCTTTTATTATTTTCTTCTGTAGTAGAATCCATTTTCTTACTTAATTCTTCCTTGGTTGCTTGGTTGTCCTTCTTCAATTCTTCTTTTGTTGCTTGGTTGTCCTTCTTCAAGTTTTCTTCCATCTTCTTGCTACTGGATTTGATTTCTTCCATCATCACTCTGAACATCTCTTGGATTGTCGTGTTTTCCACTTGTGAAGGTCTTTCCAACTGTTCCTCCCGGATATGGACTTCCCCTGTTTGAGTGGGTACTTCAAGTTGTTTCTCTGGTGGTGCTGGTTGTTTATGTTCCACCCGTTCTAATATTTTCTCCACGTCCTCCACTGGGGTCGCCTCCTTATCCTCCATATCGAGTTCTTTCTCGGCCTCCGCCGCTCTCTCCTTTGATGTGGCACGACGCATCTTCTTCCCTGATTCCCTGGCTGACTAACCGCTGCCAAGCTGAATTAGGAATTGGGTAAGTAATTACAGTAATTTCAACCCCTAATTACAGCCCTTTAGTTGGACGCCAAATTTGTAATATAACTTTGATTGAGTGGGTATAATAAAATAAATAAAAGGTTGATGTATGTAGATTGTGTTCTCCTGTAAGCCCCACTGGTTGGGCTAGCCAATTTTGTAATATATAACGGTGTGTTACTGTTCTATAGTGTTCTAAAATTCTGATGTAATCAAGCCCCACAAGTTGGGTTCGCCAAATTTGTAATATAAATGTAAATTACAAAATATACAAATATAAAAATATGTGTAGTTGTATGAGAATTGTACTCTCACTATTGTGTGTAGTAATATAGATGATGTCTTCTAGTCTTCATTCGGCTCTCTCTGCTGGTCTTCACTTTGGTAATATATAATTGTAATTGTAATGGTGTTCTGGTATAATATTACCCAGATTGACTTTTATGGTGCGTAGGTGTAGTAATGACGTTCCGCTCCGGGAGACATCGATTTGGTAATGTTCCTAAATAATGCTGTTATCAAATGTTCTTGGTGTATGTTGTTGTTGTAGCAATTTGAAATGTGATATAATTTTATAATTCTGAAATAATTGTTTTCGAGGTGTTTATATTCTTAAAATTTAGTAATAAATTGAGATTATTGATTGTAATTATAAATAGTATGGTATGGTGTGTCTTCTAGTAATGATCTTCCCTTCGTTAAATTTATTAAAAAGACAATCCACTTTGAATTAGGCGCGAACAGCTCTCTTCTTCTTCCTCTTGAAAGGTTGTAATTCGCATATATTGCCTTTAAAGGTTGTCGAGTTTTCTTTATTAATTAATGGTTATATTCCTTTATTAAAGAAATCAAATTCAATTCACTAGATAACAAGCGTTTATTCAACAAAATAATGAATTTGCTTAATTGAAAACAATGTTATAATGCCGTATCGACTCACTCAGGTCCGGTCGATCTATGACTTTTATATTGGTATTATACACATATAGGTTGTTTTAACGGTTATTTATAAAAAAGCCAGAGAAGGTCAGGGTCAGAAAGTATAACATTTACAATTCTAAAAATGTATTAAAATTAAACAATATAATGATAGTTATTAATAATAAAAGTTTATATATAATTTTTATTCACCCCAGTTCAGCAAACAGTTGTCGAGTTGAGATGACGAGATTGGTTCAAAATGGCCGCCTGGCGCATGCGCGGAGTTCACCTTCTAACACTGACAAGAGTATTTATGGAATAAATATGTCCCTTCTGCGGTTAAATCTTCTTCGCAATCGTATATTATCTTCTGGTGTATAGTTTAATGTCACTGGAGTAAGATGGAAAAGTCACTGGGTGTAAAAATGTTGTTAAATAAGTAGATCAATTGGTGTTCATGTGTGTCCGTTTAACCTCGAATATTCACTTGGTATTTGGTGTGATTCCAGTGTTATTTCGTTTAAATAGTGATATGTGATGCTGTTTATAGGTGTTATGTAGTTCATAGGGCAACTTCACCACTTCACAATGATTAGAATAGTTTAAAATTTAATTTTTACACAAAAACTGATTCCGAACTTTAGTTATACGTAATCGCCATTAAGGTTGGGTTTTATAAAATATTCACGTCAAGTGTGCTCTTCAATGTATAATAATGAACTGCGTGGATTTCCTTCGTCATCCGAAACGTCTTAGCCAATTTAATATTAAAAAGACATTGTTTAAAATTGCCATAACTTCCGACACACTTTAATTTCGTGCACTATGCTTATAAAGTAAATTCGTTATTACTTAACTGTTTGAAATATAAAATACATATTCGTTTTCACTATTCTCTTCTACTTATTTTGATAGTAATTAAGTTAGTATTACAAAGTTTTATCTGAAAATTATTTCTTATAATTTTTTGGGAGGTAGGCCTAAAATTATACTTCCCTGTCTTCTATGTAAATAATAGCCATTTTAACTAATATAATTATTATTCTATGAAATCTGAAATTTGTATAATTATCAATTCTCACTTATTTTATTGCAATTTAGTATATTAATGATGGTTTTTTCATATAATTCAGTTGTATATGATTCCCCTTCTGATAAAGTTAGTGAACCTATTTCAGTTTCAAATGGTATTTCATTATACAAATAAATAATTTTACTCATAGAATGACCATATCTTTAGAAAGCCTTATTTACATAGTATTTAATATGTTGGGTGTATCTTGCCTAAATATTGTCAGTTTGACTGGTTTATAAGATTAGGTTTATTAATTATTCTGCATTTTAACTTTATTATATTGCCTAGATTTGAATTGTGGCTATTTGCAGAATGTTTTACTAATGTAATTATTTTATTTCCTTCTCTGACTTCTGACTCTGATATATTTGATTAAAAATTAGTTCTCTGATCTGGCATAACAGTAATTATAGATTATACAATTAAAATATAACACCCAGATATATAAAACTGGTGTTCTTAATAACATCGTTTTGGTATATCACCTAATAACATAATAAAAAGTATTTCTACAACATTGGAATGTTATCTAATTTTAGATAATGCATTCCTAAATTAACATGAACAATAAAATAACAATTATAATACTAATATTTCTTATGACTAACCCTTACTTATCTAAATGCTATATTTAATTAGAACCCCACATTTGGATCCATATATAATTGTTAATACCTTCTACTACTCCATCATAAACAGTTAGTTCTGTAATTCCCCATTTTATAAGATTTATGCCCCCTCTTAAAGTATAACCCTGGCTATCTAAGTTATATTCCATTCTATGGAATGTTCATACAGTTTTAGTAGCTTTTTATTAGTAAAATTACTACTTCATTATCAAAGTAGGCACTGTTCACAAAACTTAAAGTTTGTTACTATGTACTGCAACTCATGTACCCTTTTAAAGTTTATTATTTATAATTTGATCACTTACACTTTTCCATGGTGAATCATTACTATATTTACTAGTCTTTTTCTAGTTTTTAATATAAAATATTCAACCATGGGGGAACTGTGAAGATTTGTTTATGCACATTACACAATAACTTTTTGAATGCACTAATATTTACTACAGCTAACACTTTTAGTTTTTTGTCAGTTTTACAGTGATATGGTTTTTTAATGTGTTATACTTTCTTTTTTGGGCATTCATTGATTTTGGGGTTTTTTGGGGGTTCTTTCCCTATGGGGTTTTTGTTTTATATGGGTCGTCTTAATTATTCTTCTTTCTTCTTGAGTTTGGTTATTCTTCCTTCTTCTGTAGTTTTGGATTATCCTTCCTTCTTCCTTCTTCTGTAGTTCTTATTTTTATTATTCTTCTTTCTTCTTTGAGTTTGGTTCTTCTTTATTCTTCCTTCTTCCTTCTTCAGTAGTAGTAGTTTTAATTAGTCTTCCTTCTTCTTTCTTCAGTAGATTTAGTTTGTTCTTCTTTCTTCTGTAATAGTAGTTTTAATTATTCTTCTTTCTTCTGTCTTCTGTATCTTTGATTGTTCTTCTTTCTTCAGTAATAGTAGTTTTAATTATTCTTCTTTCTTCTGTCTTCTGTATCTTTGATTGTTCTTCTTTCTTCAGTAATAGTAGTTTTAATTATTCTTCTTTCTTCTGTCTTCTGTATCTTTGATTGTTCTTCTTTCTTCAGTAATAGTAGTTTTAATTATTCTTCTTTCTTCTGTCTTCTGTATCTTTGATTGTTCTTCTTTCTTCATTCTTCAGTAGTAGTAGTTTTAACTAGTTCTTCTTTCTTCATTAGATTTAGTTTGTTCTTCTTTCTTCTTTGAGTTTTAATTGTTCTTCCTTCTTCTTTAGCTTTGATTGTTCTTCCTTCTTCAGTAATAGTAGTTTTAATTATTCTTCTTTCTTCTGTCTTCTGTATCTTTGATTGTTCTTCTTTCTTCTCTAGTTCTGTAGTAGTAGTTTTAATTAGTTCTTCTTTCTTCATTCTTCAGTAGTAATAGTTTTAATTATTCTTCTTTCTTCTTTAGTTTTAATTAGTTTCGTTTCTTCTGTCTTCAGTAGCTTTGATTGTTCTTCTTTCTTCATTCTTCAGTAGTAATAGTTTTAATTATTCTTCTTTCTTCTTTAGTTTTAATTAGTTTCGTTTCTTCTGTCTTCAGTAGCTTTGATTGTTCTTCTTTCTTCTGTCTTCAGTAGCTTTGATTGTTCTTCTGTCTTCTTTGAGTTTTGATTAGGTTTGTTTCTTCTGTCTTCAGTAGCTTTGTTTTTTCTGGTCTGGTTTCTTTGACGGGGTATATTAATTGCCTGCTTCTATCTTACCTGGGTAATTTTGTTATTATCATTTTTAGTCTTCTGGGTTTTTAAATTTGTATTATATTATATTGTTTGCAGAAATGTTCTTTATTCAACCTTTCTTGTGAATATATTATTAAACAGTGCATTTTAATTAATTCTCATCTGGATATTCCATATCTTAGAGCTTTATTAATG
Source organism: Magicicada septendecula (assembly GCA_034769895.1). Classification (NCBI taxonomy): domain Eukaryota; kingdom Metazoa; phylum Arthropoda; class Insecta; order Hemiptera; family Cicadidae; genus Magicicada; species Magicicada septendecula. The sequence continues at coordinate 139,473,819 of CM068369.1, read as the reverse complement.
ATCATTGAGTAATGTATTTGTGTAGATTATCTGTCATGCTACAATATATATATATATATATATATATATATGTAGTGTGGATACAAATTTGTGTTCGAGATAATGAAAATTATTGTCGGTTTAGGAAAAAACAGGAATGTATAATACAGCGTTGTAGAGCTGATAATGCATGCTATAGAATTAACCAGCGCCAATAATTTTTTATGGCAGATATTTGCACGCAGACGATAATGTCCATGAATAAGACATCTGCCGAATATGCAAATGAAATGAAGTCAATGAATATATACCGCGCAATTAACGGTTGGTGCTGCAGATAGACTCTCGTTATCAATTCCTACAGGACGTTGTACATCTAAAATTTAAACCAGTACATGAGTCTGGTTGTAGTAATCTTAGATTAATATTACTAAGAATTATCTTATTCATCTTGCTGACTACGTTGTGTATTTTTCAACATTAAAATACAAAACACTTTTGTTTACCATAATTTTATATTTTAAAAAGTAATTTTAAAAAATTACTATCTTTTTAATTTAAAAAATTCCAGTAAAATATTGCTAGCTAAGGATTTTCAAAAAACGCGGTATTTTTTTTATACGTGAATGTGTTTCTTGCAGTACTATTGTAAAATTTATATATTATCAAATTAAAATTACTTCTGCAAGTAGTTGATTTTAATTTTTTTTTTTTAATTGAACTGACCCACGTTTTACTGATTGTGTCAGTACCTTCAGAGTGTGTAAGCCTCTGAAGATACTGATACAATCAGTAAAGCGTGAGTCATGCCAATTAAATTGATAAAAAATAAGATCAGTTACTTGCAGAAGTAATTAAGATTTGATAATATATAATATTACTCACACACACAAACACGCAAACAAACACTGCTTGCTAGATTTCTTTTCTTGAAACGTATATTATTTAATACTTGATACTAATTTACATTTAATATTATTGTTTCCCTTACTTAAAACACTTTAGGCCATCGAATAATTTGCCCAACCTCAATTTGACACACACACACACACATATATATATATATATATATATATATATATATATTGCAGCAGTACGTCTGCGTACTTTACTGTGCATTGTCGCAGTTAGTTAAAAAAAATTGCTAAATTAGAATAAATAATTAATATCGTTAATATTTAAAACAAAATGCGTATTGAATGCTGCAAGTAACCAGTGAAGGGGAACACCGATTGTGCAGGACGGTACTGGCATATCACGCCACACTCAAGCTAAGACTGTACAATGTAAGTGATGTGTGTATGTGTGTGAGCCAGTGGAAACCGGCATAGCGTCACCCCTGAATAAATGTGAATTAAGTAAGTAATTTATTTAAATTTTGGTAAGTGCGCGTTAGATATGGAAAAACAAACTACCCCACGTTATTAATAATATAAAGACCTAGTGCAAAATCTATTGCGAAACAAATATTACATATTAATGCAGTGTAAATAAAAGTGAATAAGACCAAGAATAATTAAAGAATAGAAAAACTGTTAATATATAATTATACATAAAAAATTTACCGATCTTATGAACATCGAGTAATAAACAAAAGATTTTGCATGTTGCCAATAAAAATAAAATAATTACGAAAAATAAACCATTCTGTAAAGGGACGCTTGACAAACTATAACAATATAAATCGTGCACAGAATGGTTGAAACTTGATTTTTGCGCCCGACAGTATAAATAAGCGAGGATCGCCAGCCTCGACCCTCATTCACTGGACACAACTGCATCCGAAGGGTATGCCCGACTGTGGAGCATCCAAGGTGGACACACCAGCAGTATGGAGATAGCACAGTACGAGTCATCTGAATGCTGAGTGGACCAGGAGGACCGGACGACGGACTCCAGGAGGATCAGATGACAACGGAGGATCGACACAGGACACAGGACACAGGATCATGACGAGGAAACACTGAGTATCACCGCACAGCAATAAGGTGACATGAAACCATTTTTACTCGTCAACCAACGAGTCATAAAAGACATTAAAAAGAAAAGAGTAAAGAGACAATGATAAACTTACTTTAATAGTGGAAATAATAATTGTAAAATCTAATTGGTTAAATTGTAGTCATTTATAATGATATTTAACATTTTATAAATTATTTTTGAAATTATAACGTAGCATAAAAGTTTAAGTAATTTTAAAATTGATTGATATTTCATGAATACGATATTCATATGTAGGCATACAAAGCAAAGTAGTAATAATATAAAAAAAATATGGAATTGAAAAAAAAATATAATCTGAGCAAGTCGAGAGCACATTATATATTATAAACATTTATATTTATACATGTCAATTTATATCTTGTGTATTATATTTATGAATATTTGTGTAGACCTTAATGTTATTTGTATAGTGACAATAAGTGTGCGGTTGATAAGCACACACAAAAGAAAAATATGCGAATAAAATGACGAAATTTTAATTCGTAATTTTCGAAAATTTTATTTAACAAAATTTTGAATGATTTTTACAAAGTCGATATAATATGAGAAGTGTTATTATTATTTTAAAAACACACCATACACCTTTTCTTGTTACTATATATATAATATTATGATGTTATTCTATATAGTTTCATCTGCAAGTAATGTATTATGTTTTTGTCGTTACAATACCTGACGCACGTTTGACTGAAACAAATCAGCATTATCAAAGTTTTGTAAATTATATACATTGCAATGGGGCGAATTATCACACTATGTGTGAATATAAGGGGACGTTTTTACAATAAACATTAGTTTGTGTCCAGTGCAAAGGGGTGTGAATGTGATGTAACACGGTCGTTATTAGAATAAGTACTGCATGTTAACATAGATTAAGACAATTTTAAACAATAAAAAACAGAAATAAAAAACAATACAACACACTTTTTGTAGATGTTTTTGTAAGTGTTGTGCGCGTAACGAATTGTGTGAAGGTAATTGACATTAGGCCAATTAACAGACATACTTCAAGTTATTTATATTAGTGTGCAAATTGGAATATCTATTAATAACTAATTCTTTAATATTAAATACATTTTAATATACATTTTAATATGATGTATTAAAGTGATAAAGTTATTATTAATTAAATTACATGCAGTTGAAAACACGTCGTTTGGAAAGGTCCAGAACCCAGAAGTTCATGTTCATCAGCACGTGGTCAATTTTCTAGTACAATCTAGACTGTATTAATTTATAAAAATGACGTCGTGTGCGTAGATCTATAAAAGCATCGGTGAGTCGTGAGTTACGCAGTTTATAATAAGGCAGTATCTCACAGTCTCTCATAAACACTTAGACGTTGCGGCAGAAAATTCAAGTTCTAGCCAGACCTTGGGAAGTCGGAGTGTACTTTTGAGCGAGCAACTGATTTAGCACTACAAAGTCAAGCAGGGCGTTTGAGATTCTCAACGATCGATGGCTGTTAACGAGAGCTAAGTCAGGAGCAACTTGAACGGAGTCAACGCCCACGAAAAAACCCTGCGGACGACATCCCACCTTAGGAGTATAGCGGCCGGTGTGAAAGAGCAGGAGAAGGCCCCCGAGTCAGTCCGGACTGGTCCAACTTAGACCAGTAAATCCAGGAAAGTGAAATTATAAATTCTTTATAAAATATAAAACAATCAGAGGCTCCTTTTTAATTGATAAATGTTAAATATATCAAAATTTGTATTTTTCGAACTCAGAATTCTCATACACAATCTGTAATTGTTTTATAATATATAGAATAAACAATAAATGTATTAATTTACCTAATCAAAATTAAGTTCTGTAAGTGCAGCCAGCTTCAAACATGTCATCCAGAATATACTTTCTCTCTATACATATTTTTTTAAATATGGACATATTGGAAAAACATGTGTTAATCCGAACTGGTTTAACTAATAAGAAAACTGCGTGAAAATTATATACGAAAAAAACAAATGCTACAATAAAACTAAACGTTTTTACTTACATGACTTTACTTAAAACAATGTTTCTTTCAATTCTCAAATCAATTTCCTTTACAAATTCAATATTCAAAAATATATTGAACACACATCACCTTATATAACTAATAAATAAGGGGTATCTTGAATTTAAGTGAAACGTATAACATTTATTTTAATTTGTAGCTGAAAATTTAAATGGATTTTCTTTGCACTAATGCCTCAGTGCCTGTCCAGAAGTTCGAGTTATGTCATCATCATTATCATCAGCGTCATATTCATATGATATTTTTACAACTTGTAGATCCTCTACAATGTTTTTGCCTCTGACAGCTCCTATGCCAAGAATAAAATAATGTGAAGACTTAGCGTAATCACAGAACTTGTTCAACAAGTGTTCAAAACTGTTCTTTGAAGCGTTATGCGGAAAATGAAAACATTCTTGAAGAGATTTTTTGAAATTACTATACATGTACCTGTCTTTTAGAAGTACATTTTTACAAACTGCTTAAAAATTTATTTGTGTGTCTTTATTTGATTTTTGAGGGCGATAGTTGATTAACCGCAACCGATTGATTTCTGTGTCTCTATGTGACTGTAGGCCTAAAAAGTTCTATATTCTTTAAGAAAAATGTATCTGAACCAAGTGTGTACATGGACAAACCACATGATATGTACAACGTTAACGTGAAGAGGGGTGGTGACATGTTCAGCAGGATTAACTAGTTCCTACACAGTTCTGTATATGTCACAACATCCCTCGAGTGTAGTGCACATTGCATATACGTGATGAATGTGATCTCGAATACATGGAGTACAACGGTAATACCGTTACTCTGCCCTAAACAACGTAATCTCTTATGTATAATAAATATGTTACATTCTAGTTTTCATGTAACATTACATATGCCCGTGAGTTAAAAACGGTACTAATATTAAGAGCTCCATCACGGTTGCTGTCAATATTTAATTCACAACATGGTGCAAAGAATTTTAGTGTAAGTAAGAACCAAAGCAAACAAGTTGTTTTAGTAGTTTCATAACTGACACAACGGGTCAATGCATATAATTTGATTGGGTAATCTTTATAATCCTAACCCGGATGGTGCCGTTCACCTAACCGCGAGTTTGACATGTGACCCAGAGTTGGCAAATGTGACACGTATGTGTTTTTGGCAAATTACGAACATCTTCAAATATATTCGATTAAAAATAATTATCTATTTGAGGTGTAGCATATGTTTGCAAATCAAGGAAGGCAAATGGGTTAACCTATAAGTGTTTGCAGTTAAGTACTAACCCTGGGAGATTCCCGTCCATGTGGTCATGAGAGAATTTTAAAGAAGTGTTGTAAACTTATCAAGGTCGATAAGTTTAAAGTAGCTTTAATAACTCATTCCTTTCTCTTCAGTGAAAGAAAAGTTTAGTGTCTATATATTTATTTAAAAACAAAAACAAATAGTAAAAACATAATATCTTATAAAACAAAAATTATTGTATATCCGAACGAGTATAATTAACGTTTGTAAAGATTTCGGTATTGTAAAACAATATCTAAGTAATTTTTTGTGTGTTTAGCCAACGTGTACGTACAATTGTGTCTTATAGACTCATGCACTTGTGCGTGCGCGCGCACACACACAAACACACAAATATATAAAAATTGTAAAATATAGTGAGGGACGTATGTTCATTTAATCGTTTGAAGCAAGAACGCAGGTCTTAAAACCTAAGAACCTGTATCTTTGTAACATGATCACCTTTGCTTCTCATTTAATGTAAGAGATAGTTCCTACATTTTATTATAAAAATAGTTGTTTAGGCTTTAAATTTAATTCTTTTATTTTATTTTTTTATTTCAATGATTTTTACAGACGTCACTTCTGTAAAATTGTAAGAAACCTTTAACTAAGAGTCGCATGTGGACAAGTTTGCTATTTAATATTATGTATCAATTTTATGATTATGTAGAGTGGACGCTGATCCCATAATTTTTACCTTCGGATGTAGTGTTTATACTGATAGTAAAGTGATCAGTGCAATAAGCCGACTTATTTATATTTTAATGTTTAATAATAAGATTTTAAATATCTATTAGAATTGTGGTGGTTGAATATGATTCGTAATCGTAAAATTACTGGCACTTTAATAATGTAAAGTAAAAATTCGTGTTTACAGTTATATGACCAATTAGATTTGGAACTATATAATTACAAAATCTTACGTATAAATAAATTTATTTTTATTAAACACCTTACTACAAATTATTATTATTATATCTTGTGTCACTGTATTAATTAAAAGTTTAATTGGTACAATGAATATATCTGTTCTGTAATTAACCAACCGTCTTGACTATACATAGAAATGAAATGTGGTGTAACATATCGGAGAAATATAACAAATTTCATCACAGCGTCATTAATATTATAGTGTAGATTTTCTTCGTGAAAAAATTCCCATAGGAAAATAAAGGCTTTTAGTACCTGTTTTCTTATACTTATTGGTTCAAAATGAAATAATAATTTGATTAAAATTTATTTCTATTGGTTCACTAGTGCAAGTGCTAGTTCGTAAAAGGTAATACGCAGTTTCCTGTGCACCCTTTCCTAATGCAACGTTGCTAATTCCTAAATACACAGCTTTCTATATACTCTTCCTTACTGCACGAATCACATCAATTACTAAACATTTATTAGACGTTTTTGTAACCTCTCAGTTATGAAACCTTCAAACAACTGCCCTGGGCCTTCAAGACTCTAAACAATAGAACGGAGGCTAATACGCTAAAGTGCTATAATATAAACAAAAACAAAAAATTTACACATTACACTACACGCATACACCCTCATATTTATTGTATACTACACTACACATATTCTTTCGTTTATTTCATACGAAATATATTTTTTATTAGATAAAATCAAATCTATTATGGCAGTTATTCGGTATCCCCATCGCGTATGTCGTTATTATTATTAGGCCTAATCTAAACAATGATGCGTCCATAACGTATCGTATCGGGTTGGTAGTGCAATCATCTGAGGTTGGTTTTTGTTGTTGTTCGACGTCACGCCACCACATTTTCTTTTCCAAACTATTCAGTACTCAGCCGGTCGACCTTTTTTTTTTGCTGTCAGCAACTGGGGTCTAAGCTTGTAATTGGGCGAGCAGAGTCAGGCAATTTTCTTCAAATCTGCCCTTTGTGCTGAAAACTTGACATACCAAGGTAACTATGAATTATGTATACGTAACCTGCATGAATTAATGCCGAATTCATATTTGTCAATTGTATGTATGTAATGAAAAGTGTGTATTTTTTATGTATATAATGCTGTAACTCGTTCGTAAGCGATCAGATGTAACTTGTTGTAGCGTAAAGCCTCTTAAGGTTAATTGCTTTGCAGTCAGTCAGAAAAAAATATTTAATCTTTATATCAATTATGTATTGGTAATTTGATACTGCGATCTTGTAACATTTCTAATTATGTGCTGTGAGAGTGAATACACGTGTCCCGTAACTAATCAGGTTTGTACTAAAACTCATGTGGGACTTTCAGCATCGGCTTGGTCGAAGAGTACCGGTAGTTTTGATTTTCTCCAGGAAGCTATCATTTGCCGATGTAGCCTAACCTGCATTTACTTAAAGAGACGGAGGATGACACCTCGTGAAGTACCCAGGAAATACATATCTACGAGAGGCCCCCAAACGACATCGTCGTCGGCACCATGCTTCGAGAGGACACGCCCTTTGTTCTTTCAAGTAAACTAATTAATTACTAGTTAAAGGGCATCTGGAACTCCAAGTTTGTAATACTCCATACAAAAAGGAAAATGAACTAAGTTTATTCATAACTTATGAATAAGTTTATGAACTAAGGTTAAGGTTTATAAACTAAGTTTATAACAAAAACTTTTGTTATAATTAGGCCTAATGAGTTTAGGGTAGCATGTACGTAATACATTTTGTAAACTGACATTGATTGATGCATCAACATTAAATTTAGTCCGCTGGCTGGTATATTTTTTTACACTTAAAGAGGCCAATTTTTATTCAACTAAAATAAATCAATAATGATTCTCCTCACTGAAACTTACTACTAAATATATTCTATTATGCCTTATTAATAGCACTCAAAGTAAATATTACAGGTATTGTTGCCGAAATATTTTTGTGTTACATCTGTTTAGGCCTACCAACTCATAGTACAATTTAATATAGCACTTAACACAATACATAGCAAATTGTAATCAATAGCTACTATTTCTTAGCAAATGTAAGTAAAGTACTTCATATATGTGATACTTAGCTTTAGATGAGAAAAACAATGACAAAGTTTGCTGTAGTTGAAAAGTAAATAAAATAACAGTTCTGAAAACCTCTAGTACTCAACAATTTTTTTAGTATAAGTAAAATTGGCTACCGTCAGTCCAACGTCACATTATATAAAGTTATGTTTAGGTCGGATGGAGGAAGATGATTATGGAGGTTAAGATTCGACTTAGAACTGTGACGCCATAGAAGATGATTAGGCCGGTAATAACATGTGGCAGCGTGGCTTGAATTCTGAACAAACAAACCGCTAACATAGTCAATGTACTTGAAAGGAGAATTTTCAGGAGACTATATGGACGAATCCAGGTTAATGGGATATGGAGAATGCGTCACAATGAGGAACTATACAAGCTATAAAAAGACAATGATCTGGCCACCACCATCCGACTGCATAGATTGCAATGGGCAGAACACATCACTAGAATGGAAGGCAACCGAATACCTAGGAAGGTGCTGTTTAGTCAAATCGAGGGTAGAAGACCTGTCCAGGAATCGCTGGATTGACGCAGTGGCGAGGGATGCTGACACTTTGCTTAAAATTAAACGATGGACATCGATCGTCAAGGACAGGGAAAATGGAGGATAAGGTTCGACTCCAAACTGTGACGCCATAGAAGAAGAAGAATTAAAATTGTAAAACAGACAATCATTAATTAAATTTTAATTATTTTGAGTAAACATAAAACACTCCAAACACTGCTTTCTATTTAATTAAATTTAGAAACATAATAACTAAATAACAAATAATTTAATCTTAACTTTTAATTTAAGTATGTTTTCACAGATACCTCAAGGATTATATGGAAGACTTATTTCCAATACATGTAACTGATAACAAGAAGTAAAGCTCTTTGCAAAGATAATTTATAAACCTTTCTTAAAGCGGTCAAAAATTTGAAAGGAATGTTGAAAAAAATTTATTTTGTGAAATTATTGAAGCAAACAGTTTTGTATTTTGAATACAATTCTTCATAATTTTGTGCCTCGCATACACTTCTACAATTTTGTTAAAATTGTGACTTCCATTTTTGTACGATGATGCGCCTAAATTTACAATCGTTTCCACTGTAAACACTACATTCATAGTTGGGTTAAAATTCCCTTAATCCGATAACCGGAATGGCTTTTTAAAATTTTTGAATATTTCTGTTGCTTTTATTGAACCTGGTGTCTTCAACTTTAAAATTTCTTAAAGTGAATTCAGATTTTCGTCACAACTCTGTTTAATTTGATAACCGGAATATTTTTTACGATTATTTCAGTTAGCTTGTAAGCTTGTTATTTGTTAGTGTCGTAAACTTTTCAAATTTCCAAACATGAAAACTCTATTCATGTTATGGTGACAATGTTATTTAATTTAACATGAATTTTTGCAACGTCTTTCAAAATTGGTATCACTCAAATTTTAGCACTATTCTCCCTCTATTCTTGAGTAAATCAATCTCAAAAGCAATAGAGATCTGTGAGCTGAAGATATAAACACGCATCAAGTTCTACCAGAACTAGTTCATAGACTCAAGAATTATCGTGAGACATACCTCAAACAGAAGACATAGACACACTTACAAATGCCAAACTGAGACCTCGCTTCGTTCGTTCGTATATGGAAAAATTGAGTGATCGTTAAATACACATTTAAGAGTTATAAAATAATTGAAACACGAACATCAGAAATGGGGACTAAATATTAATATGAATAAAACAAAATACATGCCAATAGGTGAACTTCATCAAGTCTAGATATTGGAAGAAGATATGGGGAAGATTTCATATACAGAGGAATACAAGTATTCAGGGGTGAAAATTACGGGCATTAGGAATCAAGACAAAGAAATATAATTCAGAATTAATTTGGGAAAGATTGCTATATCTACATTAAATAAAATCCCGCAAATTACAGCAGAAACTAAAACCAAAATATTTGTGACCTACGGCTAAGAAATTTGGACTACTAATAAACAAACAAAAACAAAATTAATGACAGCAGAGAAGGATTTTAGAGACGTTAGGCAATAGTATCCAGGCGTTAGAAAATTAGAACTGACATCATTAACTACAGAATGAATGTGAAAATTTTAATTGCTGATTGTATCCAAACAAAAAGTTACTATAGTATGGACACACGAAAAGATTGTCAAAGAAGAGATATGGAATGGACCCCACCAGGAAGAAGGAAAAGAGGATTACCGCATATTACCTGAATAGAATAAATTGAGACTACATTGAGGGAACGAGAAATTAAAGAAGATCTTTGGATAGATAAGCAGCAGAGGAAGATGAAAATTCAATCGTTTCTGTAATATTTGGTTGCAGAATATGTGTGAACATTGTACAGGCGGAACAATTAAAATTAAATACACATTGAGTTATAAAAACAGTTACTTGCTACGTGCTAGTAAAAAAAATCTGGTCTCGTTTTGGAGCTCTCTACATCTCTGCACCGTTTGATAGTGACTGAGTTTTTTAATTAATCAAGCAACTGAAATTTCCATGGAAGAAGGAAATGGAATCATCTAGGAAGGTTATCTGTAAGAAAGCCTTAGTTGTGCCAAATGGTCTACATGGTCTTGTTTGGCCCGTGTACCTTTCCGATTAACGTATCAATAATCGAGTTTGTATAGCATTCTTACACTTCATAAATTGTAAGTTTATACTTCCAGAAAGTTGTGCCGCAGTGTTATAAAATACATTTGTGCTTTATCGTGTGTAGTGTTCTAACATAATTTACACTATCACATGACTCTTTAAATTCACATTATATATATTAATTTTAAAAAAGCGTATTTTAGTGTTACGTTACGTAATTATATTTAATGTAACTTTTATCTATTCTAATGCTTAATTTTTGTGGTCTGTGGAAGGAATGAGAGAGAAAGTGACCTCTTGAGCTGCATTAAATAAGTTACGGGCCACGTGTCGCCATTTTTACTATTGCGCATACTGATTGACTTAGAATGCTTTAATTTCGTTTATGATGTGTCTAATTACCATTCTTGCAATAACTTAAAATATTACGTTATCTGGACCTGATTATAAGTTTCGTTTAGGCAGGCGTCGGGATTGTTAAGTTCATTTGCAAACTACATTACATATGATCTTGTTCCTGAACTACATATAGCGAAGATAGCAATTGAAACATCAAGGAAGGGACCATCGTTATAAACATGTTAACTACTTACGTCTTTCACAGTACTGAATGTGGAAAATAATAATATAGCGTCCTAACGATTAGCTAATTAAGTGTAATTTTCTACATACCATCAATATGCATACGACAAAAACAATGTGTGTAGACGACACAAATACGAAGAAACACCATACAAATATATATGCTATATAAAATACACTAGGAGTGTCACTGACACAAATGGGCGGAGCATTTGATATTCGTAATCATTTATTTATCAATATTTTTACAATCAACCGTCATTGATCCGTTAGATAAATAGATTCATAATAATTTATTTATCAATATTCTTACAATCAACAAAATATATACACTTTTATGATACACACTTGTTATTGAATACACTACATTATAGTACAATATACATTAATTGTCATTCGACATATTCCACAACCTTTGCAACTCATCTCTACGATCAACCTTTGATGGACTTCTATTAATTTTTGCAGTCTATCAAAATTAAACGCCGGTTTTAATAATAATCCTTATAATGTTTTCACTCTTGAAAGAGCAACATACGTTAATCCAACCTGAAATTCATTGTCTCCTAAATTAACAATTGCCTTATCTAATGTTATCCCTTGCGATCTGTGTATACTAACAGCATATCCTAACATTAACGGAAATTGTTTGCGAGTACAAGAAATTTCATTTTCTTGAAAGATGCCACTACTGGTACAATGGGTATTGAAATCTCATACAGAACTAGTCCTGTATATTTTTCGAAAGATACGATTATACATATTGTCATGTGATCAGCTGCCGAGTCATAAATAATATCAGTTACTGTCCCAACAGAACCGTTGGCTAGTCTTTTTGTGGCCCAAAGATTTCTTCTAAGGATAACTCGAGCACCTTTACATAAACTTAATTGGGCAAATAATCCCTGAGCATCGTCAGATTTTCCTAGAGAGGCTTCTGGGCAATTATGGATTGCATTGATTAGAGCCAAGTGTTGTTTATTGCTTTCTAGTTTTTTATAATTAAAGCGTTTGATTTCAGCATTTTTTGACATTATACAGACAGTACCTTTGAAATTGTCTCAGATATTGTTTACATAAAATCTTGTAGATAGAACTGATAATCTTGTTCAGTGACTGTTCCATTTGCGACTCTATTTAAAGTCTCTCAGAAATTATTTTGAGAATCACTTTGCTGTCGCATAATCTCCGTTAAAAAGAAAACTTTTTTTAACTGTTTGTATAAAAGATTCGATTGAATGGTCTGAACAATATTACCAATATTTTAAAGACTTCTGTCACAAACCGGTGAAAGTTGGGACCAATCACTGACTAAATACACGCAAAGGCAACCAAAAGGAACAGCTGAAGGGCGCTGCTTTGCTTGTTTGAGTCGCATATCCACTTTGAAAAACAAATTCAAACACAACATACTGGCTTCATCAATAATAACGAACCTCACATCTTTTAATTCTTTTTCAAAAGCAATTTTGGATTCACCTTCTAAATCTTTGAATATTCCTCCCCTTCTCTTTGAAACATTTATTCTTAGATCTGAATGAATAGTTTTACCAGCACTATTGTTAGCTGCACACCAGTAGGAGCCATTAAAAGAGTTGCATCGCAGCCAAAATATGAATTAATTCTATTAAACATTTCATTAATTTCACAGCTTTTACCAGTTCCAGCTTTTCCCTGAATAATTGCAAATCTTTGATTGCAATCATCATAGTCATTTAGCTGATATTCTAAGAAAGATAATATCTTATTTTGTTGGTCATTGAAAATAACGTTGTATGATTCATGAGAATCATACTGATTCCCAAATGATTCTCGATTTCTTTCGATGAAAGAACTTTTATTCTTTATATCTGGATATTTGTAATAGGCTGCTTCCCAATTATGAAGTAAATCGATATCACGATTACCTAGACCAACATGAATTGGTAGTGCATTAGGCATTACTGCTGCTACAGGCATCCAGTCTATCGTCAAAAATATCAAACTCGGTATTATTATCCTGATAAATTTCAATTTCTTCTGTAATTAAAGACATGTGTAATCATTCGTGAAGCTGTTCAAAATTTTGTCGAGTATAAGCCATGAACCATGTTTCATCTGTACTTTTCAAGTCTTCTTCATTACGCCAATGCTTATGTAAAATCAACTTTGGTTTACTATATAAATCAGTATTGACTGCAATGTTATTGTTGTTTACTTTAGGAAAAACTTGTACAATTCTTTCTTTTCTGTTTGTGCTAATTGAATTATTCCTTCCCTTAGAAAATTTTTTAGCAAAATCGGATAATATTATTTCTTCCATATCTAGTGGTCTACTACTATAAAACTGAATGAATGAATTACTGTCATTTTCACTATTGGTTCCACTGATTGCAACATAGTCTTCTATTGTTATGACAAGTACTCTAAAAGTTCTGATACATTGCTACAATGGAATTCCATGGAGTAAACGACATATTTCGCAAGCCCCGATATCTCTTTCTCTGATCACTCTTATCATCAAACTTGTATATGCTCGACGAGATTCTTCATCCGGGGGTCTCGATTCAACGATTTCTTGAAACATTTCCGTCAAATTTTTCGAAGCAGGTTTCTGACTTTTAAGCATATTTGGATACATATTCAACCTCCTGGTATAAGGAGGTGATTATACTAAAATCAGTATTTGCTCTCCATGTTTGTGCGATGACAGGATTATACTGATTCAGGAGTTCATCATTACAACCCAACCCATGAGTCGTGCCAGATCAGGCCACCAAAGATCAGCGGCACATTGTGCCGGGGTTTGAATTTCCCGGCGCGGTTATTCCTGTTCAGTGCTGCCAGCGCAGTTGGCAGCAGTGCTTGCCACAGCCACGGTGATCATTAAGATATGATTGCCATAGCCACGTCGACGCTCCGGCGACGCGATCAAGTGTGCCTAGTCAACCGTGTCAGCTGAGCTCTGTCTGTTGTTCATAAACAGGTGGACCCAAGGTTATTTTTTGCAAATTGGGACAGGTCGTATTATGCAGGATGTGGAACCAAATAATTCATGCCTCGTCCTCATTTCTCTGCCAACCTTCGAGGAGAAGGTTCCACTGGTCTAACGGCTGGTCTGCGTGTATATCTTTAACCATGCGTTCGTAATCTCGTAAAGGCGTTCAGGTTTGACTTAATTATATTATTCTGTGATTATTTAATTATGGATTATGTGTTAATATTGTGTAAGTGTGTGTGTGGCCCAGACTCATGTAAAACCTATTTCATTGTAAAAATCTTGTCTTGTAAACTTTGATCCACACGTTACTTCCGGTCTGGAAATAATTGTTGATATTGTATTCAATTGTATTTCGATAACGTTGATTTAATGTAATCACTATACTTGAATAAAACAAGTAATGCAATTAACCAGAGTAAATAAGAGGTTGATAAAAGATTGTGAAAGTGAGTGCGGTGTCTGTGTTCCGAGGCGAGAAAGTGTTATGTGTAGGTGTATTAACTGACGGCTAATCTCCAAATAAAAAAATGTTTAGGGTCCCTGCACCAGCTAGGAGAAAGGGAAAGGAGCGGTAGTCACATCAACACCTGTGACTACCCGAAGAGCAGTGCACCAGGATGCTCCCCGATGCCGTCAGGGCCAGGAGTGCTGATCCAACAGAAAACACCGAAGGACCCACATCTGCCCGCGACAAGAGCCAGTGGAGAATCATCACAATCAAGGGACAATCTGCAACACTCCCAACACACTGTTCATCATGGTTTCGTTTAAGTTCTTCTACACAAAAGCACAGGTGGGAACGTATTAATTATCACTCTTCCATCAGCATCAACTCAATAGACCGGCTACCCTTGTGCTGACATTAAACGTCTTTGTAAAGAACTTACAATACCTCAAATCAAGAACTGAAGTTGTTTAAAAATAAATTGTAACTGAATACTTTGTAACTGGTCTGACATACACCATGAGGGGGTAGTTAAATGGTTTATTAAAACATGGGTTCCTCCCTTAAACTATTTCAAGTCTAATCTGTATTACCCTCATTTATTGTAATTAGTGTGAAGGGTTATTCATGTTTTCATTAAGGGGTGGGGTTAACTTTATTGGTTCTTTATTCCAACTGTAAGCATGTTCGCGTGGTCTCCCTCATGGGGTATACTGGTCTATACATGAATATATGTATCACTTATGTCTATTTTATAACAACATAAATTAATGACTATTTATAGAAAATGAAACATGACTGGAACATTGTATCACAACTTAAACGGTAAATAAACTTGTTACTTGTTAAAAAGTGTTGAATGCAAATCATGTTACTCTGTTTGGGCTCCTGCACACTTTTCGCTTCCTCTAGATTAAGTAGCCTAGTCTTAAATTTTGCGTAACGGCCTAGTAGCCGTTATAACTTTAAGTAAAAACCCCTTAGGAAGATTATCACACTGCTCAATCATTGATTCAAGTTCACCCCTTCGTTTAATCCACTAAGATTTTGATCCTCTTATTTTTCCACACCAATAATATAAACTTCTTATTATTTGAGGATTACTCGACAGCGTGTTTCTCAGTTCCTTTATTGTTCCATTTAAATGAGATTTTCTAGAAAAAATTGTCCCTCGTTGAATAGCTTGATGACGCTGTACAGTGTTAAATGCAAAAAATCTGAACCTAGGATCTTTTGCAAAAGTCGGTCTTTATATTGCATTAAAAATTGAAAATATTCAAGTGCTGTAAATTTCATACTACTTGCTCGAGTATTATCGTTTAATTCAGCAGATCCGTAAGGTAGTAAAGCGGAAAATGTAATGCTTACATATCCTTCGCACAAGAATTCATTTATGATAGCAGTACCTTGTGGTCATGGAATTACATTATTCACTGCAGATTGGAGTCGATAAACTTCTGTGATTCTAATATTCTCCAGGATCATACTTTCATAAATTTCTTCAGAAAAGTTCTCTTCATCTCTATTCGCCTCAGGTAAATCAACTTCCGGTATCATTCCATAAATACTATCATTTAATGGAAGTTGGGATATTTTTTCCATATCAATGATGATATCACTATAGAATGGATTATTCATTTTCAAAAATTGAGTGCTCTTAAAATTTTGTCACGTCTCACATGAAAATCCCGATGTACATTAACACTTTCCTTTCTTACAACTATAGTGCTCAGTGAAGCGGGTGTAGGGGGCAAAGAACTAACAATCTCCGTTATATTTTGACCAATATTTATAATATTTCACTTATAACCATATTTACCTGGAAAGCCTCTCGATTTCACAGTATACACACGCATCACTGGTTGTACTCTTGCTATAAACAGTTGTTCTACAAAAGTGAGATCCATCAGTTCTATAGGTTATAATACGACTCGTGTACCCGTAGTATCTTAATGGTATAATGATTTGCCCGTTTTATTCCTTGTATATGTTAATTTGTAATAACTAGTTGTAAATAGTGTATCAGCTGATCGTGGAATATTTATGTTGTGTGTTTACAAATGTGATTTAAATATATAAGTAAAAGAATCGAATTATTCTGCCTTGGTTGCTGAATCAGAATTATAATTATTCCAGTTCAGTAGTTAGAACTCCAAAATCAATTCAAAAAATAGCGGTCGAGTCATCGCAAAATTTTCAAGTCACCTTCGATATTAGGCTTTAACCTATTATTTGAGGTTAACCTTGGTTTTGCAATTTGCGTACTTCCAATGACTCCCCGAATTCTTCTTATCCTGGTTAATTATAAAATAACTGCTGATAATATATTACGTTCCTGAAATAATAACGCATGGATATGATTTAATAACATAATGGTTTAATCTCTGTAACATAAATTCAAATTATTGGAAAATTCCATTCGATACATACGGTTGTCACAATCGATATTTATCTCAGGATTTAATAATTAAATAATTTTAATATATTTCGTGGAAATTCTTGTGGCTGCTACGAAAAGTTCCTTTACATGATAATTAATAATATAGAGTACCTTTACAAACAATATTACTTATAATCTAAAAAATTACAAAAATTATATATTAAGTAACATACAAATTTGACGAGATTCAATGCTTCGTAAAAAGCATGTAGGTTAGAGTGATGTCAACATCATGGCTACTATATTGTCCGTCTCAGAAAATAATGAAGTTTATTAATGTGTCCAAATAAATGTTTCCTTGTAATCACTGTTCGTTTAGATATTGAATTTGTTTTCACTTAAAATGTTTACTAGTGATTAGTGTTAGTGTAAATTGTTATATTGTCTAGTGGTTGTTCCTTGTTGGATAAAACTATTGTCAAATTATACTTTACACATCTAGACGATATTGCTGAAGGGTTTCTGGTTTATTCTAGATAATTTCTTGCTTGTGTGTGTTACTTTTTCATGAAAATTGTAGTGGAGGGATTATTATCTTCGATGATGATCATTCAGATCTTCTTTCACAAACGGGTTATCTATTTTTATATGTTTATTTTTAATTACATCTAGACACGCACTATTCAACTGTTTTCCATCACAATTAACAATTAAGTGTTATTTCTTCTTTTTTAGTCACCGAACTCATACAAACTTCTTAAATTTTGATTGGCCATTTATGTACAGGTTAAATGTTATAGGATCAACACCCATTAACTACTTTATATTTTATAAATTACCCTTAACAGATAATTTTATTATTATACTCTAATGATACATGCAATGTTTATACAATTATTAATTAGATAATTATAAACAATTTGATACTAAACATGCCTCAGTTTATAACTGTAAAACCTTATTAATTTGAATTTCTATGATATGTGGTGGAACAATTTGTTATGGTTGATTGTAATTTCTACTTTGACTGCCTGAGATAAATATATTTACATAAATTAACTGTTGACATAAAATCTTATAACATACAACAAAACTCTTAATAATAATAATTGTTTTTAACAACTTTAATTATTTCATACTTTTAAACTATTGTCTGTATGATAATAATAATAACACTTTTTATAAATAATAAATAACACTGTTTAACGGTAGTCTGTGTCACTATTTATATTATATCGCTCATCACTGTAAAGGTTTGTGTCCCTTTTTCTATCCTTAAAAATATGCCTATACAATTTTGTTAATACAATTTTAATTTATGATTAGGTACTCTTTATTGGGTTTGGTTGTTATTCAGGGTAAGTTGATTATTTAGGCTTACTAGGTTTATTTATTTAATTTTTGTCTGTTTACTGCCCTATTCTACTGGGTTATTTCTGGGTTTCTTGATAAAATTAAATAAGTCAAACCAACTAGTTTTCCTTTAATTTTCTTTCAATTTTTATTTCTTGTTTCCTCTCTGGATCGGATTCCACTATTATTTACTATTCTTTTGTAACATTTTGTTTCGTTACAAACTGCCTCCCTTCAGAAGTAATTATTTCTGAACACTTCATTAGGTGTGAGGACATAATTACTTATGTTATTTTACCTTTTCTTGCTCATGATATTTTTTCATGGATTGTTGATTATAATTGCCCTTGATCTTCTTTGAAATGGGGTCGGTTAATTCATACGTGTTGTTGTTGTTGTTTTTTGTTATGGTGTAGGGTCCAACGTATAGTAATAATAATTTCTTTGATATCCCTTCTAGAGTGCTAGGCAATTCTCTGTTCTTTAACAAAACTTTCTTTCCTACTTCATATTTAATTATTTTACCCTTTATTTTCTGGTATTTATTTCTGCGTTTTTCCAGATTTTCCATCACCTGATTATAGAATTTTAATTTATTAAATTGGTACGGTGGAGACTTAGGAAATTTAATCAATTCTTGGATCTCTCTGGGTGGTTGTTTTTCATACATAGCAGTGTATGGAGTGCAATTTATAGATGCATGATAAACCAAGTTTAAAAAATCTTCTGTGGCTGATAAGCAGTCAGGCCACTTCCTTTGTTGTTGATGACAATAGGTTCTTAAGATTCTACCAACCTCTCTCAGTATTCTTTCTGATGGATTGCTACTGGGGTGGTATACGGAGGTCTTATAGCTTTTGATGTTCAGTTCTAACAATGTGTTCTTCCATTTTCTGCCTCGAAACTGTTTACCATGGTCTGTAACTATTGAAACAGGTATTCCTATTTTTGGAATGTATTGAGCAGTTATTACTTCAAGAATTTTCTGCGTAGTTGCTCGACTGATTGGATACAATTTGGTGAATTTGGTGAAGTGGTCCATAATGATTATAAGGTATTTATACCGGCTTCTACCTTCACTCCTAGGAATTGGTCCACATATGTCAATGAATAATTTTTCCAATTTTTGTTCTGACGATATAGGTATCATTACACCTTTCCTTCGTTCATTATTAATTTTGACCAATTGACAGATATGACAGGGTTTTATATAATTTTGTACCTTCCTGTGTATGTTCTTAATGTAACAATTCTCCTCCAATGCTTTCACTACCTTTACTGCACCCATATGTCCGTATCTTATGTGATATTCCAACACTAGTTCTTTCTCCATGATTCTGGGAATGATTACCTTCCAGTCTTCTTGGTTCAATGTATTTTTTATAAATAAAATTCCTTCTTGTTCACAATATAATTGGTTTATTGAAGAGTTTTGGTTCGCCATACGTTCCTTGATTTTTATTAATTTTGAGTCTAATAACTGATTAGCTTTGATATTTTGTAATAATGCCTCCAAATCAGATCTACTTTTGAGAATGTTGTACACCTTGATAATCCTTTCTTTCTCACCCTCAAATGTCTGGGTGTCCAGGTTTATTCGAGATAACACGTCTGCTATCACGTTTTGATTCCCTGGAATATATTCCCATTTGATATTATACTCCTGCAGGCGAGTATCCACCTTGTAAGGCTTCCGTGACTCAGCTTACAACTTCTTAAAAATGAGATGGACTTATGATCTGTTCTGACAGTTACAGGACATCCCAAAATGTACGTTCGGAATTTACTACAAGCAAAGACTATGCTTAATAGTTCCTTTTCCGTAACATTATACCTTCTCTCACAGTGGTTTAACACACGACTGGCAAAACTGATGACTAAATGGTTTCCTTCTGTGTCTTCTTGGTACAATACCGTCCCAAGACTGACATCACTTGCGTCACAGTTCAAAAAGAATGGGTGATCAAAATTTGGAGGATGAAGGATTATTGTCTCTAAGAATTTATCCTTTATCTGTTGTAGTATAGCATCCTGTTCATGTCCCCATGTCCATTTGTTTTTGGAAGACAGCTGTTCCTGAAATTTATATGTCAATGCGGAATAATTGCGTTGGAACTTCCAGTAGTAATTACACAGTCCTAAGAAGGATTGGAGTTGCCTCTTATTCTTTGGTTGTGGGAACTTCTAGATTGCAGTAACCTTTTCTTGTGATGGGGAAATACCTTGTTCAGTCAAATTGAAACCTAAAAATTGAAACTCCTTCGCTATTAATTGGGATTTTTCGAGTTTTAGTGTTATGTTGTTCTCTGCTAACTTACTCAATACATATTCCACCCTATGACAATGTTCCTCCCAGTTGGATGAGGTAATCAACAGGTCGTCTACATAAACTGTGGTGAATTGTAGCGCTTCCTGACCCAATACTTGATCCATACATCGTACAAAAATTGCTACCGAATTAACTAATCCAAATGGCAATCTCTTAAACTGGTAGTTTCTACCCTCGAAAATAAAAGCCATATATTTTCGACTAATCGGGTGCAACTCCACCTGCCAGTAACCACAAACTGTGTCCCAGGGACTGATAAATTTTGTACCATGAAATTTCTTTAGAATTTCTTTTATTTCTCCAGGTGACGTGCGATCATTTACTATATGTTTATTTATTTCTAGGGCATCCAAGCAAAGTCGAACCTGCCCGTTCTTCTTCTGAATTGCTACTATTGGGCTAGTATATGGTGATTGGCTATGCTCAATTATATCATTTAAAAACATTTTATTAATTTCAGCTCTAACCGCCTCCTTCAATGAATATGGTATAAGATAGGATTTTCTGTGGAATTCTGCTGGTTCTTTAAATTGTATTCTACACTGATAGTTTTTTACTTTTCCTGGTTTTTCTGTAAATACATGTTTATACTTCTTATATATTATAATGAGATCTTCTACTTGTTTTACTGTCAAATTATTTGTGCCTTGGTGTCTAAACTCTCTTATCTCCTGTAATTTACTGTTCCACAGGTCTTCATTTGTCATATTATAGATTATTTTTCTGCATTGGGTGTCATTTTTTAAAAAGTTTCATTCCCTAACTTGGTGATGGGTACGGTTCAGAGGGGCACCATCGCTTCCTATTAACTCTGCCGTCCACATAACACCTTCTGAGTTCAAGGACACCTTCTCCTTGCTCAAATCAATAATGGCTGAATATTTCCTCAGCATATCGCATCCGATTAATAATTCGAATGGTAGGCCGATTGCGACCAAACATATAATATTAATTGTAACGCCTTTGCTTTCTATTTCCAATGACACTTGTTTTCTCACTGTTTTATTTTGACGCCCAGTGGCACCTATTAAAATAACATTATTGACAGGTAAGGTAGGTATTATATTTTTACTTTGTTTCTGTATTCTCTCTAGTTCAGCGTCGTTAATAAGTGATAGATTTGCACCAGTATCTATCATTATTCGTGTAGGAATTCCTTCAATTTGAGCGGTTATGTATAAAATTTCATTATGCTGGTTGATTCTACTTGTCACCGTTTCCTCCAACAGTTTTTCTCGAAGATTTTTCAAATAATAATTGTAAATAATAGTAAGATTTTGACTATCCGTCCTTAAACTTTGGTTGTTGTTATACTTCAAAAGTCTTTTATTTTCCATAATTAGTTTTTCATAATTAGTTGGTAGTAATTTGTTATTACTATGTTTTTGAATTTGGTGGTTTTTTTACTTAAAAATTCTTTTATTTTCCATAATTAGTTTTTCATAATTAGTTGGTAGTAATTTGTTATTACTATATTTTTGAATTTGGTGTTTTTTTTTTTTTTTTTTTTTTTTTTTGATTCCAACTAATTCTTCTGAAGTATCGTGTAATTAGTTTATTTCATTTAATAGTTAGTTTAGTATATTTTAATTAGTTTCTCATTATTTTCCTTTGGTTTGCTTTATTTGTTATCCATAAAATCCGTCCCTTTTCTCTATACTCTGTTTGGAATCTGTTTAACCGTGGTCCATTATTTCCTCTGTACTGATTGTTCGGATTTCTCTAGCGTGTAGAACTATTTCCGTCCTTGTGACGTGTCTCACTATGATCTGGTTCTTCCATCTTGTCGCTATAAAATTTTCATTTATGCTAAAGTTTACCATCGTCTTTCGAACTGATTCTTCCGTGCTGTTTCTTAATCGTTCGAATGGTTCATACATAATCTCCCTAAGTCCTCCATGCTCCTCGGTTAGTTTTGGCTTTTTCGGTCTTTCTAATCCATCTGGTAAGTCAATTGTGGTTCGTTTAGAGTTTCTTAATTGCCTTACTTCTCTTGGTTCCGTAATTGGTATATTATGTAGCTTAACTAATCCCCCTTTAATCATCTCCAATCATTCCCGTGTATTCATTAATTTCCTTTGACGTATTTGTCTCATTTTCTTTTTTTTCATTTCATTATTTCTGATAGGTTCCTTTTCAGATAACAATACACTTTTGTCTTTTTTATTCTCATTAGTTTCCTCTTTATTCTTGTCAAACTTCTCGTTCCTTAGCTTTATTAAGTTCTCATTCAAAGATTCACTTTGTTTCTTTGAGTCTTTGTTTATACTGTCCATTTTATTTCCTAGCTTTCCTAAGTTTTCGGCAAATCTTTTAATTAATTCTTCCTTCTGTTTCTTGGAATCTTCTTTAATACTGTCTAATTTCTCATTTATTTGTTTATTTTGTTCCTCGATACTGTCTATATTTTCATTCGTTTGTCTGTGATCTTCCTCCATTTGTTTTAATAAGTTTTGACTCAAAATTTCATTTTGTTTTTTTGAGTTTTCCGTGATTTCTTCCTTCTGCTTCTTAAAATTGTCATTGGTTTCTTCCTTGTTCTTGTCAAATTTCTCATTCATACTATTCATTAACTCCATTAATTTTATAAGATTCGGATCTCCTCTATCTTCCTTTCTTGCTACCGTCTCAACATCCTATATCGATGTTACTTCTTTCTCTTCCATCCTGACTTCTTTCTCTGCCTCCTTCGTCCGTCTCAGTGACGACGGCCTCTTATGCATCTTTATTATTTTTTGGAACTTATAGCAGTCGCCAGCTAAAAATTAGGAAATTAATTTGCTTGTTTCAATTCCTTCACCTAATATTCCCTAATTTCAGCCTCACTAGTTGGTGCGCCAATTTATAATACGACTCGTGTACCCGTAGTATCTTAATGGTATAATGATTTGCCCGTTTTATTCCTTGTATATGTTAATTTGTAATAACTAGTTGTAAATAGTGTATCAGCTGATCGTGGAATATTTATGTTGTGTGTTTACGAATGTGATTTAAATATATAAGTAAAAGAATCGAATTATTCTGCCTTGGTTGCTGAATCAGAATTATAATTATTCCAGTTCAGTAGTTAGAACTCCAAAATCAATTCAAAAAATAGCGGTCGAGTCATCGCAAAATTTTCAAGTCACCTTCGATATTAGGCTTTAACCTATTATTTGAGGTTAACCTTGGTTTTGCAATTTGCGTACTTCCAATGACTCCCCGAATTCTTCTTATCCTGGTTAATTATAAAATAACTGCTGATAATATATTACGTTCCTGAAATAATAACGCATGGATATGATTTAATAACATAATGGTTTAATCTCTGTAACATAAATTCAAATTATTGGAAAATTCCATTCGATACATACGGTTGTCACAATCGATATTTATCTCAGGATTTAATAATTAAATAATTTTAATATATTTCGTGGAAATTCTTGTGGCTGCTACGAAAAGTTCCTTTACATGATAATTAATAATATAGAGTACCTTTACAAACAATATTACTTATAATCTAAAAAATTACAAAAATTATATATTAAGTAACATACAAATTTGACGAGATTCAATGCTTCGTAAAAAGCATGTAGGTTAGAGTGATGTCAACATCATGGCTACTATATTGTCCGTCTCAGAAAATAATGAAGTTTATTAATGTGTCCAAATAAATGTTTCCTTGTAATCACTGTTCGTTTAGATATTGAATTTGTTTTCACTTAAAATGTTTACTAGTGATTAGTGTTAGTGTAAATTGTTATATTGTCTAGTGGTTGTTCCTTGTTGGATAAAACTATTGTCAAATTATACTTTACACATCTAGACGATATTGCTGAAGGGTTTCTGGTTTATTCTAGATAATTTCTTGCTTGTGTGTGTTACTTTTTCATGAAAATTGTAGTGGAGGGATTATTATCTTCGATGATGATCATTCAGATCTTCTTTCACAAACGGGTTATCTATTTTTATATGTTTATTTTTAATTACATCTAGACACGCACTATTCAACTGTTTTCCATCACAATTAACAATTAAGTGTTATTTCTTCTTTTTTAGTCACCGAACTCATACAAACTTCTTAAATTTTGATTGGCCATTTATGTACAGGTTAAATGTTATAGGATCAACACCCATTAACTACTTTATATTTTATAAATTACCCTTAACAGATAATTTTATTATTATACTCTAATGATACATGCAATGTTTATACAATTATTAATTAGATAATTATAAACAATTTGATACTAAACATGCCTCAGTTTATAACTGTAAAACCTTATTAATTTGAATTTCTATGATATGTGGTGGAACAATTTGTTATGGTTGATTGTAATTTCTACTTTGACTGCCTGAGATAAATATATTTACATAAATTAACTGTTGACATAAAATCTTATAACATACAACAAAACTCTTAATAATAATAATTGTTTTTAACAACTTTAATTATTTCATACTTTTAAACTATTGTCTGTATGATGATAATAATAATAACACTTTTTATAAATAATAAATAACACTGTTTAACGGTAGTCTGTGTCACTATTTATATTATATCGCTCATCACTCTAAAGGTTTGTGTGTCTTTTTCTAGCTTTGAAAATATGCCTATACAATTTTGTTAATACAATTTTAATTTATGATTAGGTACTCTTTATAAAATTAAGTAAAATTAAATAAGTCAAACCAACTAGTTTTCCTTTAATTTGCTTTCAATTTTTATTTCTTGTTTCCTCTCTGGATCGGATTCCACTATTATTTACTATTCTTTTGTAACATTTTGTTTCGTTACAAGGTATATTTTATGATGTACTGTAGGATTAACTGCAGTAAATTTATTGGGGTTTCGCTTACCTGCGGACACATACCAAAAAATGTTTGCTGCATCAACACTCGAGAACAATTTACACTTTCATAGAATTCTAGAGATCGTAAATTGTCTTCAAATTAATTCTGAAATTCGTACATCCTGTGTTGTTTTGATCATATAACACATGATTCATGTTATGTTCTGCAGGGCCTTCAACAGTTGCTGCAGCAACATTTTGTCGCTGTCTCATCCGTCTTTGATTTGTAGTTAAACGAGCAATATTTGGACCTCTTCTCCTTCGAGGTATACTATAAATAATACGTATATATATATATTGATGAATAAGAATGTATAAAGTATTTGTTGAAATATGAAATGGAAAGTTGCAGTTGCATCAGCGACTTCATAGTTTCTCATCTAAAAATTGACACTTGTTCAACAGTTAAGTCTAATCCGTACATCTGGCTACACCATAGAACAATGCTCTACTACTATTTGAATTAAACACATGTGAGTCATGAATACAAAGTGTATACAGCAAAATCTTATCTTACCGAGCTCCAGCTAGCGCGGACGGCGGGAGCCGTACACGCACACGCATCGGCATTTGTGTACAGCAAAATCTTATCTTATCGGGCGACAGCCAGCTGGGCCACGATATCTCTATCTCACTTCCCCTCACACGTTTAAGCTAAGATGTTTAAAAAATCCTAATATCTTTTGAACCAAATAATTTAGGGAAATAAAAATTACATGTGTACACTGTACAATACAGTCCAGATATGTATGCAAACGTTTACAATGTTCGGTTGAGTAGTTGCGGAGGAGTTCGCGGCCTAAATTGTGCACCGAGTCGTGGATAAAGAGCTATGCCTGATTTCGCTACGCTCATCAGGCTCCGCCCAATATATATATACTACAGGAATTATATTTATACTGTATTTTATTCTTTTAATGTTATATAATGGGAGCTTAAATATTCTTATTCGTATCATTTTTTGGCGTATAATATATTACTGACATACTACAATATATTAAATAGTATTGGATAAGTGCAGGAAAAACAAAATTATTTAAAGGTATTAGGAAGAGAAAAGCGAGATCCCATTACTAATAAAGACATTAGCAAGGAAAATACTATAAAAGCAATGTAAAGGGAAAGAGGTAAAGTTTAACAAGAAGGATGGCAAGCATTCGTGATATATAAAGGAATGAATAGGGTTGCGTTGTAGAGAGTCAATAATGAAGACGCATAAAATCCTAAATGTTGGACCTGTCTAAAGTAAAAAGACGACCGGATTTGAATTTACGCTGAATCGCTGAAATATTTTAAATAGAGAAATTAATAGCTTATGATTATATTAGAAAAATGAAAACGTAAATGGTAATTTTATGTTGTAATTCAGGTTAAGGCACATAAATAATGATCATGTTTACTGGCATGGTAAATAAGATGTGCAGCAAATACACCTGAGCCAGGGTCTTAATTAATATTAGAGTCACGAAACATGTTAGGCGACGGGATTTTGTAAGGTGGCGTGGTATCATATTGGTCACGGCGAGAAACGTTTACAAATTACGTAAAATGCTTTGGTCTGAACTCTCTCTCTCTCTCTCTCTCTCTCTCTCTCTCTCTCTCTCTCTCTCTCTCTCTCTCTCTCTCTCTCCCTCTCTCTCTTACCGTCTCTTTTTCAATATGAATATTTCTCGGCATATCAGTGACGCCAAATTATTTTAAAAATAATTTAAATATTTCGCCATTCATGTATTTTGCCATTCTCGTAAAATGGTGTACGCAAAGCCTTAATTGTTACAGTTATCAGTGAAAATTGTATGTAAGAATTGTAACGTACAAAAGAGTACAGCGTCTGCGTAAGTAGAATGTGGCCATGCAAATTAAATTCCTGCTAATGTTTGTTAATATAAAATAAAATTTTTCTGTATTCAGTTTTTTCGCTAACGTTTATATTTCACTAACAAATCAAACAAACAGTATTCTATGTTTGCAGTAGAATTATCATGATGATTATTGTATTTTTACAAACTGCACTTTAATTTTACTATGATGAGAACTAAAAATATCACAGAAGAAGAATGAAAAGTAAAACAGTTACAATTAAAATTAAATATACGTCTATTCTCTATATGCAAATAAAAAGATAAAAAATATTTAATTTGCTCAACAAAGCGTTAACAGAATTTTAACTCCTGAATTGAGTAAAATTATATATTTTGTCGGTCTTTATAGATGATCTACAGAACTTTTGGGATTATATGACATAGATCGTTCGTCGTAGGTACAGTGGAAACAAAGTCACTAATCACCAGCTTTAATTTTCACAATTAAACAGTTCGTAATTAACAACAGAGTCTCTTAAAAAAATCAAATAAAAAATTTTCACACGCAATAAAATTGTGACGATTTAAATAAAAGAAATAATCAAGAAAATAAAAATTTAAAAAAAAATTAAGGTTGCGAGCTCTTAAGCCATTTAAATCTCACTCTATTAATATAAAATACCTGTATGTACTCAGTATGAGAGGAAGCAGTAATTAATTAGTTATTTAGAAGATACTCTAATAAAAAGATAAATTGTAAAGAGTTATTAATATCGTATTTAACCCTTTGCTTGTAAGCAGGCGCTGTCCTGTTGATTCCAGACTCGACATGTTTTCCGAGTCTTGTGTGAGTTAGAATAAGATAAAAAAAATTAATGTTAATAATTAAAAATCTGAAGACATAAATAGTCGCTAAAACAACTGATTTAAATTATGTATATTTGTTTAGGGATAGTTTGTATAAATAAAAGTGTTAACTTAAATATAGTTAGGAACTATATTCTCGCGCGGAAATTGTCCCACTAACTTTTGCCCAGTACCAGGCGAAGGGAGCGGAATTTCTCTCTGTTGCAATGGTGACTTCGTACAGTATAGACGTAGGATCTGTGCGCTTAAAATATGTTAACTACATTTTGTCTCACCTTAAGATGGTGTACCAGATGTAGCTGTTTAAAGCATCTGGATGTGTTAATTAATATAGTCATGTAAATACACAAGAAAAGTAAAGTAAAAAAAATCGAAACGTAAAAAAAAAGGAGTGTAACACAAGATGACTTAGTGCTTCAACAAATAACAACAATTCCAAAGTCATACCCGGAGATGTGAACTACCAGAAGCCACAAACTCTACTGCACGTGACAGAATATGCAGATCAGGACATCCAAAAATCTACAAGATCATCGTAGATATCTATACCACATATTGTTCAACCTGCGAACTTTTGGAGTCCTTTACAGAGGAAGGCCAGACCGAGATGACGACGTAGCTGTTCCTGTTTCCCAAGACGGATACCCCAGGACGAGTCTTCTGCATACCAATTAAAAGGTGACTCGATAGCCTGTCTATCGAGGGTTACTAATATTTGTTACACAACACATCTTGAAAGAGACTTTTCAGATAATATTAACTTTGTAAAGACTTATAAATTAAATCTAAGAATTTCATGTAACTATTCTAACTTCATACGTTGTAACAGTTTATATGCTAATGTAGAGTAATATAATTCAAGCAATAATACCATTCTTCCAATGGTTGAATAAAAGAAAGTCTTGCAAGCTAATATCATGAAATGAGTATAATTAAAAGTCTTAATTACAGAAATACAGAAAGTTGACCCGGATCCGAGGTATAGCTATATAAAATCAAGTTTGATCTCAAAGTTTAAAGAAACCTTTCAAATAACTTAATAATTGAATTAGTAATGTCATGGGATCTGTCAGTATATGTTTTTAAAATGTCAAATAAAGAGAAGTCTTCTTGTTACACACATATGAGGAGTGCTTAAATCAATTGTATACCTTGCCATTGTTTCCTTACACAGTTAGTAAGTAATTTGTTACATTAATTATTTGTGATCAATTCTGTTACAACGTAGGCAGCCCATCTAATTAACGGAGTTTAATTACGAGGGGTTCCCTGGATTTGTAACGCGGCGAAAAGACGTTACAAAAGTGCGCCACTCTGCTTTCATGTAAAAAAATAAATAGGTAATTGTTTACATAGTGTCACAAAAGTGCGCCACTATGCTAAATTTTATAAAGGTGTTTTAAGCAAACAAAATTGCGTCATTCAAAAAAATAAAGGAAACAAAGGAAAGAGTTTTAATTGTGTATATAGTGTCACAAACAAAATTTCATTCACTATGCGTGGATAAATTGTATGATCAATAACTAAATATATAATATTGATATATGCACTCAGAAAGTTACTTTAATAAATGTAATGTTCAAAACATATTTAATAGTGCATTAAGTGACGTAGATGGTAGTATGTATAAGTAAAATATCCTTAGCGTCATACAATGCATGTAGCTTTTGCATTCTATAGGCCAGTAGGAACCTGCATAATTCGATGTAAGTACTTGCATACATGAATTGTGACCAAGCATAACAATTTTGGTCAACCGAACAATCTGTCACAGGTTTGTTTACGACAATCTATGACATGTTGTTTCCTGAATCATTCTGCACAGTGTATGTCCAACTATCTAGCTTACATACACTAGTATGTGTTATAAAAAAAAATTTTTGATTAAAAATAACTTTGTTAATAATAATAAAGTAATTAAGTAGAAGTTCGTGATTTAAAACTTGTGAACAAAATAAGTAATTATTTAATTGAGAAAAGTTTATGAATAAACGGAGCCAAAGTGTTGCCAAGCGTAGTAATAATAAATGTGTTGCATAAGATTGCGCTCCCCTTCTCTCGTGTTTATACCGGTTTAGAGTACGTATACAGTAGTTGTGTTATTCAGTCGCATTGTGGAGAACAATAAGAGTAAAACCCCCTCTCTCACTGACACGCTCAACCCTCCTTTGTTAACTAAATATGTAGGCCACCCTCTGACCTACATTCCAGTAAACAGCTGATCGGCTATTTAACCTTGAAAAATATGTGTGTGTGATTTCTGTCTCTCCCTTAGAAGAGAAATTGTTCTTTCCTAATTTGTGTAAATTGATTACTTATGAATTTATTATATGTATATGTAAAATATGTGTAATATACTAGTATTAATTGTAAGTACGTGCTAATGTGTTAGAACAAAATGGCCCAATTTAACCCGGATTGGTTATAAAAAAGACGAGCTGTCTTACGAAGCCCTTTTGCGTGGACTACCCCATGCTGATGTAACAGTCGCGGAATTACGAAGTTCAATTCGCGAATGTGAATTTGATGCGCCCGTGCAATTAAACAATCTAAGCCAACTCGATTATGAAAGCGAGAAGGAAATTTGTAATGCCAAGTATAGTGAACTATACTTATTGTCTCAAACACTCCAAGACGAGAAATCTCCGGCAAAAAATTTTGCGGACTACTCAGAGAATAGAGCATTTAACCAGGCGAATAAAAAAATTGTCGATCTGGCCGAATCTCACAGAAATACCCGTTGATGTACAAAAGCTAGCAGACGAAGCTCTACGCCGCTTACCTTCAATTATCAACGATTTAAGACGAAAATCCGACTCATTCAGGATGGACGAAATAGAGAAATCATTAATGAAATTACACATCTCCCCAGTACAATCCCCCACCACTGGTTTACCTCTGCCTAACTCGGATCGGAACTCACCTATCGTATCGCAAGTGCAAGCGAACCCAGAACAAAAAACTGATACAGATGTAAATGTCCCTCCTCCCGAGCATTTTCAGTTTCGTCCCGGAAATAATGAATTGACCAACACCCCCAATGAATCTAATCACCCTCATCGAGGAATTACCCCTATGAACTATAACGCAGATCTATACGGAAAAATGACTCACCCTGTGGAGAAGATTTTAACCGAAATCCCCTATACAGATGGTTTAAATGTTTCCAAGTTACTAATATTTATTAGTTATCTTCTTCAGATAAAGGATCTACAGCAGCTGAATGACTGGCAAATTTTACAAGTTCTGTTACCAAAGTGTAAACCCCTGTTAAAAAATCGTGTGCTAGAAGCCCTAACCTCTACTTTCCCAGTAGAAGAGCTACATAGCTCTTTAATAAAATACTTTATTCCCACCGGCATCTATGAAGAAATAAAAAGGAAGACAGTACTACGAGTACAAGGACATCAGGAGAGATTAGCTCACTACATCTCCGATATTAGGGAGTCCTCTCGACTACTACGTGTAAGCTGGAAAGAAACACAACTGGTGGACACCATTTTAATAGGAGTGTCACCCGAAGAAAGATCTCGACTATCATTGATGAATAGACCCAATACAATTGCTGATCTAGAACAGTGCAGTATCCATTCTTCAAATGTATGGTACTCAGATCAAAATAGAGAAGCAATGAAAACCTCTGGAACTAATACACATCAATTTCGAGCACTACTGCCTGATGTAACAGCCTCGTATAAAAGACAAGTTTCTAGTAGACCTCACCATGTGCGCAAAGCTGGTAAGTTAACTGTAAACCCAGATAAAGCGGAAACCAAGTACCCACCTCGCAGAAAACCCACCTGTTATAATTGTGGCAAATATGGGCACATAAGAAGAGAGTGCAAAAGTAAGCCATTGGAACGGAATAACCCCAATTCAAAAAACATGTAAGGCAGGGAGACCCGAAAACCTGTGTCTTCCGCAGCTACTCAAAATTGGGTAAACTAAAAGAAACCAGTAATAATAATAAGAATGAATTATTCTGTAACCAAGTGAAAAACAAAAAAGGTGCGAAAGATATCGACCACTATGTGCGAGAATTTCGTGAAAAGTGTAATGCGATTAATAGATGTCAATGGAAAAAAAATCTACTACCATTAATACGAGTCGACTTAGGCGTTACATCCCCCATCGCCTTAATTGATTCGGGATCTAGTAGAAGCTTAATCAGCCAAGAATTAGCGGACATGTTAGCTAAACATCATCTAGTAAAACGGAACCAACCTGTGAATATAAAGTGTGCTACCGCTGATAAACGTAAAATAAATATAAACCTGAGCATTACCGTTAAGGTCAAAATAAAAAACCTAAGTTGGATATTTACAATGTTAGTATGTAAAGAATTAGGACCTGATTTAATATTAGGTGCAGATTTTATTAGTAAGACAGGAATGATTCTTGACATCTACGAGCGAGAATTTTATTTCAGATTTGGCCGTGCGAGAAAACATAAATTTGATAGTAATGAAGATAAACGTTGTTCATCCACTGCACATGTAATACACCAAGACTCAGATTTATCTCACCTAGAACGAAGAGATAGAATCAAAATATTAAAACTAATAAAAGAATTTTCCTCGGTTCTTACACCAAAACTAGGACTGACGGACCTAATAGAGTATAAAATTAATCTGAGTGATCAGAAAGTAATACGACTACCCCCGTACAAGTTGTCGCCCCCCAAGATGGAAGTCATGCGAAACCATATCAATAAGTTATTGGATCAAGGAGTCATAGAACCCTCTACGTCCCCATATTCTTCACCCTCCTTTTCAGTACCGAAAGGACCAGATAAACACCGACTAGTTGTAGACTACAGGCAATTAAATAAAAGAATAGAATTTGAATCAATCCCTCTTCCAGACATCCATAGTGCGTTTCATTATTTTACTAAAGCAATGGTTTTTACGGTAATGGATCTAAATCAAGCTTTTCACCAAATACCTCTTTCAGAAGAATCCAAACGTCTAACCGCGTTTGCAGTTCCTTTTAACTTGTACCAATTTACTAGGGTACCCTTTGGAATATCTCAAGGAAGTTCCGTATGTAGTAGACTATTGGAGAAGATATTTCACGACATTAAATTTAAATAGGTGTACCACTATTTGGACGACATCGTAATATACAGTGAATCAATGGAACAACATCTCAGACATTTGCGTGAAGTGTTATCTCGTTTACTAAGAGCAGGATTAACGGTGAACCCAAATAAGGTAAGTTTTGCTGTCCCTCAGTTTTCTTTCTTAGGACACATAGTGAAAGCGAATGGAAAGGTAAGCATTGACCCCGAACGTACCCGTGCTATTAGAGAATTTGCACCCCCACGAGATGCAAAAGGTATAGCCCGATTTGTAGGTATGGTGAATTATTTCCACAAATACATTCCCCATCTTGCCGAAATAGCAGCACCCCTAAACTCCTTACGAAAGAAGGGAACAAAGTTCGAATGGAGCTCAATACATCAAAACGCGTTTGAGCAACTTAAAGAAAGCATTATATCTCCCCCAGTTTTTCAATTAGCTGATTTCACAAAACCATTCGTCGTGCAAACCGACAGTTCCAGTGTAGCGTTAGGTGCAGTGATATACCAAGAGATAGATAACTGTAGACTACCAATTAGTTATGCATCACGAACACTGAGCGATCAAGAAAGAAAGTATTCTGCATATGAATTGGAATGTTTAGCAATTGTTTTTGCATTCGAAAAGTTTAAACCCTTCCTAGAACATAAGGAATTTCTTTTAGAAACCGACAATCAGGCGTTATCATGGTTATTGAATCACCCTAAACAATTAGGAAGAATTGGCAGATGGATATTGAAATTAAACTGCTACAAATTCAGAGTGCAGCATATTAAAGGTACTCAAAATGTAGTCGCCGATACCCTGTCCCGTATGTTCCAGTCACCCACTAAAACTTCCGAAAACGTAGTGAAGCCGGAAATAGCAAGTGCGAATGCCGTAATTACTGAATTCCCCCTTGCCTTTACAAACATTGCCCTATATCAACAACAAGACCCCTTACTGAAGCCTATTATAGAACAACTTACCCAAGGTATTAAATCCGAGAAGTACGTATTGAGTAAGAATGTACTGTGTCTCAAAATAAGAGACGGAAAGGAATTAAGAATAATAGCCCCGGATGTAATTAAGCCCATGCTAATGGAATACTTCCATTCATCTACCATAGGAGCCCATATGGGAATCAATAAGACGATACATCGTATTCGAAAGGAATATCATTGGAACAATATGAACTGCGAAATAGCTACCTTCGTAAAGAAATGTTCATTATGCGCCCTTAGCAAACCCGCCAGAAATACTCAAGTAAGCCAATTGATATCAGAAATCCCAAAGACCCCTTTTTCGAAACTTTATCTAGATTTCTCAGGTCCGTATCCACGATCCAAATCAGGAAATACCATGTTACTGATATGTGTAGATTCGTTCACCAAATTTGTTTGGATGTATCCCATGTGACGAGCATTAGCGTCGACAACAGTTAAAATACTACAGGAAAGATTATTTAAAGATTACGGTACTCCAGTACGTATAGTATCTGATAACGGCCCGCAGTTTAAAGCAAAAGTATTTAGGAATATGTGTTTCAAGTTAGGGATAGACCATATAACCACTACAGAGTATCGACCGCAAGGCAATATTGCTGAAAGGTATCTACGAAACCTCAATCTGTGCTAATAGCCTATCATGCGAACGATCACACGTCGTGGGACCAAAATCTATCCTGGATTCAATACGCTTTTAATTCAGCTTACCACGAAGGTCACAAGTCGACCCCGTTCGAGTTACTATACAAGTATCGACCAAACCACCCTTTGTCCACAAGATGGAATATACACGATCTGCTGCCTCCGCAAATAACGGATAAGCAGATAAAGCGAATATGGAACAAAGCCCGCTCTAACTTGAGAGCAAGCTTGGAAAAATCCAGAAGATACCACGAGAAAGGTAATCATAGCAACTCAGTCGGGTACCAAGTAGGTGACTTAGTAATGTACAAGACTCACCCCATTAGTAGTGCGATTGATAAGACCACCTCGAAACTATCATTCAGATGGTGTGGCCCTTACCAAATCCAAAAGTACCTAACTCCAGTTACAGTAGCCCTGTGCGAACCTGCAACTCAGAAATATGTGCGGAGAACGCATATTTCGCAACTAAAGTTGTATAAGAAGAAGTGACGGTAGAGTATAACCCAAAAAGAAAAGGGAATACTAGGCAGTAAAGAAAATTATATTTCTGAATCCACGTAAGAAATGTAAAACGTAGAGTTTGGAAACGAGGCCTGATCAACCTGAGTTCCAGTTCTGCGAAGCATGCATTAATGAATAATCATTAACTAGATGGGTACTAACACTCATTAACTACATGAGTTATATAGGACTCACAGAAGAAAAGATAGAATTCTAAATAGTAAAGATTTAGAAAGTTACTCTATAGAAGAGAGAGTAAGACAAACAAAAAACCGGTAGTAAAATTAAGTGGTAGAGATAAGAAAGAGTTTTGTGTTTTAATTGTGTAAATATTTAGTGTAAATAGTATGTAAAAAAAAAAAGGTAGTTCATAAGAATACAAAGTGTACAGTGTTGTAACTATAGGTAATAACTATGTGGACAACGTTGTAAAGTGTACGACAACTATGTGAAAGAAATTACACACACTAACCCCATTCAATATCCCAGTGCCCAATAGTGAGTTAGACTCAAAAAGCTTAACCGTAGCGTGCAATTTAAGCGGTGGAGTATGTGACGATTTAAATAAAAGAAATAATCAAGAAAATAAAAATTTTAAAAAAAATTAAGGTTGCGAGCTCTTAAGCCATTTAAATCTCACTGTATTAATATAAAATACCTGTATGTACTCAGTATGAGAGGAAGCAGTAATTAATTAGTTATTTAGAAGATACTCTAATAAAAAGATAAATTGTAAAGAATTATTAATATCGTATTTAACCCTTTGCTTGTAAGCAGGCGCTGTCCTGTTGATTCCAGACTCGACATGTTTTCCGAGTCTTGTGTGAGTTAGAATAAGATAAAAAAAACTAATGTTAATAATTAAAAATCTGAAGACATAAATAGTCGCTAAAACAACTGATTTAAATTATGTATATTTGTTTAGGGATAGTTTGTATAAATAAAAATGTTAACTTAAATATAGTTAGGAACTATATTCTCGCGCGGAAATTGTCCCACTAACTTTTGCCCAGTACCAGGCGAAGGGAGCGGAATTTCTCTCTGTTGCAATGGTGACTTCGTACAGTATAGACGTAGGAGCTGTGCGCTTAAAATATGTTAACTACATTTTGTCTCACCTTAAGATGGTGTACCAGATGTAGCTGTTTAAAGCATCTGGATGTGTTAATTAATATAGTCATGTAAATACACAAGAAAAGTAAAGTAAAAAAAATCGAAACGTAAAAAAAAGGAGTGTAACACAAGATGACTTAGTGCTTCAACAAATAACAACAATTCCAAAGTCATACCCGGAGATGTGAACTATCAGAAGCCACAAACTCTACTGCACGTGACAGAATATGCAGATCAGGACATCCGAGAATCTACAAGATCATCGTAGATATCTATACCACATATTGTTCAACCTGCGAACTTTTGGAGTCCTTTACAGAGGAAGGCCAGACCGAGATGACGACGTAGCTGTTCCTGTTTCCCAAGACGGATACCCCAGGACGAGTCTTCTGCATACCAATTAAAAGGTGACTCGATAGCCTGTCTATCGAGGGTTACTAATATTTGTGACACAACACATCTTGAAAGAGACTTTTCAGAAACTATTAACTTTGTAAAGACTTATAAATTAAATCTAAGAATTTCATGTAACTATTCTAACTTCATACGTTGTAACAGTTTATATGCTAATGTAGAGTAATATAATTCAAGCAATAATACCATTCTTCCAATGGTTGAATAAAAGAAAGTCTTGCAAGCTAATATCATGAAATGAGTATAATTAAAAGTCTTAATTACAGAAATACAGAAAGTTGACCCGGATCCGAGGTATAGCTATATAAAATCAAGTTTGATCTCAAAGTTTAAAGAAACCTTTCAAATAACTTAATAATTGAATTAGTAATGTCATGGGATCTGTCAGTATATGTTTTTAAAATGTCAAATAAAGAGAAGTCTTCTTGTTACACACATATGAGGAGTGCTTAAATCAATTGTATACCTTGCCATTGTTTCCTTACACAGTTAGTAAGTAATTTGTTACATTAATTATTTGTGATCAATTCTGTTACAACGTAGGCAGCCCATCTAATTAACGGAGTTTAATTACGAGGGGTTCCCTGGATTTGTAACGCGGCGAAAAGACGTTACAAAAGTGCGCCACTCTGCTTTCATGTAAAAAAATAAATAGGTAATTGTTTACATAGTGTCACAAAAGTGCGCCACTATGCTAAATTTTATAAAGGTGTTTTAAGCAAACAAAATTGCGTCATTCAAAAAAATAAAGGAAACAAAGGAAAGAGTTTTAATTGTGTATATAGTGTCACAAACAAAATTTCATTCACTATGCGTGGATAAATTGTATGATCAATAACTAAATATATAATATTGATATATGCACTCAGAAAGTTACTTTAATAAATGTAATGTTCAAAACATATTTAATAGTGCATTAAGTGACGTAGATGGTAGTATGTATAAGTAAAATATCCTTAGCGTCATACAATGCATGTAGCTTTTGCATTCTATAGGCCAGTAGGAACCTGCATAATTCGATGTAAGTACTTGCATACATGAATTGTGACCAAGCATAACAATTTTGGTCAACCGAACAATCTGTCACAGGTTTGTTTACGACAATCTATGACATGTTGTTTCCTGAATCATTCTGCACAGTGTATGTCCAACTATCTAGCTTACATACACTAGTATGTGTTATAAAAAAAAATTTTTGATTAAAAATAACTTTGTTAATAATAATAAAGTAATTAAGTAGAAGTTCGTGATTTAAAACTTGTGAACAAAATAAGTAATTATTTAATTGAGAAAAGTTTATGAATAAACGGAGCCAAAGTGTTGCCAAGCGTAGTAATAATAAATGTGTTGCATAAGATTGCGCTCCCCTTCTCTCGTGTTTATACCGGTTTAGAGTACGTATACAGTAGTTGTGTTATTCAGTCGCATTGTGGAGAACAATAAGAGTAAAACCCCCTCTCTCACTGACACGCTCAACCCTCCTTTGTTAACTAAATATGTAGGCCACCCTCTGACCTACATTCCAGTAAACAGCTGATCGGCTATTTAACCTTGAAAAATATGTGTGTGTGATTTCTGTCTCTCCCTTAGAAGAGAAATTGTTCTTTCCTAATTTGTGTAAATTGATTACTTATGAATTTATTATATGTATATGTAAAATATGTGTAATATACTAGTATTAATTGTAAGTACGTGCTAATGTGTTAGAACAAAATGGCCCAATTTAACCCGGATTGGTTATAAAAAAGACGAGCTGTCTTACGAAGCCCTTTTGCGTGGACTACCCCATGCTGATGTAACAGTCGCGGAATTACGAAGTTCAATTCGCGAATGTGAATTTGATGCGCCCGTGCAATTAAACAATCTAAGCCAACTCGATTATGAAAGCGAGAAGGAAATTTGTAATGCCAAGTATAGTGAACTATACTTATTGTCTCAAACACTCCAAGACGAGAAATCTCCGGCAAAAAATTTTGCGGACTACTCAGAGAATAGAGCATTTAACCAGGCGAATAAAAAAATTGTCGATCTGGCCGAATCTCACAGAAATACCCGTTGATGTACAAAAGCTAGCAGACGAAGCTCTACGCCGCTTACCTTCAATTATCAACGATTTAAGACGAAAATCCGACTCATTCAGGATGGACGAAATAGAGAAATCATTAATGAAATTACACATCTCCCCAGTACAATCCCCCACCACTGGTTTACCTCTGCCTAACTCGGATCGGAACTCACCTATCGTATCGCAAGTGCAAGCGAACCCAGAACAAAAAACTGATACAGATGTAAATGTCCCTCCTCCCGAGCATTTTCAGTTTCGTCCCGGAAATAATGAATTGACCAACACCCCCAATGAATCTAATCACCCTCATCGAGGAATTACCCCTATGAACTATAACGCAGATCTATACGGAAAAATGACTCACCCTGTGGAGAAGATTTTAACCGAAATCCCCTATACAGATGGTTTAAATGTTTCCAAGTTACTAATATTTATTAGTTATCTTCTTCAGATAAAGGATCTACAGCAGCTGAATGACTGGCAAATTTTACAAGTTCTGTTACCAAAGTGTAAACCCCTGTTAAAAAATCGTGTGCTAGAAGCCCTAACCTCTACTTTCCCAGTAGAAGAGCTACATAGCTCTTTAATAAAATACTTTATTCCCACCGGCATCTATGAAGAAATAAAAAGGAAGACAGTACTACGAGTACAAGGACATCAGGAGAGATTAGCTCACTACATCTCCGATATTAGGGAGTCCTCTCGACTACTACGTGTAAGCTGGAAAGAAACACAACTGGTGGACACCATTTTAATAGGAGTGTCACCCGAAGAAAGATCTCGACTATCATTGATGAATAGACCCAATACAATTGCTGATCTAGAACAGTGCAGTATCCATTCTTCAAATGTATGGTACTCAGATCAAAATAGAGAAGCAATGAAAACCTCTGGAACTAATACACATCAATTTCGAGCACTACTGCCTGATGTAACAGCCTCGTATAAAAGACAAGTTTCTAGTAGACCTCACCATGTGCGCAAAGCTGGTAAGTTAACTGTAAACCCAGATAAAGCGGAAACCAAGTACCCACCTCGCAGAAAACCCACCTGTTATAATTGTGGCAAATATGGGCACATAAGAAGAGAGTGCAAAAGTAAGCCATTGGAACGGAATAACCCCAATTCAAAAAACATGTAAGGCAGGGAGACCCGAAAACCTGTGTCTTCCGCAGCTACTCAAAATTGGGTAAACTAAAAGAAACCAGTAATAATAATAAGAATGAATTATTCTGTAACCAAGTGAAAAACAAAAAAGGTGCGAAAGATATCGACCACTATGTGCGAGAATTTCGTGAAAAGTGTAATGCGATTAATAGATGTCAATGGAAAAAAAATCTACTACCATTAATACGAGTCGACTTAGGCGTTACATCCCCCATCGCCTTAATTGATTCGGGATCTAGTAGAAGCTTAATCAGCCAAGAATTAGCGGACATGTTAGCTAAACATCATCTAGTAAAACGGAACCAACCTGTGAATATAAAGTGTGCTACCGCTGATAAACGTAAAATAAATATAAACCTGAGCATTACCGTTAAGGTCAAAATAAAAAACCTAAGTTGGATATTTACAATGTTAGTATGTAAAGAATTAGGACCTGATTTAATATTAGGTGCAGATTTTATTAGTAAGACAGGAATGATTCTTGACATCTACGAGCGAGAATTTTATTTCAGATTTGGCCGTGCGAGAAAACATAAATTTGATAGTAATGAAGATAAACGTTGTTCATCCACTGCACATGTAATACACCAAGACTCAGATTTATCTCACCTAGAACGAAGAGATAGAATCAAAATATTAAAACTAATAAAAGAATTTTCCTCGGTTCTTACACCAAAACTAGGACTGACGGACCTAATAGAGTATAAAATTAATCTGAGTGATCAGAAAATAATACGACTACCCCCGTACAAGTTGTCGCCCCCCAAGATGGAAGTCATGCGAAACCATATCAATAAGTTATTGGATCAAGGAGTCATAGAACCCTCTACGTCCCCATATTCTTCACCCTCCTTTTCAGTACCGAAAGGACCAGATAAACACCGACTAGTTGTAGACTACAGGCAATTAAATAAAAGAATAGAATTTGAATCAATCCCTCTTCCAGACATCCATAGTGCGTTTCATTATTTTACTAAAGCAATGGTTTTTACGGTAATGGATCTAAATCAAGCTTTTCACCAAATACCTCTTTCAGAAGAATCCAAACGTCTAACCGCGTTTGCAGTTCCTTTTAACTTGTACCAATTTACTAGGGTACCCTTTGGAATATCTCAAGGAAGTTCCGTATGTAGTAGACTATTGGAGAAGATATTTCACGACATTAAATTTAAATAGGTGTACCACTATTTGGACGACATCGTAATATACAGTGAATCAATGGAACAACATCTCAGACATTTGCGTGAAGTGTTATCTCGTTTACTAAGAGCAGGATTAACGGTGAACCCAAATAAGGTAAGTTTTGCTGTCCCTCAGTTTTCTTTCTTAGGACACATAGTGAAAGCGAATGGAAAGGTAAGCATTGACCCCGAACGTACCCGTGCTATTAGAGAATTTGCACCCCCACGAGATGCAAAAGGTATAGCCCGATTTGTAGGTATGGTGAATTATTTCCACAAATACATTCCCCATCTTGCCGAAATAGCAGCACCCCTAAACTCCTTACGAAAGAAGGGAACAAAGTTCGAATGGAGCTCAATACATCAAAACGCGTTTGAGCAACTTAAAGAAAGCATTATATCTCCCCCAGTTTTTCAATTAGCTGATTTCACAAAACCATTCGTCGTGCAAACCGACAGTTCCAGTGTAGCGTTAGGTGCAGTGATATACCAAGAGATAGATAACTGTAGACTACCAATTAGTTATGCATCACGAACACTGAGCGATCAAGAAAGAAAGTATTCTGCATATGAATTGGAATGTTTAGCAATTGTTTTTGCATTCGAAAAGTTTAAACCCTTCCTAGAACATAAGGAATTTCTTTTAGAAACCGACAATCAGGCGTTATCATGGTTATTGAATCACCCTAAACAATTAGGAAGAATTGGCAGATGGATATTGAAATTAAACTGCTACAAATTCAGAGTGCAGCATATTAAAGGTACTCAAAATGTAGTCGCCGATACCCTGTCCCGTATGTTCCAGTCACCCACTAAAACTTCCGAAAACGTAGTGAAGCCGGAAATAGCAAGTGCGAATGCCGTAATTACTGAATTCCCCCTTGCCTTTACAAACATTGCCCTATATCAACAACAAGACCCCTTACTGAAGCCTATTATAGAACAACTTACCCAAGGTATTAAATCCGAGAAGTACGTATTGAGTAAGAATGTACTGTGTCTCAAAATAAGAGACGGAAAGGAATTAAGAATAATAGCCCCGGATGTAATTAAGCCCATGCTAATGGAATACTTCCATTCATCTACCATAGGAGCCCATATGGGAATCAATAAGACGATACATCGTATTCGAAAGGAATATCATTGGAACAATATGAACTGCGAAATAGCTACCTTCGTAAAGAAATGTTCATTATGCGCCCTTAGCAAACCCGCCAGAAATACTCAAGTAAGCCAATTGATATCAGAAATCCCAAAGACCCCTTTTTCGAAACTTTATCTAGATTTCTCAGGTCCGTATCCACGATCCAAATCAGGAAATACCATGTTACTGATATGTGTAGATTCGTTCACCAAATTTGTTTGGATGTATCCCATGTGACGAGCATTAGCGTCGACAACAGTTAAAATACTACAGGAAAGATTATTTAAAGATTACGGTACTCCAGTACGTATAGTATCTGATAACG
The DNA here is from genome assembly GCA_034769895.1 of Magicicada septendecula. Classification (NCBI taxonomy): domain Eukaryota; kingdom Metazoa; phylum Arthropoda; class Insecta; order Hemiptera; family Cicadidae; genus Magicicada; species Magicicada septendecula. The sequence goes on along the minus strand of CM068369.1, from coordinate 139,430,752 downwards.
GCCCGCAGTTTAAAGCAAAAGTATTTAGGAATATGTGTTTCAAGTTAGGGATAGACCATATAACCACTACAGAGTATCGACCGCAAGGCAATATTGCTGAAAGGTATCTACGAAACCTCAATCTGTGCTAATAGCCTATCATGCGAACGATCACACGTCGTGGGACCAAAATCTATCCTGGATTCAATACGCTTTTAATTCAGCTTACCACGAAGGTCACAAGTCGACCCCGTTCGAGTTACTATACAAGTATCGACCAAACCACCCTTTGTCCACAAGATGGAATATACACGATCTGCTGCCTCCGCAAATAACGGATAAGCAGATAAAGCGAATATGGAACAAAGCCCGCTCTAACTTGAGAGCAAGCTTGGAAAAATCCAGAAGATACCACGAGAAAGGTAATCATAGCAACTCAGTCAGGTACCAAGTAGGTGACTTAGTAATGTACAAGACTCACCCCATTAGTAGTGCGATTGATAAGACCACCTCGAAACTATCATTCAGATGGTGTGGCCCTTACCAAATCCAAAAGTACCTAACTCCAGTTACAGTAGCCCTGTGCGAACCTGCAACTCAGAAATATGTGCGGAGAACGCATATTTCGCAACTAAAGTTGTATAAGAAGAAGTGACGGTAGAGTATAACCCAAAAAGAAAAGGGAATACTAGGCAGTAAAGAAAATTATATTTCTGAATCCACGTAAGAAATGTAAAACGTAGAGTTTGGAAACGAGGCCTGATCAACCTGAGTTCCAGTTCTGCGAAGCATGCATTAATGAATAATCATTAACTAGATGGGTACTAACACTCATTAACTACATGAGTTATATAGGACTCACAGAAGAAAAGATAGAATTCTAAATAGTAAAGATTTAGAAAGTTACTCTATAGAAGAGAGAGTAAGACAAACAAAAAACCGGTAGTAAAATTAAGTGGTAGAGATAAGAAAGAGTTTTGTGTTTTAATTGTGTAAATATTTAGTGTAAATAGTATGTAAAAAAAAAAGGTAGTTCATAAGAATACAAAGTGTACAGTGTTGTAACTATAGGTAATAACTATGTGGACAACGTTGTAAAGTGTACGACAACTATGTGAAAGAAATTACACACACTAACCCCATTCAATATCCCAGTGCCCAATAGTGAGTTAGACTCAAAAAGCTTAACCGTAGCGTGCAATTTAAGCGGTGGAGTATGTGACGATTTAAGTAAAAGAAATAATCAAGAAAATAAAAATTTTAAAAAAAATTAAGGTTGCGAGCTCTTAAGCCATTTAAATCTCACTGTATTAATATAAAATACCTGTATGTACTCAGTATGAGAGGAAGCAGTAATTAATTAGTTATTTAGAAGATACTCTAATAAAAAGATAAATTGTAAAGAATTATTAATATCGTATTTAACCCTTTGCTTGTAAGCAGGCGCTGTCCTGTTGATTCCAGACTCGACATGTTTTCCGAGTCTTGTGTGAGTTAGAATAAGATAAAAAAAACTAATGTTAATAATTAAAAATCTGAAGACATAAATAGTCGCTAAAACAACTGATTTAAATTATGTATATTTGTTTAGGGATAGTTTGTATAAATAAAAATGTTAACTTAAATATAGTTAGGAACTATATTCTCGCGCGGAAATTGTCCCACTAACTTTTGCCCAGTACCAGGCGAAGGGAGCGGAATTTCTCTCTGTTGCAATGGTGACTTCGTACAGTATAGACGTAGGAGCTGTGCGCTTAAAATATGTTAACTACATTTTGTCTCACCTTAAGATGGTGTACCAGATGTAGCTGTTTAAAGCATCTGGATGTGTTAATTAATATAGTCATGTAAATACACAAGAAAAGTAAAGTAAAAAAAATCGAAACGTAAAAAAAAGGAGTGTAACACAAGATGACTTAGTGCTTCAACAAATAACAACAATTCCAAAGTCATACCCGGAGATGTGAACTATCAGAAGCCACAAACTCTACTGCACGTGACAGAATATGCAGATCAGGACATCCGAGAATCTACAAGATCATCGTAGATATCTATACCACATATTGTTCAACCTGCGAACTTTTGGAGTCCTTTACAGAGGAAGGCCAGACCGAGATGACGACGTAGCTGTTCCTGTTTCCCAAGACGGATACCCCAGGACGAGTCTTCTGCATACCAATTAAAAGGTGACTCGATAGCCTGTCTATCGAGGGTTACTAATATTTGTGACACAACACATCTTGAAAGAGACTTTTCAGAAACTATTAACTTTGTAAAGACTTATAAATTAAATCTAAGAATTTCATGTAACTATTCTAACTTCATACGTTGTAACAGTTTATATGCTAATGTAGAGTAATATAATTCAAGCAATAATACCATTCTTCCAATGGTTGAATAAAAGAAAGTCTTGCAAGCTAATATCATGAAATGAGTATAATTAAAAGTCTTAATTACAGAAATACAGAAAGTTGACCCGGATCCGAGGTATAGCTATATAAAATCAAGTTTGATCTCAAAGTTTAAAGAAACCTTTCAAATAACTTAATAATTGAATTAGTAATGTCATGGGATCTGTCAGTATATGTTTTTAAAATGTCAAATAAAGAGAAGTCTTCTTGTTACACACATATGAGGAGTGCTTAAATCAATTGTATACCTTGCCATTGTTTCCTTACACAGTTAGTAAGTAATTTGTTACATTAATTATTTGTGATCAATTCTGTTACAACGTAGGCAGCCCATCTAATTAACGGAGTTTAATTACGAGGGGTTCCCTGGATTTGTAACGCGGCGAAAAGACGTTACAAAAGTGCGCCACTCTGCTTTCATGTAAAAAAATAAATAGGTAATTGTTTACATAGTGTCACAAAAGTGCGCCACTATGCTAAATTTTATAAAGGTGTTTTAAGCAAACAAAATTGCGTCATTCAAAAAAATAAAGGAAACAAAGGAAAGAGTTTTAATTGTGTATATAGTGTCACAAACAAAATTTCATTCACTATGCGTGGATAAATTGTATGATCAATAACTAAATATATAATATTGATATATGCACTCAGAAAGTTACTTTAATAAATGTAATGTTCAAAACATATTTAATAGTGCATTAAGTGACGTAGATGGTAGTATGTATAAGTAAAATATCCTTAGCGTCATACAATGCATGTAGCTTTTGCATTCTATAGGCCAGTAGGAACCTGCATAATTCGATGTAAGTACTTGCATACATGAATTGTGACCAAGCATAACAATTTTGGTCAACCGAACAATCTGTCACAGGTTTGTTTACGACAATCTATGACATGTTGTTTCCTGAATCATTCTGCACAGTGTATGTCCAACTATCTAGCTTACATACACTAGTATGTGTTATAAAAAAAAATTTTTGATTAAAAATAACTTTGTTAATAATAATAAAGTAATTAAGTAGAAGTTCGTGATTTAAAACTTGTGAACAAAATAAGTAATTATTTAATTGAGAAAAGTTTATGAATAAACGGAGCCAAAGTGTTGCCAAGCGTAGTAATAATAAATGTGTTGCATAAGATTGCGCTCCCCTTCTCTCGTGTTTATACCGGTTTAGAGTACGTATACAGTAGTTGTGTTATTCAGTCGCATTGTGGAGAACAATAAGAGTAAAACCCCCTCTCTCACTGACACGCTCAACCCTCCTTTGTTAACTAAATATGTAGGCCACCCTCTGACCTACATTCCAGTAAACAGCTGATCGGCTATTTAACCTTGAAAAATATGTGTGTGTGATTTCTGTCTCTCCCTTAGAAGAGAAATTGTTCTTTCCTAATTTGTGTAAATTGATTACTTATGAATTTATTATATGTATATGTAAAATATGTGTAATATACTAGTATTAATTGTAAGTACGTGCTAATGTGTTAGAACAAAATGGCCCAATTTAACCCGGATTGGTTATAAAAAAGACGAGCTGTCTTACGAAGCCCTTTTGCGTGGACTACCCCATGCTGATGTAACAGTCGCGGAATTACGAAGTTCAATTCGCGAATGTGAATTTGATGCGCCCGTGCAATTAAACAATCTAAGCCAACTCGATTATGAAAGCGAGAAGGAAATTTGTAATGCCAAGTATAGTGAACTATACTTATTGTCTCAAACACTCCAAGACGAGAAATCTCCGGCAAAAAATTTTGCGGACTACTCAGAGAATAGAGCATTTAACCAGGCGAATAAAAAAATTGTCGATCTGGCCGAATCTCACAGAAATACCCGTTGATGTACAAAAGCTAGCAGACGAAGCTCTACGCCGCTTACCTTCAATTATCAACGATTTAAGACGAAAATCCGACTCATTCAGGATGGACGAAATAGAGAAATCATTAATGAAATTACACATCTCCCCAGTACAATCCCCCACCACTGGTTTACCTCTGCCTAACTCGGATCGGAACTCACCTATCGTATCGCAAGTGCAAGCGAACCCAGAACAAAAAACTGATACAGATGTAAATGTCCCTCCTCCCGAGCATTTTCAGTTTCGTCCCGGAAATAATGAATTGACCAACACCCCCAATGAATCTAATCACCCTCATCGAGGAATTACCCCTATGAACTATAACGCAGATCTATACGGAAAAATGACTCACCCTGTGGAGAAGATTTTAACCTAAATCCCCTATACAGATGGTTTAAATGTTTCCAAGTTACTAATATTTATTAGTTATCTTCTTCAGATAAAGGATCTACAGCAGCTGAATGACTGGCAAATTTTACAAGTTCTGTTACCAAAGTGTAAACCCCTGTTAAAAAATCGTGTGCTAGAAGCCCTAACCTCTACTTTCCCAGTAGAAGAGCTACATAGCTCTTTAATAAAATACTTTATTCCCACCGGCATCTATGAAGAAATAAAAAGGAAGACAGTACTACGAGTACAAGGACATCAGGAGAGATTAGCTCACTACATCTCCGATATTAGGGAGTCCTCTCGACTACTACGTGTAAGCTGGAAAGAAACACAACTGGTGGACACCATTTTAATAGGAGTGTCACCCGAAGAAAGATCTCGACTATCATTGATGAATAGACCCAATACAATTGCTGATCTAGAACAGTGCAGTATCCATTCTTCAAATGTATGGTACTCAGATCAAAATAGAGAAGCAATGAAAACCTCTGGAACTAATACACATCAATTTCGAGCACTACTGCCTGATGTAACAGCCTCGTATAAAAGACAAGTTTCTAGTAGACCTCACCATGTGCGCAAAGCTGGTAAGTTAACTGTAAACCCAGATAAAGCGGAAACCAAGTACCCACCTCGCAGAAAACCCACCTGTTATAATTGTGGCAAATATGGGCACATAAGAAGAGAGTGCAAAAGTAAGCCATTGGAACGGAATAACCCCAATTCAAAAAACATGTAAGGCAGGGAGACCCGAAAACCTGTGTCTTCCGCAGCTACTCAAAATTGGGTAAACTAAAAGAAACCAGTAATAATAATAAGAATGAATTATTCTGTAACCAAGTGAAAAACAAAAAAGGTGCGAAAGATATCGACCACTATGTGCGAGAATTTCGTGAAAAGTGTAATGCGATTAATAGATGTCAATGGAAAAAAAATCTACTACCATTAATACGAGTCGACTTAGGCGTTACATACCCCATCGCCTTAATTGATTCGGGATCTAGTAGAAGCTTAATCAGCCAAGAATTAGCGGACATGTTAGCTAAACATCATCTAGTAAAACGGAACCAACCTGTGAATATAAAGTGTGCTACCGCTGATAAACGTAAAATAAATATAAACCTGAGCATTACCGTTAAGGTCAAAATAAAAAACCTAAGTTGGATATTTACAATGTTAGTATGTAAAGAATTAGGACCTGATTTAATATTAGGTGCAGATTTTATTAGTAAGACAGGAATGATTCTTGACATCTACGAGCGAGAATTTTATTTCAGATTTGGCCGTGCGAGAAAACATAAATTTGATAGTAATGAAGATAAACGTTGTTCATCCACTGCACATGTAATACACCAAGACTCAGATTTATCTCACCTAGAACGAAGAGATAGAATCAAAATATTAAAACTAATAAAAGAATTTTCCTCGGTTCTTACACCAAAACTAGGACTGACGGACCTAATAGAGTATAAAATTAATCTGAGTGATCAGAAAGTAATACGACTACCCCCGTACAAGTTGTCGCCCCCCAAGATGGAAGTCATGCGAAACCATATCAATAAGTTATTGGATCAAGGAGTCATAGAACCCTCTACGTCCCCATATTCTTCACCCTCCTTTTCAGTACCGAAAGGACCAGATAAACACCGACTAGTTGTAGACTACAGGCAATTAAATAAAAGAATAGAATTTGAATCAATCCCTCTTCCAGACATCCATAGTGCGTTTCATTATTTTACTAAAGCAATGGTTTTTACGGTAATGGATCTAAATCAAGCTTTTCACCAAATACCTCTTTCAGAAGAATCCAAACGTCTAACCGCGTTTGCAGTTCCTTTTAACTTGTACCAATTTACTAGGGTACCCTTTGGAATATCTCAAGGAAGTTCCGTATGTAGTAGACTATTGGAGAAGATATTTCACGACATTAAATTTAAATAGGTGTACCACTATTTGGACGACATCGTAATATACAGTGAATCAATGGAACAACATCTCAGACATTTGCGTGAAGTGTTATCTCGTTTACTAAGAGCAGGATTAACGGTGAACCCAAATAAGGTAAGTTTTGCTGTCCCTCAGTTTTCTTTCTTAGGACACATAGTGAAAGCGAATGGAAAGGTAAGCATTGACCCCGAACGTACCCGTGCTATTAGAGAATTTGCACCCCCACGAGATGCAAAAGGTATAGCCCGATTTGTAGGTATGGTGAATTATTTCCACAAATACATTCCCCATCTTGCCGAAATAGCAGCACCCCTAAACTCCTTACGAAAGAAGGGAACAAAGTTCGAATGGAGCTCAATACATCAAAACGCGTTTGAGCAACTTAAAGAAAGCATTATATCTCCCCCAGTTTTTCAATTAGCTGATTTCACAAAACCATTCGTCGTGCAAACCGACAGTTCCAGTATAGCGTTAGGTGCAGTGATATACCAAGAGATAGATAACTGTAGACTACCAATTAGTTATGCATCACGAACACTGAGCGATCAAGAAAGAAAGTATTCTGCATATGAATTGGAATGTTTAGCAATTGTTTTTGCATTCGAAAAGTTTAAACCCTTCCTAGAACATAAGGAATTTCTTTTAGAAACCGACAATCAGGCGTTATCATGGTTATTGAATCACCCTAAACAATTAGGAAGAATTGGCAGATGGATATTGAAATTAAACTGCTACAAATTCAGAGTGCAGCATATTAAAGGTACTCAAAATGTAGTCGCCGATACCCTGTCCCGTATGTTCCAGTCACCCACTAAAACTTCCGAAAACGTAGTGAAGCCGGAAATAGCAAGTGCGAATGCCGTAATTACTGAATTCCCCCTTGCCTTTACAAACATTGCCCTATATCAACAACAAGACCCCTTACTGAAGCCTATTATAGAACAACTTACCCAAGGTATTAAATCCGAGAAGTACGTATTGAGTAAGAATGTACTGTGTCTCAAAATAAGAGACGGAAAGGAATTAAGAATAATAGCCCCGGATGTAATTAAGCCCATGCTAATGGAATACTTCCATTCATCTACCATAGGAGCCCATATGGGAATCAATAAGACGATACATCGTATTCGAAAGGAATATCATTGGAACAATATGAACTGCGAAATAGCTACCTTCGTAAAGAAATGTTCATTATGCGCCCTTAGCAAACCCGCCAGAAATACTCAAGTAAGCCAATTGATATCAGAAATCCCAAAGACCCCTTTTTCGAAACTTTATCTAGATTTCTCAGGTCCGTATCCACGATCCAAATCAGGAAATACCATGTTACTGATATGTGTAGATTCGTTCACCAAATTTGTTTGGATGTATCCCATGTGACGAGCATTAGCGTCGACAACAGTTAAAATACTACAGGAAAGATTATTTAAAGATTACGGTACTCCAGTACGTATAGTATCTGATAACGGCCCGCAGTTTAAAGCAAAAGTATTTAGGAATATGTGTTTCAAGTTAGGGATAGACCATATAACCACTACAGAGTATCGACCGCAAGGCAATATTGCTGAAAGGTATCTACGAAACCTCAATCTGTGCTAATAGCCTATCATGCGAACGATCACACGTCGTGGGACCAAAATCTATCCTGGATTCAATACGCTTTTAATTCAGCTTACCACGAAGGTCACAAGTCGACCCCGTTCGAGTTACTATACAAGTATCGACCAAACCACCCTTTGTCCACAAGATGGAATATACACGATCTGCTGCCTCCGCAAATAACGGATAAGCAGATAAAGCGAATATGGAACAAAGCCCGCTCTAACTTGAGAGCAAGCTTGGAAAAATCCAGAAGATACCACGAGAAAGGTAATCATAGCAACTCAGTCAGGTACCAAGTAGGTGACTTAGTAATGTACAAGACTCACCCCATTAGTAGTGCGATTGATAAGACCACCTCGAAACTATCATTCAGATGGTGTGGCCCTTACCAAATCCAAAAGTACCTAACTCCAGTTACAGTAGCCCTGTGCGAACCTGCAACTCAGAAATATGTGCGGAGAACGCATATTTCGCAACTAAAGTTGTATAAGAAGAAGTGACGGTAGAGTATAACCCAAAAAGAAAAGGGAATACTAGGCAGTAAAGAAAATTATATTTCTGAATCCACGTAAGAAATGTAAAACGTAGAGTTTGGAAACGAGGCCTGATCAACCTGAGTTCCAGTTCTGCGAAGCATGCATTAATGAATAATCATTAACTAGATGGGTACTAACACTCATTAACTACATGAGTTATATAGGACTCACAGAAGAAAAGATAGAATTCTAAATAGTAAAGATTTAGAAAGTTACTCTATAGAAGAGAGAGTAAGACAAACAAAAAACCGGTAGTAAAATTAAGTGGTAGAGATAAGAAAGAGTTTTGTGTTTTAATTGTGTAAATATTTAGTGTAAATAGTATGTAAAAAAAAAAAGGTAGTTCATAAGAATACAAAGTGTACAGTGTTGTAACTATAGGTAATAACTATGTGGACAACGTTGTAAAGTGTACGACAACTATGTGAAAGAAATTACACACACTAACCCCATTCAATATCCCAGTGCCCAATAGTGAGTTAGACTCAAAAAGCTTAACCGTAGCGTGCAATTTAAGCGGTGGAGTATGTGACGATTTAAATAAAAGAAATAATCAAGAAAATAAAAATTTTAAAAAAAATTAAGGTTGCGAGCTCTTAAGCCATTTAAATCTCACTGTATTAATATAAAATACCTGTATGTACTCAGTATGAGAGGAAGCAGTAATTAATTAGTTATTTAGAAGATACTCTAATAAAAAGATAAATTGTAAAGAATTATTAATATCGTATTTAACCCTTTGCTTGTAAGCAGGCGCTGTCCTGTTGATTCCAGACTCGACATGTTTTCCGAGTCTTGTGTGAGTTAGAATAAGATAAAAAAAACTAATGTTAATAATTAAAAATCTGAAGACATAAATAGTCGCTAAAACAACTGATTTAAATTATGTATATTTGTTTAGGGATAGTTTGTATAAATAAAAATGTTAACTTAAATATAGTTAGGAACTATATTCTCGCGCGGAAATTGTCCCACTAACTTTTGCCCAGTACCAGGCGAAGGGAGCGGAATTTCTCTCTGTTGCAATGGTGACTTCGTACAGTATAGACGTAGGAGCTGTGCGCTTAAAATATGTTAACTACATTTTGTCTCACCTTAAGATGGTGTACCAGATGTAGCTGTTTAAAGCATCTGGATGTGTTAATTAATATAGTCATGTAAATACACAAGAAAAGTAAAGTAAAAAAAATCGAAACGTAAAAAAAAGGAGTGTAACACAAGATGACTTAGTGCTTCAACAAATAACAACAATTCCAAAGTCATACCCGGAGATGTGAACTATCAGAAGCCACAAACTCTACTGCACGTGACAGAATATGCAGATCAGGACATCCGAGAATCTACAAGATCATCGTAGATATCTATACCACATATTGTTCAACCTGCGAACTTTTGGAGTCCTTTACAGAGGAAGGCCAGACCGAGATGACGACGTAGCTGTTCCTGTTTCCCAAGACGGATACCCCAGGACGAGTCTTCTGCATACCAATTAAAAGGTGACTCGATAGCCTGTCTATCGAGGGTTACTAATATTTGTGACACAACACATCTTGAAAGAGACTTTTCAGAAACTATTAACTTTGTAAAGACTTATAAATTAAATCTAAGAATTTCATGTAACTATTCTAACTTCATACGTTGTAACAGTTTATATGCTAATGTAGAGTAATATAATTCAAGCAATAATACCATTCTTCCAATGGTTGAATAAAAGAAAGTCTTGCAAGCTAATATCATGAAATGAGTATAATTAAAAGTCTTAATTACAGAAATACAGAAAGTTGACCCGGATCCGAGGTATAGCTATATAAAATCAAGTTTGATCTCAAAGTTTAAAGAAACCTTTCAAATAACTTAATAATTGAATTAGTAATGTCATGGGATCTGTCAGTATATGTTTTTAAAATGTCAAATAAAGAGAAGTCTTCTTGTTACACACATATGAGGAGTGCTTAAATCAATTGTATACCTTGCCATTGTTTCCTTACACAGTTAGTAAGTAATTTGTTACATTAATTATTTGTGATCAATTCTGTTACAACGTAGGCAGCCCATCTAATTAACGGAGTTTAATTACGAGGGGTTCCCTGGATTTGTAACGCGGCGAAAAGACGTTACAAAATGTCCACTAAAATTAAACACAATTGTATTACAATTATCCCGCCCGATTATTAAACACTTCAGTAATAACAACTTGAACGCACGCAGTAATACCGCCCGATAATCACTTGTAATCGCCCGACAATAAACTCGGACCGCACCGTAAATATATCGCAACTATACTGAAAACTAAGGCCACTGCCGCATCGTATTTACACATCCGCGCAGAGACCAGAAGATTCCAAACTGCGTCTTAGCGCCAGTGTGTACGACGTAATTAATTGCGGCCTTGACACAGTCCGCGCGGCTGGCGGCCTCCAGAAAAATCTCGCGACTTGGGTCAAGAGTCACGTATGCTACACACATTAGAACGAGATTCTTCTGGAACATTCGACAAACACGTAGACTGTTCTGTAATGTCGTAACACTGTCTCCTCCTGAAGCCTGTTCGTCCCGAACTGCCAAACCATCTCTGAAGTAATACTTGACCAGGCGATCTAGTTGGACGAACTTGTGAAAGATAATTCTCCGGTTCTTCGAATTCAGTCTCGTGTGATCCTAACATCACGTTCCCAGGAATGCGAGTCTTCCGCTCAACCACTAGTTTTGCTGGAATCACTCCCGTTGCGTCATGTATTGATGACCTAAACACCACTGGCTGATCCAAGTCTGTTTTTGTCCTCGTCACCAACATCTTGCGTAACCTCAACTTCAGCCACTTTTCCTCGGGCGCTTCTATCAGCTCAGGGATAAGCAAGAGATTTGTCTCGACACCCATAGTTGGCTTTCCAATCACTTCTTTTGTCGTTACACTTATTTGTATTTCCTCTGCTAGTTGTTCCTCCATTTCCGGTTCCAATAGCGAGGGTTCCTCTTGACCAGACCTGTTGCCTTTTTCTTCTGCCAATGCCACTTGCTTAAACGAATGATTGGTAGACTCTGTCATTTTAGCCATGCAAAGCTTTATCTTCTCTTGGCCGACCCTCAGGACTTTCTCTCTTAAGTCCACAACGGATCCGTAGGTATTCATAACGTCCGTGCCAAGAATCACTTCATCGACAATGTCTGTAACGAGCATTTGGTGGCTAAACTCGAGAAGACACAGGCGTACACGTACGTCTGCCTTTCCTAGCACCTTGACGGGGCTTACAGTCAAAGGTCTGTACTGAACAAGAGCTAATTAGAGGCCGGCAGTTGCTGACTAAGTCAGTGCGCATTATGGACACTAATTAAAGCTGACACACGTAGAGATGCTACAAACAACGTGCCGTACTACAAAACGGAGTCACCAGTGTGGAACGAATATTTACATATTAATAATATGTTTTTTGCTATCCTTTACTTTTGTAAATTAGCAATGTAAAAGTACATGTTTGTCGTGGTAATATAGAATTGTCTAACAGATTTTGTGATATCATCATCATCATTGGCCCGACAGCCCTGTGTGGGCCCTGGTCTTCTTTAGACGATTTAGCCATTCTTCTTTATGCATAACCACATTCTTCCAGTTTCTAATTCCAAGAGTACTGATGTCCTGACTCACCCCGACCCTCCATCACAGTTTTTGCCTTTCAACTTTTCTCTTAACTTTTGGCTTTACATTAAAAATCTAATTAACTCTGCTTTCACAAGCACGTATAATGTGTTCAGCCCATTCTAATCTTTATAATTTAATAAAGGTGACCACATCAGGTTCATCATACAAATTATAGAGCTGCAAATTATATCTTTTCCTTCAGGCTCCCACCTCTTATACTTGACCAAAATATTTGCTTGAGGATCCTCCTTTCAACTATATCTAGTTGCCTCTTATCTGATCTAGGTAGCGTCAATGTCTATGATGTACAAGTCAGTACTGGGTGCACTAAGGTCTCATACATCAGTAACTTGGTCTTCCTTTGTATTAACTGAGCCCTGCCCACATTTATTTGCTGACAGAATACGCTTTCGGATTTCCACACTAATATTATTTTTGCAGGTAATTTCTAAACCGAGATATGTAAAGCTACGTACTATCTCGAAATAATAAGATCCTATATTTTCTAAATGTTTATGGCCTATACAACAGTCTTTTCTTGTCACTGGCATATACCTTCTTTTATGAAAAACAAACACTGGCATATGTATTTTGTAATATAAGGTTTAATAATATTATGTCACCCGTACGTACAAAATAATTTAAGCTTTCCGTTAATACTTTTAGTAAACGAAAAAAGACTGAAACCACTACCTAAACCACCAGGCTTATTTGCCTTAATATAGACATATTTAGAGAGGGTTAGATTTAATGCCAAGTATATAATGCAAAACACGTTCCCATTTATCTAACGTATATAATACGGCCTCGGCCAAAATGATAACATTCGGTAGCATTTAACTTAATGATGGGTTCTGAAAACTATGCCACTGTCCGGATATTGTCTCCATGCACCAATGACATTTTTCGTTAGTACAGTAACGTTATCATTTTTAGTACACATGACTACGCGTTGCCATAATTAGTCAACCGCAGCGTTCCACTTTCAACGGAAGTGTCCAGTCGTGTCGTCATGTAGACGATGTTTAGTGCGATGTAAAAATATGTCCACACGTAACTAAACTAACGGAGATAACAATTACGATTGATAACAGATGCTTTGATTGTTTTCCTTAATGTTATAAGGAAGGCATACTAGGCTATAAAGTAGTATATACCAAACGTTCAAACAAACCGTATTTCATCTAAAATGAACATGTCAAACGTTATTTTGATATATTCTTTTAATTTGAGGCCTACTATCAAACAAAAATTTAGAATACTTTAGAGTTACATCACGATGACATAAGGGTTGTGTGAAGATGGTATAAATCTATGCCACATCATCGCGCGCTACATCAGTAGTAACATTGCGTGATCTTGTCCTCTTTACAGTAGAAATTTGTGACATAAATACACAAACCGTATACACACTTCTGGATGACACATTCTCAGCTTATTTTACACTTCAGTTTATTTTTTATTTCGAAGTTAATCAGAAAACTAAACCATAAATAGTTTTCTGAGTAATACATTTGTATCAAAATATATTTATTTACACAATAGTAGGCCTAATATTACCAGTAAACAAAAAAAAAAGAAACAAATACATGGAAGCATAGGTTATATGGTGTAATTACATTCTGCAAACAATATGAAGTAATACAATACCCGTCTCTTAAGAATAAGTGCATAATTTGATGCGAAGTAGTGCAAATTAAATGACCTATTCAGCCAAACAGCTTGTATTAGCTTTCAGCGGTAATGCTTTTTCCATGAGCCTCTGTTACTGTTCTTAGCTAGACAAGTTTGTGCTTTTTCGTAGCTTGTATGAACCACTGAACTATATTACCATTAACATTATGTAAGCCGAGGTTAGCATTTATTCTAGAGCATTTGACTTAGTAACATAAATTTTCGACAATTTCAGAATGTTAATACCCTTCTTGTGAAAAGAGAGTATATGAATTATAACACATCAACCTATACAAACGATCTACTTTATATACTTTGCAAAACAATCTGCACGCATTTGTCTCAGGTCGGGTTTTGGTTTTACATAGTATACATAGCAGAATCGTGTCGATGGATTTATATAATTCACCTTAAAATTTGTCAACAACGGAGCAGAAAGATTATCACAATATTTAAATAAAACAAATGTATCCACTTTTATCTGAATTACTAAAACATGTAAGAATAAGTGGCCCAGTTTTCACGCGTTGAGCAATAAATGTTGAATACTAAAGAATGCAATAATAAAAAAATAATGCAAAACTGTACTATGTCTGGAAATATAAAATCTATGTCTTAACTACTGTTAAGACATGTTCCATCATTGAAGGTTTGCGTGCCAGACAGGTTTCAATATTTTACAATATTTACATTTAAACCACGTGAAATCGAATTGGTGAAATTAGTTTATATTAAAAGTAGCAAAGCAACAAAAAATTTATCCCAACTTTTACAATTAAATAAACGGCGCGTATACCTGAATTTGAAACTGTTACATCATTAAATACCCTAATTCAATTTCATATTGCTTTAAAAATCTAAATCGTATAAAAAAGGGTGTTTCACAATTTAATGTCAATACGTATATTGTCATAAAGGTTACAGACAGAAAAATAATTGTACAGTAATACGCCGCTTAGCGGTCGAGATACGTTCCGCCATCACGAGGCGCTATAAGAGACAGCACTGTGCAGGGTCGATTTCTTTAATAATTATTGTTTACTAATTGTTTTATTCTTTTTTCTTTATTGTTTTACTTTCATTTATTTATATTTTTACTTTTTCTGATTCATACTTTTATATTTTTACTTTTTATCACACCGATTCGTAAAAAGGAAGCTAAAAACGATCCTAAAAACTATAGGGGACTAGCAGTGATATGTACACTTAGAAGGGTATATACATAAATAATAAAAAGTCGGTTAGAAAACGAGATTAAAGATAAGCAGTTAGAAGAACAGGCAGGGTTTAGAACAGGACGATCCACTATTGACAACATTTTTACTACCAAAATAGCTTGCGAAAAGAGAATGCAAAGAAACAGAGAGCTTCATATACCAATGATTGATTTGGAAAAAGCCTATGATAGTGTACCAGTCTCACAGTTATGGAAGGCTTTGAAATCCTTAGAAGTATTGAACATGCTAATACAAGCAACAAAAAACTTGTATAAGGAAAACACGACCCGAGTAAAAAACGGTAGTAACTACACAGACCTCTTCAAAGTCACAAAAGTATTAAGACAGGGATGTAGCCTTTCCCCAACTCTATTTAAAGTATATATAGACAAAGCCCTGGAAAAATGGTCAACGAAAGTTAGGGGAATCGGGTTTCAAGTGGGAGAGGAAAAACTGTTTAGCTTATATTTCGCTGATGATCAAGTTGTCGTAGCAGAGGATTCGGATGATCTTAGCTACCTGATAAGGACATTACAAGAAGAATAGCAGCTCGCAGGTCTCGTGATAAACATGAATAAGTCTAAGTACATAACAGTCGGTAATGATGCTCAAGATAATCTCGATTTAGGAATATCACCATAAAAGGGGTTAGCACTGTAAATATTTGAGAGTTACACTTAATAAAAAAGGAAATAGCAGCAGTGAAATAAAAAAAAGTTTAAACAATTGAAGAAAGTAATAGGATCGTTGAACTCAGTTTTATGGGATAAATCAATCACAAGAGACACAAAAAAGAGAATTTATAAGAGCATCTTCCTATATATTGTCATATATGGAACCTAAACGTTGGATATGACAAGGAAAAACCAAGAAAAACTCTTTGCTAACGAAATGGATTATTTAAGACGCAGTTGTAGAAAATCGAAACTGGAAAAAGTCGGAAATGAAACAATCAGACAGAGTATGAACATGACGAAGAACATAGTGGAATAAATTGAAAAAAAAGACAACTAGTATGGTTTGGACACACAAAAAGAATGGACGGAACCACGTGGCCCAAGAGATTTTAGAGTCGATACCATATGAGACGAAGAAAAGAGGTAGGCCACGAAGAAATTGGCAAGAGGGTGTAGATGAAGCTATGGAACTTAGAAGCCTGGAAGAAGACATGTACTATAATAGGAGAGAATGGAAACTAGGGACGTAGAAGCGGCCTAAGCCGTATAAATCCGTTATCTGAATACTAAATACTTTCTTTATTAAAAACGTTGTACATTAATACAAATAAATTTAATTTAGCTACTTAAACATTACATAATACGTAAATTACGTAAAACGTACACCTAACGAAAAACGTAAGAAATTCCAACGCAGTCTGAAAATCTACGTCACCTGCTCTCCCTGTTATTTAAAGTAATGAAGATTCGAACGTTTCTTGAATCTATCAAACCATACTTTACTAGCTGAAAATATTTCTGATTTATTTTCTTTTTCGTCCTAAATGCAAGAAAAATGCTTCTCGCTTTCGCCATTTGGATAAGAGGTGACTTAACGGCATGTTACGCTGCATTTGATCATCAACCCAAATAGTTAGTCTTTTTTTCATTTCTGGAAGCACAATGCTTCTCCACAGAGATGTTTTAGTAATACCTAATTTTGTTGACGTCGACGCAGGTGATTTTATCTTTTTACAATTTTTAAAAATTGCCCTAGTTGTCGATGATACCAAATGTAATGAACAAGCTACATTCATTTGACACTTAACAGTTTTTAATCGTCTTTAAACTTGTAATTTCTCACTCAAATTAATGCTTTTCGTTTGAATCTTATTTACAGGGTGAGGCTTTAAACCAGACATGATTGGCTATTGAGAATTTGAAACCGTTTCAATAATAATATGTAAAAATAACACAAAGTAGCAATGAAATTAATATACGTAGTACCTAACTAAATAACAAATAAATAAACTCTACGTAATTACAACTAAATAAAACTCAGTTTGCTTCGAATGTTCATGTAAGAGCACTATGACGAACCAGCGCTAAAAGGGACAGGGATAAGGGAGGTATTACTGTATAACCCTCATCTGTGTTGTTCATAGTAAGTGTGCAGCAAAGTCAACAAACATTATTTGTAAACGATAACATCTATTTAACTTGTATTACCACATACTGTGAACCAGGAAATAAATAATTACTTATAATAATGATAGAGAGAGAAGTAAAATTTAATGAAAAATCACAAA
Organism: Magicicada septendecula; assembly: GCA_034769895.1. NCBI lineage: Eukaryota > Metazoa > Arthropoda > Insecta > Hemiptera > Cicadidae > Magicicada > Magicicada septendecula. The sequence continues at coordinate 139,413,255 of CM068369.1, read as the reverse complement.
TTTGATTTTATTTTATTGTTAGTAGCCATATTGTTAATATATAATTTTTATTTTATATAGCCATAGTGCATCAAATCATAATTCTACATTATAAGAAATGTAATAAAAATTAATGTTGTTCAATTTATAAAATATAATAAATGTATATGCGTTTTTATTATTTTATTAATGGGCTTATTATGGTTTTATTATTTTTATTAATGAGTATAATTTTTGCTCCGCGACTTTTCTATTAATGTATTGCAAAAGTAATGGTAATTTAAAAAAATAAAACAATAGTTAAGCAGTTCTCCATACTTTAATGATACTTTATTTAACTTAACTACTTTAACAGAGTGATAATACTTTTTTAGTAATAACTTAAAACTGATTTGTTAAAAAGTATTGTTACGTAATGCGGAACGTTCTGCAAGTATCTAGAATATTCCATTTGTAACGTGTGCGTGCGCGCGCGTGTGTGCATAATGCTGCTACTTTACGGTCAAAGACAATTACGCGTCAACTATCGAGTCTATACCTGACCAAACCGGTAAGCGCAGTGTGTTCAAGGACAATGTTTCTAGCAGATTCTCGTTTGTATAACAAGGTGTTAGAATATTCTGGAAATCAGCGGGATATGAATACATCCATTCAGCGACGGTCAAGTTAGTTATTGTCGGGCAATTATCCAGTGTGTTTGAGTGGCGATTTACACAGTGCGGTTCGAGGTATTGTGGCGAAGATGTGCTTTATAATCGTACGGGACAATTGTATTATTACAATTGTGTTTTATATTAGTTGACATTTTATTGCGTGTGAACAATTTTTATTTGATTTGTTGTAAGAGACAATCTTGTTGATTACAAACTATTTAATTGTGATAATTAAAGCTGGTGATTAGTGACATAATTGGTGTCTTGTATTTGTTTCCCACTGTACCATACGAGATCAGTTAGGCCGACGTAACAGTATTCTACGGAACCGCTTGTCACGCTGATTTATATATTTCAAAACGACTTTCTTAAATTATAGTTAAGAAAAAAAATATATATATATAATTATAACACGATTTTAATTATTCTTGAAACTATTACATTCATTATTGTTAATGATAAAACTCTTCAAAGAACTTTGTGAAGTTGCACAACGAATTCCAAACCACTTAGTTCAATATTCTGGTTTATCAGATAGAATATAATCAATAGTTAATTTTGCCATAAATATTCATTAAGCTTTGCGAATTTGGCACATGCCTTATGCATGAACTTCGCGTCTCGTTCTACATAATTTCATTGAAAAGAATATTTGTGTATATGGTTATTCAGTAAGAAGAGAAGATATTACAACGGACAATCATTATTATGATTTTCAAATGTTATTTTACCCTACATACGAATAAGTCATTTCAATAAAATTAACAAACTCCTTATTAATATCTCTCATTATATTTTTCATATCTTTCGTATTTCACAGCATCTGACGAGTATTTAGTTCACAACGATTGGTAAGAACAAGATTTAATGAATTAAAGACATACCAGTTGTCGTGTGAGTCAAAATATTACTACTTCAGTATGCTCTACACAGTTTAAACGTATCTTCACAAGTAGGCCTACATAGTTTTAAGTAGGTCTACTAATACTAAATCCACGTATGAAAAAAGCGATAGATATCCAACTACATGAAATAGCAAAACGTATTTTACTGAATATAAGTGCACAAGAAATACAATGCAGGTCTCTTCACTGAGACACCCGCTTCGAGTATCTATTGTTTCTTACCTTTCTCAAACTCAAAATCAGAAAAAATAAATATATCGTGACTATTGTAATTATTTTGTCAATAACACAAACACACGGACATGGGCACGAGCTCTTGTGTACACAGATATCCAACTGCTCTGTAAATATTATAATTCATATTACCCAGGACTATTACGTATTATGATACAATTTGTTTCCCAACAGTGACGGTTCGAAAATTTAAAACATGATCATTTATACTATGAAACATTCTCTACCCCAAGAGCTTTTATGAAGTCATTCAAAATCAAAATTTTTAAAGTCAAGAAAACTGTAGAATAAATTGTAAAAGTACGTTCTCCGACAGTTTTACAACCTATGTAAAAGTTGCATGTTGACATGAAGTATAAAACATTGCATGTAGTGATGTCATTATTGAAAAAATACTAAACTTACCGATAACAACAGTAACATTTATTAACAATAGAAAGATATTACAGATATCTTTAATAATGTGTTGAAAAGCACTTGGAGTGCCATTAATAAATATTATTGTGATTCTGTTTTCTGCTTCAAGTTTGAGGCATAAAATATAAAAGTATTAGATACGCCAACAACTGAAACTGCACACAAGGGTCCTTGTCGACCACTACCTTTTTCAGTTCTCTCAGGCCTGATATTTCTTAATATCCAGTAGCCTAATAATATTACACAATAATCAGTAAAACGATCAACGTTCAAATTTTTTACGTTTATGTTGACAAAATCGTAATACCAAGAAAATATTAGCTGCAAAAAAGTTTCCACAGTTTCCTATGTGCTCTACATTTTAAGTCTACACTTCATCTGCAGAACTTAAATGGAACTTAAAGGCGCAATTAGTAAATAATGATCTCTTTAGTAAATAATATTTGGTCAACTTTCATTACGTCGACATGCCTGACTGGCATAGAAAGGTGTTAACAGTTACATAAATTTAATTTTTTTTTATTACAGTGTCACGTGTTTTAAAATTTACATATTTTTGGTTGGTGCCAAAATTGTAACGGTTACAAAACTGTAACATTTTTTTCTTACCTCAAAACTGCTGGTGACAGTATTGAAGGCCTTTTTGTTACTGCTGATGCAACTTTAACAGAACCTCCCACGCTTACGGAACCCCAGCACGACCATTTGAATATACTTGCAAATTTCCTTGACAAATACTGTAAACAATCGATACTTATTCCATACTGATTTGTTTATGTCATCGTTGCAAAGCAGATTTATAAAGAAAATGTACTTGCGTTTTTGATCAATACCCCTTCTCGAGAATTAAAACAGTCCGTAAAAGTTTTGCTAAATTTTAGGAACTGGATGAATTTTCATCTGATGATAAAATGTAATATTAAAGTGTGAAGTAAAAATAAAACTTAATCAACAAACTCAGTAAAGAAGTCATTACAAGATACTTACAAAAACTATCAAAACATAGTTAAGATAACGATGTCAGACAACCACCTAAACGGATTTTGCTTAATGAGTGTTGATAAAACGTTTTTGCTGGGAAAGAAAGGTGTTGGAGATAGCAAAATAAAGAGTTGGAGATGAAAGCTGCCAAAAGACTTTCTAAAAATCCGAGATAGATACCATTATACTCATTATTATCATTTTATTTTTACTTCTACCGACTTAGTTGTTTTTAAAAGCGATTAATTTACTAATTGAATGTGCTTACTTTTACGTTGATCACATAAACCTAAAATAGACGCAGTGGTTATGGTGGTTGAATTTTATTGAGTAAATGATATGAGTCCCGCTTTAAGAAAATGTCGGCCCACTCCTAACAAACTGTCAAAGGCAAGTGATTGTTTTCCAGTGACTGTGTAGACAGTATGTTAAAATTCTCATCACCTAAGGATTATTATATCCAATAAAGTCTATTTTATGTATTATGACTTCAGTTATAGTTCCTTTCTAATACGACGTGTCTGAACGATCTACTAATTAATGTAATCTTTGTAACTATTTAACCATTCGCAATTAAAACATGTATTTATTTCATCTGCATAACTGTATGAATTAATTAATTATAATGTCCACATGGGACAGACGGATTCAGTATTCCTTCTTCTCAGGACATTCAAGGATATTCAACCACCCTTCTGCCCGTATAAGAAGACTGACGGGGCCGCCGACATGAGCAGGCGAAGCTTGCTAGGTTTGCGTCTACTCACTTAACTAGACATCAGTCTGCTGAACGCCTTGAAAGCTTAAACAGCTTTGTCCGCTGGTTAACGTATCTGATGAAGGAAACAATTCATCTTCGTGTTAATTAACATCAAGAGGTATGTGGTTACAGGCTTCGCCTTGATACGCATTGCCTTACCCACAGAGGCAAGGCAACGTGGATTGAATCCTGTTTTTGTTCACGATTCCCACCTCAGCCTTCTTTAAAGCCAACGACAGTCTGTGCATCGCCAACTAACTGTTGACTTTCCGCTATTTAGTTTAACCTGTGCATGCTCAACGGATGAGACGCGACGAGTACTGCCACAGCGTCTCTGACCTGACACGTCTCTTCGGGCATCTCTTTTCTCAGCACATCACAGAGATCAGTCCGTAGAACCGATCCCTGGCTGCCCCAGACGTGACCGCCATTCCATGCTGTCCTTACTTGCTTGAGTACAGTAGAACGCAATCCTTCAGACCGGTCTGACTTAGCGACTGCCTACAACCACCTCGTACCACCTTACAGCTGTTATGCAAAGACACTCCCTCCCTAAGTCAGGAATGTATTATATGTAATAAGCAGCAGTTTTGGACTGTATTGAAAAATCATTCTCAGCACCTCATTTGTGATCTTTCTGGACCTCGTACTTCTTTGCTAGTTATGGATACAGCCGTTTCAACCACTTGAGGTAAGAGGTTGAAGTCACCGACATATCTTAGACGAATTTAGACTCACTCCAGATGAATGGTGAATAGACAATACACTCTGACTCACCAACACTATTCTCTACATGGTGATGACCTTCAGGGGGTTAGATGATTTCAAGGCACCTGGTTTCTGGTCACAAGCTTGTATTCCAGCCCTCAGAGTTCCCTTCATGTGCCTCCCAATTTGTCTCCAGCAGCGAGTCTTGCTTTGGTTTATAGTCCGTCGCAGTGCATTCCTCGCAATGTTAGATTAGCTTCAGCTCGGCGTTTGTCACGTGTTGCCCTTCCCAATATACTTTGAGGTATTTCCTGAGGAAATTTTCAATCTCCTGCGTCCATCAGTAAGCAGGACGCCTCCCATGGTAAAGCTTTGTCTGCGGCATAGAGGATTCGCTGGCCGTTGCTATCAACAACACAGTAGAGGCAACAAGTTACTCTGTTGCAGCACTTTTATCCACCAAATGTCATTCTTTATCATCCAGTTTTTTTTTCACAAAACCTCAGCAAACGTGGCTCTGTCCGCTCTCTTGACGATTCACGTGGGCCCCTCCTGATACTAACACTGTCGTTTACGTCCATCGAGTACTTCAAAATCAACAATTTGTTGGTTATTACCAGACGTTTGCTCAAATACTCACAAGTTCTCCACTAGTAACGCTCGGGCCTCTGATGCAAAAGATTCTTTGGGAATAATTTCGGTGTGCCTGGGGCGTCGGAGAGTTGTCACATAGGCAGCATTCAGAACATTCCAACAATCAGAACATTCTGGCAGCCATTTCTAAAAGGAGTCCATCCCGAGTAACACAGTGAGGCGCACTCCTTCGAGTGGTTTCCCATCAAATTTCTAAGCAACCACTACGCTTTCAGCAGTCTGGAGACATCTTTAGTCCATCTAATTTGACTCGAAATTCGTGTATAGATTAATTGCGTGAGAAATGCAGCAAAATTAAGTTTCTACACCTCGTTTTGTCAAAAACATTACCTTTTCTAGCCATGGCTGGTCATTTGTGTCTTCTCCAGGTCCAAAACCCAGACACCTATGGTACCGAGCATACCCGCTTACCTGACCACTGAGCCTCTATCCCCATAGTGTTCACTTGGGAGCAAAAGATCTGCTTTGCATTCATGCGCCAACTTATAAAAGAGATCGTTTGCTGTCACGCATCTGTTCATGTTGACGTATAGAATACGAATTATTTAAGGGTGAATTTTATCTTCTCTAGGGCATTGCTAAAGGCTTAGCAACTATCTGAGCCGTAAATGTCAACCACTTCTTCTCAGCCGCCCTTCTTCTTTATACAAAACATGCAGCGTTCATGGACGGTGCAGGTCTTTGTCTTATTCTGAGTACTCCGTACTTGTAACACCTGATACTCCCTATCGGAGAGGCTTCTCATGTCCGGAATATATGTCCTTATCCAAGGCACCTATAGCATCTTTGAATTATTGCTCTCCTTCGTATCCTGCAGGATACCCATCCCATCGGTATCTTTCCTAGGAATACGAAGACGAATATTTCAATTTGTTTGCTCTTATATTCGAATTTACCGCTGTTTTGTTTAGTTTGATGCGTGTTTTCTTGATTAATTAATGTACGTCTCTCTATCGCCGTTCCGATTACCAAAGTGTAAATTTCGCACCTATAATAAAATTTATTTCTCTCTTAAAGGTTTTATTCTTCTTTAAAACCCATGCCTCAAATAGCGTGTAACTGATCTGTACGGCTACTACGACGGTAGCCCTACTTGTACGTTGATATTGAACTAATTTGTGCAGCATTTAGCTTCAATTCATGTTTCTTTTGGCATTTGTAACGTAACATAGGCGTCAAGTGATGTATACTACTCTTCAATAATTAGAAAAGTACTTGCGATGTAACATATATGTTAGAAAAACTATACTATTGTCTTGTTATTTGATATTTTTTAAGGTTAATGTTTAAAAGTCTATGGTTGGTTTAAAATGGTATGTTAAATCATTACCTACGTACTGTATTCTTTTCATGTAAGATTTTGTACATTTAGCAGAATTGGGATAGCCATTGTTATCTAAAGAAAGTGCGGAAATATAATGTCTTCTATCAGCATCTTCTAAGCACGTTTTGCGAATCAGTGTTAGCATGGTAGCAAATATTTATATCTAAAATCCTTACAATGAAAAACTTAAACTAAGTAGACGGTACGGTAGCCCTATTTTGTTAAATGTAGACAAGTGACTAGGAGACTACTGATAACTTCTTACTCTAGTTAGATAGTTTTTCTGCCTCTGCGCAGTGTTGTTATTTTTATTTTTATGGTATTTTTTGAGTGGATGCCACTTCCTTTACTGACTCGAGCCGACCAGTAAAGCCATGCTTAGTCTCAGCATTACTTGTGAATTACCGCATTATTTTTGCTCATTAATAACATATTATGAAATTGGATTGATTTGATATTCACGTGAGACAATGAGAGCAAATTTGTTATGAATTTTGAAAGAGCAATTTTCTTTGGTTACATTCGCCAAGTTTCTAGTACCCACGACTATGGCATTCTGGTTTTGTAAACGGGATCATTTGTAAGGGTTTTACGTATCATTTTAGCATCCGTGGTAAGACACACAAGAGAAGCTAAAGCCTTTTACATAAGCCTACTTGAAGCTGTCTGTGTTTCTGATTTCGTCCGTAAGTCTGTGTGTGAGTGTGTGTGTTTGCGTCTATTGTTTGTGAATAAATCAAACTATATATTATACAAATATTCCCCTAAGTTAGATAAGGTAGATAAACAAATATTCTCCTCAAGAAGACCTATACTTATGTGTTTATAAAATAAAATAGAAGATATTAAAAAATATTAATAACCATTAACTACAAGTTTTAATTGACTTACTGCTAACAACTGCGCGTGTATAAATATTTTGTTGAGCGATTTGCAGTTTAATTACTCTGAGTGCAAGTTTGCTTCTGTTTTACTATAATAACTTATCAGAAAAGATTGAATCGATTTAATATTTTCGTTTCGAAATTAGAGTAAACTTTTTATTTTGATTTTCTATTCACAGGTTTAAGCGTGTGAGTTGTTGCAAATTAAAGCGCAACTTATTTTGAGTCTACTGACATTTGTGTTTTAGCATCAAAGTGTATTGAACTAGTTTAATTCTGTGAATTCTGTGACTTGAGTTGTACGTAAATTCTGGCAAATTCTGCTTCTTGAGAAATCGTTTCACTAACGGTATAAACTGTTCATGAAGCCACTCTGTAAAGATTGACTTAGTCATCCATGCTCTGCTTTGTCCTTTTGTAGTCAACAGGAAGATTAACGTTTTTCAAGGCCCTACAGTTTTTCGCCATATCAAGCCATATAAAGTCCAGTTTATGCCTACGACTCGCTTTGGAACAAGGCATAAAAGTGATTCTGTCCTTGGCCACTTATTGTCCCCGCAGAACTAGCTTCAGCACGGTGAACAAATGTCTTTCTAGGCACGCGCCGCCAAAATAGACCACTCTCGCCAGTATCGTAGACTTGGTCGGGAGTTAGACCCAGTTCCCAAATGATATTTAAAATTTTTCTTTATACTGTTCGACTGCGTCTGCGACTGTGTCACATGATAGTTTTTCGTCCCTAGTACTCAACAGCCAAATTCCAAAATGGTTTTTGTATTTATCCACCCAGCATTCACTATCCTGAAAACCATCTTATTCCATAATTTTTCCGTAGAAGAATTTTGCTTTTCATTAAGAATTTCTCCCAAAAGAGGTATAGAAAGAAACGCACTTCAAATTTTTCTTTAACGTAAAATAATTTTCTGCTTTTTGTACTATAGAGGATTGATTATTATAGCTTATTAGCTAGCGGTTATACAGCAGAACTAAATAGCCATTTCTATCACTGAGTCTTCGTACATCATTTTAACTGCGGCTGCATCTCTGAAGCTTTCCATAACTGTGGAGGTGTTTAGCGTGTCCATAATTTTTTAATGTCGAAATTAGAAAAACCTAAAACACATGTGAGTCAACGATGAAGAAGTTTATATTTGTAAACCATTTCAACTTGAATGCGCGTCTAGAAATCTTGGGTAATAACGTTTGTGTCCAGAATTTCCAGTCTGAAATTGCTGTAGCGTTTGTCTGTATTGACGCTTCAAAATATTAAGTAGTCTGTTTGTGCACGGTTTATGTTATCTGCATGTTAAGCAGTCACAGAACAATTAATTTTATCTTCTTATGTAGTATTCAGAAAGATACACTGTTTATACTTTGTAGCATTGTAAGTATAGAACACGGCAGGTGACAACGCTGTGTGCGCAGTAGCATTACTGAGTGCGTGACGTCACATGCCCCACTAGTGTCTTACAGCGCATTGCTTTCTTACGAGTACATGCCGAGTTTATTATCGTGTTTTGTGTGCCTTTATGTGTTTTTGTGTATGTTACAAGTGTTTAAATTTTGTACTGAGTGTTCTGCGAAAAATGGCTTCCACTTGTGCTGTTGCAACGTGTAAAAATAATTATAAAAACAGTAAAGCGAGAGGTATTACCTTACACAGATTTCCGAAAGAACTAAACGTGCAACGTGCCTGGGTTCATTTGTGTAAACGTAAAGATAGCTTCAACGTGCAGAAAGCTGTGTTGTGCTCTGAACATTTTGATTCAGACGATTACGAACGGGATTTACAGGCCGAGTTGTTAAAGATTTCCTCTAAGAAAAGATTAAAGAATACGGCAATTCCTCACCTAAATATTCCGCAATGTTCAGAAAAATGTGCTACGTCTTTGTTAAATGAAACTGACCGTAAAAACAGATTTGAAATTAGAAAAAGAAAGCAGGATATCAGCGATTTATTAAACGATAGTGTAGAAAAAAATATTTTGTTTGAAAATGTAGTCAACGAAACCGGTGAGTTAGGCGTAAGTAGTAATCGGTATGACCACGAAGTGACTTTACTAACAAATGAAAATAAGAATTTAAAATTAACTATTTTAGTATTAGAGGAACAGATTACTGCACTCAAGGAAGAAATTGCTTTGTTAAAAAGTCTCTCCGTTCAAGACAAAGCATATTTAAATGTGTATGAAAATATTTTTACACGTGGACAGGTAACATATCTAAAATCCGGAAAATGCCTGAATTGGGATTCCGAAGATATTGCAAAAGCAGTTAACTCTTAGATCGCTGTCGAAAAAAGCATTTCATTATGCAACACGTGTTTTAAATTACCCTCTGCCGAGCGAACGTACGATTCAATGTCGACTTTCTGTTGTGAAATGTCACCCTGGTGTTATTGAGTTAAGTCTGCGGATTATGCGAGAGCAGGTTCCTTTTTTCAATGACGGAGAAAAAGACATAATTTTGTCATTCGACGAAATGAAAGTACAAAGTACTATTTGTTACGACAATGTAGACGATTGTTTCATTGGACCTCACACAAATTTACAAGTGATAATGGCCAGTAGTTTTATGGGAAAATGGAAACAACCTTTGTTTTATGACTTTGATGTGCCCATTACTAAAGATTTATTGATAAACACAATAATTTCTGTTGAATCAATTGGTTTCAAAGTGCGTGGTTTTGTATGCGATATGGGTCCTTCCAACCGTAAGCTGTTTTCTGAACTGCTCATTACACCATCGAAATCCTACATCACTAATCCCACTTGCGACGAAAGAAAAGTATGGGCTTTTTGCGATGTGCCTCATTTGCTTAAACTCTTGAGGAATAATCTTATAGACCACGGTTTTGTTCTACCCACTGGTAAACTAATAACAAAGGAAGTATTTGAAAAGTTAATTGTACTGAATTTTAATAGATCAGACCTTCAGTATTGTTATAAGTTAAGTAGTTCGCATGTGATTATTTCTGGAAGTGAACGGCAGAACGTCAGGAAGGCAGCAGAATTACTCTCGGAAACAGTTTCGAAAGCGATTTTACATCATTTTCCTGAACAGTCTCGTGTAGGAGAATTTGTGAAAACAATAAACGATGGTTTCGATGTATTAAATTCTAGATGCGGTATGAATGAAAAAAACATGATAAAAAGTGGATATGGAATCGATCTACAAGTACAAGACGAAGCTCTAGAAAAATTATTGAACTTATGCTTACAGATGCGGGTTATGGGAAAAACTGCCCTACTTCCGTTTCGAAAAGGCTTTCACATTTCAATTGAAAGTTTAAGAGGTTTATTTAACGACCTGAAAAAACGGGTATTTATTTTTAATGACGTCAAGACGTTCTTGAATGTTATTTTTCGGAAATTCGGGGCTTAGGTTTGTTTTACGATCATCCAAATCCAGTTGCAGTTATTCAGAGAATTAAGTCTTCAATACTGGGTAAAAACACCTCAATAGTTTAAACAACAGCAACATACAAACTGTAAATGATGACACAAGTGAGAACATACCGTTAACAACACACGTAATAAATAAAGCTTTTCCTACGGCTTATGACGTTATTTTGCTTCCGAATAACAGTGGCTTTCCTGAGACAGATGTGATGGACTTCTTGAGTTCTTTACATAGTCAAATTTAGAAGGAGAAAAATCCGACTCTTCTAAAGAGGAACCGTTAACATCATATTAGTTTACAATTAGGCCTACTTGTGGCACAGAGCTGTATGAAAATGAGGAACTTCTAGAAATCCTTGCTGGATACATATGTTACAGATTGTACAAAAAATTCCCAAAATAGGTATAAAAAACAAATGCATTACGGTAAATGTGCAGACGATATACAGAAATCGGACTGGTTATCGGTTCTTTCAAGAAGAAAACTTATGAGACCTAGTGAGGAATGGCGTGAACAAATTAGAAAATTGAAAACAGACTTTCAGTTGTTTCATGGGACAACATTAAATCGCTCTAAAAACGTTGTAACGTCACAGAACGTTCCATAAAGGAAATCATTTACATAGCAATTTATCATAAGAGGAAAGTGAGGTGAACAGTATCGAACCCAAGTAGTCCTAAAAAATTGTGTAATATTGTCTAATAATTAATACTACTAACATGAAATACGACCAGACTATGACTAAGACTCAAACCCCATATATATTATTAAAGTGAATAACAGTGAAAAAACCATAAGGTACTATAAGAGAAACAAATAATATCAGAAACAACCAAAATGAAGTCATTAATTATTAAGTTTTGTAACTCTGAATAGAGTATAAAGAACTATATATTGTGAATGAATGGACATGATCCATTATTATATTATGTAATGTAAATAAAATAAATGTATTAAATGACTTAAATACATTAATAGAAAGGATCTAAGTTAAAATAAAAAATATATAAATTTTATGACAAAAAAATATTAAGGTGTTGGATTTGAGACCAATCACTCAGATTTCATGTAAAAATTAATTATTATCAAATTGAGATAAAACTATATGTAATTGTCAAGTAGACAAAGGCGAACAATTTATCTTAAATAAAGAAAGCTGTCAAATGAATAAAAGTCAGTCAAAATAGCCAAAAACCGTATTAACTAAAAACATGTAGTAGGCATATAACATTGTGATATTTATGGATTTAATGTTGACAAGATGCAACCAAATTGCATTCGAAAGTTGAAATATAATATAAAACCACTATACTAATATATTTGACTAACTTAAACATTGTAATAGTCGAGTTAGCAAACTATTTACCTATACCATGTATGGCTAAGACCAAGCAACCATTACAAGAAATAGTCACATTTGACTAAATGTTTGCAAAATAATGACAAAAATAAAAGAAAAGGGTAAAATACTTTAGTGTACCATAAAAACAATTAGACTCAGTTGAAAATAAGATCAATTATCAAAGAATTTATCTTATCAGAGTGAGATTTGTCACACAAAGAAAAAGGACAACATGGACAAACCAATATGATGCTAAGTTATCCTACGATAAAAATAATATGTATCAAGATTAACCAGGTATCACAAATGACAGACAATATAATAAACTCTTAGTGTATACCAGTAAAATCCTATATATATTAAAGAAAAAGACTAATTATTGTATTGTAACAGTGACAACAAAGTAGGCCATAGGCATGGACCATATGAAATTGAACTTATTTGTGTATTATATATGTTAAACCTTATTTATTTTTTTATAGAGAGATGGTAATTTTATGTGTTAATGTTGTGGAAGAAACCTTATAGCTTCACAAAAATTTTTTAATCTAAAAATTGAATTTTAATGGAAACATTCCAAGGTAAGAGTTGTATATTGTGTTATTTATTATAGTTAATTTATTCAAAAACCAATCATAATTAGTATCATTAGATTCAGTTGAAAACAGAGAATCCAAATGTAGTAATGGCATGCAAATTGTGAGTACTGACGTAAAACTGTTTGACAAATACCAGAGTAATTTTTGAAATATCCTTAGTGTGAAGAATAAGAAATTTTGTTCTAAAAGCTTCGACGGAAGTTAAATTTTTTCCATGGTGTTCCACTTCATTATTCTCGAACATTCTAGAAGGAATTTTTACTCAAATATACCGGAAGTTCATGTCGAAAAGCTAAAACAATGAGCATGACACAGTATAAAAGAGAGACCAAATTCGACCCAAAAACACTTCATGCTTGGAATCCAGAACAGACGCATCACCCACGACACTGATCACCGCAACCCAGGCAAAACCGAAGGCGAGAAATCGACACAAGACACGAAGAAAGGCTTTTCCCGTGCATTGACAAATGGACCGACTTAACCTCTACAAGAATCTACGCCAATGTGTTGCTGAAATAGGGCAGCAACACGGCACATTTTAATAGAAATCACGCAGCCAGAACATCAACGGCCCAGGAGGGACCAAAATTTTAAATAGAGAACCAATTCTGCTATTTTCGCTAAGACAAACTGACTTGACCAAAACTCCCCATAACGTAAACATACACAAAGCCTTTCTCTCGACTGCAAGGGAATCAGCGCTGTGGCGGCCAATTTGAGAACCAACGCGAAGCAGCTGATCATTGGCGGCGGGGTTCGAGCGTAAATCTACTGCCAAACTGTTTCACAAAAGTGCGGAAGTTGTAAAAAAAAAATCGCATTTTTGACTTAAAATAAATTCAGTGCACACATGAAGAGGCGAGATTGAAAAACTACCCAAGAGAAGTGTCCAGTGCGAGAATAATTAACCATCGGAACGTGAGTTGTCAAAGTTAAAGTCATTTTTTACCTGGTTACATTTGTCACACAGTTGTACTACACATGCCACACACACCTTCAAATCACTTAATCTTTTTGTAAAGCATCTTATTGATATGTCTTGGTAGTTCAAACGAGTCACGTCCTGAGAGTAAAGATTTTTCACGTATTAAACTCATGCTTTTCAACTGAGTAAAGAATTAAATATTTGTTAGCCGATACTTGACTGGAGAAAAATCTTGTCAATAATAATAATAACTTATAATTTTTTGTAACTCTGCAATTTTATATTTTTTCATGAATGTCAGTCCTTCAGACGATTTTTTTTTAAGAATCATTAAACACACTTTATTTTTTCAAACCCAACTGTCTTGTTTACATTTTTTCATAGGATTAAGAATTCAAAATTTTAATAACAATAATTATTATTATAATAATAATTTTAATTTTTTTAATAATAACCATTTTCTTGGAACAAAAGATTCCAAGTGGCGCCCACAAACATAGTAGATTAAGTTGTGTTACAGGACTACATCACCGCAGAGGATCCAGTCATCAGTAAGTAACAAAAAGTGCGCGGAGGTAACGCCCGACATATTACAACACGAACAACACAAACACGACGATTTTCTTTTCTATTTGTTATATATTGGCAGCCCAACTAGTGAGGCTTGAAAAAAACGGAACAAGCCCGGCAACTACCAACAGATCAAAATGCCGCAACCTAAGGGAAAAAAGGTGAAGAAGAATGTGGAACCCGAGTTAAGTGTGGAAGACGGAGAGGCAGTACAAGTTGAGGAAACGGAATTAGAACCGCCCACACTAGAAATGGAATGACCAGTACAAACAGGAGAGGAAATGGAGGAACAAACGGGAGAAGAAACCATAAAAATGGTAGAACAAACAGAGAAACCCGAACCAGAAAAAATAACAGAGAGCGTTGACGCGAATGCAATAGGGATGATGTTCCAAACGCTAAACGAAAATATGAACAAAGGTATAGAATCCCTGAAGGAGGGTATGAACAAAAATACAAAATCCCTGAAGGAGGATAATAACAAAAACATAGAATTTTTAAGGGAGAATATACCCGAGAAAATAAATGATAATGGGAAAAAGATGGAGCTATTTCAGGAAGAGAATAAAAAAAGTATAGAGTCCCTGAAAAAAGAGATTAGCATAAAGTACGAAACAGTAAACAAAAAGATTGATGATAATAAAATCGATAGTGACAGGAAGGTCGAGAATATGGAGAAACAATTAGAAAGATTACAGGAGGGAAATAATACCCGTTTCGAAAATATAGAGGGACAAACAGTAGAGACCACACAAGATGTTAGAAATCTCGAAAACAAGGTAAGGCAGAACCAAGACGCAATCATGCAGGAGGTGGGAGAAGTCCAGAAAGACGTTAGCGAGAGGATGCAGAGAACATATGACATCGCTAACAGGCTGGACGAGCAAATAAAAACTAACAAAAATAGCATACATGAAATAGACCAGAGAGAGAAAAACCTGCAGGAAAGATTAGAGGCGCTGAGAGACACACCTATATTAAATACTCACACGTGTCACAGTGAGAACAGGGAAGTAATCAACTTCCAAAACTATCGTCGAAACCCAATAAAATTTTTAGAGAGAATGGAAGAGTTTATTGAAAGAAATAGAGAAACAAGGTAGGACAGAATAAGAGAGATGCTAGACGAGACGTTTAGAAACACTAGGGATATCTGGTGGATAGCGGTACGACCCGAAATCACGAATTTAGCCGAGTTTAAACGCCAGTTCAAAGAGAAGTACTGGTCGGAAACTGCACAAAACAGGGTACGAATGGACATATTCTACGGCAAATACGACGCGTCCAATGGACAGTCCCCGACGTCTTATTTCCTAGGAAAGGTATGTTTGGCACGGAAGTTGATACCGCCGATCCCGGAAGAATGTTCGGTTAGGCAGTTAGCTGGACATTACAGCTATGGTATCAAAGATGCCCAATTGTACCAACAGCTCAGTAAAATAACCGATCTAGCCAAATTATTAGAAAATTGTGAATCCACTGGAAGGTTCCAGGATTACCAACTCGTAAGGTAGAATATAATAGCAACAATAACGGACCAAACCGGAATGGAGGTGGAAACGGTAACAACCTTAACACAAATAACCAGAACAATAATACCCCACCAAATGGCCGAAATAATAACACTCAGGGTCCAAATAACCGCAACTATCCGGGACCAAACAGGAATAATTACCCCGAAAATAATTACGGTAGAAACTACCATCAGGGAAATAGTTATCGCGGAAATAACTATAGGGGAATTAATTATGGTCAGCGTAATAATTATCGTAACGGGGGCGACCAAGGAGGAGGCGATAGGAGAAATCAAGAATATAGGCCCCAGGTAAACTATACAATGGCCAATAACCGACGGCCATATCCACCCAATTTACCCACTTGCATGTTTTACCCACAACAGGCGCAAGGTAGCCAGGGTAATACGACAAATAGCCAACCTATTAGTGGTAATCCCGAGGTCAGGCAGGAACCACAGACGGGTCAGCAACCCAATGTTCCGGGAGACCGGGCCAATGAGACAGTGGCTCATTTAAACTAAACGCGGCAGTGGAAAAGGAAAACCGCCCTTCACTGAACCAATATTATGGGGTTACTAATTACAAACATAGACAGGACAAAGACGGGACAATGACATTAAGAATAAATAATTACCTTAGGGATATTAGAGAGGAATTATTAGAAGAGAGTGGCAATATCGTTAAAAATCATAACAAAGGGAAAAATGATATCGTACAAATCAAGGCAAATATCAATGGCATAGAAGCAATATTACTCATTGACACGTGGTCAAATGTATCGCTTATCGATAGTGTAGAGTTAGAGAGGATCAAACAAAACAGTAATTTACCCATACCCACTCTGCCTATAAATAACATCATTCTAGTCGGAGCAACGGGAAGGCAGAATAAATCGATAAAGAAACAGGTGTCATTAGAGATGACTAGTAATGGGGTAACGATACCAATAGGGTTATTAGTGGCGAATAATTTACCCATGAGTATCCTAATAGGCTGCGATATACTTAAGCCATATAATGCAATAATAAATTTAGAAGGTAAGATGATAACTTTAAAAACTAACGAGGGAATTTGGACCAATAATTTAATTGATGTCCAAGGAGATGGTACAAACAACACACCTTATCAAGCGATAGTGAACCATTATTATTGTGCCGATCGACCATTAAACATGCCCTTATATCAGGAGGAAAACCCAGAATTGTGGTTAGAAAAATTAGAAGAAATACGGGATTTTCAAAGGACGAAAGCAAGGGGTCTGATCAGCGAAACACAGGCGGAACAGTTAATTACAATATATAACAATTACAAACACATATTCTCAAACGCTCCAGGTAAAGCCAGAGATTATCAATGCACCATAAAATTCAAAACTCCGGTAGAATTTAACAGGAAATCGTACCCGATCGCCTACTCGCTAAAGAACGAAGTCAGGGAAGAATTGAACAGGATGATAGAGGACGACATAATCGAGTATAGCCATTCGCCCTTTACCAGCCCAATCATAGCTGTGCCGAAAAAGAATGGACAGGTACGTATATGTCTCGATGCTAGTGAGATTAACAAGATGATTGTTAACTACGGAACATCACCTGGGGAGATAGAAGAGATATTGAAAAAGTTTCACGGGACAAAGTATATAAGTTCATGGGATACAGTATGCGGCTACTGGCAGGTAGAACTCCACCCTGATAGTAGGAAATATATGGCGTTCATATTCGAGGGCAGAAACTATCAGTTTAAGCGGTTACCCTTTGGTTTAATAAATTTTGTGGCGGTGTTTGTAAAGATAATGGACAGAATATTGGGGCAGGAAGTGCTGACGTTTACGACAGTATATGTCGACGACTTACTGGTAACTTCAGCGAATTGGGATGACCATTGTAATAGGGTTGAACAGGTGTTAGAGAAACTATCAGGGAATAATATCACCCTCAAATTAGACAAGTCCCAATTCATTGCAAATGAGGTGAACTTTTTAGGCTTTAATCTAACCGAACAAGGGATTACTCCATCCAAAGAGAAAGTAGAGGCTATACAGAAGTTCCCCACCCCAAAGAACAGGAAACAGCTTCAGTCATTTTTAGGAATCTGTAACTATTACAGGAAGTTTCGGTCCAATTATTCAGAACTAACTGCCAGGTTCCAAAAGCAGTTATCAGCTAAAGACAAATGGACTTGGGGACCAGAGCAAGATGGAGTGCTCAATCTCATAAAGGAAAAGTTTTTAGAAGCAGTAATGTTGCATCATCCCGACTTTTCAAAAGCATTTTTTCTAAATTGCGATGCCAGTAACGTGAGTTTAGGTGCAGCCCTATATCAGGAAGATCAGGATGGTAACCATTTAGTAATTAGCTTCGCTAGCGTGTTGAACAGTTGCGAACGAAACTACAACACT
This sequence comes from Magicicada septendecula, assembly GCA_034769895.1. Classification (NCBI taxonomy): domain Eukaryota; kingdom Metazoa; phylum Arthropoda; class Insecta; order Hemiptera; family Cicadidae; genus Magicicada; species Magicicada septendecula. The sequence goes on along the minus strand of CM068369.1, from coordinate 139,395,000 downwards.
ACCGAAAAAGAATTGTTGAGTGTAGTTTTCGCATGCGGTAAATTTAGGACATATATATTAGGGTACCCCATCACGGTTAGAAGCGACCACAAACCTATATCATTTTTAAAGCATTGTAAGCTGAACCACGGAAGGCTGACGAGATGGGTTTTGGCCTTGGAAGAATATAATATCACATGGGAATATATACCCGGCAAACAGAACGTAGCAGCCGACGTCCTATCCCTCATCAATATACAAGACCAAACCTTTGACGGCGAAAAGGAACAATTAGCAAAAGTATACCATATTATTAAGAGTAAGGAGAATTTAAAAAATATTTTAAACTATATAAAGTCACAACAAGAGGCCGATCCAAAATTAGGAGATATTAGAAAAAGGGTACAGGAAGGCGATGAGGTCATAAATAGATATTACTGTATACACAACGACACTTTGTTTATAAGGAATACCCCGCACCAAGAGAATTGGAAGTTAGTAATTCCACCAGCGATTGAGAGACCGCTAATAATCGACTATCACGATAGGTATGGACATATGGGCGCCCTCAAAGTAAGGAAGGCATTGGAAGAGGAAACATACATCAAAGGGATGAATAAGAAGGTGCAACTGGCGATACGGTCGTGCGATATTTGTCAGAAAGTAAAATGTGACAACGAAAGGAAGAAAGGGGTCATGATGCCCATAACATCCACCGAAAAATTGGAAAAGGTATTTCTCGATATCTGTGGGCCATTTCCACGCAGCGGTGGGAGACACAGATATTAATTTATCGTAATCATCTTCGACCATTTTAGCAAATATACCAAGCTATACCCATTAACTAGGGCTACGACCAGGAAAATAATAGACATCATAATAGAACGGTATATAATGGAGGTGGGCTGACCGTATTCTATAATTACAGACCACGGTACCCAGTTTAGGGGAAAACTTTGGGAAGAAAACCTTGGAGAACACGGGATAAGAACGTATAAGACATCCGCATATCACCCGAATAGTAACCCAGCCGAGAGAGTGTTAAGGGAAGTAGGACGGTTGCTGAGAACATACTGCCATAACGAACAGAAAAGATGGCACGAATACGCAGCATCAACCGAAGAGTTTCTCAATTTCTCATATCACAATACCATCGAGGTGTCACCATACACAATTATGTTCGAAAGACCCCCACCACGAGAGATAAAAGAGATTATTAATTTTCCCGACGAACCCGCATACCAATTTGAAAGAACCAAATTTTATAACAAGGTGTTAGAAAAAACGGAACAGCAGCGGAAAAAATATGTCCAATCCCAGCCCAAGGCCATTAAATATAAGGTAGGAGAAAAGGTGTTAGTTAAAAATAGAGAATTGCCCAGTGCTATACAAGGCATAACGAGGAAATTGCTACTTTCATATACAGGACCTTTCACGATCACCAAAGACAATGAAAACAATACATACGAGGTAACCGACACGGTTAGTAACAAAGTAAAGGGTACGTATAACCAAACATCATTGAAAAAGTACCATGATTAAAAATCACAAGTCAAATACTCAATCAGTGAGCAAGTACCATGAACAAAAACCCAAGTCAAATACAGCATCATTGAGAAGGTACCATGACTAAAAACATGTTAACGTGAATTTTCCAACTTACCCATAATTAGAAAGGAGATAGAGATTATTAAATAAAAATAAATATTATTATTAATAAATATTACGAGAAGGACACCTTACACCAAAGGCATAAAGATATATATAAAATATAGATTTATTTCCAATAGCCAAGTCAACGTATATTTACCAGCTTACCCGTACTTAGAGAAGGAGAAAAAGGAAAGAAGGAAAGGACATAATTAGTTAAATAAATTATTAAACAATAAAATAACAATTGATATTACTAAGGGGGAGAAAAGAGGGAGAAATACTGTCATATAATTAATACTAAAAGGAAATGATAAATGAAAAAAAAAAGGGAAAACAGTGTGTTACATAAGGAGGTAATGATGAATATAAATATAGCTACTAACATTGAATGATTTTAAACGATAATTTTACCTGCGGAGAACGATATATTAATATAATTGTGAAATAATCAGAAGAGTTTAAGGAAGGGAATTTATGTGTAGGAGCCTATGATCTTTGAATATTGTATTTTATTATTATTATTATTATTATTATTATTTGTTGCGAAGGTGCAATTATTATTTTCTGGACAGGGATGTGTTGCCTCTGATTTCAGTAGTTATAGATAGGGAAGGGCAGAGAATGTATGCCATAGCGAGCCACTCTGACTCCCAACCCTCTATGAAAGTTAGGGAATTGTTAGGGAATTATATCAAAGATTAAATAATTAACATCAAGATAAAAAGGAAAGGAATAGGTGATACGACAAAGAACGAAATAGGAATATTGAGTTGGATTAATATATTAAAGGAGTAGTACAGGGATTTAATTATAAGATAAAAGAATGAAATATAAAGAAGCTAATAAAAGGTTAATATAGAAAATATAATTTCATCAAAACCAAAGATATGTTTTTCAAAAATTATCAATCTTAACGGAGAGGCATATGTAACGTCACAGAACGTTCCATAAAGGAAATCATTTACATAGCAATTTATCATAAGTGGAAAGTGAGGTGAACAGTATCGAACCCAAGTAGTCCTAAAAAATTGTGTAATATTGTCCAAAAATTAATACTACTAACATGAAAAACGACCAGACTATGACTAAGACTCAAACCCCATATATATTATTAAAGTGAATAACAGTGAAAAAACCATAAGGTACTATAAGAGAGCATATAATATTGTGATATTTATGGATTTAATGTTGACAAGATGCAACCAAATTGCATTCGAAAGTTGAAATATAATATAAAGCGACTATACTAATATATTTGACTAACTTAAACATTGTAATAGTCGAGTTAGCAAACTATTTACCTATACCATGTATGGCTAAGACCAAGCAACCATTACAAGAAATAGTCACATTTGACTAAATGTTTACAAAATAATGACAAAAATAAAAGAAAAGGGTACAATACTTTAGTGTACCATAAAAACAAACAGACTCAGTTGAAAATAAGATCAATTATCAAAGAATTTAACTTATAAGAGTGAGATTTGTCACACAAAGAAAAAGGACAACATGGACAAACCAATATGATGCTAAGTTATCCTACTATAAAAATAATACGTATCAAGATTAACCAGGTATCACAAATGACAGACAATATAATAAACTCTTAGTGTATACCAGTAGAATCCTATATATATTCAAGAAAAAGACTAAGTATTGTAACAGTGACAACAAAGTAGGCCATAGGCATGGACTATATAAAATTGAACTTATTTGTGTATTATATATGTTAAACCTTATTTATTTTGTTATAGAGAGATGGTAATATTATGTGTTAATGTTGTGGAAGAAACCTTATAGTTTCACAACAATTTTTTATTCTAAAAATTGAATTTTAATGGAAACATTCCAAGGTAAGAGTTGTATATTGTGTTATTTATTATAGTTAATTTATTTAAAAACCAATCATAATTAGTATCATTAGATTCAGTTGAAAACAGAGAATCCAAATGTAGTAATGGCATCCAAATTGTGAGTACTGATGTAAAACTGTTTGACAAATACCAGAGTAATTTTTGAAATATCCTTAGTGTGAAGAATAAGAAATTTTGTTCTAAAAGCTTCGACGGAAGTTAAATTTGTTCCATGGTGTTCCATTTCATTATTCTCGAACATTATAGAAGGACTTTTTACTCAAATATGCCGGAAGTTCATGTCGAAAAGCTAAAACAATGAGCATGACACAGTATAAAAGACAGACCAAATTCGACCCAAAAACACTTCATGCTTGGAATCCAGAACAGACGAACCCACGACACTGATCACCGCAACCGAGGCGAAACCGAAGGCGAGAAATCGACACAAGACACGAAGAAAGGCTTTTCCCGTACATTGACAAATAGACCGACTTAACCTCTACAAGAATCTACGCCAATGTGTTGCTGAAATAGGGCAGCAACACGGCACATTTTAATAGAAATCACGCAGCCAGAACATCAACGGCCCAGGAGGGACCAAAATTTTAAATAGAGAACCAATTCTGCTATTTTCGCTAAGACAAACTGACTTGACCAAAACTCCCCATAACGTAAACATACACAAAGCCTTTCTCTCGACTGCAAGGGAATCAGCGCTGTGGCGGCCAATTTGAGAACCAACGCGAAGCAGCTGATCATTGGCGGCGGGGTTCGAGCGTAAATCTACTGCCAAACTGTTTCACGAAAGTGCGGAAGTTGTAAAAAAAAAATCGCATTTTTGACTTAAAATAAATTCAGTGCACACGTGAAGAGGCGAGATTGAAAAACTACCCGAGAGAAGTGTCCAGTGCGAGAATAATTAACCATCGGAACGTGAGTTGTCAAAGTTAAAGTCATTTTTTACCTGGTTACATTTGTCACACAGTTGTACTACACATGCCACACACACCTTCAAATCACTTAATCTTTTTGTAAAGCATCTTATTGATATGTCTTGGTAGTTCAAACGAGTCACGTCCTGAGAGTAAAGATTTTTCACGTATTAAACTCATGCTTTTCAACTGAGTAAAGAATTAAATATTTGTTAGCCGATACTTGACTGGAGAAAAAACTTGTCAATAATAATAATAACTTATAATTTTTTGTAACTCTGCAATTTTATATTTTTTCATGAATGTCAGTCCCTCAGACGATTTTTTTTAAGAATCATTAAACACACTTTATTTTTTCAAACCCAACTGTCTTGTTTACATTTTTTCATAGGATTAAGAATTCAAAATTTTAATAACAATAATTATTATTATAATAATAATTTTAGTTTTTTTAATAATAACCATTTTCTTGGAACAAAAGATTCCAAGTGGCGCCCACAAACATAGTAGATTAAGTTGTGTTACAGGACTACATCACCGCAGAGGATCCAGTCATCAGTAAGTAAGAAAAAGTGCGCGGAGGTAACGCCCGACATATTACAACACGAACAACGCCAACACGACGATTTTCTTTTCTATTTGTTATAACGTTATAAAAAATTTTTGCTATCTCTTAATCAAGAAATATCCCCATTTTGAGGAATTTGCCTTGCGGTGCTATGCAAGAACATGATCGTTTATTAGAATGAAAGCGTTAAATAAGAAAGCCCAAAATAAAAACGTAGTTATAAACTTCAAGAAAACAAACGAAAAAGTTTAAAAAAGTAGTTACATAAATAAATAGGCGTGTTACATAGCAAACAGTGCGTGTAGTTCTGTTGTAAATAAAAAGTGTATATACAAATTTGTGTAGTGTTATTGTTTGAAGAAACAGTGTAGTTAGCTTGTAGGATAGAGACTTACGTTATCCGAAATGAAAGAGTTACAAATGAGGACATGGAAGAAGGTAAGTTTATTTGTTGACACTAGGCCGATATTTAAACTAATATTGTATGCATTATAAGATGTGTTATTTTCATGTGTGTAATTATCTTTCTAGCAAGTAATTATAATATCAGTTTATTCTGTGGTCGAAGTATTCTTAGTTGAATTATATGTAGCATGCAATAAATTCTAAACGTATACTCGTATTATACACTGCTGTGGTGCGCTGGTCGAGTGGGGCATGTGACGTCATCAGCTGTCAGCAACATGCGCGTCACCTACCGTATTCTCTACTTACCTACACGGCCGGAGTTAATGTAGTTAAAATTCATTCCCGGGCTGTTTGGCAGTGGTCTATTGTTTCTAACTAAAAAAGACGTTTCGACAGTACTATCGACTGCCATCATCAGTGCAAAATTCTAGCTGTACTATCGTAGGGTGGTACACGTTAGACAGCTCAGTACTCCCTTAACCACCGTACTGTGGTCTCTAACGTGTACCACCCTACTTTAGTACAGCTCGAATTTTACACTGATGTTGGCAGTCGATGGTACTGTCGCAACGTCTATTTTACTTAGAAACAATGGACCACAGCCAAACAGCACGGCAATGGATTTTAATAACAAGATATATTGTTTATTTAAAACTTATAATAATAATCAGTAAATTGCCCTACACATTGGGAAATATAAAGACGTAATAGCCTATACATTGTTAGGAGATAATGTTGACTTAGGTCAATCCAATTGTAGGCTGTAATGTCTTTACTGTCTATCCCTTGCTTATTACCAGTATATCTGACCCTTGAATGCCATTTTATTTTTACAAGTGTATCGACTGCTGTTTACAATTGAAACTATCTTCAGGATAAACAATGTGTTAACGTTTGCTGAGCCCTGTGCTATCCTGTGCCCTTAAGCCTTTCAAATTCTTATTATGGAATAGCGTTTGTTTCAAAATTAATCATGTAGTTCGCTCTTATATACCACATATATTTTCCAACATTTATACATCTTTCTAGCAAGAAAACAGGACTAATAGAAAATATGGTGTGTTCACACACATAAATAAGCAGGCCTACATGTCAACAAGAATGCATTCGTTGAATGTAATAGCTGTCAATCCAATACCAAGAAAATCATTGTGGGGAATATATTAACAACAGGAAAATAAAAAGATAAAATCGAAAACTTTATATTAAAAAAAATAAATATGTTACTGAGAACATAAGAAAAGATGAATAAGTGAAAGTATAAGAATGATATCATGAACAACACAAAAGGCCACTGATAGTTATATTAGGTACTACACACGCTCGCGCGCACGCACACGCGCGCGCGCACACACACACACAGAATAAACTATAGATTTAAACTTTCTTGGTTTTCCTTATTTACTTGACAGTGTTATGCGTGATTACGTTTAAAAACGACTTAAATTATTCCATTTTCGTTATATACAGTTGTTAAAACTTGCCAAGCCTACTTACTAAGCGTAATTATGTACTTAGGAAAATATATATTTTTCTGCAAATTTTGAACCTGAATATCAGCGGGTTCTGGCTGGGGGTCCTCTGTGGGCATTCGGAAAATTTAGTACAGCGTTTTTCATATCAAAGTATGGGAATAAAAGTAACTTTCAAAAGCAATCCTAATGTTAAAGTTGTAACATTTTGTGTAAGCGTACCATATGCTGTCTGCAATCCGAAACACACAATCTGAAACTAGTGCTCTCTAATCTATTTGTGCCTCGAACACACTCAATTTCATTTTGTTTTAGTAATCGTTACGAGTTTTGTAAGGCTTTATTTTCTGGTGCATTCAAAACTGGATCATCGGTTAAGGAGTGGGTATCTCGAACGTCTTTTAAGTAACACTGAAGACACTGAAGAAGGAACAGCTTGCAGCAACAGCCAGTCAGCCTCATACAATAGTACAGTACACTCTCTGTAATCCGGCACTGCGGTAGTTAGACCACTTTAGTAGTCCGACGTTTTCAGGCTGGTGGTGGGGGAACGTGAAGGGTGAAAAAGCCGTGACCATAGACGTCAGTTGCATAATTAGTCCCTTGCTATGTACAGTGCCGTTTATTTGCTATTGTATTTTTCTTGGTCTAGTTATTTGCCGTGTTTACGTAATTTAATATCGTGAGTGTAAAATGTCCTCACAGTCCAAAAGGGTACATAAAACATTAACACTACTTCAGATAAACAAAATTTTAAAAAGACTTGAAAAGATGATATATTAGTTAACATCCTAATGAATATGATGTTGGCCGTGATACGATACACGACATAAGAAAGAACAGCGAAAAATTTCTAATTTCTTTCAAAAACAATGAAAATATGAAATGTGTAAGAAAAACATTAAAACTGGCACGTTCCCTCAAGTTGAATGTAGCCTATACACTTGGTTCCTTCAAGAGCGTAATACACATACGCCTATTTCGGGAGAAATTCTTAATAAAAAAGCAAAATTCTTCTACAGAGAAATTATGAAATTAGATGATTTTCAGGCTAGTAAAGGTTGCTTGGAAAAATTCGAAACGCGTTTCGGAATTCGGCTGTTGAGTACTATGGGCGAAAAACTGTCATGCAATGTTGGCGCAGTCGAACCGAAATAGAAGAAAATTCCAAACAGACAGCTTTTTCATCCCAATGGAATAGGAGCCCTACTTTAAATTACTCTGCGAGTTTAATTTTCCTACGTTTGAGTAAATTATAAACAAAACAACTAATCTGAATAATTTTAAGAAAAAATAGAAGATAATTCACTCTATTTATAATCCGATGTTTTAATCAGGTGTAAGTTTTTTCATGTTTTACCATTATGTACAATACACGGTACTTTCTGTTATTTAAATGCGTTTTTTTTCTAATAACCATCAGTAACTCGATATTTCCACTACCCATCCGGTACTACCCTGGATTGGCACCTGCCGGATTAGTGCGAGTGTACTGTAGTTGTTTTTCCAAACGTAGTAATGTTGTCGAAAATAATGATTTGTGATGCGGCCTCAATGTTAGCGAACTCTGTTAAACTGTTTGACAGCACTGTTCATAGAAGACTAACCGACATAGAGAGTAACATAGAGGATAATTTGTTTTCGAGTTTTTGTATGTGATTAACTGAGACGACAGATATAACAAAACGAAAGGTATTAGTCGGATTTGTGCGTTTTGCTTTTTTCAAACCAATGTTCGAAAACTTTCATATTTCTTAAGAATTAGTTTACATATCTACAGAAGATATTTTTCATGCTTTGGATGAATTTCAGAATAAAAACAATAATAATACTACTAAAATTGTCTGGCCAGTTAGGTCGTGATCCATGAGGTCCAATATACGAATTTCCAGAAGTTTCGGCAGCCTAAGGCATGATCGAAAATCTGGAAATTCGTATTTTAGATCTGATGGATCACGGCTTTCAGACCGGATAATTTTAATGGCAGGTATTGACAACACTGGTCATGAGACCATGAGACTTAACGTTTAAACACATTAGTAGTTGGGAGATGTATAGATAAGAATACATAAACACATTAGTGCGATTGTTGTCTACGGCTTTCACGATCGGCTTCGTAGTTACTAATATTATTATTTTTGCTGAGCTATCAGGTCGTGGTCCGATGTTAATTGACAAAAATGTTTCAGCCACTCCATCGGTGGCCATCTTCAGTGCTCGAGGACTGACACAACCACAGTACTGTGGCAAGCCTTAACCCTGTGTACCGTTAGACCTGCGTCCGTGTATTAGTCGTCGAGCACCGCAGATGGCCACCGATTGAGTGGCTAAAACGTTTGCGTTCAGTAACATCGGACCATGGCTTGATAGCCCGGCAAACAATATTATTAATAAGTGTATTAGTGCAATATTTACACTATAAGTCTATATGTAACTTATTTATTGAAGTATATGAACGTATTAATGCAAACGAGTTAAGCGTTTAGTCTATTTGTGTCGACCTCTATATTGTTTAGTAAGAAGACATCAGATATACTTGCTAAGTCTCCAAAATTTATACTTCGGGCTCAAAGTGTTGATTTTGCATATTCAACAGACAGTAAACTTAGAACAGTCGTGGTATGATTTGCATACATCAGAATTTCTCCTCCTAATCGCTTATAAAGGTAACGTTTGCTTTAGATTTTGGTAGGTATCTGTTACCCATATACGAGTTTGTGTGTGTGTTTGTGCACTGTGGTGAGACGGGGAGAGATGGAATATCAGCCTTCAGTTACACGGACTGCTGTATTGGGAATTAAGTGTGTCTATGTATAAAACCTCACTTAGTCTTCGGGATAACCAACCTTTGCTACAAGAAATCCAATAATTAAAAGAATATTTATCTCACTAGTTGTTGATACCACCTTATTTTAATTTGAAAGAATCAGTTTATAAGAAACTAACTTAAATAGAAATATCACCACTTAGGTTTACACTACTTATTCGGCTAAATGAACACGTCAATGACTATTTGAGTACGTAAAATATGACTTAATTTTTTTTTTTTAATGTAGAAGGGTTTGCGAGATTTGGTAACAAAAAATATAACACAAATTTTACATTATTTGTGTTGACATTTCGACCTGTGTACAAATACAAGAAAAAATATCAAACATACCAGATCAATTAGTAGAATGAACATTGTTTGTGTATGTGAGTGTGTGTGTGTGTGTGTGTGCGTGTGAAGGATTTGAAATAGTTTGTTTACATGAAATAAAATGCATTATTACATATTGTTTTCCTTAAATACAACGAAAAATTTATAATATATCATAACATAATTTATACAATATTACAATTTAAATTACTCATAATTTAATGGTATTTGTTATTAATTATAAAAGCAGTAATCAACAATATTATATATTAGAATTGGTACAAAAACCATTTATTTACAAAAACACCTGTCTACTCATAGCATAGTAAATATATTATAGTTGAACACAGATTGTAGGATGTTCAATTATGTATATTATTAAAATTTATTTTTATCATGTTTCGCTCACTACTGGTATCGCAAATGACGTCATTAATTTGGAGAATTTTATTACAAAACCAATGTAGAAATTTACAAACTTACATCAGAGAATTTACATAATATTACAACACAAGTTTATTGTAATCCAACCTATCAAGTGGAAATGGATATTATTTATAATCATATTGTTGTAAATTATTATTTACTGAGGGCTTAAGACATACAGAGTACTATAGAATATTGTAAATTTATGTATATATTAACACCCACACCCTCTTCCTCACCCATTCTCTCATTATCTCTCATTCTGTCTCATATGCTCTTGTAGTCGTACACAGGTCCTGATGACAATAAATATTGTCAAGTGTCAACACAAATAATGTGAAATTTGTAAATCTTAATTGAATATCAGTCTTCAGTTACACGGACTGTTGCTATTATTAGCAACATTACAAGAAATCAATTAATTAAAAGATTATAATATTAATTTGCTCAATTATTGAGCAAATAAGTAATGTTGGAGTAGATAGGTGTACCAAAAATCATATTAATTAAACTACAAATGAAGTTCTGTTACCTTTATAGAGTGAAATGTACAGACCTGTGTGACAAACTTGCACCTTAAAACTACAGAAAACGTTTTACATTTGTTACACTAAGAGCATTTTAAAAATAATATTGATATAGGTTACTTTGGAGAATAAAAATTGAAACACTATTCCATGTCCCTTTCACGTGAAACAATATTGAAACACTTTCACATATCCCCCAAAATACTGAAGAGGGTGGGAGATGCACATTCGGTTCCTTAACCTTGATGAAGGGAAACTTCCAACCGCACCTCCTTGTGGTGGGTGAAGGGTAGCTTATGGTGGTTAACGCGACACGGGAGACCGAGTGTCAGCCGGTATAAGCTGTCCCCCTGTATCAAGTGGCAACGGGCCCCTTTTGAAGGCGGATGAGCAGTTAGTGGTACAAGACAGTCTCGTGTCCTTGGAATGGGAAACCTTTCCTAAAGGCGGCAATGTTTGACCCATATTGGGCGGCTGTTGATCTCTTTGTCACTAGGAGATTATAATAGTTACCCCATGTCCGGAGTAACAAGGACAAAGTCCTCAACGGTTTGTATTTGAACAATAGTAGAAGAAGTAATCCTCTGTCTGGGGTTAGTACACGCAGGAGCTTTGTTGAGAAGCTTTGAGATGGGAGCCCCTCACTCAACTTGCCTTGCGAAACGTTGGTAGCGTATCCAAGAGACACTTATATTAGTCGAAAGCTCTAAAGGGAAATGGGAAATCAATAACCAAACCGATATTAAGGATGATGGCCAGTCAAAGACAAAAGACAAAAAGAAGACATTCGGAAATTTAGGAGAATAAATATTGCTATATATTCGAAGAAGAAAGATTGGTGTGGTACCGTCATGTCCGAAGACCCCAAAATAGGTGGATCAACAAAGTGACGGAATGGAGTCCATTAGGAAGGAGAAAAACGGGAAGACCGAGAAGATCTTGGAGGGACGAATTGGATGAATTTATGCAACGTATAGGACTTGAGAAAGGACAATGGGAACATCGGGAGAATTCGAAAGCCAGGTTGAAGGAAGGGAGACGGCAATAGCTGTAGCAACCCTATTATATATATAAATATTGCTACCTGGAATGAAAGAGGTAGTCTATACAATATAATGGGCAGCGACAGATTCCCCAAGGTAGCCTTATTATATCAGCCAAAAGGGAATAGAAGGCTGGAAAGACTTCTTATCTCCCCTAACTGATTTGTTTACTTGCTCATCACAAGTTAATTTTTTATAGGTAGTTATTACGTTATTTAAATAATTAAAATAAGTGGTCTATAAATTGTTTATATAGATTTAAAAAGTAATATAACTAATTTGACAGTTAAATATATTGTAGAAACCTGTCTATCATTAATTTAAGAGATATGCGAGCTTAATGTACTATAGTTATAATGTGCAAGGGGAAAACAAATATTCTATGACTGATTTTTCAGGTAGAGTTAAGTTGTAGTATTATTCCTGTAAAGTAGTTTATAACTTCAGAAGTCTACCTAAACGCTTTCTGTAATATAAGAAGATACTAGCGTACACATAATTGTATTTTTATAAATACTATTAAGAAAATAATTCAAACAGTGAGTCTATTGTGGATATTACACAAAAGAAACTTAGGTCAAAAGAACTCTGCTATCCAAAAATGCATAAATGTATAATATGTGTTAATAATGGGAAATATTTTTTAACTGTATTGTTAATAATAATGTATTGTATAGTAATAGTAATGTTTAATAATGTATTTTATTGCCAGAAGTCATCCTATGAGATATTAAGAAATTAATGAATTAATTTACGAAAACGAGGTAACAAAATGATCACATGCATTTTAAATTATCAAAATGTTCGTAAATTATCAAGCCCCGTGCTATACAAAAATTAATGTTTAGCCTGGACGTTAATATACCTTGTATAAAAGGAAGAGATGCAATTTAATATAGCCTCCAGCAGGCAATTAACATTTCCATTACAGAGGAAGCGAAAATGCTTAGTAGTCTATAGCAGGCAACAGAGGAAACACATTAATGCTTTTCGTGTTAAAGTACTTTGTATTATAACATAGCAAAACATTCACGCCTCAGAGACATTTTGCTGTTTTCTGTTTACTCATAACATTTGTGTCTTCTAAGTTACACTCCTATTTAAATACACCTGTATCATTTTCTGTGAACGAGTGAATACTTATTCTACAGTTAGCCTATAGTTCATTTATCGTTATATTTAAAATTCATGTTGCACTTGTTCGTGTAATTAGTATAATGCAATAATATAATATATAATACAACGATTAGAATTGTAAAAAGCTGGTAAACCAAGTGCTTATGTGAAGCAAATTTTGTGATGTCTACGTTATGTAACATCATTACGTAACTAATAAAATGAGTTAAATATTACAAATGTAATTTTATTTCAGGCATTAGCTCTTATTCTCGTAATAATGTTAATAAAAATGATGAAAGACATTCAAGTAATATTAAGCCTAATACCTTGAATATATTTTTTCTTACTTTTGTCTCAGAATGTTACGTAAGGATAGCATGAAAACTTCATACTTATTATAGTTCCTCAAAGTATGTGTTTCATGACAGGACGGAATACGTAGACTGAATATACAAAATAAAATCGTCCTTCTGTAGATTCAAAGTAGTGTTGAAAAAAGAGGAACAGTGGTTCACCGTTTTGCGCGTTCATTCAAAAATTCAAAAATACTTAATAAATTCGATATTTTTTAATTTTTTCTAACCGGAATTTATCATTTGGTAATTTCACAATAGGTGAAATTGACATACGTGGATATCAGCTCGTGTATGTATTACAACGCTCCCTTATGCCTAACACAATTATCTAATATTTGTGATGTTAGATAAAAAGTTACTTACCCGTGATATTACTTTATCTGGGCGCCAGAACAAATCCCAGATACAAATGACACGGTTTCAGCGTAGCTCAGCGCATGGAGACACTCTTTCTCAGGATTCGTTCAGTGATTGTGGTTTTCACGGGGAATCGTTACAAACAACACTTTAAGATTTGCTTGATTATTTAATTAACTTTTGTTTAATTATTTTTAAACTTTAAATTGTTAATGGCAGGACTTAATTCTACCCTAACACTTCTAACTATTGAGTGAGTGTGAGAAGTAATGATTAAGACGCTCAAACGACCTATAGCTCTTATCTGGTTTGATTAAGAGATTTCTATCTCCCAAACCAGTGCTAAAGAACAGGTCTGCAATAATGTGCACGTCCAATACTACACACCACTTTCCATTCAACACTCCTATCCTATATTAGAACGAAACTTATAGTTACGATACAATGTGTGCTTTTCTTAGTGTCTTTTTAAAATTGCTTATTGTTTTATTAATTTGTTTAGCGCTTATATTGTAACCCCTCTTTCCTTTTATGTCTTTTTATATATATAAAACAGACTTCTTTTTATTTCTTTTTATATTTCCTTTTATTTAGTTTTTTTTGAAAGAGAAGCCACAGGTTATTTAAAACTAGGCAGGAGCCTAGAGAAGCCAAAATGTGCTGGGACCAGTATGACGGGACTTGCAATGAAACTCGGCTGTAATATAACAATAACAGCTTTTATTGTACCCCATAATCCGTTACATGTAAATGAAAAATTATCACATAATTATCACATAAGTTTGTCACCTAATATCAGGAGTAACGCACAAAATACATAATAAATGAATAAGCCCCATATTCTTAATAGTGTCAAAAGACAATGTCTGTATATCAGTAATGATTATATATATATATATATATATATATATATATGTATGTAAATCAGATAACATTCAATGCTTATATAATTCCCCCCCCTTTTGTGACTAGACCTTAACATAGACAGAAACATAAAGACACGTACAGAAACATAAAGACACATACACTCATAATTATACACAAATATTATAAACACGAATACCCTTGGAACACACATGCTCAACAGGCAGTGTTTCTACCAAGCCCTAAAACCGGCAGTCATAAATGTTCGCCCTTCAGTCACCGTCATTCATCAATTTCCATTAATCTAAATAAATAAGAAAAACCCCCGAAAGGATGATAATCACTCATAAACCATAAGAGAGACCGGACCGCCCATATGTATAGATAGCAACTGATAATTGCCCCATCATGAGCATATGAAATCTTTAAGTTTCTTCAACAGCATAAAATAAAAATAAAAAACTGCATCACCTGATTTTAAGCAATTGTTATGCGGTTCTAAAATGTTAATTTGTTTTACAAATTCAGATAAATTCATGTATCAGTATATGCCTTGCAGGGTAGAAAAATTAATCAGTATATGCTTTACAAGTAAAAAAATTAATCAGTATAGACCTTTATAAAGTAAAAAAAAATTTAATTAGTATATGCCCAGAAAAATATGAAAGTTCTTTTCTGTTAAGGCCGAATGGCTGTGTATAAATGAATTTATAATAAGGACTGTTGTGTCCTAGAAGATGTGGGAGCGCGCCAGCCTGTGCTTAACCTTAGGTGACAGGAATCAAGCCTGCCTTAAACTGCATGAACATGAGCCTGGTAAAACTATGTCCCCAATTATTCCCCAAAAGCAGCCAAAAAGAAAACGAAACCCCCCCCCAGCCCTTACATGTTAAACAAAAATGAAATAAAAAAATAATAAACCCCGTTCTGCACCAGCCGGAACAGAATCCCTAACATGTGATATAAATTTTGTAGTAAGCATGGTGATGACTATTGGCTATAATGAAAATGTTTAAGAATGAAAATTTTCTGGCACGTTCCCCCAGTACCGCACACAATTACAAACACTGTACTTAGTTTTATGAAGTTAAATTATTAAAGTGTTCATTAACATTAACACATAATGTTCAAAATGAATGTTCAGCTGACACACCCTATAGTAGACTGTCTGGCCACGTGGGCACATGGTTTCAGAAAATTTAAACTGTGAATCAGCAGCACGGCAGGCCCGGCCACCAAAAATAAAAGAGTTCATATCACCTTAATTATGAAGAGCATGCGATACATCCTGCGTTGGTCACCCGACTCCTTCTCCGAACAGGTGCGTTTCTGATGGTTCATGGCTGATGAAGATGAAGTTCAATCAGCAAGACTAGCATCTCCGGCTTTAGGCGAGAACCCTGGTATTTCATAAAAATTAGAAATGATGTTCATAAAAAATGTACACCCAAGTTCACAGGTAAATAACTTTAGAACGGGCCTTCAACCAACTCAAGATAAATGCACACAGTTTCGGTTATAATTTCCTTGCAAATTGCTTAAAGAGTAATAAAGTCTACCATGGAATGATTAATTCAAAAATAAAAAGATTTTATTAAAAGGCGTAGAGTAAAGTCATTGGCACGAGCTCTTAACACGCTCCGACAGAATCCCACAGGTTAGATTGCCACGTGGCGGCACCATTATTGCAATTTGCCAAAAAATGATTAACTTCAAGGCACTCACAGTATTAATAATGTTTCAATATTAATAATGTTTCCTCTAAGGGTGTTCTCACAAGTTATTTTTACTGCAAAGTTAATTAAAGAGAACACACGAGCAATCTGGTGCATGTATGTGCACAATTCAAATCCATGACTACGCACTGACCTTAGCTTAGAATTTATATAACATTCTATAAAATTACAATGACAATGACAATTGCAGTGACTCTTATAATCTTATAATAATAATAAAAGGGACTTAAGCTGTACATACTGAACATTAAATAATCTGTCGGATCGCACCACATGCATTCGTCTTTCTCATACGGCTGCATACATTTCGTGAATTAAATTTAATCGTTTATTATTATTTTTGACTCACACAATAAGAGCTATGATCACTTACCGGGAAGTCTCGTAAATTTAGCCAGCCATCAGAGTAGAAGAAAAACTGCGTAGAACAATCCGTTCGGGTCAGGAGTCAGCTGTTGCCTTTGAGTTCCGGTCGGTGACTGAATTATGCAACTACATTCTAACAGACAGCAAACCTCCCCACCGAGTGCGCGCGCAGTTTAACAGAGCCGTACAAAATTCGCCGCTTTAACTGACCCTTGCGTTTGCGTTATTTTACAATTAAATTCCTTTTTTTTTTTCAAAACCTTCGACAGCCGGGTTTACACCGGCACACCCCCACCCCGAAAGGGCAACCCGGTTGCCCCACTCTTAAACTCGGGAGAGTACCCTGCAGTGTACCCCCTTCCCAAAACAAGCTCGTGGACTTCGTGGTTATGGTGGCCCGGCAGCACTTGCTCTCAGGAGAACAGAGGCTCAGAAGGGAAAACGAAAGAGACGAAAGAAGACGTGTAGAGTGTAAGTGTGCGGTTGCTGCACGCTGACCTGATCAGGGCCAGCCCACAGCAAAGAGGGACAGAGAAGAAAGACCAAAGAAAGTTCGGGAGCTCCCTGAGTTCCGACCTCCTGAGGCTTGTCCACTCAAGCCAGAACACGAATGCCACCTTTACAGGGCCATCTAACCTATATCCCTACTGGGAATACTCTAATTCTACCCCCATTTTAAACGATACCGTCCCAGCACGGGCAAGGGAACAAGGGGGGAAGACCCTTCCTATAACCTACTACATGTGTGCTCCAAGGGCATGTAGGCAGGAAGCAGTTCCCCAAAGCACACAACCGGCCTTGGGCAACTACTCCCCGCCAATCCTCTCTCCAACTCCTTTTTTTTGCTTTTCTAATTTTTTTGTTTTTTTAAAGGGGAAGGTTAGGAAAATCGGAAGGTGGAAGGTGAAGGATCATTGAAAGGTCATAAGCTGGGACTAAAGGTAAGGACATGGTTCCCTCCGGACATAAGGACAGTTGGAGGAAACCAAGGCTCGCGCAGGCAGGGGCGCATCCCTGAAGTAGACGAACCCCACTGGGACTGTGGGAAACATCTACCCGCTACCCTATCATTCTCAATACCGCCCCCGGAGCACACCCTTTAAAAATCGACAGCATCCCTACTCACACAGGGACCACCATAATTCCCCCCTTGTCACCCCGTTTACCCTCTTCTACACAGTTTCAATTTTGAAATATGTGTAGTAATCTCATTAGGATTACTACCCGGCTCTTCCAACCGAGCCGTCACTGGCGACGCGAACCCCAGGATACGATATGGCCCCGACCAACGATAACACAACTTAGCGGCTCTTTTATCGGCAGCTGAGCTGATCGGGTGGCTCTGGCAGTAGACCAAATCTCCTACTTTAAAGTGATTTGGAATTCGCCCCTGATTGTACCGACTACAAACGCGCTCGTGCGCTCTCAGCAAATTCCTCCGAGCCTCCTTCCATCTCTCCGCAGTTCCGTTATCTGGCTCCCGTGGCAGAAGATCATCAATATTCCACAAGTTAGTCAACGGGAGTGCGGGCGAGAATCCAAACATGATTTCAAAGGGTATGGCCTTATGACTGTCATGCAGGGCCGTGTTAAAGGCTAGCTGCAACCACTTCAGATTCTGGTCCCAGGTTGTCTGTTGCTCTGCATGATAAGCAATGAGTGCGGACCTGAGATTCCTATTGAATCTCTCCGCATGGGACGGCTGTGGGTAATACGGAGAAGTGGTTACATGTCTGATTCCGCTGGCGAAAAACATCCGCCGAAACTCGCTCGAAAGATACTGGGGACCATTGTCGGAGACAATGATGGTCGGAAGACCGAAATGCTGAAAAATATGGTTCTGAAGCGCGCTTATGGTCAAACGAGCCGTTGCCTGCCGTAAGGGCAGTAGCCAGGCAAACTTCGAAAAAGCATCCACGCAAACAAGCAGGTAAGATTTACCTGACTTGCTACGCGGGAGAGGTCCCACGTAGTCTATGAATAGCTTCTCCATCGGTCTGCTCGCCACGTCCGATGACAACAACCCCAACTTTGTGTTCTGGGCAGGCTTGCTCAAGCCGCACAGGTGACAACTCTTGACCCTGGTTGCGATGTCCCTATCCATGCCCTTCCAGATGAAGCGTTTCCTAATACTGGAAATGGTCTTCGAAATTCCCTTGTGGCCTCCTACTGGGGAATTGTGATAATAGCTGAAGACCATGGGCACTAACTTGCTAGGCAGCACGACCTTAGGGGCACGTCCCTTTCTTTCTCGACAACACAGGACGCCCTTGGACAAGAAGTAAGGGGCCTGCACGTTACCCTCCTTTATATTCTGGATGATAGGACCCAGCTCTTCATCGTTCAACTGATGGGGTAACACATCAGTGAAGGCTAACGGAAAGTCTAGCAGAACAGAACAGGGTTGCTCAGATTGGACTTCACTGGGTTGGGAAAACATGCGTGACAAAGCATCTGCAACCACATTTTGAGTTCCCCTAATGTGTTGCACTTTGAACTTGAAGGATGAGATCTTGACCACCCATCTACCGATTTTACCCAGTTGCCGGGGATGAGCAAGAAGCCAAGAGAGAGCCTGATTGTCGGTCTCGAGCAGGAACTCAGCGTGTTCCAGAAAACGCCTGAACTTATCTAGAGCGTATACAACAGCTAAACACTCTAGCTCATAGACTGAAGACTTTTGTTCTTGCTGGGTCAACGTTCGGGAAATGAAAGCCACAGGCTGCCTAGCACCATCAACGACTTGGGACAGAACCGCCCAGAGCGCAATCGAACTCGCATCCGTCTGGAGAAGAACGGCTTCGAGAAGTCTGGCATTCTCAGTACTGGAGGGGAAATGATGGCGTCCTTCAGTGTCTCGAAAGCCTTCTGTTGTTTTTCCCCCCATACAAATTTGGCGCCCTTTTTCCGGAGTTCATTCAGCGGTGCCGCGATCTCCGCCGGGTTTGGAATAAAACGCCGATATAAATTGACCATCCCCACAAATCTCGCGATGCCTTTGGCATCCTTTGGTGGGGGGAAGTCCCTGATTCCCTGTGTTCGCTCAGGATCCACAGTGACACCTCTATGGGAAATCAGGTGGCCCAGAAAAGAAATTTGTGTCTTGGCGAACTTCACCTTTTCGAGGTTGACAGTGAGGCCAGCACCCCTCAACCTGCACATCACCTCTTCGAGATGACCCAAATGCTCCTCGTACCCCTTGCTGTACACCAGCAAGTCGTCAAGATAATTGAAGACGTACTTGAAGTTGACATCGTGAAACACGGTGTCAAGCAAACCGGTGAGTGTTTGGGCCACTACCGCTAGACCCATGGGAAACCTAGTGTACTGATAGAGGTTCCACGGAACACAGAATGCCGTGTAGGGCCTACTTTCTTTCGTCAACGGAATCTGGTGATATGCAGAGTTGAGGTCAATGATGGTAAAATACCTCGCCTCACTGAACCAATCGAACGCGGAATGAAGGTCAGGAAGTGGGACCGAATCTACCTCAATGTTGGCGTTGAGCTTGCGGTAGTCGATGACCATCCTATGCTTACCTCCAGGCTTGGGCACTAGGAACGCTGGACTGGCATAACTGGACTGAGAAGGTTCAATCACCCCTTGATCTAATAACTCTTGAACCTTCTCCCTCAAGATGCTCATTTTCGGAGGGGCAAATTTATAAGGGTGGGAGCCCACCACCTTGGAGTCCGTTAGGCGGATCTTATACTCCAAGAGATGTGTGAGCCCAAGGGCCGGAGTTAATACAG
This sequence comes from Magicicada septendecula, assembly GCA_034769895.1. NCBI lineage: Eukaryota > Metazoa > Arthropoda > Insecta > Hemiptera > Cicadidae > Magicicada > Magicicada septendecula. Next base: position 139,374,447 of record CM068369.1, on the reverse strand, counting down.
TGGGGAAACGCTCACACAACTGATCTAATGCGGACCGCTGGGACTGGGAGAGGTGGTCTCTAGATGTGTCGGGGCACTTAACCTCTTGGATATCTTGCCTGGTCCCCTGATATCCAAGGAAAGGGATACGACTCCCCGATTAAATTTAAAATAACATTGGTGCTCTTGGATGTCAATAACGAGACCACTTTTGCAGATGAAATCGACACCAATAATGCATTCAACTCCCAGAGCAGGAGAAACCAGAAAGCTCTACACCCAAGAAAATCCCTCGATTTTAAACTTAAATGAAACTACCCGGGAAATGGGCAGAATTTCCTGGGATGCCGTCCAGCATACCACGGAAGACTGTTCCGACCTTTTAATTACACCCTGTCGTTCAAGGTCCTCGCACACTTTAGATGAAATGATTGATCTTGCTGATCCGGAGTCAACTAATGCTCTGAGTTGACTCTTTTTCAACTCCAACAGCAAGAAGGGGCATACAGAAGTGGGCCTAGAGATGGTTTGGAGGACCTTGATGCCCAAAGACTTGGGACCTACAACCGGCCTGGAGGCGCGTACCCCAGAAGACCCGCGACAGGTAGGAGAAGACCTCCGACATATCTTCTCCTTATTGACCCTTTTCTGAATGACCTTGGGCGCCTTGGGGAGGGACGTTGGACTCGACCCAACCCCGGTACAACATCGCCTAATGTGGCCCAATCTACCACACCTAAAACAAGTCACATTAGATGAACGACGGCGCCTCTCGATACAAGAATTTATAATTTCAATTTCGTCACCGCATGATGAGGAACAATTCGCCCTCCATGCGCCTCGTGTCTTACCTCATCATGGGCTACGTGCTCACGGGACTCATCAATCCCCTGGACCGTTCTAGAAGCCACGCACAGCCGTTCGAGGTCCGCAAACCAACGTGGACGGTCCGCGAATACCAAACGGGATCTCTCTTGGGGCGTCACCCCTTCTAAAATAAATTCGAACGATTTCCTCCTCGGGCAACCCCAACCTCAAAATCCGGGCAACTCTACGGATATCTTGCACAAAGTCCCCAAACGCCTCTCCGTTCGCCTGTGCACGATAGAACCGATTATGTTTCAAATGCTCACGTTGCCGACGGGGTATGAAAGAGTCCAACACCTCCCCATGGAGAGAGTCGATACTGCCACCACGACGCAGAGTGTCGGTGACCAGTTCAGCCAATGAACCCCTGCGTACGGATGTACAACGGACAAGAGGACCTTATCGGACAGCCTCGGAAAATCCGCCAACTGCAGGACAATGTCCAGAAAAACCAACAACTTGCCCTCATCTTCTCCATCCACCACCGGAAGTCTCTGGAGAATGCCGGAAATAGGGTTGGGTAGTCCCTGGTAACCTACCCCCGCCAGAATCACACAATACACCAAACATAACAATCAATCATAATCACAAACATTTAGGAAAAAACCCAAGTACTGTCCTTCCTTTGAGCGACCCCCGGGTTCTCTAGCGCTGCGGAGACCTGGCCTACTTCGTAACCATCTACTCACACCACAGAAGGAGACAAGCAACAACCAACAATACTGAACACACATAACATCAAACATCAATTCGACACGCACGTCTCACCAACACATAACTCACAAAACCCAACTAGCAATCAGAATTCATAATTAGGGAATTACTAATCAAACGTGAACAGGACTTAAGTCGGTGACGGTACCGACTTCCGATCGGGCCATACCGCATCCCGCTAATGTCACACGCTAAACTCCGACCCTGAATCAGCAACATTCTATCACCCAGGCCACCCTTGAGACTCCCCGGCAGTTCAAGCTATCACATTTTCCGAACACAAATACCCGCCTCAGTGGTGCGACCAGACTCACAAATTATACGACCTAAAACTAGCCTACACGGGCATATACCTAAGAAAAACAATGTCACAACAACAGCCTAATATTTCCAAGTTTGCAAGCCCCGTCACACCCAAGGACCCAAGGGTTCAACCCTAGAATGAGCCACGCTCTCTGCTACCATTTGTAACCCCTCTTTCCTTTTATGTCTTTTTATATGTATAACACAGACTTCTTTTTAGTTCTTTTTATATTTCCTTTTATTTAGTTTTTTTTTTGAAAGAGAAGCCACAAGTTATTTAAAACTAGGCAGGAGCCTAGAGAAGCCAAAATGTGCTGGGTCCAGTATGACGGGACTTGCAATGAAACTCGGCTGTAATATAACAATAACAGCTTTTATTGTACCCCATAATCCGTTACATGTAAATGAAAAATTATCACATAAGTTTGTCACCTAATATCAGGAGTAACGCACAAAATACATAATAAATGAATAAGCCCCATACTCTTAATAGTGTCAAAAGACAAGGTCTGTATATCAGTAATGATTATATATATATATATATATATATATATATATATGTAAATCCGATAACATTCAATGATTATATAATTCCCCCCTTTTGTGACTAGACCTTGACATAGACAGAAACATAAAGACACGTACAGAAACATAAAGACACATACACTAATAATTATACACAAATATTATAAACACGAGTACCCTTGGAACACACATGCTCAACAGGCAGTGTTTCTACCAAGCCCTAAAACCGGCAGTCATAAATGTTCGCCCTTCAGTCACCGTCATTCATCAATTTCCATTAATTTAAATAAATAAGACAAAACCCCGAAAGGATGATAATCACTCATAAACCATAAGAGAGATCGGACCGCCCATATGTATAGATAGCAACTGATAATTGCACCATCATGAGCATATGAAATCTTTAAGTTTCTTCAACAGCATAAAATAAAAATAAAAAACTGCATCACCTGATTTTAAGCAATTGTTATGCGGTTCTAAAATGTTAATTTTTTTTACAAATTCAGATGGATTCATGTATCAGTATATGCCTTGCAGGGTAGAAAAATTAATCAGTATATGCTTTACAAGTAAAAAAAATTAATCAGTATAGACTTTTATAAAGTAAAAAAAAAATTAATTAGTATATGCCCAGAAAAATATGAAAGTTCTTTTCTGTTAGGGCCGAATGGCTGTGTATAAATGAATTTATAATAAGGACTGTTGTGTCCTAGCAGATGTGGGAGCGCGCCAGCCTGTGCTTAACCTTAGGTGACAGGAATCAAGCCTGCCTTAAACTGCATGAACATGAGCCTGGTAAAACTATGTCCCCAATTATTCCCCAAAAGCAGCCAAAAAGAAAACGAAACCCCCCCCCCCAGCCATTACATGTTAAACAAAAATGAAATAAAAAAATAATAAACCCCGTTCTGCACCAGCCGGAACAGAATCCCTAACATGTGATATAAATTTTTTAGTAAGCATTTGCTGAGTCACGAAGACTCAGCGAGTATTCAGTTATTTTACTAGCGGACAGTTTGCGCGAAACAAGTGAATATACGACCCGGAGTTATTGGCAGTACAGAATTTAAGGCGGTAATTAGTGCTGCGCCCTACCCCTGGATAGGAAAAACTACTATTTTAGACAACGGCGGTCGTGGGTCGGCACCTGCCGCCGGTCCGCGATATGAAAGCGTCAGGTGCTGCTTTCTGGCGAAGTAAGCAGTAGGCAAACGAGAAAGAAGGAGACTTCCATTTAATGTTTCGTCTGACAAAATGCCTCGTGGGTGACGGTCGCCATTTTCCTCCGGTAGAGAAGAAAATCTCAACATTTGCTGTTCCTCAAACTATGTCTAGATAAATTCTCTTCACGACTGCGGTAAGTCTCTCAAATTACTTTTATATTAATTAACAACTATATTCGTTGGAGAAAACTGTTTTTTTAGTAAGCCTGAGTAAGTCCAATCTGATCACCTGTTGCATCGTGCATTGTGCAGTACGCAATGTGTCGGTAAAGTTTTTAAAACTTTATAAAACATTCCATTCAAGTGTCAGAATCTCGACACTAAAAAGTAAAGTACATTGACCACAAAATAATTAAGTTTAAAAGTGATTTAACACCGATGTAACGAGATTGTGTTGCGCACTTAGCTCATTGCACAATGCGTAGTAGTTTAAGTGGTATAAAGTTTTGCTACAATTAACAGTAAAGCTTTATATATATATCTGGCAACTTACTCAGGCATGTTTTGAAAGTAAATGATGTCCAGTTCATATTATTTTCTGTAGTAAAAAAACTAGGTAATTGAAACAAATCTTAACCACGTGGTAACTACATATTCACGCTAAGTATAAAGTTATGAGATGGTACAAAGCCATAATTAATTGTCATATTCCAAACAAGGTAACTCACATTAGGTGATATTAATACTGGGAAGAATTATTGTTATAAAGTATTTTCAAATAAGGCATGTTGGCCATATAAATTTTATCAAGATTAATTAAATAGCTCAATAACTATGTTGATTTTATATATGTATTTTGGAGGGTGTGTAAACCTTAGTGGGGCATTCGTGTTGTGGTCTCTCACTAAAAAATATAATGTGTAACCAGGGACCATCGATGTAGACGAGAAAGAAGACCTACTAGCAGCTGAACGATGAACACCATAAGCTCCTCGCTACCGGAGGCATTTGGACCACCACCCTAACACCTAATAATGTCAGCCACGAGATCGCCACCTTCCTAAAAAAAAAACCCTTAATGGACTAAATCAGGTGACAACAAACCAATTATTATTTACCCATAGAGTCAACAATCAATCATACCCAGTGACCAGTTATATACATCTGACAACTACTACATTTCAAGTTTTTAAACATTCATTTAGATCCCCAATTGATGGGACAGTTTAGTGTGTGGACTGGGTGCTAAATTAATTGTAAATTTCAATGTATTTCTGGTAAAATTGTCAGCCAGAGACTGGCATGCATTACACAAGTAACTTTCAGCATAGATTTTCCATTTATTTCATTATAGGGGTTTCTTTACAGATTTTAAGTCATTCTGGCTATTAGTAATTATCATGTTCAATTCTGTGGTATACATATATATATTTTCTTAATTAAAAATCAGTTTAATTTATTTTGTATAAAAAATTTACTGGTGAGGGAGGTGCATTTTCAACAAGTTTCAACCAAGCAGTGCCTGTCGATACAGTTTTGAACTTGTTTGTCGAGACAAGTTGAAGGCTGAATCATCAGGATGTTAATGTGTCCGTCTCTGAGCCAAGTGTATTTTTTTCATAGGGTTATAATATTATGCAATAATTCTATTTTTTTATTAATTGGCCCTGTTTCCGTATATATAAATTCTTTATATCATTTATGATAATTGGGGGGCGTTCATTATGTTCAATATTTTTATTTCTCACTGTAATTAGGCACTTAGCCACTTAGCCACTTAGGCACTTAGTTTTGAATTTTTATTATGTCCTGGGGACTACTGTGTGCTTTAGCATTCTCTTATACACCTGATGTGCGATCAACCCACACCATGAGGGTAATATTATAATAAAAGTAAATTTCTAATCCTAACAGGGATAATTATTATGAAACAGTAAGAATTTATATACACCATGAGGGTGATATAAAAAGGGCGTGGCAAGACACCTTTATGTATATTTTATTGTATACTATTTTATAATGTATTTGTGTCGTGGAACATGTTATGTATGTATATTTGTGTGTACATTTTGGGGGTTATAAGTGTTATGCATTTAGTGTATTTTTGGTGGGGACTTTGGATATAGGGTTTTTATTGGTACAATGTCTTTTTATAAAAGAAAGTTAATACATGAAGTCATGTAGTTATATCCTTTTCATTTTTTATAACAGGTATTCTATCTCAATTAATCATTGCTGATCATTTCTTTAAGGAAATTATTTATTTTATTTAACCTTATAACAAGTATATGAATTGTCACCTTTAAAATTTATTTAATTTGTTTGAGTAATTATTTTTATAATTAATATTTCAAGGAATCTATACCATTTATCTTCATTAAGTTATATGAAACATCCTAACAGGAACATATAAAATAAATTTTATATTTTATTAATATTTTAATGGAACCTTTATTTCAAGGTTAGTTATAGTTTCAATTTCCATTCATTGGTAGAGTGACATAGCAAATTATTTTCTTGGTTTCAATTATTATTTTCAGGTGGCCTTGTTGAAAAAGTATGCTTTATTTAATTAACTAACTAAGGGGAATTATAGATTACTGTTGGGTTTATTTATTTTATTATTAATTGTGCAATGAGATAGAATAATAAAAGGATTTGTTAATTGTTTAATTCTTGAGTTTTCATTGCAAGTCCCGTCTCACTGGATCCAGCGCATTTTTGGCTTCTCTAGGCCTAAGCCTAGTTATAATTAACTTGTAGCCCCTCTTAAAAAAAAAAAAATTCTCAAAAGGGTTTTCTCAAAAAATAAAAAATAAAATAATTTTTTTTTACCGCTTAAGTTAAAGTCGGGTTACATTTGGTAGCAGAGCGCGGTTGCGATTGGGGTCAACCCGTGGGTCCTGTGGGTGTGACGGGGCTTGCAAACTTATGAAACATTTTGGAACTTCCATAAAGTTAAGTTCAAATAGAACTTAGAAAAATTTTAAAAGGCCCTATATCTAAAGTGGAAAATATTTTTGTTAGCTTTAAGGTTTTGAGATCAATGTATATGTACTTTCCCGCCTTGATTAGTGAATAGTGCCACGTGGTGAGAGAATTTAGAAGGGGAAATCCCTGGGGAAAGGGGACTTATCGCAGTTCGGTGCTTGGGTGGTTGGAGTATTACCTTGCCCATATTTGGGGAGGTGTTGTGTTTTTTTGAATTATGCGGTATGGCCCGATCGGCAGTCGGTTTCTTCCGATAAATGGTAGCCGAAGTAACATAAGAAATTGTTAAAATAAATTTTCGTGGTCGGTGTTTTGTTTTCGTGTTGTGTGTGTTGTGTGTGTGTCGCGTTCCTTTTGTCTGGTAATCGAGTGTGAGCAGTTCAGGTAGTGGGCTAATTTCTCGCATCGGTAGGTGGACCCGCAGTCTACTCTTTGGAAGTAGAGTACTTGAGTTTTTCTTATTCCAGTCTTAGTATTGTCATTATGTTTGTAAGTGTTAGGTGTTTTGTGGGTGTTATGTTTGGTTAACCATTGAAGGGGTAGGGGCCATGCCGCATTCCCTAGTTGGTTTCGGTGGTAGGTAATGTTGAATAGAGTAGGTTATTCGACGTTGCCGTGCGGAAGCAAACCCCCCCTCGTTAGTTATGCAGTATTGAAGACCAAGTGAAAGGATTGATGTTCGCGTGCCCTCTATGCGGTTTTCTCTGTCCGGCTAATAGGGGCCGTCCGCCCTAGTATAGGGATGTATTTTTAACGACCAGTTAGATATGTCAAGGATATGTGATGCATTGTTTTAGCATATGGCTGGTCAGTCCATATGTGGACAGATGTGTTATGGGCGCTCACATATCAAGGTATTAGTTACCTTGTTTTGGTCTTCGGACGCGTATGTGAGTGGCAGCAGGAGGAGTAGGTGGTGGTCACCAGAGAGGGTGACGTTTTGGGGCTATCCTGTGAGGTTGGCCTGGCGGAGAGGGTCGCGTGGGGATGGTTGCATTGGCGTGGTGATTTTCCAATCCGGTAAGAATGGGGGGGGGGTAGTTGTGGTCCTGACTAGGTATCAAGTTGGGTTTCGGTTGGTGGGCAAGCCTCAGGAGGTCGGAAGCCTCTGACGTTAAAATTTTTCTTTAGTCTTTTCTCCTTCTTCTCTTGTGCTGTGTGCGGACCCTGATCAGGTCAGCAGGCAGCACTCGCACACTTACATAATACATATCTTTTTTCGTCTCTTTCGTTTTCCTTCTGGGAATCTGTTCTCCTGAGGGCAAGCTCTGCTGAGCCAACCTAATCACTACGTCCACCGGTTTGTTTTGAGGAGAGGTACACTGCAGGGTACTCTCCTGGCCTTTAAGGTTGGAGCAACTATGTTGCCCTTTAGGGTGAGGGTGTGCTGAGTCACGAAGACTCAGCGAGTATTCAGTTATTTTACTAGCGGAAAGTCGGCGCGAAACAAGTGAATATACGACCCGGAGTTATTGGCAGTACAGAATTTAATGCGGTAATTAGTGCTGCGCCCTACCCGTGGATAGGAAAACTACTATTTTAGACAACGGCGGTCGTGGGTCGGCACCTGCCGCCGGTCCGCGATATGAAAGCGTGAGGTGCTGCTTTCTGGCGAAGTAAGCAGTAGGCAAACGAGAAAGAAGGAGACTTCCATTTAATGTTTCGTCTGACAAAATGCCTCGTGGGTGACGGTCGCCATTTTCCTCCGGTAGAGAAGAAAATCTCAACATTTGCTGTTCCTCAAACTATGTCCAGATAAATTCTCTTCACGACTGCGGTAAGTCTCTCAAATTACTTTCATATTAATTAACAACTATATTCGTTGGAGAAAACTGTTTTTTTAGTAAGCCTGAGTAAGTCCAATCTGATCACCTGTTGCATCGTGCATTGTGCAGTACGCAATGTGTCGGTAAAGTTTTTAAAAATTTATAAAACATTCCATTCAAGTGTCAGAATCTCGACACTAAAAAGTAAAGTACATTGACCACAAAATAATTAAGTTTAAAAGTGATTTAACACCGATGTAACGAGATTGTGTTGCGCACATAGCTCATTGCACAATGCGTAGTAGTTTAAGTGGTATAAAGTTTTGCTACAATTAACAGTAAAGCTTTATATATATATATCTGGCAACTTACTCAGGCATGTTTTGAAAGTAAATGATGTCCAGTTCATATTATTGTCTGTAGTAAAAAAACTAGGTAATTGAAACAAATCTTAACCACGTGGTAACTACATATTCACGCTAAGTATAAAGTTATGAGATGGTACAAAGCCATAATTAATTGTCATATTCCAAACAAGGTAACTCACATTAGGTGATGTTAATACTGGGAAGAATTATTGTTATAAAGTATTTTCAAATAAGGCATGTTGGCCATATAAATTTTATCACGCTTAATTAAATAGCTCAATAACTATGTTGACTTTATATATGTATTTTGGAGGGTGTGTAAACCTTAGTAGGGCATTCGTGTTGTGGTCTCTCACTAAAAATATAATGTGTAATCGGGGTCCATCGATGTAGACGAGAAAGAAGACCTACTACCAGCTGAACGATGAACACCATAAGCTCCTCGCTACCGGAGGCATTTGGACCACCACCCTAACACCTAATAATGTCAGCCACGAGATCGCCACCTTCCTAAAAAAAAACCCTTAATGGACTAAATCAGGTGACAACAAACCAATTATTATTTACCCATAGAGTCAACAATCAATCATACACAGTGACCAGTTATATACATCTGACAACTACTACATTTCAAGTTTTTAAACATTCATTTAGATCCCCAATTGATGGGACAGTTTAGTGTGTGGACTGGGTGCTAAATTAATTGTAAATTTCAATGTATTTCTGGTAAAATTATCAGCCAGAGACTGGCATGCATTACACAAGTCACTTTCAGCATAGATTTTCCATTTATTTCATTATAGGGGTTTCTTTACAGATTTTAAGTCATTCTGGCTATTAGTAATTATCATGTTCAATTCTGTGGTATACATATATATATTTTCTTAATTAAAAATCAGTTTAATTTATTTTGTATAAAAAATTTACTGGTGAGGGAGGTGCATTTTCAACAAGTTTCAACCAAGCAGTGCCTGTCGATACAGTTTTGAACTTGTTTGTCGAGACAAGTTGAAGGCTGAATCATCAGGATGTTAATGTGTCCGTCTCTGAGCCAAGTGTATTTTTTCATAGGGTTATAATATTATGCAATAATTCTATTTTTTTATTAATTGGCCCTGTTTCCGTATATATAAATTCTTTATATCATTTATGATAAATGTGGGGGCGTTCATTATGTTCAATATTTTTATTTCTCACTGTAATTAGGCACTTAGCCACTTAGCCACTTAGGCACTTAGTTTTGAATTTTTATTATGTCCTGGGGACTACTGTGTGCTTTAGCATTCTCTTATACACCTGATGTGCGATCAACCCACACCATGAGGGTAATATTATAATAAAAGTAAATTTCTAATCCTAACAGGGATAATTATGATGAAACAGTAAGAATTTATATACACCATGAGGGTGATATAAAAAGGGCGTGGCAAGACACCTTTATGTATATTTTATTGTATACTATTTTATAATGTATTTGTGTCGTGGAACATGTTATGTATGTATATTTGTGTGTACATTTTGGGGGTTATAAGTGTTATGCATTTAGTGTATTTTTGGTGGGGACTTTGGATATAGGGTTTTTATTGGTACAATGTCTTTTTATAAAAGAAAGTTAATACATGAAGTCATGTAGTTATATCCTTTTCATTTTTTATAACAGGTATTCTATCTCAATTAATCATTGCTGATCATTTCTTTAAGGAAATTATTTATTTTATTTAACCTTATAACAAGTATATGAATTGTCACCTTTAAAATTTATTTAATTTGTTTGAGTAATTATTTTTATAATTAATATTAGCAAGGAATCTATACCATTTATCTTCATTAAGTTATATGAAGCATCCTAACAGGAACATATAAAATAAATTTTATATTTTATTAATATTTTAATGGAACCTTTATTTCAAGGTTAGTTATAGTTTCAATTTCCATTCATTGGTAGAGTGACATAGCAAATGATTTTCTTGGTTTCAATTATTATTTTCAGGTGGCCTTGTTGAGAAAGTATGCTTTATTTAATTAACTACCTAAGGTGAATTATAGATTACTGTTGGGTTTATTTATTTTATTATTAATTGTGCAATGAGATAGAATAATAAAAGGATTTGTTAATTGTTTAATTCTTGAGTTTTCATTGCAAGTCCCGTCTCACTGGATCCAGCTCATTTTTGGCTTCTCTAGGCCTAAGCCTAGTTATAATTAACTTGTGGCCCCTCTTAAAAAAAAAAAAATTCTCAAAAGGGTTTTCTCAAAAAATAAAAAAAAAATAATTTTTTTTACCGCTTAAGTTAAAGTCGGGTTACATTTGGTAGCAGAGCGCGGTTGCGATTGGGGTCAACCCGTGGGTCCTGTGGGTGTGACGGGGCTTGCAAACTTATGAAACATTTTGGAACTTCCATAAAGTTAAGTTCAAATAGAACTTAGAAAAATTTTAAAAGGCCCTATATCTAAAGTGGAAAACATTTTTGTTAGCTTTAAGGTTTTGAGATCAATGTATATGTACTTGCCCGCCTTGATTAGTGAATAGTGCCACGTGGTGAGAGAATTTAGAAGGGGAAATCCCTGGGTAAAGGGGACTTATCGCAGTTCGGTGCTTGGGTGGTTGGAGTATTACCTTGCCCATATTTGGGGAGGTGTTGTGTTTTTTTGAATTATGCGGTATGGCCCGATCGGCAGTCGGTTTCTTCCGATAAATGGTAGCCGAAGTAACATAAGAAATTGTTAAAATAAATTTTCTTGGTCGGTGTTTTGTTTTCGTGTTGTGTGTGTTGTGTGTGTGTCGCGTTCCTTTTGTCTGGTAATCGAGTGTGAGCAGTTCAGGTAGTGGGCTAATTTCTCGCATCGGTAGGTGGACCCGCAGTCTACTCTTTGGAAGTAGAGTACTTGAGTTTTTCTTATTCCTGTCTTAGTATTGTCATTATGTTTGTAAGTGTTAGGTGTTTTGTGGGTGTTATGTTTGGTTAACCATTGAAGGGGTAGGGGCCATGCCGCATTCCCTAGTTGGTTTCGGTGGTAGGTAATGTTGAATAGAGTAGGTTATTCGACGTTGCCGTGCGGAAGCAAACCCCCCCTCGTTAGTTATGCAGTATTGAAGACCAAGTGAAAGGATTGATGTTCGCGTGCCCTCTATGCGGTTTTCTCTGTCCGGCTAATAGGGGCCGTCCGCCCTAGTATAGGGATGTATTTTTAACGACCAGTTAGATATGTCAAGGATATGTGATGCATTGTTTTAGCATATGGCTGGTCAGTCCATATGTGGACAGATGTGTTATGGGCGCTCACATATCAAGGTATTAGTTACCTTGTTTTGGTCTTCGGACGCGTATGTGAGTGGCAGCAGGAGGAGTAGGTGGTGGTCACCAGAGAGGGTGACGTTTTGGGGCGATCCTGTGAGGTTGGCCTGGCGGAGAGTGTCGCGTGTGGATGGTTGCATTGGCGTGGTGATTTTCCAATCCGGTAAGAATGGGGGGGGTAGTTGTGGTCCTGAGTAGGTATCAAGTTGGGTTTCGGTTGGTGGGCAAGCCTCAGGAGGTCGGAAGCCTCTGACGTTAAAATTTTTCTTTAGTCTTTTCTCCATCTTCCCTTGTGCTGTGTGCGGACCCTGATCAGGTCAGCAGGCAGCACCCGCACACTTACATAATACATATCTTTTTTCGTCTCTTTCGTTTTCCTTCTGGGAATCTGTTCTCCTGAGGGCAAGCTCTGCTGAGCCAACCTAATCACTACGTCCACCGGTTTGTTTTGAGGAGAGGTACACTGCAGGGTACTCTCCTGGCCTTTAAGGTTGGGGCAACTATGTTGCCCTTTAGGGTGAGGGTGTGCTGAGTCGCGAAGACTCAGCGAGTATTCAGTTATTTTACTAGCGGAAAGTCGGCGCGAAACAAGTGAATATACGACCCGGAGTTATTGGCAGTACAGAATTTAATGCGGTAATTAGTGCTGCGCCCTACCCGTGGATAGGAAAACTACTATTTTAGACAACGGCGGTCGGGGGTCGGCACCTGCCGCCGGTCCGCGATATGAAAGCGTGAGGTGCTGCTTTCTGGCGAAGTAAGCAGTAGCAAACGAGAAAGAAGGAGACTTCCATTTAATGTTTCGTCTGACAAAATGCCTCGTGGGTGACGGTCGCCATTTTCCTCCGGTAGAGAAGAAAATCTCAACATTTGCTGTTCCTCAAACTATGTCTAGATAAATTCTCTTCACGACTGCGGTAAGTCTCTCAAATTACTTTTATATTAATTAACAACTATATTCGTTGGAGAAAACTGTTTTTTTAGTAAGCCTGAGTATGTCCAATCTGATCACCTGTTGCATCGTGCATTGTGCAGTACGCAATGTGTCGGTAAATTTTTTAAAACTTTATAAAACATTCCATTCAAGTGTCAGAATCTCGACAGTAAAAAGTAAAGTACATTGACCACAAAATAATTAAGTTTAAAAGTGATTTAACACCGATGTAACGAGATTGTGTTGCGCACTTAGCTCATTGCACAATGCGTAGTAGTTTAAGTGGTATAAAGTTTTGCTACAATTAACAGTAAAGCTTTATATATATATCTGGCAACTTACTCAGGCATGTTTTGAAAGTAAATGATGTCCAGTTCATATTATTTTCTGTAGTAAAAAAACTAGGTAATTGAAACAAATCTTAGCCACGTGGTAACTACATATTCACGCTAAGTATAAAGTTATGAGATGGTACAAAGCCATAATTAATTGTCATATTCCAAACAAGGTAACTCACATTAGGTGATGTTAATACTGGGAAGAATTATTGTTATAAAGTATTTTCAAATAAGGCATGTTGGCCATATAAATTTTATCAAGCTTAATTAAATAGCTCAATAACTATGTTGACTTTATATATGTATTTTGGAGGGTGTGTAAACCTTAGTGGGGCATTCGTGTTGTAGTCTCTCACTAAAAATATAATGTGTAATCGGGGTCCATCGATGTAGACGAGAAAGAAGACCTACTACCAGCTGAACGATGAACACCATAAGCTCCTCGCTACCGGAGGCATTTGGACCACCACCCTAACACCTAATAATGTCAGCCACGAGATCGCCACCTTCCTAAAAAAAAACCCTTAATGGACTAAATCAGGTGACAACAAACCAATTATTATTTACCCATAGAGTCAACAATCAATCATACCCAGTGACCAGTTATATACATCTGACAACTACTACATTTCAAGTTTTTAAACATTCATTTAGATCCCCAATTGATGGGACAGTTTAGTGTGTGGACTGGGTGCTAAATTAATTGTAAATTTCAATGTATTTCTGGTAAAATTATCAGCCAGAGACTGGCATGCATTACACAAGTCACTTTCAGCATAGATTTTCCATTTATTTCATTATAGGGGTTTCTTTACAGATTTTAAGTCATTCTGGCTATTAGTAATTATCATGTTCAATTCTGTGGTATCCATATATATATTTTCTTAATTAAAAATCAGTATAATTTATTTTGTATAAAAAATTTACTGGTGAGGGAGGTGCATTTTCAACAAGTTTCAACCAAGCAGTGCCTGTCGATACAGTTTTGAACTTGTTTGTCGAGACAAGTTGAAGGCTGAATCATCAGGATGTTAATGTGTCCGTCTCTGAGCCAAGTGTATTTTTTTCATAGGGTTATAATATTATGCAATAATTCTATTTTTTTATTAATTGGCCCTGTTTCCGTATATATAAATTCTTTATATCATTTATGATAATTGGGGGGCGTTCATTATGTTCAATATTTTTATTTCTCACTGTAATTAGGCACTTAGCCACTTAGCCACTTAGGCACTTAGTTTTGAATTTTTATTATGTCCTGGGGACTACTGTGTGCTTTAGCATTCTCTTATACACCTGATGTGCGATCAACCCACACCATGAGGGTAATATTATAATAAAAGTAAATTTCTAATCCTAACAGGGATAATTATTATGAAACAGTAAGAATTTATATACACCATGAGGGTGATATAAAAAGGGCGTGGCAAGACACCTTTATGTATATTTTATTGTATACTATTTTATAATGTATTTGTGTCGTGGAACATGTTATGTATGTATATTTGTGTGTACATTTTGGGGGTTATAAGTGTTATGCATTTAGTGTATTTTTGGTGGGGACTTTGGATATAGGGTTTTTATTGGTACAATGTCTTTTTATAAAAGAAAGTTAATACATGAAGTCATGTAGTTATATAATTTTCATTTTTTATAACAGGTATTCTATCTCAATTAATCATTGCTGATCATTTCTTTAAGGAAATTATTTATTTTATTTAACCTTATAACAAGTATATGAATTGTCACCTTTAAAATTTATTTAATTTGTTTGAGTAATTATTTTTATAATTAATATTAGCAAGGAATCTATACCATTTATCTTCATTAAGTTATATGAAGCATCCTAACAGGAACATATAAAATAAATTTTATATTTTATTAATATTTTAATGGAACCTTTATTTCAAGGTTAGTTATAGTTTCAATTTCCATTCATTGGTAGAGTGACATAGCAAATGATTTTCTTGGTTTCAATTATTATTTTCAGGTGGCCTTGTTGAGAAAGTATGCTTTATTTAATTAACTACCTAAGGTGAATTATAGATTACTGTTGGGTTTATTTATTTTATTATTAATTGTGCAATGAGATAGAATAATAAAAGGATTTGTTAATTGTTTAATTCTTGAGTTTTCATTGCAAGTCCCGTCTCACTGGATCCAGCTCATTTTTGGCTTCTCTAGGCCTAAGCCTAGTTATAATTAACTTGTGGCCCCTCTTAAAAAAAAAAAAATTCTCAAAAGGGTTTTCTCAAAAAATAAAAAAAAAATAATTTTTTTTACCGCTTAAGTTAAAGTCGGGTTACATTTGGTAGCAGAGCGCGGTTGCGATTGGGGTCAACCCGTGGGTCCTGTGGGTGTGACGGGGCTTGCAAACTTATGAAACATTTTGGAACTTCCATAAAGTTAAGTTCAAATAGAACTTAGAAAAATTTTAAAAGGCCCTATATCTAAAGTGGAAAACATTTTTGTTAGCTTTAAGGTTTTGAGATCAATGTATATGTACTTGCCCGCCTTGATTAGTGAATAGTGCCACGTGGTGAGAGAATTTAGAAGGGGAAATCCCTGGGTAAAGGGGACTTATCGCAGTTCGGTGCTTGGGTGGTTGGAGTATTACCTTGCCCATATTTGGGGAGGTGTTGTGTTTTTTTGAATTATGCGGTATGGCCCGATCGGCAGTCGGTTTCTTCCGATAAATGGTAGCCGAAGTAACATAAGAAATTGTTAAAATAAATTTTCTTGGTCGGTGTTTTGTTTTCGTGTTGTGTGTGTTGTGTGTGTGTCGCGTTCCTTTTGTCTGGTAATCGAGTGTGAGCAGTTCAGGTAGTGGGCTAATTTCTCGCATCGGTAGGTGGACCCGCAGTCTACTCTTTGGAAGTAGAGTACTTGAGTTTTTCTTATTCCTGTCTTAGTATTGTCATTATGTTTGTAAGTGTTAGGTGTTTTGTGGGTGTTATGTTTGGTTAACCATTGAAGGGGTAGGGGCCATGCCGCATTCCCTAGTTGGTTTCGGTGGTAGGTAATGTTGAATAGAGTAGGTTATTCGACGTTGCCGTGCGGAAGCAAACCCCCCCTCGTTAGTTATGCAGTATTGAAGACCAAGTGAAAGGATTGATGTTCGCGTGCCCTCTATGCGGTTTTCTCTGTCCGGCTAATAGGGGCCGTCCGCCCTAGTATAGGGATGTATTTTTAACGACCAGTTAGATATGTCAAGGATATGTGATGCATTGTTTTAGCATATGGCTGGTCAGTCCATATGTGGACAGATGTGTTATGGGCGCTCACATATCAAGGTATTAGTTACCTTGTTTTGGTCTTCGGACGCGTATGTGAGTGGCAGCAGGAGGAGTAGGTGGTGGTCACCAGAGAGGGTGACGTTTTGGGGCGATCCTGTGAGGTTGGCCTGGCGGAGAGTGTCGCGTGTGGATGGTTGCATTGGCGTGGTGATTTTCCAATCCGGTAAGAATGGGGGGGGTAGTTGTGGTCCTGAGTAGGTATCAAGTTGGGTTTCGGTTGGTGGGCAAGCCTCAGGAGGTCGGAAGCCTCTGACGTTAAAATTTTTCTTTAGTCTTTTCTCCATCTTCCCTTGTGCTGTGTGCGGACCCTGATCAGGTCAGCAGGCAGCACCCGCACACTTACATAATACATATCTTTTTTCGTCTCTTTCGTTTTCCTTCTGGGAATCTGTTCTCCTGAGGGCAAGCTCTGCTGAGCCAACCTAATCACTACGTCCACCGGTTTGTTTTGAGGAGAGGTACACTGCAGGGTACTCTCCTGGCCTTTAAGGTTGGGGCAACTATGTTGCCCTTTAGGGTGAGGGTGTGCTGAGTCGCGAAGACTCAGCGAGTATTCAGTTATTTTACTAGCGGAAAGTCGGCGCGAAACAAGTGAATATACGACCCGGAGTTATTGGCAGTACAGAATTTAATGCGGTAATTAGTGCTGCGCCCTACCCGTGGATAGGAAAACTACTATTTTAGACAACGGCGGTCGGGGGTCGGCACCTGCCGCCGGTCCGCGATATGAAAGCGTGAGGTGCTGCTTTCTGGCGAAGTAAGCAGTAGCAAACGAGAAAGAAGGAGACTTCCATTTAATGTTTCGTCTGACAAAATGCCTCGTGGGTGACGGTCGCCATTTTCCTCCGGTAGAGAAGAAAATCTCAACATTTGCTGTTCCTCAAACTATGTCTAGATAAATTCTCTTCACGACTGCGGTAAGTCTCTCAAATTACTTTTATATTAATTAACAACTATATTCGTTGGAGAAAACTGTTTTTTTAGTAAGCCTGAGTATGTCCAATCTGATCACCTGTTGCATCGTGCATTGTGCAGTACGCAATGTGTCGGTAAATTTTTTAAAACTTTATAAAACATTCCATTCAAGTGTCAGAATCTCGACAGTAAAAAGTAAAGTACATTGACCACAAAATAATTAAGTTTAAAAGTGATTTAACACCGATGTAACGAGATTGTGTTGCGCACTTAGCTCATTGCACAATGCGTAGTAGTTTAAGTGGTATAAAGTTTTGCTACAATTAACAGTAAAGCTTTATATATATATCTGGCAACTTACTCAGGCATGTTTTGAAAGTAAATGATGTCCAGTTCATATTATTTTCTGTAGTAAAAAAACTAGGTAATTGAAACAAATCTTAGCCACGTGGTAACTACATATTCACGCTAAGTATAAAGTTATGAGATGGTACAAAGCCATAATTAATTGTCATATTCCAAACAAGGTAACTCACATTAGGTGATGTTAATACTGGGAAGAATTATTGTTATAAAGTATTTTCAAATAAGGCATGTTGGCCATATAAATTTTATCAAGCTTAATTAAATAGCTCAATAACTATGTTGACTTTATATATGTATTTTGGAGGGTGTGTAAACATTAGTGGGGCATTCGTGTTGTAGTCTCTCACTAAAAATATAATGTGTAATCGGGGTCCATCGATGTAGACGAGAAAGAAGACCTACTACCAGCTGAACGATGAACACCATAAGCTCCTCGCTACCGGAGGCATTTGGACCACCACCCTAACACCTAATAATGTCAGCCACGAGATCGCCACCTTCCTAAAAAAAAACCCTTAATGGACTAAATCAGGTGACAACAAACCAATTATTATTTACCCATAGAGTCAACAATCAATCATACCCAGTGACCAGTTATATACATCTGACAACTACTACATTTCAAGTTTTTAAACATTCATTTAGATCCCCAATTGATGGGACAGTTTAGTGTGTGGACTGGGTGCTAAATTAATTGTAAATTTCAATGTATTTCTGGTAAAATTATCAGCCAGAGACTGGCATGCATTACACAAGTCACTTTCAGCATAGATTTTCCATTTATTTCATTATAGGGGTTTCTTTACAGATTTTAAGTCATTCTGGCTATTAGTAATTATCATGTTCAATTCTGTGGTATCCATATATATATTTTCTTAATTAAAAATCAGTTTAATTTATTTTGTATAAAAAATTTACTGGTGAGGGAGGTGCATTTTCAACAAGTTTCAACCAAGCAGTGCCTGTCGATACAGTTTTGAACTTGTTTGTCGAGACAAGTTGAAGGCTGAATCATCAGGATGTTAATGTGTCCGTCTCTGAGCCAAGTGTATTTTTTTCATAGGGTTATAATATTATGCAATAATTCTATTTTTTTATTAATTGGCCCTGTTTCCGTATATATAAATTCTTTATATCATTTATGATAATTGGGGGGCGTTCATTATGTTCAATATTTTTATTTCTCACTGTAATTAGGCACTTAGCCACTTAGCCACTTAGGCACTTAGTTTTGAATTTTTATTATGTCCTGGGGACTACTGTGTGCTTTAGCATTCTCTTATACACCTGATGTGCGATCAACCCACACCATGAGGGTAATATTATAATAAAAGTAAATTTCTAATCCTAACAGGGATAATTATTATGAAACAGTAAGAATTTATATACACCATGAGGGTGATATAAAAAGGGCGTGGCAAGACACCTTTATGTATATTTTATTGTATACTATTTTATAATGTATTTGTGTCGTGGAACATGTTATGTATGTATATTTGTGTGTACATTTTGGGGGTTATAAGTGTTATGCATTTAGTGTATTTTTGGTGGGGACTTTGGATATAGGGTTTTTATTGGTACAATGTCTTTTTATAAAAGAAAGTTAATACATGAAGTCATGTAGTTATATCCTTTTCATTTTTTATAACAGGTATTCTATCTCAATTAATCATTGCTGATCATTTCTTTAAGGAAATTATTTATTTTATTTAACCTTATAACAAGTATATGAATTGTCACCTTTAAAATTTATTTAATTTGTTTGAGTAATTATTTTTATAATTAATATTTCAAGGAATCTATACCATTTATCTTCATTAAGTTATATGAAGCATCCTAACAGGAACATATAAAATAAATTTTATATTTTATTAATATTTTAATGGAACCTTTATTTCAAGGTTAGTTATAGTTTCAATTTCCATTCATTGGTAGAGTGACATAGCAAATTATTTTCTTGGTTTCAATTATTATCTTCAGGTGGCCTTGTTGAAAAAGTATGCTTTATTTAATTAACTAACTAAGGGGAATTATAGATTACTGTTGGGTTTATTTATTTTATTATTAATTGTGCAATGAGAAAGAATAATAAAAGGATTTGTTAATTGTTTAATTCTTGAGTTTTCATTGCAAGTCCCGTCTCACTGGATCCAGCGCATTTTTGGCTTCTCTAGGCCTAAGCCTAGTTATAATTAACTTGTGGCCCCTCTTAAAAAAAAAAAAATTCTCAAAAGGGTTTTCTCAAAAAATAAAAAAAAAAAAAATTTTTTTTTACCGCTTAAGTTAAAGTCGGGTTACATTTGGTAGCAGAGCGCGGTTGCGATTGGGGTCAACCCGTGGGTCCTGTGGGTGTGACGGGGCTTGCAAACTTATGAAACATTTTGGAACTTCCATAAAGTTAAGTTCAAATAGAACTTAGAAAAATTTTAAAAGGCCCTATATCTAAAGTGGAAAATATTTTTGTTAGCTTTAAGGTTTTGAGATCAATGTATATGTACTTGCCCGCCTTGATTAGTGAATAGTGCCACGTGGTGAGAGAATTTAGAAGGGGAAATCCCTGGGTAAAGGGGACTTATCGCAGTTCGGTGCTTGGGTGGTTGGAGTATTACCTTGCCCATATTTGGGGAGGTGTGTTTTTTTGAATTATGCGGTATGGCCCGATCGGCAGTCGGTTTCTTCCGATAAATGGTAGCCGAAGTAACATAAGAAATTGTTAAAATAAATTTTCGTGGTCGGTGTTTTGTTTTCGTGTTGTGTGTGTTGTGTGTGTGTCGCGTTCCTTTTGTCTGGTAATCGAGTGTGAGCAGTTCAGGTAGTGGGCTAATTTCTCGCATCGGTAGGTGGACCCGCAGTCTACTCTTTGGAAGTAGAGTACTTGAGTTTTTCTTATTCCTGTCTTAGTATTGTCATTATGTTTGTAAGTGTTAGGTGTTTTGTGGGTGTTATGTTTGGTTAACCATTGAAGGGGTAGGGGCCATGCCGCATTCCCTAGTTGGTTTCGGTGGTAGGTAATGTTGAATAGAGTAGGTTATTCGACGTTGCCGTGCGGAAGCAAACCCCCCCTCGTTAGTTATGCAGTATTGAAGACCAAGTGAAAGGATTGATGTTCGCGTGCCCTCTATGCGGTTTTCTCTGTCCGGCTAATAGGGGCCGTCCGCCCTAGTATAGGGATGTATTTTTAACGACCAGTTAGATATGTCAAGGATATGTGATGCATTGTTTTAGCATATGGCTGGTCAGTCCATATGTGGACAGATGTGTTATGGGCGCTCACATATCAAGGTATTAGTTACCTTGTTTTGGTCTTCGGACGCGTATGTGAGTGGCAGCAGGA
This sequence comes from Magicicada septendecula, assembly GCA_034769895.1. NCBI lineage: Eukaryota > Metazoa > Arthropoda > Insecta > Hemiptera > Cicadidae > Magicicada > Magicicada septendecula. The sequence continues at coordinate 139,353,292 of CM068369.1, read as the reverse complement.
GGAGTAGGTGGTGGTCACCAGAGAGGGTGACGTTTTGGGGCGATCCTGTGAGGTTGGCCTGGCGGAGAGGGTCGCGTGGGGATGGTTGCATTGGCGTGGTGATTTTCCAATCCGGTAAGAATGGGGGGGTAGTTGTGGTCCTGAGTAGGTATCAAGTTGGGTTTCGGTTGGTGGGCAAGCCTCAGGAGGTCGGAAGCCTCTGACGTTAAAATTTTTCTTTAGTCTTTTCTCCTTCTTCTCTTGTGCTGTGTGCGGACCCTGATCAGGTCAGCAGGCAGCACCCGCACACTTACATAATACATATCTTTTTTCGTCTCTTTCGTTTTCCTTCTGGGAATCTGTTCTCCTGAGGGCAAGCTCTGCTGAGCCAACATAATCACTACGTCCACCGGTTTGTTTTGAGGAGAGGTACACTGCAGGGTACTCTCCTGGCCTTTAAGGTTGGGGCAACTATGTTGCCCTTTAGGGTGAGGGTGTGCTGAGTCACGAAGACTCAGCGAGTATTCAGTTATTTTACTAGCGGAAAGTCGGCGCGAAACAAGTGAATATACGACCCGGAGTTATTGGCAGTACAGAATTTAATGCGGTAATTAGTGCTGCGCCCTACCCGTGGATAGGAAAAACTACTATTTTAGACAACGGCGGTCGGGGGTCGGCACGTGCCGCCGGTCCGCGATATGAAAGCGTGAGGTGCTGCTTTCTGGCGAAGTAAGCAGTAGGCAAACGAGAAAGAAGGAGACTTCCATTTAATGTTTCGTCTGACAAAATGCCTCGTGGGTGACGGTCGCCATTTTCCTCCGGTAGAGAAGAAAATCTCAACATTTGCTGTTCCTCAAACTATGTCCAGATAAATTCTCTTCACGACTGCGGTAAGTCTCTCAAATTACTTTTATATTAATTAACAACTATATTCGTTGGAGAAAACTGTTTTTTTAGTAAGCCTGAGTAAGTCCAATCTGATCACCTGTTGCATCGTGCATTGTGCAGTACGCAATGTGTCGGTAAAGTTTTTAAAAATTTATAAAACATTCCATTCAAGTGTCAGAATCTCGACACTAAAAAGTAAAGTACATTGACCACAAAATAATTAAGTTTAAAAGTGATTTAACACCGATGTAACGAGATTGTGTTGCGCACATAGCTCATTGCACAATGCGTAGTAGTTTAAGTGGTATAAAGTTTTGCTACAATTAACAGTAAAGCTTTATATATATATATCTGGCAACTTACTCAGGCATGTTTTGAAAGTAAATGATGTCCAGTTCATATTATTGTCTGTAGTAAAAAAACTAGGTAATTGAAACAAATCTTAACCACGTGGTAACTACATATTCACGCTAAGTATAAAGTTATGAGATGGTACAAAGCCATAATTAATTGTCATATTCCAAACAAGGTAACTCACATTAGGTGATGTTAATACTGGGAAGAATTATTGTTATAAAGTATTTTCAAATAAGGCATGTTGGCCATATAAATTTTATCACGCTTAATTAAATAGCTCAATAACTATGTTGACTTTATATATGTATTTTGGAGGGTGTGTAAACCTTAGTAGGGCATTCGTGTTGTGGTCTCTCACTAAAAATATAATGTGTAATCGGGGTCCATCGATGTAGACGAGAAAGAAGACCTACTACCAGCTGAACGATGAACACCATAAGCTCCTCGCTACCGGAGGCATTTGGACCACCACCCTAACACCTAATAATGTCAGCCACGAGATCGCCACCTTCCTAAAAAAAAACCCTTAATGGACTAAATCAGGTGACAACAAACCAATTATTATTTACCCATAGAGTCAACAATCAATCATACCCAGTGACCAGTTATATACATCTGACAACTACTACATTTCAAGTTTTTAAACATTCATTTAGATCCCCAATTGATGGGACAGTTTAGTGTGTGGACTGGGTGCTAAATTAATTGTAAATTTCAATGTATTTCTGGTAAAATTATCAGCCAGAGACTGGCATGCATTACACAAGTCACTTTCAGCATAGATTTTCCATTTATTTCATTATAGGGGTTTCTTTACAGATTTTAAGTCATTCTGGCTATTAGTAATTATCATGTTCAATTCTGTGGTATACATATATATATTTTCTTAATTAAAAATCAGTTTAATTTATTTTGTATAAAAAATTTACTGGTGAGGGAGGTGCATTTTCAACAAGTTTCAACCAAGCAGTGCCTGTCGATACAGTTTTGAACTTGTTTGTCGAGACAAGTTGAAGGCTGAATCATCAGGATGTTAATGTGTCCGTCTCTGAGCCAAGTGTATTTTTTCATAGGGTTATAATATTATGCAATAATTCTATTTTTTTATTAATTGGCCCTGTTTCCGTATATATAAATTCTTTATATCATTTATGATAAATGTGGGGGCGTTTATTATGTTCAATATTTTTATTTCTCACTGTAATTAGGCACTTAGCCACTTAGCCACTTAGGCACTTAGTTTTGAATTTTTATTATGTCCTGGGGACTACTGTGTGCTTTAGCATTCTCTTATACACCTGATGTGCGATCAACCCACACCATGAGGGTAATATTATAATAAAAGTAAATTTCTAATCCTAACAGGGATAATTATTATGAAACAGTAAGAATTTATATACACCATGAGGGTGATATAAAAAGGGCGTGGCAAGACACCTTTATGTATATTTTATTGTATACTATTTTATAATGTATTTGTGTCGTGGAACATGTTATGTATGTATATTTGTGTGTACATTTTGGGGGTTATAAGTGTTATGCATTTAGTGTATTTTTGGTGGGGACTTTGGATATAGGGTTTTTATTGGTACAATGTCTTTTTATAAAAGAAAGTTAATACATGAAGTCATGTAGTTATATCCTTTTCATTTTTTATAACAGGTATTCTATCTCAATTAATCATTGCTGATCATTTCTTTAAGGAAATTATTTATTTTATTTAACCTTATAACAAGTATATGAATTGTCACCTTTAAAATTTATTTAATTTGTTTGAGTAATTATTTTTATAATTAATATTAGCAAGGAATCTATACCATTTATCTTCATTAAGTTATATGAAGCATCCTAACAGGAACATATAAAATAAATTTTATATTTTATTAATATTTTAATGGAACCTTTATTTCAAGGTTAGTTATAGTTTCAATTTCCATTCATTGGTAGAGTGACATAGCAAATGATTTTCTTGGTTTCAATTATTATTTTCAGGTGGCCTTGTTGAGAAAGTATGCTTTATTTAATTAACTACCTAAGGTGAATTATAGATTACTGTTGGGTTTATTTATTTTATTATTAATTGTGCAATGAGATAGAATAATAAAAGGATTTGTTAATTGTTTAATTCTTGAGTTTTCATTGCAAGTCCCGTCTCACTGGATCCAGCTCATTTTTGGCTTCTCTAGGCCTAAGCCTAGTTATAATTAACTTGTGGCCCCTCTTAAAAAAAAAAAAATTCTCAAAAGGGTTTTCTCAAAAAATAAAAAAAAAATAATTTTTTTTACCGCTTAAGTTAAAGTCGGGTTACATTTGGTAGCAGAGCGCGGTTGCGATTGGGGTCAACCCGTGGGTCCTGTGGGTGTGACGGGGCTTGCAAACTTATGAAACATTTTGGAACTTCCATAAAGTTAAGTTCAAATAGAACTTAGAAAAATTTTAAAAGGCCCTATATCTAAAGTGGAAAACATTTTTGTTAGCTTTAAGGTTTTGAGATCAATGTATATGTACTTGCCCGCCTTGATTAGTGAATAGTGCCACGTGGTGAGAGAATTTAGAAGGGGAAATCCCTGGGTAAAGGGGACTTATCGCAGTTCGGTGCTTGGGTGGTTGGAGTATTACCTTGCCCATATTTGGGGAGGTGTTGTGTTTTTTTGAATTATGCGGTATGGCCCGATCGGCAGTCGGTTTCTTCCGATAAATGGTAGCCGAAGTAACATAAGAAATTGTTAAAATAAATTTTCTTGGTCGGTGTTTTGTTTTCGTGTTGTGTGTGTTGTGTGTGTGTCGCGTTCCTTTTGTCTGGTAATCGAGTGTGAGCAGTTCAGGTAGTGGGCTAATTTCTCGCATCGGTAGGTGGACCCGCAGTCTACTCTTTGGAAGTAGAGTACTTGAGTTTTTCTTATTCCTGTCTTAGTATTGTCATTATGTTTGTAAGTGTTAGGTGTTTTGTGGGTGTTATGTTTGGTTAACCATTGAAGGGGTAGGGGCCATGCCGCATTCCCTAGTTGGTTTCGGTGGTAGGTAATGTTGAATAGAGTAGGTTATTCGACGTTGCCGTGCGGAAGCAAACCCCCCCTCGTTAGTTATGCAGTATTGAAGACCAAGTGAAAGGATTGATGTTCGCGTGCCCTCTATGCGGTTTTCTCTGTCCGGCTAATAGGGGCCGTCCGCCCTAGTATAGGGATGTATTTTTAACGACCAGTTAGATATGTCAAGGATATGTGATGCATTGTTTTAGCATATGGCTGGTCAGTCCATATGTGGACAGATGTGTTATGGGCGCTCACATATCAAGGTATTAGTTACCTTGTTTTGGTCTTCGGACGCGTATGTGAGTGGCAGCAGGAGGAGTAGGTGGTGGTCACCAGAGAGGGTGACGTTTTGGGGCGATCCTGTGAGGTTGGCCTGGCGGAGAGTGTCGCGTGTGGATGGTTGCATTGGCGTGGTGATTTTCCAATCCGGTAAGAATGGGGGGGGTAGTTGTGGTCCTGAGTAGGTATCAAGTTGGGTTTCGGTTGGTGGGCAAGCCTCAGGAGGTCGGAAGCCTCTGACGTTAAAATTTTTCTTTAGTCTTTTCTCCATCTTCCCTTGTGCTGTGTGCGGACCCTGATCAGGTCAGCAGGCAGCACCCGCACACTTACATAATACATATCTTTTTTCGTCTCTTTCGTTTTCCTTCTGGGAATCTGTTCTCCTGAGGGCAAGCTCTGCTGAGCCAACCTAATCACTACGTCCACCGGTTTGTTTTGAGGAGAGGTACACTGCAGGGTACTCTCCTGGCCTTTAAGGTTGGGGCAACTATGTTGCCCTTTAGGGTGAGGGTGTGCTGAGTCGCGAAGACTCAGCGAGTATTCAGTTATTTTACTAGCGGAAAGTCGGCGCGAAACAAGTGAATATACGACCCGGAGTTATTGGCAGTACAGAATTTAATGCGGTAATTAGTGCTGCGCCCTACCCGTGGATAGGAAAACTACTATTTTAGACAACGGCGGTCGGGGGTCGGCACCTGCCGCCGGTCCGCGATATGAAAGCGTGAGGTGCTGCTTTCTGGCGAAGTAAGCAGTAGCAAACGAGAAAGAAGGAGACTTCCATTTAATGTTTCGTCTGACAAAATGCCTCGTGGGTGACGGTCGCCATTTTCCTCCGGTAGAGAAGAAAATCTCAACATTTGCTGTTCCTCAAACTATGTCTAGATAAATTCTCTTCACGACTGCGGTAAGTCTCTCAAATTACTTTTATATTAATTAACAACTATATTCGTTGGAGAAAACTGTTTTTTTAGTAAGCCTGAGTATGTCCAATCTGATCACCTGTTGCATCGTGCATTGTGCAGTACGCAATGTGTCGGTAAATTTTTTAAAACTTTATAAAACATTCCATTCAAGTGTCAGAATCTCGACAGTAAAAAGTAAAGTACATTGACCACAAAATAATTAAGTTTAAAAGTGATTTAACACCGATGTAACGAGATTGTGTTGCGCACTTAGCTCATTGCACAATGCGTAGTAGTTTAAGTGGTATAAAGTTTTGCTACAATTAACAGTAAAGCTTTATATATATATCTGGCAACTTACTCAGGCATGTTTTGAAAGTAAATGATGTCCAGTTCATATTATTTTCTGTAGTAAAAAAACTAGGTAATTGAAACAAATCTTAGCCACGTGGTAACTACATATTCACGCTAAGTATAAAGTTATGAGATGGTACAAAGCCATAATTAATTGTCATATTCCAAACAAGGTAACTCACATTAGGTGATGTTAATACTGGGAAGAATTATTGTTATAAAGTATTTTCAAATAAGGCATGTTGGCCATATAAATTTTATCAAGCTTAATTAAATAGCTCAATAACTATGTTGACTTTATATATGTATTTTGGAGGGTGTGTAAACCTTAGTGGGGCATTCGTGTTGTAGTCTCTCACTAAAAATATAATGTGTAATCGGGGTCCATCGATGTAGACGAGAAAGAAGACCTACTACCAGCTGAACGATGAACACCATAAGCTCCTCGCTACCGGAGGCATTTGGACCACCACCCTAACACCTAATAATGTCAGCCACGAGATCGCCACCTTCCTAAAAAAAACCCCTTAATGGACTAAATCAGGTGACAACAAACCAATTATTATTTACCCATAGAGTCAACAATCAATCATACCCAGTGACCAGTTATATACATCTGACAACTACTACATTTCAAGTTTTTAAACATTCATTTAGATCCCCAATTGATGGGACAGTTTAGTGTGTGGACTGGGTGCTAAATTAATTGTAAATTTCAATGTATTTCTGGTAAAATTATCAGCCAGAGACTGGCATGCATTACACAAGTCACTTTCAGCATAGATTTTCCATTTATTTCATTATAGGGGTTTCTTTACAGATTTTAAGTCATTCTGGCTATTAGTAATTATCATGTTCAATTCTGTGGTATCCATATATATATTTTCTTAATTAAAAATCAGTTTAATTTATTTTGTATAAAAAATTTACTGGTGAGGGAGGTGCATTTTCAACAAGTTTCAACCAAGCAGTGCCTGTCGATACAGTTTTGAACTTGTTTGTCGAGACAAGTTGAAGGCTGAATCATCAGGATGTTAATGTGTCCGTCTCTGAGCCAAGTGTATTTTTTTCATAGGGTTATAATATTATGCAATAATTCTATTTTTTTATTAATTGGCCCTGTTTCCGTATATATAAATTCTTTATATCATTTATGATAATTGGGGGGCGTTCATTATGTTCAATATTTTTATTTCTCACTGTAATTAGGCACTTAGCCACTTAGCCACTTAGGCACTTAGTTTTGAATTTTTATTATGTCCTGGGGACTACTGTGTGCTTTAGCATTCTCTTATACACCTGATGTGCGATCAACCCACACCATGAGGGTAATATTATAATAAAAGTAAATTTCTAATCCTAACAGGGATAATTATTATGAAACAGTAAGAATTTATATACACCATGAGGGTGATATAAAAAGGGCGTGGCAAGACACCTTTATGTATATTTTATTGTATACTATTTTATAATGTATTTGTGTCGTGGAACATGTTATGTATGTATATTTGTGTGTACATTTTGGGGGTTATAAGTGTTATGCATTTAGTGTATTTTTGGTGGGGACTTTGGATATAGGGTTTTTATTGGTACAATGTCTTTTTATAAAAGAAAGTTAATACATGAAGTCATGTAGTTATATCCTTTTCATTTTTTATAACAGGTATTCTATCTCAATTAATCATTGCTGATCATTTCTTTAAGGAAATTATTTATTTTATTTAACCTTATAACAAGTATATGAATTGTCACCTTTAAAATTTATTTAATTTGTTTGAGTAATTATTTTTATAATTAATATTTCAAGGAATCTATACCATTTATCTTCATTAAGTTATATGAAGCATCCTAACAGGAACATATAAAATAAATTTTATATTTTATTAATATTTTAATGGAACCTTTATTTCAAGGTTAGTTATAGTTTCAATTTCCATTCATTGGTAGAGTGACATAGCAAATTATTTTCTTGGTTTCAATTATTATTTTCAGGTGGCCTTGTTGAAAAAGTATGCTTTATTTAATTAACTAACTAAGGGGAATTATAGATTACTGTTGGGTTTATTTATTTTATTATTAATTGTGCAATGAGAAAGAATAATAAAAGGATTTGTTAATTGTTTAATTCTTGAGTTTTCATTGCAAGTCCCGTCTCACTGGATCCAGCGCATTTTTGGCTTCTCTAGGCCTAAGCCTAGTTATAATTAACTTGTGGCCCCTCTTAAAAAAAAAAAAAATTCTCAAAAGGGTTTTCTCAAAAAATAAAAAAAAAAAAATTTTTTTTTTTACCGCTTAAGTTAAAGTCGGGTTACATTTGGTAGCAGAGCGCGGTTGCGATTGGGGTCAACCCGTGGGTCCTGTGGGTGTGACGGGGCTTGCAAACTTATGAAACATTTTGGAACTTCCATAAAGTTAAGTTCAAATAGAACTTAGAAAAATTTTAAAAGGCCCTATATCTAAAGTGGAAAACATTTTTGTTAGCTTTAAGGTTTTGAGATCAATGTATATGTACTTGCCCGCCTTGATTAGTGAATAGTGCCACGTGGTGAGAGAATTTAGAAGGGGAAATCCCTGGGTAAAGGGGACTTATCGCAGTTCGGTGCTTGGGTGGTTGGAGTATTACCTTGCCCATATTTGGGGAGGTGTTGTGTTTTTTTGAATTATGCGGTATGGCCCGATCGGCAGTCGGTTTCTTCCGATAAATGGTAGCCGAAGTAACATAAGAAATTGTTAAAATAAATTTTCTTGGTCGGTGTTTTGTTTTCGTGTTGTGTGTGTTGTGTGTGTGTCGCGTTCCTTTTGTCTGGTAATCGAGTGTGAGCAGTTCAGGTAGTGGGCTAATTTCTCGCATCGGTAGGTGGACCCGCAGTCTACTCTTTGGAAGTAGAGTACTTGAGTTTTTCTTATTCCTGTCTTAGTATTGTCATTATGTTTGTAAGTGTTAGGTGTTTTGTGGGTGTTATGTTTGGTTAACCATTGAAGGGGTAGGGGCCATGCCGCATTCCCTAGTTGGTTTCGGTGGTAGGTAATGTTGAATAGAGTAGGTTATTCGACGTTGCCGTGCGGAAGCAAACCCCCCCTCGTTAGTTATGCAGTATTGAAGACCAAGTGAAAGGATTGATGTTCGCGTGCCCTCTATGCGGTTTTCTCTGTCCGGCTAATAGGGGCCGTCCGCCCTAGTATAGGGATGTATTTTTAACGACCAGTTAGATATGTCAAGGATATGTGATGCATTGTTTTAGCATATGGCTGGTCAGTCCATATGTGGACAGATGTGTTATGGGCGCTCACATATCAAGGTATTAGTTACCTTGTTTTGGTCTTCGGACGCGTATGTGAGTGGCAGCAGGAGGAGTAGGTGGTGGTCACCAGAGAGGGTGACGTTTTGGGGCGATCCTGTGAGGTTGGCCTGGCGGAGAGGGTCGCGTGGGGATGGTTGCATTGGCGTGGTGATTTTCCAATCCGGTAAGAATGGGGGGGTAGTTGTGGTCCTGAGTAGGTATCAAGTTGGGTTTCGGTTGGTGGGCAAGCCTCAGGAGGTCGGAAGCCTCTGACGTTAAAATTTTTCTTTAGTCTTTTCTCCTTCTTCTCTTGTGCTGTGTGCGGACCCTGATCAGGTCAGCAGGCAGCACCCGCACACTTACATAATACATATCTTTTTTCGTCTCTTTCGTTTTCCTTCTGGGAATCTGTTCTCCTGAGGGCAAGCTCTGCTGAGCCAACCTAATCACTACGTCCACCGGTTTGTTTTGAGGAGAGGTACACTGCAGGGTACTCTCCTGGCCTTTAAGGTTGGGGCAACTATGTTGCCCTTTAGGGTGAGGGTGTGCTGAGTCACGAAGACTCAGCGAGTATTCAGTTATTTTACTAGCGGAAAGTCGGCGCGAAACAAGTGAATATACGACCCGGAGTTATTGGCAGTACAGAATTTAATGCGGTAATTAGTGCTGCGCCCTACCCGTGGATAGGAAAAACTACTATTTTAGACAACGGCGGTCGGGGGTCGGCACGTGCCGCCGGTCCGCGATATGAAAGCGTGAGGTGCTGCTTTCTGGCGAAGTAAGCAGTAGGCAAACGAGAAAGAAGGAGACTTCCATTTAATGTTTCGTCTGACAAAATGCCTCGTGGGTGACGGTCGCCATTTTCCTCCGGTAGAGAAGAAAATCTCAACATTTGCTGTTCCTCAAACTATGTCCAGATAAATTCTCTTCACGACTGCGGTAAGTCTCTCAAATTACTTTTATATTAATTAACAACTATATTCGTTGGAGAAAACTGTTTTTTTAGTAAGCCTGAGTAAGTCCAATCTGATCACCTGTTGCATCGTGCATTGTGCAGTACGCAATGTGTCGGTAAAGTTTTTAAAACTTTATAAAACATTCCATTCAAGTGTCAGAATCTCGACAGTAAAAAGTAAAGTACATTGACCACAAAATAATTAAGTTTAAAAGTGATTTAACACCGATGTAACGAGATTGTGTTGCGCACTTAGCTCATTGCACAATGCGTAGTAGTTTAAGTGGTATAAAGTTTTGCTACAATTAACAGTAAAGCTTTATATATATATCTGGCAACTTACTCAGGCATGTTTTGAAAGTAAATGATGTCCAGTTCATATTATTTTCTGTAGTAAAAAAACTAGGTAATTGAAACAAATCTTAGCCACGTGGTAACTACATATTCACGCTAAGTATAAAGTTATGAGATGGTACAAAGCCATAATTAATTGTCATATTCCAAACAAGGTAACTCACATTAGGTGATGTTAATACTGGGAAGAATTATTGTTATAAAGTATTTTCAAATAAGGCATGTTGGCCATATAAATTTTATCAAGCTTAATTAAATAGCTCAATAACTATGTTGACTTTATATATGTATTTTGGAGGGTGTGTAAACCTTAGTGGGGCATTCGTGTTATAGTCTCTCACTAAAAATATAATGTGTAATCGGGGTCCATCGATGTAGACGAGAAAGAAGACCTACTACCAGCTGAACGATGAACACCATAAGCTCCTCGCTACCGGAGGCATTTGGACCACCACCCTAACACCTAATAATGTCAGCCACGAGATCGCCACCTTCCTAAAAAAAAACCCTTAATGGACTAAATCAGGTGACAACAAACCAATTATTATTTACCCATAGAGTCAACAATCAATCATACCCAGTGACCAGTTATATACATCTGACAACTACTACATTTCAAGTTTTTAAACATTCATTTAGATCCCCAATTGATGGGACAGTTTAGTGTGTGGACTGGGTGCTAAATTAATTGTAAATTTCAATGTATTTCTGGTAAAATTATCAGCCAGAGACTGGCATGCATTACACAAGTCACTTTCAGCATAGATTTTCCATTTATTTCATTATAGGGGTTTCTTTACAGATTTTAAGTCATTCTGGCTATTAGTAATTATCATGTTCAATTCTGTGGTATCCATATATATATTTTCTTAATTAAAAATCAGTTTAATTTATTTTGTATAAAAAATTTACTGGTGAGGGAGGTGCATTTTCAACAAGTTTCAACCAAGCAGTGCCTGTCGATACAGTTTTGAACTTGTTTGTCGAGACAAGTTGAAGGCTGAATCATCAGGATGTTAATGTGTCCGTCTCTGAGCCAAGTGTATTTTTTTCATAGGGTTATAATATTATGCAATAATTCTATTTTTTTATTAATTGGCCCTGTTTCCGTATATATAAATTCTTTATATCATTTATGATAATTGGGGGGCGTTCATTATGTTCAATATTTTTATTTCTCACTGTAATTAGGCACTTAGCCACTTAGCCACTTAGGCACTTAGTTTTGAATTTTTATTATGTCCTGGGGACTACTGTGTGCTTTAGCATTCTCTTATACACCTGATGTGCGATCAACCCACACCATGAGGGTAATATTATAATAAAAGTAAATTTCTAATCCTAACAGGGATAATTATTATGAAACAGTAAGAATTTATATACACCATGAGGGTGATATAAAAAGGGCGTGGCAAGACACCTTTATGTATATTTTATTGTATACTATTTTATAATGTATTTGTGTCGTGGAACATGTTATGTATGTATATTTGTGTGTACATTTTGGGGGTTATAAGTGTTATGCATTTAGTGTATTTTTGGTGGGGACTTTGGATATAGGGTTTTTATTGGTACAATGTCTTTTTATAAAAGAAAGTTAATACATGAAGTCATGTAGTTATATCCTTTTCATTTTTTATAACAGGTATTCTATCTCAATTAATCATTGCTGATCATTTCTTTAAGGAAATTATTTATTTTATTTAACCTTATAACAAGTATATGAATTGTCACCTTTAAAATTTATTTAATTTGTTTGAGTAATTATTTTTATAATTAATATTTCAAGGAATCTATACCATTTATCTTCATTAAGTTATATGAAGCATCCTAACAGGAACATATAAAATAAATTTTATATTTTATTAATATTTTAATGGAACCTTTATTTCAAGGTTAGTTATAGTTTCAATTTCCATTCATTGGTAGAGTGACATAGCAAATTATTTTCTTGGTTTCAATTATTATCTTCAGGTGGCCTTGTTGAAAAAGTATGCTTTATTTAATTAACTAACTAAGGGGAATTATAGATTACTGTTGGGTTTATTTATTTTATTATTAATTGTGCAATGAGAAAGAATAATAAAAGGATTTGTTAATTGTTTAATTCTTGAGTTTTCATTGCAAGTCCCGTCTCACTGGATCCAGCGCATTTTTGGCTTCTCTAGGCCTAAGCCTAGTTATAATTAACTTGTGGCCCCTCTTAAAAAAAAAAAAAATTCTCAAAAGGGTTTTCTCAAAAAATAAAAAAAAAAAAAATTTTTTTTTACCGCTTAAGTTAAAGTCGGGTTACAGCATGGTGATGACTATTGGCTATAATGAAATTGTTTAAGAATGAAAATTTTCTGGCACGCTCCCCCAGTGCCGCACACAATTACAAACATTGTACTTAGTTTTATGAAGTTAAATTATTAAAGTGTTCATTAACATTAACACATAATGTTCAAAATGAATATTCAGCTGACACACCCTATAGCAGACTGCCTGGCCACGTGGGCACATGGTTTCAGAAAATTTAAACTGTGAATCTGCAGCACGGCAGGCCCGGCCACCAAAAATAAAAGAGTTCATATCACCTTAATTATGAAGAGCATGCGATACATCCTGCGTTGGTCACCCGACTCCTTCTCCGAACAGGGGCGTTTCTGATGGTTCATGGCTGATGAAGATGAAGTTCAATCAGCAAGACCAGCATCTCCGGCTTAAGGCGAAAACCCTGGTAATTCATAAAAATTAGAAGTGATGTTCATAAAAAATGTACACCCAAGTTCACAGGTAAATAACCTCAGAACGGGCCTTCAACCAACTCAAGATAAATGCACACAGTTTCGGTTATAATTTTCTTGCAAATTGCTTAAAAAGTAATAAAGTCTACTATGGAATGATTAATTCAAAAATAAAAAGATTTTATTAAAAGGCGTAGAGTAAAGTCATTGGCACGAGCTCTTAACACGCTCCGACAGAATCCCACAGGTTAGATTACCACGTGGCGGCACCATTATTGCAATTTGCCAAAAAATGATTAACTTCAAGGCACTCACAGTATTAATAATGTTTCAATATTAATAATGTTTCCTCTAAGGGTGTTCTCACAAGTTATTTTTACTGCAAAGTTATTTAAAGAGAACACACGAGCAATCTGGTGCATGTATGTGCACAATTCAAATCCATGACTACGCACTGACTTTAGCTTAGAATTTATATAACATTCTATAAAATTATAATGACAATGACAATTACAGTGGCTCTTACAATCTTATAATAATAATAAAAGGGACTTAAGCTGTACATACTGAACATTAAATAATCTGTCGGATCACACCACATGCATTCGTTTTTCTCATACGGCTGCATATATTTCGTGAATTAAATTTAATCGTTTATTATTATTTTTGACTCACACAATAAGAGCTATGATCACTTACCGGGAAGTCTCGTAAATTTAGCCAGCCATCAGAGTAGAAGAAAAACTGCGTAGAACAATCCATTCGGGTCAGGAGTCAGCTGTTGCCTTTGAGTTCCGGTCGGTGACTGAATTATGCAACTACATTCTAACAGACAGCAAACCTCCCCACCGAGTGCGCGCGCAGTTTAACAGAGCCGTACAAAGTTTGCCGCTTTAACTGACCCTTGCGTTTGCGTTATTTTACAATTAAATTCCTTTTTTTTTCAAAACCTTCGACAGCCGGGTTTACACCGGCACAATATCATTGACCAATGAATCTATTTCTTACGGTTTGATGCGTTGACCGAAGATAGGAATCCGTAGAGGTCCTCCTTTCGATGGTGTTGCACAGAAGAATGGGTTGATCAATGTTGTGAAAGATGCCCTGGCAATTACAGCTGCTGTAGCCTGCTGTAGCACAGGTCCTTCACGGCTGATGGATTAATTAATTAACTAATTAATTAATTAACGGTTGTTTTACGCAGCTAGTGTTATTGAATGTTGTTAATTCATCTACACTGCGGACTAATTCTCGATTTAGAACTGAATTTGCACTGTTGTGTAATTTAAAAATTTCTGTATGTGAATTATACACGTCTAGTGTGTTTCAGTACCGAACGAAGAGTGATGTTACCCCTCGCTTTTAGCTGGCGTCTGTTTCAAATACGGGCTGCTGATTGGTTGTACAAATAAATCATGCGTTTTTCCAGTTTCGACAATCTCAAACAAGTCGCTCAAGCGCTCCGTGATAAGTTTCAAAGCGCATAGAAATTCTTGTTAAAATCGTACTTCCTGTATTTGCAAATCGATTGATTTCAGGTATTTGCAAATGTGTTTCCGAAGATCTGACCACAGAATATTGTTGCTTAGGTCTTTATCTGTGTGTGTGTGAAAACACCTTATTCCTACGTAGCATAATTCTCTCGTTATTCCTGTTGGCGTGCGTCATCCGTATAACTTCTTTATTTGTTAATTATATTAACTGAGCTTGCGGCTACTTATAAAGCTTTTCTTGCTGAATGCAATGCTGTTTTCAGAATTGCCGTATATTTACAACTTTTGAAGTTATCGCAGGTTGAACTGATAATTCGCTTTGAGTAAAATAACCTGTTTGAACTGGATTCTACTGTAGCAGTGACGTGGTTAGAGTGAGATGGCTGCGATTATACGCTCTCTCTCTCTCTCTCTCTCTCTCTCTCTCTCTCTCTCTCTCTCTCTCTCTCTCTCTCTCTCTCTCTCTCTCTCTCTCTCTCTCTCTCTCTCTCTCTCTCTCTCTCTCTCTCTATCTTACGGCACTACACCCGTACCGTATATCTCTTTCATATAACGCTCAGATAGGACGCTATTATGAATCGTTACAGTATATACAGGGTGTCCCGGGAGGAGAGGGAAATAATTTGAGAAATGGTTCTATAGTGTAAAAGAAGAAAAAAAGTTCATATAAACATATGTCCGGAAACGCATTGTAAGCGAGTTACGGCTAGCGGAAAATTTCGCCCAGGTTTCGGTTCCCCCGGGTAAATGAAGACTTTCTGAAATTCTGGAAAGGGGCGAATTCTGTTGTTTCTTATGGTTTTTGACCTGAAAAATCGAATAAAACATTTCGCAGAACTGTATCTCCCATACGTTTCATGATATCCGACGTAAAACAGAAAATTCTTTGCCTAAAAACAAATTTTGGAAAATTGGAAACAATTGTAATTTTTTGTTGATTTTTATTGACTTTATTTACACCACTTTTCTCAGAATTAAATTCTTCACATGTTTTGTTTTTAACTTTTATGTATTTATTAGTCATTTAACAAAGCTATTGTACTTCTAACCTAAAAAAACGTGTTTTTAGGTTAGAATTATAATAACTTTGTTAAATGACTAATAAATGCATAAAAGTTAAAAACAAAACTTGTAAAGAATTTAATTATGATAAAAATGGTGTAAGTAAAGTCAATAAAAATCAACAAAAAATTCCAATTGTTTCCAATTTTCCAAAATTTGTTTTTAGGCAAAGATTTTTCTGTTTTACGTCGGATATCATGAAACGTATGGGAGATACAGTTCTGCGACCTGTTTTATTCGATTTTTCAGGTCAAAACCATAAGATACAACAGAATTCGCCCCTTCCCAGAATTTCAGAAAATCTTCATTTACCCGGAGGGCCGAAACACAGGCGAAATTTTTCGCTAGCCGTAACTCGCTTACGAAGCGTTTCCGGACATATGTTCATATGAACTTTTTTTCTTCTTTTACACTATAGAACCATTTCCCAAATTATTTCCCTCTCCTCCTGGGACACCCTGTATATATATGAATATACTGGTATAGTATAATAGCGAATAATAATTTCTTTTTCTAGTACACTTTTCTAACTATGTATCACTTAAGTACGTTTAACAGATACAGTATGTATCTTCACAGGTTTGAAAAGATGTATATTGTCTTCAAACTTTAGAAGATGCAGGTTACATCTCTGAAACGTATGTAAGGTGATATCAAATGACGTGAGTGTATGGTCCAGAACTAACTATTTACAAGAGTAATATATAACACTCACTTACTTCCATACATTCAAAGTATCAAGAGTTTCAAATAAATGACGTCTTGTAGGATAATATATACACAGATATTGCGAGTGAGAGAGTGACAGAGCGCCCGAGACTTAATGTGAGTGAGAAGGTGATGTATGAGTCTAGAAAGAGACAAGACACAGAGAGAGAGAGTGAGAGAGAGAGAGAGAGAGAGAGAGAGAGAGAGAGAGAGAGAGAGAGAGAGAGAGAGAGAGAGAGAGAGAGAGAGAGAGAGAGAGAGAGAGAGAGAGCATGAGTGAGAGATATTATGACCGACATATATACGAACTACATGAGACTATGGCACTCTGTATAGACCAAGTTACAATGTTCCGGGGAGAGTCTTCAAGAGTTTTAAGGAAGTACCGACAGACTGATTAGATTGGCCTATCCTGCAGCACCAGAAGATTTTCGAATAATGTTTGCGGTGCAGACATTTATTGATGGCATCGGAGATTCTAAACTTCAGCAAGTGTTACGAATGGCAAGACACAGAAATAGCTCAGAAGCTATTGTTCACGCCCTAGAGTTTGAAGCTGCCAGGTATGCGTTCTACTACATTAATGGGTTTGTGCCATTACGTTGCAGTCAGAAGATCCCTGTATCACATTGCCGTTACGATGTGTGCAGGAAAACAATGTTGACGGGTAAACAATTCAGTAGTTCAAGAGAGTCACAACGATTTGAATTATTGGAAACAGACAGAAGACCGAAATGTTACAAATGTGGAAAACGTGGTCATCTACAGGTAGACTGTTGGGAGAAAAAGATACCGAGAGAAGAGATTGATCGCACCAATTGGAGAAGTAAAGCCTGTGCCGCGACTAGGAAAAACATCGCGGCGAGAGTTAATTATTTTAGATTACGCCTTCTTTGCGCCTGGATACTTATGCTGCGTGGCGTCGGCGATTACAGCCAGCCGTCTGTTGTCATAGATGTATAAATACTATTGGATTGCTAAGGCTGTGCTATGATTTCGGTCCGCGGCTGTTCAGCTCTCCCCACCACTGTGAAGTGGTTCCACTAGCTGCGCTGCATTGAAACTCGATAACGAAACATCGAGTTTATTCGTTTATTCGCTTCAAAACCGACACAACTGAAGTAATTTTTAATAAACAAAGGACAGTAGGTATTCTATAAACATAGGAGAAATTTACACATTGTTTTAAAATTGCACGTAATTTATTATTGCAATTTTACAAATATTTAAACTTAAATATGTTTTAAAACATTATATATTATATTATTTTATATCATTTAATTTAAAATTTTAATATAATTATATATTATTAAATTATATATAATATAATTTATAGGCCTATTAATTTTGGATTTTTTAGGTATGAGAGTACATTCTTTATGCATATTTTTGTGTATATTAAATATTATTAAACAAAATAATTGTTTTTAATTTCTGACGTACCCCTAACTTTTATTTATTCAACAGTGCAGTTTTTTTTTTGCAAATGCATTGCAAACTATTTAAAAAACACACTACCTATTAATTTTATTCATTTCAGCTCATGGCTGTCATCTGTAAAATCAAACTTAGAAATATGGCTCTTCAACATACTCCTTTTAAAATATCTACAAGCCAATGATATGCAGTGGCTAGAATTAAAATTTTGTTTATCCCTTAATGCTAGAAATAAATTATACAAAAATTTTACTAGTTTAAATGTTTCATAAGATGCTATTATCAATTTTCCCTTTGTTAAAACAAACTGAATTGACTACAGGGAAGTTCAATTTCATCTTATAACAAATCACTACACTCTGTGCATTTCATGATCGTATCTACTTGTTTCACAATAAAACCACTTATGTAATAAAATATATTTTCTTTATAATAAGACAGCTCACACTGTTTTACAATATCATATTCCATATGATCTAAAAATTCTTCCTCTTCTTCATCATTATCAACCGTCGCGGTACCTGGTCCGTAAAACTAAGAATACAATTTTGATGATTTATATCAAACTCTAAACTATTACTTGTCTTTGAAGCCTGAACACTATTCCTAAACATTAATTTCCATAATGCATGACGAAACTGATTAACATTAGGGTTATTATTATGACCGCCCCTTGACCGAATGCACGAGAAAAGTAATTCAAGGTGGTCTTGAGAAAATTTGTAAATTAAAATGTATTTGAACCCTAGCTCATTTAGTAATTTTGTACTCAAATGCCAATCGAGTTAATGTTAGTAAGAAATCCTAAAACAAAAGTCTTTCTGGCATGTTTTTGAAATATCTACACCCTCAATTTTTAATTTACTTAAATAATCATAGCTGGTTGATAGCACCATTTTACTGTAGTCAGCATTACTGTTTTTTATAGGTTATTTAAAGTGTTTACCAAAGGGATCCCTTGTATTAAAATAGTCAAACAGTCTATCCATTATTCGAATGAAGTTAATTGTCTCCTCACAGCCTTTGAAATCGGGATGTTTGCAATCAAGTAAAATTTGTAAAGCGTCAGCAACACTACTACTTAATGTTTGTGCAGCTATCTTCACATTCATTATTTTATTTTGTAGAAAACGTGTGTGTGTGAAAGTTTATTTGCAAACTTCAAAACCTCTTTAGTTTGTACAGATAATAGATTTTCTATGTATTTATACTGTATTTTTTTCCCATTACCCGATTCAATTATCTTTTTATCAGCAAGTGTGATTCTACATAACTTCAACATATGGCAAGCGTCTAACATGGCACAAACGTTATGGCCAATATCTTCAATACTAAAAAAAGGTTTTTCAGGAAATTTACAGCCAAGTTTTACCATTGCTGCAATATTTGTGATCGTGCCATCAAATGTTACATTTTGTACACTGCGCCAACTTGTTTTAACTTTATAACCACCATTTTAATTAGCTGCGAGAGTACATTAGAACTTATTGAATTAATAAGAAAATATCCCACTGCACACTTAAAATTACCTTTCAAAGAAACCACTTGAAAAACTAAAGCCTCGGTTGCAAGTGCCTCATGGTCACCTATTTTTATACCACACCCTACATCTATCTATCCTATATGCTTACCTTCTTTTGGGTCATATATTAGCTGTTGTGTAATGTTCATGGTATCAAATACTAGGTTAACGTGTTGCAAATAACTTTTAATGCTAACATTATTTTTTAAATAAGAAAACACTTCTTCTATAAAGCCAGGTGAGCAGTTGAATTTGCCAACCCATTTTCTGAATGTGGATAGGTTTGGTAAAGACAGCTGATTGTTCCTAAAAAAATTATAAGCTGTAAGTGAATAAAAGTATAACGTAAGGGCAAAATCTTTCATTTGATCCGTATATACCAGTAGTGGTATAATGCCGGTTCAAACGCAGAAAGGAATTCCCCCCAGGCCATATCTGGACCACAGCATCCGCGACTTGGACCACAGCATCCGCGACTTTTTCGTTGATCTGCGTCAAGATCCGCGAACCGCTGGACCCGCAGCATCCCAATGGACCACAGCACCGCGAATTTCAGCGAATAAATTTTTTTATTTTTTTTATTTGGTGTTTTTATTTTTTTTAATTAAATTGATTTGGTGGGATGAGGTTCAATGGCCCACCAGCATCCGTGAATATAATTTTTTAAGAAAGCTGATTTGCATATCAGGGGGTGGTGGTGGGTGGGAGGTTTTTTTTTATTTCATATCAGTGGGTGGTGGTGGGTGGGAGGTTCCAACTCGATGCATTATAGTGTATATTAAAATATATTGGAACCCCTACTTCATTTTGAGTAGTTAAAACAAAAAGAATATTTCTTTTTGTAAAGAGGGGTTACAAGTTAATTAAAACTAGGCTGAGGCCTAGAGAAGCTAAAAATTGCGCTGGATCCAGTAAGACGGGACTTGCAATAAAAACTCAAGAATTAAATAATTAACAATGGTTTTATTACTCTATCTCATAATATTAATAACAAAAAACAACAGTGATTTAGAATTCCCCTTTTAAATGGTTAACTAAAGAAGTATATCCTCTCAACAAGGCCACCTGAATAATATAAACTGAATCCAAGAAAATAATTGCTATGTCACCATCAATGAATTGAAAATTTAAAATAATCATTAACCTCAAAATGAAACTCCCATTAAACTATTTCTTCAAATATAAAATTTATATCATATGTTTCTTTTAAAATGCAGTATATAAATTGATAAGGTAAATAATTTCATTCACAGTTACTATTAATAATTAAAATAATTATTCATCCAATTTAAATAAACTTTAAAGGTGACACTTACTATACTTGTTAAATAAAATAATTAATTTTCATAAAGAAATGATCAGCCACGATTATTGAGATAGAATACTCGTCTACTGGTGTATATAAATCCTAATAATAAATAAAATCCCTATATCCCACCAAAATGTACAGCAATGCATAATATTTATATATATATATATATCCCCCAAAATGTACACAGAAATATACAGACATAACACGTTCCACAAGACAAATTACATATACAATAGTATACAAATACATAAAGGTCTCTTGCCACGCCCTTTTTTATATTACCCTTCTGGTGTATATAAATTCTAAACTTCTTCTTTGTAGGAATCCCAATTAGGATTAAAGATTTATTTCTATAAATGTACCCCCATGGTGTGGGTTAATTGCACGTCATGTGTATCATAAAGTATTGCATACAAATGTCCCCAGGACATTAAAATTTAAAACCAAGTGCCTAAGTGGCTAAGTGCTAAAATACTTAATTAAGGTGAGAAATAAAAAAATGTTTAAAATAATTAACGCCCCCCAGCTACCATGATTAAAATAAAGAATTTATATAGACTAAAATAGGGCCAATTAATGAAAGGGAAAAATTGCACAATATTAGCACCTTATATAAAAAAATACATTTGTGTGTCAGAGACGGACATGTTTCTTCAATTTATAACCAGTCTCAACAACCTTGTTTCGACAAACAAGTTGAAAAGTGTTTCGACAGGCACAGCTTGGTTGAAACTAATTTAAAATAACACCTACCTCCCCAGTAATCTTTTTATACAAATGACCTAACCTGATTTTAAAATAAGGGAAAATATATGTTTTTATGCATAGTAAATTAAACTTGAGAAAATATTAATAACAAAACTGACTTTAAATCTGTAGCGAAAGTACTATAAAGAAATGAGTGGAAATCTAAGTTGGATGCTGTGTGGTACACATGTCAGTCTCTGAACTGACAATTTACTATACATGTGTTGAAATTTACAATTAATACTTAGTGTTCACACTAAACTGTCCCATCAATTGGGGATCCAAATGAATGTATACTTGAACGGTAAAACTGATGATTATGTATAACTGGTGCCATGTTGATTCTACGTGTGAATATAAATGGATATTTTTCACCTGCTTAGTTGTGCCCAGAAGGATGATCTCTTATTTATAGCGTGGCGATCTCATGATTGGCATGTTGTTGCGGACGTTGTTCTCTTCGGTGTCGAGTGTGGAGCTTTTAAGATGTCATTTCGTTCAGTGGCAGCAGGACTTGTCTCTGTTCAGTGAACCCTATTGTCACACTTTACATTTTTAGTGAGAGACCACACACAAATGCCCCCACTGTTTGGACACCCTCCGAAATACATAAATAAAAACAACACCTAGTTGTGTTGTACATAATAAAACTTGGTAACATTATTTTGGCCAACATGCCTTACTTAAAAAGTTCTCTAACAATGATTCTTTATAACGCTTTATAACTTGAACCTCACTGAATGTGAGTTGCTTTTGCAATATAATAATTTATCTTGGCTCTGTAACACCTTATGAACTTATTACTTTGAGTGAAATTGAGGTTACCACGTGGCGCAGAATTTATTTGAAACACATAGTTTTGTACTCCATAGAATCTGAGAATACTACTACTTTCAATGAGACATGATTTACGTTTAAAACGTGCCTGAGTAAGTTCCCATTTATATTTGTATAAAGTTTTACTGTCATTGTAGCAAAACTTTATACCACTTAATGACGACACATTGTGTAACAGGTTAAGTGCTCAACCGAATCTCGTTACATCGGTGTTAATGAAAGTGTAAAATTAAATATATTGTGGTTATTGTACTTTAGGTATTAAAGCCGAGATTCTGACACTCCAATAATCAAGCTTTATTGGTTTATAAAAACTTTACGAACAATTACGTCTTTCACCCTGCATGATTCAACAAGTGGGCACGCTTACTCAAGCTTACTAACAAAAAACGTTTTCTCCTTTAAAAGTTTGGTATATAATTAATATAATGAAATCAAAACTTACCGCAGTCATTAAGAAACTTATCTCATATTTAAAAGAAGTCGACGCTAGATTTTCACACTAAACTCTCCAGCGAAGAGATTTTCTACGAGGTCGTGAGTTAGGCTTCCATGTTGAGACAAACCTTAACAAAAGTTTCCGTTCGTTGTCCGTTTGTAAGGAAATTCTCACCAGGCTGCAGCACTGTTGTTTAAAACTGCTGGAAAAACTCAGTAGATGGAAACACCGATCAAACGGTGAAAACTCGAAAACGGTAGCCTCTCCTATCCGCGGGTAGAGAGCAGCACTCCTTTACATTAACTTTTGTACTGTCTTTACCGTCAAAAAAAAAAAATGCCAATAAACTCGCGCTGAATCATTTGACTCAGCACAATATGATCAGTGTACCAACATTGCATGAGTTCAAATTTGTCGTGTGTTATAATGTATATTAAATCTATATGATCAGGTGTACCAACCTCTGTATTATTATTATAGTGTATAGATACTTTATATGAGCAGGGTTGTCAACATTTTCTGTGGCGGGGGGAGGGAAATTCAAATATGTGTTATATAATGTATATATTAAAATGTATGATCAGGGTTACCAATCTTACATTATTGTGTGTGTGTATAGAGCAGATCTGCCATTATTTTTTCTCTTCTGTAGTGGGAAATTCAAACTATATGATCATAATTGTTACTCTCTCTCTCTCTCACATTTGAATGTAAGTAAAACTATCTCTCGCTTGTTGTCAAACGTTATGTTCAAACCGTTTTCTCCTCTCCCTCTCTCTCTTTTTCTCTCTATCTCTCTCTCTCTCACTGTGTACATTGAGTAAATAATTTTAGCTCTCTCTCTCTCTCTCTCTCTCAAACGTTGTGTATGCCTCTCTCTCTCTGTGGTCAGTACCGCGCGCATGTATATGAAATTAGAAAGTTTATATTTATTCGACAAATATTAACGCCCTCTCTCATTCTCTCTCACTCTCCCTCTCACTCTCACTTGTTTCAACTGTGTCAACAAATAGTATCGTCCCCTCTCACTCTCTCTCTCTCTCTCTCTCTCACTCTCACGCGTTTCAACTATGCAAGGTTTCATACCCTTTCTCCTGTCTCTCTCTCGCACATTGAGTAGTCGGTGTGATGAGTAAATAATTTTAGCTCTCTCTCTCGTCGTCAAACGTCGTCTTCATTTGTCATGTATCAAATAATTAATTAATAGTTTATAATGCAGTCAGTGTGATTGATCCTTGTTAGAAATGTATATATTTGGCAAATATTAACTATGTATGTGTGTTGTTGTCAATGAACTACTTACCTGTGTGCTGTTACAGATGACAAATCCATACGTTAACGGCTTAGCAATCTTCAATACGCTCTTCTTCATGTGGTACAATACTTCTGTTTAATGGGTACAGTTTACACACGCACATAGGTTCAGTGGTATATAGCGAAATAAATTAAAATTATACCCACACATGAAAACGGAGGTTGAAATTCATACAAATCTTCTGATGTAACAGTTCCCATGAGTAATACAGTTCACAAAAATAAAATAAAAATATAATCGTTCTAGTGTTAACGTTTGCTGCAACAGTAAACACATAGGTTCAGTGGTGTATAGCGAAATAAAGTAAATTATACACACATGAAAAAGGTGGTTGAAATTCATACAAATCTTCTGATCTTGTTAGGGAGGTCTGTATATGATTTTAGAAATATATATATTCGGCAAATATTAACTATGTATGTGTGTTGTTGTCAATGAAGTACTTACAGGTGTCTACTCTATTTTTCGCTCGCTCGCAGACGGCAGAAGAAATTCCTACTTTATAATGTAATTACCTGTGTGTGTGTGCTGTGACAGATGACAAATCCATACGTTAACGACTTAAAAAACTCTCTCTCTCACACACACACACACACACACACACACACACACACACATTTAGCAAGAACAGATGTGTCTTCGTTAGTAAAATGTACAAATCACATTACTTTATGTGAACGTTGATATTAACAATGTATGTGTGTTGTTGTCAATGAAGTACTTACAGGTGTCTACTCTCTTTCTCGCTCGCTCGCAGACGGCAGAAGAAATTCCTACTTTATTATGTAATTACCTGTGTGTGTGCTGTGACAGATGACAAATCCATACGTTAACGAATTAACAAACTCTCTCTCTCTCACACACACACACACACACACACACATTTAGCATGAACAGATGCGTCTTCGTTAGTAAAATGTACAAATCACATGACTTTATGTGAACGTCGAAGGGTACAAATAAAAATATGTAAAACCAAAAAAAAAAAATATATACAGAATATATGAATTGCTATATTTACACATTACTAAATCAACACCACTGTATAGAAAGATTAACTATGCGCACACACACACACACACACACACACACACACACACACACACACACACACACACACACACACACAACGATACAGAAGTATTCACTAACTTAAGCTAAGGTCATTGATTCGGTGCGTCCTACTTTCTAATCCCTGATGGTAAAACCTAAGACAAAAAAAACATACAATCAGTATTAATAATACAAAATCACTGTTTTATTAATTTAAAATACTGTATGAAAGGGTGGTATGTAATTTTCATCCAAAATATGTAAAACAAAAATGCAGATTATATGATAAGTAAATTGTATGTATATATCACTGAATAATAATATAATCGTTCTAGTGTTAACGTTTGCTGCAACAGGTAACGCAGTTTACAA
Source organism: Magicicada septendecula (assembly GCA_034769895.1). Lineage (NCBI taxonomy): Eukaryota > Metazoa > Arthropoda > Insecta > Hemiptera > Cicadidae > Magicicada > Magicicada septendecula. The sequence continues at coordinate 139,327,888 of CM068369.1, read as the reverse complement.
ATAATTACATATAGGTTCAGAGGTGTATAGTGAAATAAATTAAAAATAGAAATTAATTCCACATAAGTTAATGTCATTTCAAATAGTATTCATCAAAACTTTGTAAATTAGAATCTGCACTACAGTCAAACATACGCACACACAGTGATAAAAATTGTTTATTAAAAGTAGTTTGTTACCTTAACAAGTACTGTTATCCTACGCCGTTGGGGGTCCTCATGCGTCGAAACACGAGATGTAGGTCGCTGGGGTTTTATAAATTGTTTATCAAGTCTTTTAGAAATGGTCTTATAGTCGAGTTTGGCTTGTTGACTATTGCTTTTAATTTCGTAATGTCTACAGGTGTTAACCGTTTCGGAGAAAAAAACCCTTGTTGGAAAAGACGGTCCTCCTCCGCCTGTTTTGATGAGGTGTTTAGTCTATGATCCATCCTTCTTGTTCCTATAATAATAATAATAATAACAGTACCTGCTTCATTATCATATACATTATGTGCTATATATAAATATATACATAAGGCTTTCAACACACACACACAAACACACACACCATAAATCCAGAACAGGAAAGGTATTATAACAAACATTACGAAAACAAGTACGTATGGTCACGTACGTAGATCAACGTTTAAACAAACAGATTAATATATGAATAATTTTTTTTTAAACAGGACAGCGTATTACCTATATAACGTTCTGTTTCAGATAAGAATAGTTTGAATATAAAATGAAAGGGTACGTTGTATTTTGTTATGTGAAAATACATTTCTAAATTTCGTTACATTTGTCAAAAGATCTTATTGATCAGACGTATGAGTAATTATATTAATCCTTATGTAGCAAATATGCACGGATTCGTAAAATACAGCACTCAGGTGTAGGGCAATTAATCCTTTTTGTATTGAACGTATTTAAGTAGGCCTACTCATGATATCAGTAAATTCTATCTAAACGTCATCTCAACGGAATCATTAAGTTTTACAAAAGATCTTATTGATCAGACGTATGAGTATAAAATTGGAAATCTACAAACACATCAAAAATATCTGTCAAACCCCTATCAAACAAAAACCCCGTTCTTATCGAGAGACAACAGTAACTGACCTAAGCACATGTGCTTCATTAGGCAACAGACCAAAAAATCAAATAGGCGACTATAAGCTCAATTTAAATAAAATCGGAATATTCAATAAAATTATGTTTACTTAGTAACATATGCAAATCTTTTAATTACCTCTTAAATGTTGTTGTTGTTATACACACAATAGTCGATTGTACGATGAGTGTCTCATACAAATGAGAAATAGTGACATGTCGTCTTGTGTGTGTATATATATCATACGGCGGTAGCGTACACGTTTGAAAGTTGATGCACATTAAATTGTCTCTCTCTCTCTCTCTCTCTCTCTCTCTCTCACACACACACACACACACACACACACACACACACACACACACACATTTCTGATTACTATAAAAATAATTGCATGTATGTTCAGAGGTTTGGTGTCTAAATCGATGCATTTTACTTTTACCTTCTAATTTGGCACATGGCTTACTTTCACACAGAAATAGCTATCGCCCATGTCCGTCTACGAGTGTTGCTAAACGAAATTAAAAATGCTGTAATACATAACGTCCTGTGAAATAGATATGGTATGTTTTTAGGACAGCCAATGTCATTAAGATGGATTATTTTCGAGAGCAGAGTCGCTACCAATTAATTTGTCACGTATCCGAATGTATCACAACAATTGTCTAGTATATAGCACTTATCATCATACGGTGACAACGCTTGCTTTCAAAGCGTGTAGGTCCGTCTGCATACAAGTCAGGTGTTTGAATACTATACATCAGACCGTCTGTATCTGTCATTAGCAATCTAACGTTACGACCGTACTTGCCGACAGCATAACGATAATACGTTTAACAACGAGAGAGAGAGAAACGGTTTGAACATAACGTTTGACATTGTATACTGCAAGCATGAAATTATTATTTAGATATGATATGTTTTTAGGACAGCCAAAAGCATGAAAGTATTATTTAAATCTGTTATCTGCTTCTGTATGGAAGTCATCTATAAATATCAGGTCAATGCGACACAACGTAATGGACCTAACATGATTCATGCCAACGTATGCGCTCGTTGTGTGTGCGTGTGCGTCTGTGTGTTCGTGTGTGCGCGCGTTGCATGTTTGGTTACGTTGCGTATGCATCTGTGTGTGTGTGTGTGTGTGTGTGTGTGTGTGTGTGTGTGCACGTCGAATGTGTGATTACGTGTGCGTCTGTGTGTGTTCGTGTGTGCGCGCGTCAGATCGTGACATAGTATTCGTAATGATCGAGGCACGTCCTTTATTGCATGAGGATAATCAGGTAGAGCAGAGCAGACACGTTTACGCAATTTCAAGTGCACACACACACAAGAATCAGATGTTTTGTATACGTTCTAGGTGAAAAACTACTGGGGTGTCTCTGACTTTAGTTGGAAATAAATAACATTACAGATATTGATATGGTGCTATGAGTAGCCTATACGTGAATACTATACATCGGACTGCCTGTATCTGTCATTAGCAATCTAACGTTACGACGGCTGCATAACGATAATGAAAGTCATACATTATCGTTATTTTGTCTAAGCTATGTTAACTTCACACACACACACACACACACACACACACACACACACACACACACACACACACACACACACACACACACACACACACACACACACACACACACACACACACACACATGGAAATGTAGGAAGAACTAGCATAGGAAATACAATTAAGTGTAACAATAAAAGAAGTGATTGGAAAGCCAACTGTGGGTGTCGAGACAAAACTCTTGCTTGTTCCTGAGTTGATAGAAGCGCCTGAGGGCAAAGTTATGTCAAAGGTTGTTGACGAGAACCAAACAAACTTGGATCAGCCAGTAATGTTTAGGTCATCAGTACATGACGCAACGGGAGTGATAGGTCCAATTAGGTTTGTTACACGTTGTGTGTTAGGTTAAAATGCAGTCCATTCACGTTTCATGTTAGGTTAAAATGCAAACAAACACACACACACACACACACACACACGTGTATGTTATTTAAATTATTATTTAAATAACATACACACGTGTTAGGCTGCAACCTAACACGTGTGTGTGTGTGTGTTTGTGTTTGTTTGCATTTTAACCTAACATGAAACGTGAATGGACTGCATTTTAACCTAACACACAACGTGTAACAAACCTAATTGGACCTATCACTCCCGTTGCGTCATGTACTGATGACCTAAACACTACTGGCTGATCCAAGTTTGTTTGGTTCTCGTCAACAACCTCTTGCATAACTTTGCCCTCAGGCGCTTCTATCAACTCAGAAACAAGCAAGAGTTTTGTCTCGACACCCACAGTTGGCTTTCCAATCACTTCTTTTATTGTTACACTTAATTGTATTTCCTATGCTAGTTCTTCCTACATTTCCATGTGTGTGTGTGTGTGTGTGTGTGTGTGTGTGTGTGTGTGTGTGTGTGTGTGTGTGTGTGTGTGTGTGTGTGTGTGTGTGTGTGGGAAGTTAACATAGCTTAGACAAAATAACGATAATGTATGACTTTCATTATCGTTATGCTGCCGTCGTAACGTTAGATTGCTAATGACAGGTACAGGCAGTCCGATGTATAGTATTCACGTATAGGCTACTCATAGCACCATATCAATATCTGTAATGTTATTTATTTCCAACTAAAGTCAGAGACACCCCAGTAGTTTTTCGCCTAGAACGTATACAAAACATCTGATTCTTGTGTGTGTGTGTGTGTGCACTTGAAATTGCGTAAACGTGTCTGATCTGCTCTAACTGATTATCCTCATGCAATAAAGGACGTGCCTCGGTCATTACGAATACTATGTCATGATCCGACGCGCGCACACACGAACACACACAGACGCACACGTAATCACACATTCGACGTGCACACACACACACACACACACACACACACACACACACACACACACACACACACACACAGATGCATACGCAACGTAACCAAACACGCAACGCGCGCACACACGAACACACAGACGCACACGCACACACAACGAACGCATACGTTGGCATGAATCATGTTAGGTCCATTACGTTGTGTCGCATTGACCTGATATTTATAGATGACTTCCATACAGAAGCAGATAACAGATTTAAATAATACTTTCATGCTTTTGGCTGTCCTAAAAACATATCATATCTAAATAATAATTTCATGCTTGCAATATACAATGTCAAACGTTATGTTCAAACCGTTTCTCTCTCTCTCGTTGTTAAACGTATTATCGTTATGCTGTCGGCAAGTACGGTCGTAACGTTAGATTGCTAATGACAGGTACAGACGGTCTGATGTATAGTATTCAAACACCTGACTTGTATGCAGACGGACCTACACGCTTTGAAAGCAAGCGTTGTCACCGTATGATGATAAGTGCTATATACTAGACAATTGTTGTGATACATTCGGATACGTGACAAATTAATTGGTAGCGACTCTGCTCTCGAAAATAATCCATCTTAATGACATTGGCTGTCCTAAAAACATACCATATCTATTTCACAGGACGTTATGTATTACAGCACTTTTAATTTCGTTTAGCAACACTCGTAGACGGACATGGGCGATAGCTATTTCTGTATGAAAGTAAGCCATGTGTCAAATTAGAAGGTGAAAGTAAAATGCATCGATTTAGACACCAAACCTCTGAACATACATGCAATTATTTTTATAGTAATCAGAAATGTGTGTGTGTGTGTGTGTGTGTGTGTGTGAGAGAGAGAGAGAGAGGGAGAGAGAGAGAGAGAGAGAGAGAGAGAGAGAGAGAGAGAGAGAGAGAGAGAGACAATTTAATGTGCATCAACTTTTAAACGTGTACGCTACCGCCGTATGATATATATACACACACAAGACGACATGTCACTATTTCTCATTTGTATGAGACACTCATCGTACAATCGACTATTGTGTGTATAACAACAACAACATTTAAGAGGTAATTAAAAGATTTGCATATGTTACTAAGTAAACATAATTTTATTGAATATTCCGATTTTATTTAAATTGAGCTTATAGTCGCCTATTTGATTTTTTGGTCTGTTGCCTAATGAAGCACATGTGCTTAGGTCAGTTACTGTTGTCTCTCGATAAGAACGGGGTTTTTGTTTGATAGGGGTTTGACAGATATTTTTGATGTGTTTGTAGATTTCCAATTTTATACTCATACGTCTGATCAATAAGATCTTTTGTAAAACTTAATGATTCCGTTGAGATGACGTTTAGATAGAATTTACTGATATCATGAGTAGGCCTACTTAAATACGTTCAATACAAAAAGGATTATTTGCCCTACACCTGAGTGCTGTATTTTACGAATCCGTGCGTATTTGCTACATAAGGATTAACATAATTACTCATACGTCTGATTAATAAGATCTTTTGAGAAATGTAACGAAATATAGAAATGCATTTTCTCATAACAAAATACAACGTACCCTTTCATTTTATATTCAAACTATTCTTATCTGAAACAGAACGTTATATAGGTAATACGCTGTCCTGTTTTAAAAAAAATTTATTCAGGTATTAATCTGTTTGTTTAAACGTTGATCTACGTACGTGACCATACGTACTTGTTTTCGTAATGTTTGTTATAATACCTTTCCTGTTCTGGATTTATGGTATGTGTGTGTGTGTGTGTGTGTTGAAAGCCTTATGTATATATTTATATATAGCACATAATGTATATGATAATGAAGCAGGTACTGTTATTATTATTATTATAGGAACAAGAAGGATGGATCATATACTAAACACCTCATCAAAACAGGCGGAGGAGGACCGTCTTCTCCATAAATGGTTTTCTTCTCCGAAACGGTTAACACCTGTAGACATTACGAAATTATAAGCAATAGTCAACAAGCCAAGCTCGACTATAAGACCATTTCTAAAAGACTTGATAAACAATTTATAAAACCCCAGCGACCTACATCTCGTGTTTCGACGCATGAGGACCCCCAACGGCGTAGGATAACAGTACTTGTTAAGGTAACAAACTACTTTTAATAAACAATTTTTATCACTGTGTGTGCGTATGTTTGACTGTAGTGCAGATTCTAATTTACAAAGTTTTGATGAATACTATTTGAAAGGACATTAACTTATGAGGAATTAATTTCTATTTTTAATTTATTTCACTATACACCTCTGAACCTATATGTAATTATTTGTAAACTGCGTTACCTGTTGCAGCAAACGTTAACACTAGAACGATTATATTATTATTCAGTGATATATACATACAATTTACTTATCATATAATCTGCATTTTTGTTTTACATATTTTGGATGAAAATTACATACCAGTCTTTCATACAGTATTTTAAATTAATAAAACAGTGATTTTGTATTATTAATACTGATTGTATGTTTTTTTTGTCTTAAGTTTTACCATCAGGGATTAGAAAGTAGGACGCACCGAATCAATGACCTTAGCTTAAGTTAGTGAATATTTCTGTATCGTTGTGTGTGTGTGTGTGTGTGTGTGTGTGTGTGTGTGTGTGTGTGTGTGTGTGTGCACATAGTTAATCTTTCTATACAGTGGTGTTGATTTAGTAATGTGTAAATATAGCAATTCATATATTCTGTAATTTTTTTTTTGGTTTTACATATTTTTATTTGTACCCTTCGACGTTCACATAAAGTCATGTGATTTGTACATTTTACTAACGAAGACGCATCTGTTCATGCTAAATGTGTGTGTGTGTGTGTGTGTGTGTGTGAGAGAGAGAGAGAGTTTGTTAATTCGTTAACGTAAGGATTTGTCATCTGTCACAGCACACACACAGGTAATTACATTATAAAGTAGGAATTTCTTCTGCCGTCTGCGAGCGAGCGAGAAAGAGAGTAGACACCTGTAAGTACTTCATTGACAACAACACACATACATAGTTAATATCAACGTTCACATAAAGTAATGTGATTTGTACATTTTACTAACGAAGACACATCTGTTCTTGCTAAATGTGTGTGTGTGTGTGAGAGAGAGAGAGAGTTTGTTAAGTCGTTAGCGTATGGATTTGTCATCTGTCACAGCACACACACACAGGTAATTACATTATAAAGTAGGAATTTCTTCTGCCGTCTGCGAGCGAGCGAGAAATAGAGTAGACACCTGTAAGTACTTCATTGACAACAACACACATACATAGTTAATATTTGCCGAATATATATATTTCTAAAATCATATACAGACCTCCCTAACAAGATCAGAAGATTTGTATGAATTTCAACCACCGTTTTCATGTGTGTATAATTTACTTTATTTCGCTATACACCACTGAACCTATGTGTGTACTGTTGTAGCAAACGTTAACACTAGAACGATTATATTTTTTTTTTATTTTTGTGAACTGTATTACTTGTGGGAACTGTTACATCAGAAGATTTGTATGAACTTCAACCACCGTTTTCATGTGTGGGTATAATTTTAATTTATTTCGCTATATACCACTGAACCTATGTGCGTGTGTAAACTGTACCCATTAAACAGAAGTATTGTACCACATGAAGAAGAGCGTATTGAAGATTGCTAAGCCGTTAACGTATGGATTTGTCATCTGTAACAGCACACAGGTAAGTAGTTCATTGACAACAACACACATACATAGTTAATATTTGCCAAATATATATATTTCTAACAAGGATCAGTCACACTGACTGCATTATAAACTATTAATTAATTATTTGATACATGAAAAATGAAGACGACGTTTGACGACGAGAGAGAGAGCTAAAATTATTTACTCATCACACCGACTACTCAATGTACGAGAGAGAGACAGGAGAAAGGGTATGAAACCTTGCATAGTTGAAACGCGTGAGAGTGAGATAGAGAGAGAGAGAGAGAGAGAGAGAGAGAGAGAGAGAGAGAGAGAGAGAGAGAGAGAGAGAGAGAGAGAGAGAGAGAGAGAGAGAGAGAGAGAGAGAGAGAGGACGTTACTATTTGTTGACACAGTTGGAACAAGTGAGAGTGAGAGAGAGAGTGAGAGAGAGAGAGAGAGAGAGAGAGAGAGAGAGAGAGAGAGAGAGAGAGAGAGAGAGAGAGTGAGAGAGAGAGAGAGGGCGGTATTATTTGTCGAATAAATATAAACTTTCTAATTTCATATACATGCGCGCGGTACTGACCACAGAGAGAGGGAGACATACACAACGTGTGAGTGAGAGAGAGAGAGAGCTAAAATTATTTACTCAATGTACAAAGTGTGAGAGAGAGAGAGAGATAGAGAGAAAGAGAGAGAGAGGGAGAGGAGAAAACGGTTTGAACATAACGTTTGACAACAAGAGAGAGATAGTTTTACTTACATTCAAATGTGAGGGAGAGAGAGAGTAACAATTATGATCATATAGTTTGAATTTCCCACTACAGAAGAGAAAAAATGTTGGCAGATCTGCTCTATAAACACACACAATAATGTAAGATTGGTAACCCTGATCATATATTTTAATATATACTCTATATAACACATATTTGAATTTCCCTCCCCCCGCCACAGAAAATGTTGACAACCCTGCTCATATAAAATATCTATACACTATAATAATAATACAGAGGTTGGTACACCTGATCATATAGATTTAATATACATTATAACACACGACAAATTTGAACTCATGCAAGGTTGGTACACCTGATCATATATTTTAATATACACTATAATGCATCGAGTTGGAACCTCCCACCCACCACCACCCACTGATATGAAATAAAAAAAGCCTCCCACCCACCACCACCCCCTGATATGCAAATCAGCTTTCTTAAAAAATTAAAAAATTATATTCACGGATGCTGGTGGTCCATTGAACCTCATCCCACCAAATCAATTTAATTAAAAAAAATAAAAACACCAAATAAAAAAAATAAAAATATTTATTCGCGGAAATTCGCGGTGCTGTGGTCCATTGGGATGCTGCGGGTCCAGCGGTTCGCGGATCTTGACGCAGATCAACGAAAAAGTCGCGGATGCTGTGGTCCAAGTCGCGGATGCTGTGGTCCAGATATGGCCTGGGGGGAATTCCTTTCTGCGTTTGAACCGGCATTATACCACTACTTATACCTGGTTGAATTTAGTCTTAAACTTATTTTTTAGATTGCTTAATATTAAATATAAAGGAAAACCTGAAAAATTATTCTCTAAGAGTTCTAAAATTTTATCAGGTGCTTTCATCTTTTTCTTTAGGATCGATATTATGTCACTCATATTCTTGATTTTCTTGTCTCTTCTTCTTATACGTTGTTGCAAAATTGTAACTTTTCTATGTAGGATGTTTTTAGTTGGTGACTGTGGTGCCTGTAACCAATATATATTAAGTTACATACTAATTTTATACAGTAGATTAATAGACTAGATTAAAATATATTTCTTAGATGTAGAAAATTAATAAATTGTCTTACAATTCTTTGTTGCTGTTTAATATGAGGGACTGTATGTATATTCGAAGTTGATGATGATGCCTCAAGATTGCCGTCAGCTTCGACAGATGGGGTTGATTCTTGTTGAACATCATTTTTCCCAGTGTTCTAAAACAGAATGTACACTTTTAAATAGAAATTACCCGGCTTCAATATCTGGGTTGAAATTGAGTACCCTTAAAGTTTTAAAGAAATTTTTATGTTTTAAATTTATAGAAATCAACTTTTACTTCATATATTTCTTAAGATTGATAAAATAGTTAAAATACTCAAAGGCTCACAAAACAAGATACTATCACTACACTCTTTTTTTTCTATTAATTTTGACCGTTTCCAAATAAGTAACCAAAACGGACTGCAAAGATTAAAAATTTTCCGTATGAGACCTTTTTAAAAAAAATGAAAAGTTTAGTTATGAACATAATTGGCTTAAATATTTTTATATAAACAGGAAGATGTACCTCAAATTTTTTGATAAGCCTTCTACGTTTAGGTTGCTTTGTGTGCAAATGACGTGGGAAGTCAAATAAAGTAGGGACTGCATCCTTTTATAATTTTCTGATTATACTTGAAACGCGCTGTCTTCGAAATACTTACTACAAAGTCTGGAATGCGCCGACGGTGTAAAGCCTTTTCTCTTCGTTGCATTTATCCACCTGCTTCGAAGTTCTGGATTTTTTGGAAACCTGCATTAAATTTTAAAAAATTAATTTTTTTTACATAAATGCTTAACTTTCAAAACTATCATTTCTTGCTATTAAAACTGGAAAATAACTCTACAATATTAGGCATACGCTAATTTTTCTTTTCAATTTTCAACACAATAAAAGAATCTTAATGTGAATAGTAGACTGGACAAAAAGAAATTACTATTTTAGTTTTAATAATTTCAGAATAAACATTAATTTAATCAGAGCAGACTACTAGTATGAGATCGATAAATAAATCAATAGGCCTACTATTTAAAGTACAATGATTAAAATATCTTTTTTAAGTAAGTCATAATGTTGTTGCTAAAAGTTTTACTTAGGTGTGAAATGACAGGCCGCCGTCTTTAACAGCATAGTTCTTACAGTTGTACGCTACAGAATACGTTGGCATCTTGTTAACTTCAAATTATAAGTTGTACTTTATAGACATCCACAACCTTACAACAATCACGCCTCAACGAAAACACGGAATGCAAACAGCATGTAAGTAGACGAGACTGCACTGGAAGTACACTACAGAGTGGTGGGGGGAACGTGTCACAGCCGGACCGAGTTTCGCGCCTTGCCTGCATTAGAGCGCGCAATCCAGTAGTATATATACATCTATGTCTGTTGTGCATCGTAACGCGATCTGTTGGTTAGCTGCCGTAACCACGGTTTAGCCGGAACGGCTCTCGCCTGAGGGTCGCAGTCCAGTTGCTGTCTTTTTCTCGAGCCGTTTACATCTGAACGCCGGCGGCGAAATTAGGTTTCTGTCTGTACTGCTATCACTTTCTGCCATGAGCGAATAATTTTATAAAGGACCTCTGGTGAGTTTATTTTGAGTATAGCTTGTCATTAAATATAATGAATATCGGCGTAAAAATGTTTATAATTTGGATGTATTTGGATTAAGATGTGTGCGCGTGATTCTGGAACTGGTGCAAATATGGTCAGCCATACGGAAAAATTTTATAACTACTTTAAAAATGAATAAAACAGCTTTAAATATTTGACACTTTTAACTGTAGCGTAAAGGTGCCACTGATTCTCACAAACTGTATATATATTTAATGACTTAGCGTATTTGCTGCCACGTGGCCAGTTATGTTGTAACGGCTTGAATCTGATTAAGAATATATTTTTGGTAAATCAATTACATTTATTACTTACTAAATTGTGAATATTAAGGTCAATGAAATATTAAAAATAACCACCGGACAATTCAGTTTAACTTAGAGTAATTGAGGCCACGTGGCGAACTCGTTACATGAACGCACATGACGTTATAAGGTGCTCACCTTAACTGTTTGATTAAGATGCAATTATACCCTTAACTGTGGCCTATTTAATTTGTAATATGCACTTGGTTCAGTTGATAAACTCCGTGCGAGCGACTTTGTTTTTTTTGTAGTGTGGTGTATGTGCGACTTTGGAGTTGAGTTGCTGATTATAAATTATTGTAAAGACGTTTTCTACAAAATACATGTGCTTGTAGGGTTCCCTCACCAGCCAGGGATTCGGGATAGAAGGATGGCGACAACTACAACCGTCGCCATCAGCCTGAGCATTGGTGACTAGCTCCCCTGTTTTGTCGCCGGTGTTAGGCATGGGACCCGCCATGTAATACAGGATGAATCTCCCGTCTTCCAGAACCAGCAACTCACTACCCACTGGGACCTGAGCCGACCATCTGCCTCAGCACGTGGCAACAGCTGTAAACCAGGTGAAACTGTTCCAATTATTCAAATCGGCCTCGCGACAAATTCTGTTACACCTATTGAGTGAAATATAAAAAGTATAAAACAGTTACATGCTGTTTTGTGAACTATATTGCAGTTAGACAGTAGTTGATCAACACCGAACATGTCGGTTCATTATGTACACTCCCATAATTCAGTGGCACTGATTGCTAAACTATTAATAAGTCAATAATTGTGAGTCAATAATTGTATGCCGGACTAGCAGGCATGTGCACCGCGATTGTTTCATTCTTTTGTTTAAGTTCTTTAATTCCTTGGATTAACTGGATTAACTGTTTGTGCTGTGTCATGAATTAGCAAGCCTGGTCAGCTCATGCTGTCCGTCATATCTATCCGGAAGTCATTCAAACTTGTAAATTCTCGTGTTACCTTGCTGTCTTTTTTTATATTTTATGTAGATTCATTTGAGCTATTGATTCATTTTTATTTCGCCGTCCAATCGGGTGTGCATGCTTGCAGCCTGGGCGAAATCGAGCTGTGCTGATTGTTTGTTAATTTTATCAAGATTATAGTAGATTATATACAGGAGTGATTAATATTGAAAAGTTATTTACCAATGTACAAGCACTGATTGTTAGTATACCCGTTGGGTTATTATGAGATTATGATTATTATTTGTCAGTAGGCATTGTAAAAAGAATTGATTTAGCAATGATTGATCATTACCTGGAGTGCTAACTATGGAAGGTCTAAGGTCAACATAAAAGAGTTTTTTTTAATGAAAAGCCATGCATAGGCTCGGTGGTGATGGTCATATGCCGTCTTAATTGAACTTGTTCCGTTTGATGAGTTATCTTAAAGCAACAAACCAAATAATTAATCATGGCTGGTCTCTCTCCTCCTTCACTCAAGTGTGAATAATTGGTTGTTGTAAAAATGTTGCAATTGATTTATTATTTATATTGCTTATTATTGTATTCATTTATGATGATGAATTGTGATGAATTGCTGAGTGCCTCATGAAGGTTTAGGCTGAACAACTGAATATTTCTGTCTTTAAACAAACGTATGTATATTTGTTGTACAATGTGCTATATCATCTACGCAAAAATAAATATTTTTACATTAATCCTGACTTTTATTTGCAAGTCCTGTCACAATGGGGTCAGTGCATTTTATGCTTCATCTAGGCCATCTGCCTAGTTCTAAAAATTACGGGTCGCCTTCCCCTTGTCAAAAAATAAATAAAATTTTTTTTTTCTTGAAACTTTGAGAAGGGGCACGAGGCGGCTCAAGCTCCACAGAACAGCACACAGTTTCCACGTTACATAAGATTAGTGGAAACTTGATTGTTAATGGATTTGTGGAAGGTAAACCAACATCATTTACAGTTGACACGGGCGCAACAATGTCCATTGTGCGGCCTGACTTAGTCGCCAACAACCAGCCTCTAATTAGCTCTTGTACAGTACAGACTGTGACTGGAAGCCCCGTCTAGATGCTAGGAAAGGTATACCTGGGTGTACGCCTGTGTCTTCTCGACTTTAGCCACCAAATGTTCGTTACAGACATTGTCGATGAAGTTATTCTTGGCACGGACATTATGTATGCCTACGGATTCGTTATGGACTTAAGAGAGAATGTCCTGAGGGTCAGCCAAGAGAAGATAAAGCTTTGCATGGCTAAAATGACAGGGTCTACCAACCATTCGATTAAGCAAGTGGCATTGGCCGAAGAAAAAGTCAACCGGTCTGGTCAAGAGAAACCCTCCCTATTGCAAGCGGAAATGGAGGAAGAACTAGCAGAGGAAGTGTAACGACAAAAACATGATTGGAAAGCTAAGTATGGTGTCGAGGCAAGACTCTTGCTTGTTCCTGAGCTGTTAGAAGCGCACGAGGGAAAAGTTGCTGAAGATGAAGTTACACAAGAGGTTGTTGACGAGAACCAAACAGACTTGGATCAGCCAGTGGTGTTTAGGTCATCAGTACATGTCACAACGGGAGTGATTCCTGCAAAACTAGTGGTTGAGCGGAAGACTCGCATTCCTGGGAACTTGATGCTCGGATCACACGAGACTGAATTCGAAGAACCGGAGTATTATTTTTCGGAAGGACGTCCACCTAGATCGCCTTGTCGAGTATTACTTCAGAGACGGTTTCCCAGTCCGGGACGAACAGGCTTAAAGTGGGGACTTTATGTTTATCATTATGTTATGTTATGTTTATCATTATCATATTATGTGTGGTCAGTTAGGTTCAACAGTGTCAACGAGTATGTCAAAACTAAAAGGTCAAACTAAATAAATTACTTATGTCATTTCTTGAACTTCAATAAAAATGAAATAAACAATATATTCTACTTATTTAGAAAATAAAACTACATTAAAAAAATTAATGTTTTCAAATACTTCAATGTTTTTATATAAGTATTGTAAAACGACACTAAAATTTTAATCTAGTGTGGTTATTTAATACACACACGCGCGCCCAAGCAAACGAGTTTACGTTTTAAGTTATTAGGAGGGCCATTGTTTATATAAACGTTTAAACTAGGAAAATAGAACATAAAAGGTGGGGTCGTCTGCCATAATGAAATTAATCCACGCTTTGCTTCCCATTTAATATCAGATTCAGTGTCTACTTTTTAATTTGAACATAGGTGTTTGTGCTTGTAATCCTTTCTTTCACTTAAAATTAAACTATATTTTTCATATATAATTTTCTATCCATCGGCTTATAGGTTTATTACTAAATTAAATTATTTAACCATATCTTGTTTTCATTACAGGTTGTTATCTTATTCAACGTACAGTTATTTGTTTACCTTAAGCAACACCTTTAGAGCTTAAGGTATGTTTACCTTATCAGAGCTTGAGATGAGCTCCTCCCGCGGAGATAAGGATAACTCGTAGCTTCTGGGTGTGGCGTGGTACCGGCCGTGGGATTTCAATTTGACAATTCTTAATTCAGGGAAGCTCTAGCTAAGGACAGGTCCTAGATTCACCTGGCAGAGATGGGCATCCTTGAACGGGGATTGCCCTGGAAACTTGCATAACGGGGTAGATCTTCCTGGAAAGTGACCGTATGGTGGCGTTTATGGAACGGACACTGAGGATAGTGCAGATGGTCTGGTTTCAAGTTACGTAGGTAGTGAGATTTACACGCCCAGCCCAAACTTCGGACCATAAGGGACTGTAGCTTTCACTTATAGTGAATAGCTCCCATACTGGGATAGCGTAGCTAACTATGGGTGTTACAAACGTGCCTTGGTGACGGGACACTGAATTACTACAAAGCAGGGGTGGTTCCAACACGTCTTAGCACGTGCCACAACATGCATGCATCTATAGCGTGACTTTGTAACTATGCTTACGCATAAGTAAACGTTATAAAGAATATGATACTGTTTCATATAAATGATACATTGGCTGTCACTGAGCGTAAACAAATGGAACCGTAAAGAGTTAGAATTTACGGAGACAGATTTTGTTAATGATAATTTTTTCTTATAATTTACGTTACACAAATACCAAATTTGTTCTCACTCATACTAACTGTGTGATGTCTGCGTAAAAGATTTCAACTGTAACCTTGAAATTTCTCTAAAAGTTACAGTGGTTATTTCCTGGCAATTACAAGGCTTTATAATTATCTTTATGTGACATAAATAAAGCATTCTCTATATACTTATAAAATAATCATGCTAAAATTTGACCTTTTAATTTAGAAACTGTGATTATAATGAACTAAGTGTGTGTTCAAAAAGTATCAAGATTGATTTTATTTACAAAGACACCCAAGAGTTACAGATTTGTAAATTTTTCTCCTTTAAAATAGTCCTCTTCTGCAGCCCCACGTGTCTTCCAACGTTTCTCCAACTGCTCATAGCATGTCTTAATGTCATCTTCTGTAAACGCCTTCAGTTCTCTCCTACGTTTGGTTTTATGTCTCCTATGTCTTGAAATGATAATCCTTCCCAGTCATTTTTGTCTTCGGAAATAGAAAAAAGTCACGAGCAGGAATATCAGGCAAATATGGAGGCTGCTGAAGCTGTTAAATTTTGTAAAGTAAGAAAATGCTGAACTGCATGTCACGTGTGGGCAGGCGCA
Source organism: Magicicada septendecula (assembly GCA_034769895.1). Taxonomy (NCBI): domain Eukaryota; kingdom Metazoa; phylum Arthropoda; class Insecta; order Hemiptera; family Cicadidae; genus Magicicada; species Magicicada septendecula. The sequence goes on along the minus strand of CM068369.1, from coordinate 139,311,873 downwards.
TTGTCGTGTTGAAGCCACCACTCACCGTCACAATGCAACTGTGGCCTCTTTCGTCGAATTGCATACCTCAACCGCCTCAAAACAGAAATCTAGTAATCCTGACTTACTGTCTGGCCTGCTGGAGCATATTCATGATGAAAGATCCAATTATGATAAAAAAAGCCGTGAGCATGGTTTGACTTTGCCTCGGCTCTATTTCGCATTTTTTGGTCTTGGAGAATTCGACGTCTTCCAGATTAAAGACTCGGCCTTAATTTCTAGATCGTATCTATCAACCTATAATTCATCACCTGTTACGATTGTTTTAATGAATTTCTTGTCATTTTTAGCACACTTAAGCCGATATTGAGCGACTGACACTCGGGAATTTTTTTAGTCAGCTGTGAGCACTTCCGGTACAGACTTTGCGGAAACACGTCTCATTCCCAACTCATAAGTAAATATCGGTATGGAGAACCATACATGACTTCCATGTTCTAAGATTTATATTTACAATCATTTACGAAATGAAATGTTTCCTTAGAAACTACTTCTTTCCACTTATTGCATCAGCCTTACCACAGTACTGTGGTCACCAACATATACCACCACACATTATCGAACTCGATTTTCACTGATGATGGCAATCGACGGCACTGCCGAAACGTCTGGTTTTTCAGAAAACATTGGACTACGGCCAAACAGCCCAGGAAGGAATTTTAACAACAAACTACAACTTTGTTGCCGATAACGTAATACACATATAAAAATTATCCCCTCTTCTTTCAACTATAATTTTCATTTATAGAAAATTACCCCCACTCCGTTTAACTAGCCTCTTCATTTATAGATATTACATCTACGTTTCTACAGTGGATTATTAAGATCTTCTTATAAGGATACTTTATTTATCAAAATTAAGTACTTTACTCTAGTTAAAACAAAACATGTTTCTGGTAAACTGCCCTTTCCGCGTAACCGATTTTCATCAAAATTAAAAGACCTTGAGCCTTCTACAATTCAGGCACATATGTAAAAAATTATTTGATTCTGTTTGAATTTACGTCAGTTATCGTTCGTCATGGAAACATTTCTCTTGTTACAACGTAAAATTTGCTGGTAAACTACCCCTTTCCCTTAACCGGTCTTCACTAAAATCAACAGGCCTTGAGTTATCTACAATTTAGGGATATATGCAAAAACTTATTTGATTTTGTTTGAATTTACGGCAGTTATCGTTCGTCATAGAAAAATTAACTTGTTATCACATTAAACGTTGCAGGTAAACTACCCTTTTTTCTTAACCGATCTTTACCAAAATCAACACACCTTGAGTACTCTATAGTTCAAGAAGGTGTGCAAACAAGTATTTGATTCTGTTTGAATTTACGGCAGTTACCGTCCGTCATATTAAAAATTACCCTTATTAAAACATAAAATGTTGCTTATAAAATACCCCTTTCCCTTAACTGATCTTTACCAAAAACAAAAGACCTTAAGAACTCTATAATTTAGGGCTGTATGCGAAACATTATTTGATTCCATTTGAAGTTGCGGCTGTTATCGTTTGCCGTAGAAAAAATTACCCTTGTTAAAACATAAAACGTTGCTAGTAAACTACCGCTTTCCCTTAACCGATCTTCACCAAAAACAACAGGTCTTGAGAACTCTACAATTCAAGGCTCTATACGAAACATTATTTGATTCTGTTTTAATTTGCGGCTGTTATCGGTTGCCATAGAAAAAAAATTACCCTTGATAAAAAAACGTTGCCGGTAAACTACCCCTTCCCCTTAACCGATCTTCACCAAAAACAAAAGGTCCTGTATACTCTACAGTTCAGAGCTGTATGTAAAAAATTATTTGATTCTGTTTGAATTTGCGGCTGTTATCGTTTGCCATAAAAAAAAAATCTATAGACACACAGACAGACACAAAGACATTTTTCGAAAAATGACTTTTTTTTCATGTTTTGAGAGCAGTACAATCAGAATCTACAATAATCTCGACCACGATTTTTTTTGCCATCACCATACTTCCATTTCCTTATGGAACGTGGAAGTAAAAATAGACTGAACTAATCCAAAACTAATATTTAAATTATGTGATAGCTTACGAATGGTGATTTGGCAGTTTTCTTGTACAGCAGCACGCACAAGCTCATCATTGATGTAGGTCTTGCCGGTTAAAGGCCTTCCTAAACGCGCATCACTTTTAATACTTTCACGCCCATCTTTTAAACGTTTAACCACTCATAAACCCATGTACGAGTCTTACAATTGTTTCTATAAACTGTTTGTAAATTTTTAAATGAATCTTTAGATGTTTCACCAGCTTTTTTACAAAATCTGATACAAAGTCTCTGATGAAATTTTCTGACATGGTAAATCCGTCAAATGTGATTAACACACAATACAACAATGAGCAGTTGTAAACAATCCAACCCAACTGTTGTTGTAAAACGTATACTGAGTATTTAGTATACTGTAAAGTAAATATTTTTGTCGCTTTTTGAGTCCAAGTCAGCTAACTTGGCATTGACAGTACCAATCAGGACACTTTTTGATCCCACCTAGTAAAACTACTATTCTTAGGCGAATTGCATCCGTATAAATTAAAAACTTACAAAACAAAATTTGCTACTGCGATAACCGTCTGAATGTCGTCAGAGACGACCTGATATGCGTATTTATTAGTTTATCATGTAGGTTGGTATACATTGTACATTGCAGAGGTTACAACAGAATTCTATACGCTTCACGAACATAATACAGACATAATCAACTGACGTCAGTAACAAATGTGCTGGGAGGCAACTTCGTAAATCTCGTATTTCATCGTGCTGAATACGAGTAGTCTGTCCACGTCAGCGTAAAGTGTCTTTATAAATCAAATCAGGTCAGCAATAACTCTGATTACAGCACACACATAACAATGCTTGGCAGTTGTTTGCTCATTTTTTACAAGCAGCTAATGAATTTTTCAACGATGTCAATAATTTTTTAAACCGTACTTATTTTGTACCATTTAATTCTACTTTCAGCGCAGTACATTGATACTAAATTTAACCTCGAAAATAAAAATGCTTTTAAATTATGTTTAAAAATAGTCAAGACAAAACCATCGACACAGCGAGTGTATATTGCTTTCATTGCCCGTATCTAAATGGCACATTCCACAGTTGAAACACATAAAACTGAACACCTCGATTACGTGCACCACAAAATAGAATCGCAAACGCAGAACAAATATTTACTTCCTAATAGTAGTTTTTCTAGTATTTCATTTTTTAAAGTAACAAGTCATAAAATCTAATAATTATGTGATAACAATACAAAATTGTATGATATAAATATAATATTGCAGTAACCACGTAACACTGTAAGCGCACTGTTAGGGGCTTTAGTACATAAAGAATGAACTCATAAACTGAATGAATATTGCGAGAAGCTGATGTACCTTATTGTTTAATACATATGTGCACAATCTTTGTATCTCCCATTTTTAATTCTGCCACCCTTACGTAAACCGTATGCACACACCATTCAAGCTCAGCACCATGTCGCCTTTACCATTAGATTTCAGTTTATTTTTCACTTGAACTACGTTCTTTTCATGGCGTTACAACCCAGCGTGGGTGTTATCCTCTTCAATGACTTTTTTCTATACCGCGTTCTCATTACACATCCCTCTCTATCCTCTCACGTTCGAACATGTCAAGTCATCCTCCACGTCATTCAACCACCTCTTACTGGGTCTGCCTCTAATTATTCTTCCTACCGGTCCCCAATCTGCAATTCTCTTAGCCATTCTTCCGTCATCCATTCGTTTTACACGGGCCAGCCACTCAAGCCTCCTACTCTTTTTTAAACATATTAAACATAATTCTCCTACTCTTAATAAACCGGACTATGTCAGCATCCCGAGTCAGTTGGTTCAGTTCATGGTTCAGTCCAATCCTCCACTTGACATCTTCAGTTTGTAGAGGTCCAAAGATTTTTTGCAAGCTTTTCTTTCAGATATTCTTAGATGTTGCTTGTCTGTGCTGGTTGATGTCCTGGTTTTGCATCCATATGTTACTACCGTTCGTGTAAGATTTTCTGCATAGTCAACTTGAGTTGTTTGCTTAACATCCTGGATTTGAAAAGTTCTTCATAGGAGCTTGAGTTACATACAGTCAGTTTAAATATGTCTCAGGTAATCAAAAAGGGAGACATACATAATATTGTGTACTATAAATATCTGTGAAAATATATTTATGTACAGAACAGTAGAAAATAAGACGTGTAAGAAGGAAATGGAAAGCGAAGGGAATGTTGAGAAAGAAAGAAATTACACTTTGTGAGCAGTACAGAGCAATAGAGAGCTAATTTCTTAAGAACAACCTCGTTACACATATGTGACGTAATATAAAGTAAATAGCCCGTTGAACCAAACCGTTTGGTATAAGCTTTTTGAGGTAATGCTATTTCTTGTATTCTGTGTTATTACGTTTTTTCCAGCCAAGTTAATGCTTTCTTTGTAGTGCATGTAAACTACTGCATTATAGGCCTATATCTGCTGAGATGAAATGAATTCGGAAAATCTATGATAAGACTAATATTTAATAAAGGACGTTTTAATTATTAATACAAATTTTTGTTAATTTCAGATTGTTTCCACCCTTTTTGTGAAATATGGATTTCAGATATGTAACAGAAATTTACTCAAACTACTTACTGTAAAAACTTTGAAAAACAAACCGCAAGCACTATGATGGAATTTTTGGTTTCAGATAGAACGCAGAATCATGTCGATGTACTTCCATAAATCTTCTTAAGTTTTTCGTCAACGTACCAGGTGGTGTGTATCAGGAAAAGCATTAGAAATATTAAAAAAATAAGTTTATTTACTGGTATCTGAATTATGTAATGAAGTAAGATTTGATGCCCAAGTGTCACTGCGTTTAGCAGTAAGTAAAAAACGTAAATAACGCAATACTTATAAGCAAGATGAGAAATAAAACCTTTTTAACATGATAATGTTTTTAGGCTGGGGGTCATTCCACAAAAATTTAACGTCATCGAAAAATATAACGCTTCCACACTTTTGATTCCCCACAGTCTAGAAATCTTAGGTCTCTGTCGTTTTAACATGATAATGTTTGTTATATAGTAAATATATTTGTTATATAGTAAATATTTGTTGTATGCACATTATACGTTTCAAAAGCCTAAAAACATTATCATGGTTCGATGTTTCGGTTTCGTCGAAATTTCTTTAACATTTTTAGTAAATGAAAACGAACGTAGCTTTTATTGCAATAAAGGTATATTGCAAATACAGATACGTCTATTATGATAATTGTTTAATACACACATACGTACAAAAAATTGATAATTCCTTTTACAGAGTTATATAACGTCATGTTTAGTACTGTCATAACATCATGTACGAGTACATAATCAAGGAAAGGTAATGACAAAAGTGATTTGTTTTAGTACTACCATATTTTTGACCGTAGGCTTCACGGCCGGTGTCTGTAGTCTTCCAAATTGTTAAGTTCATTATTTAAAGTTTGAGTCCCAGCCATGTTTTAATCTATATATATAAAACTCAAAGTCTGAGGATTTATGTGTACTGAGTACAGATCCACACCGTTACAAAGATTGTCACCAAATTTTGCACAGTTAAGGTTTGACACAAGGCAAAAAAATGTTTATAACTTGAAATTTGATATTTCGCCCCGTTCGCACGATTTAAGCCCTTTTAGTTATGCCTTTTTGTTGACGCGTATAAAGGTGTCAACAACACCATGGAGACCAGAATTAATTACCATAGTAACAAGTAAATAAATTAATGATATTTAGCGGCATCGTAATTGTACCTTTATCTGTTCCTTGCAGTTTTTAATATTTTCGATATGCGATTGTATAGATATATTTTATAATTTTGTATACAGATACGTCTAAATATTTTATAATTGTCTGAAACTATTATAAAATTTATGTTTATAAGTATTTCTGATGATTCAATGAATAAGTAAAGCAAAATTATTAAATACCAATACTAAAGATGTCAACAACACCATGGAGACCAGAATTTATTACCATAGTAACAAATAAATAAACAAAAGCTATTTAGAGGCATCGGAACTGTACATATATCCATTCCAGCAGTACATTTTCGTACAATGTTTTATGTAATATGCGATTGTATCGATATATTACGATGTGGAAAGGAAGAAGTTTACTAATTGTAAATTGTCCTGTTACTTAATGCAAAGCGAAAATACGTGTTGTTTCCATTTGTGAGGTTAGGTGACAACGGTTTCTGGTTTTTAGTTTACTGCTGAAATAAATAATACCCATGATTGAGGAAAACATAACGTTTAATGTGTTATACAGTGTTCCTAACACAGTAACACTTAAAATAAAGAATTTAGCGTTTTTTATTTAACAGGCACTTTATAAATATCTCCAAAGGCTTTATAAACGGGTAATTTTAAATCTCCAAAGGCTGTTGCACCAACATAATAATTTAGTATAAGTTAAAATAGTACAAGTGTTGAAAACAGCTTTGGAGAGAATTTGACTAATGAGTACAAAATTGTTATACGAGCTGACAGAACGCCACATAGGCATAGACAATAAAAATTATATTAAAATACTTATTAAAAGTCAAATATTCGCTTGCAAAGCCGTTGGTAACAGATAGTATGTTATAATCTTTACACAGTTTTCGTTATTTATACTGTATGAAATCCATTTAATGAAAGTAGTTCATACTGAAAATAAAAGAGCAGAAAGTAACATATCCTCACTTATACAATTAAACAAACAGTGCATAAACCTGACATAGGTATTAGCCTAACTGCTGTGTCAGGTACAGTTAACACCGTAGAATGAAGCCATAAAATATGCCTTGTCTCCACCTTCTCAACAATGAGACAATAAGAAGGAAAAGGTATTTAAGTCTATACAAATCCATTTAGGACATCATTTATTTTAAAATGCTTTACACTTAGTTACATCAAATTTACTAATTTACTTCAGTTCAATCAGTTTTAGAACACATACAAACACACACATATGTACACATTCATGTAAGTATTAACTGTATTTACCTAACATTCTTTACTGTTCCAGGTTATTTTAAGATTTAAACTTTTTTTTAACTTGAAGGCTGTTTTATGAGCTACTAAGCTTATGTTCAAGTTTAAAGAAATTTACATTCTTAATGCTTAACAAGTTTATAAAAATTCATTGTGTGGCACGGAAATAAGAGAGCTTTAACTAATCGTTTCGCACAATGAGTAACTGTGCGAAGCAGTATTTCATATAGGCTTATAGATAATAAATTCTTGGGTTGTTACGTTCTGTCAAGCCATAATGTACTCTAAATTTTATTGTGCAATTGATTTCTTGTAGCCTGTGCTATAAGTTATTCCTTTAAAAATTTGATAAATTTTATTAATGTAAATTTTGTCCCAAATTGATTACACTAGCACAAGCCTGCTAAAGATTAAACAACAACTGCACATACGCCTCTAACAAGAGCCAGCAGCGCTTTGTAATTTAGTTGTCATCATATGTTTAATAATGTTCAGATTGTACAAGTAATTTCCGAAAATGTGTTTGCTAGGACACACATAGGCCTATGCTAACTGTTTTTTAATAATTTTGAAACTAATTATCTGTAAATTTTTTAAGTAACTTTTTTGTGAATGTCCACCCTACAGTTAAAACCTCGCTTATAGAGAGTCATTCTAGGAATACAGAATACAGGTGCATATTACATTAAAGTTAAATAATCAATTATCTTCTATTGCTGTGTTTGAATAATTGTATTTTTGGCAGAAAAGTCTGTCTATTGGCATTCAATTAATGGAATTCCACTACATAATGTATTGTAATATACAATAATGTATATTGTATACATACATAATGTATTCCACTAATAATGTATTGTAATATATACATTGAATTTAAATTAAATTGCATTAATTTAATACATAAAGACCATTAAATACAATTAATTACATAAGCACATTAAATTACTTTAAATTATTTAGACACTTAAATTTCATGCTAAACATTTTAAAACGTGAAATAAATGATACTTTACGCTGTGATTTGTACACGTTTATTGTCATTTTAAGTAAAAGGCTGTACAGAGTACATTAAGTGTACTGCAGTGTTCACGAATAAGTGTGTATGCTGCACGAAGTGAAAAGACCTCTTGGAAATGATGAATGTCATTCACCTTTTAGTAGCATGTAATGTGAAACAGAAAATAAATTATTACTTAACATAATCGTGGTGGAAGACGCAATACTTGGAGAAGAAATTAAAATAGACTTCTTTATAGGTACTATACGCTATATATTTCTACTGTGTATTACTACTGTATATTAGTTTTCAAGTCGTTAGTCAAGTTAACGTCGAAAAACGTACAAAAAATAATAGTTAAGCCTATTAAGTAATTAAAAAAACTAGTGGTCGCGCAGTGGTCGAAATTCGACCGTAATTCATTAAATTTTTAAGTTTGAACGTTATTGAGGTTCTTTTGTCAAAGAGTCTACCCCTTGAATTTTGTTCTATTACGTCAGCTGCGAGCGTGTACAAATACGTCATTAGCGTGTGTTGTTTGCCTTAATTCCCTGCAATACCTATGAAATTTAAAATTTAATGTTAGTAACAGTTGAAAAAAACACAATTACAGCTTGTATTCGTATTTATTTTTTGATATAATTCATTGTCAGTTTTAATTTTTTCATGTTATTATTGTATCAAATAAACGCTAATAAAAATGAGACTTGGTATTCATAGAAGTATAAGATACATTGTTTTCAATACCAGTGGATTACATTTAATTTTTGGTAAGGTACAAAATTCGAAAACAGTTTGAAGATTGTCTGATACAAAGCTTATATAATTTTTTAATTTTTTTTTCTATGCATTAATTTTCGAGTTATTTGAAAAATATGAAAGATAGGAAAAATGAGGTTTACCTTGGCTAAGCCATATTTAAAAAGCAATAACTCGTTTATTACACAGTTATTTTGCCTATCTTTTTCGAATTATATAAAATTTAAATAAAAAATTAATACAAAATAAAAAATGAAATAAAAAATACGTGCCTTGTATTTTTTCATATATTTTTCATTAAATCAAAAAAACCGGGCGGTTAAAAAAATAAATGTGTCCATTGAACTTAAAATAGTTTGAAAGTGAATGTAATGACTCAGAACTTCTATGTAAACGATATTTTTTGTAAAAACTCTTTCATCATTTGCTAAATGCCCTTGGCCATTATATTCGGAAATATAAAATCTCAAACCATCGAATGATGGAACTCTACTTGCTGCGACGTACAATTGACCATGTGTAACAACTGGCTGCCTCAATCAAATTCCAATTTTTTCGAATGTTTGTTCTTGAGACTTATTTATTGTCATCGCAAATGCAGGTATAATTGGAAGTTGAGTTCTTTGAATGTTAAATGGTAAAACAGTCCCGGTATATGTTAAATTTATACGTGGAATCAAAATTCTCTTATTGCGTGCGGTTCCAGTTAAAACTTCGCAATCACTAGCATTACGATGCATACACTTGATGCGCATTCTTGTTCCATTGACTAATGCTTCCTTTGTATTTAAGTTTCTGATCAGTAAAACAATGCAATTAACTTTCAATACTAACTTATGTGGTGGCAAACCACTAATAGTCAAAGAATTCAAAAACTCTACTGGATAGATATTGATTTCATTGTCATCATCACAAATTATTTTATCGTAGCTATGATATGTTTTCTGTTCACCTGGTATTCGATTAAGTATATCAGTATTAATAAAAGTACAATCATCATTTTTAGGTGCTAAAATAACTGAATTCAATATGTTATCTGAAAGTATGTTTTCGGAAATATTTCCATACACCTCATTAATAATATTATTTTATTATGGCTGAAACATTAAACAAAAATCATTAGATCCAGTATCATGTTGTAAAACTTCACGAATCACACGATCAATTAGATTACGCTGTTCAATATTTGCAGTTTCATAATGCTCACAAAACAGAAACTCTTGTTCTATTGGATCAATAGCATTTGCTTCGTCTGTTCTCTGCGAAGACGTGGGAACTGGTAAACCAATTTCTTGACATGACAAATTATGAACATTCAAAATGTCTTCAATTTATAATAGAGCTGTATTAAGGATACTTCTTCGTTGTAATCTATCAAAAAATCTTCACTAAGATATACTTTAAATTCATTCCATAACGCCAATGCATTGGCTGGCACATTTAATGCACAAATGTAACCAAATAAATTTCGCATTTGTTTTGGTGAATGTAATTCTTTTGCTTCATTTAAACGTTCGCGCCCATTATCATTTGAAGCAATGCCTCGAGCATGGCACGCTTCAACAAAAGAAGTGTGTATAATTCCATTGTATGTTCTAACATCCTCAAATGATTTTGGACAACAGACATGTAATAAAAGCAATCGTAAATGAAAAATTTCGATGTCTTTTGGTGATACTACATATATGCGTGTAATGATTTTATCACCTCCACGCCTTCTCTTCTTTTATTTTGTTCGGGAATCTTCCCACACATAATGCAAAGGAATTTCAATATACTTATATTCATGCGTTGATCGATCTGATCGATTCAATTCAAAAAATGCTAATAATTTTGTTTGTCTTGCATTTTCAATTGCTTGACGTTCTTGCCCTTCTCGAAAGTAAACATTCTGTCTACGCGGTAAATGAATGTCAAGTCTAACGATGACATGTGATTGAAAATGCATTGGTAATTCATAGATGCGCCATACAGCTTCAGTTGATCCGACATAACGGCCATTTAAAAAATTTTTGACTTCATCAATTTGTATTTCTTGACCTGGTTCATTTCTCTCTGAACCTAATTCAACAGATGCACTGTCATAGCCTTTATACACGTATTTATAAATGTGTTTAACACTTTTAACTGTAGTGCATACTTCAACATTTATATGGCAATTAAATTTGGCAAGTAAATACGGATTGTATGGTACAACATAACGATTGTCGAGGCAACTACCGCGAACTTCAGCATTAATACCATTATCACGCCTTCTGTATAATGGATATCCATTTAATGATTCACATGTAAATTCATTAAATCGTTTTGGATAATCTTTTGTGCATTTTCCATCTCTCATACATACAGAATTTGGATTAAGTACACTGCCTGGACCATGCATCATGTGTTTTACAACATATTCATGTAATGTAGGATGTTTTTGAATGTTAGGAATCTCCGCAGATACAACTTTATCAATATCGGTAGCGTTAACAATTTTATCTTGCTCATTTAAAAAGAGTAAAATGTGAGCATGAGGCAATCCTCTCTTTTGAAACTAAATTGTATAAATGAGTGCTTCAACTTTACCGAAGATTTTTTTTTTAAGTGTAAGGCCCTCAATTAATGCTTTCAGTTTGGACTTGAATACACGCACAACAATATCAGGTCGAAAATTAGCTGACTCACCTACACCAATATTGCTAACTATTTCAGGCCAACTTGGATTGCAAGTCATTGTAATAAACAGAGAAAGCTTTCCGAAATGTTGTACAATTGACATTGCATCTAAATAATTCTGATACATATTCCTTAGAGATCCATTAAATGAAGATGGTAAAATTACTCTATGGCCAACATTATTGGCTTTGGGGTTCAATTCTAATTAATCTGTTAAATTGTTGTAAACTTCAGACCTAACACTAGTTTGATTTTGGCAAATGAAATGTAACCTTGTGCCCTCTATTCTCACATACATATCAACTATCCACTGCAGAAATAATTTTTGTGAATGGTGCAACATGCTACAATCTTCTCTAATTGCAAATCGATAGGCTGCATACTGGAGCATGGTTAATTTATTTCTGGGCGCTCTTGAATTAGATGTAGTTGGTACATTATGAGAAATATTGATATGCCACCCAGTATCACCATTTGGAAAAAGTAATGGATACGCTAAAGGGTCCAATGATGAATCCAAAACAGAGATATTTTTAATGGTACCATTAACTTTTGAAAACGAAACCATATTTCTTTCAAAGGGTGGCTCACCATCAACTGTACTAAATATTACTGCTACATCAGTTTGAACTGCATCATTATAACAGCGTAGATCTAAATCACGATTTACTTTCATGAGCAAACAAATTTCATTATTTTGATTTTCAACTCTCTGACAATGATCTTTCATTGCAATGAATGACCGAACGAAAGGATTAATGCGTTCCAATTCAAGAGAGATTTCGCGCATTATATTGTTATTGCATGTTTGATTATAGTGTTCACGTAATCTATAATTGACACCAGTGTCAACATCATAAAAATATAATTGCGCATAACATGGTGAGCGACCATATCCAGCAGTCATTGGACCTGATCTGTGATAAAAAACATCATGTATTTTAAAATGATACACTCCACGCGTAACTGTATCCGAAATTTTAGCTTCTGAGCTAACCATAGCAAATGATGAATTGTATTTACGAATGTCTTCAAAATAATTTTTTGACTTTCTTTTAATTGAAGGTTCATTTGAAGTAAGTCCATCATACAATGATTTAAAGTATTCATTTTGACTTAAGGCCGGTAATATTGCTTTACCCTTATGACAACATGAAGTAAATGCAGTATTTTCACCTAAAGTGACTTCAGATTCGAAATGTTTTGCATTGCAAAACCTGCATTGTAAATGCATTAATCCACAATCAAAAGTATTAAAATTTCTTGGAATGACATTCAGTGCGCATTTAAATGTATCCCTCAAAATAATTTCATCATTTTGTATATTATTTACACTATTTAACTTTGCATTTGGTATATTATCATTTTGACTTTCACGCGAATATATATTCCTTCTTCTTTGTCTCCCACTCCGACCCGTCAATGTTATACTATTTACACTATTTAAATTTGCATTTGGTCTATTATCATTTTGACTTTCACGCGAATATATATTCCTTCTTCTTTGTCTCTCACTCCGACCCGTCAATGTTCTATGTCGAGGCATAATGGAAGTAGGTGCGAATATCTGAATGTAAAAAAAACATATAATGAAATTAGTGAAACTAAGATTAGACAGGGTTTAATTTAAAAATAATAAAATGTACTCACTTTTTTGAAATTGCTGCTACAAAATTTTCCTTTTGCAACAGGTGTATATTAAGCAAGCTGTATTTCACTTTCAACTGCACATTAATATATAAAACACAGCTATCTGATATACAAAATATAAAATAAACGCTTTTTTGCCTTGACATACACTCCACAGTCTATTGAAAAAGGAACATTTGAAATCACACAAAATTCACAGCTCATTGAGTCAATCTGTCAGTAATTATTTGTTGGCAACATTTTAAAATTCTTTGGCGACAATCTCTACTCTGTGCGACTGTTTGACCACAGACTATTATGTGTTTGACATTGGCAGTATGAACGTAAACAAACGACAGACTATTATGTGTTTGACATTGGCAGTATGAACGTAAACAATGAATGTTTTATTTTATTTAATTTAATATATTTGTAACACATATTGTATATAAATTTTAGCTTTCTGCACTCCTTCTCCATAGAAACTTTAACTATGCCAAATCTCACACTACTCCGTGCGCGCAATATGCTTATAAAGGGGTACAAAGTTTTCTCTTCACGTATTAATATATAGATTAATAAATTTTAATGAATTGAACTTTTTTATATTTTATTATTATGTTCTAATCTCATAATTCTTAATTTAAAAAACATTGAAAATTACTCTTGTAATAATTACATGCAATGCTGTTAATAATGAAACTCTTAAATATCGGTATCGAGAACCATACATGACTTCCATGTTCTAAGATTTATATTTAAAATCATTTTCAAAATGAAATATTTCCATAGAAACTACTTGTTTCTACTTTCTTCAGCCTTAACCACAGTACTGTGGTCATTAACGTGTACTACCTCACGTTAACGCACTAGATTTTCACTGATGATGGCAGTCGATGTCACTGCCGAAATGTCTGGTTTTGAAGAAAACATTGGACCACGGCCAAACAGATCGGAAAGAAATTTCAGCAACAAACTACTTCTTTGTTGCCGATAACGTAGTACACATGTAAAAATTATCCCCTTCCTACTCAATTACCCCTTTCATGTATAGATATTCCATCTACCTTTCTACAGTGGATTATTATGACCTTCTTTGCAGGATACTTTATTTATCAAAATTAAGTACTTTACTCTTGTTAAAAACGTAAAACGTTGCTGGTAAACTACCCCTTCCCCTTAACTGATATCCACCAAAATCAATAGGCCTTGAGTCCTTTACAACTCAGGTACATATGGAAAAAATTATTTGATTCTCTATGAATTTCTGGCAGTTATCGTAAGCCATAAAACATTACTCTTGTTAAAACATTATAAGTTGCAGGTAAACTACCCCTTCCCCTTAACCGATCTTCACGAAAATCAATAGGTCGTGAGTCCTCTACAACTAGGGCATATATACAAAAAAATATTTGATTCTGTTTAACTTTGCGGCAGTTATCGTTTGCCATATAAACGAAGTCTACACACAGACATACAGACAGACACACAGACACACACACACATAGACACTATTCGGAAAATGACTTTTTTTATGTTTTGAGGGTAGTGCAATTAGAATCAGAACTTACCTCGAAGCGATTTTTTTCGCCATCACCATACTTCCATTTCCTTATAGAACATGGAAGTAAAAATGTTGGGAACGTTACTCAGTAATTTCAAAACACGTAGTTTAGTTTACCAAATATGATATAATCAATGCTTAATTTGCAATAAATATTCATTAAGATTTCCATATGTAGCTCATGTCTTATTCATGAACATTAGAGCTCCTTCCACATAACGCCATTGAAAATAATATTTCCGTAGCTTTTGTATTCGGTAAGCAGAAAAGGTATTATAATTGAGTATTATCATTTTCGTTTCTACGTACTGTCTAATGGTTCATATGAATAACTTATTCCAACACAATAACTAATTCCTCCTTCATATATTTCACCTGTTTACATAATATCGACCGTGCATTTAATTTACGATGTAAGGTTTAAATTTGGATATATCAATGTAAAACTCAAAGTTTAGCTAACAGTTTAAACGTACGATTAAGAGTATACAATTTGTTATTATTTCGTCAACAAAACACATACACACGCGCACACACACCTAAACCTTTATATAGACTTGAATTTCGTATTTTACCAATTTACGTCTATTAGCTACTATGACTCCCATTTATTTCTAAGCAGTGGAATTTCACAATTTAGAAACATGTTAAATTAGATCACAAAATATCCTCGATTACAAGTGTTTTATTGATAATAAAGCATACAAAAAAGAGATTTATAAGTCCTAGGAAGTTCATAAGAAAAGAGTTTATTTACAGAGCTTTTGTAAAGTTTCATGCTGACATGTAATGTGGAAACAATGTAGCCTATATAGTGATGGAAGAATAGGTAACAACAGTGTAATTAACTATTAACGTATATAATAATTACAGAAAAAGTATAAATGATTTTACTTAATATGTTGGAAACATACGAGAGATAATATAACCAAATATTTTTCGTGCATTTGATGCTATTTTCTGTTCCAATTTCGATGTTCAGGTGGCGAAAAGCAGATAATCCAAACCACAGTAACCGCACACAAGTTTACGTGTTGTTTGTTACGTATTTTAGTTATTTTAATCCTAACATTTATTGGTGTCGGAACGTTCATAATATAAAAAATTATAAACAATATTCACAGTAAAATTTTCAGTTTAAAGTTTTTTTGGCTTTTCAGTGACAAAATAAAATATTAAATCAATAAAAAAAGTAAATACAAATTTTAAACATTTTCTACGTTTGTAGTATCTTTGCTTTTTATTTAAGACAGTATGAAGTGCCGGGTCCTACGATTTAAATCCACATTTCATCTGAGACTGACGTTTGCAGTAATTTATGACGTCGTTAATGATGGATATTTGGTCTCACGTCTTTTAAATCGCCGTGCCTGACTTTCGTAAACACCTGTTGCTAATAGTTATGCAAATTCAGTTACACATAATTTGTTTAATAAAAACATTAAAGTATACAAAGTACAATTAATAGAATCATATTTTTATGCTCTATAAAAATATCAGCACTAGAGTAAGTAACTCGAGCTCCTATTAAAATATAATAATGTTTACAATTACACAGCATTTTGTTTTCCTTCTTTTCACGTTACAAAATGTGCTATAAGTTTCTTCTTCATAATAAAATCGAGGTAAGCTGAAAACATTGATTACTACAGGGGAAAAGTGAAGGTTTGCATGCGCTGTGTGAGCGGAAGGATTTCGCAAGCTCGCGCGCTCCTACTCTACCTTTTCTGATTCGCCTTCCAGATTGTGGTCGATTATTCTACTATCATTCAAGTCAGATTTGTCACATACTACGCCACAGAGCCTGAATATAAAAGTGCTCTTGCAGTGTGAGCTGCGGTTTACTGTAAATGATTTCGTTCTTCTTCTTCTCCTGAACCGATAGGTTGGTAGGCTTGCAGTTTTTTTTCTTTTCTGTAGACAGTATCGTAACCACTACTTACTTCCTTTCTCCTTTCATCTCATCCATATACTCCTATCTGGTCCTTCCCCTACTACTACGTTCCTCGATCAAGAGTAGTAAACCGATTTGAATGGTGTAGCAGGTAGCCAACCAGACTGTTTCTGCTTTCTGCAATGCCTCCAATTATCCATTCACCCCTTCTCTTCAAAACGTCACATTAGGCATTCTTTCTGTACACAGTATTGTTAAGCTTTTCCTTTACAACAACATTTCGAAAGCTTCAATTTCCAATTTCCTCTGAGTCCAAGTCTCTCAGCCATATGAGCACATGGTGCAAATGAAACTGTATAGTAAATTCTGCTTGGTTTCTAATGACAGGTTTACGAACGGCTGAAAAACCTTTTTCTTAAAAAATGCTCCTCTTACTTGTGCAATTGCACTTTTCACATCACTGGCGCATCTAGCATATGATGTAATGCAGCTGTATATTATGTATAATGATATAGATTTATACAGAACATATAATTATTTTCGTATACGTTATATATTACGGAGTTATATATAAACTACATTAAAATTAAATTTTGAAATTTTATTTTTTAGTGATGCAAAAAACTATAGGTTTTAGAATCCTAAAATAGTTTAGTGACAACCTTTAGAATAACACGGTTACAGATGTAATAACCACTATAAAATACATTTATCTATTTGGAAGCAATAATACAGTATATAACGTATAAGAATGTAATTGGTGTTCACAGTATAAACTTTCCACAACGGTATAACGATACTAAGTATTTGAACACAGCCATTACTACATACACCTAAACGTGTACAGGTGCTCTAATTTTTAAAAATTATCACGTGTATGAAACGTGTCCCACACAATCCTAATGTTTGCGTACGGCGTGACACAGGTAACAGAAGGACGTGTTTAGCATGATTAATTAGTCAGTACACGGTGCTGTATATGTGACAGTATCCCATGTGTATTGTACATATTGTACAAGTGACGGATGTGCGCGATCACGAACGTGTGCAGTACAGAGATAACCTTGTTACTCCACCCTAATAATAATGCATCCCTTTTCAGTAGCCTTGACCGTCTCAATAAATTTAACGCTCGAGTTGGATTATGTAAAGTAGTATTATTAAAAGGTAAAGTACTAATGATAATTTAATAACACTATTAACTTATTTAGTCCTGTTCCAAGAGAATTACTAAATAATTTATGGTTAGCAACATGATGAAACATATTTCAACCTATACTCGTAAAGTCATATTTTTACTAAAATCTGTTAACTAAATTAATGAATCAGCATATGTGACCTATTTGGAAAATACAATGAAATTGGACTTCAGTTGTGAGCATAGAATTTTATGAATAATAGCCTACCATTTACAAATTAAGTATACACTTATCCATTTGGTACCCTGCTGAAACTGCGAAATTCACATTAGCTGTAGATGTGGCAAACATGATAATTTCATGTGTTAAGTTAATGTGTACTATCATGAATACAGTGATTGCCTTACAAATGTTAAGCCGCTACTTCCAGTCTTTAGAGGAACTTATGCTTACTTGTCTGCTCAACAGTCTTTCTCCATATCATCCTATCTCTTTCTCTCTTACTCTCTAATCCATAACGCCGCTCTCATAAGCTTGAAAAAAAAATATATATAATTTATATAATAAATATATTTATATATATAATAAAATATATAAATTATAAAAATATATAAAAATAAAAATATATTCGTATTCTGTTCTCCGCTTTTCATTGGTTCTTCTTAATTGCGCCTGCCATTTTACAGACTTTTTCATCTTATCTTCAGCCTAAACCATCTTCGTGATCGGGTTCCAGTTTACCTGCGAAATGTTGAATTTTCTTCAATCCCATGATTTGTGAGCCTTCTAAACACTCTGTTCTATAGCTTCCTATAGCTTTCTTCTATCTTTTGCTGTTCCTACCTTAATCTTAAATTCTTTTCCTCATCTTCTCTTCATGTTCATACGTGATGTACATTGTCATCTTTGTATATACTTTGTATTTTAAGTTACAAATACTTACAGTTTTAGAATATTTAAAACTATAATAATACAAAGAGTCAATATTAAAATTATGCATACTCATAGCTTCTATCTTTACTTATGGCTTGGAAATTTGGACAATGTTCGCTAGACAAGTATCAAGAAATCAGGCTCCGAAATGAAACTTTTCTTTAGACAAAATTAGATATAAAAAGAAACAATCAGATAAGAAAGGAACTGAAATTTGAAGAAATGAACGGAATTATTTGTAAGTATAGATAAAGCTGGAAACAACACATTAGCAGAATGGGCAGTGACAGATTTCCGATGGTAACCGTATTGTATCAGTCGAAAGCAAAAAGAAGCCTAGGATGACCCAAGAAGAGATGGTCTGACCAGTTTGAAGCCGGAATAGACTAAACAGTCTAAGACGTAAAGAAAACAAAAACGAATATTTAAAACTGTAATTTCATTTTATAAAATTTAGAGTTATTGAATTAATTTTATTTTTAAACTTATATAAATATTTGGTTTTCTCTTCGATAAACTGAAGATTTCTCATCCTATTACTTTCTATTAGGCCCTATTGTTCCTCTATTTTAGTTTAGTTTGGTTCTTAGAGCAACATATTTGTGCGTTTGTCGTGCGTTCATTATTCTACAATTTAATGTATTCGTATTCAAGTATAAAAACGTGAGTGTTTTATATTGCTTACTATAGCAGACAAAGTAGTCTACGGAATTAGATGTGTTTCTTAGTGAACTAACTACATGCTTTCTATCTCATATAAATAAAGGTACAGTGTGAGAGTACTTTATTTTTACTAACGTAGCTTAACTTAAGATAAAGTCATGTGACATTTTCAAATATAGCATTCTAATAAATAGCATATTGCTTTGTTTTGAAATGTTATGTATTTACAAATTATTATTTTTTACTATTTCTATTATGAATTTGCTAACTGCTATAATTTTTATTGTTCGACTAAGCTTTTCGTCATCACTGACATCTTCAGGTCTTAAACAACGGTTGGTTGTTTAAGACCTGAAGATGTCAGTGATGACGAAAAGCTTATTCGAACAATAAAAATTATAGCAGTTAGCAAATTCATAATAGAAATAGTAAGGATGGCTGCTAATTTAAACAATACGAAAAATATTATTTTTTATTTTATAACACATTTGGCGCTGCGCGATGTTTGTAAAGGAATGAATTTAGCTTGGGAATAATTTGGAACGAATATAAAACTAGTGTATTTAGATTTGTTTTCTTTTACTATAAAAAATATTAAATTAAATTGTAACCTTATAGACCTGATGATTTGATTAAATGTGTATCAGGATTAGTCATAACCTAGCTTACATTCTAGGCGTTCCACACAGCATGTGGGAATTAGGGGTTTTTGGTCACACACAAAATTAATTCTGTCAAATAAATAAACTTTGAATATTCCAGTAAACTTGTCATTAAGTTATTTTTAAATAACAGATGCATTTGAAGTATACGTAACATTATTATATATGCTTTTATAAAAATTTCAACTACTGCAGAATCAATAACAAAAAATTCATGTGTTTTTATCCTAAGTTATATACTAAACTAAATTTAATGGTCGTAAAATTTATTGTTTAAAATTTGTAACTAAATACTGTGACAAACATTGACCTGAGAAAATTATGTATATCACACTCCTTTGAGTGCCCAGTTTTAATTATCTTGGATGCGAAATATCTCCCGCAGTTGTTTGTAACGTCGAAAATAAACTTAATAAATTCAACTTCATGCATTTGCGACAATACGTAGAACCTTAAAATACAAAAGTATGAAAGACGCTAAGCTTAAGTTTTATAAGACTATGCCTGTACTGGTGGCGCTGTATTGGAATGAGCCCTG
Organism: Magicicada septendecula; assembly: GCA_034769895.1. NCBI lineage: Eukaryota > Metazoa > Arthropoda > Insecta > Hemiptera > Cicadidae > Magicicada > Magicicada septendecula. The sequence continues at coordinate 139,291,362 of CM068369.1, read as the reverse complement.
GGTAGCAGAAATGAAATTTCTCAGGTTGGTCAAAGGGTGGACGTTACGAGACAGAATAATTAATGCACAGATAAGACGAGATTTATATATTTTTAAATTACAAGGTAGGGTTATAAATTCCAGGGCCAATTGGTGTAAGCATTTTTGAAGAATGCAGCAAGATCGCCTTGCCAAACTTGGTTTGAATTATAAACCTGTAGGCTATCGTAGTATAGGGCGTCCGAGGAAGAAATGGTTTCTGGAACAGGCAGTTTAGCCTTACCCGTGAAGTGGAAATGATGATGATTATGAAAATGATGACTCGGCTTTGCATACATAACAGCGTTACTTTTTTTCGTCACTAATTTAATACTCGTTGTATGAAGACATAATATTTAGCAAGTGATCAACATTTTTATGTACTCAGTAGAACACATAATAAAAATGTAGCAGTTCCATCTATCAATTACAACATTTATGATTAAGTATTTTGTAAATGTATCACAATAAGTAGCTTTAAAGTTGTGCTAATCTATAAAATTGTCTCACATTTTCACAAAGGATTAAAACATACAGATAAATATTTAGACTGGGGAGCTTCTAATCTCGGTCGGCCCCTACTCATACTCCGTACTTAGGACTACAGCGACGTATACGTTCACCAAATTTATTTAATTTTCTGATATCTTACTCTGTTCATTTTTGTCAATTATAACTTTGCCATCTTGTAATGATGTACGTCTATGTACGACTTGTAACCTGTACTCCTGTGCTCTGTGTCCGCCTTGAGGGGTGGAGTCGGAGTGGTGCTTCTGGATACCAAATCGTAGATAGTATAATATTACCGAAACCGGCGGAAGGTTAGAATTGTATGTCTACAACCCAATTGTACGACCATTGTCAGAGGCCTGGTCAGCGTTCAGAACAATAGACCTCCAGGTCGATGAAGAGCCGGGGATGGTATAAGCAGGGCTTGAAACATGTCCGTTATCCTTTGAATTCCTCTACGTCTATCTACGCTATCATCAAATAAAATGAAAGAAAAACCATGTACACATGATTCGGCAGCTTTTTGATAAGTTACATTTGTAATTACATATTAATTATACAACCGACTGTATAAAATGAAATTCATTGTTATTTAAAGTCACTACTACAAAACATTCGTAAGCTTTAGTGTGTGGTAGCCATTTTTATAATTGGAAATTAATTAGTTCAAGAGCCACGTATTTGTCAACTATCCACAAGTCCAACATCACAAAGTAATATCATTTCTGGAATAATACAGAAACTTGCTGAAGGAAATAAATTATTCACAAATTTTTAACTATAAAGACTGAAGTGTAACTGGAACTAATCTCATGTGTTAGTGCGTTTTACAGGCTAAATATAAAGTAATTAAATTTTTGAATTTCTAACATCATTGGTTAATATTGCCAGTTTTAAAAACGTGTACTATGCTTTTTGTAATGAGTTTCTGCTTTACGGATATACAAGTTTCTCCACAAATTATACTTACGTCATATATAGGGCTGTACAACATGTATTTTATTACATCATTACATACTGTATTTAAGTGTCTTTAAACATCTTAAATATTTGTCAATATTTTATTTAATTGTTAGCGTATCTATGTAACTACTTTGTAGAAAGTTACGTTTTAACTTCACTAAAATGTAACAAAGGAAATAAAATTTTAGGTCTGAAATTCTGGTCAAGTTCCAAGAATAATTATCGCGTCCGCTGGCTTGGTAAATAAAACGTGCAGTAAATACACCTGAGCCTCTACCTCTCTGCCTTTCAACTTCTCTCCCTCCGTAGATACATAAGGCAGAATCTAAGAATGTTCGCGTTTAGAATATCTCATAATATAAATGGTAACATATGAAGTACTACATGCCTGTAATGAGTTATATGTAATAATTACTCGTGTTAGTAACACCTATAATGTACAGTTATTAAAATCATACATTTTTTATTGTTCCTATGCAGTAACGACACATTTATTTTTTCAATCTTGAACAATGTACCAATGTGTTACAGAAAGACTTGATAAAGAGAAGCTCATATTTGTGAATAACTAATCAAGTTTATCTTCTGTTCATGGACAAATTTTTGTATTACAAGAAATTGATAAATCACACAATATGTAAAAATTAAAAGTAGAAGGTATATAACGATGTAAAATGCAGTAAGGTTCAGTATTTTTATTGTATCCAACACGTTAATAATCGCTAAAAGCGCGAAATTATAAAAGTAAAACTTGGTTGTTGGTTGGTTGTTGGTAAGGAAAACGTAAAACGTTCTATTTCCGGGACGCTTAACTAGGCGTGGGTTTAGAAAAAGCGTCACTTTTGAGTTGACTTTCATCTAGTGCAGACGTATCGTGAAGAAGTTAATTAATATGTAAAGGTTTTGTAAACCTACACGTAAATGAAGAGTGAAAGAGTCAAATTAAAATGAAATAATTAACTCAATAAAAAGAATATAACAATGAGAAGAAGAAATAAAAAACTAAAATTAAACTAATAGAGAAGTAAAGTGGTACTCACCTGATAGGTAACATTACGTGTTTACAATAAATAATAATGTTGGAAGACGTCATGACTTATAAATGATCGCAATTTAAACGAAAGTGAAATTAACCACACAAACTCACAGTAACCCACATCCAATGTAATATATGCGAAAACGATTATAAAGAATTAGAAACATAACAAACTCCCAACTTATAAAATATTATTTATTTGTAGAGAACTAGTTAGAAGCAGGTGAACATCCTGTATTTATTATTTCAGTAAATATAAACACTAAATAGCACACTCAACGAGAGATTACAGAATTAGACTTTGATTTTCAGCCAGTGCTGCGCCCTGTTTGGAAAACATAGAAACTGTAATAATTTCTAGAGAAATAATTTTTTTGTTCTCTTCATAATTGATTTAAAAAGAAAAACAATACATTTGTTAATAAATAACTTGGCTTTAAATTCTATTTTATTTTTATTTTTACATATTGCCGCCCTGATATATAAGAGTCATTAATTCATGATACAAAAAAACCAAAGTGAATTCAATATTATAAGAGTCATTAATCCATGCTACAAAAAAAACCAACAAAGTAAGTTTAATATTAACGAACACAGATCTATAAAAAGGTCAGTAGAATATATATATTGCGACAGTACAAATAAGTGATGTACTGAGCACTGAATATAAAAATTTAAATATACCTAATAAACTGTAAATAATTAATAATGTATTGGAAATAAGCATGTCAGGGATTGCAAGATTGGCTCAGACAAAAATATGAACAGGTGTTTCGACCTGAATCGATGTGCAGACACACACAAATGTAACTGAAAGTGTGTACACCAGTATTTTGCTAGTGTGTGTGAACGCAGGTCTATGCAGGCGAGTTTACCACACCAAGATGAATAATTGCATAATTACTGTTTTTACGTAATTATTCATAAACTATATTTAAGAAGTAAAATCCAAAAACACAATAAAATGTAAGAAAATTTACTAAATACTGTGTACGAAAACCATGTGAAAGTGCCATACCGTACGAGTGTACTAGTGAAATAACTGTGTACAAATCGAAAGGGTTAAGTTGCAATGCCCAAAATTGAAGTGAACATGTGTTGTAAAAATAGTTATAAGATAAGTATAAGAGTATACTTACAGGACTCTGCAATTCGCAGAAATATAAGAAATAGCGAAATTGACAAGGAGTGGGGAAACTGAACCCAGAAACAATTTCAGACATGTCGATTTCGTACCACTGCAGGTGTTGACCAAGACATGGGTATAAATAGGACACACAAGCTACAGTGGTTCTCTTTCTTAAATCATCCACAGTGAAGCGGGAGCTTCTGCCCGTCCGCACAGAATATTTAAATTTTTGTAAATAATTTCATCCTTCCAGTTACATACATTTATGTAACTGGATTGTAAAACAAACAATTTGTAAGTAGTAACAAAATTACATAAGAAGATCCACATCAGAAGATCAACTAACGTCCGGAACAGCACGAGGAGAAGTTCCAGAGAGCGATACGACGCTGGACAGAGAGAGAGTCGACGCTGGACAAGAGGAGAAGAGAAAGGCGACGCTGGACAGAGAGAGAGTCGACGCTGGACAAGAGAGGAAGTCGACGCTGGACAAGAGGAGAAGAGAGAGGTGACGCTGGACAAGAGGAGAAGAGCGAGTGATGCTGGAGTTCGAGCCGAGGACGATTACAGAGGGATCCAATGATTGAGTATGATTGACGACGATAAGGTGATAAACAACTTATTTATCTCTTAATCGAACAATTAACGTAAAGACAATTAAGGGCATTCTTGTTCTATTTAAAAGTAAGAGTCAATGTTTATTGTAAAATTTGAATTAAAATCATAGATGTTATTGACATAAGATTAACGTAAACAAGAGCTCAAATTAGTATTGAAATGGAAAGAATACAAAGCATTTAAGTAAAAATTAGCGTTAAATATAAATCAGTACTGAGAAACAAAAGATAAATTCAGTAACTATTGATATTTTTGAGTTACATTGCAATATATAAGAAAATATTTAAATATTGATATTTTGAAACACACTAATTGACTGAGTAGTCTGGAAATGAGATTTTTCGTTAATACAATAATTAGTAGAATAGAATATTTAGTCAGTAAGGATGTATATAGCATAAGCCTTCCGGCATAATAACGAAATAATAACGAATGTTTTAAGTCGAAGTAAGTGCCATGTGCACAATTTTATTAATATCAAACAAATTTGAAATACCGTTACAAGTTACATAGAGTTCTTATTACAGATACACCTGAAACCCAAATTAAATGTTATATTGTTACATAATAATTTGTCGCTCTTGAACGTGAGGCCAGACACGCCTATTTTTTTTTTATATCGTATCGTTGCATAAGAAATATCGCTTCCAACGTGGGGCATCACAAATTTATATTATATTTACTTATGCAGTTGTATCGTTATAATATATATGTGTGCGTGTGTGTGTGCACGCACGCGCGTGCGTTTACTGCATACCACATAGTATACTTTTATGGTATAACAGGATTTTACTAAAGGACTTAACCACATTGAGCAGGAATACTAAAGAAAGTAGTAAGGTAATTATATAATTATAGGTTCTAATGTAAATATAAGTTCCTGACATATCACATTTCATGTGATAAAGTATTTCATGTAACAGATATCCATTTGTTGCAACCATGAGTCAAATGTGCAGACAAATCCAAGTTTTAAATTATACAATTTTACCGGAAAAATTGAAAAATTCACTCGCTCTTTGAAAAAGTGAGAAACAAACAGCTGCTAGCTATATGCTGAGTCTACGCCGTGTGTTGCAATCGTAGTTATTGTTGACCTGATTCAATGTAGGCAGGCACTTCATGTTGACGCGGACAAACTATACATCTTCGGCACAATGAAATAGATTTACTGTGTTCTTTCCCGGCGCACTTGTTACTGACGCTAGTGTGTTACGTCTCTATAAATCTGAAGCATACACAATTCAATTGTAACACTTCAATGTACTGTATAATGAACAATTCTCAGTGCTCATTCTATCCGCAGTTTGGACGAGTAGTGAAGTAGCAGTGTTTCTTTTTGTTAAATTTTAATTGTATATTCATTACATGTTAAAACAATAAATCTTCTACTAGCTCGTGATATTTTTGTTTCAACAATAATATGAAATACTTATTTTTGAGTAAAAAGTAGGTACGGCATAAAAGAAATCTTACAAATTTCAAGGAGCAGTTACTCAGAATGCATATATCTTCAAAAATAAAAGTTCATTTTATAAATAAAAATGTTATAAATTATTTTAATATTTTTCTCATTAAAGTAAACAAATTTAAACTAGTATTTTTAGAATTAAATTGCCTGTGCTTATGTTGTTTGTACAAACAAAATATAACAACATTAAATGATTTAAGAAATCACTTAAGATAAATTCTATAGTTGTTTGTGTATTATACACGTTATAAAAATTTAGTGTATTAACGTCAATTAATTGAAGTTAATGTCTTTATTACTACTGGTTTTATTGTTTTTTTTTTTGTAAATTTGCGTGTTGTATATTGCGGATATCTTAATCAGCGTATACACAAAATTTATAATCTTTGTTCAGAAATACAGTATAAATTTTTTTGAAATGTAATGTCTTCAAATAAATACATTGCAAGTAGGTTTATTTTTACCTGACTCACGTTTCACTGAAATTATTGTGAATCTTCAGAGGTTTGTTTGATTTGTACTTGAATGTTTGGCTTACAATCTGGTACTCTTTGGCAAATATTACATGGGATATTTTTGCCAGTTAATTTATTTACAGATACCACATGGGAGACCATACCACATTCATTCAAAAAAGCATGTTTTTTGCTTTTATCACCGTTATTACAATTTATTTAATATTATTCGTACAGGATGACACAAACATGGAAAAACAAATATTTAATTTCTCAGTGTGTGTGTTATGGAATCTACACAGAAAGAATAATGTAACTGAAGTGAGTTACTTATAATGTTTGAAAATGTAATAATTTGGAAATAAACGTTTTAGACTTTTTTTATGAGCGACGTCTGTCGGCGTATGTACAGATAGGCGCTCGCTTAAATGACTGTAGTCAGTAGTCATGGTCAAGACTTTCTGAAACTATTTATATTAAAACTGAAGACAATAAACATTACTTGGTAGTGTTTCACGTATTGTATTCATGTAAGTCAAGTGTTCTGTATTCTTTAGTAATGTGTGGGACACCCAAATACATGTCAAAAGATTCCACTTAATAAAGTCTGTAAGGAAATAGGCAGGGTTTGTTTACTTACTTAGAGATATGCTTCAACTTTTGATACATTTCATATATAATAAAAAACTTGTCAGCGCTGAAATACTGATTGAACTAATGACATCAAAACGTTTGAGAACCATTAAATTTTTTTAGAAATCGTTACAATATACAATTTTGAATTATGTTCACCTTATGAGTCAGTCTTAGTGACTAGACAGAACTGATGAATAAGAAGTTAATATCGACTAGTATGGGTACAGATTCAAACTATATGTAGAGAACCTGCAAACACTTTTAAATATCAAACAACGCATAGAATTTCATCTTATTAAATAAGATTGAAAACTGGTTGCCATCTAACTGCAGCAGACAAAATATATATTTCTTTGAATTATGTGGACTCAAACATCATTGCTTTTTAGTGATTATTGAGTGAGATATGCTTGAACACATTAACGAAAAGTGAAAAAGTTAGCAATTTTATATACTTACAGTGTCACTTGTGGCAGTTTCCTTTAAATATACTTTAAAAAATTACTTATTTACTGGGAAAATAATTAATTAGTTACCAATTAGTGTGTGATACGGTCAAATACCTACTCATTAGATATCTTTCAAATTATTTACTATGTTTATAGGGGAGAGAAATATTAATACTTTTTTAATTCTCTAACTTGCATAACGAAAAATTTTATGTTACTTTAATCAGATTTAAGTACACGATTTTGAAACATATTTTTCAGAGTGCAAATACAAGATTGTGTGTTGTGTGTGTGTGTGTGTGTGTGTGTGTGTGTGTGTGTGTGTGTGTGTGTGTGTGTGTGTGTGTGTGTGTGTGTGTGTGTGTAAAGTATATTCTAAAGGCATTATTAGGATTTGCTTGTATAAATTCTAATCGAAAAAGTGTTGTATTTTGATTCTATTTATTTACAGTTAATTAAATATACATTGTACATTTGGGACTGTTTATAATTTTAAACTTAAGTTATGTCCGCATTAATTGCTTGAAGCACACTGACAAGCAAGTTATCCATGTGTATTAAAGTGCCAGAACAATCCATCTGGAACATCATTGGATTTTCACGCAATCACAACACTAATGAATACGCTGCAAAAGCAAAGCAGTGGCACGTTTTTTTGCTCGGTGTAGCCTACCCTTTGCTAGACATGCAATACTCAAAGTGCCAATTACATTCGACGTGTTAGTTTGAACGTCTTGTGTGTGGAGAGTAAGAAAATGTCAAATATTGCATTTTTTTAGTAGCAGTAATATTGTAGTAATATTGCAAAACTATTTCTATAGCAGTACTGTGTACAATACAATATTTCTGTCTTAGGCCCGATGTTACTTTGTACGTGTGCTGTTACAAAAAAAAATACGTTTTTCTAAATTACACACACAAACGGCGTTTGTCAATCTCTTTAGTAACTTATAGAAATCGTTCATACTCACACAGTTACTACGTTTATTTGCGATAAACATTTTAATACCAGCACTTTAAACATGGGGAAAATAAATTCTGTTTTATGGCGAAGAGGAAAAAATAAAGAGTGTAAAGATGACCAACGTTAAAAAGCACTACGAGATATGGAGAGAAGACGAGGATAGCAGTATAATAACAAGCCAACAGGGAAGCATTTGTACGTAAGTAGAAAGATATTTCCGTTGTGTAAGACTGGTGATGAGACTCTGGTGGCCCCATGGCTGTGTATGTCTGTATGTTGTGGCGTGGATGTTGAAAATTTACAGTGGCTGTCCCGACTTTAATGTATGAATGTGAAACATGGAGTATCCTGCAAAAATGTATTTTAAAAATACAGGCCTCGGAAAAGGAATTTTTAAGAGCAGTTAAGGGATGTAGTTGACACATCATCTATAAAACGACGACATAAGGGTAGACCTGACGGTACAGTCGGTTCTGGAGAGAATAATGAAATTCAGAAAGAATTGGAAGTCTCATGTGGAACTCATGGTAGACACGGGTATTCTTAAACAAGCATTTAAAGAAAGGCCAGTGGGGACGAGAGATGGTGGAAAACCCTGGAAAGACAGAAGTTCAAACGGGCTATAGCCCTAGCCATGTAGTGAAGAAGAAGAAGAAGAACGTTTAAACGTTAAACACAAACAAAATAAATGGATTTGTGAAGCTACAAGGAAAACATTTTGAACCGTACACAGGATGCTTAAGAATGAGTTGAATTTTACGCTGTTGCACTCCACTAAATAAAAAAATCCCGACTAGCGCTTTCGAGCCTATCAGCTGATCAATAGATTGTATATATATATATATATATATATATATAGTTTAAATCTGATAATCAGTTGAGAACCTTAAAAGCGGTAATCGAGAAATATGTATATAGTGGAATTCGACACCGTAAATTGTGTTTGTAATTGTAACCACTAACACAGCTTTAGTAATTAAAAAAAAGGATACAATTTAATTACTAGTGTAGTTAGTTAGTAAAGGTATACATGGTTAAAGTGTACCGTGGTTATATTGAAAGGTAAACACCACGGCCAGTTTAATTTATTTTCCGTGCGTTCGGTGCACTATCGCGGCCTGTTACGATGCCCGCTTTGATATCGAGATGCTAGTTGTTCGCTGCGACCTTGAGTGGTGACGTCATTTGCAGGCCGTAGCGTTTGCTTGTCAATGAAATTTAGTCAGCAATGTCTGAGTTTTTATAAGTTAGCGCTGAGGCTTCATCGCTCTCTTTTCTCGTTCAAATTTGGTGCGGCTTGGATTGTGACGGCGTAAATTGTGACACCACTATGCCTAGATAAATTTTATTAAAGAGCTTCAGGTGAGCCAGTATTGCGAATTTATATGTAATATTAATTTAATTGGGGTTTGTGTGTGTGAAATGTAACGATCGTGTGTGCGTGTGGCTCAGGCGGTCCATGTTTGTGCCGGTAAATATACAAGCACGTGGTAAAATTATTTTACAATCAAGATAAAGAAATAATGTTATAAACAGTTCAAAATTTAAAACCATAAGAATTAAAGCAAGTATGAATTTATAATTGTGGTTCCATGAAGTCTGGTTATTATTTTGAAGTAATTATAAACGTATTAGCAGAGACCACGTGCTCGTCAGTAAATCATTATGTGAACTTAAACATTTAAGGTAACCCAGAAAATAGTTTAAGCTTAATATGTATGATTTCTGTGTAATAAGGTGAAATTTAGAATTCAAATTAAAAACCCGAGGGGTGATTTTGACCGGAGTTAATGACCGGCATTTGCGGATTCGAAATTATAGTGACGTGTGTGATCTGAGTGCTTTCACGAAGTGAAATATAACTATAATACCAATTATAGTTGGTGTGTATTATATATATATATATATATATATATATTACGACGCTCCCTTTTATCTAACACAATTATCTAATATTTGTATGTTAGATAAAATATTACTTACCCGTGATATTACTTTACCTGGGCGCCAGAACAAATCCCAGATACAAATGACACGGCTTGAGCTTAGCTCAGCACATGGAGACATTCTTTCTCAGGATTCGTTCAGTGATTGTGATTTTCAAGGGGAATCGTTACCTTTAATATTTGCTTGATTATTTTAATTTACGTTTTAATCAATTATTTTTAAGCTTGAAAATGCTAATGGTAGGAATTATTTCTACCCTAACACTTATAATTACTGAGTGAGTGTGAAAAGTAACGATTAAGACGTTCAAACGACCTATAGCTCTTATCTGGTTTAATTAAGAGATTGCTATCTCCCAAACCCGTGCTAAAGAACAGGTCTGCAATAATTTGCACGTCCAATACTACACCTCACTTTCCATTCAGCACTCCTATACTATGTTAGAGCTAATCTTATAATTAAGTATACATAGTGTAAAATTCTTAGTGTCTTTTAAAAATTGTTTATCGCTTTTATTATTTATTTAGTGATTATTTCATTGATCAATGAATCTATTTCTTACTGTTTGATGCGTTGACCGAAGATAAAAATCCGTAGAGGTCCTCCTTTTGATGGTTTTGCACAGAAGAATTGATGTTGATCAATGCTGTTGAAGATGCCCTGGCAATTACAGATGTTGTAGCCTTCTGTCGCACAGGTCCTTCACGGCTGATGATTAATTAATTAATAATTTAATTAATTAACGTTGTTTTACGCAGCGAGAGTTGTTGAACGGTACTAGTTCATCTTCACTGCGGACTACTTCTCGAATTTGATACTTAATTACGCTTTTGCGTGATTTAAAAATTTCTGTACGTAAATTATACACGACTAGCGCATTCAAGATCCAAACGGAGAGTGATGCTACCCCTCGCTTTGAGTTGGCGTCAGTTTGAAATACGGGATGCTGATTGGTTGTTCAAATAAATCATGTGTTTTTCCAGTTTTGACAATCTCGAACAGGTCGACGAAACACCCCTTGACAGGTTTAAAACTGCAGAGAATTTCTAGTTAAAATCGTACTTCCTGTGTTTGCAAATCGATTGATTACAGGTATTTGCAAACGTGTTTTGAAAGATCTGACCACAGAATATTGTTGCTTAGGTCTTTATCTGTGTGTGAAAAAACCTAATTCCTACGTAGCATAATTCTCTCGTTATTCCTTTTGGCGTTTGTCTTCCGTATAACTTCTCCAATTGTTAATTATATTAACTGAGATTGCGGCTACTTATAAAGCTTCACTTGCTGAATACAAAGATGTTTTCAGAATTGCCGTATATTTATTAGTTTTTAAGTTATCACAGGTTGAACTGATAATTTGTATTGAGTAAAATTTCATGTTTGTACCAGTATCTGATGTCGCTGTGACGTGGTTAGAGTGAGATGGCTGCGATTGTACGCTCTCTTTCTTGCTTACGGTGCTATACTCAATCCGTCAGACACTTTCATATAACACTCAGATAGTACGCTAATATGAATCGTCATAATATATATAACTGAATGGAATATACGAATAAAAGTTTTCACAGGTTTCTCCGCTTTAGTCGAGAGGAAAGGGGTCCACGTGATGAGCACGCTACATCTCCGCCCATCCGCAGAGCCTGCGTAAGATACCCCAACGCCGTTACGCCATCCGACATCGTCCTTCACACACCACCGAAAATGCAGGAACGTATTTAGTGCCATCCGAAATATCAGGTGGGAACTTTCCTTTATTTAATAAACTTCACACACGAAGTGCTCCGCAGGTTAGCGGGTAACACACACGCTAAAACCTGTAGCTAGAAATTAGACTCATGTTTCAAATTTAACATTACTGAACATGCTTTGTGAAGATATGCTAAAATGTGGACATTACTGACCGTGTTATAAGTAACTTATAATTATTTCTGTTTTGAACTGCATAGAGTCAAGGGTTACCTTTCCTTTATCTAAATATTTAATTCTATTACTGTGAAAGAGAAAACTGAGTTTAAAAATCTTTTTGACAATATTCAGAACTTAAGAAATTTTAATACTCGGAGAGTACTTGCATCTGCCTGCCATATGGCCGGTGATCCTGCAGGTTTCTATTTGTTTTCTGATTTTCTAATTTAAACTTCTCTTCATTTGGTTTTTTTTTGTTGGTTCAGCTTAACTGTTCAATTTATAATTATAATACTATAAGAGTCCTATATTTAATTAACTTTACAAAACGGAAGTGACACGTTTTAATTTTTAATTAACAACTAATTTACTAGGTACATTTTTAATATTTAGGTAACAATCTTAAACCTCGGTTTACTGTGATCACTGCTTCCAATTAATGTGATTAATCCTAGTGATGGGGAACAGGTAGATGAAAGTACTGCTGCAAACCTAAGTAATTGTTCTTTGAATTTAATTATTAATTATTGATTCAAGTATTATTGTATTATCTAATGATCATGGATTGTCTGCTCCAGATACTTATAATTATCATATGTTCATGAATGGTTCCTGCATTACTAATGCAATACAAACTTTTATTTTTGAAAGTAAAATATAAGAAGTAAAAGTTTATAATAAAAATAATAAATTCAGTAGGTTGGCATGCAATTATTCAATTGTTTAAAATACTTTCACATATTCTTGTTGTAATTAAACCACCATGTGTCTTTAAATACTTTGACATATTTTGTGTAATTAAACCACCATGTGGATTTAAAGAGAAATCTGAATGGATGTCAAGAATTAAGAAAACTCAAACAAAAATGATTGTACAACTAATTGTTAAAAAAAAACTTAAATAAAATCTTGTTATTGTTGATCAGCTGTTTTCTTGCAAGACCTGTCACTATTTCTCAGCACATTTTATTTCCATCTAGGCCACGTGCCTAGTCTTAAATATTAAGTTACGCCTTCCCAGAAAAAAAAAATTAATTTTTTTTTTTGAGTTTTGAAAGAGAGTGTAAAAATATTCTGGGACCAAGGGGGTGTCTCAGGTGCGCTTAAGTAGACTATACTGCAAATACTACCACCAGCTGTGTCCAATATGTAACTGAGTACATTTTCAAACTCGATAATATTTAAGTTTGATGTGACTTGTAAATAAACCTTGTATATCCCATTAACATAGCCAGATAATTTCTTTAAAATAAATATAGTGCTGTTTCATGTTTTCATGATTCTCCTTTATTTCTTAAAATTATTCTAAACTTTTATTATCTTGATTTGACAAAGTATAAGTATACGATAGCCAATTAATTCATTAGCCAATACATAGCGTATTTGTAAAATAAAATATAAGATTCTATACTTTTTCTTCAGCACTATAGCCCAACGTGAGCCCTGGCTTCCAACACGAATCTTTTTCAGCGTCTTGTATCCACTGCAATGTCAGTGTAACTCCTCACATCCAATCCTTCTGAGAACATCTAGTACATCGTCCAACCATCTAATCCTAGGTCGGCTTCCCTTTTTGCTTTTACAGACTTGTGCCTTCAGGATTTTCTTTGACATTCGCTGATCATGCATCCGCTGTAGGTGACCTACCCATTATATTCGTTGAGTGTTTATGAATCTTACAATATCCTCATCCTTTATTAGTTCATCTGTCTCAAGGATAATTCTTATTCTCTGTTCACCTTCTTTTTTAACCCTGCCATAAACAGGTATTTCGATCTTTGATCTTTCTTTCAAACCTTCTTAGTGTTTCTTGTAGATTGTATACTAATATGTTTTAATGTTTATCCTGAAATTAGAACCAACTTTTACAAATAAAGAAACATTGAATATACACGGTTGATCTTATATGGTTAGATACACCGAATATAGAAAGCACGGGGCATGTAACCAATATAGTCGGCGATTTAATTCATTTATAGTGTAACTCGTTTTCAGTTTCTTTCAAATATACTTGGTATAATTATTTACTTGGATTCTATTCAAGAAGCTACATGGTCTAATTAATTGGTCAGTAATAAATTCTCGCTTAATCGGTTCCGCTTTCCTCCATCACTGACGATAGCCTCCGTCGGCACGGGCTAAAGTGTTTTCATTGTGTCATTGTGAATTTTGTTAAGTTGGTCATATAATAGACCATGGCCTAACAGCCCGGCAATTGTTTACCAGTGAATGTGCAGTGTGATTATTATACATTATCTGTTATAATTTACGTTATAATTTACAGGTTATTCGGCCGCGGCATAAGATTAAATATCGGTATGGAGAACCATACATGATTTCCATGTTCTAAGATTTATATTTAAAATACTTTTCGATATGAACTGTTTTCATAGAAACTACTTCATTCTTCAGCCTTAACGACAGTACAGTGATCACTAACGTATACCACCTCACGATAGTGCACTCAATTTTCACTGACGATGGCAGTCGATAGCACTGCCGAAACGTCTGGTTTTGTAGAAAACATAAGATCAAGCCCAAACAGCCCAGGAAGGAATTATTTAACAACAAACTACTTCTTTGTTGCCGATAACGTAGTACACATGACATATAAATACAAATTAACCCCAACCCCTTCAACTATCATTTACATTTATAGAAAGTTACCCCCACCCCGTCCAACTATCCTCCTCATTTATAGGCATTTCATCTACGTTTCTACAGTGGATTATTATGATCTTCTTATCAGGATACTTTATTTATCAAAATTAAGTATTTTACTCTTTTTAAACCTAAAATGTTGCTGGTAAACTACACCTTTCCCGTAACCGATTTTTTCTAAAATAAAGAGGCCTTGAGTCCTTTACAATTTGGGAAAGAATACACAAATTTATTTGATTCTGTTTGAATTTACGGCAGTTATCGTTCGTCATAGAAACATTTACGGCAGTTATCGTTCGTCAAAAAACAATTAACCTTATTATCACATAAAACGTTGCAGGTAAACTACCCATTTATCTTAACTGATCTTCACCAACATCAAGAGGTCTTGCGTCTTCTACAATTCAGGTATGCATGCAAAACATTATTTGATTCTGTTTGAATGTGCGGCAGTTATCGTTTGCCATAGAAACAATTACTCTTGTTAAAACATTAAAAGTGGCTGGTAAACTACCCCTTTCCATTAACCGATCTTTACCAAAATCAATAGGCCATGAGTCATCTACAACTCAGGCACATATGTAAAAAATTATTTGATTCTGTTTGAATTTACGGCAGTTATCGTTCTTCGTGGCATACGTTCTCTTGTTACAACATAAAATGTTGCTGGTAAACTACCCCTTTCCCTTAACCGATCTTCACCAAAATCAACAGACTTTGAGTTCTCTATAGCTCAGGTATGTATGCAAAACATTAGGCTATTTGATTCTGATTGAATTTACGGCAGTTATCATTCGTCATAGAAAAAATTACCCATGTTAAACATAAAATGTTGCAGGTAAACTACCCCTTTCCCTAAACTGATCTTCAACAAAACAATAGGTCTTGAGAGCACTACAATTCAGGGATGTATGCAAAACGTTATTTGATTCTGTTTGAATTTGCGGCTGTTATCGTTTGCCATAGCAAATACCCTTGTTAAAACAAGAAACGTTGCTTGTAAACTACTCCTTGCCCTTAACCGATCTTTACCAAAAACAACAGGTCTTGAGAACTCTACAACTTAAGTCTGTATGCAAAACATTATTTGATTCTGTTTGAATTTGCGGCTGTTATCGTTTGCCATAGAAAAAAATTACCTTTGATTAAAAACAATGTTGCAGGTAAACTACCCCTTTCCCTTAACCGATCTGCACCAAAAACAACAGGTCTTGAGTACTTTATAAATCAGGATTGTTTACAAAATATTATTTGATTCTGTTTGAATTTGCGTCTGTTATGTCTCACGTTCCGACAGTTCGAGTACCATAGACTTAAATACTTGGAACTCTAAAACAATGGTAAAGATATCTCAAAAAACCGATAACAAATATGTCTTACTGATATTCGTCTTTCTTCTGATAACGACCGCTTAAGACGTCGTCTTTTCAACGCGAGGATGTAACGAAGAGGTTTTGTAAACATTACGCCACAGGCTAAAATCCCGAAATCTCTAACAAAAATTGTAGTCGAGTCCGGCCGTAAGATCCTACGAAATTATGTAAGCCTGTAGTTAATAAATGTTAACAAAAAATCTGTAAGTTATGCCTACTAACTTACAGTACACAGCCAGTACTTGACATCATTATTATGTTCTTGTTAAATCTGCTTCTTTCATAAACAACGTCCGTGATTTAGTTTTTTTGTAAAGAAAATGTAAGCAATGCTTCTAAACGTTAAGACCCTTTTCTTATACAATACTTATGTTTACGAATACAATATATAGTTTTTGTTCTAAAGCAGTAGCTTAATTTCATTGAAGGGAAGAGAGAAATGAAGAAAAAGAAAAGTAGTAAATGACTGCATACAGCAGCAGTATAGGTGCATATTACTTTCTGTTTCCCTTCAGGGTACCTCGTGACTTGACTTTAATCTCAGTTAATATCCAGACACAGATAATCCTAAGTACTGTGTCGCTTATTATGTATGTAGCGGGTAACCTAATTGGGTTTATATGCATATGTTACTAAAAAATATAATACATGTATACTATTTCCGTTCTTAGCTTAATCCTGATGTAAACAAACAGGCGTGGAACATCTGAAACGCTGTTTGCTACTTGAATTAGAGGCGTCTCACTCTGACAGAAGAAGTATAGACAGGGTACACATAATATTGATACTGTATGAACACATGTAAAATGTAATAATTTGTACTGACGAAAGTAAAATTTTTGTGACTCTCAGACCAACAGTGAAATATTTTATAACACCAGTTAATAGCTTTTTTATTAACCGTTTAAAAATCGCAACAAAATAATCAAGTTAAGTTTATTTAAAACGAAAATATAAGCTGTGATAATTACCAGTGTACTGTGTATTATCATTTGCTGTCAGAGAGTAGTTCAGAGTCTTAAATATCTGTGTCAGAACTTGTAATCATCACTTGAGTCATCGTTACTATTGATAACACTGTACACAACGACGACGGTAAAGTGACCCAGTTGTCATAGCTTATTTCCTTCCTTGATTATATGCTAGATACACTGACGTCATTTGTACGACCTTGGTTCAGTTACCTCTTTCTCTACCAATTGTTTTATATCAGGTAACTTATATGTTGTGTTGTGACGGGCAACGTATACTTTCCACTGTCTCCATATTAATTCAGTAGCATTCAGAATACAGTGATAAGGAGGAATCTTCCAAACAATGTGCTCCGACTTAAGTGGTAAGTCAACTCTCTTACATGACTACGCATGCGCGTAACACACTACTCTGTGAGCAGTGTCGACGCCCCTGACCAATAGTAGTGTTTCAGATTAACCACGTTGGTTTGTTTACAACAAAATTGAACCAACAACGGAAAAAGCACACATACATACACGCGCGCGCGCGCGCGTGTGTATATACTGTATATATCCCATTTAATATTATATTATTCAAAATAATTTCTTCTGCAAGTAGTGTATTACGTTTTATCGTTTTAATACCTGACGCACGTTTCACTGAAACACATTAGCATCATCAGGGTTTTGTAAAATATATATATATATATATATATAAGTTATATATATATATAATACAAACTGTATTATATACTTTATTATAAATTTCAATTTTCTATATATATATTATAACGATTCATATTAGCATCCTATCTGAGCGTTATATGAAAGTGTCTGACGGAGGCAGTATAGTAGCGTAAGCAAGACAGAGAGCGTACAATGGCAGCCATCTCACTCTAACCTCGTCACAGCGACATCCGATACCGGTACGAACATGAAAATTTACTCAATACAAATTATCAGTTCAACCTGTGATAACTTAAAAACTAATAAATATACGGCAATTCTGAAAACAGCATTGTATTCAGCAAGTGAAGCTTTATA
This sequence comes from Magicicada septendecula, assembly GCA_034769895.1. NCBI lineage: Eukaryota > Metazoa > Arthropoda > Insecta > Hemiptera > Cicadidae > Magicicada > Magicicada septendecula. Next base: position 139,273,230 of record CM068369.1, on the reverse strand, counting down.
AGTAGCCGCAATCTCAGTTAATATAATTAACAATTGAAGAAGTTATACGGAAGACAATCGCCAAAAGGAATAACGAGAGAATTATGCTACGTAGGAATCAGGTGTTTTCACACACACACACAGATAAAGACCTAAGCAACAATATTCTGTGGTCAGATCTTTCAAAACACGTTTGCAAATACCTGTAATCAATCGATTTGCAAACACAGGAAGTACGATTTTAACTAGAAATTCTCTGCAGTTTCAAACCTCTCACGGGGTGTTTCGTCGACCTGTTCGAGATTGTCAAAACTGGAAAAACGCATGATTTATTTGAACAACCAATCAGCATCCCGTATTTCAAACTGACGCCAACTCAAAGCGAGGGGTAGCATCACTCTTCGTTCGGATCTTCAATGCGCTAGTCGTGTATAATTTACGTACAGAAATTTTTAAATCACGCAAAAGCGTAATTAAGTATCAAATTCGAGAAGTAGTCCGCAGTGAAGATGAACTAGTACCGTTCAACAAATCTCGCTGCGTAAAACAACGTTAATTAATTAAATTATTAATTAATTAATCATCAGCCGTGGAGGACCTGTGCGACAGAAGGCTACAGCTTTTGTAATTGCCAGGGCATCTTCAACAGCATTGATCAACATCAATTCTTCTGTGCAAAACCATCAAAAGGAGGACCTCTACGGATTCCTATCTTCGGTCCAACGCATCAAACAGTAGGAAATAGATTCATTGATCAATGAAATAAGCACTAAACAAATAATAAAAGCAATAAACAATTTTTAAAAGGCACTAAGAATTTCACACTTTGTATTTTAATTATAAGATTAGCTCTAACATAGTATAGGAGTGTTGAATGGAAAGTGAGGTGTAGTATTGGACGTGCAAATTATTGCAGACCTGTTCTTTAGCATTGGTTTGGGAGATAGTAATCTCTTAATTAAACCAGATAAGAGCTATAGGTCGTTTGAACGACTTAATCGTTACTTTTCACACTCACTCAGTAGTTATAAGTGTTAAGGTAGAATTAAGTCCTACCATTAGCATTTTCAAGATTAAAAATAATTGATTAACCGTTAATTGAAATAATCAAGCAAATATTAAAGTGTTATTTGTAACGATTCCTTTTGAAACAACTATCACTGAACGAATCCTGAGAAAGAGTGTCTCCATGCGCTGAGCTAAGCTGAAACCGTGTCATTTGTATCTGGGATTTGTTCTGGCGCCCAGGTAAAGTAATATCACGGGTAAGTAACGTTTTATCTAAAATACAAATATTAGATAATTGTGTTAGATAAAAGGGAGCGTGTAGAGATTTGTTGCCGCATCTAAGGGGCACGAATAAATCAACAATTTATATATAGAAATAATTTATGTATAAATTTGGCGCGGCCAACTAAGAAGCTCGATTAAACTCGAAGAAACTCGATTCAGTAGACGAATTATATAAAAGAAAGTTATACAATTTGGCGTTGCTATTACCCAAGTGATTAGTTAAATTTTAATATTAATTAATTAGAAAAGAAGTGGAATTCAAGGTTACAAATAACTGTTAAATAATTGTTAAATTAATTCGTTCAAATTAAAATTAAAAAATGGCTAAATGATCAGCAGTAGATATGGCAGCAATTGAACAAATGTTTAAGCATTTGACCACTAAAGTTGAAAGTAAAATTGATGATACAAATAATAAACTATCTAGTGAAATAAAAGAAACTAATTGTAAAATTGATAGTACAAGTAGTCAATTAAATAGTAAAATTGATGAAAATAATAAAAGTTTAGAAGAAAGTAATCAAAAATTGATAACTGATGTTAATAATAAAATTGAACAAATTAATAAATATTTATCTAGTTAAATGAAACAAATAAATGAAAATTTATCTAGCCAAATAGAACAAAGTAGTAAAGAAGCTACATTTAAAATAGATGAATGAATATCTAATCTAGCTAGTAAATTAGACAGTACTAATAATAAAATAGATGAGAGTAATATTAGGTTTGGTAAGCATACCGAAGAGTTTAAAACTACGCTAGAAGAGTTTAGGAAACAAGTAAACACTAATTTTCGCCGACAAGACGAAAAACTATATAAGTTTAGAAACGAATTTCATGAAGCTTAGAACAAAAAGTAATCCACAATAATCATCAATTCAGCGAAGTAACAGCGGAATTAAAAACACAATCGCTTCTAAATAAAGAAGAAATCCAGAATACTAGGGAAGAGTGTATACAACTGGGTGAGAATATTAAAGAAGTTAAGAAACAGGTAGAGAGTAAGGCTAACATTGACGAAGTACATCAAAAGGTGGAACAGCAATTAAAGGTAATGCGGGAGGACCTGACTAAAGCAATGAAGTCACAGCAAACCAAAATCGTGATGTGTGGCGGCTATAAGGAAGAACCGGAAAACCTTGCATTTTCAGAAACCCACATGAGAATCCTGTGGAATTCCTAAAGCTGTTTGAAGCTGATGTAACTCGTGTAAATCCACTGATGGACGACGAGGACAAGAAGGACATGTTAGGCCGATTTCTCAAGAAGTGGGCAGGTACGTGGTGGAAAGTCATCTCGGACAGAGTTCAAACCTACTCAGACTTCAGAGAAAAATCCCTTGCTCAGTACTGGAACGTTCAAATACAAAGAAGGGTACGCGATCATCTAGAATTTGGTAAATATCACCCGTCAATAAATATGACAACCACCAATTATGTGCTTAACGTAATGGCGCAAGTCAAGCATCTAACACCACCAACAGAAGAGAGAGACCTAGTATATAAGCTAGCGCGTCATTTCTCAGAACGCACTAGAGTAGCAACCACTACTAGAGGAGTGGATACTCTAGAGAAGTTCATAATGGTTGTAGATGAGTGTCAAGATTTGGAGAGGGACCTACAGCGTGTAAGTAATCAGCTGAGTAACTACTCTAGAGGCGATCATCAAGAACCAACTTTCTACTCAACTAAGAGGAGAGACAATGAACGACCGAAAGAAAAAAGGTTTACACCATATCCGGGTAATAAACCCCAAAATCGGCCTGAAATTGAAGGGGAAGGGTAGAAGTAGGAGTGTAGAAAACAAACCAAATAAAGGGTATGAAGTATGTAAAACAACTATAACCTCTACCGAGCAGCAACCGTCGACTAGTAAAATAAATACGGAAAACGGGAAACCACTGCAGGTAAAAAAGAATCAAAACTAAACCTACCATTACCTGCAATGAAATCACCAAAGAAAACAGGTAAGAAGAACGTAGCACATAATATAAAACAAGTGAGCGATAGGGAGTTCTTGTTAAAAGAAGAGCAAGAAGTGGGTAGAAACCATTATCCTGAATGTCCGGAAATAATTTGTAAGATCAGTAATCTACTAGTAAGATCGCTTATAGACACTGGCAGTGAAGTTACCTGTGTCAGCTCAAAGTTTGTAGATAATTGTCAGTTGCGAAATTGTCCCAGACTACCCGTAAAACATTGTAATGTACAGGGAGCCACTGGAGCCAAAATGCAAAAGATAACTGAACAAATATATTTACCTGTCATTTTAAATGGTAACGAAACCCAAATTGTAGCTCTAATAGTCCCGAAACTCATTCATGATTGTATTATTGGGGTAGATACGTTACTCGAATGGAAAGCAGAAATAAATTTTAAAAGAAATACAAACGATGGAAATTAATACAAATAAAATAAATGTAAACTTTAAAGAATATAAGCATTGGAAGTCGGTAAGTGTCATAAAGAACTATAAGCAGATAAAGTCATTTCTAGGTTTAGCTAACTACTATCAAAAGTTTACAAGTAAATACGCGGAAAGTACTGTTCCATTGTTAAAGTTGTTAAACAAAGGGATTAAATGGAAGTGGACAAAGGACCACGATGAAGCGCTGCAACAAGTGAAAAGTCTTTTTATAAATACTGTTGTATTAAATCATCCAAGGATATGAGAAAGATTTTACTTGCTAACAGACGCCAGCAATATTGCTATTGGAGCACACGTGTATCAGATTGATGAGAAGGGCCAAAAAGCGGTATTAGGATTTGTAAGTCGCACACTTAAAGGGGCAGAATTAACCTATTTTACGACAGAAAAAGAGCTATTAGCGATAGTGCATAGCCTGCCAAAGTTTAGAAGTTATATTCTGGGTGCTAAACGTACTATAATCACCGACAATAAGGCGTTAGTATTTTTATTAAAGGGTAAATTGCTAGGTGCTCTTCTGACTCGTTGGATCTTGGCTATACAAGAGTATCAATTTGAAATACAATATTGTAAAGCGAAAGACAACTTGGTAGCAGATGTACTCAGTAGAAATCCACCATCAGAAAACAACATGGAAACAGATAACATTAAATGTAGTAGCAATGATATTGGTATTTACGCGGTAAAGCATATAACAAAACCTGAAGTAGTTAGACGACTTAAGGAAATAGGGACTCATCAACAACAAGAACCTAGGATTAGTGTAGCTTGGAAAAGTGCAGTTACCAACACCAAACCAGGAGTTTCTATATATGGAGGTAATCTATATAAGCTATGTTCCCATAGGAGGAAGAATAGACAAAATATTGACCCATGAAAAAATAATAGTTTGAGTCAATAAGGTATGTGAGTCAAACATGGTCAAATAAAATAAATATATAATTGTTTTGAATCAAGGTCAATGATAATAATAATAAATTTTATTTAAATTAATGTTTGTATTGTTATTTAAATTATTGACATTAAATAAGCCAAAATGTAGATTAAAATATTAATGGTCATATAAATTTCCAATATACCATGTTAGGATAAGTAATATTGTAATCTTTAGTTATAAGATAGATGTAAGGAAAATTGTATTAGTGCAAGTTTTGTGCGGAAAAATTGCGAAAGAATATGTGCAAATTTTTCATCAGTGTAAAACTGTATATTAAAAAAAAATTTAATGATTTATAAAATAATCAATTGTTTTATACCGAGTGGGGGTATATATAACGATTCACATTAGCGTCCTATCTGAGCGTTTTATGAAAGTGTCTGACGGAGGGAGTATAGCAGCGTAAGCAAGAGAGAGAGCGTACAATTGCAGCAATCTCACTTTAACCTCGTCACAGCGACATCCGATACCGGTACGAACATGAAAATTTACTCAACAGAAATTATCAGTTCAACCTGTGATAACATAAAAACTTATAAATATACGGCAATTCTGAAAACATCATTGTATTCAGCAAGTGAAGCTTTATAAGTAGCCGCAATCTCAGTTAATATAATTAACAATTGAAGAAGTTATACGGAAGACGAACGCTAAAAGGAATAACGAGAGAATTATGCTACGTAGGAATTAGGTGTTTTCACACACACACAGATAAAGACCTAAGCAACAATATTCTGTGGTCAGATCTTTGAAAACACGTTTGCAAATACCTGTAAACAATCGATTTGCAAACACAGGAAGTACGATTTTAACTAGAAATTCTCTGCAGTTTCAAACCTCTCACGGGGTGTTTCGTCGACCTGTTCGAGATTGTCAAAACTGGAAAAACGCATGATTTATTTGAACAACCAATCAGCATCCCGTATTTCAAACTGACGCCAACTGAAAGCGAGGGGTAGCACCACTCTTCGTTCGGATCTTCAATGCGCTAGTCATGTATAATTTACGTACAGAAATTTTTAAATCACGCAAAAGCGTAATTAAGTATCAAATTCGAGAAATAGTCCGCAGTGAAGATGAACTAGTACCGTTCAACAACTCTCGCTGCGTAAAACAACGTTAATTAATTAAATTATTAATTAATTAATCATCAGCCGTGAAGGACCTGTGCGACAGAAGGCTACAGCATCTGTAATTGCCAGGGCATCTTCTACAGCATTGATCAACATCAATTCTTCTGTGCAAAACCATCAAAAGGAGGACCCCTACGGATTCCTATCTTCGGTCAACGCATCAAACAGTAAGAAATAGATTCATTGATCAATGAAATAAGCACTAAACAAATAATAAAAGCAATAAACAATTTTTAAAAGACACTAAGAATTTCACACTTCGTATTTTAATTATAAGATTAGCTTTAACATAGTACAAGAGTGTTGAATGGAAAGTAAGGTGTAGTATTGGACGTGCAAATTATTGCAGACGGTTCTTTAGCACGGGTTTGGGAGATAGCAATCTCTTAATTAAACCAGATAAGAGCTATAGGTCGTTTGAACGTCTTAATAGTTACTTTTCACACTCACTCAGTAATTATAAGTGTTAGGGTAGAATTAAGTCCTACCATTAGCATTTTCAAGATTAAAAATAATTGATTAAACTTTAATTGAAATAATCAAGCAAATAATTAAAGTGTTGTTTGTAACGATTCCCCTTGAAAACCACAATCACTGAACGAATCCTGAGAAAGAGTGTCTCCATGCGCTGAGCTAAGCTGAAACCGAGTCATTAGTATCTGGGATTTGTTCTGGCGCCCAGGTAAAGTAATCTCACGGGTAGGTAACATTTTATCTATCATTCAAAATATATAGATAAGAGTGTTAGATGAAAAGTAGCGTTGTAATATATATATATATATATATATATATATATATATATATATATATATATATATATAATTAAACTTTTCAAAGCGAATTCGAATATTTTAAATACAGTCAGGTATCTTTGATTTGCCAAGGTCTGTTACTAAAAGTCTATTACAATAATACAACTCTTCATTTTCATGAGGGGGCATCATGTGTAATGAAGTTCTCAATACGAGTTACCAAAACAATGCCTGTCGCACCTGTTACGTTCTGAGATATTATTCCGTCTACATCAGTGTACTAATAGTAACATAATATATTTTTTATAATAGACGTACATAAAAAACCATAGTATTTTAAAATATGCTAGGTGTTGCCAAATATTAATTCTTCTTTCAGAAATGACATATCACAATGGGGAAGATAGGGAATACATTGCGTATGTGGGGTTTGTCGTTCTTATGCACTGCGCGACTTAAAATTTAGTCAACCAAAAATTAAAGTTACATGATTATAATTTTTAAACTTTTGTAATGTAAAAATCATTATTTTCTATCATTTTACGCCGCGTAAAAACACAAATTTTAAAATATTTCAAGCACAAAACCCAACAGCTTGCATTACCTAATTCAAGGATTCCCTGTCACAGTTTTTCCCTAGAATGACGCTACTTTCTTTATAGTACACGTACCTTTCAGTATTCTTTTACTATTAAGATTGATCGAGATTCAGAAAATGTTGCCAAAGGTATTGTTTATTTTCTATCACTTTTATTTAAAAACTTTACATTTTGACAATATTAGGGCGTTGTACACATAATTAAAGTCGTACATTATAGGTTGCAAAGCTTCAAAGCAAAGTACGTTATTTATTCTAAATGTACTATTTTCTTATATTTTATGAAATAGTCTGCAGGCATTTTTCTGTAGTCGTTATTGGTCTCAGACATAATGAAGGAAACGTGCCTGTTCGCTTACAATGTTCTTAAATTTTCCTTTAAGCTTATAAATCAAATAAGCTAGTAAAAGTGTTACTTTACTGTGTATACACCCCAGTAACAAAAAGAAATAAGGAAGAGACAAGCAACAGTAAATGAAAGAAGAACAAAGGGATCCACGTCGTATGTGTAGTACCTGTAGTTTTAAGAATTAATGCCCAAGTGACGTATTAAGAAAGTAGAAGTGGTTTATAAGGCAAACACGTCATGTTACGTCACAAATCGTCAAAATACTATCACACTTTACTGAAGACAGTTCAATAACGCTGGCTATGAACATGTGCAGTTACTATTTAACTTTCATGTAACACAAGGTGTTTACAATACAGGTGATTACAGGTGTTTCTCAATACCCATAGTAGCAGGTACACGGTGATATTACTAATCAATGAAAGTGACAATAATGACTAGCACAGATAGTGCTTATATACACTATTATTTTAATTTAGAAGAGACAATTTTTATCTATAAACTACACACTTCATTAGAGAATATTGTGTATTCTGTTTCCATGTCTATTTGTGTATTAAGGATATATAGTTATCCTATATACAAAATATAACAAAACAGATACAGGCACTGTAACGTAATATGGCTCCCAACGGAAAACCATAATTTCTAGTGGGAGAGAAATGAGTCTACAAACATATTTTTTACTCGCTTGAGTTGACATTAGCGGGGGACTCAAGGAAGTCCTTGTGATATGAACTCAACGCTTGTATTGTGTAAAAAAATAAAAGTTAGTCTTAAATAACGAAATTTCTCCTACCAAAGAACGTTACTTCAAAAGTTAAAATGTATCATTCACATCTGGTAATATGGGATGATGCAGCGTTGACAGCGTAATAACAAAATCATACCATTAGCAGAAAATCCTTTTTACTTATCACTCTCTTTGTCAAAGAGTACATATAGTTAAATATTTCTATTTATCATCAATTTTTGAATGTCATTTGCCAATTTGCGGCCCTGCTGCACTGCATATTGTTCTAAGCGACTTGGGAAGTCGTCTATTACTCCTCGTAACATATCGCCAGGATTATTGGTGACGAAGCTTCTGATGCGGAAATTCAATTCCAACGCGGTGGTACATCGTGTCTGGCTTGATGTACCATAATACAAAAAATTTACTATATGTGATGATGGATGGATGATGCACGGGCGTCTTGCGCCCTAATTTGTGTGCGTTGTCCAGGCCTAAGCCTGATGAACGCCAGGTGCCAACAGGTCAGCGCGGTCGTTTGCTCTGCTCAAGGATGTTATGGTGCAGTCCGCGGGTCCATGATACATTACATGGCCACCACGGTGGCAAGCTTATGCTTTTGCTTCAGCCAATTGTCCGGCCAAGGCGCGACACCTTGGTCCCCTCAGGCTAGCCTTTGGGAACGTGGTGAAGTATATGTGAGATCGGGAAACCAGAGTAGCCAATAGATATTACCTTAACTAGAAATTAATTGCTGTGGAAAGGTGTATTCCAAAATAACCATGCGTATTCTGACCGTGTGCTCAGACTCCTAGTTTTGTTGGAACTATAAATTGTCCATATTCACTTTCAGCATCCGAGGAAGAAAGAAGTTTGTAGCATCCTTAGATAACGATCACTGTGGCAGTTACAATAACACGTTCGTCGTCCTCCAAAAAGTACGGCCAGATAATTCAAAGGAAGTATCAATACAGCACATAGTGACAAGGACGCTGTGCGAGGACTTGATGTGCAGTGGGTTTACATGTCACCGATAACGTAAATCTTGATTATTCATAGAACCGAATAATTTAAAGTGTCCTTTATCTGAATCAGTGTAACATCGGTAGTATTTTTGAAGGAGATCACACTGTACTGCAAAACTATTCGCGCGCAAGACTAAATTTCTTGCACAATTTGAAGTTTACAAAGGTAAAATAAAGACCCTGATGCCGGGTCATCGTCCTTCTGAATATTTAACGTTGTAGATTGTCGTCGTATATATGTTCTTGAGTTACACAAGATTGCAGCACGAACACTTTCAATCATTATTTGTGTAACCACTGTTCTTTTGTTTCCTCCTGCTTTACGATTACAAGCAAATGATGTTAATCTATAGGAACTTACTCACCTTCTAACAGTGTGATCATCTTGCAAATTCCATAAAGGTCCCGAGCTGAAATATTGCCTGAATACAATCTGCGTAGCACTTACATATTAGTTATTCTTGAAACAAGTTTCAACAGAGAAATCACGATGCTCAGAAAACCATGTCGAATAAGAAATGGAAATGTCAGTTCATTGACAAAAACATCTCAACAACATTGTACCGGAGAAGAACCCCAAAATAGGATGTAGGACTAATTAATCTAAATAATCTAAGTATTAAGGTAAGTATATTACAACGATACATATAGCGTACATAAATGTAGGCGTGTCGAGACTCACGTTCAAGGGCGACATTTTTATGCAACACTACAAGTGCAAATATATATTTATTTGTGTTTGCGGAGCCCCACGACCTTGGACGACAATTTATGCAACAGATTTATTATATAATTTAAATTTGTGGAGCTCCACGTCCAGGGCGACAAATTATATAACAATATAACTCTGTACGTAAGTTGTATAATTTATGTTGTATGTGCATAAATTTACATGCAATTTAATTTGAATAGCCCCACAATCTTGGAGCGACAAATATGCAACAATACAACTTTGCAAATTTAAAATACTTTAAATTTGTGATGCCCCACATTAGAAGCGACACTTATGTAACAATACTTACTTGCATAACTTCAATTTAATTTGGGTTTCAGGTGTATCTGTAATAAGAACTCGATGTAACGTGTAACGGTATTTCAAATTTATTTGGTACTAATAAAATTGTGCGCATGGTACTTGATTCGACTTAAAACAATCGTTATTACTTTGTTACTATGCCGTAAGGCTTACTCTATATACATCCTTACTGACTAAATATTCTATTCTATTAATTATTTTTTACAAAAATATCATTTCCTGACTACTCAGTCAATTAGTGTGCTTCGAAATATCAATGTTTAAATATCTTTTTGGATATTGTACTGGAAACTCAAAAATAGTAATAGTTACTGAATTTATCTTTTTTTTATCAGTACTGATTTATAAAACGCTAAATTTTATGTAATGCTTTGCATTCTTTTCATTTCAATATTAATTTGAGCTCTTATTTACGTTAATCTTACTTCAATAACATCTATGATTTTAACTCTCTATATCTATAAAAACATTGGCTCTTACTTTTAAATAGAACAAGAATGTCTTTAATTGTCTTTGAGTTAATTGTTCGATTAAGAGATAAATAAGTTGTTTATCACCTTATTGTCGTCAATCATACTCATTGGATCCATCTGTAATCGTCCTCGTCTCGAACTCGGCATCGATTCCTCTTGTCCAGCGTCGCTCCTCTTATCCAGCGTCGTTTCCTCTAGACTTCAGTAGTGTTCCTCTTGTCCAGCGCCGTTTCCTCTAGAGTCCAGCATCGTCTCTCTCTTGTCCAGCGTCGTCTCTCTCTTGTCCAGCATCGTCTCTCTCTTGTCCAGCGTCGTCTCGCTCTCTGTAACTAAGTCGTCAGCTCTGTCTCTGGAACTTCTTCCCGTGCTGTTTCGGACGTCAGTTGATCTTCTTATGTGATTCTGTTACTAATTAAAATTGCTTGTTTTTATACCACAGTTACATAACTGTATGTAACTGGAAGGATGAAACTATTTACGAAAGAATTAAATACTTTGTGCGGACGGGCAGAAGCTCCCGCTGCACTGTGTGTGATCGAAAAAGAGAACAACTGTAGCGTGTGTGTTCTATTTATACCCACGTCTTGGTGAACACCTGCAGTTGTACGAAATCGACATGTCTAAAATTGTCTCTGGGTTCAGTCCCCCCCCACTCCTTGCATATTTCGCTATTTCTTATATTTCTGCGAATTGCAGAGTCCTATAAGTATACTCTTATACTCATCTTACAACTATTTTCACTACACATGTTCACTGTATTTTTGGACATTGCAACTTAACCCTTTCGCTCTGTACACAGTTATTTCACCACTACACTCGTATGGTGTGTCCTTTTCATGTGGTTTTTGTACACAGTATTTAGTTATTTTTATTATATTTTATTGTGTTTTCGGATTTTACTCCGTATTTATAGTTTATGAATAATTACGGAAAAACAGTAATTATGCAATTATTCATCTTGGGGTGGTAGACTCGCAAGCATAGACCTGCGTCACACACACTAGCAAAATAAGAGGAGTAATGGTGTACACACTTTCAGTTACATTTGTGTGTGTGTGCACGTCGATTCAGGTCGAAACACCTGTTCATAATTTTGTCTGAGCCAATCTTGCAATCCCTGACATGCTTATTTCTAATACATTATTAATTATTTACAGTTTATTAGGTATATTTAAATTTTTATATTCAATGATCACTTATTTGTACTGTCGCATTATCCTTCTGCTTGGTAATAAAAAAATTTATTATTTTATTAGTTTATTTAGTTTATTATTTATTATTTAGTATTTTTATTATATATTATAGTATTTTTATTACTTGTTATTTAGTTTATTATTTTTTTTAAATTTATTAGTTTATTTATTATTTTTTTCTTATTATTACAATGGTTTAATAAAAAAATATAACAAATAATAAAGAATAGTATTCGTCATTTCTCCCTTAATTGGAGTGTACATATACGTCTCACCTCCCCTCTTCACACGCTCACTGCTCGTGACCTTGCAGGGTGGCTTCAACAACAGCTGATCTGACTGGTTTCATTGACCTCGTTATTTTTATGTGTAGAACTTCCCAAATGACGTTGCGTGGAATTTACCAATTTCCTTCTTCTGTATCTCATCATATACGATGAAAGTGTGTTGTCCTACACGCTGTCTTAACGTATACGGTCCATTATACAGTCTGAAGAATTTCTTTGCCGTATTCTCGCTTCTTTTTCCAACAGGAACAGCTTTGAATAGTACATTCTCTCCTACATTAAATTGTTGAAGTTTGTGAGTTAGATTAAATCTATCTACTCTCTTGTTACCTCTTTCTATTATTCGTTGCTTTGCGTATTCAATTTTTACACTTATTGGTACGGGTACATTCTGGTTATTAGGTTTGTGTATATACTTGGTCCAAAATCTGTTTAGCTTCTTATCTTCTTCCAATTCCATTGGAGTATATCCTGTTGTTTCACTATAATTTTCGTTGATGGCTTTTTCAAGAAATGGTAAATATTCTGTCCATCTATTGTGTTCATCATGGCAGTATATTCGTAAATATTTACCTAATTCTTTGTTAACTCTCTCAGCAAGGTTTCCTTGAGGATGTCTTAAGGATGTGAGTACAGGTTGTATTCCATTTTCCCTTAACGTCCTCTCCCATTTTTCACTCTGGAATTGTACACCTTGATCACAGAGTACCTTCTTCATTTTTCCATATGTCGGAATATATTTCTGCAGTAGTATCTTTAGAACAACTTTGGTTGTGGGTCGCATAATTGGGTACAGTCGGACTGCCTTGGAAAACACATCGATACATACCAATATGTGCTTCACACCTCGACTTGATCGTGGTAGTGGTCCCAGAAAATCCACTGCAATTAGCTCTCCCTTTTTCCCTTTCTGTATGCTCTGTATTTCTACGCATGTGTGTAAATTCGGTCCTTTAACCGTTTGACACTCATAACACTTCTTCAGTTCCTTCTTTATTTTTCGATACATATTATTAATCGTAAAGTCCTCTCGTGGACTCAGGTAACATTTGAGAGCGGCAGCATGTGCTAAACTCTCATGTGCTGGTTGAATTAATTTCTGTAACATGTCGTTCGTTAGTACTATCTTCCAGTCTTGTCTTACTAACCTGACAAGAATTCCATTAAGTACCTTATAATGATTTGGTAGCTGTTCTTGGTCCTTCATCTCCCTTATTGTCACGTCCAAATCTTGTTGTTGTGCTAAATCTTTTAGCATTTGTTTTACTTTATCATTCTCTTTAAATTTTATTGATAACAATCGTACTTCCTTTTTTTCGCTCTCATAGACTTCTTCACATTCTTCTTTGATGTATCGGCTTAGTCCTAAGAATGCTCTTAACTCTTTGAGATTTCCGGTATAGGGAAATTAGTTATGCTGGAAATTTTGATAGGATCGGGTTGAATACCAGAGGATGAAATAACGTGACCTAGGAATTGAATAGAGGATTTGATAAATTCACATTTGTCTACGTTAAGGGATATGTTCGCTTGCCTAAACTTGTTCAATATCGTGCTTAGGTGTTTTGTATGTTCGTCTAACGTTTTAGATACAACTAAGATATCATCTACAAATACCATGATGTAGGGTTCCACCTCAGGTCCTAGGGCTCTTTCTAGACACTTTACGATGGCTGCCAAACTCGTGCTTAATCCGAAGAGTACTACCCTGTGTTTGTAGCATTTATTCTTATACAGGAAAGAGGTGTACTTTCTATTCTCTCACGAATTGGAATCTGCCAGAAACTTGAGCGTAAATCTAGCTTCGTCAGATACCTCGCTCCTTCACACTTAGTAAATAATTCGTCCGCAGTTGGCGCACAGTCATACTCCTTTAATACAATGCTGTTCAGCTCCCTCATGTCAAGGCATAGACGTATCTCACCATTTTTCTTTTTTACTACCATTATAGTATTCAGGAAGTTGCTGTTCGATCGCTCTATGACTCCACTTTCGATCATGCGCCGAATTTCCATTTCAACCTCTTCCTCATATCGCATTGGGATAGGGTATGTCTTCCTAATGACTTTCGTAGGGTCTGACACAACTATAGAGTGCTCGTATACTGTCTTCTGCGTCGGTACTTCACTATATACATCATTGTATTCTTCTGTTAATTCGTGCAGTTTCTCTTCCTCCTGTGTCGTCATTCCTTCATCTGCCGCATGCACATGTCGAGTTGGACCATACTGTACTTGTGGCTTGTACAAAGTAATAGGTGTTTCACTTACCTTGCACTCTTCTTCCTCGCTGTTCATATTTAATTCATATTGAACATTTTTATAATTACACACAATTGTATTATCATTAACATTAACCTTAGCATTTATTGCATTTAGTATATCGATACCTAAAATTCCATCATAAATCAATTTATGCATAATTATCATGGGGTGTTCTAATTATAGTTTTTTATATGTTAGAGATACATATGCTTGTTGTTTAACTCTTTCTTTTTTATTGGTAGCTGTTGTAATATTTAAATTATTTACGGGCAAAATTGCAGTATTTTAAAAATATTTCTTATTGCGTTGAACCCATGCAGCGTTAAGAACTGATAGTTGGCTGCCGGTGTCAACTAGCATCCGTATTTTACACCTGTTTATGCTTACAGTCACAATAGGGCATCGTGTTTGCTGTGCATCTCGCTTTATATCCTGTTCGGTGCTTAGTAATTCCTCCCTAATATCGCAGGGGTATATGTTGTTTATTTTATAATTTTGCTTCCGTTTATTCAGTCATTGTGACGCTTTTGATGTAGACGGCCGATTGTGGAATGTTACTGTTTCCATCTCATTCATTTTCTGGCTATCTCTCTTCAATTTTTTATCATCGTACCCTCGTACTGCGGCAACGCGTTTGTCAGCTGGTTTTGAAAACTGTTTACGATTGGACGACCATACAACGTCTCCTTGTCGTTTAGTTGTATTTATTCGTTCAGTGTCTGTAGCTGTGCGTATTGTAGTGTTGTACATTGGTGGCGAATAATTTATTTTGTAATTATCATGGGACGGTGTAGTGTTTTGTATTGCTTTCTTGTCATCTCTGTGATAATTATAATGGTGATTTGCGTGTTTTTGTTCCCAGTATTGTGTGTTCTTTCCTTTATTGATATTCTCCGACTGTGTCACAAGGATTAAAAATTCTTCTATGGTTTTAATTCCCTGCGTATAAACTGCTAACTGGATATCTCGCTGAAAATGGTAAGATAACTTTGAAACAATTTCGTTTTCTGAGAATTTAGGTTTAAGATGCTTTACACGTTCTATTTGCGTAATTGTGTATTGTTGAATACTCTGCTATCCTTGTGCATTGAACTTTCATATTCGAGTTGATCCCGTACTTGTCGTTTGGTATGTACATTCCAGTATCGGTTCTCGAATGCCTCACGAAACTGCTGATATGTACTGACGTTATCTCTAATAATAGAGTACCATTGGCTGGCTGAATCTCTAAGATATCGCGTGACGAAGTCTATCTTCTCGTCGTCATTTATTGCACTCCCAATCTTTTCTATTTCCTTCTCTACTCTAGCTAGGAATTCCATACTGTTCTCCCCTTTACCACCTGAGAATTTAAGTCTGCTCCTTTCTTCCATTGGTGTAGGAAATATGGTCATTTGGTTCTGTCGTCTTCTTAACTCACTTCGTAGCTGGTTCATTTCCTCTTGAATTTCTTCTTTCATATGCGATACGCCTCCCGAACGGTCCTTCGTAGTTTCTTCAATTTTATTCTCAATAAATACAGTACGTTTTTCTATTTCTCTAAGTTTACTGGTATTTGCTTCCGATACATTATTAATAGTTTGGATTTTATCATCCTGCTCTCGCGTTATAGTAGTTAAAGAATCATTTATTTGTTTATGCGTTTCTTTTAAATCTTTTCTCCACTCGAGACGTAATTTTTTTGTTTATTTTCAATCCGTACAACTTGCTCATATAAGGATTGTTTAAAATTATTCTCTAAAGTATCAATACGTATGTTGGTGTCACCAATTTTTTCGGGTAACTGTGCATTACTGTCGATTATACTTTGTTTTATTTCTATGTTGTCTTGTTTCAACTGGAGATTATCAATTTTTAACTCTTCTAGACTCTCTGCGATTTTTATGGTGTCTTGTCTAAAATTTTCAGTTTGTTCTTCTAATTGTTGCTCATTAGATTCTTTTAATTCGTCTATTTTAGCATTTATATGTTTCGTTTGTTTTGTGCTTATTACGTCTACCCAGGCACGTATCATCGTTTGAAACGCCTCTACGTCCAAATTTCCTGGAGTCGTCATTTTAAAGTATTATTTAAAATATTTAGTAGTTATTCTTTAACAATTATTATTGATAACCGTTCCCTACTTATTTATTTATTTCTTTACTTTTATTAAGAGTTATTATTACTACTCATTACAGTTACACCTGTAATAGACAAACAATTTTATTTGTGGGCGCTAGCTGTGTTATTACACAACAATTAACATAACACTCAGTTAATGATTAATATAAATAATTATTATTACATATAATATTTTTTTTATTTAACACACTCTTATTTTTAGAACAACCATTTAGCTACAAAAAAATTTTAATAGTTAATTGGTGGGGATTGGTCCATACGTTCATGGGCTACAATTTATGTTATTATAGTAAAAAATAAAACCATAAAATAGTATTAGTGATTTTTACTCGTCAATTTATTAAAATTATAATCCATGAAAGCTCACTAAAACTATTTTATGGTTTTATTTTTTACTATAATATGTACTATAATATATATAGTATATAGGTGATACTATAATCACCAAGTAAAGGCATCAAGCATTAATTACAATTTATGTAACAAATTTTTGTATACAAATTTAGGCATGTTGTGCCCCACGTCCGGGGCGACATTTTTATACAACGATACATACACATAAATGTAGGCGTGTCGGGCCTCACGTTCAAAGGCGACATTTTTATGCAACACTACAACTACAAATATAAATTTATTTGTGTTTGCGGAGCCCCACGATCTTGGACGACAATTTATGCAACAGATGTATTATATAATTTAAATTTGTGGAGCCCCACGTCTAGGGCGACAATTTATATAACAATATAACTCTGTACGTAAGTTGTATAATTTATGTTGTATGTGTATAAATTTACATGTATTTTAATTTGAATAGCCCCACAATCTTGGAGCGACAAATATGCAACAATACAACTTTGTAAATTTAATATAATTTAAATTTGTGATGCCCCACATTGGAAGCGACAACTTATGTAACAATACTTACTTGCATAACTACAATTTAATTTGGGTTTCAGGTGTATCTGTAATAAGAACTCGATGTAACGTGTAACGGTATTTCAAATTTATTTGGTACTAATAAAATTGCGCGCATGGCACTTGATTCGACTTAAAACATTCGTTATTACTTTGTTACTATGCCGTAAGGCTTACTCTATATACATCCTTACTGACTAAATATTCTATCCTACTAATTATTTTAAAAAAAATATCATTTCCTGACTACTCAGTCAATTAGTGTGCTTCGAAATATCAATGTTTAAATATCTTTTTGGATATTGTACTGGAAACTCAAAAATAGTAATAGTTACTGAATTTATCTTCCTTTTATCAGTACTGATTTATAAAACGCTAATTTTTATTTAAATGCTTTGCATTCTTTTCATTTCAATATTAATTTGAGCTCTTATTTACGTTAATCTTACTTCAATAACATTTATGATTTTAACTCTCTGTATCTATAATAAACATTGGCTCTTACTTTTAAATAGAACAAGAATGTCTTTAATTGTCTTTGAGTTAATTGTTCGATTAAGAGATAAATAAGTTGTTTATCACCTTATTGTCGTCAATCATACTCAATCATTGGATCCATCTGTAATCGTCCTCGTCTCGAACTCAGCATCGTTTCCTCTTGTCCAGCGTCGCTCCTCTTATTCAGCGTCGTCTCCTCTAGACTTCAGTAGTGTTCCTCTTGTCCAGCGCCGTTTCCTCTAGAGTCCAGCGTTGTCTTTCTCTTGTCCAGCGTCGTCTCTCTCTTGTCCAGCGTCGTCTCTCACTTGTCCAGCCTCGTCTCGCTCTCTGGAACTAAGTCGTCAGCTATGTCTCTGGAACTTCTTCTCGTGCTGTTTCGGACGTCAGTTGATCTTCTTATGTGATTCTGTTACTAATTAAAATTGCTTGTTTTTATAATCCAATTACATAACTGTATGTAACTGGAAGGATGAAACTATTTACAAAAGATTTAAATACTTTGTGCGGACGGGCAGAAGCTCCCGCTGCACTGTGTGTGATCGAAAAAGAGAACAACTGCAGCGTGTGTGTCCTATTTATACCCACGTCTTGGTCAACACCTGCAGTTGTACGAAATCGACATGTCTGAAATTGTCTCTGGGTTCAGTTCCCCCACTCCTTGTCAATTTCGCTATTTCTTATATTTCTGCAAATTGCACTGTCCTTTAAGTATACTCTTATACTCATCTTACAACTATTTTTACTACACATGTTCACTGTACTTTTGGACATTGCAACTTAACCCTTTCGCGCTGTACAGTTATTTCACCACTACACTCGTACGGTGTGTCCTTTTCACGTGGTTTTTGTACACAGTATTTAGTTAATTTTATTACATTTTATTGTGTTTTTGGATTTTACTCCGTATTTATAGTTTATGAATAATTACGGAAAAACAGTAATTATGCAATTATTCATCTTGGGGTGGTAAACTCGCCTGCATAGACCTGCGTCGCACACACTAGCAAAATACTGGTGTACACACTTTCAGTTACATTTGTGTGTGTGTGTGTGCACGTCGATTCAGGTCGAAACACCTGTTCATATTTTTGTATGAGCCAAGCTTGCAATCCCTGACATGCTTATTTCCAATAAATTATTAATTATTTACAGTTTATTAGGTATATTTAGTTTTTTATATTCAATGCTTAGTACATCACTTATTTGTACTGTCGCAATATGTAAGTAAGACATATATATATATATATATATATATATGATGTAATTTTAATATTCGTTATTCTACTGTACAGCTAGAAAAGCAACGAATTTGTTTTTCAGTGTTTAAAGTGAACTATGAAGTAACTGGTTAATACGCAGGGTTTAAACAAAAGCGATTCATTTGTTTAGAACAGGTCTTCATCCATTACCCTACTGCCTACATAACCTGGTACTTTGGGACTGCAAGTTTTGAATTTGAGTAAGTGTGAGTGGACAGATTATATAACAAACAATCGGTACGGAAAATGTGAAAAAACGTGTGACTTTTGAACGTACGTTATAAAGATAAAGCTAAAGCCAAAGAGACTTACAACGTATAGGTTACTAAAGTTTGAAAGAAAACATAAAATTTTAAATGGATTGCATTGAATGGGTTTAATCTGCTACTTTTACAGAGTGAATTACAAAGAAAGCTCAACGTTTTCAGATTGTAGTAGAACATATTTCATAAAAAGGGTAGTTGTATAAACTAACCCAGCTTCTACCGGGCAATTAAAACTTCCATTACACAGGTAAGGGGAAACGCTTAGTAGCTTATAATGAATAACTGAGAAAACATTATGAATGAGCTATATATCATAAGAGCGGAGAGTATTCACTGTTGATTAATATTTACCTGTTTTATTTTCTCGTCTCAACTTTCTGCGTCTACACAGGTACATTCTGCTACAAACAAAACACTGGTATCTGCTACACATCTTTAATGTCTGAAATGAGAAACGTCACATACTTTCTAATATACTGAAGTGTATAAAATAATTTTTCCGCACTTTCATTTCTAAAAGAATTTTATGTATTAGGCTGCAAATAACTTAAGTTAATATTATTACTGCCATATGTAATTGACAAGTATAACTACTCTACGATGTATTTAATATTTTCATATTTTGATGTTGCTGTAGTTTTGGATTGTTCATCAATGCTGATTTCAGCTCTGCAATACACTTACCTATGACGTTTATTTTTTTTTTTTTTTACAAATCGATAAAGTTTATTTCTACTTTTGCATCCATTTTTGATATTTAGATTATTTTGTTATTTTCTTCAATGAGCATTTATTATGTTAAATATATGCTAAAATAGTTGGCAGATTCCCTCCAAACATCAAATGGTGAGACAGTTTGATTTCCCCTCTTTGAGATTATGCTTGCGCACACTTTAACTGTGCAATAATATGTTGATCTTAGTCTTTACAAAACGTGTTCACGATGACGCCTAAATAATACAGACGTATTCTTTTACGTTTTGTAAATGTTATTGTTGCGTCTTAGATGCTCTCGAAGAATCTTAAGTTAATCTTAGAACGCTTATTGAGGTGCTGGTATGAAATGAAATGATGACGTGGACTGTATAAATTCTTGCGATAATAATTTATTGGAAATTAACAAGACATAATTGCTGTACTGGCGCGTGCAGTTTTAACGCGGCGTAAATGCCGGAGAATTAATATAGAATTAAATATGGAAAACTCATAACCATGTATGAGGCCGATATCGCCTAAGTAAAATTAGTGCATGATGATCATGCTAAATTATGGAATATTGAAACTTATGTAGCCCTGCGACTAGCGAACAAGGCGAGTTGCCTGTACGGAGTCTAGCAAGGAACTAATTTAAATTTGTCTGCTGTCGGCCTGTCTGAAACCGGCAGCAGATAACAGATATAAAAATGACGTCACTACACGCACCTGCAATGCAGCAGTTCAAATTACAAAGTTTTCATAGGTGCAAAGTTTAACCAGTTATGTTATCGTAAAACAGACAAAAGGCATTATAAGCTTTGTTCAATAACCCTGCTTTCCTTATTTTGGTATTATGATAGGGAACAGTATAAAATTAAGCTTTCATAAAGTTTGTCAATTCTGTACGGAAGCAATAGGATTCTGAATTTAGGATATGAAAAGAATTTTATTTTTTTTTCATTCCTATGTTAAGGAGAGAACTCAAAAACCATGTGAGTGTTTGTTATATTTTTATGACTAATATTGAAAGCTGTAATGCGGAAAGCAAGAAAAATATTGTGTATCCAGATATTACTTCAGCTATTAGGCAAGTACCACGTGATGTGACAAATTCAGTGTTTACTCGGTATTCATATGTAGAAGAAACAATTACAGATAGGAATTTTTGATCATGGAAATTACACTGAATTTTACGCGAACTGTCAAAATAATTTATCCGTTACTGAGATGTTAAATCAACATGATCTCAGTGATTTAACCCGAGACTTTAATCTTTCCAACAAAGCAGCTGGGCTAGATGGTTTATGGCTAAAAGGTATAAATCCCTTAGCACAAGGCACGTCATTTTCATGGTATAGGATTAAGGAAATGACAATCTTCGGTTTTTCTAGGAGGACGGATGTATGGTATATTGTAGTGGGGTGGATACTTTGTTTATTTGTTTCGGTGTCCAGTATGATCGAGCTGATTAGAAGCATTTTACAGTCTTATGAAATATAAGTTTTAAAGGAGTAGTATTCCGCAGTGAATCTATCTCACATAGATCATTATGCTCTTCATAAACGAGCTTATAAAAGGCTGTAATATGTTTTAGGAAACGTTAGCTATAAAAGACAATCTTTCAAATTTTGTGGGGATTTGAAATTCGTAGGAATGCTACTTCAACAACACACTAACTATGCAAAAGTATGCACTTGCTTTATATGCAAGTGGGATAATAGTCCTAAAGACTGGATGGCTCAAAAGAAAACAAAGAGTATGTGGATTCCGGAACAAAGAGTATTGTCAATATACCCTTAGTTAAAAGGAATAATGTATTACTTCCTCACTCACGTACTAAATTGAAACAATAATAATGAAATAATAAACAATAACTCTGTTAGAAAATGTAGCGTGCTGTCAATATTTAACTACAATGTTTCCGTAAATATGTAGTAAAAAAACGAATAAAAAGATCTTTGCTGGCCCTCAAATATGAGGAAAAATGGAAGATAGGAATTTCTGGAAACACAGCAAAGTTATTGGTAAATTATAAAGACCAAAATTCATGAAATATTGATTAAGATTACTTCGAGCTTAGCTCGTCATAGGTCGCTATATGAGCGTTTCTCTCACAACGATTTTTCCACACGAAGTGTGAAGAGAGGTGGCTAGTAATGGGGATGGCTCTTTTTCTAGCTGACTTTGGGACCTTTGTCAGTGCTTTGTTTCGATGTGTAATGGTTCCGTAGTGTCTGCGAATTTTGGGAGTAGGTTTGTTCAAGCATTACACCTTTGTGAGAATTTCTTTCATTGCGCGATCAACCGTATTATCAAATTATTTACAATTATGTTTTAGGAAACTGTGTTATATTTTGCTTTTGTGTGTATTTCAGGGCATATAATGGCTTTCTAATGTTAACTTTTATAAACTATTTTAGTTTAACTTTTGCTATAGTAGTGACTAGCTTTATTAGTGTGTTAATTTATTTCAATAAGTTATTTATGTTGTGACGTGCTATATTAATTTGAATTGTAGTAAGCTTTCCTATCACAAGTAAAGGAATGAAAATTTTTGACTTAGCGCTTTGAATGGAATGAAAAGAGGGAAATGTGTGACTGCCGCTGTTTTTCAAACAGAATTGATTAAAAAAAATTATATTTATATATTAGAGGAAAATTATGTTCACGATATCAAGATAGATAGTCATGTGAATGTATAATCAGACAGATATATCAGAAAGTGTAACCCCTGTACCGATACTGAACAATCCTGTACCCGTGAGTCAGACAAGGTGTATAACCATAACCCTCATTTTAGAAAATACCATCAAATAAATGTTTTCGATTATTTCTGTGAGCACTAAAAGAAGAAAAATATTATAATACATCTACCAGGCATAAAATCTGTAGCAAAAAAGGAAACAAGCGAACTACAGAAACCCATCTACTACTGGTTTTTGCACAGTGAACAAGTATGCATTACCTTGTACTTCATAAATATTTAGAAACATTTATTTGAAGACTACGCACTGTAGACGTCAAATATATTCAACATAAAAAAAATAAAATATTAAAATAAAAGAACACATAAATAATATAAAACAGAAACCTGATTTATCATTTCAGACTGTGACGAATGTTCTGTGTGAGACAAACGTTCATACGCGACCAATACGTAACTCTTTAGGTAGCGACCAATGACGGGTTAACAATATGAATAAATTACGCTAAAATATAGGTATAAAGGTACTTTCCCCCATTCTCACATCAACTTTCCCCCAGATAACCTTCGAGGTGGAAGTAAATAGCAAGGAAAGTGGTTTCACAGAGACATAAACGATAGTGCAAAAAGACACCAAGCAAAATGGCAGATAAAATGGTGGCAAATTATTGCTTCTGTGATTGTGAAACAACAGGAAGTGCTAAAAATCTTAGAGAAATTTAAACTTTTCTGCAAGAGAAAGATATTAATAGAAATATTAAGAGCTTATATTTTTACAATGGTTTACAGTACTTATATTTTTTATGTTCTGGGTATTCAGGAAGTATTATAGTTTCAATGGAATAATAAAAAACTTTGATTTTGTAAAAATATTCCGTTAATTTCTGTTTGTAATACTGAACTATTTATGATCAGTATTTAATGACTATTATTTCACATAATATTTGACTTACTTTTTACACTATATTTGTATATATTATAAAATTTAGTTCTTTATATGGTATTGTCTATTATTTGATTCAAAGTTACAGATCAAATTATATTTAAGAGCTTATAAATATCTGTTAAGGTAAAAAGTGTATCACAACTACTTTAATAAATATTTAGTGTAATACTTTAAACAATAAATTGTAAAAAACATGACGTGTTAGAACAATTTCAAATGCATTTATGAAATCAGCAAGGTTCATAAAATACAAATTACATAGTGTCAGAAAATATAAATTAAAACTTACTGTAATGCAGAGAGGTGCATTTAATAACGTTATGTAAAATTCTGTCGGAGATGACGAATAGAATTTCTATAAAATAAAATTCAGTCATGTGCATTATTACTGATTAACCTGAACACAAAGAAAATTTGTATGAATATTAAACTTTTGTTAACTATTAGCTATTGTATTGTAGTGGATTATTAAATTCTCCAAAGTGGTTATGACTTATGAATGCTGTTACACTCACTATAATGTGAGTTCCTTCGAATTTTAAGAATTCACCTTACGTTCCACAAATACATGCGTTCTGTCATTATTAACAAGTAATATCAAGCAGTTAGTCAGTGCTTTAGGTAGTTGTAATGAAGTATTACTGAACTGATGTATTACGTATTGCAATGACGTATTTAGATACGTCTGTATTACTGAACAGTATGTATCTGCCTGCTACTACATACTTACGTATCGCGTGTGTCTCACACAATAATTCGTTCTCAGCCAGGATAATATTGTTACGACGGTCTCTATTTAATCGTAGTATGGTACAATGAAAAACAAAATAAAGACACCAATTAAGTTACTGATCACCAGTTTTAATTAATCACAATTAACAGTGTGAAATCAACAAGTTATTCAACAAGCTTATACTCGTGCAATAATTGAGTTACATTTGTCCGTACGCAATAACAGTGTCTACTGTAAAGAATTCCGCCCTAATTATAACACAAAACACTTTGCTACAATACTTCTACAAACACTGGATCCGCGCTAAAGTAATCGCTCAACACAACTATCTGACAATCTGGCTGATATGGCTTTTTATAGGTAGCGCACAGCTTCTAGAAATTTTCCATCCTCAATTAGCTGTGCAAACTAATGCGCATCTCAAGTGTTCTTGAAGAATCTTGACCATACTCGAGTCTGGCTTTGAATGAGGCACACACTTGCTCGGCTGTGGAAGGTGGAAGACGTTTCTAGGCGGTTTGAAACGGTTCTCGTTACAATATTTTAAGCAGTTCTGGTAATTCTGCATCTATTAGAGTTTATTGCTCAGTCACTAATTGCGCCGTACCGGACGAACCACTGTGATATCTTAGCCACTATCGAGTCACAAAACAACAAAATCCTTATGCTTCAATAGACCCTAAATCCATCACCTCGTAAATATCTGTGTATTATTAGTCACATTGTCACTTCCAGCTCCAAACGGTTTTACTATTTATTCAACTACGCTCCTTTACAGAATTCCTGTCGGTTGACGCTCTGTCAAGCCTGTTTACGCCTCCGGCTTTGTTAAACTTCTGTACTGTTGTCTCGTATGCCTAACCGTTAGAAAGACTTGCACTCTCACTGTTTTCTTTGCAACATAATCATGGTCTTCTTTTTTTTTGTATCGGCCATCTGAGTACCACATGCAATTTCAATTCATTATTCCTTGTTCCATGGTCTTCTTTATTATTATGTTTTGTTACAATGTTGAAAAATTATTTTTTGTTCTTTTCCTCATAAAATATAAAGCAACCACAACAGATAGTAATGAATTATTCTCGTTAGTAAATATCTTCGTGTTACTATTATTATTTAGATCATATTAGCCACTATTAACTGTTTTGCAATTTAGTCAACAATTTTATTCTTATTGAGACGTTTTAGTAAATACAATAAATGTTAGTTTAATGTTTCTTTTTATTTTAAAGTAGCTTCTTATAACTGAGAATTTTCATAAACACAAAAAGCTATATAAAAACGCTTTATGATATTTAAAAGAGAACTTTTATTTAAACTGTATAACGCACATGGATCACTACAGAAGCGCCCTGTCTGAACCATATAAGTTTGCAAGGTCAGCTGTGACAGACAGACATAGCCACAAGGCTTAACTGAAAAGTGCTATTTGTAGCTTATTATACTCACATTTTATATAATGCGTAATTACATCGAAAGGCCAATTAAAAAATTCAATCAGTATTAATCATTTTTGCTTTATGTTTTCATCTTGCCGTAAAAATCTATTATTTTCTTGCAAATAACAAGAACGTTGATTTATAATATTTTTAACCTAACAATAATTACTCTCGTTTAGTTTCGTTTTCGTAACAAAGTGTTTCACATTATCGTACGATTTATATAAATTTTATTGCAAGCTATAATTGTAGCTTTTCCAGCATTATGTTTTGTACAGTATTCAATACATTCTTAGTCCACATAAAACCACTAAACTGTGAAAATTACACTACAGCAGTTTATATGAAATACTTGTTTGGATTGTGTTATTCTTCCAAGCAAAGTGCACATATTTTTCTTTAATGGTTACTCGTTTCAGACAAAGCGTACAGCGTTTAAGAATTCAGTCGTACTGCCCTATTTAAGTAAAAGACTCTCTCTCTCTCTCTCTCTCTCTCTCTCTCTCTCTCTCTCTCTCTCTCTCTCTCTCTCTCTCTCTCTCTCTTCTCTCTCTCTCTCTCTCTCTCCTTTTTTTAACATATACACGCAGTCTCAAGACTTGAAAAGAATTCTTTTAATGAAAATATAACTTTAATTGAAAAGTTATTACTTACTTATAAGTTCATCCCAATTCATTTCGTGTATTTCGTAAGTTTCTTATTCATTTCGTGTAAATTTGACACTTTAAAATTTAACAAAATTAAGGCAATAAGAAATCTATTATGGTTGCTTCCATTACTTAACAATTTCAAACACTACATTTTTTATACAGAATCCCTTAACTTTGTTTACCCGTTTTCTCTTACTAAGTTAACCAGTTGATCCATCCATATATATTTATTCAATATCACGATCATCTTCAAGGATTAAACCGAGGATGGTTTGTTCCGATCTCAAACAGGCAAACATTAGAGCTGGTCTCTCCAGCGCTTCCTCAGACGTCCTACATCTCTCCGTCCCCTCCGAATTGTTCCGTAGTTCAATAGTTGTTTGGGAATGCGGCAGTCATCCATTCGGCAAAAATGTCCCCACCAATTCAGCCGACACTGGGCAATCCTGTCGAGTATACTCATAATATTAAGTTCCTGCCGAATATCTGTGTTTCTTCTATGATCATGGATAGTATACCCTGCCACGTGCCTGAAAAATCTCATTCCAGCTGCTTGGATGCGACTGGCCTGGCCTTTCGTTAAAGTCCCATTCTCAGACCCTTAAAGAAGTGTGGGAAGAGCCATCGTCTTGTAGAGTTTTAGGCGCGTTCCTTTACTTGCTGACTTAAGAGTTCGCACAATAGTCCCGCACATAAGTTTGAACTTGTACAAGTTATTCACAACGTCGTTGCTTCCATTATAAGTCACACTGTAGCCCAAGTATTCAAAATTGCTAACTTGTTCCAGGGCAGTACCATCTATAACAATGTTTGCCCGTATAGGATCAGTTCCACGAATAGTATCACCTTGGTCTTGAGTGTTGATATTTGCAATCCAGAGTCTTTCAAGATTAGATTGAACATATATGTGTTCCCATCTGCAACCTATTTTCCGAGTCCGATACAATAGGCTGGTAATACGCAAACAACAAAATATCAACTATTGATTGACCATTCATAAAATGCTCTGGAAGAAACCTCTGCCAGTTTTGTATTACATCGTGAATATATAATTTGAAAGGAGAAGGTGATAATGGGCACCCTTGTCGCACTTCACAATTGATCAGGCCCACTCTAGAGTTGTTCTCGGCTTTCCTGCTTCAATTAATATTTTATTGAAGATGCTTAAATTGAAGATGCTTAAGACTAACCTCAAGATCAAATTCATTAAAAAATGCATGCTAAATAAAATCACACCATAATTCGCCCAAGTTAAGATCAACAACAAATCCATAAGTTCAATTAAGACATAAATTATGTCTCAGGAATTTTGGTTAAAAGAAGAACTTAAACAGCTTTATATAAAGAAAATAAGTTTAAATCGTACGGTATATCGATCGCATTTAGAAGTTTTAAATACACTGCACCAGGCAATTATCAACAACGTTATCGGAACCGTAAATACACAGATAACAAACACAACAAAAGTCATCATAGCCACGCACAATAAGAAATTCACTGATTTACAACGCGAACAACATACACATAGGGACATCAAATGTAAACATGTTTTCCACAAACGAGTAGACAACCACACTAAAATGATATTCAGCGAAGATGAGATAAAGTTGTTATCAAAAGGATTAAATTATAACCTACCCAAAATTTAATAAAAATAATTTAGTACAAGAAGTAACTAACGCCGAAGCTGCTCTAAAATACATTAAAAATCAAGGAACACAACAGGAGGGACGATCTATAATCAACAAGCTAACACGACTACTAAAAATCAGCAACAACGATATAATGCCTTCAAAATACAAAGAGGGATTTAAGACAGCAAAAAATATCAAACAAAAACTCGAATTAAATGAAGCAGCAATAACAAAAGCCGACAAAGGCAATACATTGGTTATCATGTATAATTCAGATTACATAAAAAAGGGTTACGAGTTCATTACCTGCAACAACATTGAACGCCTGAAGAACGACCCCACTACAAAATACACAAAACGATTAAACTCCGTTATTAATGAATGCACAACGTTGTTTGACAAAGAAACTAGACGCCAGATTAAACAGATGAAACCGCGGGCCCCCATATATTACTGGCTTGCCCAAAATACACAAAGAACACATGCCTATACGACCCTTAGTTAATTACACATCTGCGCCTAGTTATATAGTAGCTAAAAAACTACAACTCATTTTAAAAAATAGTATCAAACTAACGAACGCTCATAGCGTAAAGAATAGCCTGGAATTTATAAACAACATAAGGAACGTCAATTTTGACCCGAACTATAAACTAGTCTCGTTTGTCATTACCAATTGATACACTAACATACCGGTAAATGAGACTATAAACATACTTCAAACCAACTTGATTAACACCGCAGTTTTAAGCCAACAGCAAATTCAAGAACTACTGTTATTGTTACGAGTCATATTACAACAAAATTACTTTATATTTGATAACAAGTTTTTCGAGCAGAAAGAAGGATTAGCGATGGGTTCCCCGCTCAGTGGTCTATTGGCAGAAATATACCTTAATTATTACGAAAATAAATATCTTTTGTCTGCTCATAACAAATTGCACGAACTTTTCATTTCATAAACCCGATACGTTGATGACACCTTTATAATATTCAACGGCACAAATAGACAAATCGATTTAATGCTCAAACACATCAACAACATAAACGGTAACATTAAATTTACTATGGAAACAGAGAAATATAATAGGAAGTACGAATTTGACTAGAAATTCTCTGCCGTTTCAACCTGTCACGCGGTGTTTGCTCGACCTGTTCGAGATTGTCGAGACTGGAAAAACGTATGATTTATTTGAACAACCAAGCAGAAGCCCGTATTTAAAACAGACGCCAACTCAAACCGAGGGGTAGCGATACTTTTCGATCGGATCTTGAATGCGCTAGTCGTGTATAAATTACGTGCAGAAATTTTTCAATCACGCAAAAGTGTATTTAAGTAAGAAATTCGAGAAGTAGTCCGCATTGAAGATGAACTAGTACCTTTCAACAACTCTCGCTGTGTAAAACAACATTAATTAATTAAATTATTAATTAATTAATTAATAATCAGCCGTGAAGTGACCTGAGCAACAGAGAGCTACAGCATCTGTAATTGCCAGAGCATCTTTCTACAGGATTGATCAACATCATTTCTTCTGTGCTAAACCATCAGAAGGAGGACCTCTACGGATTCCTATCTTCGGTCGACGCATCAAACAGTAAGAAATAGATTCATTGATCAATGAAATAAGCAATAAACAAATAATAAAAAGCAATAAAAAATTTTTAAAAAACACTAAGAATTACACACTTTCTATTTAATGTGTAAGATTAGTCATAACATAGTATAGGAGTGTAGAATGGAAAGTAAGGTGTAGTATTGGACGTGCAAATTATTGCAGACCTGTTCTTTAGCACTGGTTTAGGAGATATCAATCTCTTAATTAAACCAGATAAGAGCAATAAGTCGTTTGAACGTCTTAATCTTTACTTTTCACACACACTCGTTAATTATAAGAGTTAGGGTAGCAATAGGTTCTACAATTAACATTTTCAAGAAGTTTAAAAATAATTAAAACGTTAATTAAACACACTAAAGCAAATTTTAAAGTGTTATTTGTAACGATTCCCCTTGAATCGACAATCACTGAACGAATCCTGAGAAATTTGTGTCTCTATGTTCTGAGCTAAGCTGGAACCGTGTCATTAGTATCTGGGATTTGTTCTGGCGCCCAGGTAAAGTAATCTCACGGGTAAGTAACATTTTATCTATCATTCAAAATATTAGATAAGAATGTTAGATGAAAAGTAGCGTTGTATGAATTTGGCGCCGCAACTTTAGGGGCACGGTTAAACTGCCAAATTTATATATAGATGTAAGTTATATATATGAAATTGGCGCGGCCAAATAAGGGGCACGATTAAATCACCAAATTTAGCACAAAAGAAAGTTATATAATTTGGCGTTGCTTTTACCCAAGTGATTAGTTAAATTGTAATATTAATTGATTAGAAACGAAGTGGAATTCAAGGTTACAAATAACTGTTAAATAAAATTTGTTAAATTAATTTGTTAAAAATAATAATAAATTTTAAAAATGGCTAAATCATCAGCAGTAGATATGGCAGCAATTGAGCAAATGTTTAAGCAGTTGACCACTAAAATGGATGAAAATAAGAATCAATTGTTTAGTGAAATAAAAGATACTAAAAATAAAATCGAAATTACTAATAGTAAAATTGAAAGTACAAATAGTGAATTATCAAAAACAATTGAAGAAAATAATAAAAATTTAGAAGAAAGTAATCAAAAATTAGTAAATGATGTTAATAATAAAATAGAGCAAACTAATAAATATTTGTCTAGCGAAATGAAACAAATAAACGAAAATGTATCTAGCCAAATAGAACAAAGTAGTAAAGAAGCTACATTTAAAATAGATGAAGAAGTATCTAATTTAGCTAGTAAATTAGATAGTACTAATAATAAAATAGATGAATGTAATATTAGGTTTGATAAGCATACCGAAGAGGTTAAAACTACGCTAGAGGAATTTAGAAAACAAGTAAACACTAATTTTCGCCGTCAAGACGAAAAACTAAATAAGTTTAGAAACGAATTTCATGAAAGGTTAGAACAAAAAGTAACCCTCTTTAATCAACAATTCAGCGAAGTAACAGCTGAATTAAAAACATAATCGCTTTTAAATAAAGAAGAAATCCAGAGTACTAGGGAAGAGTGTACCCAACTGGGTGAGAATATTAAAGAAGTTAAGAAACAGGTAGAGAGTAAGGCTAACAGTGACGAAGTACATCAAAAGGTGGAACAGCAGTTAAATGTAATGCGGGAAGATCTGACCAAAGCAATGAAGTCACAGCAAACCAAAGTCGTGAGGTGTAGTATTGGACGTGCAAATTATTGCAGACCTGTTCTTTAGCACTGGTTTAGTAGATATCAATCTCTTAATTAAACCAGATAAGAGCAATAGGTCGTTTGAATGTCTTAATCTTTACTTTTCACACACACTCGTTAATTATAAGAGTTAGGGTAGCAATAGGTCCTATAATTAACATTTTCAAGAAGTTTAAAAATAATTAAAACGTTAATTAAACATACTAAAACAAATTTTAAAGTGTTATTTGTAACGATTCCCCTTGAATCCACAATCACTGAACGAATCCTGAGAAATATGTGTCTCTATGCTCTGAGCTAAGCTGGAACCGTGTCATTAGTATCTGGGATTTGTTCTGGCGCCCAGATAAAGTAATCTCACGGGTAAGTAACGTTTTATCTATCATTCAAAATATTAGATAAGAGTTTTAGATGAAAAGTAGCGTTGTAATATATATATATATATATATATATATATATTCACGCCTTCAATGTCAAACGCCTTCTCAAGATTTATTCAATGTATATATAACTATATCAGACAATCAGACACACACACGCACATGCACACACGATCGCTCATGTAGGTTTCTGCAGCCCGGTGTCTTAGTACGTATTCTTGTTCTTTCTGATACATCTGTATCGATGTGTGTTTTCTATACCCATACTTCTTCTCTAATTCAGTCTTTAAGATATGATGTTTACGTTTCCCTTCATTTAACTTTGACCGGCGTGCTGCCTTGGCTCCTCATATAGGTTCGCTTTCGGCAGTTACTCTTCGTATCTGCATCGTCGGTGTGTTTGTTGGAAAAAGTAGTTTGCGTTGTAACAATTGATTGTGTACGTTACGCCAGAAATTCAGCCAATGTGGCGTTTGCGAATCTCCAGGGCTACTTGATTTTCCTTTTGTTCTGCTACTGTAGTCACTGGTAGCGGTAATTTTCAGTGTTCGGCTTCTGTCTGGGTCGGACCAACGTTGACTTGTTTCCCAGCTTTACGGATAAGATGCGTTCCTTTTTCCTTACCGTTACCTTTTGTTTAACACGGCCAAGTACGAAATACTGCAGACTACACAGACTAATTCACATACATCAGAGTTTTTGTTGATTATATTTGTTGATTCCGTGTTCTCATGCTGTTGTTCTATTTTCTAGTATGTGTTGTTGTATAGTGTTCCTTCAATATCGTACGGATACTGTATTTCGTGCCTTCATGGAAGGTCGAGTTTTCTTCTTTCCAGCCTCGTTTTCGTACTTCTTCACCTTCGTTACAAGGTACTGATGGCTTTCCTTTGGAATGACGATTCCTGACACTACGGTTAGGGCAAAAATCGATATTAAACACAATATAAAGACATGTACATAACATAAATGTTATTGAAAATATTCAGGTACACACCTGTTTGTGTTACTGTGAGAAATATTTTAATTAAGTTTAATTTTGTATGATAACTAAAAAAGTGGCGTTTAGCAACTCAGACCCTTCTCGAGAACAATTTTTAACATGATTAGAAACGTGTGACGGAGTGCATTTTTACCAAGCCGGGACACTGCTGGCGCTCCTAATGGCTTAAATCGGTACAAAAGGGTGCTTCCTTCTGCGTCTCTGAAAGTGCCGCAAATTAAATCACTTATTTACTTTTGCCTGATTTTCTGAGTATTTGTTTCTGGTTTTTTCTGTTTGTGTACAGTGAAGCCGTTTCCCAGGTGCGTGTCTGTGCGTTTTATCATTTTACTTCCACGTTCCGTAAGGAAATGGAAGTATGGTAATCGCGAAAATAAACCGTGTTCGAGATAAGGGCTGATTCTGATTGTACAAAACTCAGATTCTGTTTGAAGATACTTTTCCTCAATACATGAAGAAAAGTGCTTTTCCGAAATGCGTCTGTGCGTGTGTTTGTTCGTCTGTGTAGAATTTTGTCTATATAAACAAACCTCCTCTCAACAGTCCGTTAAGGACGAAGGCGTACCGCGCGGCTTTTGTGTTAGTATGACGGTGTATGTCTAGTACTACGCGCCACCAGCCGCTAGTTGCGGTATTCACAGCCAGGAGGTGGTGCTGTTATCTCAGCGCCTACTCAGTTCTGCCTCACGACGCTGAGTTCACGCCGTACGGAGCCTCCGCCGGGAATTGAACCCGGGACCACGAGCGCGTCAATCGCCCGCTTTAGCCACTAGACAACCTGGAGGCTGGAATTTTTTCTATGGCGAACAATAATTGCCGCAAATTCAAACAGAACCAAATAATTTTTTCTATGTGAGCCCAAGTTGTAGAGGTCTCAAGGCCTATTGAGTTTTTGGAAATCGGTTAAGGGGTAGGGGTAGTTTACCTGCAACGTTATACATTTTAACAAGAGTAAAGTACTTGAAAATTTATTTAAACTTTTGTATTACTTCCATGTTCCATAAGGAAATCTAACTATGGTGATAGCGAAAAAAATTGTTTTCGAGATAAGGGCTGATTCTGATTGTATTAACCTCAAAACATGAAGAAAATTCATTTTTAGAAAAGTGTCTGTAAATTATAGTAAAAAATAAAACCATAAAATAGTTTTTGTGATTTCCACTCGTCAGTTTATTAAAAATATAAAAACCATGACAGCTGTTTCGGCAGCACAGTGCCTTCATCAGATGGTGTAAGCTGACTAATTTTCGTACAAACAATACGGAATATAAAATATAATACAAGTGCTGTTGTATAGAGAGCGATAGTAATCTCGTGTCAATAAGATTTATACACATTACACAAACATATAACATAACATATACCAAGTCTATTTATACAAATTAAGCAGAGGCGAGCTATTTAGATCTAACTGATCATTTAATAATACATTTAAATATTTGTGTTTATTAATTTCAAGGGTTTCTAATAAATCAAGCTTTGGACCTTTATCAGATAAATGTAAAATTTCAAAATTGTCATTATAACTATGGTCTTTTTCTAACAAGTGATTTGCATAATTTGATTTGCCATCATTATATCTAAAACTATAATTGTGACCATACATTTTTTTTTCGAAAGATCTACCTGTCTGTCCGATATACACTTTATTACAAGACCCACAGGATAATTTGTATACACCAGACTTTTGCAGTTTATCTGTTTTACTCTTGTTATTTTTAATATATTTTCCCAAAGAAGACTGCGTCTTAAAAGCTATATTTACATTCCTTTGTGCGAAATATTTACCAATATTATCAGAAGCAGAACCTATGTAAGTGAGAGTGTGATATCTTTTAATCTGTGTTGAGGGAGGGTAAACTAGTTTTAAAGCTTGTGAATAAAATTTTTTGTTTAACAAGTGATCTATGAGGCTAGGTTGGTAACCATTGTTGACAGCTATTTGTTTAATAATGTTAAGTTCTGATTGGAAATTTGAGTCTGATAACGGAATACTAACTAGTCTGTGAATAAAACTGTGAAAAGCAGCCAATTTATGTGAGTATGGATGTGTGGAAGTAATGTGTATTGTCATATCTGTATGTGTAGGCTTATGAAAAATACCGAAGTCTAATTTATTATTGCATTTTGTTATTGTAAGGTCTAAAAAACTGATACTATTGTTATCTTCTAATTCTAAGGTAAAGCTAATATTTTTGTGTAAATTGTTAATGAAATTAAGAAAGATCTGTAATTGTCTACGTGTACCTAGAAAAATTGCTAAAATATCGTCCACATATCTATACCAAAAAATAAACAATTTGAAATAAGGGTGTGCTCTAATTTTAGTTTCTATGTAGTCCATAAAGATTTCAGCTGCCAAAGGGCTAAGTGGATTTCCCATTGCAAGCCCTTCTTTGCCAATATAGATCTTTCCATTAAATTCAAAGTAGTTTTGATTAAGGCAAACCTTCAGTAAATTCAAGATATCCTCTCTCATAAAGGGGTTATTACAATTTTCAATTAATAATTTTTCTACAATATCTATTACATCAGTCGGTGGAATACTCGGAAACAAATTTCTCACATCAAATGATAATAAAACAGCTTTGTCTGGGATATGTGAATCTTTAATTCTGTTAATTAAGTCTAGTGAATTTTTAATACTATGTGTTGATTGAAATTTGCATTGTGTTTGTATAATCTTAATTAGTCTTTTAGATAATTTAACAGAAGGAGCAGTTACATATGATACCACTGGTCTAATTGGATGGTTATCCTTATGCAATTTAATTAAAGAGTAAAGCTTTGGTGGCTGAGGATTCATTACTGATAAAAAATCCAAATCTCGATTATCAAAGAAAGAACAATTCTTTATAGCCTGTTTAACATCTATTTGAAATTTAAAAGTCGGGTTAATATCAATGGGTTCAAAAGAGTTCAAACATTCAAGTGTCTTGTTTACATATTCGCCTTTGTCGATAGCAATAACAGTATTGCCCTTGTCAGCGCGGGTAAATATTATATTATTAACTACAGATTTTCTCTTAATTGAATTAATAGTTAGTCTATTTTTATTGTTAAATGGTAGAGTCTTAATTTGTTTAGCATAAAGAGAAGTTAATTTATCCGCTACAATGTATTTGTTCAATGGTATTGATTCGGAATTTTCATGAAATTTATTGTACTTATTACAAGCTAACTCACAATCCACACCTAAAATTTCAAACTCCTTATTATAATTTGACGGTTGTATATTATATTTGAAACCCTTTTCGATCAGTTTAGTTTCAAAACTATTAAAAGTTACGTTGGTCAAATTCATAAAAAATTCTGTATGTAGAATTTTTTCTATGGTGAACGATAACTGCCGAAAAATCAAACAGAATCAAATAATGTTTTGCATATGTATCTGAGTTTTAGAGAACTCGAGACCTATTGTTTTTGGAAAAGACTGGTTAAGAGGAAGGGGTAGTTTACGTGCAATATTTTACATTTTAACAAGAGTAAAGTATCTAGTTTTGACAAATAAAGCATCCTGAAGAGAAATTCGTAATAATCCACTATAGAAAGGAAAACAAAATATCTATAAATGAAAAGCGTAGTTGAAAGGGGAGAGGGTACTTTTTATAAATAAAAATGATAGTTGAAGGGGGAGGAGACAATTTTTTTTATTTTTATGTGTACTATGTTATAGGCAACAAAGAAGTAGTTTCTATAGAAATATGTTATTCAATTTGCCTAATATAAAACTCGATTTTTAAGATGAGAAATTGTTTTTAGAAATTATTGAACCGAATTCAAGTAAATGATTTTAAATATAAATCTTGGAACATGGAAGTCACGTATTGTTCTCCATACCGATTTTAAAAAGTAATAACTGTTAAAAATAAAATAATTTTGTTGCCAGGCAACCAGTTTGTTGCGTTAGGAGGGAGGGGTGTTTTTTGAAAATTGCTGTGCTGAAATCAAGTAAAGTACGAATATTTAATTTTGAAAGATAAGATGCATTAGAACTTACATATGATAAAACTATTACTTTATGAAAATATAAACATCATTAATGATGGGGATCGGTTGAGGAGGTGGGATGATTATCTCCGCAGATCAGTTTCTTTATAAGAATAAAGTACCCAATTTTTATAGATAAAGTGACTCGAAAATAATATTATATTAAACGACTACCCCATAGTACAAAAATATTTATAAATAGTTAAAATAGTTCAAAGGTGGGAAATTATTTTTTATAAATTGTTAAACCGAGTTCAAGTAAATTATTTTAAATATAAATCATAGAACATGGAAGTCATGTATACTTCTCCATACCTATATTTTGTTAGATGTCACGACTGTCTACTTGATTGTCGTAGGTACAGTGGAAAACAAAATACAAGACACCAATTACGTCACTAATCACCAGCTTCCTTTAATTGTCACAATTAAAAGTTTATAATTAACTCGAACAATATTTTTAGTCAGATTTGTCCACACGCAATAACAATGTCTATTAATAGTGTTTCACACAATTATCAACACAATACTACTTCACTTCGACAACACTCAATCCACACTAGCGAAAATCGCTCACGTAACTGAACTGAAAATCCGGCTGCTATGGCTTTATATAGGTCCCGCAGAGGTGCAGTACAGCTTTGCCTCCTTACTGCACGCCAGCGGCTTAATGCGTATCTCTAAGTGTTTCTGGAACTCACTAGAACCACCTACGTGAATGACGGAAAACAAGCCACACTGGACGGGGGGAGTAGAGAATGTTCTAGATTGTTCTTTTACAATACTTTTACTTGATGCTTCATGTAATAATAACGTAACCAGTAATCAAATTATGTAAAACATGGCGCAGAGCGATCGAGAACACTAGGCCTCGATAAAGTGTTCCTGTACTCTCAGAATTAGTCCGAAAAATTAGGTCCTTCTTAACTAATACCTTGTGTTATCTTGGTTAGAGACATGTAACATGTATCGTTAAGGATGATTTAATCAGTTCTTACACAATTAATAGGTTGCGATTTACGATAAACGCGTTTTCATTCTTAGAAGTGTTTATTAAAATTGACTGACTTAACGATTATTGTTGCGTAATTATTACAAGTATTTAGGAGTTTTTGGAACTCGTTTACAACTCCCGAATCAATTTTAAAATTAATGCGGTGACACCTTAACTCACACAAGCGGTGCCAGAACTGTAACATTTTAGCCATAGAAGTCACGAACGGAAACATACTGTAGTATCATTGGCGTATATTACAAGGCAATAACAAAACAGAAAATATGTGACAGTGACTATTGAGCTAGATATTCAAGAGAGTTATTAAAATAATTTATAGAAAATATAACTATAAGGAAAAGGTTATTATTTACTCATAAGTTCGTCTTTATTAGAACATATATTCACTTCGTGTGAATTTGTTGAAATCACAAATCTTAACAGATTTACCTAGATATACAGAAGCAATTAGAAGAAGAAAACTGTGAAACAGAAGAACAGATAGCGGAAGCACAAACTATGTTGCTGTAACCAGGGAAACAAAAAGTAAAAATAAACTGGAATCAGTGGAAAGGAAACAGAAAACGGAGCAAGAAACACCTGGAAACTGAACAAGGGCAGAAACCTACTTCTAAACAGCTGGGTGTACTTCTGAATTAACAATTTACTACAGCATCTGAAGCAGACGAAGCAATGATAAGAAGACGATCTTCAGTAGGAACTTAATTAAAAATATAAAAATAAAGTATTTTAAATAAATTACACTGTTTAATAAAAAATTAAATTTACTATCGAAAAAGAATTTGGAGAAGCAATATCTACAATTAAAATGGATAAACTTTCAGAAAATATAAAACGAGAAAATGGCTTTTTGTCTGTAGCGAAATTTCGTTTATTATGTCCATATACAATATTTTTTCTCTCCACTGTTTTACACCTATCTTAAAATATGATGCTGCACCAATAACAAGGAACACGTGCTGATATAGGTATGTGTTACTATCATCCCGTCAATGTTTCCTATCGAAGGAGCTGAAAAGTAATCTATATCTATAAAAATGAATGTTTGTTTCTTTCTTTCTTTCTTTGTCCCGTATGCGTTCCTATACCATTCATCCGATTGCGATGAAACTTCGGTGAGTTGTTGTGCGCACACCCGCGAAGGTTTATGAATTTTTTTCAATGGGGCCGTTTGGGGGGTTCTTGGGGTCTTCCACATCTCCTCCTAAACCACTGGACCGATTTCAACCAAACTTGGCACAAATATTTTATGCAACGGGAGAACCAACATAGGGTAAATTTTTTTTCGATGGGGTCCTTTGGGGGGTCCTTTGGGGTCTTCCACATCTCCTCCTAAACCACTGGACCGATTTCAACCAAACTTGGCACAAATATTTTACGCAACGGGAGAACCAACATAGGATAGGTGTTTTTTTCGACGGGGTCCATTGGGGGGTCCTTTGGGGTCTTCCACATCTCCTCCTAAACCACTGGACCGATTTCAACCAAACTTGGCAAAAATATTTTACGCAACGGGAGAACCAACATAGGATATGTGTTTTTTCGATATGATCCTTCGGGGGGTCCTTTTGGGGATCCTTTGGGGTCTTTCACATCTCCTCCTAAACCACTGGACCGATTTCAACCAAACTTGCCACAAATATTTTACGCAAAGGGAGAACCAACATAGGATAGGTGTTTTATTCGACGCGTTCCTTTGGGGGGTCCTTAGGGGTCTTCCACATCTCCTCCTAAACCACTGGACCGATTTCAACCAAACTTGGCACAAATATTTTACGCAACGGGAGAACCAACATAGGATATGTGTTTTTTCGATATGATCCTTCGGGGGTCCTTTTGGGGGTCCTTTAGTGTCTTTCACATCTCTTCCTAAACCACTGGACCGATTTCAACCAAACTTGGCACAAATATTTTACGCAAAGGGAGAACCAACATAGGATAGGTGTTTTTCAATGGGGTTCTTTTGGGGGTTCTTTGGGGTCTTCCACATCTCCTCCTAAACTACTGGACCGATTTCAACCAAACTTGGCACAAATATTTTACGCAACGGGAGAACCAACATAGGATATGTGTTTTTTCGATATGATACTTCGGGGGGTCCTTTGGGGTCTTCCACATCTCCTCCTAAACCACTGGACCGATTTCAACCAAACTTGGCACAAATATTTTACGCAAAGGGAGAACCAACATAGGATAGGTGTTTTTTCGATGGGGTTCTTTTGGGGGTTCTTTGGGGGTCTTCCACATCTCCTCCTAAACCACTGGACCGATTTCAACCAAACTTGGCACAAATATTTTACGCAACGGGAGAACCAACATAGGATATGTGTTTTTTCGATATGACACTTCGGGGGGTCCTTTGGGGTCTTCCACATCTCCTCCTAAACCACTGGACCGATTTCAACCAAACTTGGCACAAATATTTTACGCAAAGGGAGAACCAACATAGGATAGGTGTTTTTTCGATGGGGTTCTTTTGGGGGTTCTTTGGGGTCTTCCACATCTCCTCCTAAACCACTGGACCGATTTCAACCAAACTTGGCACAAATATTTTACGCAACGGGAGAACCAACATAGGACAGGTGTTTTTTTTTTATACGATCCTCTGGGGGTTCCTTTGGAGTCTTAAAAAACTAACTTATTAGATCTGGTTACTATGGCAACCCAATGGAATAAATTCTGTTCTAAATATATTATCGCATTAAATTGAAGACCACGCGAACGAAATCTTTATATATTATATATATACAAACACTTTCTTTCTTTGAGTGGCATTGCAACGCATGCCGGGTACTCGCTAGTAATTTTATAAATTTGAGTTGTTCAAAGTACATTGCTAACCTTCCACGACTATTTAACTATCATGGATAACAAAATAGAAAAATTAAGATTAAACCTACTTTTAAAGTTAGATAATTTTTTATAGGGATAAAGGACATTTGTAAAGAAGGTTTAGAATATAATTAGATTTTAAAATTGTATACAAATAGTCTTATATGAAAAATATGTTCTCAAATCATACAGTGTGAGTATTTGCTAATTGTATTGAAACGAATATAATGTTTAAATAAAAATTTGTTTACTGTTACTCTACAGGAAGTGCAAATACCTTGAAATAATATAAATACGAAAACAAATATTTTACACTTTTTTGTATCTAAGTTGTTTTTGTCGGTCCACATAAACGTTGAAATACGTTAACAAAGAGCGTATTCTTTGCTTAGACTATACTCAACGTTTAGCATTTTTTTAACTTCTTAAATCACCAAAGCTATTAAGTCTTATATATTTGATTTAAGATTTGCTACTATAGTCCTTTTCTTGTATTTATGATTTTTTTGTAAAATTGCTCGTTAAGAACAACAAGCATTCTTAAAGATTATCCGTGTTTCAGTTCCTATTTTTCTGTTTACCTAACGAACGATAGCGTACGATTAAATACTAAACGTAAATAAAGTATAAATCTTTATAAAACATTAATTTGTACTATTACTCTGATATTATTTTATTTTATACAGAAATCCCACTGTTCCACATCACTATAGAAAAATTACTTATTCCGATTAGAGCTTTCAAGCTTCACAGCTCATCATAAGATCGGAAATATCATGATATGATAATGAGCTGTGGAGCTTGAAAATGCGTTAATCGGAATAATTTTTCTATAGTGGTGTGCAACAGTGTTATTTCTGTTTGTGATTATTGCCAATAACAAAACTTTGTTATTTAAAATGATTTTATTATGTTCTTGTCTATTCATCGTGTGACTGGAATTGTTTCAACTGTTTAATTCTGTTTTCCTTTTTAACCGTTTTTAATTTTCTCAATTTTTGTTTCTTCTGTTTGTTTTATTGGGGTTATCTTTATCGTCTTTTCTTAAGTGTCTCCACAATTGGTTTCTATTAATACAGTCTAATGTAGTCTGTATCGCCAGAGTTCATGTAATTTATGTTATGTATTATATACTTTATCAAAATAGCTTGCATCTTGCTTTTGTTTTCGTTTATTTGTCACATTCGGAAAGAAAACTAACGTTAGGTCTGTATGTTGCATTATTACCGTTCACGTAATTTGTTGTGTTTTATGAAGTTGAGAGTTACTGCGTTCTGGATTTTAAAGCCATCCATAATTGCGTTCAATTCGATTTCTTTCGTTTATTTTCCTTATATTGTCATTCGTTCTGACTTAATGTGTGATTTCAAATTTTACATTGCTATTTTATTTTACTAAATACTTGGTTCTATTTTTGTTATCTTGTTAGTTCTGTGGTGTTTATCTTATTTTAAATACTCTATTTTGAATAGAAAACAGAGGAAAAGCTGTCACATTAGTGAGTGCGAAACGGACTCTAAGGTCCAAAATCTGAAGAATAAGAATTAGAAGAATTCGTTGAAGAAGAATATTATTTTTCTATTGCATACATTTCTATATTATATAATGTAATTGCTAGAATATCTCAACACGTTGTCCTCCGTCTTCTTGTGTTCCTCTAGATTCTCGACGTGCTGTTGGGTTGGATTCCGTCTCGTCTTTGCCCGTGTCTTTGATAACCTAGGCAACTACAGTTGATAAAAATCTTTCTTACATTTGTTCTGGTCCAGCATGCAGTTGACGAACTGACGAAGTAATGTCACGCCCTCCTAGGTTGATAGTCATTAAACATGATTAATTCTGAATAACCTAATAATGTCAGGTCGCAATGCAAAAGAATAAATACTGGAATAAGACAAATAAAACACCCTAATTATTTTTTAATCAAAATTTTTTACATCGTCTAGTAACAGGTAGACATGTGCTGAAATGTGTTTCCTTTGAATTATACTACGCGGTTTGAATTAAAAGTAAATTGTAAAGTTTTTTCAATTTTAAATGTTATAGTGTTAACAGTATAGTTTAAAAACCATTTTAAAACATGATTTGAATTAAAAAGGAACAAATGACTATACGACTATAGTCAAAAAATTTATTTGCCTTTATCTAGGCAGATATAGCGGAACATACCCTCGACAGTTACTTCGAAGAACTATCCTTCGGATATCCACTTGACCGTTAATTACAAGGAGTAAATCGCTAGCTGCAGAACTCGGAATAATTGCTCACGTATAACATAATTGCTTGAGTCTACGCCAAACTAAACCAATCTACAAGAGTACGGTATATTGGTTACAGATACAAGATCAACAGCCATCCGTTGACTCTACACAGAGGATAAATAAAACAAAAAGTTACTGTGAAGGCTGTAATAGAAATATCGTTATATAAAAAGTCAAAATAAAAGAGATTTCTTGTAAAACATAGAGCATAAACATGTAAAACAAAGAGATGCATAATCAAAAGAGTGATACAATTAGAAAAAATTAGTTACAGCAAGAGCGGGGATTAGGAAGTTTTGTGTGTGTATTATTATATAAGACATTTATTTTAATTTAGCAAATATATTACACGCGTGTCTTGGGAATATCCTGCGAAAATATTATTTATATACATCTGTAGTTAACACTGAAAATTAAAAATAAAAATGTAACAGTATTTTAGAAAATG
The DNA here is from genome assembly GCA_034769895.1 of Magicicada septendecula. NCBI lineage: Eukaryota > Metazoa > Arthropoda > Insecta > Hemiptera > Cicadidae > Magicicada > Magicicada septendecula. The sequence continues at coordinate 139,229,669 of CM068369.1, read as the reverse complement.
ATTCAATAAAATTATATTCACGTATTCTACAATATAGTGTTTGAGAAGCTGAATCTCATTATTTAGTTGAGTGTATCATATTTAACAATATAGTTTTCTAATATTGAGTATAAGGTACTCATATTTTATACGTACACGTAGTTAAAAATTATCCAAAATTTTTACGTTTGTTTCAGTAAACATAGGAATAGGTTTAAGCGAGGGAATACTGTGTGTCTCTGTCGAGAGTACGATTGGTTTTGCCGTTTAGATGTTTACCCACGCCAAAGAGTTCCGACAGAAATGTAATTACGAATAGCGCTTCATTCGTCACGTCTTCACACTGAAATCACTTGTGAATATTCTATTTATACTCGTTGAACCGTTTGAGATTTGTTATTATTACAAAGTAAGAGATTTCAATAACAACTGTTCGCATAATAATATTGACTGACAATGTCTTATCGCTTAAGCACACACAACTTAAAAGTAAATATAAGCAAAAAATTTCGAATTTTAAAAGAGAATATAAGAAAGAAGTGGGGAAGAAATAATTTAAATTGTCTATTTAGTGCTTTGGCATACACGTATTAATTACGTTTCGTATTAGGAATCTCTCTCTCTCTCTCTCTCTCTCTCTCTCTCTCTCTCTCTCTCTCTCTCTCTCTCTCTCTCTCTCTCTCTCTCTCTCTCTTTATAAACATACCGAAATAAATATTTATGGAGTAAGATTTATATCTCTATTAAGACAGTGGATGCTTAAAAGACATATTACCCATTAAGACATCGAAACTCAACGAGCATCCTTTGTTTCTCCCGTCTATAATTTTCATTTGAGAATGAGAAAAATACAAGCAATTGAAATAAATGTAGTTGCAAATATACTCCAAAAACATCCAGGTTCAATTTATCAAAACCATTCTGATCATCCACTTACGTAATTTAAATTTTAAATAATGTTTAGGTCGTAAAAACTTAAGGGTATCTGATAAAATATATTAAATATTAAAGAAGGTAAAAAGTAAACGCATATAACAAAAATTACAAACTAATTACGTAACAACTTGATATAGAAATACAGTAATGAGAATTGCATAAATGTCACGTACGCGTGTCGCGCGCTGTTCTCAGCGTTGTTGGACAATGTTTTGAATGCCAATAGAGAAAAAATATGTCAGGTAAAATTTTAACAGGTAACACTGAATAAGATGCTGTAACGTTTTATAAAGATGTAGTCAAAGTAGAGAATATGCTTAATTATTTCATTAAAAACATATAAATGTATTTTAACATACTTATATATAAAAAACACAATTTGTATAAACTAGTGAGCTGTTAAAGAGGAAATGAATGCCAAGAATCCAACAGCTCAAAATAATGTTCTATATTTGCGAAAAACTATAGGAAAATACAGAGACTCGTTATAATACATCATGAATATGATATTATCAAACTAGATTTTCTTCGGAAGGTGAAAAATATTATGAAGAATAACAAATTTGTTTCTATTTATGATGAAACCTTCCAACCATTGTTTTCTTATTTTGACCTTGATTCGACACGATACGTATGTAAGGGTCTGATAAAAAATATGTACAAAGCCTCAAGTGTGTACAAGTAATCTATTTATTGCATATTGTAATGGTACATATAACACACCCAAAACCAAAGTACCACAAATGGTATAAAAGCCACTATAAATGAATTTATCTACAAAAGTTGAAACTACTATCATGAACAGAGGATGTATTATAACCAGAAGAGGGGAATAAAATAAACTATGATTTACAAGTAAATGTACGACTGAAGAAAAGAAGACAAGACTGACGACAAGACAACGTACCTAATTACCCAACAGATCAAACAGTGAGAAGGAAACCAATGACAACAGCACCAAGAAGAAACTTACTAAGAGGGAGGAAGGAATCAGTGCCAATAAGGAGAAAACGTAATCAAGCCAAACGCCAAAGAGAGATAATATCAATGAGAACAAATTAACATATGAAAGTAAAAGTAATATTATTGAAAAAGAAAGTAAAAGTGAGTCTACCAACATGATTTAAATCCCTGAGCTTTGACTTGACACTGACATACTTATTAATCAAATACATTCAATAACAGAACAATACAAAAAAAACTCAATAAAATTAACTACTGAAAGCAGAACTTAATAAGGAGAATGAGTACCAGTATATTAATTACATAACTAAATGCTGTATAAACATTACAAAGGGACAATGTCCAGAGTACTAATAAAAAGTTGTAAAGTGGAATTAAAATTGTCAATAACCACTAATTACCAATAATAAAGATTGTGAGAATAACCAAATTGAAATCTAGCTATAAACAATAATATACCAGTGTTAGATAAGAATAAATAAATCATGCATTATGTAGGAAATTGAAACTGACACTCAACCATTGTTGAGAGACCAAATTAGAACATAACCTAATCTGGCCAACTAGTTTTCAATAAAACAGTAGAAAACTATGACTAAAGTGATGTTAAACCAAAATGTTTTACTGTATAACATAACTAGATACTATAAGGTGCATTCAATGTACAAATGATAATATGTTAAAGAAACATAAATGCTAAATAAATGTAATTTAATATAACCATATGCAGCACATGGAATGGTTACTTGAGACAGCAAAAATATCAGTTAAACTTGTAATAAAAGAATAGGAACTCAACCTATATCACTGAATAATGCAGAATCACGCTTAGATGAAACAATACAAGGATTATATCCACCTATTTAATAATAATAGCACAAATAATAAATGAACACAAGTAACAACTGGATGCAAGATGTCTGAGTAACTTCAAACCAATGTAATTGTCAATATAAAGGCAGAATTAACCACTGCCCAATACTAACAGTGTTATCAGAACACTGATAAGAAATAAAAATACAATAATGAGATAAAGGTGAAAGAATTACAACTAACGAAAAATGTAACATTCAAGAGTACTAAGAACTCACCAAAGAGACTATAATTAAAGTAATAAAAACCAGTAATAATAAAACTGACACTATCAGAAGTGGTAATGACCAGTGCATTATGCATAGGCCATAACAAAGTGGTACTATCAACCACTAATATTATGATTTAATTAATAAACAATTTATGTAATAATAGGCTTAGAGTTTGACCCTAGGAAAATGAATAATTCACAACTGTAAGTAAATATCCATGTGTGGAAAGTTCATAATACAGTACTAATAAGTTATCACCATAAACACAGTGAATAAAAACAATGTATTTAATGTATTATGTAACATAAGAGATATTATTAGTTTATACGAAATGTGTTTTTATCAACCCCATATCAGAACTATATGATAAGGGTATGCAAATTACTCGTAATCAAAAGATAGAAACATTGGTAGTTAGAAAAATGTAATCTGAGTAATTATAAATAAATTATTTGATTTATAAGAAAAACTAATAAATTGCAAGCCCGTGCGCGTGCCTTTGTGACCAGAAAATCATACTCTCAACCCCAGCTTAGTGACGCTTACTTGCGCGTCTATTTTGAAGAATTTCGCCGAGAGTACACGAAATGAAGACAATAAGCCAATCAGAGCTCATTAAAACGTACGAAGTGCCGAATCCCGACACACGTAACAATAACAGTTCATCACCAGCAATCGAGGCAGACTCCACGTGGGCAGAGTGACCATCAAAACATTGAATTGATACCCGACAGCTGATAACGCACACTAACCTCGAAACTCAGAGTTGAGGTTAGGTCGGACTAGAGGGGCAGTGAAGTTTATTTTGACAGTGTTCTTTAACGGAGTACATGCGTATAGGCAGTGTGTGAAAAGAATTAATAAATATCAATTCAAGTGTTTTTAATTTTTGAAAATTAAAAAAGTTTTGTGATAGTGATACTTCGAGTCAACGGTACACGCAAGTATCAGTGCCAATAGTTATTATATTGTATGAAAAAGTAATTAATCAAATAATGAACGCTACTAGCGAATTTGATTTATCCAAGTTAAATAAAATATAACCCTATTTCTATAAGAAAAGGGACTTTCCAAATTAAATAAACAATAAGCAACGAAAGCGTTGACTAATAACAATTTTAACTTTCTAGCTTAAAATCAATTGTAATATTTTTTAAAAAGACATTGAATAAGCAATGAGGGAACCAATGTACCCTAACATTTAATATTTTTAGATTATTATTGTGATTAATTGTAGAACCTTAACTCAATGTAACATACGAGTTAACCCTAGTGGTAGATGATTTTTAATTACCTGTTCTTTGCTTACATCCACTTTTGGGTAATAATACATGAAAATGCCACTGAATGTAATTAATAACAATGTTACACCAAATAAGTAATGCATTCAGGGAAGCATTAATCAATTAATATCAAATAAGTAAGGTTACAATTATAACCTATATAAATGTATGTAAGGTCGTAATGCCTTCTTCCACAACCTCACGTCGGAGTCGTCAATTTATAACAAATAGCGAAGTGTGTATGGGTTGTTATGTGTTGTAAAACGTCGGGCGTTACCTCCGCGCACTTTTTGGTACTTACCGGTGACTGGATCCTTTGCGGTGATGTAGTCCTGTAACACAACTTAATACTATGTTTTTTGTGGGCGCCACTTGGAATCGTTTGTTCCAAGAAAGAAATGTGATTATTAAAAAAATTAAAATTTTTAATTCTTACTTCTATGAAAAAATGTAAACAAGTCAGTTTGGTTTGAAAAAATAAAGTAAGTTTAATGATTCTTAAAAAAAAAATCGTCTGAGGGACTAACATTCATGAAAAATTATAAAATTGCAGAGTTGCAAAAAAAAATTCATAAGTTATTATTATTATTATTGACAATTTTATTTCTCCAATCAAGTATCGGCTAGTATTTTCAAATTTTTACTCAGTTGAAAAGCATGAGTTTAATACGTGAAAAAATCTTTACTCTCAGGACGTGACTCCTTTGAACTACCAAGACATATCAATAAGATGCTTTACAAGAAAAATTAAGTGATTTGAAGGTGTGTGTGGCATGTGTAGTACAACTGTGTGACAAATGTAACCAGGTAAAAAATGACTTTAATTTTGATAACTCACGTTCCAATGGTTAATTAATCTCGCACTGGACACTCCTCTCGGGTAGTTTTTTCAATCTCGCCTCTTCATGTGTGCACTGAATTTATTTTAAGTCAAAAATGCGATTATTTACAATTTCCGCACTTTTTGTGAAACGGTTTGGCAGTAGATTTTCGCTCGAATCCCGCCGCTTACAGGTCAGCTGTTTCGCGTTGGTTTCCAAATTGGCCGTTGCAGCGCTGATACCCTTGCAGTAGCGAGAAAGGCTTTGTGTATGTAATACTTTATGGGAGTTTTTTGTCAAGTCAGTTTGTCTTTGCGAACACAGCAGAATTGGTTCTCTATTTAAAATTTTGGTCCCTCCTGGGCCGTTGACGTTCTGGCTGCGTGATTTCTATTAAAATGTGCCGTGTTGCTGCTCTATTTCAGCAACACATTGGCGTAGAGGTTAAGTCAGTCTATTTGTCAATGTACGGGAAAAGCCTTTCTTCGTGTCTTGTGTCGATTTCTCGCCTTCGGTTTCGCCTTGGTTGCGTTGATCAGTGTCGTGGGTGATGCGTCTGTTCTGGATTTCAAGTTTCAAGTGTCTTTGGGTCGAATTTGGTCTCTCTTTTATACTGTGTCAGGCTGATTGTTTTCAATAACTTCCGGTATATTTGTGTAAAAATTCCTTCTAGAATGTTCGATAATTAAGAAATGGAACGTCATGGAACAAATTTAATTTCCGTCGAACAAATTTCTTATTCTTCACACTAAGGATATTTCAAAAATTACTCTGGTATTTGTCAAACAGTTTTACATCAGTACTCACAATTTGCATGCCATTATTACATTTGGATTCTCTGTTTTCAACTGAATCTAATGATACTAATTATGATTGGTTTTTAAATAAATTAACTCTAATAAATAACACAATATACAACTCTCACCTTGGGTTGTTTCCATAGAAATTCAATTTTTAGAACAAAAAATTGTTGTGAAACTATTATGTTTCTTCCACAACATGAACACATAATATTACTATCTTCCTATAACAAAACAAACAAATTTTAACAGATATAATACACAGATAATTTCAATTTATATGGTCAATTCCTATGGCCTATGTTGTTGTCAATGTTATAACACAATAGTTAGTCTCTTTCTTTAATATATATAGGATTTCACTAGTGTACACTAAGAGCTTATTACATTGTCTGTCTTTTGTGATACCTGGTTACTCTTTATACATATTATTTTTATTGTAGGATAACATAGCATCATATTGGTTTGCCTGAGATGTCCTTTTTCATAGTGTGACAAATCTCACTCTTATAAGTTACATTCTTTCATAATTGATCTTATTTTCAACTGAGTCTGCCCGTTTTTATGGTATACTGAAATATTGTACCATTCTCTTTTATTTTTGTCAACATTTTGTAAATATTTAGCCAGATATGACTATTTTTTGTACTGGTTGATTGGCCCCAGCCATACATGGTATAGGTAAATATTTTGCTGACTCGACTATTACAATGTTAAAGTTAGTCAAATATATTAGTATAGTCGCTTTATATTATATTTCAACTTTCTAATCCAATTTGGTTACCGTTTAAAACTAATAAAATGGTATTATTTTGGCTTCTTAAGATTAAAAGATCTGTTTTATCTAGTGGGTTAAAACATTTTTCATAGATTGTCACCCTCAAAGGACCATTGCATTTTCGGCATGTAGCAGTAGTCGATTGTCATAATGTTATTTTATCGTCCCTTATTCTTGATGTCTTGATTAAAACACTGTTCTTTATGTGTTATTAGCGTAGACATCACATGGATTGCTGACATCAATAAGATTCCCGGGAAAGAAGTCAATATATGACAAGAGAATCTAACATGTCGCATTCATGTATCATCATAATTTATAAAAATGTTGGTACATGGTTATGACCATTGCTATGGTATTTAGGCTCTTCTTTGTTACAAAACGTTCACTAGAAATTCTTTGAAAGTGTGTTATTAGATCCAGTTTTAATATAAACATTTTGACCAATACGATTACAACCTGTTCTCCATGTCTATACCAACACCATTTTGTTCGACGTGAACACATATTATCTGTCTTAAGTAATACAAGCAACTCAGCAGGCTGAACAGATAGGGTCAAATCATAAAGTAGGTCATTAGTTTATATTAAAAAATTTATCATTTTTCTTCAAGTGTATAGGCCATTCGTTTTAGGAGGGTTTGCAGTAATTTTCAGTAATACCTTCATTGTTCTATGATAAATCTTCAAGATTTACTGACTGAATATGGAATGTTCAGGTCACTGAAGCTACCCCCATGGTCCAGAGGTACATAGGAATATATTCAACGTGTTCCTTGCGTTTTGAATAGCAACCGTCAACATTTACCGTATGAAATTAAAAATTAGTTACATGATCCTTTGGGTTCCTTCAGATCACAGAAATTACAAAAAGCATAGACTGCTAGTTTCTGTTCTTCCACAGTCTAAAACTATGTATACAGGCACGGCAGACGTTATGCGGAGGCTACATTTTGTCTTGATCACTGAAGCTAACAATAAAATATGGCCAATAAATATTAGTCACAAAACTTGTGAATTTTTGTGAAACATTCATTCATAAACCTCTTAACACAAACATTAATCAGATTTTGGGGTTACTTGGACACTTAAATCTGAAGAAAATTCATGTCAATAAAAGTAAATAGGCATGCTCTGAAATGTAAATAGGCATACACACAACAATGTTATCTGCCATCTAGTGGGATCCAGCTGAGTGTATAGGCTTTTAAGTGGCAGACAAGTTGTTTTCAACTACCATTTGGTGTGTCTGTTTTCTTACACCAAATGGTTAATATAGTTGTATCAAATTCTCTGACGTCCATTTACTTGTTCTATAGTTTGCACACGATGATCTGGGCGATAGTAGTGACTATTGTGTGTGTGTTTGTGTTTTTTCAAAATTGTCTTCACTATCGTTGCTGAAATTCGCAAAGTTATGTCGTTTCTTTGTCTTTTATTCCGTAGACAATAAAATTAAATTCAGAACATCTTGAGAGATTTATATTTGCGCACAGGTGTACAAGTGCTTGCACAGCCATTTTGTAAACACGTTTTGTGCTTTTAAGAAGTCGTAAAAGGGATTCAAAGGGCACGAAGAAATGCATAATTTGTCTGAAATTGTATTTCATAAAACAAATCGCGAAAGCTTTTCGTATTTTAATGAAGCATTGAAAGAGGATAGTCGAAATCAAGTACTATGCCCTAAGACGTAGTGATACAACGTAAAATTTATAACTGTATTAAACACGGCAGTAAGTCTTTGAAACCTCTGTTGGCAGAATACTGTCCAATGAAACTGACGAGTTTAGATCTTTTACAAGGCTGTACTATTGATTGTCCCACATCTCTTAGCAGGCAAAACGTTTAATAATAGTATCAAACTATCGTAGTTATAAAATTAAATGGTCGTTTCATTAAAAATTAAAATCGTTGTTTTTTTGGGTATACGACATATTAAGATATAATAACTAACACTCCACCTTGTATACAACAGTACAGTTTAGTAGTAGCATTTCTGAGAATTAAGCTAACGGCGTCAGTTTCACCAAGGACTCCAGATCTTGTGAAATACAATTTTCATATATTTTAATCACAGGAAAAACTACTTTCTTGGACAAATTTATTATTACATCATTAGCATATTCCAAACTGCTGTTGTACAAACAAGTTTAGAACCCTGTCTGAACTTACGGACTAAGCTGTGTGGCTGTACAAAGAACAAACTTTGAAAAGATACAAACGTTTAAGAACAAAGTACTAAGAAGCACACTGGATGCCGCTTGGTATATAATGTTGTTGTATACAATGTTGAATATGTCTGCGAAATAATAACAAAATATGCAAACAAACATGATCAGTGGATTCAGATCTACGATAACCCAATAATGCGACACGTGGTGGAAGAAGCTCCACATGTCCTGAGACGACTCAAAAAACAGAAGCCACATGATCTGGTATCGCGATATTAAGCAGTTAATATGTATAGATCCATAAATCTCTACAAGAGAGAAAAACAGAATAATCTTGGGATTAGCCACTGGGTTTCACCCCATCATCCGTGAAGGGAACATGAAGGAGAATCTGCTGGATGAGCTTGCTCAGTTGCAGCATTAACGGAGGTATTTTTAGTAGGTTAGAATCCCACACTACTAAGAACTACGGAGTTCCTAGTGCCTGTAGAGATTTTACCTACCCTCGTAAAGAAAAAAAGAATTTCCTTTTACAATAATGAAATTGGCTATTCTGAAATAATTTTCTGTTTTGTTTTACGCGCGCGCGCATATGTTCTGTGTTTAGTTTCATGTGAGTGCACTCTGCATGTTATTACAACACGATTACAATCAGCAACCCAATTGATTAAGGAGGGCAGTACAATTTAATGTATATTGGATAAGGTTTAGGACATTCAAGTTATAAAAATGTTAACAATGTATTAACATTTACAAGATAAAGATTGTTACTGCCACCTAATTGTGTGTGTGTGTGTGTGTGTGTGTGTGTGTGTGTGTGTGTGTGTGTGTGTGTGTGTGTGTGTGTGTGTGTGTGTGTAGAGAGAGAGAGAGACGGGGGAGAGAGACAGAAAGATAGATATACAGACAGATAAACAGAGAGTGGGACAGAGAACTGTGTAAAACATTAAAAGATGCAGTAAGTGTACATATAGTGAAAACTATATAATTAAGTTGCAAGGTAAAAACATGAATCGTTACAGTAAAACATAACTTGCTATTGCAAGTATTAACATTGGGGAATAGAATAGTTGTCATTAGATTTGTTTACATCGATGTACATGAAAAACAACATACTTATGCAAAAGACATGGTAGACCTTAACGCATATTTTTTGGTAGTAAAGTTATGGGATTACTGGATCAAGAGGAATTTAGACGACGAACTGTTTTTAGGAAAAATTGAAAAGTATGAGGTTTGTATTATAATAGGTTTAAAAAATTTGCGATACATTATTAATGGAAAAAGAACAGTCTAGTTCCTTTAACGGTCTCTGTAGTTTACAAATTTAAGTGCCTGTGTATCTTTAATAGTCGGATTCAGCTGAACATGTTTTCCACAATTACTTCAAGGATTCACCCTTGGATACCTTCGGACCATTAATTGTAAAGAGTACGTCACTAGCTAAAGAAGACGGAAAAATTAATCATATGTCTTATAATTGCTTGAGACTCCATCAAATAAAACCAACCCACGCGCGCGCGCGCGCGCGCGCGCGCGTGTGTGTGTAGACGTGTGCGCTCGCTTGCATTTGTTTACTTATACGTGTGTAAATTTTGCATTTGTTTATGTTCACACATGGGTTACAAAAAATCAAACAGTAAAGTGAGAAGGAAAATGCACTTAAAAATACAAAAAATGAAATTAATTAATTATAAAAAGTTTGTATATGCTTATTATACGTAAAATGGTAATTAAAAAAAATTTTTAAAGATTCATAATTTTATATGATTCTAAACATTTGCAATGTGAGAGAATTTTAGTATTATCTAATGTGTGTGTGTTTGTGTGTGTGTGTGTGTGTGTGTGTGTGTGTTGCTTTGTTAACATGACTATATGTTTCTCACTACCAGCGGCTGCTTAGACTAGACCGTTTACGGAATAGCCATATATAAACATTCACAGATTTGCCAGCAGCATCTATAAGTATATCTTTGCAGTTATGCTCCCAGCACTTTCAACTCTCACGCAGGAAAACTTCCAAAATGTTGGCCTTCCTAATGTAGAAAATGCGTTTGACGCGCTGAGAATATCACACAGAATTAGATAATTAACTAAAAATTTTGTTTTCTACTGCCAAAGGTATTTTTCTAATAACGTCGAGATTATTTATACGGGACTTGTAACTGTTAAAATAATGCAAATCAGTGCGGCATGTCTGCTACAGTAATATCCGTTTGATCTAGTATGATTGCAGTAACGCGAACTTGGCGCAAAGCGAATATTCAGTAATTGTTTCTTTTTGATTCCCCTTAAGCATTCTTAACACGAATAAGAATTAAAAGTTTAAAACGTCTACTTTGATTTCGAAATATGAGGGTATTTTTGTTCGAGTAAAACAAAACAAGTGAAGCAAGTGGCAAAATATATTAAGCCTATACATTCAGCTGTATCACGCTAGGTGGCAGATAACATTATTGTGTGTTTATATTACTTCAACGACATGCCTAAGATGAGTTTGCGCAAGTGCACATGTAACCTGAATATCCAATTAATATTTGTGGAAACGACTTAATGACAAGACACAGTCAGGCTATCATAAATTTTGTGAGTAACGCTTCCTGCCCATATTTTTATTTTTACCTTTGGTGATCAAGACAGAATATAAATTCTTTAATTTAAATAAAAAAGGAGTGATGAAAGAAGTCTGTCTCTCTAGTAGGCCTAAAACGAAATGTAGCCTCCGCATAATATAACCATCTTAGGCCTACTTATATAGATGGTTTGAGACTGTGGAAGAATAGAAACTAACCACGTCAGTATTGTACGTCAGCGAGAACTATTGCTTAGTTTGAGTAGTTTTATTGGATTAATATGTTTGAGAAGAATCATCTCATTCGTATTAAATGTAATTAATGTATACGCTATGAAAAAATAATAATCAATTACTGTTAGAGATGTAAGTGAAATATTGTAAACTGACGGCCAAGGGTTTACAGGTGCAACTACGACTGGTGTAACGAGAGAACGGACTAGTTATAAGACAGTGTGCAATAATACATTTTCTCAAAAGAATGTCAACTATAGATCTATGCTAGTAGTTTTAAGTGTCAACTGCCTTGAGTCAACTTTTATGTTTAAAACCAGGCTTGGTTTTTACACTTTTCATCCCATTTTTAGGCTACAATTTTAAATTTCAAAGGTTACAAAACTTTAAAATAATAAAATGAACACTAAGTTTATATTTCGGTTAAAATTATCTTTAAGTTGATACCCTACGTAAATATTTGTGATTTTTTTAAATTTGGACCCCTCACAAATTTTCTTCCCGCCTTCTCAGTTCTTAGGAAAAAAAGACAGCAGGGTTCGGTGGAGTAAAGGTATTGACACACATGCGAAGTTTTACGAAAATCGATTAATGACAGCATAAGCTATAATATATATTCTTAAAGGAGTACTAACTAGTATTTCTATGTGCTAAAACAAGAAGACCAAGATAAAACGACGGCAAGTCGTGGGTAGAATGTAGAAAAAAACAAACACCAGTAGCATGAGTAATGTTGCTAGTTGGAGAACGTTGGAGGCAAGCAGGTCCAGAAGAACCAGAAAAACAAAAGCGCGTTGTACAGGATACTGAATCGTTGAATCTGTAACAGAAGGAGCTACAGAAACGTAAGATGTAAGTCTACTATTAATTTTATCACACAGATGGTAATAACTTTTTAGGCAAAAGAAAGTCTACTAAACAAACAGGAAAAAGTGTATACAAATAAAACAAACATAATTATTAGCGAAAAATATTATCAAAAGGTTAGTAAAAATAAATGAAATTAAGTGCATATACATAAAACCAAATTTTGGAAAGAAATGCCAATTAACAATAATAAATAAAATAAGTAACTAAATATTGCATTTGGCATTGACAAACGAATTCGCATCCAGAAATTGTTACTAAAATTAACTTCTGATAGCGCATTGTTGGTATCACGTGGCGAACTAATAAATGCTTTATAGCTATTCTTTGGTGCCCAGCACGATGGGGCCTCGGACCTTTCAAGCTTCCGTAAGAGTCTAACACAAGAAAACTAATTAGATATGTAGTGTTTTGAAGCAGAAAGGATTCTGGTCCCTATCTTCGGAAGGAGTTCCGTTGCTTATATGTGGTGTTATTGGGAATTTTTGTGTACAACGTAGTTCTGTACAGAAATATACACCAGAAAATCGTAGTAATGAAAGAGTCATGTCCTTAATTGTTAGGCCTACTTGTGTTGTTATTTATTGTAACTATTAAACTTGGCGTCTTTTAATTTTGGTTGTATATAGTAACTTGCTACTACTACCACTACTACTACTACTACTGCTACTACTAGTACTACTGCTGCTGCTGCTGCTGCTGCTGCTGCTGCTCTTGCTCCTGCTACTACTACTACTACTGCTGCTACTGCTGCTACTAAGGAGTACCTGAATCAGGCGAGATCGGTGCCAAAATAAACTTTTCTCCTTTAGAATTTTTAAAATAAACAAAGAATTTTGCCTAGTGTTTCGGAATATTTTCTCTTTCAGCAATGTGTTATAGACATTTTACAGCAACTATGAACAACTTTGTACCGTCGTTATGAATGCTTGGGCTGGAATTCTAGACGGCGTTGAAGTATTCTTGTTTCGAAAGATTTTGCGGCTTGCAAATCAACACACAAAATAAGGTATGCCCAAATCCTCTAATTTCATGCCTTCCATCATTCTCTGAATGGCGGGCAGCAGACAATTCTAAGCCTATTTAAAAGTTAGTTACTTATTTATAAATTTATATTCTACATTTAGAAAAATGACTAAATACGTATATGTAGCTGCATGCGAAAAATTGAACAAGAAAATCTAGGAATTTTTTCTCTCTCATAGACTGAACTATATGCTACACTGAAATTATCGTGATCTGAAAATTTGAGGATAAATTTTTATAATTTTATAAGGCATCATCAGATACATACAAATTCCATTCTAGTTAAACATACACTGAAAATGTTTTAAATAAATTAATTATACTAAACGTTAATAATAGAAACTTAGTGATGTAAATGGATATGTAAACAGTCTCTGCAGTCATATGTTTTTCTTTTGAAAGAATAAGAAATAAATTTTGTTTAGATTAACTGTAAATTTAACTTGTTGCACTTTCTTTAAACAGTTTACGTTTAATAAAAACGATTGAATTTATATAAATTTTAAGAATAAATAAATATATCTAGTTTTACGCTTGCAAGTCCTGAGAGTTTCCGTGAATATATAGACGCCAGAAGTACTTTTGCCTTGAGGTCAACACATTAATTTCCTATCGGAAATTTGTTTCTGGCCTCCAAACTGAGCGTATGGAAAATGCTTACTCATACACTTAACTTTAATCTACAGACAATGCTCAATACTTAAAAACTTATTTTTGATCCAAATGTTGAATTTAGGTACAAAACGTTTCTTTTTATATTTTTACATTAGGTAATCAGTTTTCAATGGAAGAAAATTGTGTAGATAGGCTGTGACACACCTTACGGTGGTCTCGTAATTACCTTGTGGCCTTACCTATACGGTTAAATATTAATAGAAATAGCATTTTCTATCACAGAGCATTTTTCAGCTAAGAAACAGATACAGATACGAATACAGATGCATATAAATTATGAATGACAAGTTACTTAACTTAAAATTACCGAATATTTAAAAATTTAGAGATAAGACTTCTCAAACCAACTTACTAGTAATAAAATATACACTTTACAATATACAGCATTCAAGCATGGACTTTTTCGTAACAAATATATTTTTCTCACTGTGACTTAAAAAATTAAACTATTACCACATGTCAATATAGTGTTTTTTATAGCAGGTCAAGGCTTAATATAAACCGTTAGAAATAACTACTGGATTCCTTGTAGATCCAAGTAGTCGTAAGTACAAGATTACTTGGATAAGTAAATAGTATGGAATTTATTATTTAACTGAACCTTTCAGCAGACTTGTTTTATAAAAAAATTAATTTAATTTTGTGTAGGCATGCAAGGAAAACTATTAAATTGAGCGTGAATGAACAATACGGTGAATGTTAAATAGAGTGTAAAGCCATGAAAGTAGTTATGCTGATAATAACGCAGAAACACACATTTAAGTATTAACTGAATTCTTAGAGTTAATAGAAAGTCAACGTACTGTATGATGTCAGATGTCTCTAATGTGCTAAATGAAGTAAAATTTGTGCTAATGTTCTGCATGATGCCATTCTTTATAGCCATTCAGAAAATACTCAAGAAAAACCGCTTATTCGCTCTAAAATCTATTTCTTAAATGGTTTTTATTTGGAATTGAAATAATCTAGCACCATTGTAATTGGAATTCAATTTCAATTAAGGGTACGTTTAACGATAAGCGCTAATGAGCTTCCACTTACCAAAAATTATTATTATAGTTACACTGCAAAATTAAGTTATTACCAATAAATGGAATTCTGATATATTTCAGGTTTCCAATATGTTGTTACCAGTCAGATAGCATTTTCTAAGTTGGTTTTTAATTCTGTGACTTGTCCGCGTCATTAGAAAAATATAATTAATAAAATTTCTTTAAAAACAATTTAAAATCGCTTAATACAAATATAATGAAAAACCTCAAAATTGTGTCTGACTGTAACAGTTTGGCGTGTGGAATATACTTACCAATCTTGAGTAGGCCTACAGTTGTTCTATTATGACAAATCCTTCATCGTGTTACTTCTTCAACCGATAATACTGAGTGGTTCCGTTCCACTCGAATAAAAAAGTGGTAACAAATAAACATTTATTTTAATTTTTTAAATGTTGAATTTTTAATAAATTCTATGTTGTTTTTATCATTACGATTGTCAAGATAGTATGTTAAATCTCGATAAAGGCGTTTGAGACATCAGGTTTTCTCAAGTGAGTTGAATATAGTCTTGTTCATCAATAAAATAATTAGGTTAAAGTAACTGTACCAAATTTTATAGAGACACATATACAAATATGCAACCAAATTGTGTGGCAATTAGTGTAATATCTTATTTAATGTAGTCATCACTTTTGTTGTCAGTTAATAAAAAGATATTTCTGTGAAAATGAATCATATTATAATTTTATGGTCTCAGCTTTATAATGACGGCATCAGACTATCTATTTAATTATATATAAAGCAAGTTGTTAATGATATAATCGTATTTCCATATTGACAGTGGACATATGTACATATGTGTTTATAATTTTTCTGTATTAAAACATTCAATTGAAATTTGAATTTTATGTTTAAAACCATTTAATGCGTACGTTGTAGAGCTGGGTCAGAATTCTTTAAGTAGCTAATTTCTACAGTAGGGCGCAATAAGAACAGCGAGCCTCATCACTTTGTAGAAACGTTTTAGTGAATTACCGAAAAAGGTCGTAATTGTTTTAATTTCTTCCTTACTGCTGCAGTACAAGACATAGTAGAAAAATAGTTCATTTATATAATTCTTTCACAGCTGTAAGAATTATATACAGGCTATGTGTGTATAGTCTTTTTTGAGTAAGGTATCAAGAAAATTTTAATGTTGCAATAATTTGTTGATAATATTAAACAGATGATTTAAAACTTTAAAACACGCTACTAAATATGCGATTATTGTAATTTGAACTTACACAAGAATGTTGCTAAAGCGTGTATTTGAAAGAAATTTACATATCTTTGACTTTTAAAACTCAACTATCATTTCTCTTTTTAAAGCAAACAACGTACAAACAACCTGGTAAAGTAGTTTCCTTTTACCATTAGCGTGTGAAGCTAGCAATCAAATTATATTCATTAATTTATTACAAGTAAACAAAAGCTACTGCGATAATCTGATCATCAAATAATTAATAAATTAAATTCAGCTCACACAAAACCATTATTGCTGTGGTCACTTCGCCCGTAATTTTAGAGTATTGATTTACTATAACTACGCACTCTTGGTTTCTAAGGAACAAGAATATCTAAACTTTTATGATCGTCGGCATCCTATCCTCACTTATAAAGTGGTTTGTGGAGCTACATTTTTATTTGTTTCATTTAAAGTAGGAAATATCCGTTTCACTTGTTCAAAGAAGCAAAACTTTAGTTGCTATATTCACATTTCATTAAGAAAATATAATGTTAAGAAAGCAATGTATACTCATTGCTCCTTACTGAACTAGCAAAACCAGTTTGCAGTTGGATGTCGACTGTTTGACATTTGTATATTTGTCTGTCTATCTGTACGAATGTCTGTTTGGAGTATGTCTCATGATAACGATTATACGCATTAACTGAGTTTCGAAGAACTTGGATGGGTGCCAATTCTTTACCCCACGGAAACCTGCTAATTTTTAGATTGTTGCCCCCAAAAATAGGTGAACGGGAGGCAATAGTGTGAGGGATTCAAGTCCTTTAAAATTGCATAACGTCATGTAGGGTATCAACTTAAAGGGAATTTTATCCATTATATAATCTTGATGTTTACTTTTGAAAACTGAAAAACTTGTAACCACAGAATTTTAAAATTTAGCCTAAAAACGATATGAGAAGTACAAGTGCAGCTTGGTGAAAAACTAAAGGGAATTTTAACAATTGAACGCTGGTCTGGATAGAAAATGTTTTTGCAACGGAGTTTTAGAACAACATGCGAACTACTATAGCCTATGGTAGCACGTTTCCCCGCGGCTCGTCTTCCAAGTTGTCGTTCACTCAAACAGTGTGTAAGCACTTACTACGAGCTTAATAATTTTTATTTGTCTAAATAATACAAGCACGCCTATATAACATACTCTTTCTTTAAGTCTTGGCCATTCGTGAAATGTAAAGTACAAGTCATTATTTCTAAAGTATAAATGACAGTAATATTTATTTGTAAAAAAATATTAAACATTAAATTTAGTAATTAAGGTTTCTAAGTTATTAAACCTACGCGGTTACTTGGATGTCTTGCGTATATGTTCTCATCTCTTGCTAAGGATTGTACGCTTTCAGCAAATTATTACGTTCAGTCACTGTCATCTTTTAGTCTGTTTGAATTACTGTTACTTATTGTATCCCTGTCAAGGAAGATTGTAAAGCGTTGCAACTATAATGAGCTTGTTTTCGTGTCATTAAAAGCTGGTAAACAATGCATGACTACAGAGTAAGGAGACAACATGATTCTAGCAGTTAATAAAATTTTCTATTCTGATCCATTAAATTTGTTTCGTAGCAAAGATCCCTCGTTTATAGCGTCGTCGTCATCACTTCACGGTGTAGGCTTACAGCGTCTTTCGTCTTCACTGCAGCCGTTTATTCCAGGGCCTACCCACATCTCCTCTGCCAATGGTTTGTAGTCTACAGCGCGCTTTACTAGCCTCTGGTGATCCATTCTGTAGACGTGCTCCATCCACTGCTGCTTTCGTTATTCTATCTTATCAGTGATGGAGAATATACCCAGTTCGGCCATTATATGTTCATAGTTCGTTTATAGCTTTAGTCTAAGATTAATAAATTATGACGACGAGGCTTTATATCAAATGCATAAAAAATTAGTAGGCTACATTACATAATTTTTATCCTATTTTTAACAGAGTTAGTCATTACAATTTTGGTACATTTTTTGCACTTGCAAGAAAATCAAAGTTAACTTGAAACACCACATAGTTGAAAGGGTCCTTACTGACAGACTGACTTAAAGTGTAAAGTAAGTAAATAAAGTGTGGGTATAAATTTAAAATACAGAAGAGGAAAAAAGTATTTATGTTATTATTATTACATTAAACAGAGATTTCAAAACTCTAAACTACATTAATAAAGCGCATGTCCTGTAAAAATTTGCACGATGTTAACGTGAACGGTTGATTGGTTAAATGTAAAACTTTCGGTCTATAGTGTATGAGGTAGTCTAATTCTTTTTGTATTCTTTTGTATTTTGCTTGCAGCTGCACTTATCTTCAGTATCTACTCTGACGAGGTATTCACGTCTTCATCAGGACATGTTAAAGTATATATAGAGTTGTATTAGAATAGGATGATTTTAGTAGAAACGTATAATGTAGTATTATAATTTCAGGAAGTTAATTTAACTGAAACACGTCATCAGGTGCTGGAAATATTTGCAGTAATAATTTAATTAACATGACGTTCTAGACAAACATTACTTCTCGTTCACAGGACACTTGACATTTTAGTAATTAACACGTACCATGAAAGCTGTAATTTACAAAGCTCGTATAGCGTCTGTGTTTCAGAAGTAATTAATACAGAAGTTTCATAATTAATTATTACAAAACCTCATTGCACTCTCGAAAGTGATTTATGTCAAATACATATATAAATTATCGGGACTCCGTGCAAACATTTATTGTATGATTGATTAATAACTACGCCTTGCGGGTGTAAAAGACTTTATCAGCACACCTGACTGATAGATTAAGAAGTCATAATTAAAGTGAGCACTTTTTTTATCCAATTTAGACAGTAGGGAAATTAGTTTTGGAAATTCCAACTTATGGGAGAGTATTAGAATAACAAGATAATATAACTGTACAGATACGAACAACTTTTGATCAAATAAAAATAAAAGCAAATAATTTTGGAATCACACGTCTGTTAGAATGTCGTTCCACTATGTAATTTTCTAGTTAACTACTATCACCAAAAGACACGGTAGATGAATTTGTAATTTAAGACATTCATATAAAGTCGTTATTTTATTAACTTATTGGAATTAGTTATTTTTAAAATGCCGAAAATATACATATTGCGACAAAACATATATAAGGCACAGTATTAAAAACACAATAATAATAGAGTCTTTTATATGGAGTAAGGTATATATTTTAAACAAATTTAAAATGGTCTCTGATTGACAAAAATTATTTATTCTAAATTTATTAATGTCTGTAAAATGATTTGAAAGTTTCTTTCCTTAGATGTCTATTTTTACTTGGTCGTTTAATTCCTTTTATGACACCGTTGATCCGTTACACTGCTCCTGTCGCGGCCTGTTGAATCTGCTACCCCTCGCTGCCAGCTGAAATCTGCTGCACTGATGACACGTGGACACTCCGCTCACACGCACGCACGCCGATAGCGTTTATCTCTTTACTCAGGGCTCGGTAATGGGTTTTAATTTAAATTAATGTGGTTTCGGTGTATTGTACCTACACCTTCCCGAGTCTTGATGTGTCCTCGCGTTCACACAGATGTATTCCGGTAAATACACCTTACCTAAGAGGATATCTTGACTCTCGCGAAAATAGCACTATTTAATTAATAATTTAATTTATATTATTTGAGTTTTAGTACCCAATAGGATTTAGCAAACGGGCAACTCGTTGCTAAAATTACGAACTCGTAACCCTTATATAGAAACGTAGGCCTATACTTATACGAAAAACTCGCACAGAGAGAACGTCTGTTTAGGTCGAGCTGATAGGTCGAACTGCCCGAAGCTTCCCCAGCGAAAAGCCAATCTGACTGTTAATAGGGACCTCTGATTGGTCAAAACCCCTAGCACGTGATTGATGGGTTAGAAAATAGACAGAAATCCTGCACAAATTGGCCGAAGTCTGCAAATGCATGTATAGATTTTATCAAAAAGTTTTATGACTTTCAGAAGATAAGGATTCTTTTATTAAGATGAATTCCGTTAAAAAATACATATTAAAATAATATGTTTCTAGTCTTTGACAAACGAAAAATGTAGTGCTAGTTTAGAAGCATGAGCTATCCAAAGTCTCAACTCAATACGTTAATTTAAACCAGAGGTATTCATGTAAATACGAATAACACGGGCACACGCGCACTCGCGTACTAAATTCGCACTTGACATGACAGAAAATAAATTTATGGGCATTTTGACACATAACAGTTAACACCCATTTCTTAATTCAAAACTTCGAGCTATTTTACAAAATTTAAACAAAATCAATTTCCAACATGTCTATAACGTCATAAATTGGTATAAAACATGTAGTGCTGGCTACAAATACCCTTTCTGCGTTGTTCCATTGCAATATATATGTTAAACGAAGTTTTCGTGTAGTTACACAAACTCGCTTATATAACTTGCGTGCTGTCATGTAACATCATCGTTACTAGGATTCAATGGTTGAGAAGGGTGCTTGTGTAACCGTCACACACGTCTCACTGTGCAATTAACTTTGCCACCTGTATTCAGTGAAGAGCACAGCTGGTTGCGTAGTTAACAAAGGTAGCATTGGTAAGATCGGTGCAGCGCAGAACAGCCGGGTGACTTGAATACTACTGTTCTGTAACCATTCATTTGTTACGTCAAAGCCGCGTACACGTAGATTCAAGCATAAATTGTGTCAATATCTGGTGTACTCTGCTTCCGGGAAAGTAAATAATTAAAGTCTAACAAATTCTAGTCATTTAGTCTTTCAAATTAGTCTTCTAACTAATAAAGGTATAGTATGTTCTTTAATCTCCATATTTTCACTTTGCTAAAACATAAGTTCACTTATGCACTAGGGAGTATTTTAAAAAACAGAATTAAAGTGAATTTTTTTTAATAACGTGTATGTGTCTTGACGTGTGTGGTTAGAGGAGTAGAAGGTGTCATTATATTATCTCCGTAAAAAAAGAAACTTAGGCTTAGTCGTGGTTTTCAGTCCTGCTTCATGTTTAATAAAGTTATAATTCCAATGTAATAAAGATGGCCAATAAATTAAGAGTACGTGCTGCTTTTTAATCTGTAAGGTTAATGAAAATATATTAATGTTTTACTCTCGCAAGAACTGTAGGTTGTTAAATAAATGCTCTTGGTTTCCTGGATTGAAAGTAAACGGGTTTGAAATAATATCTGCCTCTGTAAGTTTTGTGTAGTTATAATCGGGAAAATTTGAAAACCGATAAAGAGTCAATCTTTAGTATTATACTTCGTTATACTTCGCTATTACTAAGTAATATACCTAGTAATATGTTTTCAAAGCTCAAGTGAAACCAAAAGTTTTAACAACCAGCCAACATTCAAACGCTCGCGCGCGCACGAGAGCACACACAGAAAATAATCTGTAGTAAATTACTTATTGAATTTGTTGAGCTAGAAATCAAATAATTAAATATTTTCTTCCAAGTGCTTCAAAATTTAGGAAAGCAATCACACAATATATTAAATATTAGTAATTATTCCTTAACCAAGTCTATTTCATCTATGTACTACGAATAACCAAATAACAGTATAATGATTAAGTGTGTTACTTTTATCAACTTACAAACTCGCATGCAAATGTCCACCATTGTATAATGTAAGTACACCTCTTATGTCAAACATGCAGTCCATATGCGCTCTTAGTGCGTCCCACGCTTTGCTTAATACAATTTTTCACTCTACAATACACACGCACACGTGCGTGCACATATGCGCGCGCGCGCGTTTGTGTGTAAATAGATGTGTACATTGGCCGCCAGTAACACCACAAAATGCAGTGGTTTTAATGAAAATCCGTGTTATCAGTTATCTATCACGATTAATACTTAGTGTTCTGAGCTTACCGTTTGATAATTAAATCACTTTTAGAGCTTACTACAGAGCTTACACTCACGACTACTTTTAGTGACTTTTTAGAGATATGTTCAGTGATCATTTCTACAGTTAATTCAGACCTATTTTGCGTTCAGGTTTTCGTGGTCTTTAAGAGAGATCTCCAGCAAGCACTCCTTCGAAGATGTTCATCGCACACTTAAGATGCAGATAACCATCAAGGCAGTTTTGGAGTAAACTCGAGTAAAAAACTCCAAGGCACATAGAGAGCAAATTCAAGTAGAATACTCTGAGACGTGTTCAAAAAAAGAGAAACGTACAAAAAAAGTGACGAGTTCTGAGACGTGTACGAGGTGTGTTCAAAAAAAGACCAAACTTTCTCAATACCACGGCGGTATACGCAAAGAGCGTGTTCCGACAAGTGGCGCTGACTAGCGGAAACTTTCTGAAACATCATCCAATATTCCAGTTCTTTCTACCATTCCTGTGATTCTTATTACAGCAGCTAAAATTAGTACGTGTTCTAACCTGTCGGCGAATTTTTCCCGTAGTGAAAATAAAATCAAAGTTGTTTCAAACTCGATAAAACTTTTACAGAAACGTTTTAAATGCTTCAGCAAGCATATGTGGATGGTTGTATGAACGGGACGAAGTGGTACGACTGATTTACTTGTTTCAAAGCGGGTTACTCGTCGACCGATGAAAATGCAAGACATGGTCGCCCTTCAACGCCAATAAGTGACGATAAAATCAGTGAAGTTCGCACTGTGATATGTGAAGGTCGTCGTTTAACAGTACGTGAGGTTGCCGAGGAATCGGGTATCAGCGTGGGTTCATCCCACAAAATTTTAACACGAAAACTGAAAATGCATAGCATCTCAGCATTACTCAGGCAGAGGTCAGACCAGTGTAAAGAACAGACTAGTGTTTTACAGCATGATAACGCACCAGCTCACGCGTCACTCTTTGTCGAAGATCTGGCGAAAAACCCAATCTACTCTCCAGACTTTGCCCCAGCAGACTTTATCTTGTTCCCAAGTTGAAGGCGACCGAGGAAGGACATTGTTTTAAAACAGTAGAGGGGATCAAGAAAAATAGAGAAAAACAGCTCCGCGCCATTCCAAAAAGTGCGTTCCAGGAATCGTTCCAGAATTTGGAGAAACGTTGGGAGCGGTGCACTACAAGTAGGGAGAATACTTTGAAGGGGATAAGCATGCATAAAGTTCTAACTATATTAATAAAGTAATTGTTGCAAAAGTTAGGTATTTTTGAACACACATCGTATAGGGAGTACACCCGATATAAAACTCCAAGACACATAGAGTAAAGAATAAACTCAAGAAGAACACTCTGAGGCATTTAGGGAGTAAACCAAAAATCAAAACTCCAAGACACACAGAGAATAAACTCAAGGAGAAGACTCTGACACTTTTACGGAATAAACCCGAGGACACAATTCGGAGACAAATAGTGATAAAATCAAGCAGAAGACTCTGAGACAATTAGAGAGTAAACCCCAAGAGGAAACTCTAAGACACATAAAGAGTAAACTCAAGGAGGAAAGACAGACATGAATAAAATGAATAAAAAACTTATGGATACGCTTAGAAGTTCTATGTGCGTATAACAATAAATATATATTTAATATTTATAATAACTTTACCCAACATATTTTTTCCTTATTTGGACCATGTTTCGGGACGCTTAGCCTTCTTAATTTTGAATCTTTTGGAGTACTTGTGTGTTGGTTGGTTGTCGATATGTTTTTCTGTTGGTTTTTGGTATTTTAGATTGGTATTATTGTGTGTGATTGTGGTGTATATATTAGTATTTCGAGTATTTTCGATTTTGAGTGCTTCGAAAATTGTGTCATGTTTTGTGTTGATTTGTATTTGTTCAGGTATTAGTTTATGTTTTGTGTTTGTATAATTATAATTTTTCCCGTATTTTCATTATGGTGCCTTTGTGTGGTATGTGTTTTATTAGTGTCATGTTCGTTATGTCTGGAAATTCATCTCCAATTTTTATTACATGTGTAGCCAAATTAGAGATACATATTTATGTTTTTTGTATGCGTTTAGATGTACAAAATAACGTTCTTTCAGTTGTTTTTTGTTTGTCCTGTCTAACATTTATTGCAAACTTGGCATTCAATTTTGTATATACCATTGGTTGTTGTATTATCTTTGTTGTGTGGGTTATTTAGTTTTGTAAATTATTTTTATTAGTTTTGTATACTATTTAAATGTGTGTGTTTTTAAATAGTTTAGTTAGCTTTGTCATTTTATTATTTATGTATGTGAATGTGGCCCATTTTTATTGTTGTTATAATTTAGGTGTTGTTCATTTTAATTAATCCTTAATTGTTCAGTTTTTATTTTATATTTAATTTTATTTTCTATTTTGTTTACAGTAGTTTTATTGCATCAATTTTCATAAGCAATTTGATATACTATATGTCTTCCTTTGTTTGTTTCTTGTTTGTATAGGGTTATTTTGTAAATTCTTTTAAATAGTGAATAGAAGGTTGCCATTATAAAGAACAGCTTTCCTAAATCAATATTTAGTGCACGTGCTTGCAAAATTGTATCCTCATGACCTAAATAGTGATTAATTGTTCAGTGACTTGAAATACCTTATCAGTTCATTAAAAAGGGCAAAAGCTAACGGAGAACAAATGGATTACACTCAGGGACTGCTACAACACATTTCTTCAATGTAATTAAAAACCTACAAAACACTAGCAACAGCTTTAAAAATGTTTTCTTAGTTTACCTATGTCTGTGTCTTCTTGTGAAAGATCGTTTAATAAATGTAAATTTATTAAATCTTACCTACGATCAACAATATCTCAAGACATTTGTATCAAGTCTAGCGATACTTACATTTGGAAATGACATTGCTTCGTCTTTAGATATAGTGATTTAATAACCGACTTTACAGCAATTAAGACCAGGAAAGCTACATTTTAAAATGTCTTGTTTTAAATATATATTAAATATTAAATATATATATCAAGTTTTTATTAAGGGCAGCTCTGCGCGAAAGATCGAAAAATTTACGAATTTTTTTTATTGCACTAATGTAATGTGTAGACCTTCCCCTTTCCAAAGGTATATTTGAAAAGTGTCTGCGATATTGCTAAGTATTTTTAATTATTTTTTAAACAATCATGTTCACGCGCTTTTGCCTTGACAAGATGGTTTTCACGCACGGCTCAAGGCAAAGAAAGTTTTAGATGGTGACGGTAAAGCCTATATGGAAGTTTGTAATTCAAAACCTTATGGTGAGGATGTACAAATAGTAAAGGATGAATGTATAGACCATGTTCAAAAAAGAATGAGAAATAGGCTAAATTCTTTGAAAGCAAAAGCAAAAAAAATTACCAGATGGTACTCCTCCTGGTAGGCAAAAAGGACTTACAAACGCAGATATATTACAAATACAAAAATATTACGGCTTGCAAATAAGACAGAATGTAAAATTAGTTGAAAACATGAGAAAAGGTATCTGGGCGGAGTATTTTCATATTCTCTCGTCAAATGAAAGACCTCAACATGGGTTGTGCCCTGACAGCGACGACACCTGGTGTAAATATCGTAAAGCCATAAGAGAAAATAAAACATATGTATAACCATTTCCACTTACTATACAATGTTATGACATTTATCAAACCAATATTTAAATGTCAAAAGCGATATTTATTGAGAAATGCAAAAACGAACTTCTAGAGAAATGTCTCCTGGGCAAAACGCAAAATCCAAATGAGTCGCTCGATAATGTCATTTGGAGTTATATTCTAAAAAGAATTTTTGTTTGAACTGAACACTTTAAAATTTTGAGTGTACTTAGCTGTGACAACCTTCAATGATGGGAACATAAGGAAATGCAATTTGATGAAGAAAACTGGATTAATGCTAGGGAAAATCTTCGTAGCAGCTATGAAGACAGTAGACCAACGACGGATAAGGAAGGCAGATAAAGTTTTACAGGAGCTTGAAAAGAAGATTCGGCAGAAGAGGCATGTGATGAAGAGAAGACTAGAAGACCAATATGAGGAGGAGGAAGGAAACATCCCATTTTATAACCCTGGAATATATGAAAACTAAAAATCGTAATTCTTTAGTTTATTTGTAGGTTTTTCCGCGTTTTCCTAAACTTATGTTTTTTCAGGTTTAGGTACACTTTTCTCAGGAACTATTAGAGGTAAAAAGCTGAAATTTGTGTGTGTGTTTTAGACACTACATTAACATTTAGAACTTTAAAAAACAAAATAATTGCCTATAGTTTTTTTGGGAAAAAAGTTTAAAATTATTTTGAACAAATGTTCACAAGTTTTATTCAAAATGTCAATAACTTATTCGGCGAACCTAATATTATTAGTTTAGTAAATCCACCAAAAGACACAGTTTCAAATAAAAAAAATACGATGATAGCTGTTATGGTTACTGAGAAAAGTGCACCTACGTTAACATGGCGGCAGATATGGCGCAGAGCTCCTCTTAATTGAAGACGATTTGGTAAGTGATTAATTTTATTACTTTAAATGTAGTTCTTGTTCAACTTTATATTGCTTTAGGATATTGTTTCGACGATGTGCTTTAAACCTACAAGGAATTTGCTTGTTTATTAAAACTTTATTATGTTATAATTTTTTTATATTACTACATTTTATGTCTTCATGTGTTACTAATAAATGTATACAAACTGAATACCGGTAATATTATAATATAATAATATTGTAAATGTAATTTCTTAATTTTGACTTAAAACATATTTTTAAGACGTTGGCTGGACGTGCTTACTTACAAAAATCAACACATTTGGATTTATTAAATACTTTGTTAACTGGATGGGCCCTTACGTTTGCTCTTTTGTCCCCTTTTAATTGTGATGGTGAGGTGGCCGATGATCTCCTTGCCCCTGGCGCCAGAAACCTAGCTACGCCACTGGCTATCATAATAACATTTACAACTACAAAAAGCTAACTAACAGTCAACTGAAAAAATGAAACGTTCATTTAACAATATGATAAATGATTCTAATTTTTATAATGAGTAGACGCTAAAAGAAAGCTAGAAATAACTGTCTGTATAAAGTCTAAAAGAAATTAATAAAGAGAAAATTATTATTAATAAACTGAACAAGATAACTTCTAAACCAAAGAAGTTAGGGCTAAGATTCTAAAGTATATTGAAGACAATACTGTCTAGGAAAGTACTAACAAGTCTAGGGAAAATCTCATAGCTAATATTCTATGATCAATGAAAACTAAGAATTCTAAAAATGTCAATGCTAAGAAACCTGCAAAAATATTGTAAATGTTTAAATGGAGAAATCTAAATGGGAATAATTTAGAGAGTGCATTCTTGTGTCTTATAGTAAATGTATTGATAACTAATTTAGAATTGCATAGGGATGAACTCAAAAATGTAATTTAAGATATGCTCAAGACAAATAAAAATATAAAAAACAGTTAATTTTAGAGTGCGTCCATCATAAAAGCCTGGCAGACGAAGAGATTCAAAAAACACCTGTGAACTACGGTTTAAATGCTGTTGACATTTATAACATTGGTGACTTCCTTACAACTTAAATTTAGAAGTTGACTATTAGAGAAAACTTATATCTGCCAAAATCTGGCTCAGGATAGTTGTGAACAATTAACTCTGAGACTGAACAAACACCATTCTTATAAAGCAGAATGATATATACAGTTTTGGTGAAATAAAGATTAAGAAATAAAAGTCAAGAATAAGGAGAAATATTGCTTCATAAGCTTGACCAGGTAAGATGTAGTCGTATATAATAAGAAGATTATAATCCGAATTAAAAGTCCTACAGTTCTACACAGTTAAAATGCAAATATTAAGTTTAATATTAGGTTTTACCTTTGTTTAGAGAATGTAATTTTTCCATTGACAATAAAGTTGTAAAGCAATTCGTTTTAACAGTAGTGCAGTTATAAATTACACAATTGGAATGCACAATAACATCAATTTATCATCTAAATTTTAATGTCGATTTTCTGAAAGATATTTATAAGGCTGCTATAAAATTTATACTACGGAACGTTTATTAACTGACCTGAAAACAAACCACAGATAGTTAGTGGTAGAAACGCGATTATAAGTTATTCACGATCGCCGGTGACCGCAGTTATAATACAATCGGTGAATTAACAGTTATAATACTGTTTGTACGAGCGAAGCGAATTCTCATATCTCACACAACCATTTAACATATCTCTGTTCATCTATCTGTCTGTACACTGCTTATCTATGTTTATATACTTATACCTTACAGGGTCACAAAATAGGACTATATGTCCTATTCTTTTTAAAACTAACTATTACCTAAATGTAGTTAATAAGGGCGGGGGCAAAAAATTGGGGTAAAATTTGTTTTAAATTGCAAAAACACGGTAGTTTTCAAACCAAGCAGAATTTTAAGAAAAATATAATAAATATAGCGTTCAAATTTTGAGCTTTAATGTTTGTGGACGATATAGCACTCCAAAAATTATTATTTATGATTACTATGATTATTTGGTATTTTAACACAATTTGAGTGTAGGGCTTACTCCAAAATACTTTGTCTAAGAGAGCACCACGAGCAATAATTTATAGTAGAAATTTATGAAAACAGCGAAATTTTTCTAAGCTGTCCACGTATGACGTTACAGTATAAGGAATGTGTTTTTCTCAAACACAATCTCGCTATCTTTAATACTGTGACAAAATTATTTATTCACACATCTTGCAAATTTTTGACCACCTAAAAAAGGTTTGTAAGCTGTATTTCCAATACATTTAAACAAATTTGAACAATTCATTTATAATGCCATTACCTTGTAATATTCTGATGATGATAGCTTAAACTATCAGAAGATTGTCAAATATTGAAACAATATATCGTGGGGTTGTTGGTAAAGTTACACAAGGTTCTTTAGGTGAATTTATGGAAAACTGTATTTAAAATTTGTCAATTGCAATAATAAACCACAAAATAAGTAGAGTGATTTTCAAGGTTAATTTTTATTATTACTAGAGTTCTTTATTGATTACCTAGCATTGGGAAATGAAAGGAATAATAGAAATTTATTAAAAAAAATAAAATACATTTTTTTGAAACATCATTATACTTGGTTAGTTTTGCCACTAACCGCTCGATATAATATTTACAATCATCTAAGCAAAGTCTTATTATTAAGTGTAGGTGTTACTAAGAATAATTTGCAAGAAACCGAAAACATATTGATATGTCACGCATATTTGTGAAAAATACTCCGTATATGTATCTATGATAACATACATAAACTTGAAAGGTAAGAATAAATTGTTTGTGTCAGACCACCATTACACTATGCAACTGATTCCATGCAACTGATTTCAAGGCTACGTGAAACTAGTTGCAGAGTAGTGAAAACGGGCTGCAACTGCTCTGCAATCAATTGGAGAGTAAGACTGACGTCTCTAGTACAATTATAAAGAACTAAAGTTTGTTAGCCTCAGAAATTACTTATCTGATAAAAATGTTTTCACCACCCTGTTCCTTGAAGTTTAAGGGTGGTTTCAGTCGGTACTTGAACCGATAACTTTAATAATTTTTAAGAACAGGACCTTAAAACGAAATATCTCCGTGTCATGAAATTTCTTTTCTAATTTGAGTTAAGTTTTTGTTTCAATAAAATCCTCCTTTTTTTCGAGATATTGGCGGTTTTGTAAAAAATAGTATGTGTTGTGTCGGTCCTATATAATGAAAATTGTAAACAGAATGCGCGAACAGGTGAATAGCATGCAATCGGTTGCATAGTGTAATAGGCTACATTTGATTCAATACCCACATCGAGAAACTAAGTAGTTCCACGAGCAGTTGCATGCCTCGCAACTGTCTTGCAATCAATTGCAGACTGTGCAACTGATTGCAGTAAGTGTAATAGGTCTCATTTAAACCAATGCCCCACAACTTTTTCTGCATTCAGGTGGATGCAATTAGTTGCCTAGTATAATAGAGGCTTGGGCATTATGTATAACGCATTAGGTATAAATTGACTAATGAAGATAAATGCAGTAGTTCAGAATAATGATAATATTTGTTTTTCGTTGTGTTCCATCGACTAGGCTTTAAGAAGGCTTTTCCACTTACAAATGTACTACTGTTATCATTTTCTAAAAACTGACAATTTACAGAAAAGTTTTTATATATCTAACTTTATATTTGAAAATTATACACCTTAAAAAACAAAAGTGTCTGTTCTAAACCAGTAAAGCCGTGAAGGTATCGTGTTAAAACTACAGAGGAAGTAATATATTGTTACAAGTATGTTATTGAACAGCGTAAAACTGCTGAGAATATTCTCCACTCCCCCCGTCAAGTGTGGCAGGTGTTGCGTCATTCAAATAGATGGTTCTAGTGTGTTTCAGGAACACTTGAGATAGGATTAAGCCGCCGGGGTGCAATAAGGAGGGAAAGCTGTACTGGACCTCAGCGCGGCCTATATAAACAGGGTTCTTAGATCAGTTACGTCAGCGATTTTTGTTAGTGCGGATTGAATGTTTGCCGAAGTAAAGAATTATTGTGTTAATATAATTGTGTTTTATATTAGTTGACATTTTTATTGCGTGTAAACAATTTTCATTTGATTTGTTGAAAGAGTCTATCTGTTGATTACAAACTGAATATTGGTGATAATTAAAGCTGGTGGTTAGTGACGTAATTGGTGTCTTGTACTTTGTTTTCCACTCTACCATACGACGACCAAGTAGACCGTCGTAAAAATATATAAAAATCTATTTTTAACAAAATTAAAATTTTTTGAAGCGTGAACATAAAATTTTATTATCAAATAATAGCCAATATTAAAATTCTCTACCTGTTAAAAAAATCATAATCCGTTTACATGACTAAATATTTTAAACGCTGAGTGTGTAGTTTAACGTATATGAATCCCTGTTTGGTTGCCAACTTTTATATTACTAAAGTATTTAGGATCTTGGAAATACTAGTAAGATTGCATACTTTTAGTGATTTGCAAGTGTGCATTTTTTCTTCTTAACAGTTTCCATTTATTTCAATTAAGTATAGAGTTAAAAGTTAAAACAACAAAAATCAGGATCAATATTGCAATATACCGTGCAATAAAGAAAAGAACAGAATCACTAGCTAAATTTAAATTTCTGGGCTGTGGGTTCATAACACAAAACGTGCCGTTTTTCACGCATTTCGTATGCAGTTGATGCAGTGATTTTCAATGTCTATGCTGAGGAGACATAAACCTGTAACCTGAGAAGATATTTGTAATTCTGCAACCGCATGTGACAGGATTACTGCAAAGATTGTTTTTACAGAATTACTGAGTAGGCCTATATATTATTTATGGAAATACAACATTTAACTTTACATTGCAGCCATTATCAGTATTGCAAGGTTTGCAATAATAAATTAATTAACATAAAGTCCAAGATACACAATATTTCTGGTTGACGGGAGTCCAACCGTTAATGGAAGTGTATAATAAAAGCTGAATATATAAAGGTTCCACAGAGTTCATGCTTTACAATTAATTAGTACTGAATTTCCATGAACCATCGCAGATTATTTTATTTTGGTTAATTAATTTGGTTGTGTGTTGCAGAAACGTACCACGCTGGACACTGAGTTCTGAGCTTACTTCTGGAGCTCCTGCCTCATGGGCCTGCCCAAGTAGGGAAATTTTGCTCTTTAGCAATTTTGTACGGTTCACTTGCCCTGTTTAAATGTGAGCTTAGACATACAAATTTAAAACTTGCTTCACTTCTAAACATGTGTGTGTGTGAGCGCGCGTGTGTTCATTTCTCTTGTTGAATTCGACTAAATCACGTCATGTACACCTCTGATATGTCTCTTTTTCTTCTGCTTGGAGAACATTTTTTTTCCATCACTTTTACTTAACTATTTTTTATGTTTTGTACTCTGTAGTGGTATGTAAGTAGTATGTAGTCGTAATAATTATACTAGATTTACGCTAATACTAGTAATTATTGTTCCTTGTTACAGGTATTTTCTAAATAACACGGCTCACAGAATTCTTTTAGTACATAGAAACTGTTTGTTTGATGGTTAAGTGATGAGAAAATTGTATTTACGAACCTGTATGTTCGTCGACCTAATTGGGATGACTACACGCACACACACACACACACACACACACACACACACACACACACACACACACACACACACACACACACACACACACACACACACACACACAAACTCGCTTCCCCCTCGCATCCGTCACAAGTATGCTATTAACAAGCTCGCCCCTCTGTTTGGAGTAGAGACTTTTTTTGTTGCTTTTTTTCGATAGCACATGCCTTTGTTTTAAACAGTTAAATGTGGTGTTCCTGCTTTGAGGTAATGTCGATTTGTCGGCTATATGTATCAATTGCTTTCTTGTTTTTTTTTTTTTAGAAATTAAATGGTGCTAACGGTTTTCACAAATTTGATTCAAAACGTTTGTTCTTACTAACGGCTTGTTATATAATATATTGATTGCATTAAATTATGCAGATATATTTTGGTATTAACAGGTTTTTTCCCTTTCTCGTTCCTGCAGTCCAAACGTGGCGTACGCTCGCTCATGTTTATATATGTTTCGTCTTTTTAATTATACATGGTTGGACATGGTTGGTTTTTATTTAAAATTAGTACAAATAGTCCAGTGCGTCTCTACTTAAAAATCTACACATTCTCATATAATTTGTTTATGGTTATGTTAAACTAACTCTCTGGTCATTACTTTTTATATTTTTCATCTTTTTAGTTAAAAGAGGTTGGCAATACGTTTTACTAACTTTTAACAGGGTAAATTTTGTGTTGTTGTGCAATTCTATCGTTCCTTTCCCGGGCTGCCCACCATTTATATGAATGTCAAAGTGTTGACAAGGTCAGTCTTTCATTGTCCGCGCTTGAAGCAACATCTCACGGACCGGGTTTGATTGCTTATTAAGTTACGTTTTGTTGTGCAACCCGCTTGTTAGAACTGTTCCGTCGTATCGCCGTGAACCCGATATGGTGCAATACGTGCTGTTTAATTACGGTCGTTAGTTGAACAAGGGGGGATTATCTGTTTATATAAACGAGGCTTCAGTCTTATCTCGACACTCGCGAGCGACGCATCGACCCCGAGATGTCCGCGACCTACACCGACATGAACGGGACTGAAATGAACGTGACCTAGACTGAAATGAACGTGACCTAGACCGAAATGAACGAGTGCAAAATATTTTGCAGACACACACACACCGCCATGCCCCCTCAATAGAACTTGGAGATGATACGGAAACAGTGGATCGGTGGGGGGATAAACTCACGATCATGACCTACCTCAACAGCCAGTGACGGCATTGAAACAATAGCGATAATAAAACACTAGACGATACTGAAACAATGACTTCATTGTTTCAACTTTGAAACAATAGCGCTACTAAAACAATAGACACTACTGAAAGAATAGGCGCTACTGAAACAATGACCCCATTGTTGGCCTAGTATATTAGGCCAATGACGTCACTAGCTGTTGAAGTAGGTCAAGAGGCCAGATAATCGTGACGTCATCACCTCCACCCCCGTCCCCCGCTTTTTCCGTACCCCCCGTAATACACTACTGATAATAATTGCTACAAGTCAGCAAAAATTCTCATGCGAATAAAACTCACAGTGAGAAAGATGATGCAGGCTTAACAAAACTCCTACTGACTTAATATTTTATATTCTGCATTATACCATTTAAAAAACGGATTTGATGAGGAAGAAGTATCACAAAATTAGCATATAATCTAGAGTAGACATTACGAAAGAGTATTAAATGTAAAACAGGAAAAATTAGTAACAGGCAGAATTAATTAATCTACATTAAAGTTTGGCTAAATAAGATAAATCTAATTTATATAATCAAATTTGTCTAAATAAGATAAATCTAATTTATATAATCAAATTTGTATAAACCAACACACACCATAATTGTGAGGGAAGATTAAAAGTGACAAAATACAGATAAATTCTAAAACAAACTGGATAGAGCTTGTACATTGTAGCGTCACAGAACGTTCCATAAAAAGAAATCATTTATATAGTAAGTTAGCATAGGAGGAAAGTGAAGTGAACAGTATCGAACCCAAGTAGTCCCAAAAAATTGTGTAATTTTGTATAATAATTATTTCTATCAACTTGAAAAAACGACCAAACTATGACTAAGACAAAACCCCATATATATTATTAAAGTGAATAAGAGTGAAAAAACCATAAGACACTATAAGAGAGAGAAATAATGTCAGAATCCACCAGAATAAAGTCAATAATTATTAAGTTTTATAACTATGAATATAGTATTAAAAACTATTTTTGTGAATAAATGGACAGGATCCATCATTATATTATGTGATGTAAATAAAATAAATGTATTAAATGACTTAAGTACATTATTAGAAAGAGTTTAAGTTAAAATAAAAATTGTATATTTGCAATGACAAAAAAATATTAATGTGTTGGATTTGAGACCATACACCAAGATTTCATGGAAAAATTAATTATTATCAGATTTAAATAAAAACTATATGTAATTGTCAAGCAGACAATAGTGAACAATTTATCTTAAATAAAGGAAGCTGTCAAATGAATAAAAAGCAGCCAAAATAGCCAAAAACCGTGTTAACTAAAAACATGTAACAGGCATCTAATATTGTATAATTTATGAATTTAATGTTGCCAAAATGCAACCAAACTGTATTAGAAAGCTGTAATATGATATAAAGCAACTATACTAATATACCTGACCAACTTTAACATTGTAATAGTCAAGTCAGCAAAATATTTACTTATACCATGTATGGCTGAAGCCAACTATTCAGTACAAAAATAATCATATCTGGCAAAATACTTACAGAATACTAACAAAAATAAGATAGAAAGGTACAATACATCAAAATACCTTAATAAGAAATAAACTCAGTTGAAAGTAAAATCAATTCTAAAAGAATTTAACTAATTAGAGTGAGATTTGTCACACCATAAAAAAATGACATCTCAAGACAATCAATGATGCTATGTCATCTTGTGATAAATATAAAATATGTACAAAGTAACCAGGTATCACAAAAGATAGACAAAATAATAAACTCTGTGTGTATAGTGGTGAAATAACAAATATATTAAGGAAAAAGACTAATCATTGTATTAGAAAATTGACAAGAACCTAGGCCATGAGCAGAGGCCATATAAAATTGTATTTATTTGTGTTTTATTGATGTTAAAATTTGTTTATTTTGTTGTAGGAGAGTAGTAGTAGTAGATGTCCAGCTTGTGAAGGGAACTTTATAACTCCACAACAATTTTTATTATAAATATTGAGTTTTTAATGACTACAACTCAAGGTGAGGGTTGTAAATTGTAATGTTTTTTAGACTTAAGTTAATTAGATACCAATCATATTTAGTATCGCTAGATTCAGTTAAAAACAAGGAATTTAAATACATTAATGGCATACAAATTGTAAGTACTAATGTGAAACTGTTTGATAAATACCAGTGTAAATTTTGAAATATCCATTGTATGAAGAATAAGAAATTCGTTCTAAAAGCTTCTACGGAAGTGAAAATTGTTCTATGACATTCCATTTCGTTTATTCTCGAACAATCTAGAAAGAATTTTACACAAATATACCGGAAGTCGACGAAAACAGTCAGCCCGATTTAGTATAAAAGCGAGACAAAATTTGACCGAAAAACACTTGAAGATTGAACTCCAGAAGGGATGCATCTCACACAACACTGATCAACGCAGCTAAGGTGAGACCGAGAGGCGAAAAATCGACAAGACACGGCAGGAAGGCTTTTCCCATACATAGACATACCCGACTGACTTAACCTCAACGAGAGTCGCCAAAAAATATCGCTGAAATAGAGCAGCGATACGGCAAATTCTAATAGAAAGCACGCAGCCAGAACGTCGACGGCCCGGGAGGGTCCCAACATTTAATACAGAACGAATTCTGCTGTGTTCGCATTGACTGACTAACGTGACAAATAATTCCCCCGAACGTAAACAAAACAATACACTGAGCCTTCCTCAAAACTGCATGGGGATCAGCGCTGCGGTGGCAGATTTCTGAATCAACGCTAAACAGATGATTCGTAGTGGCGGCGTTTGAACGAGATTTTACTGCCAAACGTTTTGACAAAAAGTGCGGAAAAAGTAACGATCGAAAAAATTGACTTTAAATAGATTCAGTGTACACCCGAAGAGGCGAGATCGAGAAACTACCCGAAGGAAGTGTCCAGTGAGAGAATAAACGACCATTGGAACGTGAGTTACCAAAATTAAAATCATTGTTACCTGGTTACATTTTATCACACAGTTGTACTTTACACGCCACACATACATCTTCAAATCACTTAGTTTTTTTTTTTTCTTGTAAGGCATCCAATTGATATGTCTTGGTAGTTCAAAGGAGTCACGTCCTGAGATTAAAGTTTTTTCACATATTAAACTCATGCTTGTCAACTGAGTCAGAATCTGAAATACTAGCCGATACTTGATTGGACATATAAAAATTGTCAATAATAATAACTTGTAAAATTTTTTCTCTTCAATTTTATAATTTTTGTGAATGATAGTCCTTCAGACGATTTGTTTGTTGTTTTTAAAGAATCATTAAACATAACTGATTTTTCAAAGCTAAACTGACTTGTTTAAATTTTTTTTTTGTAGATTTAAAAATTTTATCAATCACATTTAATTTTTTCTTGGAACAAACGTTTCCAAGTGGCGCCCACAAAAGCATAGTTTTAAGTTGTATTACAGGACTACATCACTGCAGAGGATCCAGTCAACAGAGTAAGTAACAAAAGTGCGCGGAGGTAACGCCCGACACAGTTTACAACACTTTTACAATTACAACACCCTACTTGTTTTACTATAACATATAGAAAGTAAACTGTTATTTAAAATAGATAGTATACTTTCTATACTATACTTTTTAGAAGTAACTTGTAAAACTCCACATATTATAAATTATACAAAAGTGTTGACCATCTCAAAGTATGAAGATGGTATTAATTAAGTGATAAATTGTTTGTTGTTTTGTGATAAACAAAAAATGCCCACACTCCTTGCCAAATAGTTCTTTACACTTTTAAAACTACCTTAAAATTAATGTTACATATG
Source organism: Magicicada septendecula (assembly GCA_034769895.1). Classification (NCBI taxonomy): domain Eukaryota; kingdom Metazoa; phylum Arthropoda; class Insecta; order Hemiptera; family Cicadidae; genus Magicicada; species Magicicada septendecula. Next base: position 139,192,148 of record CM068369.1, on the reverse strand, counting down.
TAATAATTATTAGTGAACATTTTTCCTATTCTTGGCTTGCGAGACTATTTCTAAAAATGTTAAACGATTGCTTTCAGAAAGTACACACTTTTAGTTTAATGAGCTTCAAACTGTACTATACAGTTGAATCTACTGCAGTTCAATATCAGTATTCTGATATTCACGCCATATTTCAGTCAAGTTGCCCAATGCTTTAATGTGTTTCGTGTCATGGTTTTGAGAGAGTAAATGAATATAGGCGTACACTAAATTGTTTAAATTCATTTTTATAATATTTGAGTGAAAAAATTGTATCGCTTGTTTTGAAAATAAACATTCCACTATTCCTATTTGCCCATTTAATTGAAAATCTTCTTTAGAAGTGAAAACATATTTATTCACGTTTTGGCTTTAAAAAATAAAAATTTAAGCGAATTTTAAGTTATTTGGATAATTGTAAAACGTAAATTTTGTTCGTCTAAATTAACACAAAATTTAATGTCATTTCTGTAAAGTTGAAATTATTTTGCATTCCATTAATTTTTATTATACATTTTTCACACTCATTGCTACTTGAATAATTAGTTTTAAATTTAAGAAATAAAATAAATGAAATAATAAATTTTTCTAAGCTAAATTTTGTTTTGTTTTGTTAATTGTTTCTATACAAAATTCCATTTAAGAAATAGGCACTCGTAAAATTGACATAAACAATAACAAAATACACAAGTTATTACTCATGAATAACAAGATATTTAAAAATGCTCTATACTATTAACATAATAATTATTTACTGGTTAAAAAATGTATCAAATTATTCAAACTAAAATTTTATTTAAAATTAGTAAAAATAGTCCAGTGCGTCTCTATTTAAAAATCTACACATTCTCATGTGGATACATAATGTACGTTCTTTTAGATCTTATTATCCTAAAACTTTAGTGTTGAGTAACAATATTGGTGCTGACTATTTTTTAATATCGCGATAATTTCATAATGACCAAAATGAGTAGTAAAACATGACCAATATACTGGTAAAGCGAAAACGTATTAAATATGTATTGTTTTCAAATTTACTTGATAAGATGGGATTTTATGCTGCAGAATTAGTTCGAAATTTCTTAAGTTTCTGTTAAGTTAATTGTATTCTGTCTCGCTAGCGTTAATTCACACAACTGTCAACAGCAGCATTTTCTTCCGTTTCATCTGTATTTTCAGAAGTACTATAATTGTTTTACTTCTACCTCGAGGACACTTGACGCATGAATCTTCCTCTGCGAACATTTATTCAACGCTAGTTGTCTGAGTGGTCCCATTTTGCTCACAGTCCTTTCTTTTACTAGGCATATTTAAATCTAATTAAATATCTCGAACGGAAAGGTTTAAATTTAAAAGAAGCATTATCATGGAATTTTAAGAATTGACATTTCAACAGGGATAACTACTGAAATTCGAACTGTTTCACGGCCGGCGTCATAATTATTCAAACTATGGAGGCCATCATCAGTGTGAAAACGACTTAACGACTTAAGGACAAGGTGTTAATATAAATAAGCCTTTGCCAGCCTTTTCCAGACTTTTCCACAGTACTCTGTATTTACATATGCCTTGTCAGTCGTTAAGTCCTTTTTACACTGAAGATGGCCTCCAGTGGTGAGGCGGAAACGTCTGCTCGAGTCAACACCTTTCGACACAAGAAAATGGAAGACCGCGGCCTTGCAGCCCAGATAGTAGTTTTAAATATTAACTAATAAAATTTTCAATCTCTATTACCTAATGCAAAAATTAATTAATACTTTGCGGGAGGAGAGATTAAAGAGCGAATACTTTTTCTAAATTTGGTTCTGCAATATATGTGGTATCTAATATTTTAACCTAAGGCCCTCTTTTTTACTGACTTTGGTGTTAAAAACAACTTGGAGAACACAGTTACGAGAACACATTTTAAATTATTAAAAATTCCTCTTTTATTGAGCAACTAATCTTAAAGCAGTTTTAAATGTAGAAATAGCATTTTAAAATCATTAAATTGTAAATGTGGTTACATAAAAATTACATAAACTCTGCAGCCGCCTAATCATTTAATGCTGGTGTAATCACTTCCTCCTGTTCAATATATGAAATTGCTCTTTCGAGAGAAATTAGATCAACAGTAAACGAAACAGACTTTGAATTATGTTTGAAGTGTCCAGAATATGCACACAGCAGGTCTATATAATGCAGGTGATGGTTTGCACGTTTACACCAACTTTTACTGGACCTCTAAACCATTTTAATGCACTTTTAGAGCAAACTAATTTGCTCATTTTTTATAGCGTGCAGCAGTGAAGTGAAACCGTCCGAGACTAGATCGTTTAGCCTTTTGCGCAGCCGGCTCTGAGTCTATGTGTCCTCAACACACAAAGAAGGAATGTAGCATAGCGCGCAGACTACGATATCACATAATGAAAAGAAATTGACATACTGAATCAGAACACTTACCAGAGTCAGTGAAGGTAAAACTTTGACTTAAACGCAGATGTGTGAAACGTTTTTTACCAATACTCCAGTGCCATAAAAATTTAGATAGTAATACGTGATGAAATTTAGTGTTTCAAATTGGGACACTAAAGTTTTAGTACAATTGTGATAATGACGTACATGTTAGCAATTAGAATTTTTGGCGCGAAAGTGCATTTCAGTTACTTAGGGTCTTGATTAGAATTTGGGTGGTTACACGTTAACAATTTGAAATAAAGGAATAAACTTCAGATGTATTTTCTTCTGACATACGTTTCACAGAAATTATTCTGTACCTTCAGAGGTTTGTTTGAACTGTAATTGAATGTTTTGCTTACAATATAGTTAACGAATAATCAATTTTACTTCGATTACTTCGAAATGTAGTCAGCTATTTATTATACAGGGTGATTCAAAATTTCACGGCAATATCTTGGAAGCTGATTCTATAGCTAAAAATGAGAAAAAAAGTGCACATAAACATAGGTCCAAAAACGGTTCGTTAGCGAGTTACGGCTCGCGTACCAGTTCGCCCTGATTTCTGCTTCCAAGGTAAAATGACGCCATACTGAAATTCTTGGGGTATAAAGTGAAAGCCAAATTAGGTGGTGTCTTATGTTTTTTTATATGATCAATTGAATAACAGGGGTCCTAGAGCTCTATCTAAACGTTTCAGCTGAAAAACACACATTTATAGCTTTGGGATACAATAATAACATCGTTAATTTGCGAATAAACAAATACAAATTTCTAACCGACCTTGTAGAGAATTTAATTTTGAAGAAATTGATGTGTATAATGTCCGTTAAAATTAAGTAAAAATTTGAGAAATTTGACTTTAATTAAAAAGAAAACAGACCAAAATGCGTCTGAAAAGTGTTACAAATTACAAGAAATGGCATTGTAAACTTTCAAAACACCCACACTTGGGCAAAGAAAACCCACTTGAGTCTGCTGCAAGACATGCCCAACATACGTTTTCATTTAATGTGTGGTGCAGCCTTCTTGGTGATAATCTCTTAGGCCCTTTTTTCTTACCACCAAGGCTTAATGGAAGACAATATTTAAATTTTTTGAAAATAAAATTGATGGAACTCTTGGAAAATATTCCACTCGCAGATAGAGTGCAGATAGGTTTTTTTGAATGACGCAACTTCTGCTCACTACTGTCGTGATGTGATGAAACCTTTACATAATACATTCGGTAAGCGATGGATTGGTCGAAACGGACCAGTAAAATGGCCACCTTGATCTCCCGATCTCACGTCAGCAGACTTTTCCCTTTGCGTTTGGATGAAGTCGTTAGTTTATTCCGCTCGTATTGACACACGAGAAGAATTGACAGTTCGCATAATAGAAGCTGGAGCTACTATTAACAATATTCTGATGCTATAAGACGTGCACGGTTTGCCTGGATTCGCCGAGCTGAATTCTGCATAAACAAAATGGCGGCCACCGTGAACAAATGCTTTGATTGAACGTTTGCAGCTTTATTATCAATTTAAAAAAATATTGATATTTAATTATTTGATGAAAAAATCAATAGTGTAAGTTTTTAATTTGTTTTCAATGAGATTTGTTGTGAACACGTTTACGAAAATCGTTATTTTGATTAAAATGTATCACTTTTCTGACGCATTTTGGTCTGTTTTGTTTTTAATTAAAGTCACATTTCTCAAATTTGTCCTTATTTTTAATAAACATTATACGCATTAGTTTCTTCACAATTAAATTTTCTACAAAGGTGGTTAGAAATTTGTATTTGTTTATTAGCAAATTAACGAAGTTATTGTATTCAAAGTCTAAAAATGTGTGATTTCCGACTAAAATGTTTTGGGTCCTTATACAGTTTTTCTTAGAAACTAATTGAGATAGAGCTCTGGGACCTCTTTCATTCAATTGTTCATATCAAGAGCCATAAGAAACCATCAAATTTACCCTTTACTTTATACTCCAAGAATTTCAGTATGGCGTCATTTTACCGTGTGGGCAGAAATCAGGGCGAACTGGTTGGCGAGCCTTAACTCGCTAACGAGCCTTTTTCGGACCTATGTTTATATGAACTTATCTTCTTATTTTTAGCTATAGGATTAGCTTCCGATACATTGCCGTGCAATTTTGAATCATCCTATTTAATGTTTCATTTTGTTATTCTAAAAAATGTATAATTTTAAATAAATCGTCTTGTTTTGTTTTTATTTAAATTTGTTCTTTAATTAGTAGATTATTATTATTGTGTTTGTAAATATTAAGATTTTCTCAGATATTCATTTTGTTACCTTTTGTACGTTTTTAACTGGACATGGGAGACCTCCAGGAAGCTCAACGAGTTACAGTACTTTCAAAGTAATAATATATCACGATGTAGAGTATTATTTTTAAATTGAAGAGTTCAAAATAATTGCTATATAAATAAGTAACCACTTGAGTGCTAAATATTTTTTAAGTAAAAATTCATTAACTAAATATTAAATATGGATTTATTATTATTTAGGAATTTTACTTGAGAATACTTTAAATTATTTAAAACATGATTTATATATGAAATGCTGTATACTAATATAATTTTAGCTAAGAAATATACTCACAATTTCAGCTTGCAAGATAATAAGCAAATACAATTAGCTAAAAATAAATAGCAAAGAGAGGTTGAAGTAGTTGTGGCCGTTGCAACAAATGACGACAATTAGTTGCAGACGCCGTATGCAGGAATTTGTCACCTACTTGCTGACAGCGACACTTAGAGTTCAGATGCAGACGTCCATTTCTCATGACCAGTTCACTTCTTGTTAGACAAGCTGGAGTCATTTTTGCTCTTAAAGTCACAAACGGGTAAGACAGACCATCAGATTTTAGACAAATAATTGTTTCCTAGCTTTACAAAATTGAGATCTTTAGTAGTAACGTCTCTACAATATTAGATTCTAAATTATTATTCTTTGGAGTTGTGCGATGACACTTGTATATGAACATTGTTGTTCGCCAGGTCAATCAACTGTAAAAGGCTTGAACTGAATTTTGTCAATAAGATTCCTGTCAACATACACTCCACTGAATACTACTAATAATAAATCTATAAGCAAAGACTATTCATTCTCCGCTGGGCCCATTGACCGTTTTATCTGAGTGACTACATTCTATTACAAAATATTTGTTCTACAAAAACAAATAATTTTAAAATATTTACGAATAAATCAATATAATTTCTCTAAGTGTGGTAAAACACTATTATAACTAGTAACTTAACTTAAACTAGTACCTTCACTAAAACTTGAATTGTGTTTTTTCACAAGACCTCTAATGTTTGTGGTCCTGCACCAATTTACACAGGCATTTTGGTGCAAAAATAATTCCCATAACTGACGTTCAGGTTTGAATTCAATACAAATATATCTCCAAATACCAAAGAAGGAAAGAAAGAATTATAACCAAGAACTATAAATTAAACCATATTTAAATAAGAAAATTATATTAAAGTTTCAATAGGATAAGTGGTAAAATATGGAGTTCGTTTTATACTGAAAGTTACTTAATTCCATCTTTGCACATAGTACATTAAATTTTGTTACTAGCAGGGTGTTATTTTAATTTGCAAAGTGTAAAGAAAACTTAATTTTGTAAGTTAATTATGAAGTACTGTAGAATGTAGTGTAGTGTTGTTTTAGTTATGTTGTACAAGTACAAAGATGGAAGCTTTCACATTGCACGCTGAGCATTAAGTGCACCAGAAGAGTGTCAAACCCAATTATTGTTAGTGACCTAATTTGGCAAAATGTACTCAACAGACAGAGCTTGTTTCAGTACAAACGGTACCTTTTTCAATTGGTACTTGTACTTACATTTACAGGTTATAATGTTCTAAAAGTTAAAATCTTTGCCTTTTTCATGTATGTGAACTTGTGACGATACGTACATGAATATTTTCTTCTAAACAATATTGATACTCCTAATAGAATAAAAATGTTGATGTAAGCTAGTATTGAAAAACGTTTGAAAATCTTCATTTTTTATTAACTCACAGAGATAATCAAAACTTTAAAACTGTCCAGACCGGACACGTTACTCGCCTCTGCAGTTAGCCCTAACACACTGTACAAATTAACAAATACTTTAAGCACTTAACTTTTTGATTAAAATTTTATTAAATAAAGGGTCAGGTTCTTAAATCCAACAGGTAAACAAATATTATAATGTCGTCATGTTATTGAAACCAATAGTTTATGTGCTGATGCACATTACCTGGGTCCTTTCATTTTCCCTTTCCACATCGCCAAAAAAATATTAATTAATTTTATTTTATTACCTTTTGGGAGTATTTCTAGCTATTTTCTTACCGGATATAATGTGTGACACATTCCCGTTTCTGTTTCTATATGTTATTAAATATTTAATTCTTTGTCTCGATTTTTTCTTTCTGCTACTTCTGAGTTTTATTATCTTTTTGCCACTCTGCATAGTCTCTGTCCAACTCGTTCTCCTCTTATCATTTTACTCTTTTAAAATGTCTAAATCTGTACCCACGATTTACTTTTGTTTGGAAGCTAGGGCGAGCAAGAAAAATAATTCCGGGAATAATGCAATTTCTGAAGATTTGATCAGATCTTTTAGACAATTGGAATACTCTTTTGCCTTACGTTAGTTCATGTAATGGTTCATCAATAGAAGCAAAACGTCTCTAATAAGAACAAACCCAAGAATACTCCGAATCGTGCTCAATCTTTGTAAGCAACCCTGCTTTTTACTGTGTAGTTTATTAGGATCCATAATAAAATCTGCTCATGACACCAAATCGACCAAACATCAAACTTCCTCCTGTAATGGGGTATACTACATATGATCCAGATTCAGATGAAAAACGTGAATTGTGGCTACAATTTCTATAAGGTTTTACAAATATTTCTTAAAGATTTACCAACAAATGTAGTGCTGTCAATAAGACAAGTTTTCCATGTCAAGCCTCGGAAGATCCAGCCTTTATAATGCGGCTGGTGCATTAAAGACTCTAAGTGGCATGAGTTTAAATTGAAAGAAGTTACTTGAACGATGAGGTTCAAACATTAAGTCTATGATGTGTCCAGTCATCAAGTGTATCCATCAAAACGCAAAGTAGTGGATAATAGCTTTCTTTTTTACGTTGTTTATCTTCTTGTAAACGTATATACACCACCATCTTTTCGTAACTAGTATTACCTAAGATAACGCGCTCGACCAAGTCTCGTAATTCCTGCTATCAACACGTTCTATAGTATCGGAGTCTTGTATAATATTTATGTTGTATGTACTGCATAAAGTATATACAAGAAGTACTGGAAGAGGTAGTGTTTTTCTTCTCAGTGAGTGAGTCCTCAATAGTAAAATATCTCTAAATTTGAGTAACAACTGTCTGATGTCTTCAAATTTACTCTTCGGAAGATCGTCGGAGGATCAGTTTAACAGACTACACTAGTTTAGTGACTGGAAATTTCCAAACGACGAAGAGTTACCAAGTCTTGATAACTACGAAGAATGCTTGAATAGACGCTTCTTCAACATGCCATTCTGGTTACCCAAGTTACAGAAACATTCACTCTTACAAATCTGACGAACCAGCTAAGCACACGCTTTGTATGCTGACTTTTGGTTGTTTCCATGCAAATTGATAGAAGTAGCCTAACTGTTTACCGCCAATCTCCTTGTGATATACAGCTATGTCCGATACTAACAGTATTTTGTTCTTCTATTTTTCATATTGCTCTTTTGCGTTGTAATACCGATATTTTGTCCCTGAAATCTGGATTTCTTTTCATCTTTATGTTGTGATGATTCATTTATTGCAAAGTATTTATAGTAAAAGGAAAGTTGGAAGGTAAAAACTGAAATGGAGGGACAGGGTGAGTTAGGACATCAGTATTTGTAATTAGAAACTGGAAGAATACGGCTATGAATAGAGAAGAATGGTGAAATCTTTTAAAAAAGGCCAGGGCAGACAAAGCGCTGTCGAACCAATAATGATGATGATGATGATGAATCATTTATTGGGCGTATGATTGACTGTTAAAAACAGATTCTCATTTGGTTGCCTGAAAGTGTAGTACTGTACTATTTTGGTGCTTAGCTATTCATAATAATTATTATCTCTACCGGATCTATAAAGGTCTTCCCTGTAAACATCCTTTTAAATTTATCCTGCTTTACGATAATCTAATCTGATTTATGAATCAACACTTGCTTCAAGCTCAAAAAGCTGTCTCCAAAACTCCAAAACGTTCTCATCTTGCCTACATTCGAGCGTGACACATTTCGTATAAGCAGCTGGTCTAATACAGTCCCCGTAGCTGTTTCCAGAAAAATCGGTCAGTTAAAGGCGTACACCTTTAGTGACTGCAGGAACATTCAAAGTGTGTTGTATCGTTATGCTGATCTTGAAATAAGTGAATATTGTTAAGAAAGTACTGTCCAGGTTATCTGTCTCATCAGCGTAAGAACGAATGTTGATTTTATAAGACGAATGTTTAGATTTTTTTATCTTTATCATATGATATGGTATACGATTTTTAACTTGCGAAATAACATTTTATTGTATTTAATAAAGTAAAACTGATCTAATTGAAAGTCGCTCTAACGAAACAAATGAATTTTACGGACACAAATAAATTGATAATTTGTTTTGTAATATAACTAAGTGCATATTAATTTTAAAATATTTTGATGTGGCAATCATTTATTATTAGCCACTGTTTCAGGGAAAATTGCCTGTAATTTACAAATTACCCTTTAATGTCCTTATACTCTACAAAACACAATTACGTGGAAAGTGTACAATAAATTATGAAAACAAACTAACTAGTGTTTAAATGTAGACGCTGAAACAGCGAGTAAATTAAATTATTTGATAAACATTAATGACCTGCCAGTATTCGCTGACCCAGATCAATGTCTCTATTATAATGCAGTATTTTTTTTTATGAAGCAATTGTTATTCTGCATAATTAACAAAACCTATTTAACGCTATATGAAACATAATAGAAAAAATAATATTTCCAATTAATATTTTTATAATTATCGTTACGATTTATTCAGATTATCAACTATCCCTTTCGGGACGACCCTACACAATTGTAAGGGTGTGTCACGGTAACGAATATTTAGTATTATCATAAAGAAAGATTGCTTTGCTGGTTCGGGACGAAAAGCAACGATCGTGAGGGTCACGTGCTTTCATTTAGTGTGGATTTTAATTTTAATTACATGGAGTGCCTCAGTTTTCAGTTGAAGTAACATTTGCAAACGTGGAACAGCGAGTGTTTGTAGGCAAAAAGTAAGTACTGTCGCAATTTTTATAGCATATATAAATTTCAGTTATAATAGCATATTTCTGTTACCAAAGTGTTATTTATTGTTTATTAATAATTGCAAAGTGGTTATCTTTAAATTTTGTAAATCTAGAGTGACGTAAATTGAGACTATTACGAACGTGTCAGTTAGGCCCGAGGTAACCTCAAACTTAATTTGAGGTTAAGTTTTCCAAACAGTTTCGTAGTGTAAAATAGCCACTTATTTTATACGCTCTGTTTCGTAAGCGCTAGCCTTTGAGCTACACATGTTGTAGTGGATACATGCACACACCGTACTTCGAGTTTGTAAGGAATTAAGAATGGAGATCTCAACACAACGTGTGTGTACAAAATTTTACTTCTAATTTTGTGAAACTTTTATAGAAAAACTTCCATTCTATTTCGGGTTCCTATTACAATTTTTGTTAGTACGCAATTGCTGGCCGATTTCCAGGTATCATTGTAATCGTCAGCCAACAAACGTGTTACGAACCAATCGTTTTTCAGTGTTGCGAAGCATTCAGGTTTTAATGGTAAGTCCTTACACTGATTGCCTACTTCCTCAGGATCTTTCATTAGTTAAACGATGATGAACAGTACGAGATCAGCAGTTAACACCACAGTACGAGCTCTCTCCCATGGTTTTTAACGTTGCTTAGGCTCGTTACCAATGGTGTTTTTGTCATTTCTAAAACTCTGAAAGTAATCTTTATGTTCATAGACTTACCAGTATGGTTAGAAACAACCAAAATATATGTGTATAATTTTAACTAAATTTGGCCGCAAATGTCAGACGGACGCATTATTCTTCGAGATATTGCTCAGTCACTTTGACATTAACTCGACGGACAAAACGCGCACGTGTCCACTTCAGAGAATATAGCGCATAGACCGTGCTGACAGCGAAATGAGTTTAAGCGCAGTTTGTTGTCCAACCCTGTTGCTAGGAGCGCTCAACAGTCGCAGAGGGTTGGTTGAGAGGGTTGGTGTTGTAATTTAAAAATTTCGGTCGTATTTTGAACACATCTAATATTATAGAGCCTATCGAGGCTATTAATGGGGAACAAAATACTTCGGTGAAAAACAAAATTATTTGTTGTAACGTGAGAAAAAACATTACTGTTTCTGTGGCTCTACAGTCTTAACAAATACATAAATTATTACCCAATTACAATTTATGTTATTACTAAAATTAAATTTCTGGATCTTTAGTTAAACTTGTATTTTTAAAGTGTATAACTGGATCAAATATTTTGTTTTTATTCTTAACGCTTATTTCGCATGAGAAACTAATTCAAGATGCAATGAAAACTTATTCCATAATTTCCAAATTCGTCAGGCTTATTTGCTAAACTGCTTGTTATAAGGCCTTTCAGTGTTTCCACCATTTTTAAGTTCTAAAACACGACAACCATTACAGCATTAACAATGACAGCGTATTGTACGTAGGTCGTGGTTTAGGACTTGAAAATGGTGGAAACACTGAAAGACATCGTACAGAACACGACATTTAGCAGTTTAGCAAATAACCACGACGACGTTGGAGTTACAGATATTGGTAATTCAAATAACAAGATTAAGAAATTCTAGAATTTGTTTTACATTGTTAAAAACCAAACGATATGCAATCTAGAAGTTAGGGAAACGCTTATAAAAAGAAGGGTATAGTCTTTGTTTGCATCATTATTTGTACGTTACAAAATTATCATTTTTTGTATGTTCAACACATATTTCACACATATTTATGGTAATGCAAGGAGAACAAATCTAAACGAAAAATTTTTAATGGAGGAAGAGCTCTGTGCTAAACGAATTTGAAGTGTACCTACGACAATATCAACGGAGTGAAAGGGAACACATTCGGCGGTTTTAACATTTGAAAAACGCTGAAAGTTTTACAAACCATTTGTAACTTTGAGAGTTTTTAATTTATGTGAAAAAATAAACGATGCCTTTTATGAATTAAAACTATTCATATGTGTGGCAAAATAAAAGCGATTATATAATATGTTTCAAATGACAGAATAGGATACATATTATTAAAAATTTATATATCTGAATCATGACTATAATTTTCCAAACGTCATAAATTCTGTGCTTGCTTATCCTAGTTTTTCAGATTTCCGACTTGTAGTCCTTTATATAACATTCTGCATAAATAAATTGTGCATAATATTACACAAACAATGCTCTCCAACTTCACTCACGTAAACATGTTCCTGAGATATTTTGTCTGAAAAATGGATTATTCATTTCTATATACCTTGTCTATTCGAATACGATTTTACATAAGGACACACACACACACACACACACACACACACACACACAAACAAAACACACACGGATCAATATATATGTATATCTTTGCCGGTATGCAAATATATATCCCACGTATGAACATAGTACAAATAAATGAGGAGAAGCTATTTCACTACTATGTGAACTAATAGCAATATACTAATTTGACTATGCGCATCGGGTCCAATCAATAACATGTATATCTTGAGAAGGCTTAATGCCTTGTCTAAGAAATGTAAATGAATTTAAATATTAATAAATTAACACCATTAAAATTATTCATGAGAGCATATATATTTATCAATAAAGTTTAAACTTGCAATATTCATACAACGTTTTACATTGTCATATGTTTAAACGAACATTTTTGCATAACCAATCCTTTTACATGTTTGGTATGGATAGACTAATGGCAAACATTACTTTGTGAAGACGAAAGGGACTGTAATGAATATTAAATTGGATGGTTCCCGTTTTAGCTTCATGTAATTGATTTTCCAAGGCAATTACTTCACGCTACTCCGTTGCTCATATATTTACATTCCTATTAAGTAAGAAATATATAAAAATATATTGTGAAATTATTATTATCCGCTGGGCTGTTAGGCCGTGATCAATAGTTGTCGTTACTGACTAACATTTCGGAGCAACCATCGGAGACCTTCCTCAGTGTCTAGATTCTAGATTCTGGCACAGTGTTCGTCATTTCACCTCAGAGATCAAGTAGAGACCATAATTTTTTCATCAATGTTGAAGCCGGCCGTAAAAGCTTAAAAACTTGCATATTAAAATTTAATTTTTAAAATTTATTTTACCATTTCTCCACGTTTGATATTTAAAGATATTTTAATTAATTCTGGGGGTGTAATTATTATATTTTATTCATAATTTTTACTAATGCCCACTCAAAACTCTTTAGAAAATTTTCCTATACACAAACAATTGTAAACTCGAAGTTATGTAAGTACAAAATACAAAATTAGTAGAAACATAACTGGAAAAACTTGAAAAATACTTACTTTGAATTACCACATTTTGATTTATATACAGTCAGCTTTGACACATGATTATAAACGTTATCGATGATGCTAGATTCCACAGGTGACGCCAGAATATGTGGAAAGTGAAATATGTGTTTATAATTTTACGTTTAAAATTACAAATCAAAGAGTAACATTTTGAAACCTACAAGTTTTGTTTTGTAAATGATTTCTAAATGGTGTAATATAATAAATAGTTTGATTAATATATGAAATGTATTTACCAAATGTATCAATTTATTGTTTTACAGATGAAATAAAATTACACACTTCAGGATGTCGTGGTAAATATAGATTATTTAATAGATACCAAAGCGACAAATAATTCATTTGGAATTGGAACATTTTGCAAGTTTGTAGAAATTCCATTAATCAACAGACACGTTCCGGAATGCTATACACAATTTGATTCAACACTCTACTGTCATCCAGAGTATTATACCATTATTTACGTGGGAGTGAAGTATCAGGCGAGTGTAACACCAGTCTGTCGGCTGGCGGGTTGCTTTTCTACGCGATTAGCTTGCATTATTGTTACAGACAATAATTAACAGTAAATGTTTATAATGTGGTTTATACTGAGTATTACTGTATTATGAAAATAAAATTGGATAAAATAGGTGAAAACATTGTTTATTTTACCCTAACAGAAAAGGAAGAAGCATATCACAGCAACTGTCATACACAAAATTAGCTCTTTAAAACTCTCTCAAACGCCAAACACAATAATTTCTAGCGTAATATATCAGCCAAACAGGAAACCAAATAACAGGTGGAAAATAATGTATCTCTTAGTTGAAAAGCAGTCACTGAACTACACGGGCAAATACGGGATTAATTTAAAGTATTATTTCCTTAAAAAACTGACAGAGAAATGAAATTTTAATTCTGGAAGCTGTATTAGATACAGATTTCTAATCAATGTAGTCAGCTATATTTTATACCAAAAGTTAACATTCATTTGTTTCTTTTAACATATTTCATGTTCACTCAATAGATAAACAATTTTTATGTGAAACGTAATTAATTCGAATGAATTAGCGAGATTACTAAAATATTTGTCTTGTCGTTTTGACAATCTTTTTCGTCATCCTCTGGATCTGTATAATGATTACACATACGTGTTACAGTCACTTTATAAGTTACTACTGTAGTCAGTCTATTTGAATGCTTTGTTAAAATATCAACATTCACTTTTGTTGAATGTGATTCCCAGTGATTCCTCTTCAGACTTATATTTGTCAAGTTCACTTTACAATAGTACTTAGCCATTATCAATAGCCGACATCAGATTGTCCTTACGAACTTTCCAAAATTCTTGTATAGCAATGTGATTTGACTATACCCAATATGTTTTTCTTAGTTCTGAAAAAGATATCACCTGACCCAATCTGACTATTCACCTTTTAAATTACATACTGTCTTTTCTCATTGTTAACTGTTATTTTCTTATAGGGATTCTCTGTGCAAATACGTTGGGTGAACTGAAAATTTTACTTCATGTGTATTTAGTGCAAGTGCAAGTATACCAGTTGCTACAAATAATCCTCTTGAACATACGTTTTCATAAAACTACGTCTGCGGTAATCGGATTACAAGATTTATTTTTCTGCGGTTGTTACGTATACTTTAAAACGAATGTATAGTATAGTGGTGGCGACTATAACATTACATTCAAAGTCGTTTTTCATACTAAAATGTATGTAAATTGTACGTATAATCTTGTTACGTTTATGTTTTTCGGTATTGTAATTGTGTTTTACAAAGAACAATAATTGTAATAATAAGATTTTCACAATATTAAATTTTGTTATACTACACTACTAAAGTACCAGATAAAATCATGTTTCATATTGCAACGGAAATCCTGTTGCATTATTTTTATTGGTGTGTATATGTGACAAGAATAAGCCGTAGTACGATAGCTTGTAATTAACTTCGGTATTTCCACTTATAAGCGAATAACTGTAAGTGCGATTGTGTAGTGCGATTAACGTAAGTGTATGTAATAGTTCAGGTTAAAGTAGGCGAATGCGCGTTGTGTTGTTACCGTAGACTCTGATTAGAAAAATACATTATAGCAAAGTTAGTAATTAAGATTTTGAAACGGGACTTGGACAAGATTGAATGTAGTTCATATTACAATGAACTGTTTGCAGTATTTAAATATAGTATTCGCTTTTTGTGAATCTGTTTTTGTCAACAAGGCTTTGTACGACTCGTACTTGAAAAAGAACGTAAAATTATAGATACTTTTCTGCAGGCTTAGAACAGCTTATGACCAGAATAAACCATTGCTAACACGATCTGATTGTAATTTCCTCACTTAAATTAGATCTCCGAAAAGAAGGAACAAGCTATTGACCGGCTACAGATTTAGAATTTCAGTTTAAAGTAAGTAGAGTTTTTAAATTAAGAATAACACCAGCTGTTAGGCTGTGTCGGTTGCTATTCACTAGCGACATCATCGGCTACGTTTCAGTCCCACCGTGGGGGATCTTTTTCAGGCCGCAAAGCGAAAGAGTGTGGAACAAACAAGAACATTACGTTTGGGCAGACATTATTTTTGCATTGTGGATTTAGCAGAATTTAATAATAAATAAATGTACTGAAATTAATTATGTTTTGATAATAAAGCAGACTTCATAAGGAAACTTTACTCAAAAGTGTTAAAGTTCTAAATAAAGTTTAATTAAATCGTCTAGAATTATCTACGTAATAAATTTAATTTTGTCGACTTCACTATTCAAGTACGTGGAACTTCTGACACAGCTGAGCTGACGGGAAAGTGTTCGTAACGTCGTTAATTAACAGGTGTGCTTTGTTTTTCAAGTGAAATATTAATTAAATTCGTTTTGTTATTACTGTTCAGCTGGGGTAAATAAGTTGTCTGTCCTCAGTTGAACATACTTAAGTTTCCTTTCAGATAATCAAAACTGAGACAAGTTTAGGGAAACAAATAATATTACATAAATTATGTTTGACGTAAATTTTTACTTTACGAATATGTTACCCTCTTATTTCTTCTAACTTACTAACCTATGCACACATTACCTTACTTATGTAGACCTAATGTTAATATTAACATTGTTTCTAATACCTAAACGCTAAATATTAATTCGTTCTCATGTACGTTTCCCATAAACAAAATTTATTTTTAAATATTGTAATATAAATAAAACATGCTTTATACATAATGTGTACGAAAAAGTATGTCGTACAAGCAATGTATTTATAGTATGATTTATAGACTTTTATCTTTGCCCCTCGGCGATAAAGAATACCACGAGGAATTGGACACCATTAAATACATTGCAGTCACTAATGGTTATGATGTCGATATGGTGAACAACATCCTTCGAAAACATAAGAAAAAGCATAGAAACATTAACGGACATAAAACTCGCGAGAATACAACACGCAAATACATTGCAACACCGTACACACACCTTATGCCTAAGATTTTTGGGTCAAGGTTTAATAAAAACAGCAATATAAAGGTCAATTACATAACCACTAATAATATTATGAATAATCTTCGTGTCCGCAGAACTACCAGCCTTGAACACAAAACTGGTGTTTACAAATTGGTATGTGACGCCTTTTATGTGGGCCAGACAGGTCGTGGTTTTTAAAAAGATTTACAGAACATAGGCCGCCTACACACCTTCACAGCTTGGACAATATCAAGTCAAAATTTGCAGAACACCTAATTTCCGAGAATCATAATTACAATAATTTTAAAACTAATTTGATAGCTCTTCACATATATAAGAAAGGGCGATATAGGAACGCCCTTGAAGAGTACGAAATTTATAAAGCGTATAATAATACTGATACCAAGCGGCCTGTTTTAAATGATCAACTGCTTTTCAAGTCAAATGTATTGTACAACACTGCCTTGCGTTATTGTCGTGGTGGGAGCCAGACATAATTCAGTGCGCGGTCAGTCACCGTACGATGTACATCGTTTAACCGTCGCGCTCGTTTTAAACATTTAAGTATTGTGATTTTGTTTCATATTGGATTTTAATATTTTAATTATTTGACAACTGTATCAACGTTAAATGATACACGAACAAACATTTTAAGTTCTGAGGATGGGACAAGTGTCCCGAAACATGTAAACTTCATAGTGAAGACGTTGTTTCAAAAAGCGGCAGACGGTAAGTTGCAATATATTTCATTACCATAAGTAGGTAAACTTAAATTTTTAAAGATAAACTAACCTTTTTCAATCCACCTTGTATTCATGACGCGTTTCCAAGTATATGCTTCATCATCAGATCGTAACATATTCCTCGTAAGAGGTCGCTATCGGTGTTAACATTCTAAAAAGATTTGCGCTGTATACGCGTCAGTAGGTGGCGCTGTTCATTGCATTTCATTGGTCGACCATTAAACAGTTCTTGGTCTCTATCTGATAAAGCAGGTTTAAAACGGTATCGTACAGCGGATTGTATTTTAAATTTAGCTGGTCATTTAATTCGAATTTCGACTGATTATATTTGCGTCTGCTCTACAAATATCAATCTCCTCCAAGGTGTTCATGAATAGGCCCTTTTCACAAATGTGTCGTGATTGCAAGTTACAGTGTAATCGCGGTAGTGAGAGAACAAGTAACAAGCTTAGTTAGATTTTCTGTTTGTTATGTTTATGTTCCAGGAAACGCTTTTAAGAAGGAACTTTGAAACTTTACATTATTAAAGTGATTTTAGTGAGAAAGATAATTTTAAATAGTTTTGTTACACATGAAATGATGTAGATGAGGATCCCTATTTATCGCCATTTTAACATGCATTACAAGCAATACATAGATCCTTAGTTCTAAAGAACAAATAATCTGACATTCCGAGAGCACAAAATGAGAAAGAAACTAAAGTGTAATTCCAAACATAATGAAAGGTACGTGGTAACATAAGATTTGACTAAGTCTAGGAATAATGCAATATCTCGAAACGTTTGTTATTACAGCACTTAACAACAAAACTGAAAGCAATATAACCAACGGATTTGCTTTTGCTCTATATTAAAGAGAAAGAACATTTAGTATTACGCAAAACACGAAAATAATAAGATAGCTCCCTACAAATTCTGTAAATCTTATATTTTACAACCTACCACGTTGCAGGAAATCATATATTGTTAATATAACAATATAATATTACGGAATTGAAAACAAAAATATAACAATAAATAGTACACATTAACAATGAAGTAGCTGGAACCAACCTCTCGCACACCAGAAGACCATGGTTACTATTTCCCTGAATGGTTTGAAAAACCAAGACCAAGGAGTCTACAGCATTACCAAGACCAAGCAGGATTACATAAATATCTATTTTAATACGAACTGTGGTGCTTAATTTTATTAAAGTTTTGAAATATACTTTTTGATCAAGGCATTTGGCTTAATCAACTGAATTAAAATAAAGTATATACATTTTTAATTGAACGCATATCTTTATAGTAACGTTAATAAAATTCGATTTTACGATTTCGTGTGATGTTGCTAGTTACGACACGTGTGTCTGCAATAACACAGTAAGAAAAGTTACATCGTAAAAATTTTTTTTCATCCAATCATATTGTGTTACATCAATTTTGTTTTGTATTTCTTCGACGATAATAAAAGCATTGCCGCTATATTTCAGATTGCGGTTATGATTGTGGAGAGGGCGTTTTACGGCAATACAGACGTGATGGGGGTTTGCGCGTTTTAACATCAAATGCATACAACATATTTCATTTTTTCATAAAACTTTACTATTTTTACATTTAGAGTACTATTATACTTACCTATATACTATACATATTTTTCTTTATAATATTTGTTTCAATTTTTAGTAGCATTACTGAACACGCAGACACACAAGAACAGGAAAGTATACACGCATGCTCACCAGCAAAGATATAAATTTGTTATTATTATTATTATTATTATTATTATTATTATTATTATTACCATTACTGACCTTATTTATAGCACTGGACACAGCAGGGAAAATTCTCGAGAGGTGGTGGAAGCGGCTACAGTTGAGCTTACTGGAGACACATCCAACAGGCACCAAGATTTTAGAAGAGGTCACTTGACCACTGGGACTCTAAAAGAAGTGTTTTCAAACTTTCCAGTTCGAACAGAGGCAAAATCATTACCAGAGGAAACGTTCAAGATTGGTCACATAGGACTATAGGAGGGCTTTTATCTCGGCTAGTTGATTTGGCGTGTCGAGCACCCTGAAGGGCGGTTTTAACATCTTCTCGGGTGATACAAAACTCTCTGAATGGTAAGATACACTTGTGTAATACCACCGATGGACCAGGCACAAGGATAGAAAAACGCGGTGGATTCGCTGAATCTGTTGATCTAGGGACCTGATTTATGGAACCTGAGAGTTCCTTTTCAGCAATCATAGAATATGACACTGTACATGCCCAGAAGAGAACTAATCAAGTCAGTCATGAGTCCAGTTTTTAACTGAATGGACGAAGGTGTACTAAGTTTGGCGGTAGAAAGTACAAAGATCATTCTGATAATCAGGCAGTCGATTCCTTCAGAAACTGAAGTTACGTAGATTGACGATAAACACAAAGAATATTAAAATACATTGGTTTGTTCCTAAACACTAAGCTCGCCTTTGGGGACAAATAAAGGTCAGATAAACAGCTGTGACTTCGGAATTATACACAGTAAATCTTTACTAAAATTTGAATTTGAATTTTTTTTTGAATCAGTACGTTGAATCAGTACCTTGATTACCAGGGAATAACATGTAATTATGTACCCTTGGATTGCTCGTACGTACGAATTCGAGAAACGGATTACTTGCGATTCCTGGCGTAGTTTTATAATATTCTGTAAGCGTTATATATTACGACATTGTAAGTAAAAAATTAGTTTTATGGAAAAAAGTGATTGGACGCTTACTATAGTTACTATATTATATACTATATTATTACTATACTTACAAAGGTATCTCATGATGTCTTTTCATTACCCTGGTTTTAAAGGTTCTGAATTGTATACTATGAGGTCATATAATCTGAAATAATTAAACAAGACAACATCTACAAAGAAACACTATTTTTTGAAAAGTAAGCAGAGGTTGTTTCAGACGCACAGGGTACAAATGAGCAAGTAAATGTCTACATAAAAAGAAATGTCACGAGGAGGCGACACAGTTCTTTATTTAAGGGAAATTATGACCCGCAGCGCACTTATTTAAGCTTAATTACGATAGTATTAGTCAAACACATAATGAAAGGAACAATAAGGGAAAGGGATTATGAAGACTAGATTCCTCCACTAGAAGCACCGGAAATGAGTCGGAAAAGATACAGAAATTAAAACGGTAACGATAAATATAATGTTCTGAAAATTTCAAATTATTCCAATCCAGAATTCACAGACTTTGTTGGCTAAAGACGAAGACACGTTTATTATTCTTAGACTTGTGTGTGTGTGTGTGTGTGTGTGTGTGTGTGTGTGTGTGTGTGTGTGTGTGTTTAATCTATTATAATTCTTTTCGAATTCAGTAGTCTAATACTCAATACTTACAAAAGTAATATTGATTACTAAAACCATTAAATTTTCTATAAATTAAATGTAAAATTAACAACAGTTTCTGCAAATTACAATTCAAAAATAATTACTGTATGTGCAACATAACTGCCGGCCCTCCTTATGGTCTTTCTTTCCAAACTGGTCAAATTTGACAAGGCCACACAAACAATCTCGGAGCCCCTCGTACTTGTTTATTATCCAACGTCCTGGAGGAATTATTTACTGATTATTATACAAATAATTATTGGCCGGAGCGTTTTACTAAGTTTCTTCAGGTCATCAACATCATGTTCAAAATTTTTCTTATATAAAATTTTGTTTTTACAATTGTCTTTTGATTCTTTGACTTCTTTTTCTGCATTGTTACGGCAACAAGCGTATTACGTATTTTATATATTCATTTTTATTAGCATGAAAAAAGAGGTGAGGATATAGATTTGTAGTTTTACATCTCTAGACGCTTCTTTGTTATACATTATGGAATATTTGTGATTATAGTAATGATCGTAAGAACGACAATAGCGTCAGTACAATAGATCAAACTTGTAATTTTGTAACATAAGTACATAACAATATTGTACGCCACGGAACATTCTCGAACAAAGAAGTGTGTCGTTCTACGCTTTTCTCGGCTATCCCCGCAAAGGCCAGCTGTAATGTTTGTGTGGATACATACTGCTAATTTGAGAAGAAATACAATTGCGTGAGACTTATCACGCGTCAATAATCGAGGCTGTTCCAGACCGCAACAGTCCGCGCACTGTGTTCAAGGTCAGACACGACACTGTTTTTAGTGGATTCTAGACGCCTGTAATACGCGGTTTTCTCGGAAAGTCATCCAGAAAGTGACAGATTATTCTGGAATCTCAGCGGGGTATAAATCTAAGCATCCAGCGACGGTCAGTTCAGTTTACGTCGGCGATTACTCAGTGCGTTTAAGTAGCGATTTATTTAAGTGAGGTTCGGAGTATTGTGGCCAAGTGTTGTTATGTTATAATTGTGAGGGACTCTGTTAGTTGACCTTATTGTTGCGTGTGGACAAATTTTTCTCGGATTATTGTACAAGTTGATTTTAAACTGTACTTGTGATTAAAAAAAGCTGGTGATTAGTAACTTGATTGGTGTCTTGTATTTTGTTTTCCACTGTACCACACGACGATCAGTGATACCGTCGTAACAATATTTTCATTTACAAATAATTAATTAATTAAAATGAAGCGATGCATTAAATATAATGTACTTAAATCACATTTAATACAGACAAACATTAACGAACTGTAAATTTTCATGTACAAATGAACACAGTCATTAGGGCTAACAAAGAATACAAAGTGAAGTCCAGTACAAGTTATTCTTAGTCTCTATTAATTTAAAAGTAGTTTTTTTTCTTTAACATGTAGCAGTGATTCTTAAAATTCTTATAATTAGAAACACAGACCAATTTAGTACAATATTTGAATAAAGTTAAACAAACAATTTATATTTGACTGTAATATAAACTTCCTATTGACTTTTCACTTTCAACTACCCTCTTATATTATTAAAATGTCTTAATGTTTTTAAAAAAAAAGTAACAACAAAAGTACTTGTTTATTCTGGGTTATAGGTATATGTTATTGCATGGATATTGCAAAGTAACAGATTTGAAGCTGACTGTACTTGCAGAAATAAATTTTGATTACATGAATTAATACATTTATTTATTATTCTTTTTTTACAAATAAGCCATTTATATCGGAAAATTATGAGTTTAAAAAATATAAATTTTGATACACTTAACAATTATCAATTAAAAAGGAAAGTGTTTACTTGTTTTGTAATTTATAAATGGTTTTATAATTAAATTTTAATGGATTTGCTAGGATAAGTTGCATCAGTCCGGACGGTATCGCGGGACTGCTACTACGCTTTGACACCGGCCGTTGTCCTCCTAAGGTGGGATGTCGATCTCAGGGTCTCCTCGTGGGGGTTGTGTTGTTGTTGTATTGTGTTGTCAGAGAAGCATATGTGAGCCTGCAAACTTACCAACAGATCTATTCCCAGTACGCAGTGATAAGCCAAATTTTTTAGTATTACTACTGACGCATTTATTTCCAGTTCACGGTACATTAAGGTAATATATACTTGTTCGTTAGCAAGTGTTCAATTTTGTCGGCATTCTGTATTTGTAATTTATTCGTTGGTAATATTGTAATGTTTTAAAAGTATTTATTATTTTTCTTAATAAATGTTTTGCTAATTGCTAATTGCTCCTGTGTCAATTAATGTGATTGTTTTTACATTATTTATATAAGCAATTAATATCAGGAAAAACAAATTAACCTTTTGCTTTAAAGTGTAGTCATATAATACTCATATCTTTATTTAGGGATTACTTCGACCCGCTTCAACCCACTCCCCATCTCCTACATGCATGTTCCATCATAGTCAAGTCGATAGACTCATGAATTGCTAAGAAATACTGTTCCTGTAAGGTTTCTGTACGTTTCTACAAAATAATACTGAATAAACACAAATTTTATATTTTAAATCTATTTTAATTAGCCTGAAAGGAGAACTGAAGAAGATAAATGACCAAAGACCTTGACATTATACGCGGCAAAATGATTGTTTTTTTGTTATTTAAGTAGTAAGAATTATTTAACATTCTGATTGTAAAATCAAATCAAACATTAGTAGTAATAAAATATAACGTATAGTAATTAATAAGAGTGGAATTGTTAGTGAGTAACTCCATAGCGATGTAGAGTACTGTACGTGTCGAAGCGCCAAGTGAAGCTTCACCGATACTGACACAGTACGGGAGTAACTGTTAGCATTAGTTACCCTTAACGCTGTACAATGTTACCTTGACTCTGATCAAAGCTGAACATTAGGACGTGTTAATGTAGGAGCAATGTATTGTAGGGCTGACAGGTTTCTCTAAAGGTCTCTTTCAATTACTACACTATCTGTTGACCAGACTTAGAATCACTGCCCGTAGCTTTGTGTTTGATAATGTCAGTACACCTTCTAACGAGTAGGAAATCCATTATAGTTGTACAGTAACCCACAGCTTATTTTGTACTGTGTATTACCTATTTAACCTATTTAGACATATATTTGTATATGTAGTGTAATTGTATTTTTATATATTTATTGTATTTAGTTGTATATTAAATGTAAATAGTTGTATATTTAGTAAGTCCACACCCTGTAATGATAAAACATTCTAATATGTAACATAGCAAATATGTTATTTCTGCTAGATATTGTAAGATTTATAATATAAAATTTAATTTTTACGAAAAATAACTGTTTTCATTTTAATACTCAATGAAATATAACGAGACCAGTCAGTGATGTTCAATGTAAGAGTCATTAAAACGACTCTTCTTTGTCACTGAGTGTATTTAAATGTTATCCATTCGTTATTCATTACAGTACACATGATGAGAAGTCACAAAATCTCAAAAACACAAAAGCGAGGAGTGGCTGCTTTCTCTATTACAGACACCCACATAAGCTTTGGTCTAATGATGTTGTGGGTTTGTGTTGGACGTCACAACCAACTGACACTGCCCGCTGACAGTGATGCTTCAATGCTAACCCAATGCGACTTCGGTGTGTTCATGGGTAAGACTACACGAAAGTTAATATTAACCTTCCCATTTACGTTGTATCTAGTCTAAGACCTCGGCGGATGTGTGAGAGGAATTACATCTTGGCAGGACGCAACAGATCTATCTCTTAGTACCTGAAAGTTACTAATTTTATTATTCTACGTTGACAATAACAATTATTCCCTATGATAAAAACAAATAATCAAATACTTAATTTTAAAACAGTTTTATTACATAATTTTGTGTATTTTGATTAGATAATAACTAAACCGTGTAAAGCATGTATTTAGGTACATTGCTTTACCTTAAATTACCATATAATTTTATATAAAAATTAAAAATCTACAGTTAAAAATGTGACCGGTTTTAACCTGTTACAGTCAGCCGAAGTCGAGCTAATTCGGTCTGTTATTGGAATGTTTGTAAATAGCAGAATCTGTAAAATTGTATTTGCTACTGCAAACATAAAAAGAATGTATTTTTTCTGATTATAGACAATATGGATGGAGCTTTTGTAGCATTCCTTGTAATTTGGAGCTATTTCGACTTTCCCAGTATATTTTTAAATTACAAATTTTTATAGATTAACAGTGTGCACTAGAGGTGTGCTAAACTAGTATTTAAAAATAACAGGTACGAACGAAACCATTCTAAGAAAAACACATACAAATACCTGTTATTATGTACCTATTATACATATACCTGTATTATATAACTTGTTATAAGAAATAAATTGAAACTAAAAGTATTAACAGTGTTACTTTACACTGTAACTTTATTAAGCTGTTACCGTTACAAAAAAGAAACAAGATAATTTATAGTCCTATCTCCCTTTGGAAATACTAATTTTTTTTTCTCTAGGAGTAAACATACTGACAGGTTTAATATTAAATTATTGATTTCATTTTGGTTAAACAAATCAGTTGCGAAACTCAGGGAATAAAATTTAGAGTGCACGTAATAGCACAACAAATAATGTCAAAAAAACATCAGAAACATATAATAAAAACGTAACAGTAAGCCACAAGTGTTACAACAATCTCATCATTTACGTGAGATGTGGAGTGAAGTTAATCATCTCCGAATCACATTAACAAAAAGTACTAAATGGTCTATCAACTATCAGCCACTCTGTAGATTATAATACAATATAATTCGCTTTTCCAAAATTTACCAAGTTGGTGACTAGTATAATATATAAATTGTTATTAGATCTGTATTATATATCTGCAAAACACACGAGAATAAACGTAACATCAGTCTGAATTTTTTTTCATTTATTAAAACAGCTTTATCTCTTTGGCATAGAGGTATTCTGAACCTCGCTGTTTTGCTTTTTTTCGTATTTGTATGGCAATCAGCACATGCGCAGAATGAAATATTCAGCACCAAAAAGTGACGTTGTACTCGAGTCGAGTACTCGTAGTACTCGTTTATTCGTTAATTGCGTAGGGAGCTCCCGCTACTCGGAACCGCGAGGCCGCGAGTAATCGGAACGGGTAGTTCGACTTTTCAGTTGTCGTTGTATCGGAAAAGGTATTCAATTTTTCAGTCACTGTTATATCCGTTCTACAAAAATAATCGTTCCAAAATACCTGTTATATGTATATCGGCCCACCTCTAGTGTGCAGTGATATCAAATACATATCCAGAAAGGGAACAAGAAGATTCTTAAGTGAGCTAATCAGAGTAAGCTGTTACTTCCTTAGGTGGTTCAAAATCAGGAATAAAATATTTATAAATTAAAAAGGAATTTATAATTTAAAATTATTAAATATTATTTAACAATATTGAATTATGTATTCATTCTTAAGGCAGATAAAAGTAAGGGTACATAAAACCAATAAGCTATAAGACAGAAGTCACAACAGTGGAAAAGTGTTGTATTACATTGGTAAAATGTCTCTGATTAATTAAAATGTTTGAACAAGAGGATCTAGTTAACAGGCTACAGGAAAATAGAAATCGGAATTTACTTTAGCCTGCTTCTGTTCAATTCATTGTGTACGGAAACTGTAGGTTATACATCACACAGCTGGAGAGTATTCGGTATCTATAAATAAGTTATGCTGTTAGAACTAAAAACACGCTCTGGTTACTTGTTAGTGTACGGTAAGAGAGGAACTACCTCCTTGAAATTTTTTTTCAGTTACCTTAAAAGAATGTATAGTTTCTCAGAGCTAATTAAAGGTGAACACGCCACCACAAGCATTATTAAGGCTGGGACGCCTATACCTGTCCTACTCATTTAACCCCCGTTGAGCATTTCCTGTAAATTGTATATTGTAGTATGCAAGTTCGTAGTATGTAGAGTTGTCAGTCTGGCACATCGTAGTATGACTAAAATATGTAAAGTAAGTAATTTTAAAAACGAGTGTACCAGTAACAATGTTAAGATTTAGGTTGTTTTTGTAAACAGTAAGTTTGTGATAAGTTATTTATTGTATAATCTAAACTGAGGATAGTATGTTTCTAAAGTGAGGATAAAGATAACTTCATACGGCAACAGTTAAACTAAGTAGGCCTAAATTCGTAAAATATTCCTAATTACAGTATATAAATTTTTTACTGTTAATATATTCTACTTGAATATTACTTTCACTTTAGAAAACTTTGAGTTTATTGTATTTACTTTCCTTTCACAGATGTTCACCAACTTTAATTCAAAAAGGTTAACTACTAACGTACTTATGTTTTAATAAAACTTCATTTGATTTTACAATTTTGGGTTATGGAGGCTATATAGTAAATAGAATTACATAAATAAGTTTTTAAAAATTTGCCAAACGATTTAAAAATATTATATTATAATATTTCAAGCCTAAATATTGTAATTTGTTTTTGTAGACAAAATTTTTCAGGTATCCTCTTGTACAAAACCCTTACTCTCTTGTGCTTGAAAGTTAAGTTCTTTTTTCTGGGGTTTCTCTGTTGGTTTATTTTCACGCTTAAAACTTTTTTCCAGTCGTTTTACTGCTTTCTCTGCTTTCTGTCGGCGTTTCTTGCCTTGTTCTTTTACCTAAACACGCAAACATTTTACCACAGCTAATTGTTAACTTCTATTTGTGATTGTAAATCAAAATCCACGCGCATTACAAAGTGTTGTCTGTTTTCACTGTTACAATCACACACAATTTAATGAGTGATATAATTAAATTTGATAATAAAGGAATATTTTATAATATTATTAAAAAGTAAAAGATAGAGGACGGGTAGATAAGATTAAGAATTACATTTCATAGGCCTATATGGATGTTTTTGAAATAAGGGTGAGTGACCGCGCCCACAAGTGTAAATGAGAAAGGCGTTACAACGTTAGGTTTTAAAAAGAATGTACACACACACACGCACACGCACACAACACATAAACACAAGGAATGTGCTAGAAAAATATGTAACTCTAGAGACGGGGGTGACAGGGCCTGGAGGTTGGGAAGGGACCTCTGAATTATAGCTTGTTTGCGGGCGTGTGTGTGGACAGTGGGGCTGGTGGGGAGTGAAGGGTTTCGTTTTATCCTTTTGTTGTTATTTACGATCTGACGATGAGCTGAGAATCTTGAAAGTGCTAATCGGAATAATTTTTCTATAGTGGTGTGCAACAGTGATAATTCTGTTTGTCATAAAGCTTTTGACAAAAAGGATAATTTTTAAACGAGCAGTAGCCTACGCTAGACCCTTGCCCACAAATTTACGTAGGGAGTTTTGACCACGGTGTACCAACGGGAACTGAGACAATTTAGCTCTGTGATGGTTGACCATGGTTTACCAAAGTCAATTCAAAATGTCTGATCCGCATTGAAACCACTTTAGTTAACACAGTAGACTTTGTTGGCTTCGAGGGGACCAAATAATGTAAAACTGGTCACACTAATAGTCAAATAACTGTTGCGTTACAAAACATTTTTCGTACCTAAATTCATTTTCAAATGTGTAGCAGATTAGAGCACTTTCATGTGCCAATATAATTTAGTTTTAGCGATACAGACACGGAAGAAATAAAGTCACGGGACACAACTTATGTCCCTACGTACCTTGACTGTACAGAAACCCACTAATTGTGTATATACATATACCCTCTATATGTATGATAGAACAGAATCCTGAACAAGCTTATATTTTAATTATGTTCATAAATTCAAACTTTTATAATAACTTGGACAAAATTTTTTTCAGTTTTCAATTTCCTCTTTATGCGTACACAAAGAGTTTTGTAGTCAAATCTTCAAAATAGTAAAAATCAAGTACTATTGTTGTACAAATCAGTAACTATTTTGAAGCAAATTTAGTGTAAATTTAAGTTTTAGTAATACATTGTGTGTTTTTAAGTGTTCTTAAATAACAACTTATATTTGAGGTAATGAAAAGATTAATATCGATAACGCATCTGATTATGTTTGTATTCTCCCGGGAATTAGTTTATCATCATCATCATCACCACTCAAAGGACTAGACCTTAGACCTGTTCCGGAACCCATCTTCGCCTCGGTCTACCGACATCTGTCTTCCCAGTAGGGTAATAACCCAAGGCAGCCACAGGCAGACGGATATCAGGCATGCGACAAGTGTTCACACCATCTCCTTGAATTATTTTATACTCAATACAATTAATTTACGTTTTATTAATTAGGCATCTGCGTACACCATTAAAAACTATTTTAATCTTACTATTTTCCTTATTGACAATTCAGAGCAGTACAGAGTCATGGAGAAATTGTGAACTGTTGTGAAATAAGAAATAGCCGCAAAATCACGCCAGGGATTTTATAACATTATTAAAAATTACAAAACATTTTCTATCATGTATGATGTTCACAGTTGTTACTTGTATGTACGTTATTTATTCCAGAAATCAGATGTTAAATTCATTTACTTCAGATCATAAACAAATGGCAATACCACTACAAAAAGACTGCCGTGTACAAACGAAGCTAAATCAGAAAACACTTTTGTAACAATTAATAATTAATGAATAAGAAGAAGAGGACCGCTGGCGGGCGATTGTAGTAATTCTAAGCTTCGTAGATTAAGTGGGCGTTGCTCAGATTGTTTCCAATATTCACCTTAAATATAGTACACTGAACGCTGTCCAGTAAGGTCAGCCTGCAATGCAGTAACGCGTGGTGCAATGTTTACAGCGGGACTCTAGACTAATACGTTTTGGGAAGTTTATGTAAACCTCTGCGCTCCAAATCGGTTTTACCCCACTGCCTTTAATATTTCTTGTCTATAATTCACTGAAACGCATACAAAAATCCAGAAATATAAAATCTAATTTGGCTAAATGTGCAATAAACACAAGACATGAATTCCCAGACATAACCAACATGACACTAATAAAATACACACCACTCAAAGGCACCGTAATAAACATTTGGGAAATGTTACAAATATACAAACACAAAACAAACTAATACCTGAACAAGTGCAAATCAGTACAAAACTCGATACAATTTTCAGAACACTCAACATCGAAATACACAAAATCAAAATACTAATATATACACAACAATCACACACAATAATACCAGTTTAAAGTATCAAAAACCAACAGGAAACCATAACTACAACCAACCAAAATCAAGTACACCACAAGATTCAAAATGAAGAAGGCTGAGGATGGGAACAATAAGTTTCCAGAAACATGTTTCAAATAAGGAAACAAAAATTGAGGTAAAGTTATTCCTAAATATTAAATGAATTAAAAGAAAATATTCGCACTACATATCGAACGTCCTTCGGTTAAAAGTAAATATTGTAATAATACGAAATTTAATAAATAAATAAATATCGATGTATGTTGATTGTGCTCTCCTGTTAGTCCCACTGGTTGTGCTAGCTGATTTTGTAATAAAACGATATTTCAAAATATAGCTTAATTTATAATGTGTGTAGTAACGTAGCTAATATCTTCTTGTCTTCTAAGCTCTCACTGTTGATCTTCGCTTTTGTAATACAACCATACTATAATTGAAATTGTATAGTGTTCTGGTATAATATTACCCAGGATAATTTTTATGGTGTGTATGTGTAGTAGTGACGTTCCGCTCTGGGAATCGTCGATTTGGTAAAGTTCCTGGTCTTTGTTATTATCAAATAATCTCAGTGTATTTTGATGTGGTAGAAAATTGAAATAAAATATAAATTTAAAATTTATATTTATAAAAAAAAATAATTTCGGAAAAAATATTTTCGGTGTATTTATGTGCTTAATATTTAGGAATAAATTGAGGTTGTTGATCGTAATTATAATTATAATAGTATGGTGTTTAATTTGGTAATAAATTTCTGTTCGGTAAATTTGTTAAAAGATAATCCAATTAACTTCAAGTTAGGCGAAAAACGGCTCTCTTCTTCTTACTCTTGAAATGTTGTAGTTTCGCATATACTGCCTTTAAAGATTATCTCGTTTTCTTGGTTAATTAATGACTATGTCCTTTTATAAGAGAAATCAACTCCAATTTACCAAAAAACAACCAAAAACGTTTATTAAACACAATAATAAGGTTGGTCGATTAATTAATCGACGTTACAAAGCCATATCGACTCGCTCAGGGTCGGTCGATATTAGAAGTTTTACAGTTGTATTATTTAAACAGGTTCTTTGAACGGTTATTTATATAAAAAGCCAGAGAAGGTCAGGGACATGAAAGTATAACACTTACAATTCAAAAAATGTCTTAAATTTAAACAATGTAATGGTAATTATTAATAATAAAAGTTTATATATAATTTTGTTCAAACCAGAAAGCAGTCTAGTCGTCTCTAATTGCGGTGACGATCCTGGATCAAAATGGCCACCTGACGCATGCGCGTTGATAGCTTCTAATGTAAACAAAGTACTTGTTGAGATAATATTTCCCTTCTTCGGTTAAATGTTCTTCGCAATGGTATATGATCTTCTGGGGTATAGTTTATTGTCACTGGTGTATCATGGAATAGTTCACTTGTGTAAAAATGTTGTTAAATGGGTATATCTACTGGTGTTTATGTGTGTCAGTTAACCTCGAATTTTCACTTGGTGTTTGGTGCGATTTCAGTGTTATTTCATTTAATTAGTTATATGTGATTTCGTTTATAGGTGTTATGTAGTTCATGGGTCAACTTCACCACTTCACTTTCCTTAAAATAGTTAAAAATTTAGTTTTACATAAAATGATTCCGAACTCCGTTGTAACATAACGGCCATTAAAGGTTGGTTCTATCAAATATTCACATGAAGTGCTCTCTTCGAGGTATAATAATGAACTGTCTGTATTTCTCATGAAAATCTTAGCCTATATAATATATCTCATACATTGTTTCAAATTGCCATAACTTCCGACACACTTTAAAATGTACATTATGCTCATAAAATAAATTCGTTATTACTTAACTGTTTGAAATATAAAATACATATTCGTTTTCACTATTCTATTCTACTTATTTTGATAGTAATTAAGTTAGTATTACTAAGTTTTATCTGAAAATTATATTTCTTATAATTTTTGGGAGGTAGGCCTAAAATTATACTTCCTGTCTTCTATGTAAATAATAGCTCCCTAATATAATTATTATTCTATTAAATCTGAAATTTGTATAATTATCAATTCTCACTTATTTTATTGCAATCTAGTATATTAATGATGGTTTTTTAATATAATTCATTTGTATATGACTCCCCCTAGGATAGTGTCAGTGAATCTATTTCAGTTTTAATGTTATTTTATTAGACAATTAAATAATTTTACTCATATAATGACCATATCTCTAGAAAGCCTTATTTACATAGTATTTAATATGTTGAGTTTATCTTGCCTAAATATTGTCATTTTGTCTGGTTTATAAGACTAGGTTTGTTAATTATTCTGCAGTTTAAATTTATTCTTTTGCCTAGATCTGATGTGTGGCTAATTTCCAAATGTTTTATTAATGTAGTTATTTTATATCCTTCTCTGACTGGTATAACATAAATTATTGATTATATAATTAACATATAACATCTCTCTATATCAAAACTGGTGTTCTGAATAACATTGCTTAGTATATTACCTAATAACATAAATAAAAAATATTCTATAACATTGGAATGGTATCTAATTTTAGATATGTTATTCCTAAATTAAAATGAACAATAAAATAACGAATTATAACACTAACATTTCTTATGGATAATTCTTACTTATCTAATTACTATCTGTAATAGGAATCTGACATCCTGGTTACATATAATGGTTAACATCTTATACTACTTATCATTAACAATTTGTTTTGTAATTCCCCATTTTACAAGATTTATGCCCCCTCTTTAAGTATAACCCTGGCTATCTAAGTTATATTCCATTCTATGGAATGTTCATACAGCTCTAGTAGCTTTTTATTAGTAACATTACTATTTCATTATCAAAGTAGACACTGTTCATAAAACTTAAAGTTTATTGCTTTGTACTGTAACTCATGCAGCTTTTTAAAGTTTATTATTTATAATTTGATCACTTGCACTTGTCTATGGTGAATTATCAATATATTTACTAGTCTTTCTCTAGTTTTTAACATGAAATATTCAACCATGGGGGAACGGTGAAGATTTGTTTATACAAAGTAAACAATAACTTTTTGAATGCACTAATATTTAATACTACTAACACTTTTAGTTTTTTGTCAGTTTTACAGTGATATGGTTTTTTAGGGTGTTATACTTTCTCTTTGGACATTCATTGATTTTGGGGTTTTTTGGGGGTTCTTTCCCTATGGGGTTTTTGTTTTATATGGGTCGTCTTAACTAGTCTTCTTTCTTCTTTGGTTTTAATTATTCTTCTTTCTTCTGTCTTCAGTAGCTTTGATTGTTCTTCCTTCTTCCTTCTTCTGTAGTAGTAGTTTTAATTAGTTCTTCTTTCTTCTCTAGTTTTAATTAGTCTTCTTTCTTCTTTGGTTTTAATTATTCTTCTTTCTTCTGTCTTCAGTAGCTTTGATTGTTCTTCTTTCTTCTCTAGTTTTGGATTGCTCTTCTTTCTTCTTTAGCTTTGGTTGTTCTTCTTTCTTCTTTCTTCTTTAATTTTAATTAGTCTTCTTTCCTCCTTCTTCTGTAGTAGTAGTTCTAATTAGTCTTCTTTCTTCTTTGGATTTAATTCTTCTTCTTTCTTCTTTCTTCAGTAGTAGTAGTTTTGGTTATTCTTCTTTCTTCAGTAATAGTAGTTTTAATTAGTCTTCTTTCTTCTGTCTTCAGTAGCTTTGATTGTTCTTCTTTCTTCCTTCTTCTGTAGTAGTAGTTTTAATTAGTCTTCTTTCTTCTTTGGTTTTAATTATTCTTCTTTCTTCTTTGTTCAGTAGTGGTAGTTTTGGTTATTCTTCTTTCTTCAGTAATAGTAGTTTTAGTTAGTCTTCTTTCTTCTGTCTTCAGTAGCTTTGATTGTTCTTCTTTCTTCCTTCTTCTGTAGTAGTAGTTTTAATTAGTCTTCTTTCTTCCTTGATTTTAATTATTCTTCTTTCTTCTCTACTTTTAATTAGTCTTCTTTCTTCTTTGGTTTTAATTATTCTTCTTTCTTCTCTCTTCAGTAGCTTTGATTGTTCTTCTTTCTTCTTTCTTCTGTAGTAGTAGTTTTAATTAGTTCTTCTTTCTTCTCTAGTTTTAATTAGTCTTCTTTCTTCTTTGGTTTTAATTATTTTTCTTTCTTCTGTCTTCAGTAGCTTTGATTGTTCTTCTTTCTTCTGTCTTCAGTTGCTTTGATTGTTCTTCTTTCTTCTGTAGTAGTAGTTTTAATTAGTCTTCTTTCTTCTTTCTTCAGTAGTAGTAGTTTTAATTAGTCTTCTTTCTTCTTTGGTTTTTATTTTGATTATTCTTCTTTCTTCCTTCTTCAGTAGATTTAGTTTTGATTATTCTTCTTTCTTCTTTGTTCTTTCTTCTTTAGTTTTGGAATATTCTTATTTCTTCTTTGAGTTTGGTTCTTCTTCTTTCTTCCTTCTTCAGTAGTGGTAGTTTTGGTTTATTCTTCCTTCTTCTGTAGTTTTTTCGCTGTGTATGCCTTTGTTTCTTCTAGTCTGGTTTCCTTGACGGGGTATATTAATTGCCTGCTTCTATCTTACCTGGGTAATTTTGTTGTTATCATTTTTAGTTTCCTGGGTTTTTTAAATTTGTATTATATTATATTATTTGCAGAAATTTTCTTTATTCAACCTTTCTTGTGAATATATTAGTAAATAGTGCATTTTAATTAATTCTCATCTGGATATTCCATATATTAGAGCTTTATTAATGATCATTGAGTAATGTATTTGTGTGGATTATCTGTCACGCTACAATATATATGTCATATGTGTCAATATGCATACACATACATATTGTCTTTGTTTTGCCGAATTCATAAAAGTATTTCAAAAAATAAATGACACTAAACTCACAGACCGACACTATTGATATATTAAGTCTTGTATGGTAAATGAGTTTCATTGTGTAAGTTGAATACAGCACTAGTAGATTTTAAATTGTAAAATCTAAAAACTGCCTTCCCTCGTTTCATTTCTTTGGTGTTATAAACAATTAATTTTGTTATTTAAATTAGCAGTCTCCGTAACTCCAACTTCGTCGTTCTAATTTACTAAACTGCTAACTCCCATGTCCTGGACGAGGCCTTTCAGTGTTTCCACCATTTGTTGGTAGAGTTATACCACCACCAGTTGGAGTTATAAAATATATTACTAATACAAACCTTAAAAAATAATCTATAACGTTTAACTGAATAAGATATTTTGTAAAATATTTGCATCTTAGTTACTTTTGAATAACATTCAAAATATATACTCCTGTTGTGTTTGAAATATAATGTGACGTTATATGTAATTGAAAATCATATGTAATCTGGAAAAAATAATTCACTAATTTTATTTAAAATTTGTTAGAAACATGTAGGAAAACAGAAAAATGTGATCAAAGATGTAGTATTTTATTGCAGACATGAAGAAACGCCAGCAGATTAATAAAGTATTTTAAGAAACATTTTAAAAAACAAAACCAAGTTCATAGATCTGTAAAAATAATTGTATAACTGAATAAACTTTACTACAAATTATAGTAATCTCCTCAGAATCATTATCATCTGAGTCATTGTGTAATCCAATGTGGACTTATTCTAGTACTGAAGATGGTAAGTTAATACATACTTATCAATGACGTAACCAAACATTTCACAATACAAAAGCTGTTGCTGAGAACAGACGATGAAGCTGGTGTAACGAAGAAGGAATAACTAACGGAACTAATGGGATGTATATAGATCATGCGTGATAGATACCAAAGCTGCTTACATTACTACAACACGTAGTAAACACAAAAGGCGGCAAACAGTATTTTTACAAATATAATTGCTACACAAATTGTAATAATCATTCAAAAAATACACATGGGTCAAAGCAGTGGCTCGGAAGTCACATTTAACATAAATTCAGAAATCATATCGATTTCCTTAATGAATGGTTGGCTTAATGTATTCAAAACTACTTGGATAAGCTGACATTGAGATTAGTCTTACAGAGCAAAGCTTAGGCAAAAAATCAAAATCGCACCAAGACGAAATGGATCAAACTGCAAAGAAGACTGGAAACCATAACTAAAAATTACGAAAATTATTAAGATGAAAGGTGTGACATTGATTTTTTGCACGCAATAGTGCGAAAGATTAATTTATAACAATTAACACATTTGTAATTATGTATTTTGATTCCTGCTTATTTTAATTTTTTATAAACAAATTTAAAAGTTTATATAAAAGGTTTATATTAATCAAATGAATTTTAGTTTGGAAAAAGAATGTTCGGGTGATTGGATTCGGGAAAAAGTATTCGGGCAAAATGATTTCGTGTTTCTCGTCATTCGGGGAAATTCCATTGGGAAAAGTGGATACGGGTACCAAAAAAAGAGTTAATGTTCTAAGAGGTAACATTTGTCGATCAAGATTGACTGAACATGTGTGGGATGCGTAATATAACGTTTTTTGGCAGGAAGCAAAAGTTATTGGTACAGAAGAGTCATGATTTAAACAAAGATTCGAGGAAGCCAATTGTCACAAATAATAATTTCATTAGTCAGGTTAGTAGCGAAGTTCCAAATATCTGGTATCTTTCCATTCGTAAAGCACTTTAGCTGGTGTGTGGCCTTAGCGATTCGTGCGTAGACTGTTTGTCGCTTGGTTTCACCTTTACTATAAAAGGGTTGGACATGTACGTCTCTGTCGCAGTGTTTTCTTGACCTTGTTGGTGTGCAAGTGTTCTTGCGCATTGTGCTTGGTTTTGTGTGTTTTTTCATAGTAAGTATTCAGATGTATTATTTCATCTTTTGATTTTACATTATGTCTAGTTTTGTTATTCTTATTTTGTTGACTCTCTGTCACTGGTTGATAGACTACTATTTATTTCTATACATGTATTAGTTTATAATTAGCCTGAAGGCGGCTGTCGTTTGTTTTGGTGTTCGAAACGTCAAATTTGTATATTTTTTGTGTGATGGGAAAGTCCGTCAACTAAATTCAAATTTTACATGATTGTGTTAGTGTAATTCAAGGGGTGTACTCTCTCTGATACTTCTTAGTCAATATAATAACGATCGTCACGTTTATGTAGTGTTGTATACTGTGAAGGACACAATTTTACTACAGCTATGCTTTTTCATGGTAACAGTGGTAGAAATGTTATGTTGGTAAAGCCAATTAATAATGTCTTCTTTAGGTGTAACCAATTTCACCGCTTTGACGTATATAACAGAGTGATATGGACCGTTATCCATTATAATAATTGACGGCACTGTGAGGTGTTTTAATAACGAGTCTGTGAACCACTTGGTAAAGTTTTTTTTGGTGTGAGTTTACTTTTTGTAGACGTAACATGTTTTGTTTGATTTAAAGGTATAAAACAGTTAGGTACTTTGACCAATGAAAAATTTTATTTTGTAGAGGTGCACACCAAAAAGTGGAGAGGCTAATTATTGTGCCCAATAGCCTGCAAACAATAATCTCTAAATACATAGAATATATTAATACTGTTTATTATACATAATGCTTAGATCTACAATAGAAAGGCAATAAGATTACACAATACGACGGCCTTTTAATTGCGTGGAAAATTACTTAGGAATTGAGACCCCCAAAACGCTTGTGCTACGCCAGCGATTATACACTAGTATATTAGCTTATGCGAGTGTCAGTATTATTCTCTTCAGAAAAATGTAAATTAGAGAGACAAGTACAAATCCACTGAATTAAGTATTCCGATACAATCTGCACTACTTTCTTATACACCGGTCAGTATTTTAAATGGAAGGATTCGCTTGTATAAAATTCAGATATTCTGATTATAGCTCTGCATATAACGTTATCAGTACAGGATTTCCCAATGCAGTTTGCAAACAGGTGATATCTGTAAGCGAACAAGTAGTTTGTTGGATTAACTATTGCAGTTGTAGGCAAATTGTTTCGTAAGATGTCACTTTATTAAATTTTTTTTGTATATCGGTTTTCGTGTACCAGGACGCAAGTCAGAAATACTTTTCTGAGTACGTATTTAAAAAAAAGGTTTTTAAGAAAATTATGTATTAAAGTTACAGTCAGGAGCAAAACCGAACTATTACTACACACTAAAACAATTTACTACAAAATAATAAACCGAGTTATCTGTTTCTTTCTTATTTTTATTTGTTCTTATAACTAATAATCGTGTTATATCTTCCGCGTTTGTTATCCGATCGCCATGAGACTTGGACAGTGAATTACTTATGAAAATGGCTACATTTTCTATATACCCTGTTGTTCTCAGCTATTGTTTAAATGTGGTTTTTTAGTAATTGAAAACTCAACTTTTTACGATTATTAGTTGAAGATTAATAGAATTTCTAGGTAAAATCTGAGCAGGCTCTCGCAGATTTGTACAAAGATTCACCCACAACGCGTCTATCTTTTGCCCAGTCTACCACGTAGACAGTTGATTGACCAATCAGAAGCGCTAAATTCCGTCAGATCCGTCGGTTGTCAGGTGTACTTCGAGGTAGTTCATCGGAAGCCGTTGCCTAGTGAACGTGTGCACTTCGTGAAGATTTTTTATTGTTCGAACTGGTTTAATCTACAGTAGCTCTAAGTTTTGGGACTCTTTTCGAGTTTGTCGATTAGAACCAAGCGGGTAAACTACCAGTTTTAAAATATTCAAGTGCTATTACGTGTTAGTGGAAGATTTCCGCTTAGGAAGATTTATCTACCGTGACAAATCCATATTAACGCGGAACACTTCAAGAATAGCCGGAAGGTGTAAGTAATATACACCGATTTTAAAGAATATCATTCATTATCACCCTGAATAACAATAAATAAAAGTAACCAATTGCGAGCGAGTAAGCAAACGATTCGGAAAGTGACAAGTTTTGCGTAAAATCTGCATCAGTGTTATCAGCTGTTCGGCGAACCCCAGCGCAGAGAGAGAGAGAGAGAGAGAGAGAGAGAGAGAGAGAGAGAGAGAGAGAGAGAGAGAGAGAGAGAGAGAGAGAGAGAGAGAGAAAGAGAGAGAGAGAGAGAGAGAGAGAGAGCGAGAGAGCGAGGGGGGAGAGAGTGAGAGAGGAGAGCGGCGGCGGAGAAGAGCGTAACAGCGGCGGAGCGAGTGTCGTCACGCCGAGTGTAAAGGAATTCTACGTTACAAGTAAAACTTACCAAAGCTGAACTATATAAACTCTTTGATAACAAATAAAATACTATACATGGCAGTTTGTTTAAATTAAATACATCATATAAACAATTATTTACTTGTGTGATAATAAATAATTTTTCTACACCTCCAATATAGACTTGTGTATAATTTAAACACACATAATTATCCTATGCGAAAATATTTATTTGTATCGTTGCAATATATATATATATATATTGTGTGCGTGTGCGTGTGCGTGTGTGTGCGTGTGTGTGTGTGTGTGTGTGTGTGTGTGTGTAAACTTTAAAATTTGTATATCGCCTACCTGAAGGGAACTCCGAGTGTCTATTAAATAAACTACCAGCGAGGTCGTGGGGTTTCTGTGTTTTGTCGCACAATAGTGGAATTGTAAATTAAAAAAAGAGGGGGAAGATTTTGTGGCGTATAATAAATACTAATAAAACTATGGATTTATTAAAAACAAATTCTTCAAAGTTTAAAAGGAAAAATTGTATTTAAATGTCATTTTTTAAAAGAAGCTGTTTCACAAACATTAATCGTATTACACACATTATAAAAATACACATCAAACAGACAACTATATAAAATATAAAATACTCGTACAGACAACTATCTAAACAAAAATATATAAACACACATATGAGACAAGGTTCTAAATAGTTGAACATAACTAAACATTTAATGCACAAAATTAATTTAAATTTTTATAAATAATACATTAAAACTATTAAAATATTTAGTGTATAAAATTAATTGTAGTATTAAAAAAATACGATTTACTTAAGTCAAAAATATATTAATAACTGTGCACCCATATCAAGTAAATATAGAAGGTATTAGAAAATAAAGTGTTAGTGTATTACTTTTTTATTAACATTACTTAACAATTATGTATGCGTTTTATAACCTCTCCTCTTGAGTTATAACGTAGGGAACCAGTAATAATTGGATGTGCCAATTATACCGGCTGCCTTCGTTGTGAAGCACTGAAAATAATCACAACAAATAAACAATTTATATAGCAGGATATTAGGAAGGGGAGACTGTTGATTTATGCACTCAGTTTACTCGGTACTTAGATGACATCTCTTTATTACATTTGGTGATTAAGTTCTCTATTAAAAGTTCTCAAACAATATAGTTTACTATATGATTAAATATATAAATTACTACTTTACAAAGGGGCCTCAAAATATGATGTACATCTTATTGATTAATTCCACGGATCCGGGATTAAATATATTAAATGAATTATGGTCACCTTGCCATGTACAATATTGAAACTCTAACCATTTGAAGAATGGTTTTTTACTAATCTT
This sequence comes from Magicicada septendecula, assembly GCA_034769895.1. Classification (NCBI taxonomy): domain Eukaryota; kingdom Metazoa; phylum Arthropoda; class Insecta; order Hemiptera; family Cicadidae; genus Magicicada; species Magicicada septendecula. The sequence goes on along the minus strand of CM068369.1, from coordinate 139,151,875 downwards.
CTAAAACAACAAAACTTTTAGTTTAAACTTTACCTTTTTGCTATAACTAGCGTTATTAGATTTTATACTACATGTTACCTAAAATGTCAGGTTTCTAAAGTCTTTAATGTTATTACATTTAAACATAAGTTTTAAAGTCTTTAATATGATAATTTAAATTGTCTTTTTGGGTTTATAATTTTGTAACTCTTAACCATGGAAGACAAGCCTCCATGTCACCTGTGTGATTCCTGAAGTTGCTGCAGAATTAGTTCTTCGGTCCTCCTGATGTTTCTTGAAGTTCAGTCGTTACCTTATCATACTGTGATGGTGAAGTTCTAGAAGTATGTGAAATCATTCCTGGTGTGGTACATTCATCTCCGGCGACTGTAGTTATTCATAGTAATTCTTGTAGTTAGAATACATAGATAGAAAGTTTGTTTCACTGTTATACACTTCACATGATGATAGATTAATTGACTATCACCTTCTAAGTTGTAATACTGTATAAATTACATAGTCCGTTATTTTATAATATAGAGAGATGTCATCACCACACAAATTACTTATTTAAATAGTCATGGTATCAACCCTTTCACATTTTTATATATATACGTAGCGAAACAACGCTTTACGCTGCTTACGGCGTGAGCGCTCCATTACAAGTCAAAGAAAATAGTTAAGGGGAGCGTAGTAATCTCAAGACAATTACTAGGCAACATAAAAGTAGTTCCGTGTTTCTAATTTTAATTAAAGGACTACGGTTGATTAAATAATTAAATCGTGATATTCTTAGTTGCAGAAGTTATCAAAGTACGTAACAATGGTCTTAATTAATTATTTAAATAATAACAAATTTACAATAATACTTAGTTTATTTAGGGGTCAGAAAACAAGTTAATTCTGGTCAGTTCTTGTTTATACAGGATAAATTAATAAGCTTTACCCTTTCTGTACAATTCCATTCCCTTTTAATTTTATTATTATTAGACTTATATTAAATATTATTATTATTAAATGATAGCCATAAGAATTAGTTTACAATGTGAGATTTTATTAAGAATTTAAAATTTCTCCGATTATATATTATCAACTTAATTAATTAACATATTTTTATTAATGAAATCGTCACATACTCCGCCGCTTAAGCCACAGACGCCGGTATAATTTTTTTTTTTATATACCGAGAGTATGTTTAGGGATTTCCGTGTGTAATTTCTCTCACCCGTTTCTCTCTGTATGTAATTATGAGTTACACACGTCAGTCTCGAATTGTTTATTCTTACTATCTGCATATCATACTTTACAGACTAATTCTAATAGTACATAAAATTCACACATTATAAAACATATAGTTAACATTCTAATTTTCTTAACACTACTACTTATGACTACTACCGGGTTTTTCTTTAGTTGGGAGTTATTCTAGTGATAGAATTACTCATTAAGTAATTTGTTACTTAATTATTCCTCATATTTGCTGTCAGCTGACTTCTTACTTTGCTATACAACTGAAGAATAGGATTCAAGGGTGATCAGGCCTCGTACCTATCTATACCATTAGCTAGCTAAACGTTACTCTAGTACTCCTTTGGAGTTGAGTACAAAACATATACCTTTCTTTTTCCTTTACATTTATTTAACTTGTACTCTACCATTACCTTCTTCGTGATAATGTTTTATCTGAGAAATATGTGTCCTTCGTACATATTTTTGAGTAGACGGTTCATACAGTGTTACGGTTACTGGAGTTAAATATTTGTGAATTTGATAAGGACCGCACCATCGGTATGATAGCTTGGAAGTGGTCTTATCGATTGCACTACTCGTAGGATGTGTTTTACACATAACTAAGTTACCGATTTGGTACTTTACTTCATTATTTTTATTCCGCTCGTGATATTTCCTTGATTTCGCTAAGTTTGTTCGCAAATTAGCGCGCGCTTCATTCCATAATTTCCTAATATTTTTATCCCTAATTTCAAGGGGTAACAATTAATGTATTTTCCACTTAGTGGATAATGGGTGGTTGGGTTTATATTTGAACAATAATTCAAATGGGGTCGACTTATGTCCTTCATGATATGCAGAATTAAAGGCGAACTGTATCCAGGATAAGTTCTGGTCCCAAGAAGTATGGTCGTTAGCATGGTAGGCTATTAAAGCAGATTTTAGGTTTCGCAAATACCTCTCAGCTATATTACCCTGCGGACGATACTCTGTAGTGGTAATATGGTTTATACCTAGTTTGAAACACATGTTCCTGAATTCCTTGGACTTAAACTGTGGTCCGTTATCCGACACTAGATGGACAGGAATACCGAATTCTTTAAATAATCTATGCTGTAAAATATTTACTGTGGTTGTAGCTAAGGCTCGTCGCATGGGGTACATCCAAACGAATTTGCTAAAAGAGTCTACACAAATTAGTAACATTGTATTTCCTGATTTAGAACGCGGGTAGGGTCCTGAAAAGTCTAAATAAATTTTGGAGAATGGGGTAGCAGGAATCTCTGAGATTAATTGACTTATTTGGCTGTTTCTCGCTGGTTTGCTGAGTGCACACAACTTACACTTTTTTACAAAATTGGCGATCTCACTGTTCATATTTTCCCAGTGATGTTCTTTACGAATTCTGTGTATGGTTTTATTTATTCCCATATGTGCTCCAATGGTGGAAGAGTGATAATATTCCATCAGCATAGGTTTAATAATATCAGGGGCAATTATTCGTAGATATTTTCCGTTCGCTATTTTACAACATAATACTCTCCTACTTAATATGTATTTCTCTGACTTATTTCCTTTTTCAAGTTGTTCAATAATTGGACTCAAACGTGGGTCTTGTATTTGATACTGGGCTAAATCCGTAAATGCAAGAGGAAATTCGGTAATTAAAGTATTAATAATCGGCGTTTCTCTACTCTTGTTTTCGTAATTATTACTACTAGGCGGGAACATACGTGACAGGGTATCGGCAACTACGTTTTGGGTGCCTCTAATATGTTGTACTTTGAATTTAAAACAATTTAATCTTATTACCCATCTTCCGATACTGCCTAACTGTTTTGGGTGATTTAGTAGCCAAGATAACGCTTGATTATCTGTTTCTAATAAAAACTCCTTATGTTCTAAAAATGGTTTGAACTTCTCAAAAGCGAAAACTATAGCTAAACATTCTAATTCGTATGCGGAGTATTTCTTTTCTTGCTCAGTTAGGGTGCGAGAAGCGTAACTAATAGGTAACCTTGAGTTATCTACTTCCTGATATATTACTGCACCTAGTGCGACACTAGAACTGTCTGTCTGCACTACAAATGGTTTTGTAAAGTCGGCTAATTGTAGTACGGGGGGTGATATTATGCTTTCTTTTAATTTCTCGAATGCGGTTTGGTGTTGCTCATTCCATTCAAATTTAATTCCCTTCTTTCTTAAGGTATTTAGCGGTGCTGCAATTTCAGCTAGATGTGGGATGTACTTATGGAAATAATTTATCATTCCCAAAAATCGGGCTATTCCTTTCGCATCCCGCGGCGGTAAAAATTCTCTGATGGCACGGGTTCGCTCTGGGTCTATGCTTACCTTTCCGTTTGCTTTTACGATGTGACCTAAAAATGAGAATTGTGTCACAGCAAAATTTACTTTACTGGGATTTACGGTTAATCCAGCTTTCTCCAATCGGGTTAGTACTTCACGTAGATGTTCAAGATGTTGCTCAATTGACTCGCTGTAAATAACAATGTCATCTAGGTAGTGGTACACATATTTAAACTTTATGCCATGAAATAATTTTTCTAATAATCTGCTACATACAGAACTACCTTGGGATATACCAAAAGGTACCCTTGTAAATTGGTATAGGTTGAAAGGGACGGCAAAGGCGGTAAGACGTTTTGATTCTTCCGAAAGAGGTATCTGATGAAAAGCTTGATTTAAATCCATAATGGTAAAAATTTTTGCTTTAGTAAAATAATGAAATGCACTGTGGATGTCGGGAAGTGGTATAGATTCAAATTCTATCCGTTTATTTAGTTGTCGGTAGTCCACCACTAATCTATGTTTGTCGTTACTTTTGGGTACTAAAAACGCAGGTGATGAATAAGATGACGTAGAGGGTTCGATGACTCCTTGTTCTAACAATTTATTAATTTGGTTCCTCATCACTTCCATTTTCGGTGGTGATAATTTGTATGGGGCTAAACGAATTACTTTGTTGTCACTCAAATTTATTTTGTACTCTATCAGATCCGTCAGTCCTAACTTTGGGGTGAGGACGTTGGAGAATTGTTTTATTAAAGTGTGTATGTTCCGTCTATCTTTACTTTTCAGATGACTTAATTCAGGTTCGTGATGCTTTATATGTGTAGAAGTGGTGATAGTACTTTCTCTGTTATTTGCATTATCATGCAAGTTATATTTCCGTGAACGATCGAATCCAAAGTAAAATATCTTCTCGTGAATGTTTAAAATTATTCCTGTTTTACTGATAAAATCAGCTCCCAATATTAATTCGGGTCCTAATTCATCGCATACCAACATTGGAAAATACCACGTTAGATTTTTAATTTTTACTTTAAAAGTGATGATAAGCTTTATCATTAAGTTTTGTTTATTAGCTGTAGCGCATCTAATATTTACTGATTGACTGCGTTTAACTAAATTGTGTTTAAATAATTGATCGGCTAGCTCTTGACTAATTAAACTTCGCGTGGATCCGGAATCAATTAATCCGAGGGTGGATGTAACACCAATGTCAACTTGTATATACGGTAATTCACACCTATTGTAATCACATTTACTAATAGAGTTACATTTATCGATAAATTTCCTAACATAGGGGTCTAATTTTCTTTTGTTATTATTATTAGTATTTTGTTTTAACTTGTGGTTTCTCAGGGGTTTACCTGTTTTCACGATGCTGCGGAAGACACAGGGTTTCGGATCTCCCTGCCTTACATGTTTTTTGGATAATGAGTTTTCTGATGATACTGTTTCCGTTTACAGTTTCTACTGAGGTGTCCAGGTTTTCCGCAGTTATAGCATATATATTCTTTACGCGGGGTCTCACTGGTTTCGTGTCTAGGTGGTGGCTCTTTGGACTTACCCTGGCCATGAACATAGGTTGGTCGCCGAAATGGTCGTCGTTCTCGTAGACTTCTTGTATCTGAGGATAGGGCTTGCGTTTCCTTTCTATGTGGTGTTATGGATACCGGTGCGTGTCGATGCTGATCTGCATACCACACATTTGAAGAGTGCACACTACATTGTTCAAAGTCAGCGAAAGTAAGGGGTCTACTTATTAGAGCTAAACGGGAGCGTTCTTCAGGAGATAAGCCTACCAATATAGTATCGACCAATTGTTTTTCAGTCCAGTCGACTTGCAGTAGACGTGAAGATTCTCTGATGTCTGCGATATAGTGGGCCAGTCTTTCTTGAGCTCTTTGTACTCGAAGTACAGTATTTCTTTTTATCTCCTCATATATTCCAGTGGGGATAAAATATTTGATTATATTTGTATGAAGTTCTTCTACCGGAAGATTCGAGTTTAATGATTCGAGCACACGATCTCGTAAAGGTGGTTTACATTTGGGTAAGATGACCTGCAGTATTTGCCAATCGCTCAATAGTTGTAGATCTTTTATTTGCAGTAGATATCTGATAAAAGTCAATAGAGTCGTGATGCTTAAGCCATCGGTGTAAGGAATTTCATTAATTATTTTCTCTACTGGGTGGGAAATCTTTCCGTAGAGGTCTACATTAAAACATACGTTAGGTATACTTTTCGTAAGATTGGTGTTTGCATTGGGATTTGTAATCGCATATTTACTAGTGCGAGTATGCTGAACATTTGGCGGTGGGGGTTCTGACATAGTGTGGGTATTTAATTCTCTACTAGGTAATTGTTCATGACTCTGTGGTATCTTTGATACGGTGGGTGATTCGGGGTTCGAGGTGGAGAGAGGGTGTTCTAAAGTAGGGGATTGAACTGGGGAGATATATAATTTTTGTAAGTAGTGCTCAATTTCCTCCATTCTCGATGAGTCTGATTTTCGTCGTAAGTCGTTGATAATTATAGGTAATTGGCTTAATGCCTCCTCCGCAAATTTCTGCACATCGGGGGGGATTATGGTGACGTCGGGCCAGCTTAATAAATTATTTAACCGGCGGGTTAAATGTTCTATACGTTGCGTAACGCGCAAAAATTCCGTAGGTGATTTCTTGTCCTCAATGTTCTGAGATAATACTATCAATTCCCTATATTTCGCATAACAGGTTTCTCGTTCTCCGTCATAATCGAGTTCACGCAATTTATCTAACTGCGAGGGTGTATCTGATCCGGTTTGGCGTAATGATTTTCGTAACTCCGACACGGTTACATTTACGTGTTTTAGGCCTCGTAAAAGTGCCTCGTAGCATAGCTCATCTTTTAATAACAGATCAGGATTAAATTCTGCCATTTTTGTAACGTGAGCGGCTATAACTAATTATTCTACTATTTGCATTAATTGTTATACAACGCTTCCTTTTTCTTTTACACAAATAATTCTTAAAATGTTATGACAACCTTTATCGTTTTACTTTGAGAGAGAGAGAGAAATTTCACACATGCATGAATATGCGTACGACAAAAGATTCCCCCTTCGGTTACTAACACATGAACAGACACGCTTCTTATAACAATAGACCACACAAGGAGGGTGACTTATTGTCAACTCAACTAAACAATGACAATTTTAAACAAACGGCGGCAGGAAACTACACGTCCGAGGTTGTCGAGAATGTGGCACGTTTATGAATGGGACTTTTAACAAGTACCGACATGGTTTGTTTACATGGGATTATATGCTAATATTACGTTACACATATTATATTTACTAATAAAGTTATTTATTCTATATTACTATAATATTAATTACTATTTTTATCTTATTAAAGCTCTGACACATATAGAAATACATGAGTGTATAGATCAACAGCTTTTGTGCGTGGGATATCGGGACGCAATTACTTCTTTCTTTTCTCTTACGCAAAATAGCAAATTAGCAAAATAACAAAATAGAGCAGCAAAGCAGAGTCGCGCAAATTATAACCTCTCCTCTTGAGTTATAACGTAGGGAACCAGTAATAATTGGATGTGCCAATTATACCGGCTGCCTTCGTTGTGAAGCACTGAAAATAATCACAACAAATAAACAATTTATATAGCAGGATATTAGGAAGGGGAGACTGTTGATTTATGCACTCAGTTTACTCGGTACTTAGATGACATCTCTTTATTACATTTGGTGATTAAGTTCTCTATTAAAAGTTCTCAAACAATATAGTTTACTGTATGATTAAATATATAAATTACTACTCTACAAAGGGGCCTCAAAATATGATGTACATCTTATTGATTTTTCCACGGATCCGGGATTAAATATATTAAATGAATTATGGTCACCTTGCCATGTACAATATTGAAACTCTAACCATTTGAAGAATGGTTTTTTACTAATCTTCTAAAACAACAAAACTTTTAGTTTAAACTTTACCTTTTTGCTATAACTAGCGTTATTAGATTTTATACTACATGTTACCTAAAATGTCAGGTTTCTAAAGTCTTTAATGTTATTACATTTAAACATAAGTTTTAAAGTCTTTAATATGATAATTTAAATTGTCTTTTTGGGTTTATAATTTTGTAACTCTTAACCATGGAAGACAAGCCTCCATGTCACCTGTGTGATTCCTGAAGTTGCTGCAGAATTAGTTCTTCGGTCCTCCTGATGTTTCTTGAAGTTCAGTCGTTACCTTATCATACTGTGATGGTGAAGTTCTAGAAGTATGTGAAATCATTCCTGGTGTGGTACATTCATCTCCGGCGACTGTAGTTATTCATAGTAATTCTTGTAGTTAGAATACATAGATAGAAAGTTTGTTTCACTGTTATACACTTCACATGATGATAGATTAATTGACTATCACCTTCTAAGTTGTAATACTGTATAAATTACATAGTCCGTTATTTTATAATATAGAGAGATGTCATCACCACACAAATTACTTATTTAAATAGTCATGGTATCAACCCTTTCACATTTTTATATATATACGTAGCGAAACAACGCTTTACGCTGCTTACGGCGTGAGCGCTCCATTACAAGTCAAAGAAAATAGTTAAGGGGAGCGTAGTAATCTCAAGACAATTACTAGGCAACATAAAAGTAGTTCCGTGTTTCTAATTTTAATTAAAGGACTACGGTTGATTAAATAATTAAATCGTGATATTCTTAGTTGCAGAAGTTATCAAAGTACGTAACAATGGTCTTAATTAATTATTTAAATAATAACAAATTTACAATAATACTTAGTTTATTTAGGGGTCAGAAAACAAGTTAATTCTGGTCAGTTCTTGTTTATACAGGATAAATTAATAAGCTTTACCCTTTCTGTACAATTCCATTCCCTTTTAATTTTATTATTATTAGACTTATATTAAATATTATTATTATTAAATGATAGCCATAAGAATTAGTTTACAATGTGAGATTTTATTAAGAATTTAAAATTTCTCCGATTATATATTATCAACTTAATTAATTAACATATTTTTATTAATGAAATCGTCACAGTTTCTGTCTTTATTTATATCACATTTTAAGTTCTACTTAGAGTCTCTGTTAAGAAAGATAGTATTCATTCATTTTTCACCTGTTCATTTTACCTGTCCATTGAAATTGTTTATTTTTCACCTGTTTAATTTTGTACTTGTTACCGTGCGTGTGTGTTGATGATGATGGTGGTGATTCTGATGCCGTAGTTTCTACTTCGATCATCTGTTTGGCAGTGTCTCTTCCGTCGGGAATGATTGACGTCAGTTCTGTCGTTCAGAACCGGCCGGGGTTTTATACTCAAGACATGCTGACAGGTGACTGAGTAAAATAATAGCCTGACTGGTGAAAAATTTAGCAGAGTGTAAGTTAAGTAATATGCTGAAAACAGTCATAAAGGTTAACATTCCCAGTGGAGTAGTAACCACTCTTACGGTAGATAACGTAAGTCTTATTAAAAGAATGCGATAACAACAATCACCAACGCATAAAATTGTATCAATTTTTCGACAAAATATTATTAACCTACACTACATAGTGTTTGTTAGTAATTATTGTAGTTTGAAGTATCCACTATTCAGTTATACGTAAGCCTAATAGGTCTGTCAGCTGAACGTGTTAGATTAATGTTCCTTCCATGAATACAGGCCTACTTATCTTTTTCGAATGACTACAAAATTTAGAATATGGCAGTGGTATAGGAAGAGGAACAAATTCTGATGCCGTTTATTTTCGTTCAGATTATCCCATAGTGTTTCTTACAAAATATATTCATTTTGTCTGCTAGCCACAATAATTTTTTATGAGCGTATATCAAGGCGCGTCGCTAGGATATTATAAAAGGGAAATTTCACAGTTATACAGTTACAGTTATATTTATTGGAGTGTATTCAAAACATTAGTGAGAACGTCTGAAATGAAAAGCGTAGTTGCTATGTTATAGTATATTATTAATTACAATTAATGTTTACAACAGACGCATACGATTTATAACACAGTTTGGTAGACCACTATATAACTCGGATTCATGTTTATGTGACATACAATTTGTATGAAATACAGTGAATATATTCCAGGGGTTTATATTCCTCTATCAACTCATTTTAATTACAACCTACACTATTTTTTAACAAAATTATTAAATAACCTATTTACGTTAAAACAAACTAGGAGTTAACATTGTAAAATACATATATAACAAATCTAACGAATAGCAACAGATCTGCCAGCAATAGATCTAACGACTAATTTATTCACTTACAATAGTATCAGTGTAACGAACAAGGCTGGATGTTATACTTATATGACATTTATATGTGTGATGTGTGTGTGTGTTTGAGTGTGTGTGAATATCAGAGTGTAACGGTGACGTGAGCAAGGCTCCCCACATGTTTAACATGGACGAGACGGGAAGACAATAATTTATAATGAACAATTGCCAACAAAGGTAGCCCGCCCACCAATTTACATAGGGAGTGTTGACCACAGGTTTCCAACGCGATTCGAAAAATCTTTGTTTTCTGTTACAAAACCAGTATTATTTAACACTGTAGGTCGGCGCCGGCCTCGTGAGACCAGAACAGAGTAATTCTATTCTCTTTAATAATGAAATAATTCTTGTGTTGCAGTCCAATTTTACATTTAATATACTGTAATTTAAAATATTGTACCACTGTAAAATGCAACAGTACATGGATATCACAAAACCAATAATAGAATTTTTTTGAATTTTGTATAATTGTTGTATTTAAAAAGTAAAAATCATTAGGCCATATTGGATTTTCGAAATGTCTGAAACTTTAGTGCAATTAGTTAAATTTCTTAAACGTCTTGATTAATAAATCCTTGACTTCATTGTGACCGTCAATCAACGAATTTTAACGATGAAGGGTTTACGAGGATCGGTCAAAAATGTATAACACAAATTTTAAATGATTAAAAGTTTTGAGTAGTAATAATAATAATAATAATAAAATAATAAAATAACAATAAATAATAATAATAACAATAACAATTATATTTATTATTATTATATTAATTTTTTTGCGGGGGAGGAAAAATGCATTATGCACCATCAGGAGACACCCGACTGGCTTCCCGGTGTGTGGGACTCGCACCCACTCAAAAACCTCCACTTTACTGGTAGGGAACACCCCCCTGGAACAACTATTCGTATGGCTTCAGGGTGGCACCTCGTATTGCGCCTACTAGGCTTCTACAGCTTTATCTATATCATCGACCTGTGAGACGGTCCAGTTCAGGCTTCTTCTGTCGCAGGACCATCCTCCCGAAGGTTACAACCATGTCCCAGTTCTCTTTGCTGTTGAGCATGACGCCTATGATGTTATCAGGCGTCATGGGGCCAATCTCCGATTCCAGTCCTCGCCTCTTCAGCACCCACAGTTGACACTCGAAAAAAGTATGATGAGCGTGATCAGAGTCTGAGTCACCATACACGCACGATGGATCCTCCATCTTACCCATCTGTTTAAACTTTGTACTGTGTTGTCAGTTGTAAGCAGCCTACTAACATTGCACGGCACGCGCGGATGACGTCACGCTTTTATCAAACCTTGCAATCGGCCAGCCTAGCCGACTGCAAGCCAGTATTAGTTTAGTTTATAACACGACTCCGAGCACAACTCTCGTTAAACACTTCTCTTACAGCCGCGGCTTTTGGCTATTATACAGCATGCATTTATAACATTTCACTTTAATCGTCTACCTGCGTCCATCTGCAATGGACCACGATTTCATTCAAAATTAATCTCGGGCATTATCGCCTCAAATGCTTCCGCACGTGCCGATCGTAACTAACAAACCAAATTATTCAATAAACGCATGTTCAATATCTCAAATACAGTCCACTTCTTTCTAACAAACAATCCAGCCTTCCTTATTAGCGTCTTTGGAATAACTCGCGATTCTTCAAGAGCTTCCAAACCGCAACATTTTTGGTCCCACCGGACCGGATTTCACATTTCAGGCCAAAAACGACATCATTTTTGGTCCAATCAGGCAGGATTTCACATTTTCAGGCCAAAACAAACTACATCATTTTTGGTCCCAACGGCACAGATTTCTCATACCTGAGTACACAGGCGACAACATTTATTTATATACATCATTTCTGGAAAAACCAATCTGAAGTTAATCACGACAGACGGGCATCATTTTCGTCCTGAGCGACACCATTATCGTGAAGCACGTCGCAGTCATCTCGACAAGATTCAGCCAAGCAGTAGACCAGAGACGACGGGACGAAACAGGACAACATTTTCGAGATTCCACGGCTTTAAATGATGGAGGGTACAACATGAGGCAACGGCTAACCGGCAGAGACAGGAGGTGTAGCAGCTCCAAACGGGATCGAAGCCAGCTTCATCACGAATGGATCGACGGCCACGTGACTATAAACTTTACCTATATTTGATTTATTTTTAATAATATTTCACCCAGTGTGTATTTTTGACATATTTATATAAACAATTAACTTATTACACAATATAAATTAATAGATGGTTGGCAGCTCATTATCAGTCAGAACTTTAAAGATAAAGCTATACTTTGTAATCATTTAGATTTATAATTTCAATAATTTAACTGCCAACGAGTTTGATTAGTTAGAGAGAGTAAGTTTATGTTCAAACCAACGATCGCTAGCTACCAAACGTATTTAAACTCATTCAAAATTAAGTTTGTGGTTCACATGCTCGATGCTCAATTGTTTCTAAATATCTTTCCATTTTTTATCTCAAACTGTAATAATGGCCGATGTAAGGGCTCTGATAAAAAAACGAGGTACAATTAAGGCCTCAATATCCCGAATAAATACCTTCGCGGATAATTTTGATTTGTTAAACAGCGATCCTCATGCGCTCAAAATAAAACTGCGTCATTTGATGGAATTATCCACCAAATATGACGAGATACAGTCACAAATCGAGGCTGAGGAAGCAGACGTTGCGTCAACAAGTGATAGAGTGCAAACGGAGGACGATCTCTGTGCTATAGAATGTAAATTGCAACACTTGTTGGAGCAATCTGAGCACTTGAACCAAAAACCACTAATTAATACTGATGGTAAACAGCCTAAAACAACCCCCATTCAATTGGAACCAATAAAATTACCACGGTTCGAGGGTAGTATTGTGGAATGGCAACATTATTACCATATTTTTATGGAACTAATTCATGTCAGAACAGACCTGACAGATATACAGAAGCTTCATTATTTGCACTCGTCATTACATGGCGAGGCGCTTAACGTAATAAAATCATTACCCATAACACATGAAAATTACGCGGTGGCTATCGATCTGTTGAGGAATAGATATGATAGTAAGCTGATTGTCTCCGCTCACCACGTGTGGAATGTCCTAGACGTACCATTAGTTCAGCAGGAATCCCAAGGTAGCATATCGCAATTTATTGATCAAATCTCTGGAAACATAAACGCTTTAAATAATCTCAAACTGCCAGTCAACACGTTTGAAATTATTGTCGTAAATTATCTAGCCAAAAAACTTGACAGTTATACTTTACGTTTGTGGAAAGAGAGTTTATCGGAGCATAAACTCCCTGATTTTAATAATTTTATAAATTTTTTAAATTCACGTAGGAAACTACTGCAAAATATCGATAACGCGACTAGCCCAACGAGCAGGTTGAACAAAAGCGATAAGTCTCCTTATCGCAAGGCAGTTAAACAGATAAGCAATCCAAAGGGCGCATTCCACTCACATATCAGAAATAATTTATGCAGGCTATGTAACGGTGAGCATAGACTTAGCGATTGCCCACAATTTATATCGCTGTCTATCCCTGATAGAAAAAATGCGTTACTTAAAAACAAACTTTGCTTAAACTGTCTCCGTTCGGGACACGAGGGTTCAAAATGTCCCTCCAAATTTTCGTGTAAAAAATGTTCTAGGCGTCACCACACCATGATTCATGTCCCCAACAGGGACGTAACTTCTGTTAACAACCAGTGCTCACTGAAATCACAGACCAATAAATCGGTATTGTTATCTACCGCCGTCTGTATGACATACAATAAGGTCGGCAAAAAATTTCCCGTTAGGATATTACTGGATTCCGGTTCTCAAGCGAACTTTTGCACAATGGATTTCGCCCGCAGGATGGGCCTCCAATTAGTTAAATCGCAATTGCCCATCACGGGTATAAACAACTCGCTTTCCCAGGCTGAATTCAGCACTAATGTAAGGCTACATTCACGCTATAAACCCTTCACGTTAAACGTACATTGTGCCGTACTACCCAGTATAACTAATAATTTACCGGCGGAGTCATTCAATCTTACCTCTTTAAATTTACCCAAGCGCATATTCCTGGCGGATCCTCACCTACATTGCTCATCGCAAGTCGATATATTAATCGGCGCTCAATATTTTCTACAATTAATTGAACCTGTGAAATATACGCGCGGACCACACTTTCCTATAATTCAGGAAACCAAGTTAGGATTTATTTTGGCCGGTGACTTACCATTCAACGTCGACATGACTAGAACGGTTTCTTCATTTATGGTCTGTAAGGATGATAATCAGGTTTCCTCGCAACTAAAGGAATTTTGGAAGTTGGAGGAAATCTCTAGTCGCGAAACCCGATCTGAGGACTCACCGTGTGAAAGGCATTTCGTGAAAAACACTAGCCGCAATCGCGACGGGAGATTCGTGGTAGCCCTGCCCCGCAGATCTGATAAATCTTATTTGGGAGATTCTCTCCGCGGAGCAATACGAAGATTCCAATCGTTAGAATTCAAATTCAAGCAGAACCCTACCCTTTATAAGGATTATAGTGAGTTCATGAATGACTACTTAAGACTTGGCCACATGTCGCCGCTTAATGAATACGATCTGTCGCTTGACAGGTCAGAGATCTTTTATCTGCCCCATCACGCAGTCTTCAAAGACTCTAGCTTAACCACTAAATTGCGCGTGGTATTTGACGCATCCGCTAAAACCACCAATAATTTGTCCCTTAACGACACTTTAATGGTCGGTCCTACGATCCAGCAGGATCTGTTTTCGATAATGGTTCGGTTCCGCACCCACCGATACGTACTTATTGCGGACATTGAAAAGATGTATCGCCAGATCATTGTTAATCCTAAGGATTCAAACTTGCAACGCATTGTTTGGCGTGATGCACCGCATAAGGAATTGCGACATTACGCGTTAAGGACGGTTACATATGGCACTGCTAGTGCCTCCTTCCTTGCTACGCGTTGTCTGGCTCAAATAGCATATGAAAATAAAGCCGACTACCCTACCGCTGCTAAGGCCATAGCAAATGACTTTTACGTAGACGATCTCATAACGGGTTCGGATGATCCGAACAGCTTAGCTGAAATGAAAGGCGAGATCGAGAAGTTGTTGAGGAGGTATGGTTTTTCGTTACACAAATGGTTCTCTAACCACCATAAGATTATGACTCTTCGCGCCCAAGTAACCCGTGACTTCAGCAAGGGTCAAAACGTGCGTACCTTGGGCATACAGTGGAATGTTGAGGGGGATAACTTTTTGTACACCGTTAGGGGTGATGACAATCTAACCGTTCTCAACAAGAGAAGCGTGTTATCAATCATTGCCGGGATCTATGATCCACTAGGTCTAATTGCTCCCATCACATTTTGCTGCAAGCATTTCGTGCAGCAGTTGTGGTTGGCGGGCACTGATTGGGACGAACCCTTGTCCGGGTCACTAGCCAATCAATGGTCGGAATTATACACCCAATTATTCTCCGACACTCATTTTGAGATTACGAGGTCGGTTAAGAGTTCGAACAGTTGCCCAGTTAGTTCATTGCAGCTGCACGGATTCGCCGACGCTTCGGTTAAAGGTTACGCGTGTTGCATTTATGTGCGGGCGGTCTATTCGAACGGCGCCATATCATCAAACTTGTTGTGTGCTAAATCTAGGGTCGCTCCGCTGAAACAGATAACGCTTCCTAGACTTGAACTTTGTGCTTGTTTATTGTTGGCTCAATTAACGTCCAAGGTTTTAAATGCCGTCGATTACAATTTTGACGGATTATATCTTTATTCGGATTCGATGATAGCGTTGTACTGGATACATCAGCAATCTTCCCGCTGGAAGGTATTTGTGGCTAACCGTGTCGCAGAAATACAGCGTCTTGTTAGCAGCAGGGGAACTTGGCGTCATGTAGTATCGAATGACAACCCTGCCGACGTTTTATCGCGCGGTTGCCTCCCTCGTAGTCTGCACTGTCATGCTCAATGGTGGCATGGTCCCTCCTGGTTGGCTCGTGATGCGGGGTCATGGCCGGTCAGCGCGTTCGACATTAATACTCCCTGTACCTTTCCCGACATTGAAGAGGAGCGTCACAAGCAGGCTCAAACCTCACTAATTGTCGCGTCCTCAACACATAGTTACATTGAAAACTATTCATCTCTTACGAGGCTTATTCGCGTCTTCGCATACTGCCGTCGATTTCTTCGCAATTCTAGGCTCGCGGTGGTTGAAAGAGACACGTCCTTTTTGTCGGCTCAAGAATTGTCTGACACGCTCTTGGTTTTTGTCCGGCAATCTCAGAAGTTGCATTTCGACGTAGAGGTTAGGGAACTTGAGGCACACCGGTGCCTTCCACGCAGTAGTAAAATTCTTGCTCTCAACCCATTCCTGGATAAATCAGGCATTTTAAGAGTGGGTGGACGCTTGCAATTCTCCCCACTTAGCTACGAGACTAAACACCAAATAATTTTACACCCGCACTCTCATCTCACGAGATTAATAATTGAATACGAACACATCCGTTTGTTGCACGCTGGAGTGCAATCAACTCAAGCTTCGCTTAGGCGTAAGTATTGGATCATACACGATAAGTCCTATATCCGCTCAGCGATACATAAGTGTGTCACTTGTTTTCGTTTCCGGGCTAAAGGCGCGAATCAATTACTCGGTCAATTACCCTCTTCTAGGGTCACGCCGTCAAGGCCATTCTCACAGTCGGCCGTGGATTACGCAGGTCCGGTGTTTTTGCGCCATGGCGGGCAGCGCTCTAAGTCCACGACCAAGGCATATATCGCTCTATTTATATGCATGTGTACTAGGGCCATCCATTTAGAATTGGTGTCGGATCTTACTTCCAACGCCTTTATAGCGGCTTTAAAAAGGTTCATATCGCGCAGAGGTATTCCCGCGCAAATATTTTCGGATAATGGCACGAATTTTCGTCGTGCCAACCACACGTTGCATGATTGGTACAAATTTTTAACCTCCAAGGAAGTTGAACAATCTTCTCTGGAGTTTTGCGGTCTCCACGGCATCAAATGGTCCTTTATCCCCCCTTCAGCCCCTCATTTCGGTGGTTTGTGGGAAAGTGGTGTAAGGAGTGTTAAATTCCATTTACGTCGCGTAATTGGCAGTACGATCTTGAATTTTGAGGAATATTCTACCCTTCTTTCTCAAATTGAGGCTTGCCTTAATTCACGCCCGTTATGCGCCGTGTCCGACGATGCTAGAGACCCTGAACCCTTAACACCCGCTCATTTTTTGGTCGGTGCTCCACTGACGGCACTTCCGGAACCCGACTATGCACAAGGCAATAACACTCATTTGGGCAGATGGCTTCTGCTCCAAAAATTTACGCAGACCATCTGGAAACGGTGGTCTAGGGATTATCTGCACCAGGTGCAGCAGCGCAACAAATGGCGCACCCCATTTAAAAATTTGAAGGTCGGACAACTTGTCCTCATTTTGGATGACAATTCCCCCCCTTTAGAATGGAAGCGTGGGGTAATTACCAATGTTTTTCCGGGTCAAGATTCCTTAGTACGCGTCGCAGAAGTACGCACCGCGCTAGGTACCTTACGCCGACCCATCCACAAATTATGCCCCCTTCCGGTGGCAACAAGCTAGTCGTTTGCGTGCCTTACGGTGTGTGTGTGTGTGTGTGTGTGTGTGTGTGTGTGTATGCATGGGTGTGCACGTGTCACATTACATGGAACACGCCCGGGACATTCCCCGGGGCGAGCATACAAGTCAATTGTATCATAAGCATTGTAACATTGTTAAGTGTCGCTAGCTATTACAGAAATAGTGACTGTGTCTCATATGTACTATCAATTATTATGAATGTTGTGTATCGTTAATATGTTTGTGTGATTCAAATTCTGAGAACCACAAGTGTCAGTTATAGTGGCAATTATTCTATATATGTATTGTATTTTCTAAGGGTCAAAACATTATGAAATTCATTGGGGTTGTGATGTCAATATCATGGGGAAATTATTGTATTTTTATGGTGTTATCAATTTATTGTATGCTTGGTGATTGTTAATTGAATTTATATTATGTCCATTATGTCATTGCTCTCTGGCCAGTGCGCCAATTATTGTATCGCTTACGACATGTAAGTCTAATTATTATATTGTTCAATTTAACCGTTAATGTACAAAATCGTCCCGATTTTGGCGGGCAGTATGTTTAAACTTTGTACTGTGTTGTCAGTTGTAAGCAGCCTACTAACATTCCACTGCACGCGCGGATGACGTCACGCTTTTATCAAACCTTGCAATCGGCCAGCCTAGCCGACTGCAAGCCAGTATTAGTTTAGTTTATAACACGACTCCGAGCACAACTCTCGTTAAACACTTCTCTTACAGCCGCGGCTTTTGGCTATTATACAGCATGCATTTATAACATTTCACTTTAATCGTCTACCTGCGTCCATCTGCAATGGACCACGATTTCATTCAAAATTAATCTCGGGCATTATCGCCTCAAATGCTTCCGCACGTGCCGATCGTAACTAACAAACCAAATTATTCAATAAACGCATGTTCAATATCTCAAATACAGTCCACTTCTTTCTAACAAACAATCCAGCCTTCCTTATTAGCGTCTTTGGAATAACTCGCGATTCTTCAAGAGCTTCCAAACCGCAACACCATCCTTCGCAGGTATGCACAGAAATAACCATGCCCTGTCAAGAATTGAGTAAGGTAATAATCTACCTCGCCGTGCGTTCTGTCCACCTATTCAGGGAGGTTCCCAATCAGCCTCGCCGGCCACCTAGCTCGACTCTCCTGCTCCTATCGTAGATGCCAGCTCCGCAAGGAGTGTGCCCTGGCCACTGCTCTTGCTTCTACAAACCCCAAGTCTTCCTAGGTCGTGTAGACCCTCCGCCTCTCCTCAGCAATCAGATTTATTGGCATTACTCCAGCGACGACCAACACTGCTGGTTCCGACACCGTTCTGTAGGAGCTTGCAATCCGAAGTTCTCTTCTTCGTTGTACCGCAGCCATCTGCTTGCGGTATTTGCTTGCTTCAGTGCGTCGGCCCAGACCTCGCATCCGTAGAGGAGAGTCGAGTTGGTCACCGACATCAGCAGTCGCCGTCTTCCTGCAGCTGGGCCTCCGACATTTGCCATTAGCCTGCTCAGCGTAGCAACGACCTTAGCGGCTTTCTCCGAGGAACATCGAATTTGCTCACAGTAGGAAAGCTTAGTATCCAGGTGCACCCTAGATACTTTACCGCTGGCTTTGATATTATCGCCTGTTCCCCCACCACGAACTGTGTGATTCTGGGTATACGTCGTCGAGTGAGCAGCACAATCTCTGTCTTCTCCGTCGCAAGGCTTAGACCGTGTTCTTCCATCCAGATGCGGACCCTGCGCATGACCTGGTTCAGCATGCGCTGCGCCTCCTCTGTGTCTCTCGCGGTGATCACGGTTGCCACGTCATCAGCATATGCTACCAGAAAGGTATCATCTGGCATCTCCATCCGGAGGATTCCATCATAGAAGGCATTCCACAGGTCGGGGCCCAAGATAGAGCTCTGAGCTACGACCGCTGTTACTTCTCTGCTGCGTGGCCCATCTGCTGTGACGTACTGGAGCTCCCTGTCCCTGAGGTAAGTTCGCATTATCCGGAGCAGGTAGTCAGGCGCTTGAAAGACGTCCTCCAAAGCCGCTAGCAAGTCTGCCTACCTGGCCGAATTAAAGGGGTTGCGTACGTTCAGCGTAGCGAGTAGCACCATCGTTCTGGAGAAGTGATTACCCCGCTGGGCCACTAGACGGCATTCAAGACCTCCTGTATGGCTCCAATGGTGGATCTGGCCGTTCTGAACCCGTACTGCCTCGCTGACAGATCTCCCGCATCCCGAATTGCCGCTACTAGGCGAGGCCTGAGTAGACGTTCCAGTAGTTTCCCCGCCGTGTCCAGCATACAAGGAGGTCTGTATGCTGACGGGGAATTCGGGCCGCCCTTCCTTTTGGCGACTAAGACTAGTCTCTGGATCTTCCACCTCTTCGGGAAGACTCCGTCTTTGAGGCAGCGGTTGTACATATTGAGTAGCACCTGGGGGTAGGATATTAATATAAATAATAGTAATAATAATAAATGTATGTAGAAATTGTAAATGGTTAACTTAAAATTATATATGTGTGATATTGTAAATACTGAAAATTAAATGAATCATATAATTACTTAAAACTTCCGGGATGAAAGGCCGTGGTCGAATGCTTGTTGTTATAGTGCTAGACGTTTCGGCCACACCGCCGGTGGCCATCTTCAGTAGCAAAGAAAAGTTCGTGAAAGATGGAATGCCGAACAATTCGCCCAATGAAAAGGGACAAGCAATAGTGAGCAATTTAGTGACAATTTCATCTGCGCCACTAAAGCCACTTGACCGCATCGTCAAGCTGCTGAGTAAACGGGGCGTCAGGACGGTCTTTAAGCCAACTAAAAAGATCCATCAGTTCCTGCGACCGGTAAAAGACGCCAGGGATCCGCTCTCGTCGTGCGGGGTGTATAGTATTCCTTGTACGTGTGGCCAGGTATACATAGGCACCACGAAGCGTAGTGTCCAAACGCGCCTCTCTGAACATCGGAGATACTGTCGCCTGGACCAGCCGGAGAAGTCCGCAGTTGCTGAACACGCTCTTTCCCACGACGATCACCGGGTAAAGTTTGATGAAGCCCGGGTGTTGTCTTCTGTCCGGGGTTACTTCACTCGCCTGCATTCGGAGTCCATCCATATTCATAAGAATGCGTCTGTCGCTATGAACCGCCGACGACGACGCTCTGGCCTGTGCGGTTGTGCGTCGCAGAGACGAACCGCTCGGTATCTGAGTACCAAGCCTCGTGGCCCTGCACAAGTAGGGCGTGTGCTCTATAGAAGGCCGATTCTCGGCTGTTGTGCTAGCCTACACTAGCGCAGTATACACCGAGGGCGTTTCCACGAATCACCTGGACGTATACGGTACCTTCCCAGCCCAGCCACTAGAGGATTGTCTGGGAACCTCGCCGCACGTGCATAAAATTTGCGTGCAAGCCGCCTGAAAGTTTCTTCTAAGGAGCGGACGCCAAGTCCTCTCCTTAGAAGGCGTGATGAGAAGCGACGGGGGACTTTGGCCGGTAGCCGAAGACCCCTGTCGAGGACGCTCTGCAACTTCTTTTTATGCATTGCGGCGAGGTAACCCCAGACCGGTCAGGCGTAGGTAATGACCGGCAGCAGATACGCGCCGACGATCATCCTGCCCAATTTCCTGGTCATGGCTGAGCTGATCAGGAGTGGAAACAGTAAGCTCAGACGAGCGGATGCTCGCTTATGAACTGTCTGAGCGTGGGTACGCCAGGTGACCCGACGGCCGAGGTGTAATCCAAGGTACTTGACCTCTTTGGACCTCAAAGTACGTTCTGCCGATACGTAACTGGCTATCAGGGTTCTTCCGTGGCTTCGAGAATTCGACGGCTACAATCTTGGTAGCGTTGAGTTGCACTCTCCAATTTTCAGTCCAGTCCCCGAGCGTGTCGAGCTGGCGCTGCAGTCATAAGACGGTTATTTCTACATGACGATCGGCCGTAAATACGGCAGTGTCGTCCGCAAAGAGGGCCACTTGGACTCCATGCTGTCTCGCCACGTCTTTGACGTAGAGTGAGAACAGAAGGGGGCCAAGTACACTACCTCGAGGGACGCCGGCTGTGATTCATCTTTTGGAAAAAACTGAATCTCCGACTCTCACGCAGAAGGTCCTCTCCGTCAGAAAGCTAGCAACCAGATAGAGGTAGCAGTCCGGGAGATGGACTTCCCTAATCTTAAATAATAGGCCATCATACCATATGCTGTCGAAGGCTTTTTCAACATCTAAGAAACAGCCAACGGTCCGTTCTCTCCGACACCCGGCTTCCGTGACGTATTCCACCATTCTCATCAGTTGACGAGTGGTCGAATGCCCCACACGAAAGCCGAACTTTTCGGGGATCAGCACGTCAAAGTTGGTTAGATGTTCTCGTACACGACGCTGCACGAGGCGCTCAAAAACCTTGAACGTAGCGGAGAGTAGGCTGATAGGCCAGAGGTTGTCGGGGCGGGAAGCATCCTTTCCATTCTTCGGGATCACGATGACCCTCGCCTTTCGCCATTTCTTGGGAAAGTAGGCCAGTCTGAGACACGTGTTGAACAAATCAGTCAAGAATTGAACTCCAGGCTCGGGAAGAAGTTGTAGAGAGGTGTTCGTAACACCGTCCGGGCCGGGAGATTTTCTTGGCTGAAGTTCAGCGAGCCGATCTGAGACCTCCTCCAAAGAGACGGATTCGGGCTCCGCCGTGATCGGAAGAGACAGAAAGTCTTCCACAGCCATCTCGACTTGTTCGTCAAAGTCCCAGTCCATGGGCGGGTGGGAGCGAACTGTCGCTTGAAACACAAGCCTAAGTACTCGGCCTTCTTCTCCGGACGACCCAGGAGTCATCCAAACGTTCCAACAATGGCGGGGAGTGGAGGTCGTCGCCTCGTCCCGTCAATGCGGTAGGTATTCTGTACGGCTGACGTTGCGGGACACATCCCCCGTTCGGGCCACAGCGAGTTCGAAACAGCTATGTCGGAACGCCTCCAGACTGCCACGCACTCGTACGGTGAGCCAATTGTATGCTGCCTTATCAGCTGGATCACGGGTCCTCTGCCAACGTTTCCGAAAGTAATTCCTCTCGCGAGCGAGAAGAGAGACTTCCTCAGGGATGCGTTTGTAGTCAGGTGTGAAACCAGCTCGCGTACGTGAAGACACGCCTATAGCCGAGATGATTGCCTCTTCGATTCCCGCTACTGCTTCGTCTAGGAGGTGAACGGAATCGAGTGGGGCCGCTGGCGGCAATCTACGGCAAAAGGCCGGGCCGTAGTGGTTCCAATCGATAACCGTCTTCTGGTCAGAACGTGCATAGGTGTGCTGGGTAGCGACATGGACCAAGATAGGGTTTTGGTCGGATGTCAGCTCCGTAAGTGGGAATACCTCGACCGGACAGACAATACCTTGGGTCACCGCGATATCCAGAACATCGGGAGCCGCGTGAGGTAGTGTCGGAAAGAACGTGGGTTCCGCTGGACCAAATACCATCGTCCGGCGCGATTCAACAAAACTGAGCAAGCGCCTCCCGTTCGGAGTAGTCAAGCGACTATTCCAAACGCGATGCTTGCAATTCAGATCGCGGCCAAATTACCCTTCCGTGGGAATCGAAGATGATGTCTAGGTCGCCGACAAGGAGTTCAGCTTGTGGGGGCTTGTATGCTGAAACCACGAGGACGCCGCCAAGAGTTCCGTGCACCTCAATGGCGGTGGCCTCTAGGTTGGTTAGTTGCGGCAAAACGACACGATGACATATGGAGGTCATCAGCGCGATCGCCGTGCCGCCTCCTCGTAGGCCAACTCGGTCATCCCGATAGACCACGTAATTTGGTAATCGAAACCGGATTCGCCGGGGTCAGGTGAGTTTCCGTGAGGAGAAGTACGTCGGGTTTGAACCGAGCCAGGAATTCTAGAAGATCGGAATGCTTGGAACCGATGAAGTTAGCACTCCAGGCTATGAGTGAGAGGTCTCGTCTACGGGCTCGGTTCATAGAAGACCTATAACATTACTGGCTTCCACCAAGAGCATGAATCTCTCAGTTGGGTCAGCAGTTTCCAGGCGGTCTCGGATGGACCTGAAGGTGTATGCGACTTTTTTCAGGTCGTAGCCACACAGAAAGTCGCGGACGAATTGTGCGTCATCGGATATGACGGACTGGGCTGTTTGCGTGGAAACTGAGGCCGCATAAGAGCGACCAGGTTTTACGGCAGATCGGGTCGTGGTGGAAGCCACAGGACCAGGGGGAGACGATTTTGAATGAGCGACAGGAAAAGTACGCTGTTGCGCTTCGTCGGACTTATTGTACCGGGAAGCAGGACTTTTCTTGGGCTGTGGGCAGGCAGGAGCTCGGGCCGAGCATCCGGTGTGGTTATCCCTTTTGTGTTGCTTTTTGTTATGCCTGCTTCTGGATATCGCGGAGGTGGCGAGGCTACCTCTGGTTCAGAGGCGGGAGTTGGTGGTTCCGCAGAGGTGGAGGGTTGATTCTCCAGCTCCATAGCCGACATGGTGGCTACAGGGCTTGTCTCTGCTACGGAAGGCGACGCGGTACGTTTTTGTGCCTTTGTAGGGGCTGGAGGTGGAGCCGGAGAGGCCGCGCGCCGTGCCGGTGGTGCCTTTTGTTGCGGCTTAGCCTGTGTGATTGGGGCTGCAAAACTGGCTGCCTTGGCTTCGGAAGGGCCCCCTGCGGCTTTTTCTTCCGCAGGAGTTCCCCCCTGTAGACCGGGCAGTTACTATTATTTGCTACATGGCCTTAACCACAATTAATGCAGCGAAAATTGGACTTGTCTGCCACAGTGCAGGCCTGCGTGGAATGTCCCAAGGAACAACGTAAACAGCCCGGACCCTGCGACAGACGTCGGTATTGTGGCCGAACCTCTGGCACCGGTGGCACTGTGCGAGCTTGCCCGGGGGACGACTGGATTCCACCCTGACGCGGAAGCCAAACAGCCGCGTCAGTTGGAATATCTTGTCTGCGGCCTCGCTTTTCTCGAGCTGGAGACGAACGAGTGGGAGAGGTACTCGGGTTTCTGAGTTGGTGAACAGGCGAAAAATTGCCTGCACCGGATACCCGAGTTCTCGGAGTTCCAAAAGGATCTCCTGTAGATTAGTATGCGCGTCAAGCCCACGCAGAATTACTGACAAGGGCTTGACTCGCTTAGGAGGAAAGGTGTGGTATTGCAGGCTGTGAGCCTGCAGAAAGGCCTCGACCAAACGATGGTCCTCGAGCCGACGGACAACCTTCGCTTAAGATCAAGTTTGTCGGCCGACAGGCCGTGGGCCGCGATCAGCCGTCTGTATAAAGCGGCGACATTGGACACCCCGTGAACGAACAGGGGCGGCGCGCGACCAACAGTGGCAGCAGCCGGAGCTTTTACCGAAGCAGTCGGAACCGCAGTCTGTTGGCCCTGAGAAGGTTCAATGTCTATAGCCGAGGTCCGAGAAGAAGCGGATCCGGTTGAGTGTTTCCTCTTCGGCTTCTTAGCCGGACGTCTACGGCGACCAACGGTCGCGAATTCGTCCAACTCGTCCATTGGGAGAGAGGGTAGTGGGTTAGGGAAAGGATCGTCCGTCTCCAGGCGAGTCACCCGCTTGGGGCAAGGCAGAGCCGAGCGACTCGGTACTCGAGCCGTTGCCCGTAGTGTGCATGCCGGCCAAGTGCGGCTGCCGGACAGAGACTGCTAGGCAGTCACTGCCAGACGCCAGGGATCTTGGGTGCTGCCAAAGCCAGGATACCCACGCTACTTCCCTGCTCACGGGGATGCGGGAGGAGCTGGGATACCAGTCCTTACCAAGACTGGTGTCCACTGGTCCCTTTACCCAGGCGATATCCAAGCTCGCTTACCACTGGTGGGGTCTCACAAGGATCGTCCGGGGCAGCTCTACCTAACAGCCGTGAGAAGGTTAGGGATTAATCACTGATGAACGGCACTCACCAGGAGCCCAGAGCAGTCCTCTTCTATCCTGTAACGGCAACTTCCGCCAGCTGCTCCTTCTTCCAGCTACTCAGTTAACTGGCAGCAGCTGGCTCCTGAGTCTTCTTTCCTTCCAGAAAGCGGTATTCCTCACCCAACGGTGAGGAGGGCGGTAGCAACAAGTCTGTAGCAGCCTCCAGAGCGAACTGAAGAGAAGAGTCCTTTTCAGTCCAAGATTTGACCTCTCGACGAGTGTCACTCATTTATGAACCGCCGAACCTGCCAGAGCTGTAGTGTTGTGCGTCATGAGACGACCCAACGAGTTCCTAGTACCGAGCCTCCGGTAGGGGCTCCTGCCTAGTGATCCTGTCCAGACGGAATATTATTTATATAATTTTTAATGGTCGCTACAACGACATGCTCGTACTAGGTCGACTAGTACAGTATTTGTCGAGGCCGTTTCCAAGATTCACCTGGACGTGTTCGGTACTTGCCAAGGCCAGCTATGAGTGGTTTGTCTGGGTCCTCGCAGCTCGGACGTAAAATTTACGTGCAAGTCGCCCTGCGGTGTCTTCCAAGGAGCGGACACCGAGTCCTCTTCTCAAGAGTCGAGAAGAAAACCGTTAGGGGCTGGCCGCTAGCCGAAGGCCCCTATCGAGGATTTGCAACTTACTTTTATGAAAGGTTGCGAGGTAACCCCAGACGGGAAGAGCGTAGGTAATGATTGGCAACAGATACGCGTTGACGATCAACTTACCCAGCTTGCGGGTCATAGCCTTGTTGACAAGTATCGGAAAGAGTTGCGCGAGACGAGCGGACTCTTTCTTTCGCATCGTCTCAGCGTGGGCACGCCAGGTGAGCCGACGATCTAGGTGGACACCGAGGTATTTAACTTCTCTCGACCAGGGCAAGTACGTTCTACCGAGTCTCACTCGGCTTCGTGGTTCTTTCCGGCGCATTGAGAATAGCACCACGTAGCTCTTGGTGTCGTTGGCGGCAAATTTTCACCTCTCCGTCCACGTCGAATACGCATCGAGTGCGCGCTGGAGCCGTGGGATAACCCTGTCAGCGTTCCGATCGGCGAAATAGACCGCCGTGTCGTCGGCAAACAGGGCCATCTGGACTCCAGGCTCTCTGGGTGCGTCGTTGACGTACACGGAGAACAGAAGAGGCCCTATCACGCTACATTGAGGTACCCCGGCTGTAATGCGTCTCTCGGAAGAGACATGGTCTTCTATTTTCACGCAGAAAGACCTCTCCGTCAGAAAGCTAGCAATCAAGCGAAGGTAGCAATCTAGGAGCTGGATTTCCCGGAGCTTGAACAAGAGCCCGTCGTGCCAGACACTATCAAAGGGCTTCTCCACATCTAGGAAACAGGCGACAGTCTGCTCTTTCTGACAGCCGGCGCCCGTGATGTATTCCACCAGTCTCATCAGATGATGAGTGGTGTAATGCCCCACACGGAAACCGAACTGTTCGGAGACCAGTACGTCGAAGTTCCTTAGATGGTCTATTGCTCTCCGTTGTCCAAGACGTTCGAGGACCTTTGACGTGGCTCACAGTCGACTAATGGGCCGGAGGTTGCCCGGACGGGAAACGTCCTTTCCCTGCTTCGGGATCACTATGACCGTCGCCTTACGCCATTTCTGGAGAAAATAGCCCAGATTTAGACACGCGTTGAACAGCGTAACCAAGAAAAGTACTCCTTGCTCCGGGAGTCGAGTAAGAGCGGCGTTCAAGACGCCGTCCGGGCCAGGAGCTTTTATCGGTACGAGTTCAACGAGCCGATCTGTGACGTCTTCGCTAGTAATGGGTTCGGGCTCCGCAGTGATCGGAAGAGACAGAAAGTCTTCCACTTCGTTCTCGACTTCTTCATCGAAGTCCCAGTCCATGGGCGGGTTAGGAGCGAACTGTCGCTCGAAACACGCGCCCAAGTACTCGGGCTTCGCCTCCGGGCGAGCCAGGATTTGACCGAAAGTTCCAGCAATGGCTGGGATACGAGGTCGGCGCCTCTTCCCTACCAACGCCGAAGGTATCCGGTAAGGGCTACTTTCGTCCGATCCGTCACCTGCTTGGGCCACGGCGAGTTCCCAACAACGTCTCCGGTAGGCCTGCATTTCACGACGTAAAATGTCGGTCGCCCGGTTGTACGCTGCCTTGTCGGCCGGATCACGGGTCCGCTGCCAGCGTCTCCGGATTCGATTTCTCTCGCAAGCGAGAGGACTCGTCTTCTCTGGGATTCGCTGCCAGTGGGGCGTGACGCCGTGCTTCATGCAGGAAGACGCGTCGATCGCAGATACGACAGCCTCGTCAAACGCAGCAACTGCCTCGTCGACTTGGCGGACGGTTTCGAGTGGTCCCGCCTCTGAAAATGGGCGACTTCACGCCGGGCCATAGCGGTCCCATTCTACCACCTTCCTGACATCTCTGCGTACGACGTGCTGGGTAGCGACGTGTATCAAGATGTGGAGATGATCGGACGATAGTTCCGTTAATGCGGACACATGGACCGGACAGTCAATTCCTTGGATCACCGCTATGTCCAAGGCATCGGGAGCCGCGCGGAGTTGTGAGGGGTAGAACGTAGGTTGGGTAGGCGCAATCACTGTTACCTTGCGTGAACCAGCAAACCTGCGTAAACGCTTCCCGTTTGGGGCAGTCAAGAGGCAGTTCCAATCGCGATGTTTACAGGTCAGGTCGCCGGCCATGATGACCCTCCTGTGTGCATCGAACGCGACAGCTAGATCGGGGTGAAGGAACTCTTTTTGCGGCGGTTTATACGCCGCGACCATCAGTACACCGCCTAGAGTGTTTAACATCTCGGGAGCGGTGCCTTCGAGGTGAGTCATTGCAGGCAAGACGACTCGGTGATGCTCGAGATTGAGCCTCACCGCGACGGCAGTACCGCCACCAGCAGTGTCCGGTCTGTCGTTTCTATAGCACACACAGTTGGCCAGTCGTAACCGATGCGCAGGGGTCAAGTGGGTCTCACTGAGGAGTACTACATCGGGTTTGAGTCGGGCCAGTAATTCTTGGAGTTCCTGGATCTTGTTAGCCCACCCGTTGGCGTTCCAGGAAAGAATGGAGAGGTCACGTTTGAGGACCCGACTCATAGAAGTCCTACACAGTTTGTGGCTTCCACCAAGAGCATGAACCTCTCGGTTACATCAGCAGTCTCCAAGCGGGAGCGGATGGACCAGAAAGTCTGGGCAACTTTGCGGTGGTCAAATTCTGCAAGGAAGTCTCTGACGACCTGGTAGTCGTCAGGTTCGGTTTTGAGGCAGAGCGCCCGGAGACTGTTTGCCCCTAAGAGCGCCGAGACTTAGCAATCGGTGGATTGGTGGAAGCCAAGGGTGTTTTAAGGCCAGGTGTAGCGCCTCTAGCGGACGTGCTAGGAAGAGGAACAGATGCGATTAGGTCGGTTTTCAAGCGTTGCGCAGGCTGTCTGGACTGTGCGACTGGGTTGGCAGGAGCCCGGGAGCGAACGCCACGGGAGTTACGATGCCGCTTCTTTTTGCCTGCATTAGGAAACCGCGGGGCGTGAGGTCAGGCGAGGTTGCTTCTAAAGCAGGGTCTGGATTTTCCGGTGTTGAGGAGGGTTGAGTTTTCTCAGGCTCCACAACCGAGATATTTGGTAAAGGCTGGTCTGTCTCCCTTTTTTGAGATGCCGCGAGGATTCGGCGCTTTTTCGCTAGAGGGACAGGGGCCTGGGAAGAAGCCTGAGTAGTGGTTGCCTGTACTACTGGTGATTGCTTCGGGTCTTTAGATCGTTTCTGTTGCCTATTTGCAACTGTGGCGAAAGACACGGCAGCCGTAGCAGGAGGCGAATGGCCTGGCTGCTCGGTTGCAGGTTTTGAACCAGCTTCCGGATGCCTCGGTGGTGGCAGGCGCCCTTTCGGCTTTCGCCGCTCGAGCTCCCGCTGAAACACCGGACATGCCCGGTAGTTGGCGGGGTGACTTCCGCCACAGTTGATCCACCTTTTAAAAGCAGGTGCATCACAGAGTTTACTGGCGTGAGGTAAAGAGCACCTCACGCACGCCGGAGCGTTAGAACAAGTTTCAAAGTGGTGCCCGAAGCGTTGGCACCTGTAACATTGAGGCAGAGCCCCGGGAGCGCGGCTCCTTTCCACTTTTACGCGGAAGCCAAAAAGCCGCGTAAGAGAGAGTAGGCTTGCGCATGCCTCGCTATTCTCCGCCATGATGCGTACCAGGGGAATTGGACGCCTTGGTCCGGCAGGAGCAAATACTCGATGTACCGCGCGAACCGGATAGCCCAGCTCGCGCAGCTCATCGAGGATTTCCTCGAGAGGAGAGTCCACGTCCAAGCCTCTGAGCACAAAATACAGAGGCTTCACGTGTTTGGGTGAGAAGGTATGAAATTGGAATTGGGATTGTTCCACGAACGCCATTACGCTGCGGTACACGTCCATTCCTCGGACAACAATCTTGACAGTGTCGCCCCCAAGGAGCTTCAAGTCAACGTTGGCCGGGGAAAGTCCCGGAGCAGCTATCAGTCGCCGGTAAAAACCGGCGACGTTGTTCACGCCGCGAACGAAAACGGGCGGGATGCGACCAGAGGCGGGCGGTGCTTGGGCATCGCCGGACACAGTCGGCCCCGTGCCGGATTCGAAATCGGCGGGAACAACTTCCATGGCGGACGCCGAGGAAGAGGTAGAGGAGGACCGGTTCCGCCTCGGTTTCTTAACCGGGCGCCCCGCCACGAAAGCATCGGCCTCGTCACCGGGCAGCGGAACCGTCCGGGGATCTACTTGGTCCGCATCCAAGTACCGGGCATATCCGCCAATGAGCGGGAGGTTCGCCGACCAGAGGCAGCCAGTCTGCCTCCGGCGGTAACCAGGGACCTAGGGTCCGGCCCGAGCCGGATCGCAAGCAGGGGAACTGGAACGCTCAGGCTGTCTACGAGCTGGGCTAATGACCGGCTTAGTTAGATACCCCTCTCCTTACCAAGAGAGGTGTCCACCGGCCTCTTTACCTAGGCGATATCCAAGCTCGCTTACCACTGGTGGCGACTCGCAAGGATCGTCGTAGGCAGCGCTACCTAAGAGCCTGAGCGTCAGCGGGCAAGATGCGCTGCACAACTTAAATCTCTGGCAGGCTATATGCTTCCTCTTCAGCGGCAAGTTGGTGGTCGTGAAAAGGGTCGCTCGGCTGGGAGCCCTTAGAAGGTCCGACGAACTCAGCTGTTCTTGTGCTGGCTACACAGTTCACCAGCCAGCTGAGTTGTTGTCTTCTGTCTTCTATGGCCTGATGACTCCAGCAAGCAAGGCAGCAGATGTTGTTTGTCTGTCCTCTTCAAATCGAAGGCAGCAGGGCAGCAGCTGAAAACAGCGAAGTTGCTTCCGTTTCGTCCAGAGAGAGCTGGTCCAAGAGAGGAGGTCCTTCCTGTTCGAGATCTGGAAGTGAAGTCTCTGCTTACCTTCTATGAACCGCCGACACACGCACACGACTGGGGGTCGCGAGTAGTTCAGTGTCCCGAGTCTCAGAAAGGACTCCTGCCACTGGGTCTATTTGAGTTCATTTATACTTTTTTATCTACTTATGTGGGGGGGGGGTCTGAAGCTAACTGCGATTGGTAGATTATACCACCGGGACTAACAAACGAGGTCGCTTCCAGGACTCACCTGGTCGCGGGGTATATTTACCAAGTCCGGCAATGAGGGAATTGTGGGTCGCTCTGTCGGAACGAACATAGAATCTACGCGCCAGGCGTCTCACGGTGTCATCAAGAGAGCGGACACCGAGTCCCCTCCTCAAAAGACGAGAAGAGTACCTCCGGGGGACTTTACACGCAAGCTTCAGTCTCCGGTCGAGTACGCGCTGGAGCGTTGTTCTATGACCACGAGCCAGGTATCCCCAAACAGGACAGGCGTAGGTAATCACGGGCAACACGTACGAGTTGACTATGAGCTTACCTAGCCGGGGGGCCATTGCCGGATTAGATAGCACGAGAGTGGAGAATGATTAGCTGGCTTCTGATTGGTTCGCGTTAAATACCTGAAGCGGCCAAAAAGTTATAAAATAGAACCAGCGTAGCCGTCTCACTATTGCTTGTCCCTTTTCATTGGGCAAATTGTTCGGCATTCCATCTTTCACGAACTTTTCTTTGCTACTGAAGATGGCTACCGGTGGTGTGGCCGAAACGTCTAGCACTATAAGAACAAGCATTCGACCACGGCCTTTCAGCCCGGAAGTTTTAAGTAATTATAGGGACACCGGCCGTGAAAGCCTACGTACTAGAATTACATGAATCATAGTTTACAAAAGATTGATATAATTTGTAAAAATATTTACAGCGTATTAAAAATGTTATTAAAATTATTCAAATGTAACATATGTGCAATATAGATCTAAATAGGTAATTTACACAGTTATGTCTGTGGGCCAAATAGACACACAGAAGAGAGCAATATTATATTGTTATGTCGTCTCTGCAGTTGTCCACACCTTATGAATCTACAGAACCCTGCGTATAATGTGAAGGTATATTTTTTTATTCAGACGTATACGGGATTTGTAAACTCACGTATACAAGAAAATTTACAGGTTTTGCTCTACCGTTATCACATACAGTACAACAGACAAATTGTAGTGAAAATTAGAAGTATGATATAAACAGAATGGGTGAAATAATGCATTCAGAGAAACAATGAACATTGTATATTTTGTAGTTAAATAGTAGGCTTCACCAGACAGAGGTGGAGTCCAGTTATCTCAATACCCCAGCAGGATATCATTTTTTTTCTGACATTAATCTTAATTAACCTAAATACACAGTACTGAATGTATTATTTAATTGAATAGAATAATAAGAAATTAATCTTGTAAACCTGAGATAATTTTGTATTTGAAATTATTTCTTCGTATATTAAGAAATACAGTGTTACGCAATACGGAACGTTCTGGTAGTATGGAAAACTTTGTTCTACGCGTTCTCGCTTAGCCCAGTACGTGCGTGTTTCTGCCAAGGCCCCGCAGAAGTATCCTCCGGAATTTTCGAGTGCTTGTTAAGGACGCATATATTTACAGAGTTTAATATATTTTACAATAATTTTGACAACTTATGGCCACAAATGTTGTAGAAAGATTGTTATCTGATTTTTACGATTTTGTTTAGCATTATACTTGAAGTCTGCACTGTTTACTCTTCTGTTCTCCTACGCTACCCGATAACAATTACAACGTCTGTAAGAGTTACCGCAAAAGGTTTTTACATACAAAATCCGACAAACAACTAATATAATAACCGGTAAATTCGCTTAAACATGAACTGGTACGGTAGTCTGCATGAAAACGTCTATGTTTGCCTCAGTCCATAGTCAGAAAACTCTGGCAGCCAACAAAGTAGTGAGGAAGTAAGTGCAGTGTGCAAGAACTGGAAGTTATTATTCATCATGGCACACGTCCAAATTTGTGCAAGATCAACAGTTTCTCTGCGTAAACACACAAACTTACCAAATTATGAATTCAATGAGACTGAACATTCCTATATCCGGTTGACTGCCTTCATCACCGGCCATTGTCCCAATATGTTTAGAAGAACAAATTCTCCGTTTGTACAGTTCAGTTATTCTGATGAACGTTGCATTTTATAAATGATGAATACGTCCACAATTACCGCAAGGTCTCAACACAGCTGACTACTATAAACTGTGCGCGTTCGTTCCAACGGACGTTATGCGTTATGTTGTCACACTCACATTTTCTCATACTTTCTTGATTCACTCGGTAATCAAATATCACGTTAGTCAGCGTATGCAGAGTAATCGGAGAATTGGACAGTTTTACCATACACTTGTCAACGATGGAATCAGAAGGTACATATTTATATGTTTGTAGAAAAACAAACAGAGTTTGGCGATTCGAAGTCATCGTATAGGCAGGCTATCATTATGGCATATCGCAAACGCGATACTGTAAGTCAGCAAATAACATTACTTACACAAAATATATTCACGATCGTAAAAACACTGTATACGTAAAATTACTTAATCATAACTCACATCAGAATGGGGTCAGATATCATTGTCGGCAAGGTTAACTATATAATTTTTAGATAATAAGAAAGCTGTATTCAAAATAATTTGGATAGACTAAGAACAAAACTCTTTGGCGGCCTGAGGAAGATTCCGGAGGAGGAATCAAAATTTTGCCAACGTGGTGGCGTTTATTAGCAACCGACCATGGCCTAATAGCCTGGTTTTTATACGTAATATTGAATATATTGACACCGGCCGTGCAAGCTTCTGACAAAAATTTGGATGTATTCTTAACACATAAGTCTTAACGCTGTTAGAAACATATAGAAAGTATGTGTGTGTGTGTGTGTGTGTGTGTGTGTGTGTGTGTGTGTGTGTGTGTGTGTGTGTGTGTGTGTGTGTGTGTGTGACACCATATGTGTAGGTTTTATGTGCAATGAAACATTGTATAGCATGCGTATATCATAACAATATAATTAAACAAAAAGTATTTTTAACACAGATGTATATACTTTATTTAATTCCGTAAAGTTTATAGAAAATCTACGAAATATTTAAATAACAATTTTACTTTGTCCATAACATTTAATAATAGCTACCAAAGACAGATGTGTTTTATTTTTAAATCAGTCACATATTGTGTTGTTCATGTTGGAAGAATATGCCTACGCAATAAAATGTTAACAGTTTTACGCAACGAAATTAGAGCCGTTCAATTTAAACTTGCGCAAAATATTTTCTCTGTGAGGAAAATACGCTTCTGTGAGGAATATATCAAAGTTTCTAGTTTATATCTCACTGTTTTAAAAGTTTTAATAAAACATTCTTTCACAACATTGTTTGCAAATAACGATACATCTCTTTATGAGTATTTTACCTTGAAATGTTATTAAACAGAAAAAGTTCTTGTTGTAAGTACTGAGGAAGAATAATATATAATACCGTGAGTAAGTAAATAAATTCCGATACAGCTTTAAACAATTGAAACTTCATTTATATACCTTAATTGAAGACAAATATCCGTATACTTCATTTTTGTTCAGTCACTAAATAATTAATAGTTAACTGTAACACCACATGATTGGAAGTAATATATTTAGTTTCAAATACATCGTAGATATCTGTGTATACAGTAACTTAGACATTTAGTTTATTACAGACGTATGTTACTACCTAAATTGATCATTATTTGGTTACTTTAAAACAAAAAATATTTAGGACGGGTTACAACAAAACGTTACTTCAGAGGATAAAGTACAATCCAATGTTTATTTTACTTTGGTTCTTTAATTTCAGAAGAATTTCAGTTTAATATAATGTGTATATTACATCGTTTATATTTAATGATGTACACAGGATGAACACCACCTATGTTTTTTTTAATTAACATTTACACCGTTCTACAGTTCCAACATATATGACGTCTTATATTCATTGTTGAATATTTCTACGTAACCATATAATTATGTATCTATTCAAACACTTTTTGCTACAGTCTATTTCTTGATGCATAAATAATTTATTTATAATTTCTTTACCCACGGCCCGCTTTAATATAAGGCCGGAATATTAAACTTGGCAACACTTAAACCAGCTGATATTTGAGGTCGACTCAAATCTCTTAACATAACTTATGTATTTCAATAATCAAATCGCGTCATTTTTAATTGCCGGTTAAAAGCAATTTTATAATTCTTATTTTTTTGCAATTTAAAAGTTTATTATGTAAAATGCTGTTACATTATTTAAGAAATATACTAATTAACTCATTCATATGATACGAATTCAATAATTTGAACAAAATTTATTCATTAAGCCTAACACTAATTCACTCATTTCTTCAACTTAAACGTGTAGTACTAAGTGCGCACATACCTATATTTTAGATTTAGCTATAAATAAGTCTATTCATAATTTTAACAATGCTATAAAATTAAATGAAATTATAACATGTTCACTTTAGCTATATTATTACTTTATGCTTATTGGCCTCAGACGCAATGTGCCGCGTTTAATATTCCGGCCTTCTACTAGGGCCGGCCATGCTTTACCACAAGATGTTTTTCCCTTATTATGAATATGTTACGGAAATCCTATTGTTTCCTAATTTTGTATCTTTTGGAGTATTTTTTTTTTTTTTTGTTGTTATGGTTTCCTGTTGGTTTTGGGAATTTTATACTTTTATTTTTGTTCGTGATCGTGGTGTGTCTATTAGACTTTTTGAGTATTTTTGATGTTGAGAGCGTTCGATAACAAAGAACTCGGCATCGAAAATATTCAAAAAGCTAATATATACACCACATTGACACACAATAATACTAAATTAAAATACCTAAAACCAACAGAAAACCATAACAACAACCAACCAAAACAAGTAATCAACAAGATACAAAAATAAGATGGCCGGGATAGGAACAATAGGATTGCCAAAACATGTTTCAAATAAGGGAAAAAACATCTTGAGGTAAAGAAATTATAAATTTTAAGTATATTATATATGCATCAAGAAATAGACTGTACCAAAAAGTGTTTGAATACACACACACACACACACATATATCCTCTCTGACACTCGTTTCCTCTTGAACAGAGCAAATTTGATTGTCTCTGTATACTGATTTGAATTCTTCTAAATTGTCAAGCTAAAAGGGAAAGTGGTTTTTGAACGGGGATTACGTCTCCTTTACCACAAAAAAGAAGAGGCTGCCTACATGCCCGGGGCGAGTAGAACTGAGGTGGCCGCAATGTGAAGAGTTCTGAAGACTTGTTCAAATGTGTTTGAAGACTTGTTCTGTTGGGTGAACAGAAAATGTGTTGATATTTTTATAATTAAATAAATACTAATGTATTGTTAATTAGAAACAATTATCATTTTTAATTTAAATGATTGTTTGTTGGATTTCTGTGAGATAGATTCTAATAAATATTTGTTTTTTCCATGTCTATTGTGTTATCTAAATGTTTCTATAAAATGGAGTTTACAAACTTTGTGTGTTCAGTAACAGTCAGTAACAAGTACGTTTAAGCATTAGGAACAGACTGTCTAGATCTCTAAATTAGTTGAAAATGGGATTTTTTTAGACATTACACAAATATACAAAGGAAAACACCTTCGTTTTTCACCAGAATATAAACTTAGGTTAAAAGAATTTTATAAGTTAGTACAAGCATTCTTTAATATTGTTCAATTGATATTTATTATATTTAATGGAGTCAAATATAATTACAGTCAGCTGGATTTCAGTGATTTTAAAATTGTTGACTTTGGTTCCGAAAATGAAGCAAAATCAGCATTTCAAATCCAAATTTTAAGACTGAAAACTTAATTGAACACAGATAGTTCTAGTGATTCCCCTAGTAGTGTTTATGTAGTTGTGATTGTACGTCTAACTAACACTGGGATGAAGGCCTGTAAACTTGACTTCATGATACATTGAAACTAGCGTACTATTCAGCTAATGAAAAACAGCTGTTACCCGTCTCCCACGAGGCCAAGACGTAGACCCGGTCGTAGGGTTGGATTACTTGGGGGGGGGTTAATGTTATTATTATTATTATTATTGTTGTTGTTGTTGTTGTTATAGCTGCATTATCATTTCACTTACTGTTTGCTAAGTCTTCTATACAGTATGCGTTCTTGGTGTACTAAAGCTACGAGGGTAAGTCAATAAGTATCCGCAATTTTATTAGAATCATCTGTAAGTTGGCAGTACTACTTAGTGCTCTTGTACGCCGACAGATGATGCCGTTGTCTCTGCCTGTGAACTGTCAGACCGTCCGTCACTAGCGTCTAGTTGTACCTTTTCCTATCCACGATGTGAAGATAGGACACAGGATACTACGTAGAATACCACGCAACAGAAGGGTCCCAGAACCCGTCTAGGGTTCACCTCTAACGTAATAGAAAAATTAAAATTATATGAAAAATATAAAATATAAAATAAAAATAACATACAAAATAAAAGTAAATAAATAAAAAACTAAAACAACCAGTCCTCCTGCTTCTTCCTACATCTTCTACGTCGCTACAAAAAAAAAAAAAAAAAAAAAAAAAAAAAAAAAAAAAAAAAAAAAAAGGTAGCCCAATTAAAACCCAACAACCTGTTCCTTAACCCTCCCATGCCCTTGATATCACTTCGACGCTTCTCACCAAATCACCAACTTTAGCGTCAATTGCTGCACACGACACTGGTATTACAGTCCGTAAGTTTGGCACTGATTTCCCCACCACCCCCTCTCATTGAGGCTACAAACACCTGAACACCAACATCGTCCCTATTCGCTAGTAACAACACCTTCTCATCGCCCGGTCATTGCTGGCGTACACTAACTACCCACATCTCCATATCCACATGGCTGAAGGGAGCTTGCTCTAAAACAGCCCGAGAAGATCAGTCGGCCCTCTCAAATAACACAAAAAAAAATGTGAAGACGCACAATGGCGGGGGGAAGCAACGTTGTCTCTGTATCTGCTAACGCTAGCGTGGTTTTGGCGCGCCTTGATATCAATTTGGTTGAGCTATACACTATTGCTGTAAATGCACCATGCTGTTCAGTAGGTTATATATTTGTTAACTTCGAGAAGTTTGAAATTTTAGTAATTCAAGATAAGGTAAGAATAGGTTGCCTTTTTTGTTGTATGTTTTCCTTCAATTTGTTTAAAGTGCAATTCTTCTTGTACAAAATAAGAAATATCAAAATTTTCACTCTGTGAAGGACTCATGGCTAACTGCAAAAATTTTAAATAGTTTAGAAATAAATCCGTTTTAGCTGACTTAACAAAGGAAATTAATTATTAGGCCTACTAATATCTAGTTAAGTAATAAATATAAACACCTAAACGGTTATAAGGTGGTTTAATAAATTCATTTGTAGTTAAACACATTCGGATACAAACAAAATATTTGTAGTTAATATTATCCGCATCAAATAAAAATGACAATTTTAAATATGCCATATTTATTTCGGTGGTGATGTCCGAAATGGTAACAATGTACAAGTTAATGTATTTTGAAGAAACTGCATTTCAGCACTCTGAATCTTGCTGCTTTCCTTTGTCATGACCCACACCTCACTTTGCATAAATCAAGGCGAGTATTGCCAGTGTCTTGTCAAATTTAATCTGTATTTCCGAAGTCACTCTGGATTCCCGTGCTCTCAACATGTCGAAAATGTATGTATTATACAAAGTTGGAGAAACATAGCATTTCTGCCTAACTCCCTTATTTATTGGAATGTCACCTTAGAGCCTACCATTCAGATCCAAGACTACAGATGTACTTTTATAAAGGATCTTAACTGAATTTATTAAATAGTGTAGATATTCTCTTCTATCCCTAATATTCCATAAATTTTGACGGTCTACATTAGCTAAAGCTTTTTCCAGATCAACAAAAGGGATATGGGACTTAAATGCTAGAGTTGGCAGTAATCCCATTCCAAAATATAAATCATTAAAATCGGACACAAGGAGAAACTAAATAAACATGCCAAGAAATGAAAGAGAAAACTATGAAATGACAATTATAATAGAGGGTGCCAGAAAAAAATATAAAAAAAGTAATAGAGAAAACGTATAAGTAGAAGTACAGTATGTACCGAGTTGCTTGGCCGTGGTCCAGAGTTTACATATAAACCAAACATTTCAGCAGCACCACTGGCTGCCATCATCAATGGAATTCGAGTCTACCTGAACGCGGGGTGTCAAACGTCAGGCCCACAGTACTGTGGTGAAGGCTATAGATGTCCCGTGATGCTAAATGTAATTATAAATTCACTAAGTCCCACGCACAGGTAAAAATCACACCATCAGCCAATCAGAATAAAGAAGGTGTGTGATAGGCTCGCATGGCGCTCTGCCATCAAGTACTCAACAAATATTTGTGAATATTTGGTGGAGTTATAAGTACAGGCAGCACCGCGGGACACCTTTAGCCGTCACCACAGTACTATGGGCCTGACGTTTGACACCCCGCCTTCAGGGAGTCTCGAATTCCACTGAAGATGGCAACCAGTGATGATACTAAAACGTTTGGATTGTTTGTAAACCCTGGACCCCGGCCAAACAGCCCCGTAGATACTTCTAATATAACTGACACCGGCCGTGAAAGCCTTAGAACAATATTAATAAAGAAAACGTTTGTAAAGAACAACAGGTATCGACGTGTTAGTGACACTAATAAACAATATCAATGTACTTACATGGGATAGAGTTTATTGTAATAAAGTTTCAATGCCTGGAAACTCGTTTAAATTAGAGCTAACGCCAGTGGCGTTGTGCAGGAATATAACAGTGGCATTGACAAATTGGCAACAAGATACTTGTACTGTTACGCGACGTCGGTTAGCCGCAAATACATGATGCCGCTGTGTGACTGGACGACAGATGTCGGAGTTAAAAAATCAGTATAATATTTTGAGGTATTGGCTTTGCCTCTGTCCTGTATTGTGTAATTGTGTATTTTATCTGTTCGTAGACTTGGGTTTTTCAGCCTAATAACATCTGCTATCCTTATTTGTACGAGTTAGCTCACTTGCGTTAATAAGACATGAATATTAAAGTTTAACAGATATCAGGTGTCATGTACCCAACTTAAATACGTAGTAAGTGTAGGGTAGTTACAACGAAAATTGATAGATGTTACAACGTATAACGGTCTTAATGTAGTTACCCTATGTAATTCAGCATTTTTATACCGTTGCCTTTTCCCCCTGTTAATGGGACTTTGTGTTTTTTCATCTTATTTCATACGCTGTAAACACTAAATTTTTAAACAGCACTAACTTCAGTAATAAAGTATCTAAATATTTAAATAGTAAAGTTGGATATATTGTATTAACTTTATTTAAACTTAATGTACTATGAAATTTCACTACTTAACAGTTCTCAAATAGACGTATGAGTTTCTTGCAAGATGTATTAGACGGGCTTGCATCCCCAGTCTAGTTAATTCTCAAGATTATGAGAACAACGAAACTAACGATTAAAAATTATAAAATGTATATTCTAAAAGCATACGCTAAATCAACTTACACCCAAAAAGTACATGAAAAACCCATTTCAGACATCCTTTATGCACTATGATGTAAATAGGTACACTCAGAGATTAATCACTTACTAAAATGCGTTTTGTACCTGTTGTTTTCAATTAGCGTCCAGAAAAGTGGAAAATACGTTGTAGCATAACGGAAATTTTGCCTTATTTTACAATTTAATATTACATAGGAAAAGAAAGGAAGAAGCAATCTGGAATGAGTAGAATAAACCTAAGTAAAAGTAACATAAAGATGTAATCACAAAAATAAATAAAATACCTTAACAGTACTATAAAAACTCTCAATCCAAAAGAAAGTAAGCACATTCAATTCAGAACAAAAGTATTAAACCATATAGGATGATTATTAGCCCAGTAACATAATCAGTATACCCAGTAAGATAAGGAGAAGTAAGGAAATACAGCCAAGAACAAATTGATTAAAATGAAAAATCTCCAAGCTACCAAAACCTATTTTAAAGACAGAACACTCTATCAAAGTAAACAAAAATAAATAAATGAAATTAAACTATAGTTGTTATACAAATTCAGGAACCCATATGAAAAAGTAAGAGAATACAATACCAATAGTCTGATCTGATGTAAAGTTAATTATGAATTAAACAGTGTATAATTAAAGGGAAAGCCCCAAATCAGTTTTGAGAGGACAGCAAAAGACTGTAATTAGGCTAAGACCGTGATTTCTTTATTTGTTTAGTTATTATAGTTAATTATTTTATTGGTATTCAATACATACTATGTTGATATTATTATATACTAGATGTTAGAAAATAAGTGTTTATTGTATTTAAAGAATGTTAGTTTATGTCAGAATTTTGTTAAGGAAGGAAAGGCAACATATTAATTCAAATGTCCTATAAACAGTAACTCAGAAAAGATAATAATAATAATAATAATAATGTGAAATAATTATAATGTTGATAGGAAAAATGAAAATTGATAATCATGCCAAATTCAACTTTGACCATTAAATCAGAGGAAATAAATTAGTGAAAACCTGGACCAAATTAATATAAATTATTCCTTTTAGCATACAAATACTTTATTGTAATTATCACAACAACCTATAGTAGTAATTAAAAGAGTGAGAGGGTAAAATTGACTTAAATAAGGATTGTACAAAATAATACCTAGGCTATGAACCAAGTATAAGTAAAATGTAAGTAAATTAGTAAATGTTTATTATAATGACAAAGTAGTGAAGGCAAATTATAATGATTTAATTAGCGATCTTATGTAAGGGCAATGGTAACATGAAACGTACTGTAAACCATTTAATGGGCAATTATGTGAATCATGATAAGGCCTAGAAGTAAATTTCAAGGATTGTAACTTTTGAGTTTAATTCAAACCAAACTAGGTCATGTTTAACTTGTATAAAATCAAAACAGGAATATAGACATGTAATTAAAATTTCATGAAAATACTAAATAACTAAATCATAGCCAGTAAAATATACAAAAATGTCATTTATTTCTATAAAATTAAATCAGTAATTAGGCAAATAGCTGATAGTGAACAATGAAAAATGCAACAAAATCTTACAGGATTTTCTATATGAAGAAACAAATATAATTAGTTGATTGTCAGACTTCAAGCAGAACGGACGTGTTAAAGTATTGAGAAGAAGTCTGAATTAAAATTTTAACTAACTCAAACCAAGATGCACTATGGAATTATGAAGGAATGAAGAATATACAGTAAATTAATGAATCCAATTTAAATAGTCATTGGAATAATAAACCAAATTAAAAAACATTAAATTTACCTGCTAGAACGTATGAACACGATGGAATTATAAATTTAACCTAATATATGAACAACAACTGATTTGAAGAAACCATTTCAACACTACACACGTATTACCGAACGAAATCCAGTGGAGGACGAAACCAAACACTACAACTTGGAAATCTTACAATAGCTACATCACAGAAGAGGAATTTATCAACTACTGCACTTTATTGAAGTAAAGTCTCAGAGAAAAATCGTTAGCGTGGGACAACGTATGGTGACGGCCATCTTTTAATTGCAGCTAACAGCGACCGGAACGAGACGAAGAAGGAGTGACGTCAGCACACTCAGACTGCGGTTCGAATATCTTTTTACTATATACTATATTTTTTATTATTAAATGTTAATGAATAAGTTTTTTCTAATTGTAAGTATTGAATTCTCTCACTTGCCTTTCCTGACTATTTCGACAGTTCACAGAATCCATGTTAAATAATAATTTAATTTGAAATGATTTTGGAATATGTACTAATCGACCTGAGATCCCGTCTCGGCTCCGCGAACAATAGTCGACAC
The DNA here is from genome assembly GCA_034769895.1 of Magicicada septendecula. NCBI lineage: Eukaryota > Metazoa > Arthropoda > Insecta > Hemiptera > Cicadidae > Magicicada > Magicicada septendecula. The sequence goes on along the minus strand of CM068369.1, from coordinate 139,109,143 downwards.
AAGTCGAATAATCTCATTGATCATAATAAACTTTATTATTTGTGATAATTTGTAGTTTTATTGATTAGAGAAGAACTAAAATAAAATACATCAATTATTCAATTTATAAACGAGGACTTCAGAAAGGAAAAAGATGAGCAGAAGAAGAAATAAAGACACAGAATAGTCCGCTACATTCAATCGATTTGACTACGACAATCTATTTAACTCGTTGAAGCAAATATTTCTTCATCAACTCATACACAATTATCGTTTATTATTCTAATTAATTGAATAATGATATTAAAAAATAATAAAAATACTGAACATAATTAAATAATAAAAAATTAAATTAATAAAAAAATAAAAATGAAATAAAATAAAAATAAAAATTGTATTAAACAATTATTATACTCATTTGAAAATAACTTCGTTTATTTACAAATTGGCTTCCATCGCGGGGTTTAAGAGAGGGCAACTTACGACATCAAAAATCATTACAATATAATTGTTTTATTTACAACGTAAATAACAAAAGAGATAAATGGGGCAATGTTAATACCAGACTGCTGTACAGTAACAACAATTACTCACCCAAGTGTCACTTAACATGACCACACAGACACACACACACACATACACACATGTGTCTGTGCAAATTTCTGGCCTCGCGCATGGCGAATTATTGTGTGAACAATGTAACTGACGCATGCAATAAGTCGTTGTAAGAGTCATGCTCTTCTGTTTTAAAGAGGAGTAATATTAGAGGGAACAGGATACGTACCAAATTGTGTGTTGTCTGAGTTCGCGTGTGTGCTTAATATAATTTTGTGTTTGTAAAATACGGAATAAGTTTCTATAAAACGTACTTTCTACAGGATATTCATACTAAGCTACCAATATTTGAAAGTTACAATGCTTCAGATATTATTTCTTCAGGTATTATTGATAAATATTGTGCCCTTTGTATTGACGATCATTTATAAAACACTTAATTTTACAGTAGAAATCATAAAAAAAAAAACTTCAACTTCCATTAGTCCATTAACATAACGACACAGTTTGTTGTGTACAGTGAAGAAAATTGTCAAAAACGTCCTAACTCTAATGAATTTACAATTGTTGTAGAAAGAGTTGAGTGAAATGACTGACGATCAGGTAGAAATCTTCTTGTTACTCCTAAACAAATAAACGTGTTCCACAATTTTACAAATTGTATCTAATTTGGCAGTATTAGCACAATTGTTTGTCAACGATTTTCGCGTTAGAAAACTTGGATTCCAACTTAAACTGAAGAAAGAACCAATGATTGTACAAAGGAAAGAAATTAAAATTAGAAAAATTAAGTACAAGACTGACGTTAGCACAAAAACAACGTTCTACCTTTCCTGTAAAACACTGGTCCCTTGGTATCATTAATATTACTAGAAACGTATTGTTACGACATTACAGAACAATCTACGTGTTTCTCGAATGTTCCAGAGGAATCCGGCTGTAATGTTGTGTGCGTACGTGATTTCAACATGCGTTCGCGAGACTTTTATAGACGTCGCCAGCCGGCGCACTGTGTCAAGGCCGCAATCTATTACGTCTTAGTGTAGAGCTGATGCGTAATATGTGGAGTGTTCTAGTGTCTGAGCGGGGTATAAATACAAGGTTTCAGCGGCACTTAGTTTCAGTTTGAGTTGCGATATATTCGAGTGCGGTTCGTAGTATTGTGGCGAAGTGTTGTGTGTTTTATATTTGTGCGGGACAATTGTAATACAATTGTATTTTATATTAGTAGACATTATTATTGCGTATGAAGAATTTTCATTTGATTTGTTGTAGGAGACTATTTTGTTGATTACAAACTGTTTAATTGTGATAATTAAAGCTGGTATATTGTTTTTCACACTGTACCATACGACGATCACTAGACCTTACGTAACAGTATTTTGTGGAGAGACATATGATAACTGCACAGTTGAAGCAGTGAATCAAACAACGACTGAAAATGAATTGTACCGGTTCCTTACGCGATTATCAGGGCTAGAAGTTTCACGTAAATATCTTACATATTTTTACATAAAATGCATGTTTTATGTTCTCCCACATAAAATCACATATTTTGACGAAAACATAACAGAAAATGCTTTCGAAGTTCGTTATCATAAATCATAGGCACTGATTAAATAAATTTTGTGGCAATCAAAACATGCTTAGCAAAATCAAACTCACTCCAAGGTCTAACGCTATGATGATCGGGCCCCTGAATGATTAATTCATGCTGCAGCTTTGGAATGTCAGGAAAATATTCTGAATTCTTATTAGGTCTCTAGAACTATAAATTCAATTAACAACCGTCTGGAATAGCCCTATTAAGATAGTAAAGATATATCAGTATTTTATTATAAATAAATTAAGGAGATACAGAATTATTATACTACCAAGTTTTGAACATAATCGTGCTTTGTTTCTAGTGACGAGTTTGAAGGCATGTTCGCTGAGTTTATGTATTCTGTTCACTTTCATATCTCTTTCTGAGTAAGTAGTATCAATAGATACGTAACACGCTCAATTGAATATACTATGTGACTAAAAATTAAAAAAATCCAAGTCCATTTTAAATTGTAGTCTTCCAAGCACAATATTAGTTTGCTTAAATGATATATATTATGATAAAATAGTGATTAATTTAATTGAGAAATTGCGAAAACATTCCAAATTCGTTTATGCTTTACTTATACACGATGAAGACTTGGTCTGGCTAACTTTCTTCTGTAGGTGTGATATCTCTAAAATTATAAAGGTTAAATTTGGAGTTTTAATAAGTAACGTTTTACAAGAGGTCACACTTACGATTGGAAACAAATCAACAATATGATAATAACTGATGTGAGAAGCGACGATTCACTAACAGAAATTCCCATTTTCATTTTTTGTTTTCTTAGTACACGGAGGGGACAAATGTTAAGGATTATGCTTTTTAATAAAAACAAGGCTTCTATTTCATGAGACGTCAAGAGTAAGATTTATTGCGCTCTGAATATTTGTTAACGTTAGCGGTAATGACTGAACTGACCTAAATAACTAGCTTAACTTCCTGCTGAGTCTGCATAATGAGAAGTACAAGTTCAACAATTTTGTAGTCGGTTTCTTATGCCGTAACAAAATTTTTAAAAACCGTGTAGTTACTTATAATTCCGTGTAAATACATTTTCAGTATTAATATCGCTAACAATTATATCAAACAATATAACAGAAAATGCGACTAGACATTTACAGATAAAATTTATATTCAGTAAAATGTGACTCAAGTTTACAGTAAAGTATAATGTGTTGCCTTGCATTATATTGTACGAAAATAAGGAATAAACGTATAAATTGTAATCGAGTATTTTGATTTTTGTAAGTAATATGAAATATTATGAGATATATAATATTTTGCTTACTAAACCTTCCCAAAAACAAACTACGGTTAACCAAATCGTGATTATGTAATAAACAGCATGTTCAAAAACAGGTACACCTACGACAGGTCAGGTATATTTAATTATGTATAAATGTAACTCTCATAATTCATGTAACTTACTACTTAATTAGGGAATATATTGTGTATTTAACGTACCTGATAGTAAAAGAGCCATTATTGCTGGTTTGCGTACGCTATCATGCACACGTACACGCACACAAACGCGCACAAACACAAACACTCATTCTCGAGCTGCAAAATGGTCACAGAATCATTTTATTTTTCGAATTGTTTCAAATGTGTGCATATGCGTGCACGTGTGTGAGTGCAAACATTTCCCCTGTACACGGAAATTGGGTATAAGCATTTTTCTACTTCGATATCTTTTGTAAATAACATATCCCATAGTTCCCATTAATGTACTCTAGAATATATAAAAATGTAATCTAAGAATTCTAAGTACGAAACGTGCAACGATATATGTTTATCGGAAAAATAACAAGAAAAATGCATAGTCTATTTACAGAATATGCTAAGATAAAAGCGTAGTGAGGAGAAGGGACAAATTTGATAGAGAAGAAGTTCATAGAATAAAATACAAAAAAAATAACGTAAACTGTTAATTAAAAAACTCGGCAATCAAAAGATAAAAAAAGTTCAAGGATATAAGCTAACAATGTTCAGAAGATAAAAAAAAATGAAATACAATTTTAACTAAAAAAGAAGGACTGTAAAAGTAAAAAAATTCAAATCTTTCATCAATTAAGTTATTTAATTTTTAATTAAATGAAGTCCAACGTAATTTCAATTATTATAACCATATAGCCTACTTTATAGTCTGTAGGCCTATTATATAAACTACTTCCAGTCTGTCAGACAAAGCATTTATATTAGAAGAAGTTTTATAATCTACGTAATAATAACTTTTATTGAAAATAATTTCAACACGTTCACATCTCTGATAAGCTAATTAAATCTGATCAGATTATCCATTTTTTCCAATATGAGTGAGCACGCAGAGGAGAGTTTATACAAACAGATCAATATACTCTGTTACTGGTGATTTAATCTGCGCCACGTTTACTGCTGAGCCCCAAAAACGTGACACACAAAATACACTAGAAATAATTAAAATATTACTACTACTACTACTAATATCTCCTTACTTACTACAAAATGTATCTAAGAATGCCATAAAATCTACGTACATATCAAAGCGAGGGGTACGAGTGCATTAAATAAATCTTAGTGTCACCAATCAGTGAGCAGAGAGGGCCACAGCCCGTTTATTTGAATCCAAAATGAGCCTCGAAATGTTTGCAATCATAAATCTGTCAGTGAAAAATTAATTATAATTGATTAATTTAAATACCAAAGGGTTATACACTGATCAAATAGTTTATTGAAATTTAACAGTTGCGTAAGTTAAAGCAGGGTTAATCGACTAACAAGAACTAAATAATATCATAAATCAATGCAGTTTACTACAGGCAACATACAACATGCAAGCTGCTGCGGTAGCAGTTACCGCTGCTAGGCCCCGGAAGTGTTCAGCAGCATACACACAAATAACATAATATAATATCTAAATACATCAAAATGCTTAAGACACCTTTCCTGTGTTACAACTTATTTCTCAAGTGTTCCTATAATTAACATAATTATATTAAAGGACGAGGTGCGAGTAAAAGAAATTGTTGAAAGCATCAATCTGTGAGCTGAGTCGGATGCGACCCGTTTATTTCAAAACCTTACGAGCCTCTAAAATTTACTTAATTATGTGCCAGTCAGCAACGGTCAGTACTGAGCTAATTTTTTGAAAAACTGAATATAGAAAATGTTAAATGCTAAATATGGGGGCGTCGCATAGATATAGATAAATGCTAGTTTACAAAATGGCGTTCAGCGTACACGCTGTGATCTATTTATAAATTTCTGACACTGTTATCTACCGCAAAAGTTTATAAAATTGTTTCTGACACTTATGACGAGTAACTAGTTCGTCTCGCTTTTGCTTCGTGATTGTGCAGCAACTACCACCGTGAGTTATTAGGTAAAATGTTACTTGGCAATCCAGAAAAGTCCTTTGGCAACCTGCTGTATCTGGTCGCTACGGCTGCGTGTTCCTCCGTACCTGGTTTGAACCACTGCTATATCTGTGCTGGAAGATCGTGTAAAACTGTACGAAGTTCGTGTTCTCGTGTCTTCTCTCCGGAACGTTGAAGCAATTTTCGAACTGAAAGTTTTCACATCTTTTAGTACACGTTTATACCCACATCGTTCGATATACACGCACGCATGCATTCATACTGTGCGTGTTACAATTTACAATATTACAAAATAGCATTACAAGGTTATGACTTCAAATTACATATATAACGAGTACTGACACTCAACCTTACATATCTTAGGTCTTTTCATCAAGTTGACTGACTGAAATTCAAATTTAGGCGAGGCTGACCATTACAGACAAGATACATCTTGGTTGGTTACGGATAACAATCTTTTTACATCTGTTACAAGTTTTCTTTTTTGTTACAAACGTAATACACAAAATTATTAGCCACTAGCGTTGATTTACGATAGCTCAAAAATAATCATAGTTACCTTGTTTATTGAGGCTCCCATACTTGACGAAAGTCCGGCGACGGGCCGCTCAGCTCACAGCGTTTGATGGGAGACTGACGAGATTTAACAAAGCGAACGACAGGTTTAGTAAAAGGGAGGGCGTGACGTCAGTGCGTCGGGCAACGTACAATTCGCGGATTGTTGCATTCGGCAGGAGACGAATGATTGCAACATACTGCCCCCCCCCCCCGAAAGACAAGCGTCGGGAGCAGAAGCGACGGTTATCCAAGGTCATATTCAGCGAAATAAATCGGTACGGTCAGTGTAACCAAACGGAGTCGAGTCAGGGGAAACCCGTGGCTTAAGTACGTAAATGGGAAAATTCAGATAATAGCGCGGCACGAGCCGCCATCTGGAAACAACTCAAAGGTCTACCTTCCGTCACCTTAGAAACGTTGCCTGCGCGCAGCAACGCTTCCTCCCTGAAAGCGAACGACGAGGGGGTGATCAGTCCCCGCGCCGCTCACCAGGCAAGGCGACCGAAAGCGGGGTTACAATTTAATATATTGATGAGTATGGAACATGTTCACGCCCGAACATGAGGACTACGACTCAGTATGTGAGGGTACAACAGACTTGAGTTACAACAAGTGCCGAGAAGGGTGATTGGTCAAGAGCATCGACAACCAACCGCGCGGCTGAGAGCGAGAGATCAAACTGGAGGGGTCACTCACCTTAAAAGCGCTTTACGATCACAGCAACTTCTCTTTACGGCACACGGACGACAAGTTGGAGAGCACATATCTCCATCGTTTTACATCTATTACAAGTTTTCTTTTTTGTTACAAACGTAATAGACAAAATTATTAGCCACTAGCATTGATTTACGATAGCTCAAAAACAATCATAGTTACCTTGGTTATTGAGGCTCCCATACTTGACAAAAGTCCGGCGACGGGCCGCTCAGCTCACAGCGTTTGATGGGAGACTGACGAGATTTAACAAAGCGAACGACAGGTTTAGTAAAAGGGAGGGCGTGACGTCAGTGCATCGGGCAAGGTACAATTCGCGGATTGTTGCATTCGGCAGGAGACGAATGATTGCAACAAAGCTATGAATCGTTATTGAATGTTTTTTTTTAATCTTACACCACAAAGTACTAGAATTCAAAGATATTAGTTCACATCAACAAAGGTAAAAATTTGATTTATTATTTCTTTTTTTTTTTTGTTTATTACCACAGTAACTCCTGCAGAGTGTCACTAATCATTACAGTTACTTGGTAGTTTGAAGTGCTCCGTTTGCCGCCTGCCCCAGCTCGTCGCGACGTCCGCGTGTTTTTCAGTTCATGTCGTGGACTGATGTTGTGTCCATTCCAGAAGATCTTAAGAGGAAATTGCTGCAAACGGGTTGATGTTCGCATTCCTTATTCCCGTAGGTCGAACCAAGCTATGAACTGAAAGTTCCACACTTTTCAGTACATATTAGGTAGTCACACAGTTTAACTAGCACGCACACATTCATCCATGCAATGAATTACAAGTTCACAAAATTTTACAAAATTACAGTCACAATTCATACAAAATTACAACTTCAAATCATATGTAATAAGTACTGACATTGAAACTTACATCTTTGTGTTTTTCCCTTTTAATCAACTGACTGAATATTTAGCTCGAGGCTAATTGTTACAACAAGATATATTATGGTTGGTTAACAGTTTTTTTTACAGAATATACAAGTTTTATTTCTACAAAAGGTAATAAACGAAAATAATTCGTTACCAGTATTGATTTATGATGACTGAGTAATTATAAATACCTTCGTTATCGAGGCTTCTAGTTTAAAGGATCCGAAAGTGTGGCTCTGTTCACTGATTAGCGTGGCGTGCGACTAGCATGATTCAACCTAAGCGAGGGCTGCGTTAGTGAAAGCGACGCGGCGCGACGTCAGAGGAACTCTGACCAATCAGCGGGTAATTTACTATCGCGCGGTTATTTAAACTTATTCCATTTGACCTGGTACTAACGCTTGTTGCATTCGGCAAGGGGAGCCGAATAACTGCAACAAATCCCACATGATTGATAGAATAGCCCATTACAAAAATCGCTTGTATAAAAAAGTCAGTGTACCTAGGGTTTATCACTGTGATAAAATAGGTTTTGTGATAAATGTGATAATGCAATTTTGATATTTAAAGTCTACCCTCGAAAATGTACCTTGTACTTTGTTTCAATGTAAGACCATAACGTTTAGGTAATAACAAAAATATGTATTCCCTGTATCTGTCTGCATTATCAGTGCTTTCAATTCTCCTTAAATGATAATAATAATACGCTATAAATTTTTAATTTGTAATTTCGTTTCCTACACAGTTTTTATGTTCACAGTATAATTAAACTGAACTTCTTTTTATGTGATTTACACTCTTTTGTCATCTACAATTATTTGTAACTTATAAAATTGTTTATAGCCCATAGCTTTACGTAATACTTCTTAGGCCCACGTATTTTTTAATCTATTTTTGTAACAAGTTATTTCAGCATTAGTCCATTATGGTTAATTGACACTTGTTTTATTTACAGTATTACATGTATAATTTTATTTTAACTATTTACAGTTTTTACATAAGTTTATTAATATTATTTATTATTATCATTTTAAGTCATTTAACAAGTTTTCTAATTACACTACAGTTTGACATTTCACCCAATATAGTATGGGTAAAAGACATTCTTGCTTTTTACAACCAAAACTGTTCAACGTCTGTCAAGAGTGGGGAGACTGTCTCACTACAAAACAAGCAGCGGTGTGAGTGGGGAGTCCGGAGATAGTCTGTTGTGATAGTCTGTGCGAGTTTTGCGCGCCAGCAGCAAGCAGTTAAACTATGTAAACTTTTAAACTTGTATCATCAAGCAGTTAAACTATATGTAAACTTTTAAACTTGTATACTTTATAACCAAATTGTACTGTAAACAATATAGTGTTCTTATACTTAGTGAAATTTTTGCGTGAATCTTATTTCACCTGCCTTTTAAAAATCAAACATTGGTGACCCCGACGTGATGTAATCGTTGTGCAACATAAACGAAACAGTGTAAAGTGTAGGAAAAAAGTGTAAGAAATATGCCAGTGTGTGGAAGAGAAAACAGTTTAAGGCGTTGCTGCAATAACGACGACACATAATAGTTCGTCAACGTTTGACCAGATGAGTTTCACAATATCACATACATATATAAAGATTTATTATTTAAAAAAAAACTTGATTTAAACGTTTATGTTAAGGTCTAGTTTTCACTTACCGCTAACCCTTATATGTACGCGTATAGACCATAAATAAACTTATTACGCCACAGCTTGTGTGGCGTCATTTTTTATGTGCGCAGCCACGGCCCCATAGACCTGAGAATCTAGACAGCTGTGGCGTAACCCAGTGAACAAAGAGCTCTTTGTAAGTGTTAACTACATGTCACTAATTGCGTAATGACAGTTTCGTAATGACATTCGTTGTTAATGAACATTGTTTGTATTCTTGTTAATATTTTTATTATTTTTACGCGATAAACACTTAATTGTATTGGAATTCAACTCAAGTTATGTAAAGATATTACGCAATCTATTTTTGAACACAATGTATTATCAATACAATTTGCAGTTAAGGCAAATTATTATTATTTTACTTGTATCTAAGTTATTATAGTTATCAGTAGTATTATTGACGTTCTTATTCTTAGTTTACATTAACAGTACTGTACTTTGTAATCCCAGTACTCGTTTAAGACAGAAAACGTAAATTGGATCCTGATATGAAAACTTTATGACGCAGGCTAAACGTGCGAGTAACTCGAATCAGAAATTTTGTTTTATCCTTCAGTCTTAAAAGTCATCCATTGTCAGCTTTAAAATCTAGACGCGACAAGCTAGAAGAACGTTGGTCAGATTTCAATGCGGTTCAAGCAGAAATTGATGCATTTACTAGTGACGATAGTAATTATCAAGATAATGAATACTCCGAATTTGAGAACGATTACTTTGAAATTAGAGACAAGATTGAAGACATTTTATCATCACATGAAAACAATAATATATCGATTAGCTCACACCCTCCTTCACAACAACTGGACGTATCTGATAATATTAAACTTCCCGATATCCCTTTAGCTTCGTTTTCCGGAAAGTACGAAGACTGGACCCGATTTTCACGATGTCTTTGAATCTATGATACACAATTCTACCAAATTACCAAAAATACAAAAATTCTACTACTTACGCTCTTGTCATTCTGGTGAAGCTTCAAGAAACATTAAAGAATTAAAGGTTACCGCGGACAATTATGACATAGCTTTGGGACAACTCTTAAACCACGATCCAAGAATAATAGACTCATTATTAAGACCCACGTACAGGGTATTTTAAATTTCAAACGTCTTGACAAACCGCTTTCGTTGAAATTGAAACATTTATACGATACTGTCACGAACCATTTAACTGCGATAAATAATTTAGGCGAACCAACAGATCAATGGGGTACACTTCTAGTGTTTTTAATTACAGAAAAATTGGATTCTGAAACAAGGGACCGTTGGGAATCTTACCATGCAAAACATATTAGTGATGAGTTCGAAGAATTAGATGTCGGTAATTAGTGGTTCACAAATCCCTAATAATCACTCCAAACCATATTCATTCATAATGTTAATGCATTTTATTTATGAACAGTGCATGATACAAGAAGTCAGAGAAGGAAGCTCCTCTACAGATATAAAAGTTCGCCCAATGGAAAACAAACACAAATTTCAACACGCTTCTCCAGTAAACAAACCTTCATTCCATACAGTTAGCGTATCTAAACCTGCTTGTGCTATTTGTAAAGAAGGCCATACCACGTTTACCTGCAAACAGTTGTTGAGTCTTAATTTATCTTAACGATTCGACAAAATAAAGAAACTGAATCTTTGTATAAATTATTTAAGAATAGGCCACACAACCATACAATGCAAAAGTCCGCATAATTGCAAACAATGCGAAGGGCGTCATCATACTGAACTTCATAATGACGGACAAAAGAAAAAGTTTAACCCCTCAAATTAAAACCATACCATTTCTGCATGTTCAAGCATCTGCGGTGAATTATTTCTTGCCACTGCTATTAATCTTATTTTTGATAATCAAGGTGACCCCTATCCTTGCCGGGCATTGTTGGACAACGGTAGTCAGTCTAATATTGTAAGTCAATCACTTATATATTCCTTAGGCCTTAAAACCTCCAAAACAAATGTGTCAGTCAACTGTATTGGAAAGTCAAGTCAAGATTCGGTAATTATGAAGAAGAAATTGACTTTCTGAATCTAGGAAAAATCACTAATGATCTACCAACCTCTTCAAATATTCCGACTTTAAGTATCCCTGACGGAGTGAATCTCGCTGATGAATACTTTTACAAATCGAGAGGAATTGACGTCTTACTTGGCGCAAGTGTCTTTTACAATACTTTACGAAAAGACCACATTAAACTTGGATATAACCTACCTATTATACAGAATACAGCCTTTGGTTGGACTGTTAGTGGCAAGCTGCCATCTGATGAGTCGACAAATAAACTTTATTCAACTCTGAACACGGTGTGTTTTACCTCCGTATCAGCAAATCTAGAAAATCTTATCTCATCCTTTTGGAAGATAGAAAAAATTCCAAATAAGCAGAAAAATCCTATGAAGAGTAAGCATGTGAAAACCATTAAGAGGTGAACGTAAAACGTCAGCCAGATGCCAGATATGTTGTTAAACTTCCGTTTTCGACTGATCCAACAGCTTCTCTCGGTGAGTCAAAGGATCAAGCTTTCAGGCGTTTTCTAGCCTTGGAACGTAAACTCAACAGAAATCCTGAGCTCAAGGAGAATTATACTTTATTTCTGAACGAGTACCTAGAGAACGAGGAAATGGAGAAGATTTCTGAGAAAGCCGAACCTGATAACGTATACTATTTGCCTCGTCATCCTGTCCTGAAAGAGTCAAGCTCTACAGCCAAACTACGTGTGGTTTTCGACGCCTCATCGAAGACGTCTACAAATAAGTCACTCAACGATGTTCTCTTGGTTGGTCCTACAATACAGCGTGATTTAATCTCAATATTGTTGTCATTTTGTACTCATATGTAGGTTTTCACTGCATATATCCAACAAACGTACCGTAAGGTGTTACTAGATGAAACTCAACGAGACTATCAACGAATTCTTTGGCGTGATAACACAACTGATCCAATTTCTACACATCGACTCGAGACAGTCACTTACGGTATCGCTTCATCTCCATTTATCGCAATACGAACACTATTTCAGCTTGCTGAAGACGAAAAGCACATTTTCCCTGTAGCTTCAGAGACATTACAACACGATTTCTATGTAGACGATGTATTGACAGGAACTGATTCGCTTGATCAAATTATTGAAGCGCAAAGACAACTGATAAATCTCTTACAAAGTGGAGGTTTCGAACTACGAAAATGTTGTGGGAATCTTAAACAATATCTCGAGTGCAAACAGTGAAGCAGGATTCCTCATTGAAGAATCTGACAACAAGTCAACCAAGGCCCTAGGTATTCTATGGCAGCCTTCAAATGACAGATTTCAGTTGCATGTTAGTCTTTCTGATGCACCTAAGCTTGTAACTAAACGAGTAATACTTTCTGACATTTCTAAAAGCTTTGATCCTATTGGCCTTGTCTCACCAGTAGTCATCACAGCAAAATTATTTATACAAGAAATATGGTCTATAAAGGAATTTGGATGGGATCAGACAGTTCCCGCCAACATACTGAAAACGTGGAACGTTTACAGAAATTCATTGCAAGATCTAAACCAACTATCCGTGGAAAGAAGAGTATTAAGTGGCACTTCCAGTCAAGAATATGAGATACATGGTTTTGCTGATGCTTCTGAGAGGGCGTACAGATGATGTTTGTATACACGGTCCATCCAAGAAAATAGTGATATAACAGTTAAACTATTATGTTCCAAGTCTCGAGTTGCGCCACTTAAGCAACTAACTTTGCCCAGATTAGAATTATGTGCAGCACTTCTGTTGTCTCAGCTATTAAACAAAACTTTGAGTTCCTTAGAAAGGATACAAATTAGGAGCATCACTCTGTGGACTGACTGAACCATAGTGTTGGATTGGTTAAATTCATCTCCCAAAATTTGGCAGAACTTTGTAGCGAAGAGAGTTTCACAGATCCATGAACTAACAAAGAACTGTACTTGGAAGCATGTCAAATCTCAAGATAAACTAGCTGATTTAATATCAAAAAGTACCTCTCCTCAAACGCTCATAAAAAATAAGCTATGGTGGCACGGACCTCAGTGGCTGACAAGCACAAAGTGGAGTTGGCCCAAGACAATTCTAACTACTTCTGTTGATTCAGAATTTGAAGAAAGAAACAAGAAAATTAACATACATTGTACTAATTATTCATCATTTGAGTTGATTGAGAACTTTTCATCTTGGACGAAACTTCTAAGAATTACTGCTTTATGCCGACGTTTTATTAAAAACTGTAAAAATCCTTCAAACCGAAACATACGTTATCTCACAGCGGAGGACTTACACAATGCAGAATTAGTATGGATACAATCAGCCCAACTTACATTCTCTGACGACATAGATAAACTTCAGAAAAAGACGACTGTAAGCAATAACATAAAATCACTTGCGCCATATGTAGATGAGATAGGAATTCTTCGTGTTGATGGTAGGCTAAAACATGCTTTAGTATCTTAAGATTACAAAAACCCAATTCTGCTCCCACCTGATCATCAAATGACAAAATTGATATTTCATGAAACTCATATTACACTTCATACGGGTTCTCAAGCACTTCTTGCAGCAGTAAGGACGAAGTATTGGCCTATTAATGGGAAGGTGTTAGCTCGATCCATCGTAAGAAAATGCTTTAAATGTAATAGGTCAATGCCAAGAGCAGCTAAACATTTAATGGGCGATCTACCTGCTTGCCGATTTCAACCTTCTCGTCCCTTTGAAAATTGTGGTGACGATTTCTGCGGCCCTTTCTACTATCGGAGAGTTTTACAACGAAAATCTCATCCTGTAAAGGCATATGTAGGCCTCTTCTATTGCATGTCTACCAACGCTATTAATCTCGAATTGGTACCAGGTTTAACAACGAAAAAATTTCTAGAAGCTCTTGATAGAATGATGGCATGACGCGGGAAGGTCAAAAACATCTACTCAAATAATGGCACTAGCTTTGTCGGAGCGAAGGATGAACTAATCGAACTTCGTCAGCTATTTACGACTGGAAACCATCAATATCAACTCCACTCATTTTGCACGTCTGCATCTATAAACTGAAATTTCATTCCACCTCACTCGCCACACTTCGGTGGCTTGTGGAAAGCGGGAGTTAAAGCAGTTAAGTGTCATCTTAAACGAGTACTGGGAACACGTATTCTGTCTTGTGACAAATTAGAAACATTACTTATTAAGATTGAAGCTTGCGTAAATTCTCGACCTTTGACACCTTCATCCAATGATTGTAATGACTTATCCCCTTTAACGCCCGCTCATTTTCTTATAGGTGAAACCTTATCATCTTTCCCTGTAGCCTACCTGACTTGACGCACTTAAACATGAATAGATTAGATTACTGGCAACACGTTCAACAATTGTATCAGAATTTTTGGAAACACTGGTCAGACGTATACTTGTCTACATTACAACAAAGAAATAAATGGAACAAGGATTTTCCCACTCCCCAACCAGGCTCTATCGTGGTCATTCGAGAAGATTTTAGACCACCACTACACTGGGAAATTGGTCGTGTCGTTGAACTTCACATTGGGTCGGACAGAAAAGCTCGTGTTGCTACTATCCGAACTTCTCGAGGTTTGGCTAAACGAGCTCTCGTCAAGCTTTGTCCTCTTCCAGATGATTGAAGTCTGCGCCTTCAACGGGCGCGGCATCTTCAACGTCTGTCAAGAGTGAGGAGACTGTCCCACTACAAAACAAGCAGCGGTGTGAGTGGGGAGTCCGAAGAGAGTCTGTGCGAGTTTTGCACGCCAGCAGCAAGCAGTTAAAGTATGTAAACTTTTAAACTTGTATCATCAAGCAGTTAAACTATATGTAAACTTTTAAACTAGTATACTTTATAACAAAAATTGTACTGTAAACAATATAGTGTTCTTATACTTAGTCAAATTTTTACGTGAATCTTACTTCACCTACGTTTTAAACTTCAAACACTATCAGTTTTAAAAATATCTATTATTTTAATAGGGTTTATGTACTGACACAATTTACAGAATTACAGTATACATAGTACTTGAATTGTGCACATTAGTCATAACTACAATAGTGCACAACTTTACATAAGGGAAGAATAATGCAAGCGTTACAAAAGAACAACAATAATTATGCACCCTTAAACATAATAGTTTGAACCACCACATACCTTGAAAAAATTGGCCTGCCATCTTTTATTCAAAGACAGGATGTGCAGAGTCAAAAACTAGTTGTACGTAAACTGTCAATTGTTTTGCTAACCTGCCAGAGCAACTGCCATAGTTTTCAAAATACCATAAGTTCTGTGAGTAAAAAATATTAGAATGACAAAGATGGGTAACAATTAAGATTGTGCTAATTAAATACAGCCTTACTGATGATGGTTAACTACTTCATCCATGTATCAAAATTAAAGTACTATGTGCCTGGAAAGTTTTGGAAGTATTTAGTTTGATGAGGTATGTGTAGTGTTCATGTGTATACATTCAGTCATCATTCATTAAGTGCTATATTTGAATTAACTATAAACTATCCGTCTGCATACAATAGTGGACAGGTTTGCAGATTCTTTAAGAAGTACACATATGAATTATAGCGAAAATTCTGATCGTGTTGTTACGTAGGGAAGTTTACAAACCAGAAGTACCACCCCGATCCGATGCTTTTCTGTTTGTTTGCCAAGTGCCAATCAATGCCAAAAACGGCATAGTTTAGCCACCACACTGTTCAATAATTAGCGAACACACTGGTCACTCCCGAGGCGTAAAAGTGCTGAATTTTTAAACTATCTGTGTTTGTTAAGTAAACATATATGATTTTACTACTTTTGCAAATAAATTTTGTGCTGCCAGATCAGTGAAAATTCTTAGTGGATGATAATGCAATCTAAGATGCTTTATTCAGAGCTACAAATTAAAAGCAAGTTTGAAAACAAAGGTGCTAAATTATTAAGTTTTATAAACGTAAATTTTAACGCGGCTGATAGTTGAACTTGGCTGTTCTAAATGCAAATTAATGACAAATTTTTAACTACTAATATTCACGATATCCATAATAACATGTAAAAATAAATTCGATGTCGTTTCGTATTTAGATTCTTTGTTAAATACATTAAGGTAACACATATCACGATGGTGAATAAAATTGTTTTTTAGCTTTTAGGAGCTGATTAAAATTATTCTTTATTAACTCATAATTTACAACTTACTCTGATTAAACAAACAGCAATAACAAATTACAAGAAAGACAATATGAAAAGTTGAATGGCACTCAAGTTAGAAATTTTTGTTTCCAGTTCTTTAAATACACTCCTGAACTATTATAATATAGTTCCTTTTGTATTCGATGAAATAAAATCTTTTTACTGAATAATAACAGTATTCTATTACAATATAAAACTACCTGCAAAGTAATACGTTGCTAACTTAATTATTTTGAAAAATGTAATTTCTTCTTTTAAACAAAATCAACTGGAAAATATTGTTTCCTTCATGCATATGACGCCTAGTCGTTAGCCGTTATTAACATATAAAAACTAAACATTGGGATAAATATAAACGCCTAGACCTTTAAGTTAAACAAATGGAAGGTTCGTTAGGTTAAAGGCCAAATGAAACTTTTAAGCCAGGAATTAATATGGCTTACGCTGGACTTTCCAAACAGTATGTATGTATAACTTAAGGCAAGAACTAGCGTGTACCCTGTCTACTGACTGGTTTTTGCGTAACGTATTTTTGGTAATCGACTATTTAAAATTCAATTTGCACAGTATTGACGCTTTAAAAATATTCACTAATATATTGTAGTAAGACACTAACGTAAGTAGCAACTATTTCTCGGGGAGAGGGGCTCAGATTAATTTATTGGTGCGGGATAAAATTACCTTAAAGTTGGATCCCACATTTTCCTCAGAGGCAAATGATAAATTCAGGATTTTACTCACACAACTTTATAAATACAATTTAAAAATACTTTGCGTCTAGTAGGTTTTGGGGTAAACTATCGCAACGTATAGGAGTTGAAAGTAATATGAAAAAGTTTTAAGTTGAAAAATACTATTTTAATTCATTTTAAAGAAAATACATCTCTTAGAAATCACTTCAACTCTAAATTATATTCTTAGAAAATCTTGTAAAATGATTCTTTATGAAGACAATTTGAAGAACCAGGTTTAGCCATTCGCACTTTAACTAAAGATGATCCCGAGAATGTTTTAAACAACTTATAGTTTGTGTTAAATTATGTTAATTTTATGCGTTTTATGTCTTTTCATATTTTAAAATTAAAACCTAGAAATTGTTAGTTTACCTGTGCAAGGACGACAGTTTAAATTATACAGATATTAGACGAAATGAGAGTAATGACAGAGAAGCCTGTAATGGGGAATGTGTCTGGGGAAAAAAGCTATAGGTTTTACATTACATGGAATAACTTGGAATTCTTTATAGACATTGCGTGTGGACAATGTTTACTTGAATTGTTATAAAAAACTATCTTGTTGATTACAAATTATTAATTGTGATAATTAAAGCTGGTTATTAGTAATTTTATGAGTGTCTTGTTTTTTGTTTTCCACTGTACCATACGACGATAAAGGAAGCCTTGTTGTTGTTGTTGTTGTTGTTGTTGTTGTTGTTGTTGTTGTTGTTGTTGTTGTTGTTGTTGTTGTTGTTGTTGTTATGCAAGTGGGAGCTGAGGCTATACTTACAAAAAAGCAGTTAAATACCTAGGAGTGAGGCTAGATTCAAAGCTCTCCTATTGGGAGCAAATCAAGTATGCAGATGATAAGGCGACTCACATCACAACAAAACTCAGCAGGCTTAAGGCCAATGTAGGTGGTCCCACTTCAAGCAAGAGGCGATTGTTGACGACAGTCACGGAATCCATCCTTCCGTACGTTTGCAAAATCTGGGCTGATGCACTAAACACGGAAAAATACAAAAAAAAGAATGCCATCGGTTTAGCGTTTCTCAGAGCCCTCAGAGTAATGTCCTTTTATCGGACAGTGCCAGAGCCAAGTAGTCTTGGTAATAGCGGCAGTGGTTCCTATAGACCTTTCTATAGAGCGAAAACATATATTTCGAAGAAGAAATGTAACTGAAAGAGATGCGGCAAAGTATGAAGCCAAGGAAGTCATTCTCCGGCACTGATAAGATCGATGGAATAGGGAGGACAGAGGTAGATGGACCGCAAGGCTCATACCGAACTTAAAAGAATGAATTGACCGCCAACACGGAGAGGTTGACTACCAGCTGACACAGGTCCTCAGTGGTCGTGACAATTTTAGTGCTTACATCCACTGAATGGATAAGGTGTAATTCCCACCATGACAATATGGTAATTCTCTCCACAAAGATACCTTGCACACCTTCTTCAAATTCTGCAGATTCACAAGACAGAGCATAGCACTAAAGCTAGAGCTCGGGAAGTTCACGTCTAAGAGCGTAGTTGAGATTATGTTTCGAGGCAATGAGGAATGGAACCGCATTTCCGCATTTATTCGATGGGTGGTACTAGAAAAGAAAGGCAGGCCCAACTCCCATCCAGCGGGCAGTAAAATATAAGGAACAACTAGAAGGAGCCCGATAAGGGCGCAATAGGCTTCACTTGAATTAATATGCCAAGTGGTTGCAGAATGGACATCAATGCCTGAATTAGGGGTGGATTTTTAGTGGGTGAGCGTCTCACACACACACTAGGGGACAGACGGTTTCCTTTGACGGTGCATAAATCATTGTCTCCCTTTAAAAAAAAAATAATATTACTAAATTCCAATTAGAAAGGAAACATGTAGGATACAGAAAGAATTGTACAGACAAGGCTAGGATAGAAAAAACAGCAAGACCGATAACAATGCAGAAATGTGCAACAACAAAGTTCATTGGGAATCAAAGGCGATTGGACAATGAAAACCATCAAGTACCTGGACCTCTGGATATATAGAAAACATGGAAAAATTAAATATTGTCTAACCCGATTTCTTACAGAACACGTAAAACTTCAGTCTTATCTCTAAAATGGGGAAGATCTGTTACACCAAATTGTCCTCATCAGGAATAAGACACGTACCATAACATTTTTGCGTGGGCAGATGAGAGTCATCACTACAAGGCACAAGGCACAGTGAGGCCTATTACCCCAGAATACGTCGACGTAAGCAGATTGAAGTGACATTTTACATGGGAAAGATCCTACGAAAATAAGAAACTGAGAGCGCTGTAGAGTTTCAATATTTAACATACACAAGAAACACCAAGTCTAAGTAGGCAAAGAAATAGCAACACCGTGGAGCATTGTGGAAACCTAGTGTACCCCGGTGATCCTTGCTGGGACAAAGGCAGGGTTTTAGTGAATGCAGGTCCCACACACTGTGGAAACATGGAGTTTACTGATGGCGCGTTGGCATTTTCCCCAAAATACAAAAATGCTAAAATTACTTACCTAAAAATTACTTAATGCTAAAATTATTACTGTGTTTTCGCCTCAAAGAAGACGCAAATTATTTTTCGTTCTTGCAGAAGCTTCAAAGTTTTTGATTCAATGATCGATTAATCACTTTGTTGATCAAAGTAAGTGATACCCTACATTATGCTAAGACAAAAACATATTGTACAGTACTTTTCAATACTTCTACAGTATTTCTCGAAGACTTTTCAACTTGCATAAATTTTAGCTTTGACCGGCTCGTTTCCTGTAAATTTTACTTTTTTTAATTTAAAGGTGGATAATTCAAAATTTAATGCTTTTTATTTATTGTATAATAGATGTAACTATTCTATATGTATACACATAGACACACACACACACACACACACACACACACATATATTATAAGTATAAATACAATGTTTATACAAATGTATGAGCAGTTTTAGTATTAACAACTGTCAACACTGAAAACGCATAGACAAACTACCTCGTAAGCATAGCCGGTTACGAGTGCCTTTATACGCGAATTGGTTTAAAAGTCAGCACAGCAGACAAGAAACTGACTGACGGTTTGAGAGCTTAACCGCAAACACTATGAATGTTAACGCTGACTTACGGACTTAAAAATTTGCATTCCTAATAGATTATATACATTAAGTGGCGTAACATGCGACAAGTAGAATTAAAATTACTCGACTAACCATTAAATTTTTTCAAAAAAATCGATTTTGTCAAATTTACACTTTATTTGTCAAACTATTTAATTTTAATAAATGGGTTAAGGCACTCATTGTAAAATAAAGTAGTTTTGTTAAAAAAAAGTAGTCTGCTACAAAATACTTCTTAAATCTACACCGCCATCTCTTGAGCCGATCAGGTGTCATACACCTGTACTTCTGAAAACTTTAAAAAATATTTATGTCTAATGCTATAGATATTATATTACTTATTTAATTATATAAATACCAATAAATTTTTACAATCTTTAATGAGTAAAAAATGTCCAGCGAAAGCAGGCATTGAGTTTCAGATAAGCCTACAAAGAAACTGTTATTGTTGAGTGTTGACATACTTAATACGAATGAGAAGGCAACAACTGAGCATTAAGTGAAAAAGGTGATGCTGTTTAGTCTGTGTCGACAGACACATCAGTCAAAAATCACTATATTATCAGGCCAAATTCAGACACTACAATGCGGTTGTCAAGGCGTAACGCTTATGTGCGGCAGACACAATACATACCAAAGGATTCTCACAAATAGAAAAAAAGCCTAGAAATTTCTAGAAAAAAAGTTCTGGGACCCATAAAATTATCAGCAAATAAATTTTTGCTTTTTCGACCATTTTAAAAGTACACGGTTACTTTTTTCTCTATGGACACTTTAGGATGGAACCTGATAGGGGGACAAGCAAGACCTTGTTGTACCTTACAAAAAGATAGAGAGACACAAATATGGTGGGGTAAATGAATTCTGTCAGGGTATAGAAAAATAGGAAATTAAGAATGGCGAAATAGAAAAAAATGTTTAAAGAGAAAATTGCAAAAATTAAGCATCTGACTGAACAGAATCCAAGAAAAACAAAGAGGATTTTATTGGAAGAAGAAACTTACTCGAGTAGGAGAAAATTATTTCGGAAAATTACTGCAATAGTGTAATTACAGCCCATAAGAAACAAGGTGTAAGTACCTGAAGAAAAAGGAAACAAGGTATATATTAATAACGTGATACTAGTTAATAAATTGACCATAAGTCAAATTTTATATGCATAATATTTTAAGTCATTAAAGACAAGTGTGTGGAACATCACCAAAAACACTGTCAGATTTCAAATTAAAACTAAAGCAAAACAGAAATTGTATAACTCGTGAAAGAAGATTTTCGATTTATCATTTACATGTATCATGCAAGTGTAACAGGAAGGAGGTTCATAAACTAATATACCTACTGTGTTTGGAAGAAATATTGAAATTTGGTTTTTGGTAAACATATTTTAATTATAAGGAAAAGTCATCTAAAAATTGACAATAGTGTTAATTTGTTTATAAATTTGTATTTTGGTTGCTAAATTCAACTCGATGGAGGAAATTTACCTTTCCTTGTAGAATTTATTTTGTTAGTTATGCACAGAATACGGTGTGTACGCTTATCGTGTCGCACATACTGTGGTAATAGTTTCAATCTCTCAAGATTATTTTTAAGAGAATCTCGAAGGCTGTAAAATGCCCCTAAACACAAAATAAACCACCAAGCACCAATTTTAATATACTACTAGGGATCACATGACATTTAAAACTACTGTCACATTAACTGATATATATCGTATAATATTTCATTTTATATTAATAAAATTTTTTTGTATAAAGCAACAATGTGATGATATCTACTTATAAACTGTGTTTTATGGCCGCTGGGAGCACACATTTCTGCCGGCCAAGCCAATCGAATATGGTTTTGTATTCTACCTTAAAGGTCTACCTGTCACTCGGCTGAATTTAGTGGAAAGCCCTGTCACTGACGCCAAAGTATCAGCCTCGACAGGGTCCTCTTTTTCTGTAAATGGGAGAGGCTTGAGATGGAGCGAGTGACATAAACCCCACCTCAATGAAGAACCCATTAATTAAAAGAAAGTACTACAATTTTGAAAAACTTATTTTGATTTACTTTTCTTGGAAACAAATATTTTAACCGACAATCGAAATCTTTATATAAAGTAACAAATATTATAACAAGCTTAATTATGGGCATAAAGCTCACCATAATAAGTAAAATTTGCAAGTTAAAAATTAACAATACTAAAGCATTTAGCTTACCTTAGAAGCAGAGAATCACACTTCAACGAGACGTTTCTAGCCTAATCTAATAATACTACAAACTAAACTTAGATGAAGAGAACCATACTCCAAAGAAAAGTTTCTCAGCCTAAAATAATAACAATACAAACTAAAGCTAAAGGCAGAGAAACATACTACTAGAAGTTTCGCCGACAAACAAATAACAATGCAAACTATGTCTACAGGCAGAAAACCATACTTCAAAGAGAAGTTTCTTCGCCTAAACCAATAAAACATTACAAAATAAACCTAATTGCAGAGAACCATACTAAAAGATATTTCTCGCCTAAACTAATAACATTACATACATTCTCACGTAGGGTTCCTCGGCCGGTGTCCATTCAGTTTTTAAAGACTTCTTCAGGTATGGACCGCGTAACAACATAGAGATTAAACCTAAAGGCAGAGAGCTATACTCCTAAGAAACGTTTCTCCACCTAAAGTAATAACAATAAAAAAATAAATCTAAGGCAGAAAACCATACTACAAGACGTTTCTGCGACCAACTAATAACAATGCAAACTAAATCTACAGACATAAAACCATACTCCAAAGAGACGTTTCTCCGCGTGAACTAATAACAATAAAAAACAAACCTAAAGGCAGAGAACCATACTACAAGAAGTTTCTCCGCCTGAACTAATGAATTAAATACATTCTTACGTATTGTTCCGCAAGTGGTTTCCATTCTGGTTTTGACGCCTTCTTCCCATATGAACCGTGTGATAAGATTACAAACTACGTCTACAGGGAGAGAACCATACTATAAAGAGAAGTTTTTCCGCCTAAGCTAATAACCATACAAAATAAACCTAAAGGCAAAGAACCATACAACTAAAAGTTTCTCTGACCAACTAATAACAATGCAAAATAAATCTACAGGCATAAAACCATAGTCCTAACAGACGTTTCTCCGCCGGAACTAATAAATTAAATACATTCTTACGTATCGTTCCGCAACTGGTGTCCATTCTGGTTTTGATGTCTTCTTCCCGTATGAACCATGTGATAATATTACAAACTAAGCCTAAAGGCAGAGGACCATATACTTATGACAAGTTTCTCCGCCTAAACTAATAACAAAACAAGTTTAACCAAGAGCTAGAGAACCACACTACTAGAAGTTTCACCGACCAACTAATAACAATGCAAATTAAATCGACAGGCAAAGAACCAAACTCCAAACAGAACTTTCTCCGCCTAAACTAATAACATTAGTTACACTCTCACGTATTGTTCTGCAGCTGGTGCCCAGTTTGGTTTTGAAGTCTTCTTACTTAATGGACCATAAGATAACATTACAAACTAAGCCTAAAGGGAGAGAACCTGACTCCTAAGAGAAGTTTCTCCTCCCAAACTAATAACAACACAAGCTAAACCTAGAGGCAGAGAACCATAGTACTGGATGTTTCTCCAAACAACTAATAAGAATGCAAACTAAATCTACAGTCAGGGAACCATATTCCAAAGAGAAGTTTCTCCTCCCAAACTAATAACAACACAAGCTAAACCTAGAGGCAGAGAACCATAGTACTGGATGTTTCTCCAAACAACTAATAAGAATGCAAACTAAATCTACAGTCAGAGAACCAAACTCCAAACAGGAGTTTTCCCTTAAACTAATAACATTAGTTACACTCTCACGTATTATTTTGCAGTTGGTGACCATTTTAGTTTTAAAGTCTTCTTCCTTAATGGACCGCGTGATAACATTGCAAACCAAACCTAAAGGCAGAGAACCTGACTCCTAAGAGACGTTTCTCCGCCTAACCTAATGGCAACACAAACTAAACCTAAATATAATCAACCATACGCCTAAGAAAAGTTTTTCCGCCTAAACTAATAACAAAACAAACTAAAAATAAAGGCAGAGAACCAGCCTCCAAGGGAAAGTTTTCTCGCCTGACTAATAACATTATAAACTAATCCCAAATGCAGAAAACCACTCTATTAAAAGAGAGGTTTCTCCGTCTATACTAATAACATTACATATATTCTCACGTATGGTTCCGCAGCCGGTGCCCTTTCTGCTAAAGTCTTCTTCCGGTATGGACCGCGTAATAACCTTACAAACTGAACCTAAATGAAGAGAACAATACTCCAAGGTGAACTTTCTCGGCCTAAATAATAACATTACAGCCTAAACCTAGAGGCAGGTAACCTAACTCCAAGGGGAAGTTTCTTCGCCTAAGCTATTACGCTTCAAACTATAAATCTAGAGGCAGAGAACTACACACCAAGGAGAAGTTCATCTACCTAACCAATTAAATTACAAACTAAAACTAGTGGCAGTAAACCATACTCCAAAGAGAAATTTCTACCTTGAAGTAACAGGATTACAAACTAAACTTAAAGGCAGAAAACCATACTCCAGTGAGACGTTCCTCCGCCTGAACTAATAACACTTCAAAGTATATATATTGATGCAGAGGACCATGTTCCAAAGAGAAGTTTTTCCGCCTAAAGAGAAATCATTACAAACTAAACCTAGAGGCAGAGAACTATAGTCCAAAGAGAAGTTTCTCCACCTAAACTAGTAACAGTACAAAGTAAACCTATAGGTAGAAAACCATTCTCCAAGGAGAAGTGCCTCTACAATTAAGATTCACATAAACCCACCAAAACGTACGACTACAGAACGTACAATCTGATTTAGCTTACCTCATTAATTGTCGGTCGTTCTTTGAAAAATGATTCTTTCTTCTTTTTCTTCTTCTTAGACAAGCCAACAGAACCACACCCAATATTTCTTGTGCATTAATAATCAACCAAACTAGAATTTCGAATAACGTACGACAAGACAAATGTTTCGGATTTATGACAACGTTCGATAAACAATTAAACTACAAAAATATAATTTCGACACAAAACCCACGTGTTCCAATGTACGACAACGTTCAATAACATGACAAGTCAAACTAAAAATTAATTAAAATTAAAAAGGTGGCGTCCGCAAATAATACAGTTACAAAACCATAGTAACAATGTTACCAAAAGACAACAATAATCACATAAAAATATAAACTTTGAATAAGTATGCCTCTTTTATGAGATCCAAGTCACGTCTGCATTATTTTATTTTTCGGTAAGAACGCAATTCAATTTTTTTGTAACTTACATTATATAGAACCTCCTGTTCAACAAACAATGGAACTTTCGACGTTTAATTTTATTCTTTAATTTCAAGCTAATTCCCGAACACATTGATTTTTTAATAATTTGTCTAATTCTTACATGTTTGTTCTTGTCCTAAGTCTATTTTTAGGTGACTTGTCAAGTTGCATTAATAAGTTTTGTTAAAATAAGAAAGTCTAAAATTATTTTTATTTTAAGATTTATGTTAAAGTGCAAAAATGCTTACAAATTACTTTTGTCCATAACTTTTGTACATAAACAATTAAGAAACGTGAAAAATTGTAAAGCTAACGTAATACCACGTACGTAGAAATTTCTAGTATTGAAACATTTATTTTGTAACAGGAAATAAAATACTGTACTGAGACGACGGTCTCACGTATAGTCATCTTGTACAGAGGAAACAAAGTACAGACACCAATGACGTCACTAAATACCAGCTTTAATTAGTCACAATTATCAACTTATAATCGACAAAGTATATTCATACATTAATTCACGTTACATTTAATTTATTCGTATGCAATAATAATTGTAAACTATTAAGAGATCCGCACTAATTATAACAGAATTATTACTTTCCATTAATCCTCACTTCAACCGCATTCTACCATACTGCCAGAAGTAAGCAACTATTAAGCAGGCTGCTCTTGCTTACATAGGGCCCGCAGATGTTACAGAATAATTTTACTGCATAGTTATTAGTATTCGAACAGTCTAGAGGGTACTTTACTGCGCGGCCTTGTCACAGACTTATCGGCTAGCCTAGAAACGTGTTGAACTCTCACGTAACTGCACCTGCCGATTTTTTGGAGATCGTTACGTAATTTCGTAGTAATACAGTATATAAAAGTAAAAAATAGAATTTTAATGTGCCTCTCATATTTACGTGCCTCTCATATAAGCTAATGTTTATATGATATACTGTTAATTTATAAGAGGAATCCATTACGAACAATATTAGTATTATTTAAAAGTAGTAAAGATCTTTTATTTTAAAAATCTTAGTTTAGTTTAAAATTTAAAGTAAAATATTTTGAATAATAAGTAATCTTTTGATCCCACTTACATGGTCGACATAAATAATAAAATTTCAATATAAACAAATCTTTCAAAACACGCGCGCGTGTGTGTGTTAATATCGTTTATACTTCAATGGGTTTACTCACGTTACAATTCCTTTACTTATAAAAAACATTAGCTCCCCCGACAGAAAAATCTATATACTCCCATGCATTGTTTAATTTATCTAAAATTCAACAGTTATATTCCACAAGTAGAGCAAATATAGTCGTAGTACTAGTGGTATCGGCTTTAGTGGCATGAATTGAACCGTTATACCGCAGTTGTCGTTAAACGTTGGTCGGTTTACGATGCACAAACCTGCATTCGCTTACCTCATTCACTTGCACTTATCTGGGCTTACTCGAGACAATTAAAAGGATCACTATGCCAAGGAGATTCAGCACTTCCACTGTTTCCGAATGTATAGATAATACTGACGAATTCAACTTAATATTTATTTAATGTCACACACACATACACACACACGCGCACACACAGTACGAGGGTAAATATAAAGTAGAGGAAATCCCTTTAAAAATCATTACTTTTGTATGCATTTACAAAAAATGAAAACGTGTTAATGATAAGGGAGGTGTTCAAATAATCATATTGTTACTACGGTCTCATGGATCGTCGTATTGTACAGTGGGAACAAAATACAGACACCAATGAAGTTACTAATTTACCAGCTCTAATTAGTCACAAAAAAACAAGACGATACACTCATACAGTAATTCAAGTTAAATTTGTCCACATGCAATAATAATATCAAATACTAGAGGTGCGCTTGTAAAATTTAATACAATTTTTTTATAATTTCTTATTAGTTTTATGCCATTTTTGATTTCCATTTATAATAAAATACAATTTTTAATATTTATTGTAATTTTACTTCACCTTATTTTGGGAAATATTACAGATTTCTTCATTGTCCGGTACTAGCCGACTCTGTCTTATATATTATAAACATATGTAGACATCACTTTTGACATAAATTTAGTTCCAACATATGCCATATCCGCTTGCTTATAAGAGTTAGAGTAGAGTTTAAGAGTTTACTCTTTCTTAAAAATTTAGAAATTATTATAATACTTAAATTTTCGTAATATATGCAGTACTTCACGAGCTTAAAATGTTGTGTAATTTAAATGAGATAGAGTTACACACACACATGTGTCGAAAAACAAAACTTTCATGTGCTTGAACATAAACTGACGAGTTAAGCTGATACCCAATGCTGTAGACGATTCATCGGATAAATTATAATTACTCTAAACTAATAAACGATATATCTTATCGGATTTTACTATGTATTTTTAATGGAATTTTATTATTTAAAATTTGTCTTTTGTTTCTGATTTGAATAACAATAAAACAACAGAAACTTTATATTATTGAAAAACTAAACTAAATTACCTCGAATAGAAAGTATTTACATCGGGAATAATTTTACACTTTAATATTATTAAGCCTCATGCAAAATACTTACGTACAATTTAGTGTGGCTTCTTCTCTTACCTGAAACTAGTTTTAGGCTCTTAATAAAGTTATAATTATTTATTTCATCATTAAGTTTTATTATTGAACATTGTTGTAAAGCAAGCGGTATATAGTTGCAGTAAAATAATTACTTAGCGCGTCATTCTGCCGCCTTCGATAGGGCGTGTGTTTGAGTTAATTGAGAAATAGAAATAAAAAGCGAAACTTACAGATTTGACAAAAAGGATAATATCTTCCGACAAGGTAGTCTAATTTAATGATCAGGTTATAAAGTAATCTTGCACCTTCAGATTTAGAAAGATTATATTTTCTAACATTACTTGTGTAAGTCTATTTATATTAATACACTCTATATTCATATTTAATTTTTATGGCTTAATTATGATAAATTGTACAATTATCTGATGTCGGCAAACAGCGGGTAATCAGTGAGCGAAAAAGTAAAATGGTAAATTGTGACAGTGGCCCTGCAGAGCTGGTTTGGTGAAATTTGTCAGCAACCTGCATTCGAGATGTTCAGATCAAACGCCCACATTCTCGATGCGACCTCTCACGAGACCTGTTTTATCAAACTGATAAGCCGTTGTTCAATACGACCGTCGATTTGTCAGCTTGGATCAAAATCGAAGCAGTGCTGGCTTCTTTATCTTCAATGATGTTTTGTGTTAGTCGTACATTAAAATCGTTTTCCCTTCTCACTATAAAATGACCGAATTACTTAAATATTGCATTTTTTCTAATAAATTTAATAATTTTATAAATTTTTAAATAAAAAATCTCTATTGAATGCCGTTTAATTTTAATACCTAAATAAAACATAAAACTATATTTTAAAGTTTTAGTAATTATAGTTACGTTAACGGAACATGGTAATTGGAACTGTACTGTAGTCGCATAAAGTGCATCTCTGTTGTATTACTAGTTTATTATAGTATATTTACCTTCCTGTGCACGTACATACGTACTACCCTTTATTCGAACAAGACTCAGTGCTCGAAGATTCCTTTCACTTTCCAAATCACTCTCCAATTGTTTAACCATTTCGTATAAACATAATTAAAATTAATTTTTGATTTTTTTAATTACTCATGTTGGCGATAAATTATCAAGCCATGCTGTTAAGCCCTATACTCTAACAGCCCGTACAGAACAGACAAACAATGTGCCTAACGCGCGCGATCGTGAAGGTGTGAGGCTATGCATGTAAAACCGTACCTTCACTCTAACCGTTATATAAATCAATGAATGGTGACGATTCGTGTTTCATTAAACAAGTGTAACAGTTCTCTTTCTTTAATACTAATTTATTTATCTGTAATATTAAATATTAATTCGTAAAACATTTATCTGAAACTAATCCTTTGCAATTGTTGCTGGTTATGTTAAATACTCATTGAATCATTCTCGTTTACATATTTACACACACACACACACGCGCACACACACACACACACACACACTCACACACACACTCACACACTCACTCACTCACTCAATAATTGATATCTATTTGTTTATTTTTATTTATAAAATAAAAAATTAAATTGAAATCTACGTTAAGGTCATTTAGCCGTTCTACCTTGCCACACTCATAAACTACACATTTCTTGGACACCGTAATATGGGAAAGGTATGCTATTAACAAGTACGGTATTTAGCGTTTAGAGGGAAAGCGTATAAACTCAGTTCAATAACTTATATAGGCTTACGTGAAATTATTTCTGCCAGTTAATTGGATTAAATAGCAACATTTACTTCTTCAGTGTACTTCCTTTTCCCTTTAGAATAAATATATTCGCATGCAAGAAAACTGCAAAATTCTTAAAATATACAAACTAATTGCAACATATTCGATGAAAGTTGTGATTGTTAAAAGGGGGAATCGAGTTTTCAGTTTTAACTTGACCGTTAGGCATTTGTCTGCTGCCTATTTGTCTATGTGTCTGTTTGCCTACTTGGGGTATATCTGACGATAACTTTTTAATGCGTCAATTGATTTTTGTAAATCTTGGCACTGTGTCCCCATACCTTTTTTCTGTCATAACCTATTTCCACGACAATTACGTAACGGTCTCAAAACTTTAAGCGTGTCATTCTACACGTTTCTCGATTAGCCCAGCACATGCAGCGTCTGTGTCTAGGTCGTTCACAGACATAGCCTTCAGACTTTTCGAGCTTCTTTAAATACGCAAAATATGTCGACTCGCCGCCAGGAGAAGGGAAAATTAATTCGAAACTTTTGCGGCCGGCTTAGAGTCAGTTGCAGTTGGCGATTTATTTGGTGAGGATCAAGTGATTGTTGGGGTGTAGTGGAAAGTGATTATTGTGTTAATTAGTGTGGTACTGTAATACGGTGACATTATTATTGCGTGTGGACAAATTTAACTTGAATTTTTGTATGAGAGTACCTTCGTTGATTTCAAATTGTTGTTTTTGACTAATTATAGGTGGTAATTAGTTGTTTTATTGGTGTCTGTTATTTTTTCCTACTGTTCAATACGCCTATCTGTGAGATTGTCGTAACAATATTGTTTCTGAGATTAATCTATCCAAAAATGGGAGGGCGGGAGAAATAATGTCAGCGGTTTATCCTTACACTCTTTTAGATATCCGTGTAAGGAATTAAACTGATAATTCTTATCGGAAACCCATATGGAAACTTCAAAATATTTGGACGCCAGGTCTCAAAAATTCTACTAAAGTTTAGAAAGCTCTCAAAAGTCATGTTCTAATAACAGACATATATATATATATATATATATATATATATATATATATATATATATATATATATATATAGATTAGAACACGATGATTTCTGAAGTAAGTTTTTCAAACTATGCATAATTTTCCATTTCTAAATATTTCTCGGTACTCTGTTGTACATTATTTTAGAAATAATATATTTAGTGGAGAAGAGAAATATTCCTTGGCAATTGATTAAATTATTCGGCTGTTTATATGTATTCAATAGCATGACTTTTTCCATTCATTTGGTAATACTAACCGCACTCTAGTAACTGTAAAATGATTCCAGACGTGACTAACTAAATTTTAGTTTTGCAAGTTCATAAAGGATATCGACAATATAAACACCTGCCTTCTACCTTAGAAAACACCAAACGTGTGCCCTCAAAGTGCTTAAGTCCACCTCAAAAACTTTTTCTGATCTTGCATCAACCGTCATCCTACCTTTAAACTCGTCCTTTCCCTGTAGGTCTTTTTTCCCTACGTCTTGTTCATTTACAATTATTTTTTTTCTCCAATGGCTTTCCCCACTGACGCTTCTTTCAATTTAGATACAAGCAAAAACCTTTCCGTGACGACAATATTTGGTTTCCTAATCATCTCGTATGTTGTCATACAAATTGTTGCTTCATCTACTAATCTGTCTTCCGTTTTGCATCCAATATCAAGAGTTCCTCTCCTCCCGAAACCGGTTGACTCCTTGTTCACAACTACTTTATTCTAAATCATTTCAGCTGTGGAAAGCTGTATTTTCTCTTGACCAACTCTCAGGACATTCTATCTCAAGTCCACAACAAATCCATAAGCATTCATAATGTTCGTACCAAGACTTTATCGACAATGTCTGCGACGAACATATGGTGGTTAAACTCGAGAAGCCTCAGATGTACAAATACGTTTACCTTTTTCAACACTTTTATAGGGCTTCCGATACTAAATCAGGGCGCATTGTAGCGCCCGTGTCAACTGTAAATGATATTGGATTACCTTAAACAAATCCATTAACAATCACCTTTCCACTGTTGTTATGAAGCGTGAAAACTGTGTACACTTCTGGAGCTTTATTTATTGAATTTATGTTTCTGTTTTAATTTTGTAGTCCTAACAGTCTGCTGTAAGATGTTCACGTTTCCTACGTGTGTAACACTTTGGTGTTCTCTCTTTTCTCATGTTGAAATCGTTGTAGGGCTCTTGACCATTTGCATTGCATAATTTCGTTACTATCTCCGTTATAATGGAAATGCGATATTGGAATCTCCTGACTATAGTGTGATGGCATAAACTAATTAAAGTAGAGGGACGCTGTCTTGGCAGTTTCAAACTTGAGAATGTAAACAAGAGCTTCTGAACTACTTCGATCTCTTGCCAATCGTAACATTTGTTGACGATCACTATCTATGACACCATCAATTAATGTAAGGACAGCAATACGCGTCCGGAAATCTTTGGTGTTTACGATAAGCCAATCTTGTCAGTCGGTCGACATTTGCTTCAAAAACCTGGCGGCTTTCAACGGAACGCTGTCGCCTCGCTTTGGACTGAGCGTAGTACACAGCATGTAAATGTTTTATCACTATGCCGGACGCAGAGCTTTTATCAATTTGGCGTACGTGTCCCGGCTATCAGGTCCCACTTTCAGAAATAGCTCTGCAGAGTTGGATCATTTTAAAGGAGAACAAGTGAAACTGCTTTTTCTTTCTGCGTCCAATGATTTGCGAATCCACCGGCTTCAAATTGCTGAAGATACGTCGCCCAGTAAATTTTCCATTAAATTTTGGGATCTTGAGGTAAGCTAGCCCGACCGTAGGTAAAACCGTTTTCTCTGGTACCTTATTTTCATTACTTTTATTTTTAAGTTTTTATTATTGACACTGTCTTCCCATTTGTTTCTTTCGAATCGCATAGGTTTATTTTTATTACTGCTTGACTTCAATTTAAAATTTGCTATTTCATGTTTTCAAGTGGCTCTTCTATTGAAACGGATAGTTTTGTCGTTATAGATTTTTCTATAATTGAGATAGATATTTCTTCAGTCAGCAGTCTTACCTCTTGCCCATTCAGATTACCGCCCAACTCACCCATTCTCCACTTAGGGGACACAACTTTGCAAATAGTATTCTCTAGCAATTGTATTTTTTTCCAAATCAGTACATTTTTTACTTCCGCGTCCTGTTTGTATATCTGGTTTCGTCTGCCTTCCGACTCGAGCAACAGTGTCGTCTGCTGCTCCTGCGTTTCCAGCAATAGAAGGACTGAAGGTAGCCAGTGACAAAGTGAAAAGGCGGCATACCTTCAAGGTATTATGTGTCGTAACATTCACAGCTACAGTGTTGGTTTTGCCGAAGAAGTGTGGGTTTGGTTGTACAACCCAAATTTGCCGTCGTGGTCGCTGCCTGAAAATTCGGCCCTTACACTGTAAAGAAGAGAACCAATGATGTTGTTTATTGGATACAACAAGCACAGCGGAAATGCAAGATTGTCCACCCAGACCGCCTGGCAAAATACTGCTGCAGAAAGATTTGCTAGTTCTAGATTGAATAGGGTTAAGGAGAAGGGCAGTGCTACGCTGAGGAAACAGATAATACCGCATTGTTTAGTGACTACGCGACGTTTGGCGCGAATATTTGCGCGGTAGAATTACGTAATTATCTAAGTCATTCAGTATGCCCCTTGCAGATGTCACTTCTCTATTCCACTGGCATTCAGACCCCCTATGTTACTACAATACAAGGCGGGTTTGGTTTAAGAACTGGATTTCAAAGACGACCAGTTATACCTGGCGATACTTCAAATGCGGATCGAAGTAATTGTTGCGACTAGTGGGAAGTGATTATTGTCTTAACTAGTGCAAACTGTAAGAAGACAACATTTACGCTTGTAATATTTACAGCTTAACTTGAAGTATTGCATAAGTCTGCCTTTGTTGATTTCTAACCCTTATTTGTGTCTAATTCAGATGTTTAATTAATGACTTCATTGGTGTCAGTTATTTTATTCCCATAGGCTGACAATACGTGAGACCGTCTTAACAATATGAAACAATAGATAATGTATCTATATGTAGTATTTTAAGTACATATAACATTAAAACTAGTTTTGAAATTAAATAAGTCTTGTGTTTCTTTTATTTTGTCTTTTTTTATAACTTACGACGTTCAGAGAAGTACCTCTGAACACTAATTAACTTCTTGGATTTCGTTGTCCATGACGTGTCCGTTACTTAACTAAATATCACTATAATATTGACGACTCGGAACACTAAGTTTTTTTATAAGTAAAAACGTAAAGTTTTACCTTACAGCCTAAACCGGCTTTCACCTATAGAAGGCTTCATCAGAGGCTGTCGTAAGTAGCGCTGTTCGTCTTGTTGTTGGCGACGAGATAGTGTTTCGAAAGATCGAAGCTGTGTGTGTGTCGTGAGATGTGTTCGAATAATGCAGAACACAGGCACAAATTCAGTATATACAGAAAACCAACTACAACTGACACACTAATACACAACACCTCCAGTCACCCAATACAACACAAACTAGCTGCTTTTAGAACCATGATACATAGACTTAACAACATCCCCTTAGATGAAATAGACTATAAAGACGAACTAAACACGATAAAATATCTAGCAGAATCTAACGGTTATGACAGAACAATAGTCAGTAAACTCCTACCCAAAACACAAAACAAACAACAGACAAAGACAGAAAACAACAAATTCATAACACTAACATACATCAACAAACAAACAGAAAAAATTGCCCACAAATTCAAAAAAGCAGGATACAGAATCGCTTACAAAACTACTAACAAAACAGAACAGACACTATCAAAACGCATGCCCAAAGCACAAAACAAATTCGATCTACCCGGTGTATATAAGCTAAATTGTTCAAATTGCAATAAATTCTACATAGGCCAGACAGGACGTAGCTTCAAACAGAGATACATTGAACACACAAAAGCACTCCACACCACTACAGAATCTACCTTCGCAAACCACCTCATTGAAGCAAACCACACATATAAAAACATCGACAATAACATGAACATACTACACGTACACACAAAAGGCCGAAAACTAGACACTCTAGAACAATTAGAAATATACAAACACACAAAAACAAATAAAAACGACATCCTAAACGAACAGACACAATTCAAATCGCACGCATTATTCGAACACATCTCACCACACACACACAGCTTCGATCTTTCGAAACACTATCTCGTCGCCAACAACAAGACGAACAGCCTCTGATGAAGCCTTCTATAGGTGAAAGCCGGTTTAGGCTGTAAGGTAAAACTTTACGTTTTTACTTATAAAAAGCTTAGTGTTCCGAGTCGTCAATATTATAGTGATATTTACTAATTAACGTTAGAAACAAAGAACATGTAACCGTGCAGTCATTCGTAATTGACATGAACTCGTAGAGATGTCGGGAGCAGATAACCTTAAAGTCCCACTCCACCGAGTGTTTTTAATCGAAATGATTGTGACAGCCATTTGTTACACATTGTGATAAAATCCATTTAATACACCAACTATTACGGAGATAAGAACTTGAGAAAATAGACATTTTCAGGGTTACTAATTGTCGTAGTTACTCTTTGATACGGTTACTAGGTTAAATTCAAAACAGTAGTCACGTGTCTAAGTAATTTACCTATTCAACTCGATTGTTTTCGCAACATAATGGTTTATGTTAAATTAATTAAAAGAACATGTATACGCACAGTAACGTTACTGTATTAGAAGGTAATGTGTCAGCAGGAGTTGTTCAAATAAAATGTATGAGACAGTGCACATAGGGTAGGCTTTCTCACTCCTGCAATGGGCGGCGCAGAAAAATTGCTTAGACTGAAGTAAAGTGATAAACGGTCCCATGCTCGTAGACGATAGATGGAGGACGGATTTTCAGTGCGTAATTCACTTGGGATGACTGTCCCAAACTTCGTGTGTTAATGCAATTCCCTTCATTCTTTCAAAAATTATTATTGTTATCGTTATTATCTTAGGTGAGAATGTAGTAAATTTGATAACGTAAAACAATGTGTTTGGCAAACTTAGAAAGCCCTTTAAAATCCCAGATTATAGCATTCCAGTGATCAGGGACTAGCCGAGTGACCACGTCCTTGTACTACACTAAGGCGAGGCACTGCTGGTGCCACTCAGGGCTTCTATTTTGTGGCCAGACCTATGCAGTTCCTCACATGACGTCACTTTAAACATGGACTTGCCTAAAGACATAATTTTTGTGGGATATACTGATGATATTACTGCTATTATCCTGGGAACAGACAAGGAGTTGGCTTAGTACTAGTTTAACCAGGTAATGAGGAAGGTGAAAGAGTGGATGGAAGATCATAAATTGAGTCTGACAACAATCAAATCGGAAATAATAATGACAAAAAAGAAGCGGATACCCATAGGTGAACGTAAGTGATAACAGAATAAACGTGAAATTCTCTGCTAAACATATAGGAGTGTTGGTGGACAAGACAATCATGTTCGGAACTAAATCCCTCAGTTACTTTTGTTAATTGTACAATATTTCTTTTTGATAAATTCAATCTATTAAATAGCGTTTAAAAACATAACAGTTTTTGTATTGATATGGGTGTACTGTAAATTTGTATGTTTAAAAATAGAAGTGTGTTTGATATACACATTGTTTACTTACAAATAAAAACTCAGCGAGGCTCTTCAAGAATATGTTACCTTATTAAAGTTTTGTGTATGTTGAACAGATAGACTTATTACGCAGCAGAAACGATATATAATTAAGGTATCAATTTACAACAAAATAAAACCATATATCTAAAATGTACACTGAGATAACTTAAAAAAATCACACATACATAATCCATACAATCAGATACATTCACGTTCGCCTGATATTAGAGATAAATATATGCCAACTTCTTTTCTCCTTAGTTTTTCATTTTCTAGTATAATTTGTTACGGAAACAGGTCACTTGAAATCTCCTGCGTAGCTGATATAATAAACAAATCATATTGTCTCGATAAGACAACAGCTTTTCTACAATTCTGTTATTGGCCATAAGAAGGAATTATATAAAAGCTCTTAATAAACTTGTTACTAGTACAAGTTGATTTCACTTAGTAAATACTGTGTTTACACTCCAAAATTGGAAATGTTATTTTAGTATCCTTGTGTCTGCATGAATTATATCATTTTTCTTAAGGGTTGTTTTTTACAATTTAAACTAAATGAATATTATACTTTGAAACATTAACGTTATACTTTAATATTATACGTTACAGAAATTACAATATTTCAAGTTTGTGTAAGACGTACAAACCCTAAATGACTTAAACAATGTAAGACCTAATTGAGGATGATTTACAAAGAGGTATGTTTCAATTGCTAGAAGTGGCAAGAGAGTACTCACTGACAATTTCAGTAAGAAAAACCAAAACCATGGCATTTAAATGTATATATCTAGTCAGAAATAAGATAGTTATAAACAACAGCACTTTAGAACAAGTGAGCCGTTTCAAATATCTCCGCTGTGGAGTAAGGAAGCAATGAATCTGAATATGATATAAAAGAGAAAATAAATATATTTAAGAATATTTACAGAATGATTCATAGAAATGTTAGAAATAAAACAAGACACAGGGCAAGAATTTAATTTGATAAGACATTTGCAATACCCACATTGATTTATGCGAGTTAGGCGTAGGTCATAACAAAAGAAGAATGCGGCAAGATTCAGAGTGCTGAAATGCAGTTTCTTCAAAATACTTTAAATTATGCATTGCAAGATAGAATGAGAAATGAGGATATCATACCAGAACTGGAAGTAAAAGACATAAATGCAATTATTTCAATTTACAAAAGACAATGATAGGATCATTTGCAAAGGATGAGAAAGGATTGATTGCCGATTTACTGAACTATAAAGCCATTGGTAGAAGAAACCTCAGTTGTCCGAGGAAAAGATGCCTGCCGGAACAGGTTTATATAACCTAATCCTTGAAGACGAGGAGAAGAAGAAGACGTACAAACCCTTCCATGCAAGAAATCAATATCCACGTCACATTACCAAGAGGTCACGTTATTCATGACGATTACTAACTACTATAAATAATTATTTTTATGTGTCATCATGATTTATGTGTTTCATATTGAATTCAGTCTTACCAAATGATATTGAAAACTGAGAATCACCAAGGAAACCCGATTGTCACCAAGGCGATGTTCCCCAAAGTTGTAAAAACTTGTAGTGTTAATGAATCGCTTACTGGATATAAAATCTTCTTTTGAGTTCACTATCTCAAAATAAACTTTATTTACAAATAATAAACATATTTTTACTATCTCAGTATTCCATCTTACAATTATGTTTATAACAAAGTAGTTACATTATATATTAAACATAATACATAATACGTAATACATAGTACATAATACGTAATACATAATACATAATACATAGTACATAATACATAATACATATTACTTAATACCTAATATATAACACATAATACATTATGCATTATAAATTATGCATTATGTATTAGAAATTATACGTTATACGTTATATATTATACGTTATACATTATATATTATACATAGTTATACATTATAGGCCTACATTATACGTTGCAAGATAGAATAAGGAATGAGGATATTAAAGCAGAACTCAAAGTAAACAACATAAATAAAATTATTTCAACCTATAGAAGACAATGTTGGGATCATTTACAAAGGACGGCAGAGGGTCGGTTGCTGAAAGCGGCACTGAAGTATAAAGCGGCATTGATAAAAGAGGCTTGGGTCGTCCGAGGATAAGATGGGTAACGGAACAGGTTTATATAACCAAATCCTTGAAGAGAAGAAGAAGAAGAAGGACAAAGTAGTTACGAAGAAAGACTATAACCACAGTCTACTATAGGCTTGCGTTTACAGCTTCTACTCGATTTTGAAATAAAGGTAATGTGTATTTTTCTAGTGGTTATTTATGAACGATTCATCCGTCTGGCATTTTTCTGTGTCTGTATCTGGTTGTTTCATTGGTAAACTTTTATTTTTTTTTACTACATAATATTATTTGTCTTAAAAGTATTAAAGATACTTTAGACACGTAGGCTTTCACGGCCGGTGTCACTATAATTAATTAAAACTTCCGGGCTGAAAGGCCGTGGTCGAATGCTTGATGTAAAATCGCTAGACGTTTCGGCCACACCACCGGTGGCCATCTTTAGTAGCAAAGAATGTTCGTAATAGATGGTATGCCGAACAATTCGCCCAGTGAAATGGGAACAAGCAACAGTGAGAGACGGCAACGCTTTTTCTATTTATAACTTTTTGGTGAGGTGAAAGCATCTCCTTAAATAGTGTCTGGCATGGTTTATTTTCCACGGCCAATCAGAGTGGAGAATGATGAGCCGGCTTCTGATTGGTTCGCGTTATACACCTAAAGCGGCCAAAAAGTTATAAATAGAAACAGCGTTGCCGTCTCTCACTGTTGCTTGATCCCATTTCACTGGGCGAATTGTTCGGCATACCTTCTATTACGAACATTCTTTGCTACTGAAGATGGCCACCGGTGGTGTGGCCGAAACGTCTAGCGATTTTACATCAAGCATTCGACCACGGGCTTTCAGGCCGGAAGTTTTAATTAATTATACTTTAGACACGTTTGCTTTAACTTTAATACACCAAATATATTAATTATGTGTGTTGTCATGGATACGTAAAAAATAGGATGCGATTTTGATGTTCCTAGTTTATGGGGCGTCCGTCATCGCGACACACACACACACACACACACACACACACAAACACACAAACACTAGAAACACAAACGCAGACAACAAAGAAAACATCCGGAGCAGTACGGATAAATGAAAGACAAGGACAACAGTTACAGTTTGGAACATGTATCATCATGTTGACCTGCTACACTGTCAAAAGCATCCTAAGACAAGTTTCATCTGAAGTAATTGTTACTCAGTTCAAATAAAATCTATACTTGAATACCTTCCTCACTTAAACTACCTGGAATTATTTAGTGAAGTCACGTTTGAAGACTATAACAATGTACTCGTACAGTACACTGTTGACACCATATAGCACCACCATCAGTTCAAACCAGCTGCTAAAAGTATTCCTCAAACCTTGTGCTAAAGAGTCAAAACATCTGAGACGTCAACAGATGCTGAACTATTTTACAATGAGTAATCAAAATTTCATCTACCAAGAAGATAAAAAAACTGTTTTACCTATACCTCATATTACAAATGCAGTAAAAAGTGAATTGAAAGGACCAAATATACTTTAAAAATTCTAAGAACCATAGAAACTACTTTCGAAATTACCGTCAGTCTGTTTGAATTTTTTGGCAGTAAAGGAAACGATGAATGGATTCGGTTTACAAGGTGCCGTAAGTTACTTTCTAATCGTCTTCTTGAACACATATTTTTTTTAAATTTTAAACTATTACATTTATATGGAATTTGATAAACACATATGGATACAATATTTTACACCATAGTCTTCTTCTGTTACACAAATAAATCTTAATGTTTCCATTATCAAAGTTTATGCTATGTCACCGGCCAGCAAACATTAAATTATAACAATTATTAATTGAAAAGGAGGTAATTCGCGTATTCAAAACTACACAGTAAATAATATGTAAACAGTGACTTTCAATAAAAAGAAATATTGCACCCACAACTTAGAAAATACGGTTGAACTG
Organism: Magicicada septendecula; assembly: GCA_034769895.1. Classification (NCBI taxonomy): domain Eukaryota; kingdom Metazoa; phylum Arthropoda; class Insecta; order Hemiptera; family Cicadidae; genus Magicicada; species Magicicada septendecula. The sequence continues at coordinate 139,068,408 of CM068369.1, read as the reverse complement.
TACGAAAAGTAAAGATGGTTTTTGTAACTTTTGTTGTCAAGAATCAAATGTTTGGGAAAGCAGAAAAGAGACTAGTAGCGTTCGGAAAGCACGTAGATCAGGTAGAACCACATTAAAAATTTGATTTCATTTTTTTTTTGTAATTATGAGAAAAATAGGTACCTTGCTTGCTCGCAAGGAAAGGTAAAATATTTTTTACTGTGTAAAATCAGATAATAAAAAAATCTGTACGTAAATACTTAATCATGTGTAGATGCTTATTAAAATGTGACTGCATTTAGTATAATAAAATTGATTAGTACTTCCTGGGATTTTGTGCTACGCTTTGAAATATGTTTCTACTAAAGCGAGGGTTAGAAACAACACTTTATAATTTCCTTTAAATTATTTTTTCGTTTCTAATAAAACACTCTTTACTTGTTTCCTTGATTAGATATTAAACAGAATATTTAATAACTTCAAGAATACCGTCACAGAGTGCATACCGTATTAGTTCTGTACAATCGAATATAATCCAGCCTAATCAAATATTTAATAAACTTTGAAAACATTTACAAACAAATTAAAAACACTCATTTACTACAAACTAAAACTACTACTACTACTACTACTACTACTACTACTACTACTACTACTACTACTACTACTACTACTACTACTACTACTACTACTACTGCTACTACTACTACTACTACTACTAATACTACAACAACAACATCAACAACTACTACTATTAATACTACTATTACTACTACTACTACTACTACTACTACTACTACTACTACTACTACTACTACTACTACTACTACTATTACTACTGCTACTACTACTACTACTACTACTACTACTACTACTACTACTACTACTACTACTACTACTACTACTACTACTACTACTATCAATATTAACGTGAAATTTTGTACTGAAAATAAAAATGATTGCGGTTTTTTAGGGTACTCTATTAAAATCCAAAATTTAACAGAGGGTTCGTGTTGCCTGCTTGTTTGATTCGTATACAATTTTTTACAGATATTACCTTAAAAATCTTCATATTACATAATTTTTACAATAAAAAATGTTGAATTTGTGGTATGAAATACAAAACTATGAGAGCCTTTATGAGAAAATAAAATGTATTCTACACAGCAATTGTGGTATCTCACGCCTGCTAAATGCAATTCTGGTTGTATTGTAGTAACAATACCTCACCACCTGTCACAAAGGTTGACGCTGGGTTGTTGCAGCACTGAAGCTTATATGTTGTACAGATATCCAGGGTAAAACTGATTTAGTTCAATACGGTACCTACGTGGGAAAAATATATTTTCACTCTATGGTTTTGTTACCGAATTTTACTGCGGACAGTCTGTGTACAGCTCATTTCATGGAATTACTTTTTTTAAATTTCTCCAAAATTATCTTTGTTTTACTGTATTTAATTAATATTTGTTTGTTTCACTTTGTATCTCGATAAATACGTACAGTATAACCGAATTTAATGTTACCACTTGAGTAACTTGTATCTGGCAATAATATCATATTGTGAATAATAATTGTCGAACGTCGCAACATTCCATTACATCTGTTGCCACTGTATTTTCAGAAAGTTTTTCGTGACGGTTCAGAAGTACACATGTTTCTTACGCTTCCCTAGCACTGTTTTGATTAGGCCTACTTGCTGTCAGTAGTCAAGCTGAAAACAAATTAACTCATATTTTTATTGCAGTATAAATATGAGTTTTACATAATTTAAAATGGTAACTAATATATTTCAAATAGTTACTATTTATAGTGCACACAAAAGTTAATCTTACAACATAATTTGTCATCGCGAAATTCTATAACGTATACATGAATCTTTAATCCTAAATAATTTAATATACTACTCATACGTTGTGAGTAATATTAGTTTTATCGGCGTTACTTAGAAACCTTTTATTGAATTAAATCGTTTTGAAGTGAATAAGAAGTAAAAATTACCCCAATACATGCAAAGTGAATACACTAATTTGTCATCCCTGCTATCCATTTCCTGGTATCGGAATTTCAGTAAAATCTTTGATTAAACAACTTTAATTATGCTTACAATTTATTTTGTAATAAATATTTTGTACTAAATATTCTGTAGTATAAGAGGAAAGTCAGATTTTGTACAATATTAAATTGTAAGCATAACTAAAGTTGTTTAATCAAAGATTTTACTGAAATTCCGATACGAGGAAATGGATAGCAGGGATGACAAATTAGTGTATTCATTTTGGATGTATTGGGGTAATTTTTACTTCTTATTCACTTCAAAAACGATTAAATTCAATAAAAGGTTTCTAAGTAACGCCGATAAAACTAATATTACTTACAACGTATGAGTAATATATTAAATTACTTAGAATTAAAGATTTACGTATACGTTATAGAATTTCGCGATGACAAATTTTGTTGTAAGTTTAACTTTTGTTTAATATAAAGTTTAATAAAATGTTCAATAAGAAGTTACTTCGTTCTATTCTATGCTTTGGCTGAAAGATGAAAGTTGAATGTTGCATATACAGTTTGTATCAGACCATAGTCTTCAGACGTATGGTTACTGAAGAATAGTCATACGTGCGCGTACATACGATCACACAAGTGGCAACGGTCTCTGCTCACAAGGAAACTATTCTAACAGTCAGAGAATTTATAGGTTTTAAAGTCTTTAAATTACGAGAGAATAAATATTTACAAATCACTTTAAACAATGTTCCGTGGTTTCCAAGATAATATTTTATGTTAAATAAACAACGCCTTTAAATAAATAAGTTTTCTGAACAGGAAAAGAATGAGGAGGTGTGTAGAAGCTTTAGGCCTACTACCTGAATATAAAAGAACACAAAATTAAATCACAAGCAACCGTGGGAAAGATATATGCAGCTAGTATCAAAAAAGGTGTGCATGTTCAAGGTTACTAACGTAGAAAGGTGTAAACATTTACTAAAGTAAACATCTGTTACCTGATTCGATGTATCTACAAAAATAGTGTGAGGTCCATGTATGACGATATTTATTTCCTAAAGTTTTGTTTGGACAGCCTTAGTTGGAATTCTACATAAGGCAATGCGTCTGGCAGATATTGTTTGGTGAACGGATCATTTCAAATTTTTGAATATTTTAATCACTTAGAGATATAGAAGTAATGTGCATAAATCGTACTGACTGGTATAAATAAAATGCATAATGTACGTGCTGCTAAGTTCACTGCAGTGTATGGCGAAGGATCAATATGTTTTGGCGGTGTACTTTTCCTTTATTGCCTACACACTGTTAATTATTACTACTGATTGTCACTACTGAACACATTATGCAATTTTCGAAAAAAACATGCTATAAGACAAAACAGAACACACTTTAGTCACAAAGATTAATTTACAAGTATGTTAGTATGTTACAATTATGCTAAAAATACTTTATTTACAGGCATTATCTTTATGTTTTGCTTATTGCTTTTAGTTTTAAATTTGATAATACTAAACTATTACAATGCAATTTATGTTATCATTAAAAATCAAACAACCTTGATTGCATTTGTCTGTAAAAAAAACTTATGAGAAAACTAAGATTCCTATTATGAATTGGGATTGGTAACATGTTTTTAATAAAAGTGTAAAATTTTATAGAATCGTTAAAAGAAATGGTGAAAAATCTACATCAGTGGTTAGGAATAATATTGTCTTCTTCTTCTGTTCTTTGTCCCTCAGTATAAACCTACCGTTTAACCATTACACCAGATGACAGCGCTTGCTTACCAACTTACCCATGTCTCACTATCATACAGGAATGTGGGGACAGTCACAGTTTTGTACAATGTTTTGGGTATCCTGCCGTATTTTATTGTTTAGGTACTAATGAACTGTTCTACACATGAGTCTAAATTGTTTTTGCTAGTCTGTTCCCATTTAGTTTATCAATATGCTAATGCCATTCTTCTCGTATCTTTACTATATAGATTTTTACAATTTTTTGTCTATCACTGAATCGTCTTTTGCCCCCAATGTGTCTATCAGCTTTTCCGCATATATTCCTTAATACCTTCAATCGCGATAAGTCTGGCGTCAGTTTTGTTTTCAATGCCTCCCTACTCGTCTCTCCAACGTACGGACGTTTGGGAATATATTTAAAATATACTCAAATCATAGATATCTTGAACCCAGAGACACTAATTAGCAGCAATAAATTAAAAGTTACTTTAGTAAGAACAATAATTAATTAGGACTATTTTTTCATTCTATGAATTGTACTGAAATTACGGATATTAAACTAAAAAAGCGCTCTACGAGAAACTGTAACAAAATATTCAGCACGGCGCAACGTAAATGAGTCAGACAGCTGCACCAGACTCTCAGTGTAACTAATCTCTGTGACGTAATACGTTCTTATGCTGGACAGTAATTAGTCGCTGAATGAGAGGAGCAGTCGCACGCAGATGTTACTTAACTGAACGAGACAATATAGTAGACTTCACGTTGATATTTGTAGGAATATAACGTGTTTCTTGATTGTAATTATCAACAAAACGCTCAGAAACAGACTTAGATATTACGTTCCAACTAGGTAAAGAGATTTATTTGTATGCGCAGAATCGACGGTATAACCGTACTTGTGAGGATATACATGCAAATGTTTTAAATAAAGAAAACTGTTGAAAATAATACCAACAAAAATATTGTTGGTTTATTATTAATTTGCAATTTAAATACTTGTAGGCCTAACCACTGTTTTAATTTTCTCGGCATTCCTATCTAGTTCATATTTTCTGAAATACTGTATCCAGAATTCATAACACACAATTCATAGTATCGTTTTACTTAACACAAGCTTATAAAAGTTCATATCTAATCTACTTTCTTACCCGATTGTAATGTTGTTATTTCCCTGATTTTACTGCCGTTTGCAATACGAGATTGCTTAATATGTTCGTAACTTGGGCATTAGTTGCTGTGTTGTGGTTACGTGTGCATTTCATGTCGAAGTCGATGTAAGATGGAAACGTGCAAAAGTACTGAGTTAACAGAATTGATAAATGTTTCCTGCGTATCATTTGATTAATGTTGGCGTGACAATGCGAGCGGTAAATAATGCGCCACTGAGTGTGGATAGGTGAAACCACCCACAGACAGACGTCTTGCTTTGTCAGCTCTATGTCCAGTCTGTTGAATACTTCAAAAAATCTTACTCAGTAATCTGAGAACCTCATAAACTCTTACTAAGCAACGCTTTGTGTCGCACTGTTGTATGTACGGCGCTGAACATAAATTTGAGAGTCAATCCAAACAGAGCCCATCTATGAAAGCTCTTGTCTCTGTGAGAACCTGGATTTATATAATACAAAGTTTTTTAAGCTTATTCAAAAAGACGGTTAAAAGTTGTTTTAAGTAGCGAATCACGCTTATTTCAGCACTTATTAAATTAATGATTTATATGACTGAAGTTTTTCTAAAACATTTCCAAAACGTGACCCTATATGACACAAATACATTCTATATGGTAAGCATATATAAAGAAAACTTTACAGGTAGTCTGAATAACAGTTACTATCTGTAAACTATAGTACAAATATTTACGTACAAACGAAAAAAGTATGCTTTCATGGAAATGTCTCACCACAAACCTTTTATTAGGCCTACTAGTGAGATGGACTTCTGCCTTTACTGCTTTTATATTTAAAATCGACCCTTTCGGCTAAATGTAGCCGTCTTCAGGCAAAACAAAACTAAATCACGACAATAATATAAACAATATTCTGTTCCACAACCGCCATGAGGTCAAAACACGCTAAACCGTTTGCATAATACAAAGGTAACAAAAAAATAAAAATAAATAAAACTTACTAAACATGAAATCTATAAGATATCACACACACACACACACACACACACACACACACACACACACACACACACACACACACACACACACACACACACACACACACACACACACACACACACACACACACACACACACACACACACACACACACACACACACACACACTGAGTAAACAACACAAGACGCACAAAAAGTCACATGAACCCGCACGCCTAAGGTCAACCGCAAATAATGAAAACGTGCGGTTGTGCACCATGTCTTATAGATTTCATGGTTGGTAACGTTTATTTATTTATTTTTTTTTTTTGCTTATTACCTATATGTTGTGTGAATACTTTAAAATGTTTTTACTCTCTGTCTGTTGCGCGACACATTATTGTTTATATTTTTGTAATGTTTTAGTTTTATTTTGCTTGAAGACGGCTACCGATTTGTTTTGTAGCCGAAACGTCACTTTTCAATAAAAAAGCAGTGATGGAAGAAGTTCGTCTCACTAGTAGGCATAATGTAAACAACCCATCGCTGACGTCTTTTAAACAATCTTTTAAATATTATACAATCTCTTAACTCGCCATGCGATGTCCTTTGAAGCTGATAGCATAACGGGTGGAATATTAGAGGGAATATTAGATGCACTATTAGAGGGAAAAGAGGAATCCTGTTCAATACAAAATTGCACATCAGTTTTCTCACTCATCGTGACAGCGTAAATTAAGCATAATGGGTCCGAGACAATTTTCTTTTTGTATTAATTCGGACGACGAGTGCAAAGGTAAAAGCTGTTAATATCACACAGATTGCGATTGCTTCCATAAATGTATCACTGCACTACACACTACAGCACAATCGCACATCGGTACCAGCCACCAAGTGTAATTCTTAAATATATGTCTGCGCAACTATACTTATTAAATTACTCCTTTCTCTTACGCAGAGCTGTAGACTTAGAGTACGAATTAATGTAAATTAGTAAAATAATATTAGTAGGTTTTATCTAACTTAGATAATTTTTGTTCATCTTTATTTATAAATTGAAACACTTTTTGCTACACCTGTTTCTTGATGTATATGTATATACATGGTGTACGCTTTCTGACAACTCTTAGCCTGCATAATATTGTTAACAACTGTTCATCATATATTTTCTATGCTAAATATTTACGTACATACCGCCCTGTGCAAATATGCAAATATATGTATTGTTGCAATATATATGTGTGTGTGTGTGTGTGTGTGTGTGTGTGTGTGTGTGTGTGTGTGTGTGTGTGTGTGTGTGTGTGTGTGTGTGTGTGTGTGTGTGTTTAATATTTATAATCACTTTACCTCAAGATATTTTCTCCTTATTTGGAACATGTTTCGGGTACCATCTTGTACCCATCCTCAGCCTTCCGGATTTTGCGTCTGGTGAAGTACATATGTGTTGGTTGGTTATTATTGTGGTTTCCTGTTGGTTTCTGGTACTTTAAGTTGATTTTATTGTGTGTGATTGTGGTGTATGTGTTAGTATTTTATGTATTTTTGATGTTCAGGGCTTTGAAAATTGTGTCATGTATTGTATTGATTTGTATTTGTTCAGGTATTAGTTTGTTTTGTGTTTTATGTTTGTATATTTGTAAATTTTCCCAAATGTTCATTATGGTGCCTTTGTGTGGTATGTGTTTTATTAGTGTCATGTTGGTTATGTTTGGGAATTCATGTCCAGTGTTTATTGCATGTGTGGCTAAATTAGACTTGTATATTTCTGGTTTTCGTATGCGTTTAGGTGTTCAAAATAAAGTTTTTTCAGTTGATTTTTTGTTTGTCCTATGTAACATTTATTGCAATCTTGGCATTCAATTTTGAATATTCCATTAGTTGCTCTTTATCATTGTTGTGTGTGTTATTTAGTTTGTATAGATTATTTTTGTTAGTTTTGTATGTTATTTTAATTTCTGTGTTCTTAAACAGTTTTGTTAGCTTTGTTATTTTATTATTTATGTATGTGAATGTGGCCCATTTTTTATTGTTGTTATTATTTTTGTTTTGTTCATTTTGATTAATTCTTAATTGTTCAGTTTTTATTTTATATTTGATTTTATTTTCTATTTTGTTTACAGTGTTTTTATTATATCCATTTTTACAAGCAATTTGGAATATTATATTTCTTTCTTTGTCTGTTTCTTGTTTGTTTAGGGGTATTTTGTACATTCTGTTAAATAGTGAATAGAATGGTGCCATTTTAAGTTGTGGTGGGTGGTCAGAATGGTTAGGTATAATGATGTTAGTGGAAGTTGGTTTTCTGTATATTGCATATTGTAGGTGGTTATTGTCTCTTTTGATGGTTATGTCTAAATAGTTGATTTTGTTGTGATTTTCTTTTTCTTCTGTGAATTGTATTTTTGGATGTATGTTATTGATTTGTTTTAATATGTTATCTGCATTTGTATTTTTGTTACTATATATATATATATATATATATATATATATATATATATATAGAGCCCATCATCTACATATCTTATCCAGATGCCATTTGGACCAAAGGATTTTATAATATTTTGTATTTTAGTGTCTACATGTTGTAAGAATATTTCTGCTATTATGCTAGATAAAGGAGATCCCCATTGCGAATCCTTCTTGTTGTTGATAAATTTTGCTATTGAATTCAGAGTAGTTTTGTTTTAGTATTAGTTGGAGGCTATTTTTTTATTTTGATTTTTTTATTTTTCTGTTAGGTCTTTATTTAATTGTATGCAATCGTTATTGTTGATGAAGTCTTCAGTTTTTCTGATGTAGTCTGTTTTGTCAATAATTACTGTTGCCTGGCTTTTGTCTCCTTCTGTTATGATTAAATTGTTGGTATTTACTTTATTTTTAATTTCTTTTATTGTCTTGTTATCCTGCTTTTGTTTAGATTTTTTTATTTCACTTTATTTTTTTTTAATTATATATGTTGTTTGTATCGTTAATATGTGTTGAGTAATAATCAGTACAGATCAACAAGAATAAGACCCATGTTAGTCAGCAAGAATCATTTTAACATGAATCAGAAGAACATATAACAGAAGAAACATTAACAACTTAGACGGCGCCAGGAGACGTTAAATTATAGTGACGGTCATAAACTATTCTCTACTTAATCAATAAAAGGGTGATAGTATACTGAAAGACTACACAGTATATATTGTAAGAGTTAATATAGAAAAGAATGTGACTATCACAGAAAGAGTATAAATGAATAAAGAATAAATGAATACCGTAAGAACGGTAAATTGCAACTTTTGATGACAAGAATCAATTACTTAAATATGAAAAAAACCTCATGCCCTCAAAACTGCATGCAGATTAAGGAAAGCAAATGTAAAGTCTTGGCTTTTTACGCTTTGTGTATACGATAGAAAACATAAGACCCTCTTTCTTAGCAGGAAATGGTAAACTTGTGTACAACCAAATAACAAAATCTGTTGAAAAATACTTACAATTTTATATGTAGGGCTACATAGCAAATTTGGGCACGTACATTGGTTTTAATTAACTAGTGCTCTCTGACATCTCCTAATGGCTCAAAAAGAATGTTTTCAATAATTCAGTAATTCAAGATAACACCTTGTAATTTTATTTAAAATCTTATTCTCTTGTTAAGGAACATTCTTGTGCTTGCTTGGTGCTTCTATCACATACAAAATTTAATATTCACCATATTTAACAATACCGGAACAAATTACATTTTGCAAGACTTTTTTTACAATCTAAAGGTTTTGTAGCAAATCAAATCATTTATAAATAGAAGAAATGTAAAGCTCTCTCGTTACTTATAAAATCCGTCAGTAAATCAAGTTAATTTTTAATTAACACAAAGTTAATTACAAAATTAAAGATACAGGATCCCATCACCAGTATAGACACGCGTGCCAAGTGTTACTGAAATCGGTTGATGAGTTCAAAAATTATTGTGAGACATTCCTAAAATGGACAGACAGGCAGACAGGGAAATGACAATCGTTCGTGTTAATACTAAGAATTAGCTTCGCTTGTTCAGTAACTAGTACGCTTCACTGAGCTGCATACCTCGAGCATTAGACACGCTTAAAAGATGTACATTTATTATTAAGCATACATAAATTTCGATGTTAGATAATTTTTTAATTGTCGAAAATTACATAATCCCAATTACTATGCTATTCCCTTAGTAACACTTGTAAATCACGGAATATTACAATAAATACTAAGAATTTGAAACATCCAGATTTGAGTTACAATTTATTGTAGTCTAACACTCAGATAAAGTTTGACAATTTTTTAAAATTGTTATATCTTTACTGAGTCCTAGGGACCCAAAATTTTGAAACTCCCAAAACGTAACACTACATTCAGATTTCACTTAATATTTTATTTCTTTCTTCATATATAAATTTTAGAGATTGTATCAAATTTTTCACAAACTTTTCAGGCCTTGGCGTTTAAGAATTTGAAAATTTTCAGAAATAAACACTCAATAGAGATCGTGGTTAAATTCCCGTTCAATTAAATTGGAAACGTTTTATTAAAGATAAAGAACGTTACAATTGTTTAATGCCTTTACTCAATCGCAAACTGTAATGGAATATTTTATTTTGACTGCTGGTTAGGTGCTTATACAACATATTACAAATGTTATATTTTACTTTTTAAAAATCAAATTCTTTAAGTTATACAAATGGTGTTAATAAATATAAAACTACCAGAATTTATGAGAAAAATTTGTTGTACACAATTGTATCTTACGCCCGCAGAAGGCAAGTCTTGTTGTAAAACCGTAACAATACACCGGTTCCATTCACAAACTCCAAAGCTGAGATGTGGCAGCACGCTTTATTGACACTGTGAGGGAGGAAATTCAGGCAAAATGTACTTAACAGAAACGCTACGTGGACGAGCTAAACTGCGAACTCGGTTTCGTTACCGACTTGTTTCTCCACAGAGCCTTGTGTGTATCTACCATCCTTTTATTAATTTAATAGAATAGAGTTTTTTAAATTGTCTATAGGAAATTACACTTAACATTATAAATAATTCGGCAGTTAATTTTATATTGTTTTATGATAATTGCGTTTAGCTAAGCTTTTATTAATAACACCACAGGTAGACTGTATAATCTATCATGCTGTTAAAGAGTCAGCATGATGTTAAATCTACTCAAATGATATTTTATTGCTAGCGAAGTTTTTAAAAGCTTATAAAATATTGTTTATTTTTTTTTATTACGTCTCTAATCAAAAGATTATAATTTCCATGATAAGAAATATAAAGAACCTTACTATATATATTTTCTTTTAAGCAAATATATCAAAAAGGTTGTTTTTCACATTTTAACTTCTAAATTTTTATTTCTGAGTATCTCCATTTCTATTATAATTTATTCTAAATTGTTTGTAAACATTAAAATGTCTTAAAGGTAAATAAACTAGTGAACAAACTATGTCCTTTGATTTTCCTTGTAACATTTGAATCTAGGCCCTAATGTTTTTAAGAGAGGATTCTAAAATGATACTTACTTCCCCAACCAACAACCAACTGCGTATGTTAATTTCCATTATACTAAAGTGAAGTAAATATTTTAACAACATTCTTCGACAAATTATTTTAAGAAATTAAACTGTCACAGATAAACCTTTTACATCTTGTTTTGTCTTATTTTATTCACGTGAGTTTTTCATATGATTTGACTATAACTCTAACACACGAAGATTTTTCCAGCTGTTCTCATCTGGTACAATCATAATCTGTTGCTATATTACATTGGTCAATGTAAAATTATGTATGAACTGAAAACAGTTTTTCCTGTAAATGTAACAATGCATATTCCGTTTTATGAACGTGTAAAAGCATCTTAAATTTCGTCAAACAAAATTAAAGAAATGTTGATCTTGCTCCATAGTTATATGCATAGCAGTAAAGTTTTAAGTTGTATAGGGACGCCCTACCATCTGTGAAAGCAGACGGTACGGTAACTATTAAAATTGTCAAATCAGAGAAAAATTAATTAAATAGAATTTCCCAAAAAGTCTACCTTAGGTAATACCCTTTTTATTTCTTATTTCCAACTGTAAACATTTCCAAACTTAGCACGTTCTTCCCCTTTAAGAAGTAGGGACGAATATAGTTATGCGCTATACTTTACATCACCAAAACATTCTGCTTCCTTAATACAGACAGTTGGTCTAGATTATCAAAAGCTTCACTAAAATCTAAAATAAGCTCACAAAGTAACCTTTAACGACAGAGTAAGTTTCCATAATAAATTATAATAAGTTCCATTTTTAAAGTCTTAAAGCCAAACTGTTTGTTGTAAAGAATATTATTGTTCTCTTCTTCTTCTATCAGGAACTAAGCAAATCGCTTGTTCCGGTCCCAAAAGAATCTATTCACTTTACCAACGCTTAGTAGGTCTTCCCATAATTCGCTGTCCATCAGGCTAGTATTGCCAAATTTCTAGAAGCAACCTGCCATGTGGCATGCTATTCAGATGCGCAATCCATTTCTCGTTGTTCTTTAAAATTGTTATTATTATTATAATTGTTAATAATCTAAAAATAATGCTAACATAGTTTTGATAAATTTATTTCTGAAGCAACTTGGACAGTACCAAGTTTAATAAAATTGTTCTGAAATGTCAAATTTCATTATAATGCGATTCATAGAAATTTTATTCCACTCAGTAAAACATTTGTGACACATACAACAACTTTTAAATAAACTGAAAAATTATAAAAAGTAAAAAAATTACTGATTTTGAGTTAAAAAATAAATGTTTATAGCATTTACAAGATAACTGGAACGATTTATCGTATAAAAACGTGTTCAACAAACTGGTATTTCTTAACAAGAAAGAACTTCTAACCTACAAATGTGTAGAAACTCAGAAAAAAACTAGTTGAGTATCAGTGATGAGTATCCATGAGTATTAATAGAGCAAATACGTGAATAATTTAATTGAACATAACACTCTAAACTATCATAATAGAAATGTCAAATAATGTAACTGCAAGTAAATGAATACAGTTGTTTCATTTGTTCCACAGAAAAGGATATGAAACAAATTTTTATGTTAGTTTCATACAATCTCAGCATACTATTATCCAACTCCTTTGTACGAAGAATGTATTCTCAAATAAAAATAAAAGAGTTTAAAACGATACACAAGTGCAGACTTCAATTTATAAAATTGGAATTCTGTAAATCTGAATTGTCTAATAGAGTAGTTTACCAACACATTAGAGAAAATACTAGTATTCTTGCACAAATGATATCTCCTACAGTCAAATTAAGAATTTAAAAATTAATATTACATTATTAATTTACTTCAAAATAATTAATAATTTATTATTATTTCAAAATAATATTTACATTTAGTCATTGTATGATTAATAAACTGTACCAGGAAAATGTGTGTTTTTTTAGTTATATGCAATATAGTTACAATTGCTAGAGAACAGTTTTTCAGGTATACAGGTCAATCCCAACACATAGCTAATACAATAATATTTGCGGAACATCAAGTTATAATAGAAGACACTAAGGAAAAATACAGTATTATCTGTCTATAAACTTTATCGGCAGAGTTCCCTTTACAGTATCAAAATATCTTTGTTAAAAACTGAATGCTGACATTTTCTAGGAAATATCTTATAAGGACTCAAATTGTCAAAAATATTATTTTATAAAGTTTTTACATTTTCAGTACTTGGGCTGCGAAATTTTTTCGAAGATAACAGAGATATTAGCAACAAAATTAATAAATTCAACGGATGTATAGTACAGATACAAATCGTCGTAAGAACAAAACATCAAAACACACCCAGCTGAAAGGTATAAGGTGATAGGAGTTTCCACACTTCTGTAAGGTTCAGAATGTTGAGCACCTCCAAAAAGAGATCTAAAACGGATGGAGTCATCAAAAATAAAGTCCCTTAGGTCAGTGAAAATATGTATTACGCAAGATAAGATACGAAACGCAACCATTAGAAAGGAATTAAACATTAAATTTGTTGCAACTACAGGCAGAAGTGTATAAAAAAAGTGGAAAGAACGTGTATTCAAAATGCAAAAATGTATTCAAAAACAAGCCGTGAAATATCGCCTGATATGTAGAAGAAGGGAGAAAAACCACAGATTAGGACGGTGAAGCCGCAACAGGCAGAACTGCATAACCCTGGAAGGGCAAGAGAAGTTTTCCTATTGCCGTTACTGAGTTTTGATAGGAAAAGATAATATTTGTTTTGTCGTTAAACAACCGTTATAAAAATAATATATCTGTCTCGTCTTCCTGGTCTAGATAAACAACGAAGGACACACAAACACACACACACACAACCTGTCTTTTGCTCATTGTTGGTAAGTTACGCCCAACAAGACTGGATTCACATTCGTCTTTGGCCACACTAGTTGAAACCCAAAGTTACCTGAGAAACCACTGTCTTGCAAAACGTCTGGTTTCCTTGGTCCTTACTATTATGGTGATGGTTTTAATAATTAACTCGCTACCTCAAACAACATGACGCGACAGAATTCATAAATTGTGTTCTAAACGCAATAAATCTGTAGTTTTCTCCGTGATATCTTCACATGTTTCCTTGTTTTTCTAAATTATCCTCATCGTCCCCTACACAGCAGTTATACTATACAAACGAGTTTTCGGTTTTCCACACACTCTAAACAATCTTGTAGTAGCACTTCACATTGGTGGTCTTGACGTTCGGCATGTCTGGGATGCCACAAGGCAGCGAGTTAGCACGGCATCGGATACCATTGCATGCCTAATCGTTGACAAAGAGAACCCATGCGATTCAGGCCTCTGTCCTTCCCTGCCTACGTTTCTGTAAAATATTCAGTTAGGGTATTCTCTGCTTGCATATCAAGCTAACCGCTACCGATTTAAAGTCATTTATGATACGAAAAGGGCTTATGTAAAAAGTGATATTAATAGTATTCACAATGTGAATTGCCTTACAACGAGTCCACTTCGTTTTACGAATCGTCATACAGAACACGTTTCTCTCCTATTCACAACTTTCGAGAGGAGTCTCATAAAGCGTTCGAAAGCCCAGTCCTGCAAGTCAGACAGTTTCACAGGGTATCATGTGTACAAATTATTTTTATATAAATGTTGTGGTAAACGGTGATTTAATTTCAAAACGATTAGCAGTTTAACGAGAAGGTCACGCATACATATTCACCTGCGATACGTTTATATGATAGCCAGATGGTGCGGAAAGTTTATGGAGGAAGACCAATTTACCATTGATTATTGGAACAGCGTGGACATAACTCTCTGTGACAGACTGAAGTAAATCGTCAAAACCCAGAAGTGACGACTGAATCCCGCAAAAGATTTGAAAATTATCGAAACTGGTGTATCAGCAGCGCCAGTTTACTGTCCCATCGTGACGATCTGTAAAAGCAACGGCATTGTGAAAATTATAAAACATGATAAATAATAAGCAAAGGTCAAACAGTTATTTTTACAACAATCTATGAAACGAAGCGCAAATTTTTCAAATAAAAATCTACTTTATACAATTCTTAACAAGATAAGAAAGTGTATGTGAGACTGAGGAACTGTTTCGAAACATGGAAAAATCCGACTTGTTTAATAGAGCGTACCTTTGACGCCAAAAAGCTCAGTTATCACAGTTTTCTAACAATTAGTATAATCGGACGATGTAAAAGTTGTCGTTCTATATGAGTAAGATTTATGAGTTTCACGCAGTGTGAAACATGGGCTATTCCACAAAAATCAGACAATGTTCGTATACCCATAATACCGTCTTGTCATTTTTGTCGTTTTAATATGGGTATAAATGTTTAAAACATCAAAATATATGCTGATTGATTGCAGGAATTTTAGAAATATGGGAGATACAAAAATTATTGCCTTCAGTGTTTGTTAAACTTTTTAAATTTGTTAAATTTGTTAAATTTGTTAAATTTGTTAAATTGCAGATACTGTTTCGTTAACACACCGAACGCTTAAGACGTTGACTAAATAACATTAATTTTATTTTACTGCTTACATTATGTACTACTTAAAAACGCTTCAATTTTTAATAACTTTTAATCACTTAGAGATGTAGCAATAATGTATATCGATCTTACTGACATGTATAAAACATTCATAATGGATGTGTTGCCAAGTTCACTGCAGCGTATGGCTTACGATCAATACGTTTTGACCATGAACTCTTATATTTCATTGTCTACGCACTAAGTTGCAACTACTCTACATTGTGTAGTTGAGTGAAATGCATGACATAATAAATTTAGATAAGTAATACTTAATTTATTTCAAATTTATCATAATTTGTTGAAGATATCTTACATATCAGCAGTAACCAGCATGCGGCTGAGATGGAACCGCCACAGCCAGTAACGCGTTTATTATGTTTCAGTAACGTAGGAAGACACAGTACATGAGGGTTCACAGATAACGGTAGCTGGTTTGTGCGCCCATATCGTTCCAATGTTATCAGATTGTATCCACACGAGGATATAAAAATTATGGTAATAAATTCTATTGGCGGACCATATGTTCCAAAATTATACAATGGTGTAAGATTGTTTGTACATTACATCACGACAAAATAAAAGTAAAATTTACTGCTGTCTTTGAACAAGAAAGTGTATACTCATAATAGACTATGTGAGTTGCTTAGCTATAGCTACAATTTTCTGGCGTTATTATTCAATATTATGGCTACTTATAAGCTTGATTATTAGTCTGCTGACACACGGGACACTCTGTGGCGCCACTCAGTCGCGTATACCAGCTTCTTTGTGGAGCCACGCAGTGGCACCACTCAATGGCTCCTGTGAATGGGTTCGCTTCAGAGACGCTCCACTCTCCATTCGCTCAGTGATAAACGATTGTTTCATTTAGTTTTTACATCAGTTTCATCATGGACTCTGACGAGAAAGTTCTTCATTTTGTTCTTCTCGTACGTCGGCGACGCCGTCGTAGACAACGTCGATTCTGGATGCACCAGATAACGTCTGAACGGAATATACATGGAACAGTTTTATACACTAATGAGTGAGCTAAAAGCAGACGGTGCGAAATATTTAAACTACTTCAGGATGTTACAAGACACATTTAATCAGCTTCTTAATTTGCTACAATTTCACATACAGAGGCAAAACACAAACATAAGAAGGATGTTATAGGATTGGAAGAAGATCGACCTGTCATACAACCAAGGTCCTCACGGCTTTAGTAATAAGAGAGAAGTTTGCCGAATTCTTTTGTATACAAGAAGGATCAGTGCCATGGCAGGACAGAATGATATATTGACCTTTTTCAGAGAAACTTTGTGTGATACTGTTTCACTGTCGAACCATAGTCCTAATACAAAATATTTTAACAACTTATTTTGTGTCAAAATTTGTTCTTACCTAAAATATATCTCTCAGTGGAAATATATGTTTGAAAATAGAAAGCGTTTCTGTTTATATGAATATTGTTCGTTTGTCACATCTAATTTGTTTCAAAGATTTTGATAGATTATGTTAAGAACTTTACACCCACGTACACTCTCTTTACCTTCCCCCTACCACCCTACATCCCTCTCTCTTTCACACACACACACACACACACACACACACACTAATCGTATTACAGTAGACGAAATATTAATAAATTTGGTGTTGAGTAATCAATTAACTATTGGTTTCCTGTAGGTCAGACCTAAACTTGTCTGCAACTGTAAACTGTCTGCATTGTTCCCAAGATTGTTTTGACTCATATGTGCTCAAGTAGTGTTTGCATAAAACATTGTTGAGACCGTCTCGCCCGAATTCGCTAATATGCTATTATGTAATTTAGAAGTCATTGCTGTTTTTCTTCTGTTGTAATTATGATACTCAACAGTAAACTAATATGGCTAAAGACTGATCTTGCAGGGAGAATACTGTTACACATTTGTTACACTTGAAGGCGCCATGTGGGCTAGATATAAATGTATACGACTGTTGCAGAGAATGATGTTAAATTTTTATATGGTGCAATGTCATACGATACAATAGTTATTAGAGAAAATATTAGATTCATATTTACTCCATTATTCTTGTATTATTATTATATTATTAATAATAATAATTTTTGTGCTACAATATATTTTTATTATTTTTTAATATTACACTGTTTAAATACTGTTAATTTCAATAATTATTATTTGTATATCTGATGCTGTTAATTAAATACTATTAAAACAGTGTTATATTAAAAAAATAATTAAAAATATATTCTTGTATGAAAAGTCTTATTATCATTAATAATAATAGAGAAAATATAAAACTTGTTCAAAACGGAATTGCATGGTACTGAAGTTTTTCCGGATTGCCCAAGCTCTTGCATTATACAAAAATTAGTCATTAGTCAAATACTGCACTTTTTAGACCTTGTGTAGGTATTTTCTTTCTATTTTATTACATACCGTATGCAAAACAACCGGACATGGCTGAGTGGCGTCGCAGAGTGGCCCGTGTGTCAGCAGCCTAAAGAAAGCGTTTCTGTTGTTACAAGCATACGAGAAGGATTTCAAAAACATAAGAAAGGAGATCTTGACTCTTGACTAATACATAATAATCATAATTCCTGTTCCAGAGTTGACTAAGTGTTAGGAATGATGTGGAATGTTAATGAAAGTCGTCTTATAATGTCAACTTGACCTGACGTCATAATTTAACAAGACGTATCAGTGGGTATCAAATGTTCAGGTGTACGTTAGTACGTTAAGACATTCGGTGTTGGCAACCAAATACCTCCTTCCTTTTCTTACTTCTCTTATTCTTCTACATTAAGTCTTAGGTTTAAATTAAAATAGTTGGTCTAACCACTTCGTTTTACGACGGCCAAAGTTCTGATATCCTATCCACTGGTGGTATATGATCTTTAGCAAACAATTATTAATCAACGCTGTACTTGCTCCTGTTAATTCCGCTGGTACTACATAGATTGTTGTTCAAGCTGTATGTATTTAGCTGACTCAAATCAATATTTCAGGCCCTTTCTGTTCTCAAGACATCCAGGACAAAACTCAGAAAACATATTTCCATTGGTTGAAGCTTATTTAAGCACAAGAGATAAGAACAATATTATCTGCAATGTTCAACCAGCGTACACAGCATGAATGATGCAGACTATAATATTAATTATGTTATTATTTTTTTAGCAATTTACTGAGCTTTTAATACAGTTTATAAAAAATAATTTATCTGTCTTTGTTGACCATTGTAACACACTCTAAAATCTACTTCCTCTACAGTGAAATAAATTCATATTTAAAAGTTATTTTTGTTGTATTTATTATTAAGTCTTTACCGATGTAATAGTTTTTCTTTTTAATATTATTTTCCAATATTATACATAAATTATATAAGTTTACTTTGTTATCATGGAACATAACTCTCATAATAGGTAAGCGAATGTGTTATATTTGTGTGAGTATTTATTATAATTAAAGACAGTATTGTTTGACGTAGAATTATTATTATATACATTACTAGAAATTTGCATAAGCCAATAGGACTATCAGGTTGTAGAATATTAAAGTTAACCGTGCACTCAATAACAACTGTTGTAAACAAGATTTGAGTGGTGTTCAGGTAGGTGATTTATCAAGCATATAATAAATATAAAATTAATACTTTTACATTTTACAGTTTATTAAAGTGATATTAAATGCTTAAATATATAATAAATATTAATGATATATGAGAACTGTAGTTTTTCCAATTTGAAACCATGTTATATATTTAAATATTCAATAAATCAAGTTTCCAAATTAGCATTTAAGTGAATCCTTTTAACATTTAGTAATAATAGTTTTACAAGCCTTCCTTGTACACGTACATATTTTGAAAGATGAAATTTAGACGACAGTAGACCTACAACATAATTCTTTATCATACTTATATTTATTGATACTTATACCATTGATTCCCATTTTTTTTAACAGAATAAACAACTCCGTTATTAGGTTAGGCCACGCTTGAGACTAGATACTCTATCATTTAAAAACCACTAAATACAACCATATATTTGCTGTTGTAAATATTCGTGGTTTTCGTTTTGTGAGTCATAGAAATATAATGATTCACAAGAAAAAAGCCGTAACCCTGGAGCAAGTTAATCTCTGTTTGTGGTCACAGTACGTTATCAAATTTTCACACAACACGTGATAGAGCTGTGTGAGTTTCAAATAAAACAATAGGTCGCTTACAAAATCTGGCTGAAGAGGTATTTCATATAAGTTTTAAAATTTGAGAGAATAAACCCACAGTATCAATACAGCAATGACAACTACCGCTACAATCTGCAGTAATGGTCACTTTAGACCCCAAACAATGTCGACTCTAAACGAGATGATAACGCTACATGTTATGTGACAGTCTCTTAAATGTGACAAAACAAAATAAGTATATTCTGTCTGTGGTGAGTAACGTAAAGTGTAAAATAAAGTTCTCTACATACAAAGTTGAAGTTAACGTTAATAAAATTAAAGTCCCTCGTGTATTACATTCTGAAAACCATACGTTAATTAAAGGGGAACTAACCCATCAAATGTGGTAAGATACGTAAAACGCCTAACTCGTTCCGAGAGAACAGAAACTCTAAAGTAGATTTACTTACTTAGAACAAGGAGCCCAACTAAAATTAGATACGAATTAAAGACGCAGTGGAACGCTGTGTAATACAACCGTCGTGTCTCTGTTTGAGTAAGAAAATTAAATAACTCAGTTAATTGTTTCAGCGGAATAATCAAATTGCCTTTCGATATCAAACTGAGATGCAAGTAGCAAAACGTGTGCAGACGACTCCAAGGTTGAAAACCAAAAGTGTTTACGACTAGTAGTACCATTATGATAAATCAATGAATAATCAAAGGCAGTAAAATATGATTTTACCCTTCAATCTTTAATAAGTAGATTATTTTTACTTATCATAGTAGATTATATTAATAAGTATACTAAATATGTTTTTACTTTATTAGGTAATAAATACGTAATAATGCGATGCGTAATAGACATGACCCAAAATATAACGATTTCGGCGAAAGCAAATTACAAATACACATGAAACCAATGTTCCCTATATACGTACATAAGCACTTTTCAGAATGCTGTAAAGGATATCAATAGTTCTAACGCATCCGTATACTACGTCTCTGCCTACCTCGGGAACGTCCTTCATATACGCAGAGAACGAGGTAGGTAGTTAACGAGGAGTTGTTTTACAACGATTAGTGAGCGTTCCGTGTAGAGGACGTTGTCAAAGCTTTTCATTTTAACGTTGTACATTAAATGTGACATTTTTTTCTTGTTATTACTTGTAACTGGCGCTTAACAGATACTGTATTCACATTATTGTTTTCTAATTTATACTTGTTATTAATATTTTATTATTATTTATTATCATCATCATCTTTACAATACAACATAGGCAAGTTGCTGACTGTTCCGCCTTCAAAAATTCTCCAGCTTTCTTTGGACTACCCAGACACCTTTGTCCTATAGGTTTGTATTGTCAGTGTGGAATCTGATATTCTTTCTAAGCGTTCTTTAAACTGTTGTTTGTAAACTTTTAATTTTGTATTCAAATTAAAAACTTGTAACTCTTCCCGTATGGCCTCATTTCTTATACGGTCTAGTTTAGAACACCTTGTAACTCCACTTAAGAATGCCACTTCCACCTCTATTTTACTGTATTTTTTTTTGTTTTCCATAATGCGCATCCATAAGACAGTACAGAGACTGGCATAACTTTGTAAAACTTAAATTTTTTGAATATCGCCGTACCTTGTTTCTAAAAATACGGTTGATAGTTCAACAGATCGTCTGGAACTTACCCAACTAAAACATCAATACCATAATTTCTATCACAGCCAGTATCATTTCCCAAATAATTAAAGTGGCTCACCTGTTCTAAAATTTAATAGCTAGTGGATTATATTTATTATTATTATTATTATTATTATTATTATTATTACCATTATTTATTATTACCACTATTATTATTACCACTATTAATATTACCACTATTATTATTATATATACTAATTACTATCCTGGTAGATTAAATATCTGCTACGCACGTAAAGACTTTATACTTAACAGAAGTGTTCAACACACCATTTGTGAAATATTTATATCCTTAAAATGATGGAGTAAGATGTAGTATTTTCAAAAAAATAAATTACATAGTACAGTACTTGACTTACAACATCGACTGGTAAGTGAATATGAACGTAGACTGGTAAGGATTACAGTATGCTATTGAAATGAAAAGACAGATTCAAATTAATTTAACGCTACGCTACGGTTTTTGTAAATCGTACATTCCTCCGTAGAAAATTGATAAGAGACAAATTAGTATAACATTTGTTTATAACATTGAAATGAAGCGATAATACCCCGATTCCAATTACGCAACTGAACTAATTGTCAGTTAAGTCTCTCAAGGACTTGTTCCAAATCAGTATGAAATTCTTTCTTCACAACGTACAAAACCTATAGAAGTACACTTATATACATGTTAAAAAAACTCAAAACTTTAACACGACTTTGCACGTTTCTACATTTTTTGAAGTAAACGATTGTCTAACACGCACTAATATCACAAACAATAAATTTCAGCTAATGACCACTGTCGCAATAAGTAATATAAGTCACTAACTGCGGAAGTATACGCACAATAATTCAACGTTACAACTACACTAAACCACTGCCATCAAACGCTCTAAATTGCAGGTAACAACTCGCTGGCCGCCTTCAGAACTACTCTTTTATACCCCGTCAAGATTGTCAGATGATTCTACGACCTTTGCACTGACGCAAAGAGAATAATTACGTAGTCGAAGGCACCTAAAAATTATTGGCAAATTCAATAATATGACGAATGTTCACTTTGCAGCCTACCCATTGTTGCCAAATCGTATGGCGTAGATGTCCTATGGGCTTTTGAGTATTTGAGACAGGCATGTTGCCTGTCAATATCATACACCGGGTTTCTTATTTAAAGTTTAAACAAAATATTTTATATATATCTTGTAACAAATTACAAATAAAGAATTTGTTTTAATTTTGTTTGTAAAAAAAATTTTTGTTGTTTATTAATTTTTGTTTACATTAAATTAATTAAATAATAATTATTTGATTAGGTTCCGTGGTGTTTCGCACTTTTATTATTCGTTTTAAAAGAATTAAATCCTTTTCTGTATTTAGTAATTCCTTCACCAGTTAATAGAATTGTCTCCCAGAACAATCGATATGTGAACTTTTCTGATTTGTAGGTTATCTCCCTTCTAGATGGTGAAATTCTTGTAGTTAGCTCAATTAAAATTAAGTATTATGCTAATTATCTTTTAGGAATAAATAATGTTTTGTTTTGTAGTAAATAAGTAATTTTATTAACAAATAGTTATTATATCGATTTTCTATCGACTGATTAATCGATTCTCAGGGTCTTTTTCAATAGTTCGTACAATTATTTATATTCGGGTTTTATTAAGTTATTTTAGGTATAGTCAGAGAAAAAGGGCAAAGTATGAAAAGTATAACATTACAGTATATATCAGCTTAAAAATTAAAAGTACATATATGACATTTAGTATATAACAGTGATTAAAGAAATTGTCAAACCATTCAGCTTCATAGCAAGAGTCGCATTGAATTGTGGGAACAAGATGGCCGCTCCGAGTTCAGATGTCAAACGAACGCACCTCGCTGTTTCTTCTTCCAATAAAAGCTGCTTTCCCTATGAATTTTCGTTCCTGTAGCTGCGATTCTTCCTTCTGGTTATTGTGTAGTGTTTCTGGTTGAGTGTTAGTGTTCTACTTCGAAAAATTGTGTAGTGTTAACATAATTTCACTTTCGTCTGTTAAGCCGAGATTTGCACTTTTGTTTGGTGATGTGTTATTGCTGTTTATATGTTATATTCACTGGTGTTCTGTTCTGTTCTGTATTGATTTAATGTTCGTAGGTGTTTGTTTCACTGATTTTCCGTTTATAATGTGTTTTTACGAAACTCGCGTTTTTCACTTTGGGCTAGGCTTATTGCAAATACGCCATTTCTGTTTTAGCTTTAGGTTAAAATTGACTAAGAGCTCGCATCGAGTGTACTATTCAACGTCTAATAATGAACTAATTCACTTCCTTCGTTTTCTCATAAAGTCTTAGACAAATTAATATTGGTAATCCATTGTTTCAAAATTTTTTGCATCCTGTGAATTTGAAATTTTGACATTTTATAACTGAAAATATTGTTGTTATTATTTAAATTTATTAATTACTAAGCACATAATCTTTTTCTTCAGTTCATTCTGTTTGATTTGATACCAAATAAGTAGTTTTACTAGGTTTTTGATCTAAAATGACATTTTTAATTGATTTTGAAAATTATAAGTTTTTAAATTCACTTCCTGTCCTTTTCCAAAATGTTGCCATCTTCCGTGTTATATTAATGATTGTATTAAATCTCAGATTGATATAAAAGGTTTATCTTCCCTTAATTTCTTGTAATTAGATTAATTGGTTCTCTTTTTAAATATTATAAATTAATAGGTAACTCCCGTCTTTAAATTTTCAGTTTTTTCATTTGCATTTTTAACAATAATTCTTACTATCTTTTTACAAAATCTTCCTTACTTATAGTTCCAATTACATGACTCTATGACTGATTTACCTTATATAAATTCCATCAGTTTAATTGTTTTTCTGTACTTAATTCCTTAATTTTAATGCTGTTTAGTTTTAACATTTGGCCTAGATTTTTAACAGTTTTTACATACAAAGTTTTTAAATAATATTTTTGTTTATACCCTCTCTGATATTTTTGTTATACTTTTATTTTATTTATTTTTATCACTTTCTTTTGGGGTTCGAGTTTTTTATAAGAGCACTCCTTCTTCTTGTGGATGCTGTCTTGTTCTGGTATCTTCTTTGATTTCTTCTATTCTCCTAGTTTCTTATCAAAGTATTTCCTCTATCTTCTTGTGGATGCTGTCATGTTTTGGGTTTCTTCCTTACCTACTTCTATCCTACCTGGGTATTACCTTTTTTTACTTTAGTTTTGCAGTTTACATTTATTTACTCATCACTCTTTGTAATATTGTTTTTAAATGAACTTTTACTTTAATCTACGATTATACTTCACGGTGGTTCTTAATTAATTTTTTATTTTGCTTTCTCGGATTTTAAAAAGTTTTTACTTTATTTTTATGATCATTCTACCATTCAGAATTATGGGCATTATCTGTCATGCTACAGTCTTCATACCAAATGAAAGTGAAGCTTAATGTATCAGTTAGTCCGAAGGAATATTTTTAGCTATTGGAAACTAAAATGCGGATTTAGATTTATTAAACATTTCCACTGCTACAAAATTCTGCCTTAGAATTTAATACAGCTTATTAGGAAACAAACAGTTTATTGATACACATAGTTAATAAGGTTTACGAATTTAATATACTGGCGTGTAATCTTTGTAAAAATCTAGACTGTATGGAGGCTTTGAACTATAAAGCAAACTTTTATTACTGTATTCACAAATTAATTCTGGATCTGCTTCTTTTCCCAGTTAAGACCGTGTACTTGAAATACAAAGTAAGACATGCATACGTACACGCGCGCGCACACCCAACCACCCAACTGACCGCCATCCCCCACACAACCACACACACACACACACACACACAAATAAGTCGTTTTCTTGTTCGCCTTTTAAAGAGCAGTTGAGTTTCAATTTCTAGGCCGTTAGGTAGTTTCTTCTAATTTAATTTTATGGAAACAGGTCACCTGCCATAACTGATATGTACAAATAGCGCACGTCGATCACGTTAAAGAAATACCTTTTCTAGAATTTTACATTTACCGCAAGTAGGAATTATATTACAACTCTCATAAACTTGTTACTAACACGAGAGAAAATAACCTGGTCTACGTAGTGTTTGCACTAAAAAGTATAAATCTTATTATAAGGCCTTTACTATCTGTTTAAATTTACCCTTCTATTTTAATGCTATTAGATTACCAGTTGTTACCGTAAGTAAATAGTATACCTCGAAATATTATGTATGCAAAATACCGTTCTCCATAATACACAACTAAGCCTATACGTAGAGACGCCGCACAGAACAGTTTTGTCAGTTGATTCAGAAGTAATGAATTCATTACCATGAAATCATTTTTAATTTGTGCGAAAATGACTTTTTCTGTTTTTAAAGTTATGGATAATTCTTGTATGGCCTTCAATATTACCAAATGAGATTTAAACCAAAGAGAGTAAACGGAAAACCGTTGTTCAAATTTATGTATCAAATAATTTGCAAACTATATTTATATTTTTCTCTTAAATAAAATTATTTTCAAATCACATTTTTAATTTCCACTTCATACTATTTTTATAAGAAGGAATAAAGAATGTGTAAAAAGTCACTTTAATGACAATCTAGTATCATAATTTATAATTTTAAAATGAATTAAAATGTTTTTTCCTAGATGTATAGTTTGCAGAAGAGTAAATAAGATCCATATTTGTTATTAATAATATTTTTGGAAGCTAGTTTTTATGTTTATTTTCATAATACTTGAGAGGTGAATCATTTTAGGTAGCAGCTATAGCCTACAAAAAAAATTAACAACGGCACTTTGTAGGCAACTTTTTGATACACAAATACACGTCTTAATACATTTTATGACTAAACAGTTTCAGACATATTACAGCATTTTTATATGCTTGTAGTATTAAATATATGCTTTTAAATGAAAGATTATCATATAAAGTTTATGAAATGGCGCAGTCAGCCTCTATGCTTTTAAGATACTAGCAAAAATATGCCTCAGCAGCGAACCTACTGCCTCAACTGTTCAGATCGTAATCCTTTAATAAGACTATATAAGACACTATCATTTACCCCAGGGTATTGGAAAAGTAATTATAAAACTTACACTCAGTATACTAATCATATTAATCCAATTTAAACCAATAATGTAAAGAAAAAGAATACAATACGTAATATTGGATTTAGTAATCAAATTATACTAACTGAACAAAATCATTGAACTTATCAACTCAAAATAAATAACAAAACTTAATTAATATCGGGGTGCAACAACATGTTAATCGCACAATCAACCCGCAGTAGCACACATTGTTATATATTTTTCTATTTATATTATTAGCATCTTCTAAAGATATTGACGTCGGATCCACACGTCAGCTATGGAGAGAGTGTTGTAGTAATGTTATTCTCTTCCGAAGAAATTTGCCGTGGTACTCTTAGTGTGCATGTAACTTTTCTACACCAGTATTATTTATTCAAATGTGTTACACAACGTAGGGAATGACATCCAGTCTGTAGAACAAATTACACTTTCATTTGCTTACAATCATTTCTTTTCATGTCCTGTAAAATATTACTTTATATTGCTTTACCTCATTTTCCGTCTCGCCGTGACTTTATATTGTAAGAGAACTGTATCGAACCGCCTAGAAAAGCCCAGAGCGTCCTTCCACTCGTCCCCTCCCCACCGATGGTAGTAAAGGAGTTGCCTCAGTAAAATATGTTCCAGGTTCTTCAAGAGCACACTTGGAATACGCATACTGCACCAGCAATTAAATAAGGATGGAAAGATTCCAGAACACAAGCGCTCCGTGTATAAAGTCATAGCAACCTGCTTTCCAGTTCAGCTGTGTTGAGCGATATTCCTTAGAGCGGATCTAGTTGCGATTTACAAAAGTGCGGCGAAGTGTTGTTTCATAATTAGTGCGGAATTCTTTATAGTTGACATTATTATTGCTTGTGGACGAACCTTACTTGAATTGTTGTAAGCGTTCTAATTATTGTAATTGTTGTAATTATTGTAGATCAGTTTGGTTTTAGGAAAATATGGGAACAAGGGAGGCAATTTTAGGATTTAGACAGATAATAGGAGAACCACTGAGAAAAGGCGAAGTGACATTTATAGCTTTTTTGACTTAGAAGAGGCATTTGAAAACGTTAAGTAGAACAAGCTGTTCAGTACCCTACACAAAACAGGAGTGCCCTACAAAGAACGAAGATTGATTCAGAATCTTTACAAGCTCGAGACAGTCATAGTTCCATGTGAAAACTATCAAGAGCAGGCGAATATTGAAAAAGGAGTATGACAGGGGTGTTCTCTACCTCCATATTTGTTTAACTTGTACATCCAAGAAGCTATCGATAGAGGAAGACAAGATACCCATCTCGGAGTAAACATACACGGGGAAAATGTTTGACATGCTTAGGTTCGCTGATGACATAGCAGTGACTGCAGAGAGCAACGAATATCTGCAAGAGATTCTTGACACAATGGATCAACTAATGAAGAATGAATTCAGTATGAAAATAAATGAACAAAAGACCAAAGTCCTAGTCTGTAGTCGGAAGGAAGAAGATCTTGTCAGAATAACTCTTGCAAATAATGTTCTCTAGGCAGCTAAAGAATATAACTATATACGAAATAAAATCAGAAGTGATAGATTTAGCAGTAAGGAAATTATAAGCAGAATTCTCCAGGCTAAAATTGCTTTCAACAAACAATTCCTCTTCACTTCAAATACTATCAGCCTAAAAATAAGGAAGAATCTAGCAAAGACATACGTGTAGAGTGTTGCCCTACACGGGAGTGAATGTTGGACAACTGGAGAAAGTGACAAGAAAAGACTCCAAGCATTTGAGATCTGGTGCTACAGAAGAATATTCAAGATAAGCTGGAGGGTGAATATAACGAATGAGGAAGACGTTAGAAGAGCTCATGAGGAGAAGAGCTTTCTACGAAATTTAAAAGGCACAATAGCTAAGTTTATAGGGCATATACTACGACACAATGCGCTGGTTAAGAGAATAATAGAAGGAACAATTGAAAGGAAGAATCACAGAGAACAACACTTTATAGACTATACATGCAACAGTTTATGGTCGATATGAACTTCACATCATATTGTGAGTTGAAAAGAAAAGCAGAGACGAGTGAAGAATGGCGAGCTGCTGCCAACCAGCCTATGGGCGGCTAACCTAGAAGAGTGTTGTAATACATTATTTTGTTGATTAAAAATTATTAATTGTGATAATTAAAGCTGGATATTAGTGACTTAATTGTTGTCTTGTATTTGTTTTCCACTGTACCATACGACGATCAGAGAGACCGACGTAACAATATATTTACTGTTAAGACATGGTGTAGCTCCTTGTTATGACATTATCATTCGAAGAATTATGTTAGTTCTACTACTAGTACGTATAATTCGGAAGAACATAATTCTCTGGATCACAAAAGGAGGTAATAGACGTAGTAGAAGATTGCGTAAATTCATTTTTAAATAATTTTTATTAATTAATTTTAATTTTCTTCATGAACAAAGATAAAATGAAAATTGATTTGTCATCACTTAATGCAGTTACAAATCAGTAAAACATATCTGAAAACTTCACAATAAATTTTATCTGCGCGAAGATGACGTGAAAGAACGTACAGACGATATAAAATATTTGTGAACGTGGATCGTTACGTATTCAGGGCCTGGCTTTTCCAAACACTTTGGTACACATGAGTTTCTCCTTCTCCTTTCCCAATGGTTACGGTTCAGATATTTATTTTCTACGTAGAACGTATTTGTAAGTGGCAACTCTAACAAAGAACTTTGCCTTACTTTATCTGAAAAAAGTCTGGCATATGTAATTTGTAAATCGTTTTTCATACAGATATCTTAATTTCTCTGACATTCTGGTTAATGGACGACTTGGAATAAGTTTACGAGTGCCATTTTATGAGATGAAATAGTTAAATTTTTACGCTTGTGGCCCAAGTAAATAGATATCTAATATGAAAACATATTATTAGATGGTTTTTCTAGAATATAATATTAAAAACGATGTACACAATTATTTATGAACATTGAATACAAAAAACAGGTCAACACAACAAAAGTAACGATATAAGAAGAAAAACATTAATTTTTATCGAAACCATAGAGAAACATGGTTTGACGTTTTTCAAACGTTTTTTTCCATACCGGTACGTAACATTTAAAAAGAGTTAATTTAAAAAAAAATGTAATATTTTTTATGGGGCATTATGTCTTATACTCTGATATTTTCTAAAGTATTAATTTGTGTAAATTAAGATTACATTTGATGTTTGATTACATTTTGTTATAACAAATCATTTTTATAGATATGAAATGATAGTAGTATATTAGTTTTTAAACATTGGTTATTAAATTATCTTTCAAATGCATTGATTATAATATGAGACTGATTTAATTTAATGATAGCTTCAAAAAAGCTGGTTGAAGAAAAACAAATTGTCTCAAAAGTAATACACTTTATTAATTATTATAACAAATTTTATTTAAATTTTTGAAAATACTGAAGTACGCAATGAAAGGTCTAAGATCCCTCAGGTCCTTTAAACCTATTTATACTCTAAAAGACAACTATTTAATAATACCCTA
This sequence comes from Magicicada septendecula, assembly GCA_034769895.1. Classification (NCBI taxonomy): domain Eukaryota; kingdom Metazoa; phylum Arthropoda; class Insecta; order Hemiptera; family Cicadidae; genus Magicicada; species Magicicada septendecula. The sequence continues at coordinate 139,038,059 of CM068369.1, read as the reverse complement.
TTTTAACAAAAATTTACCACTTCATAAAGCACTTAATTATTTGTAAATATCTTAGAAACGGTTTGTTTTAAAAAATTCCTTAATACTAATGGTGAAAATATCTTAATTAATATGACCTAATTAATTTATTCGTATGCTACTTTAAATTTAATCTACAACAATTCTGGACGATGCTCATACGTTTGAAACTGGTAAAAATTGACTGTTTTAATGCCTTAACAAATCTTTTCTGGAATATTCTGTATATATACTTTACAAATGGGAGAAAACAATTCCCAAAAATTAAAGAAAATCAAGGGCATTTCGTAGAGTAAAGTTCTAGTCTTTAAGAATGTTCCAACATTTCTGCAGACAGTAGAAAATTAATTTATAATTTTGTCCTCTTTGTACAGATGAATGTATAAAAGTCAGTCATTTTACTCAACGATTACGAAGCTACGGTCAGTTAATGTGGAAATTTAGCACATTTACAGCAAGTTTCTAATTTTAAATCTGCTTTCCCTCTTTCTATTAATATTATGTATCTCAAAACAAGAGAATCTGACGAAATTGCGAAACATTTTTTGAATACAAAATCCCACAGAGGCTGAATAGGGCATTTAGAATTTGTGCCACTTACAGTCAGTCTCAAGGTCAAACAGTATACGTACATACTCTCAAAACTATTGTTTATAACTTTTACGATTTTGTATTTCCCAAATAGGTTTAATTCTTTATAGAGTTTGTATATGATAAATAACGAGCTGTGGTGAGTACAAGGAATGTCATTACGTAAGTCAGTTACGTATCTGGTGTAATCAACACATCGTTCGGCCACCATCGTCCACGTTACTGACATATTGCGTATACATAGTTCACATATCAGCTAGTTAAATTATTATAATAAAGACACATTGAGTATGGTGTGTGCCCGTGAATTTGTGCAAACGGAGGCTTAAATACGCTTCAGTTAACTTAATTCACATGTGACTAGATGAAGAGCGCGAGTTTCTCTTTCTCTCCCCCCCCACCTACACCCGCCTGGAGATACGCACACAATAATTATGTACATCAACATATAAATACTAACGTATTCAACCTTGTACAAATTAATTATGTCGATAATACTGGAACTCATTCTGTCCCGTCCTTTTTTGAACAGAGTTATCCGCATCATTTTATATTATATACTACCATTTAACTAACGCTATATAAGGTGAAATCTACCCTAATTAATCAAGAAAACAATAATTTTTTTATATAAATTACATATAGAACTGTCGTGTATCTAAGATAATATAAGATTACTTTGCGCATTCTCTTACTTAATAAAAAAAGGACTTGAAGTTCCAAATATTCTCAGAACACTGAAGTAATATAATCACTGTGTGTGAGCAATATTTTTGCAAAATTATAAATACCAGTATAAGATTTTGTCATTAAACCGACGGTCTTTGCTTAACAGCAGCCCATAGGACAAAAAAAGTTTTTTTCCCTAAAGTATAACAATGATAAGCTCGTCGCCTTTATGTCTCTAAGTGTAGAAATAACGTACCCTTTTTTTTTCTCTTAGTCAACGAGAGCTCGGTTCCTATCATAGTAAAGCTGAAAGCTGACTGAAGCGTTTAAGCTGTGGTAGGATTTACTCTCACAATCTAACATGCTATTCAGACAGTCAACAGGTAGGTACTATTTAAACTACATCTACTTTAATAAATCGTATAGCCTTTAAATTTTCTAATAGTATTTCTCAAACTCATTTTGTAGTCAGTTTAATTGTACTGACAAAGGACCATTTACTGAAATTAAATCAACAGTTTTAAACATTTTCCAAATTGGAAAAATTAACGAATTACAGTACACCCTTTGTAATCAGGCCCTGCGGTAGTCCGGCCCCTCCAGTATTCCGGCGTTTTCAGACGTGTACTGGAGAGAGAAACAAGTCGCTGACCACAGACGCCAGCTACATCATCATATAAGCCCTCGCTGCGTACAGTGCCATTATTTGCCGTGTTTACGTAATTTAAGGTCGTGAGTGCAAATGTCGTCACATGCTGAACTGCACGAGTTGCGAGATACAATCGCAGAGAAAGTAGTAGACAAAACCGATGATTTGACAACGGACGATGTAAATAAGTGGCTGAAGGGTGACGAAGATGGGAAAAGCAGTTTATGACACACGATGAAATAGTAGATATGATGAACTGAGAAGAGGAGAAAGCGGGAGAAGTAGCGACAGCTGTTCATACCCTAGGCGATGATATGGCAGTGGACGCGTTCACAACTTCTATTAAGTGGACAGAAGAAAATGGCGTCTCTGCTTGTGACATTCTCGTGTTGAAAAAGCTACAACAAAAATCATTGAAAGTGTCGTTTCAAGCTAAGAAACAGAAGACAATTGACAGTTTCTTCATTCCAATGGAATAGTACTGTACAATGATCTGCGAGTTTTACTTTTTCCTAAATTTCACTAAATTATAAACATAAAACTGTTTGAATAATTCCAATAATAGAAGATAATTTACTATATTTTGTATCTGATGTTTTAATCATTTGTAAGACTTTTTCATGTTTTACCATTATGTACAATATACGCTATTTTTTGATGTTTAAATACTTTTTTAAATATAATTATTTCTCTACGACTCGGAACACAAAACGTTTTACGGGTAGAAACGTAAAAGTTTTACCTTATAAACTGAACCGGTTTTCACTTTTTAAAAGCTTATTCAGAGGTTTAAACCGGAAAAGTTTTGTGTTCCGAGTCGTAGTGAAATAATTATATTTATTTATGTAACGGACACGTCATGGACAACGAAATCCAAGAATTTTTTTTAATAGGAATCCATTAGTCCATTTCCAGTGAACCGGCATTACCGTGGTATGATGTCTGCCGGCTTAGTGAGAGTGTACTGTATATTTATATTTAGAATTATCTACCGCTTATATTTATACCGCACAGATGCACCAGAAGAATAGATCTCTTCGTGGATGACGCGTCTAGAATAATATCATAGTTACTGGAAGCCTACCTTCCAGACGTTCTTCACACCATTCATGAAGAACGCATACGAAAGACGCACGTCAAACAGGTTGCCTATCGCATGAGCGTAAGGCTGCCTCGATTTTTAACACTGAATTTGGTCATTTGTAGCGTAACTGCACTGATGTTTGAAGTATTCTTTAATATTCTGTTTTAAGTGTATCAAGTATGTTCGGAATATTTAAGTAAACATTAGATTCGAAAAAGCTCTTCAAATAAAAGTCAGCAGAATTGTTCTGTAAATTATGTGGTTAAAGTCCATGACATATCATTTGGTCTCCAAAGGGATCCCTAAAAAAATTTGATATTTAAGTATATCGTGTAGGTAGCTGCTTTCTGTTGTAACCAACATTGACGTTCATCAGTGTTAAAAAAGCTGAGAATCGCGTGTTAAATGTCATTTATAATTGTCTTCAGTACAAAATATTACCAACAGTTCTTAACATTTCCACCGTGACAATAAAGTTTACTTTGTTGTGACAGGTAGAACTTACCTTTTGGAAAACAAAGAAATGTTTTTCAGACAGTCTCCACGATTTTATCAGTCAAAACCCTTTGCTTAATGTATCAATTACGTTTGATAACAATTCGTGTCTCTTGAAAACGACTTAGTAAACAATATATAGTGGATTTGATTGGCACATTAATACCTGGAAAAGTATCTAAAAAAATCTTTTTGATATACGTTGTACGATTAGGAGTTGAAGTTTGTCTTAATGATGTCTTAATCTAGAGTTTTTCCTGTGTGAAAAACATCGCTACTTTCAGAAAACGAAATTGCAGGTGGCAGGCCCATTGATGACTAATGGTGTTATCAAGTAGTGTTGTCACAACTCATATTGTTACAAAAAATACCTGTTTTCAAAATTAGAAAACAATTGCCTATTTAAATTTGCTAAGTTAAATCCTATTGTTATAATGTCATGAATTTGAGTTTAGCGACTATGACTTTGTATAAATTATGTAGTTGAAAGTTTGGCCCAGAATAAAGGAAAGACTCCGATTTCAAATATTCATGAAGTATACAATTCCTTAGGCTTTAGCGCCCGGCGTTAACACTGCTAAAAATTATTCTTAGCCGGGCAGTAAGGCCATGGTCCACTGTTGTTCAAGGCAGACGTTTTGACTCCGCCATCGGTGGTCAGTGTCAGATATTCTAATTATCTCTACATCAGTACTGGGGTGAATTGGCGGACACCTTGCCATTTGTTTCAATCGTTTCTGACATTGAAGATGGTCTTCGATGGTGGGGCCGAAATCTTTGTCTTGAAAAAGTAGACCACGGCTTATCAGCTCGACTAATATTAATTCCAACAATTCATTAAGCAGTTGTAAGGAATGTTGTTGCTGCAAGTTATACAGTCTACAAGAGTTGCTTTGTACTAGAGAAAATGGAACGTTACCAACCAATTTGCGAATTGAAGTAGAAAAAAAATCTGTGTACAAATTTTTAGAGAAAGAAAAAATATTTTGTGTGACAAAAAAATACCTCTCAATACTGCATTTACTACGGATTTTGCTTGTCGTCGGACAGGAGTTGACTGACACTTATTGCAAAGAGGCAGGCGCTACCCATTTTAGTGACTGGAAAATCTGCCAAGAAAATGAATTTTGATACGGTGGCATCTCGAAATATTACATGGGTTCGTGAAAATCCAAACGTACCATTAAAAGCCGTTACTTAGCCATACGCGTAAACAACTAAACACAATATTAAGTTACAAGAATCTATGCGTTTGCATCTTAAGGAAATTCACCCATAAAAAATACAAATATCTAATGTTATTTCTTGTCTGTATTTACTTAATGTACGTTCTTCCTGATCCTATATAACACCCCGAGTTAGAAACTTAGTGACCTACTACTAGTGTTCTACTTATTTAATTTTTTACTTGTCCGGGACATATAGGAACGTTAGGAATTTATTGTAATAAGATAGCAGCTCTTTGTATAAATATTACTAACCGTTATAATCTTCAGTTTCAATGAGGTTTAATAATACGGAGTTCCACAGTTATAAAATCGGTATCGACGCTATCCAAGTAATTATATAAATCTCTGAGGGAAATAGCAATGCCAGGACGTTGTCGATAACGAAGAAGTTAGTTTCTATTAACAAGAAAAACTAGCAGTGCCTCTTATCCCTGACGCACACTGGAGCGACATTTTGTTTCACGACAGAACTGTTTTGGCTCATTGTGTCACAAAGCATCGCAGATGACTCTACTGCCATTAGGATTTATAAAGTGCCACACATTTGCTGCGACATTGTGTAGACTTGTCGCGAGGCCACTTGCGACCAAAGACGAAGCTCCTTAAATTTATATCTCGCAAGTAAACAGGTTGCGAAGTTTTACACTGCGCATTCGCTGGATTGTAGCCCCACAAGGCAGACAGTTTATATTACACTTACCTAGTCCTACGCTAAAAGTGTGTACACTGTCCTTTTGTTCTGCTTATAGCATATTGTTGTGTATTTATTTCTTTGTTTTATTCCGGCTGTACAATGTTTGCACATTTTCCGGAACTAAAGATTACAGCGTTGATTGAATCCTCATTTTCAATTGCTGCTTGTCCATTCGAAGATCTTCTTCAACTTCTCGTTCCCTCAATATAGTCTGAATTTCTTCTATCCAGGCGATAGGTGATCTTTCTCTTTTCCTTCTTCCTAGAAGGGTCCATTCCATAAATCTCCTTGACAATCTTTCCTGAGCCATTCTTTTCGTGTATCCATACAATTGTAATTTTTTTGTTTGGATAGTATTCAATTTATATTAGTGTTAAACATTAGTATGCAAAAATACTACTATGCAAATTATAATAATTGAAAAAGTGTTGTTATTTTTTATTATTAAAAATGTGTTGTTATTATAATCATTAAAATGTGTTGTTATTTTTTATTAGTACATAGTTTACAGGGGCACTTTATTGATATAACTGTGAATACTATACACAGATACGCATTCTATGATGTGGCACTCTCAGTGGTAAAGATGAAAATATTTTTATTTCTTACTGAGCATGTCGTGTTATAGAATAGACAAAATATCTATCATGCAGTAATATCATTAAAAGGTGTTGTTAAAGAAAAATATGCTGTCATTAAAGGTTTCGCCACGCAAGTGTACGAGGTGAAAACATTGTAACGATAAATGGGGTACGTCCTTCTTTTGTAAAGCCCCGCGTTGGGTTCGTCAATATGTAACGAACTTTAATTATAAATGTGTTGTGTTCGTTACTTCTTTATTTCCTTAAAGTCTCACTTTGGATTCGACAATTTGTAACACTCTATTTGTGTTGCGGGCACTTAAATTATATACGCCGCCCGATGGAAACGTCAATTAGTAACAAATATATATGTATTAACTACCTTCAACCACACTGTTCTTGTTGTAATAAGGTTACTGTTAATAATATATGTTGAACGGCGAATGATTTTGTAATCTGCCGCTCCCTCCCACTATACGTACCGTTTCGATGACGTCACCCACCGTTGCCAACCGTTGTGGTGTCCGCTTTGCTCTGTGAACTTATTTTTTAAATGGAACAGCAATAATAACGACGCAAATATAACAACAAACATATATCCTTATAGAAATCATTTATTCAATAAAACATGGGTTAACTGTTTCTCGTCTCTTTTATGATAATCACAATCGTGGCAAAAATTATGTGTCTCCTTTACCAGTTGGTATTGTAGTTGTAATTCTTATTGCATTCAGACCAAAATAAAGCGTTGGTTATTATTTCTATTAAAATAGATCATCTCAGGGCGTATATGGTTCGGGGATTACAATTAAACGAAACGTTATTCTACAAATCAAAGTACAAATTTTACAGTTCAAGGATATTACAAAGTTTATAGTGTAATGTGCACACATGCAGTTGAATCGTGGCTGCTAGTTATTATAGGTTATGTCCAGTTCATGTGTTTATTAATTATTATTGAAATCAAAGGTTCTTGTGGGGTTTAAAAAAGGTGTCAATCTCAATTCGTGTTATTAGTGAGTGTTCTTAGTGTTGGTGTGAGTTGCTTAATTTTTAAAAAGTCGTGTATACAAAAGTTGGTGTTGATGCATAATATAATAAAATGTCAAAGTCACCAAATCCTCTTCTTTATATGGTTCTTGGTCGAAGATAGGGCCCACGTCTGCTTCGGTCCTCCTCCCTGGTTCTTGATTCTTCTATCTCCAATGCTAGTTGTTCCTCACTTGGTTGTAATAACTCGTATTATGTGTATCTATCGGTATTAATATGTCTGGAACGTGTTTTCACAATTTATAGTTAATTATGCAAGACGTTTTGCAAACGCGTCTGTACGCAATGACCGTTGTTAAAGAAGTCTCTTTTATTTATCCGAAATTTCTGGTTGCTATGGGTAAACTTGGAATCTGGTTGGTTGATTCGGATATACATTGTCATGTAATTTCATTATTTCAGTGTCAGAATTTGTTCAAAACCTTTAAATTAGTATAACTTTTCTATACTGATTGGGAATTTAAAACTATTATCAACCTTATTTTGGTCTTTACATTTGACACACATAGACACTAAACATGCCTACCTTTACTTGAGAAATACAGCTGTTACAATTTTGTTATTTGAATTTTTCATAGATAGCTTAAAACGAATTATTTTGTTTCTAGATTTGTAGTGTATGCTATTAACTCTAAATCGGTTCATCCTTCAATATTTGTTTCATAAAATTCCTAACAGTATTATTTAAAATTTACAAAAGTTGGTTTTACTTGGCCTATGTACTGGTGTTATCTTCATCACCATGTTTACAAACATTTTACCTTAATGTCATTTTCCATGACTGATATCTTAGTAAACCTTTAACAGTTAAATTAACTTTTAACAACCATAAAAACTGTTTAACATATAACACTATCTTAACAAAACAAAAAGGATATACTATCCTATTAGTTTAATCTCATGCCCACATGGCTATGATTCTACTGAACATTTAAACAAATAAACTGCTTTTTACTTAATCCATACAATTGTTTAACTCTTAAATTTATAACCTTAACATAACTTTAACATAGCTTTAATATAACTTTAATATAGGCTTCATCACCACTCAACAAAATATGACTTACTCTTAGTGCTTATTTTAACAATTATAACCTTTTGCACCGTTCTATAACATTAACATTACCATCTCCTCTGCTTTCTTTATGCTATCATAACATTGCTTATAAACATTTACAATATAAACTTACTATTTAAACATTCATAACAATAACATCCTTAATAACATTAGAGGATTTTTATCCTGAATACAACTATACTATTAAGCTACTATCAATTCTTACTATAGTAACAATATTTTGGTTACTCTTCATTTTTTACTACTATTTTTTACTACTACTTCATTTGTTTATTACATTTTTTGGTACTTTTCACCCTTAAACAAAGTCATATTCCTATAGGTTTAAGGAATTGGGAATATAAACAAATATTCTCTCAATTGTCATCTAGGTATATCCTTAATACTAGCACTTGACTGGTGATACGTGTTCAAAAAACACTTGGTTTATTATTTTATCACTGGTTAGTATTGCACTGTTTGGATTCTATTTGTCACACTTATAAATAATTAATCCATCTAGTTTTGACTGTTTGATTAATTATTTGTTACCTTCTCATGTAAGTATTATTTCTACTTTTGTCATGTAATCTTACATATAGTATTTTCTTAAAATTAATGTACATTAGTTTATTTATTAACTGTATTGTACTTCAGTATCATTTTAGAATGGTTTTGTTTTTATATTTATTCTTATTGGTTTTTATGGGTTTTTACATTTTATTGTCCACTCTCACTTATAGGCCTATGAGTTCTGATTTATAATTCTTGTTGTTTATCTCTATTTTGGGTTAAACTTGCACTTTGTACCTTTTCACTGTACTTTGGTGTTAATAGTGGTTATTTCATAATATTTATTTCTTTTACTCATTTCACTTTCGTGTACCCACCCTTATTAAATTGTCACTTGGTAAATCACTTACTAACTACTATTATGCACTCTTGTTATAAAATGTTACTGTGAATAAATTATTATGTGTTGTTTTCTAGACAACCTTATGATCATTATTTATTAAAATTAGTGGTATGGTTCATTGTATCTATAATAAGGTTTGTTATATTTTCATTACATCCTTCAAATCAATCACTTACTACTATTTCTCTTTACATAGTATTGTATGTTTGGGCCTATTATCCCCCAATTTGTATTTTGATTACCTTGATATTATGATACATTGAATGGAACCATTTGTTTCCTTATTTAAAGTTCATGTCTTAATCGGGGTTGGATGTATTTTGCATCACTTTGCCTGAATCATTAATTTGGGTACGGTCAGTTGTATTACTAGTCAGTCTGAAATATTTATTCGTTCCTCTTCACTATCATCTTGAAAGATATACTTCTTCTTGTTTAGCTTCTTATTCATAGTCTTTAATAAATCGGGTACGATATTAATTGGTTCCAAATGTAATGTTACAACATAACTACTAATATTTTTAAAAATTAAAAAGATATATATTTTATCAAATTCATATTCTTTCATGGCATAATCATATCATAACGCATTTGTGAAAATGTAAAGCGTAAACATTCTTACAGTTGTTAAGCTTTGAGAACCAAATTTTTTAATATATACCTAAATTGATGAAGTGGTGTTTGCATTATTTGTTGAAATAGTTACAATTTTCTGCGTTAAACAGAAATCGTTTAGTCTTAAAACTCAAAATTTTTTGGAAAAAATTTTTTCAGTTCATTTTTTACAGTAAATTAAATAAATGGATCCCTATTGGTTGTAGTATCTTGTGTAGAAGCGTTTGTTGGAAAGAATATGTTGATTTTTGATTTAGTAATTACAATTGAGACAACTGTCTGGCAGTCGGAGTTAGTTGAAGTCAACGTTTCTGTCACTGTACCGTGTGAACAACACTGTAAACTCACACAATGTGTTGCACTTGTCTCGCGTATTCACAGCCATTGTTCTCGTCCTGTTTAATAAATCTAATTTAGTGTAGTATATAACTAAGCACACACAACACAAGCAAATGTATTCCAACGCTGACGTTGGTAGCCTGTACAGAATGCAGTGAACACCATTAATCAATGTACGGCTATGTGCGTAACAAATGATTTGTACATGCCTTCTTTTACTTTCTTTGCTATATGTTTTATAAGTATTATCGTTATGGTTGTAACAAAGCGTACGCTAGTGGATGATACACATTTACAGGACGTTGTTGACGAGTTTTACACACTGGAAGTAGTGACAGATGATATACTTCACTTACTTCAGCTACTATGGCCAACCAGCAAGCATTAGATTGGCTTAAGATGGATTTGAATCGGAGTCATACACATTCATTATCGTACACATATGTTTGTCTACGAATAGTAGTTAACATATACGCAATAATTGCTCTACAGTATAAAAGACACTTAGGTTATACTTTTTACCAACTTTTTTCAAACATTAAGAAATTGAATTTTACTCATCTCTATCGTGAATTTCTGTAAGTGCAACTTTAAGCGTTCTTCCTTAGAAAATACCCCCAATCCTTAGTAATGGTGTCTGTTTAGAGCACTGACAACTATGTTTCATAATTTCATCAGAACATTACGTAGACTAAAAAATTACGTTTTTTTCAATCGTCCACCACTGCTAATTTTTAGGAATATTTTAGTTTAGATTCTGTGTTAGTAAGACCTTTCGTTCAGAAATTACTCGCAAATATAATTTAAACTATTAATTTAAATAACAAATAATTATACATAAAATAAATAGTATTGTTTTTAACACATATAAAAAAAAATCCTACTGTGTTTTCAATAGGGAATAATTATAATAAACCAGAAGTACTAATTGCTTAAGGTAAAAATTGCTAAACTGGAAACACCCCTAATCAGGTAAAAGGATTTTTTCATAACTATTTAAGTGAATTATAGTTAAATAGTATTATGTACTTAAATAGAGTATAAATTAATTCATATTATGAAATTTTCTGCTTTAGTTATGGACTAAGGTAGTCCATAGGAAAACTTCAGAGTAAATTTTAACGTAGTAAAAGTTCATTTATTTAATGCCAATTGCCAATTTTATTGTTCAGATATCATACGCTGATGATTAGGAAAAAAGTACTAACAAAAAAGACTTAAAGTCTACATTTCCTAATAATTCCTTTGTTTACCTGTGCAGTTATTAAGATTGTAATAAACATATTTATATTTATTAACAACATTTTTTTACCGTAAGACTAACTAACATACACGTTATTTACTTAGTTTAATTATTGTAAGACATAAAGTTATTTTATACTGAACAATATTATCCCTATTTATTCATTAATAGGTGTTATTTATTCATGTGATTATACAACATGTTGTTAATTCGTGAACATTCTCCGGATCAGTATGGCCACCTTCAGTGAAACTAAACTCATCATCGTCATAGTCGTTCATCTCGCTATCACAAAGGCTTACTGTAGACATTGATTTCACCGTAATAGTGTAATTTATCTAGAATTTGACGTGGATACCCACACGTGCATGTACCTATACATTTGTATCCGTATCCCCCGAGACAGATTATTAGGCTTTTATTTGGTAGAGAAAAATATTTAGATTTTCCTCTTTCCTCTAAATTCTGCAATGCGTACTTTCACTTAGGTTTTCATCTACCGAGATCTCGTCTGAATAGAAAATCGGTTTCGTTCTGTCTAATCCTCTAAATTTCTATACTTTGCTTAAAAATTGTATTTGAGCCGTCACGATACCATAACGTTAAATAAAAAAATTCTTTTCGCCCTTTAACCTTTTGCAATTAAATTGGCGACGATTCGGCTAAGCAGAAAATCGACAACAGTCTTCAGACTGAGTATAGACTAATAAAAATAAGTATAAGTAATAGTCTATCAACGAATAACAGAAATCTTGTTGGCAGAGCGATATAGCCTGAATAATACAATGTTAACGATTCGAGGTGTTTATTGACGCTGCTGGTATGCAAGTCTTCGTGTCCATTATATTTTGTGTCGTTGTCTGTGTTGTGTTCTTCCTAGTAAATAATCACTTGTATTGTTTAGCCTTTTTATGATATTCTATATAAACTTTTGTTATTTTTTTGACTCTCAATATTTTGTTGATATAGAAATATTCATTTTTTACCGTATATCCATCATTATTAGTTTATAGTTAGCCTGTAGACGGCTGTCGATTTTTGAGTGACCTAAACGTTGTTACTTATAATTATTCGGTAGTGGCAGAAAGGCGTCATTTGGATTCTAATGTAGCCTATATGAACCATTAAAGCTATCTTTTAAACGTATGATGTCACTTTAATACCACTATTGACTCTCTCATCGAATTTATAAATTTTAATTACCTATTCTCACGCTCACTTTAACTGGCGCTACATGATCGAGCACAGTTTGTCTCATTTACTCACACAGCTTACCCCTCCATACCGCCCGCCGACCATTGCTACCTTACTCAGTTCTGATTTATGAACTCCACATATGGTTTCGCGCTTGCCAAGGTATTTATGAAACTAATTTCTCGCATCGAAATATTCAGTGTTGTTTTTTATGTTTGTTATGTAAGTAGCTTTTAAACGTTTCTTCTTCTTCCTCTTTTTCTTCTTCTTCAAGCTGTTGACCTTACGGTCGTCGCGCACTCCTTGGTCTGACCATCTTTTCTTTGGTCTTCCAATATTCTAAAAGGCAGGTCCGTCGTCCTTTCCAAAAGACCAAATTTACCAAATTTGATTTGGTATCCTGTTATTATGGATCCTTTCAACATGGTTTGTCCATTTCTGTCTGTATTGCTTTATCCTTTCGTTTAGGTTGAATATTCTAAGGATGTTCCTTATATCATAATTTACTAGCCGGTCCCTCAGTGATACTCCTAGTACTGATCGTAAAAATCTCGTTTCACTAGCCTGTATCCGGCTTTGGGTCTTTGCGTTCAATGTCCAAGTCTCACTGACATAAATGCCGCATGGCACTGCCATCACTTAATAAACTTTCAAAACAGCATATTTTCTGACCTTTCCACTCAGTGTTCATCTTATCGTTCCACACCCTTTAAAGAAGTTTAAAGTTCAAAATATTTAAGCTTACTAGCTCGAATATTAGAGGTAAATAGAAATCAACTAATTTTGTACATACAGTTAGCTTACGATCTGTGTAACAAACCAACCAGAAACTACCATAAGTAAAGTATTTAACGATACTCAAAAAGCAACAGCGGTAGTGTGTTCATTGTCCATTTAAAATTTTCAGCGAATAATATCAAAAAGGAAATAAAAACGCAATTTTGAAATGGATAAATAACGCTAAGACATTGGCAAACAGTATATTTTCGTACAACAGTACAACCTCTCAGAAACAGAAGGCTCACTAAAATGATCACCAACTTAGATGATTTTAATAAAGATGTTGTGCGATGCAAGGTGTATGAGTTTTATGATAAAAAAGGGAATCTCCGACCTATGACGAAAAACTCGCTGAAAGAAAAACTGGGTTTTAGGAAAAAAAAGGTCTGGTTTGAAGGATTATTAACTTTGTTGTCAGTTACTTTATTGTTTTTTAGACGATCAAGGTTTCCAACGACTATTACCACAGAGCTTTCAATTTTAGAATGCACTACATTGATAACCACAGCTTATCTGAAGCAAACGGTTAACTCCGTGGTCCATATACATTACTGTAATTTAATTTGCATAATTGGCAGATATCTTATTCAGGGGCGTTATTGTCTGCTTGCAAACGCACCATCTCTACGGAAACACTTCCGCCGGTTAATTCTATTCCATACTTTGCAGGCTATATAATGTTGGAATAGTCATTCCGATTTTTGTCTATAGTGTGAACCATTTTTATTTTTTCTCTCATAATTTCATGGGCACTGTCTTCTTAAACCATGAATAATTGATCGCCTTCTGATGTGACAATTATTTATACAAATTTTGAATCCACGGGAATATTTATGTTACCTTTGTCTGATATGTCCCTACTTACAAAAAATAAGAATAATGACATTTAGGGAGAATCTTTTCTGGTGCTAGTAATAAAATAATTTGTAATTGATTTTGTAATTAAACACATAATTACACAGCAATAAAACTTTGATATAATTCCTTTTCAACTTGACCACTTATAGCAAGTAGGCCTAATTAACAAGAAAACTAGGGAAGCGTAAGTAACATGTATACTTGTGAACTGCCTTGAAAAAAAACTTTCCGAAAGTACTGTGGTAACAGATGCAATAAAATGCTGCGAAGTTCAACAATTATTATACACAATATGATATTATTGCCAGATATAAGTTATCTAAGTGGTAAACTTAATATTTCGTTATACGCATTTACCGAGAAGCAAAAAATTAAATAGCTATAGTGGAACAAAGGAAATTTGGGAAAAATTTAAAACGGTGATTCTGTGAAAGAGTCGTAGTGTTAACACGTACACATATAGACTCGGCGTATAGTAGTAAAATTCGGTAACAAAACCATAGCGTGAAAATATATTTTTCCCACGTAGGTACCGTCGTGGACTAAATCAGTTTTACCTTGAATATCTTTACAACTTCAGCGCTGCCACATCCCAGCCTCGAAGAAGTTTGTGACTGGCGGTGAGATATTGTTACTACAATACAACCAGAATTGCTTTTGGCTGGCGTGAGATACGACAATTGTGTAGAGTGCATTGTTTGATTTTCTCATAAAGTCTGCTAGTTTTGTATTCCATATCACAAATGCCAAAACGTTTTGTTGTAAAAATTTTGTTATATTAAGATTTTTAAGGTAGGGTAATATTCGTACTAACGTAATTAAAGTGTTACGTAATATTCGTAAAAAATTGTATACGGATCCAACAAACACGAATCCCTTCGTTAACTTTTGGATTAGAATAGGGGCCCCTAAACAACTGCAAACCTCTTTTTTTCCAGTATAAAATGTTACGTTAATATTTGTAGTAGTAGTAGTAGTAGTAGTAGTAGTAGTAGTAGTAGTAGTAGTAGTAGTAGTAGTAGTAGTAGCAGTAGTAGTAGCAGCAGCAGCAGCAGCAGCAGCAGCAGCAGCAGCAGCAGCAGCAGCAGCAGTAGTAATAGTAGCAGTAGTAGTAGTAGTAGTAGTAGTAGTAGTAGTAGTAGTAGTAGTAGTAGTAGTGTTAGTAGCAGTGGTGGTGGTGATCATTGTGGTGGATGGTGGTGGTGTTAGTAGCTCTATTTTTGCTAGTTTAGTTTTTGTTGTTGTTGAATGAGCAGCAGTAGTAGCAGCAGCAGTAGCAGCAACACTGGTAACAGTTGCAAAAGCAAACTTTAATATATTTCTATTTATAAACCATTCATTCTTTAAAATCAGGACACTCTCTCACATACAGTATATGAATCTTTACATATATGGTCTTTTTTCATACAAATGAGTCTTCTTATCCATAATAACTATTTTTGTGGCAAGTACATATAACTAGTAAACTTATCTGTTTCAGAATTACGCGCTTACTGAATCTAATTTTATTTTACTTTTAAGACCGTAAACGCAGATTGTTAAAGAGTCCTCCTTTTATCTGAATTCTTACTTATTTGCACTAAAGTTTTATCAAAATGAAAACTTACAAATTCTCTAATAGTTGCAGTTACTGGCAGAACATTCAGCAAGACAAGAATATGATAGATGATCGAGATGAAAACCACTAGATTAAACACAAAGGAACATAGAGAGCACATCACCGGCCTTTCCTAAAGAGAAACATATTTGATTACTGATATATTGAACTGAATATCGCTTTGTTCTTGAGAAAAGTAACAGGATAATGACTGTGATGGCATTCATTTAACTAGTAGAAAGACAAATTGTGTTGATGATGATTATGTATGTACTAAAGATACGTGCGTGTACATTTATGTTTTTCTTAGCATTTTTACGTGTGAGAAAGTACTATAACAACAACGGTTAAGACTGTTGTTGGAACAAAACAAAGGGAAACAAAAAAAGTCAATAATATGTCTTATTCATCACAAAGCGCACAATCCGTTATAGAATAAGCACAACGGATTAACAAACAAGCATTCTTAACGGGTTCACTTAAAGAATACGCATCAATAGATTCTAATTTCAGAAATCTGTGTTTGATTAAATAGTAATATATCCAACTTTACCCACACGTACTCATACCAATCAGTGTTCAGTCTTTGATTAATTTAGAATTAATATTTTCATAAATCATTAAAATATTACTATATAATTTTTCTGACGTTTTGTAGAGCAACTATATGCATAGGCGTACGCATGCGCGCTCGCGTGTCTGCGTGTATGAGTGAGTGTGTGTGGAAGAAGACAGGTGTCGGCGCGCATGGTCTCTTCAGCGTTAAGTAATGTCACGTTATCAAAAATAAAAAATTAAAGTCGTAGATATAAAATTTTTATTAAAAAATTATATACAGGCAACCCACTTCATCAGGCGACTGCCAGTAAGCACTTTCAAGTGTTACATGATACTCGGTTAAAAAAAAACTTAAGTAAAATATTTTAAACGTATTAAAAATGGTAAAAATAATTCAACTGATTGCAAATTTTATTTATTGTACGTACATATTATTGCCTTTGAAAATATGTTGCTACCCTGAAGAAATAGATGGTACCGTGTTCCTGAATCTATACGTGACGCCTTGCACATAATTTTCGCAGGAGAAATACGTAACACTCTGGATTGTTCTAGGTCATGCGAGATACCCTTTGAAGACTATCCTTCCAGAACCGAAGTAAGTGTCAATCTGACTAGTATGCGAGGCGGCGAAGGTAGATCTCAGTTCTCCACGTCGCTACAGATCTGGCCTCCAGAACGACGTGTCTCCACTCCTCTCTATCCTGTGCGACTCTTTGTCATCTTCTGACCACCAGTCTTGTCAAGTCTTCAACTACATTGTCCACCCATCTTCTTCTTGACCTCCCTGTTGTTCTTCTTCCTCGTGGATAAAATTAATTAATAATGTAGATTACAATTAATACTTTTTTCACTGCCCTTTCCTCTAATATTCTCTGCACGTTACCTGCCTAACTAATTCTACCTGGTTTTATTACTGCGGCGAGGCGGGGGTATACGTACATTCTAGATTTTGAAGCCTAGATTCAAGCCTGTTCTTGAATATTTAATTGAGTGTTAAACGTCAGTTAAACAGTATCTAGAGGTAGTTACTTCATTTTTCAATATTGTTTGTTTAATGATCTTCATAACTAAAACCAACCTATAGGAAGGAATAGAGGCCGCAGTAGTTTTTCTTAAATTTTACGTACGTGCATAGTCAGTGGTTAAATCTGTAGGCTTACACATAAGGTACCTCAGGTATTTATATAATCTTTATATAATATTTATATTATCTTTTGCTATCACAAGTCAGCGGGCAAATGTTAACCAATAGCAATGATATCTATTCAGAATAATCTATACTTTAACGGTATTAGGTTACTGTTCATTCGGAGATATTGTTGCTGAGAGTGATTATTTTCTTAATCAGTGAAATACTGTAATAAAGTGACATTTATGGCTGTGTGTTGGACAGATTTAATTCAAATTATTGTACAAGTGTGTCTTTGTTGACTTCTAACTGTTGTTTGTGTCTAATTAAAGTTTGTAATTAGCGACTTCTCAATGATGTTAATTATTCTGTTTCCACTGAACCACACGACGATCCCTGAGGCCGCCGTAACAATATTTTATTGTAAACTATTTACACTGTGATCCTCCAACTTGACAGCTTAGATCAAATAAACAAAGCTAACTTAATCCGTACACAGATTTGTGAAATATATAATTTATTTAATTTGCAAATACATTTTTTCTGTGTCTACTGCAAGCAGAAACAAGGGTAATGGTAATTAAACCAATACAGCAAGCTTGCGTAGATCACAGTTCTCGTCTCAAAAGTTTCATGATGACAATAAAATTGTTTCCCTTATTGCCGAGACAAATATAACTTTGTTTCTAAACTTTTCCCAAGCAATTAACGCCACGTTTGGTACTAATGATTTATACATTATATTAACGTCTTTAGCTGCACAACAACGGCTGTATTTGAACACATTTGTTAAACCCAGATATGTCACGTATAACATGAAGAATGGTGTGATTAATAAATTGAGTTTGTGTTATTAATTATCGTTAGTGACTATATTTATTCTAATTATTGATGTGAAACAGACGTTTACCATTATGAAATTAAATTACACACTGTACAGTACATTTACTACTATTGTGTTCTATGTAAAAACTCTAGTATTTTGGGATACTATATAATTCATTTTACATTCAACCACCGTGTTTACCACTTATTTTATTCTTGGATTTCGATGTCCATGACGTGTCCGTTACTTAACTAAATATAATCAATTCACTACCGATTCGGAACACAAAGCTTTTATGGGTAAAAACGTAAATGTTTTACCTTATAGCCTAAACCAGTTTTCGCTTATAAAAAGCTTCTTCAGAAGCTGCCGTTGGGAGCATTGTCTGTCTTGTTCTTGGCGACGGTATCGACTTTTGAAGGATTGACGTTGTGTGTGTGGGGTGTGATATGTTCGAATAATGCAAGTGATTTGAATTGTGTCTGTTCGTTTACGATGCCTTTTTTATGGATTTTCGTGTTTTTGCATATTTCCAATTGTTCAATAATGTCTAGTTTTCGGCCTGTTGTGTGTATGTGTAGAATGTCCATGTTATTGTCGATGTTTTGTATGTGTGGTTTGCTTCAATGAGGTGGTTTGCAAAGGAGGATTCTGTAGTGGAGTGTATATATAGTACATACATTTTTATATACTACGCTACACTCAGTAACAATTTGTTTATTTGTTCAGCACTGAATAATGTTGAAACAGAAACATTTAATTCAGTTAATGATCGACTTCAATAAAAATATATTATATATTTATATTATTTTTTTAAAACGTTTGAAATATTTTTAAAACTAAAAGCAACATACGGAAAGGAACAGAGGTTACTGTGGTTTTTTCAAATAGAACGTATGTGCGTATTCCGTGGTTAAATCTATAGGCTTACATATTAGGTACCTCAGGGATGTACATTACATTCTGTTTCTCTTATAATCTACACTGTATATGTAGAATAATCTACACGTTAAGAGTATATAATAAACAGTAATTACTGTTAATTATTATAAACGTCTCATTTATGGTTTTGTGTACTTTGCTTTCAGTTTCCTTATTAATAATTTCCAAATTCTTTTTTATAGATAAAATATAGTTTTAATTTCCTTTTATCTAATTAATGTAATTCTTTCTCTTTAGTTATAATCATCTTTTCCTTTGTGTTTTACGTTACATTCCTCTTTATTTTCTTGTTACGAAGTTGGAATTTATCCTACGGAGCTTTTTCACTTTTAAACACATCGATAAATGTAAAAGGGATATTATAAGTATTAACATTGATTTTATTAGTAAACATTGTGTAGAACCTATGTTCTTCCGCAATATTGTTTTGTTAGTTTGTCTATATGTACGCAGTAATTTAATAAATTTTTACAGAATATGACTTCAAATACAAACTTGTTGTTTTGCAAGTTTAGAATGAATGTAAAATACATTTTATGTGTTTATATTACAGAATAAAGAAAACAAATGGCATCTTCATTTGTGTTTGTATTAATTTCCGAACGACAAGTATTTCAATCGTTCCTTAAAATATACGACCTTCTCATACAGTGCAACACTTTCGATGGCCATTCGGATATAAATAACGTTTAATTTACTGAAACTAGGACATGGAGGTTTTCACGAAAGCGGGTTAGGCTACTCAGTTCGCATGTCTGCTGTCAAAACACACTCTTTTCGTCACATTCTACAGGAAGAATGTTCGTTCACGTTGATTAATGTTGACGTGAAATGGTAGTTCTACATACTTGATAATCTGACATACCGGTAAGTCCCTTATAAAAATATTGCATTTAACGGCTGGTGTACCAAGTTTAATAAAATAAGGACTTGGCATGATTACAGTACGTGCTAAGTAAGGGTCACAACTATTCCTTGAAGTGAATTGTTTAAATCAAGCGAATTATTAAAAAGCGTTTTTTAAATTACTGTAAATGTATTTTCAAACCATTACAAAATGTACATTGCTTTTAGAAATGCATTATTGCATACCACTTACGAATTTAATATGAGTGTCCACTATAAACAGAGGTCTGCACTCTGATTTCGGTCGGAGGTGTTTGCTCAGCTCTACCTCAGTGAGTTCCGGTACTTCTCTATATCACTATACGCTAAACTAGAGCCGTTATCTAACACAGAATGAATATATCTGAATCAAATTTGTACGTGAATAAATCATATCAGAATACGCGTAGCATAAGGAGCAACGGTAACAGGAAGAGCGAGGGTGACATGTTTAGCGTGATTAATTAGTTCCTACACCGCGCTCTGAGAGCCACAACATACCACGTGACTGATGACTGATGCACGTAAACAGGAATACATACAGTACAATTATTACTCCACCCTAAACAATGCTGACACTTCTCTACAAATGTGTTACATTCTAGTATATATTTAAGTCTATATTCACATCAGTTAAAATAATACACTATAAGTACTAATACTAGCTCTCTAATCTTATTATAATACTGTTAATATCACGATTGCTGTAATCAATGATTAGCAACATGTTAAACATTTTCTGATACGTATAAAGAAATACGAGTAAAATAAAAATTTTCATAACTTTGTATATAACACAACAGGTCAATGTGTATACAAACATTGAATATTACCTCTGTTTTCCCTTTTTGTGCTAATCTAGATTATTATGGAGTTTACCAAAGCACAAATTGTCAGGCATCACACATTTTTGTTTTTAGAGAACTTAAGTACATCATCAAATATATTCAAATGTAAATAATTACATCTATCAAAATACGTTTTACTTATGTAAAACAATATCCCTTATCTTACTATGGCAGGCGAAAGAGGCAACCTTGATACATTTCTGTGTGACGTAATTTCTACGCTTTTTTCTCACGTAAACTGAGATTCAGTTTCTTACTTTTCTTATAAACATAAAGCTTAGAATATAAGCTTTTCCTTGATTTAAAACTAAGTGTTTCAAACAGATGTAATTTTCTGTTAATTTGATTAAAGGTTTAAATTATTTTTTTATGTAATTTCTTATCGTTGCATGTTGTCATCTTACTGTATAAAAATACTATATTGCTTCTGTTACGCGTTAGTTGGAAAGGTGAAATTTATTTTTTATAAATGTATTGACATAGCCTATTTACAAATATGAAACACGTTATAAAACTGCTCCTTGATTTTAGAAAACATAAATCATGAAAGAAATGTTTTGTGGCTAATAACTTTTAAACCTAGAAGTCTTCCTTCATGTACCAATATAATGAAGTATGTTGAACACAATTTACATGTCTTTGTTACTTATTATCCTACAAAGAACACACTAAGGAAATCTGAAAATGTTTACGTTACAAAGTTTGATATTTCTAATGTTTAAGATTGTTTAATTGTGAATCCCTTTTAACCACTCTAATGGGCACCAATCAAAAAAATTTTTATACGTACACTTTTCATGTAAGCTTGGTCTATAATGATGTAACACTATCCCTTTTGTAACATTGCTTAAAATTTGCCTATCGTCCACTCTGACCACTGTTAGATTTATCATAAGCGTGAAATCGTTCCATATTCACAATGAAGTGAGTCTACACTCTATTGGTTAAGAGTTTATCTGGTTTGCAGTTAGTTTTATTCTTCAGATTTTCTAGATAACTTTCTTATTATATACTTGACGTCTTTCTCAATTGTCATCGTGCGAGTATTGATTACCAGTGAAAACCTTTCCTTTTAAAACTCAAGACAGTATTCTTTCTTCTTCCTTACAAATCTTTACAAGGTTTAAACATTCAATGTGATGGTTGTAGCTCTTGTACCTTAAAGAATAGCATTTTACGCTGGTTATTCCATTTCATACTCCTGATAATCAGAACAACATTAAAGTAGTTTTTGTTTTAAAATTTTTAATTCATTTCTGTCTATTAAGAATCATGCTGCTCCTTAGTTATTTCTTTTAAATATTTTCCTTAGTTATTTTCTCACAATTTTACTTTGTTTCCCTTTGCAAAATATTAGGATATGAGTATAAATTAGGAGTAAAGTGTTTGAATTAAAATATGATTCATAAATAACAATTACAAATGAGTTTCTTTTGCTGCTAACAAAAACGTTTGTTAAAAGCTAATTAACGTAATACAGGGGCCATTTTACTGGTCCGTTTCGACCAATCCATCGCTTACCGAATGTATTATTTAAATGGTTCATCAAATCACGACAGTAGCAAGCAGATGCACCGTCATTCAAAAACCACATCTGCACTCTATCTGTAAGTGGAATATCTTCCAAGAGTTCCATCAGAAGCGTTTGCAAAAAATGTAAGTATTCTCTTCCATTAAGCCTTGGTGGTAAGAAAAAAGAGGCTAAGAGATTATCACCAAAAAGAGCGCACCACACGTTAAATGAAAAAGTATGTTGCTCATGTCTTTGGGGCAGTCTCATGAGTTTTCGTCTGCTCAAGTTTAGGTGTTTCAAAAGTTTACAATGCCATTTCTTGTAAATTGTAACACTTTTCGGGCGTATTATGGTCTGTTTTGTTTTGAATTAAAGTCAAATTTGTGCTTACTTTTAATAGACATTATACACATCAGTTGTCTCATAATTATTCTCTACAAAGTTAGTTTTGTTTATTTGTTTATTAGCAAATTAACGAAGTTATTTTATCTTCCATCTAAAAATGTGTGTTTTTCGATTCCATTTTTGTGTGTTTTAATCAGTTTTTCATAAAACCTAATTAAGATAGAGGTCTGGGACTTCTTTTATTCAATTTTTCAGATAAAAATTTATAAGAAACCACCAAATTTACTCTCCACTTTATACCCCACGAATTTCAGTATGGCGTCATTTTACCGTATGAGTAGAAATCAGGGCGAACTGGTTCGCGAGCCGTAACTCGCTAACAAACCGTTTTCTGACGTATGATTATATGAACTTTTTTCTTATTTTTAGCCATAGAATCAGGTCCCGAGAGATTGCCGTGCAATTTTGAATCAGCCTGTATATTTGCAAGAATTTATTGCTTTAATATATTTACTAAATTAGTGAGATCAGTGAACTTTAAAAGTAACATATAAAAACAGTTTTTAAAGTTCTGAGATCAGTTTGATTTGTAATTATATATTTACAAAGATTTATCTACACGTTACATTAATCGTTAGTTGAAGACAATATTATAAAATATATTTCAAATATACTATGCGGTGGGTACTTTATTAAATAAACGAGTAATTACGCCTACTATAAAGAGCTCTAATGTTATGTTATTAACCACAATTTTTACATTAACCACGATTTCCATTGTACCATTCGTATTCTGTACAAATTACCTTTGTTTAATGAGGCTACTGTTTCATATTTCGAACGTGATAACTTCGGAGACGCGATAAGTAACTTGTAACGGCTTTTTGGTTAACAGGTTGCGTGGCGGTGGAGGTGGAGGGGATTTTCGCCGGAGTTTGAATTGTTGTATGTGTTGTTTATTACTGTTTCGAATAGCGTGTTTGATTTAAATTGTAAATGGTCATTGAGTATGTTGTTTGGTTGTATTTTGTTGAGTTTTGTATATTTACCACTCCGAAACGTCGTCTGAGTGAATAAACCAAGTACATTTACAGTGAAAGTAAAACCAATATTAATACTTAAATTATTGTATAGTTTTAATTTTAGCCGTTTGCTAATTTACAAAATGTAAGAATATCCAACATTATATCATTATTTATTTAAATATACGTTTAAAGTTGGGATTGTCACGAAGTTTTATATAAATTGACATGAAACAAGCAGTGTTACGATTTTCAGCTATGAATAGTGCCACTAGAACAGAGTACTAACAACCAAATATAATAAACTGGTTGCTATTTCCTTTGTCTGTGTTGTTTAGTTTCTACAATTTGTAAAATATGTCAGTGCGCATTTACATTTAGTAATAAAAATGAATAAGAAATAACATATTAAAAGTATAATTAAGTAATATTATTAATTGGAGTACTTTAAAACTTGACAAATTTCTTTGCTTTTGACAAAAAGCAAAGGACAAGCAGCAGCCAATTATATGAAAAGTTAAATCTTATGATGTATCTAGTATATCTGTTTCGTGTGTTGCAATCACAGTTTGTTGTTGTTGAACAGATTTGATTTACGCAGACAATTCACGTTGACGTGGACAAACTACGCAGCTTCGCGAGAGTGAAGTTGATTAACTGTGTTGTTTCCCGCCACACTGTTACTGACACAAGAGCATTGTGTCTGTATGAATGTGAAACGTACAGAATTCTACGTAATTCGAACACCTCACTATACCTATATGCTTTGCTACAAATTAATAAATACGTTAGTCAATTCATTTCCACAGCTGTTTACAAGATTAACGTATCAGACTTTTGTATTGTGAGATGCTAATTTAAAATTAATTACAAAATCAAACATTCTTGCTCTAAACAGTAACGGCTTGGAGCACCCACTTCTTAATAGGTACGAATTACAAAATGTGTTGATTCAGATATTTAGGTAAGTAAAAATCTATACATAATTTTTTATTGCACACAGTACAAAAATTAAATATTTTATTCTTATAGTTTGCTTCAAACTGGACTGGGATTTTGCCTGACTCAATGCTGATGGCTCGACATGGATTCGTTCAATCACCCCGTGGAAACTCTCAATCGTTGCCAGTTCTTTTTACCGTTATCTGGAACACATGGTCGCTCGAACCTCGAGTGCCGCTCCGCCATCATTTTTTTCCAGATTATATTTTTTGCTTTAAGTTTGCTATCACTGCTGCTTTTAGTTAGTGGTTTTTAGTAATTAACTTCAAACAGCCTTTTTAAATTTTATTTATTGGAAGTGTGTCATTTTTATTAAGGTTCTTTTATTTTATCTATTTTATGATCATAGTCAGCTTTGTAAAAAACGGAATCTTCCTTGTATACGTCGTGGTGAGCAAAAATCTTCACCCTATCGGACGACTGATTGTGTATCGCTTTGTGGAGTCAACCAGGTAAATGTGTTTGTTCCATGCAGAAATACTTTACAAGAGAGGGGGCAACAAAGCACCACTTTTACCTCCAACAAAAGTTCTTGAGAGGATGTCTACGGCATACAAATAGGCAAGAACACCGTTACATAAATCTGCAACCAAAAGGTGTTGAGGGGGATGTTTAAAATTATAAATATTGAACAAAAAAAGGAAAACTAAAAACCATGTAACGAAACATGACACGTTTCAGCCTTACGCAATTCGTCGGCATATTTACAATTATTTGCGTCGGAAATAACACCCAACATTGAGAAAACGTCTAATTTACACCATGGTAGTATGTGATCGCTTTAGTTGTTTCTGAAAAGGATTAGCTTTACGCACAAAAGGAAAGGTGGGCGTAAACTATTATTGTAGAAAAGATATTAGTGATTAGCGATCTAGGTTTTCAAGGCAAATAAGGAAGGAAAACTTCGACGAAATCGTGTAGCTTGAGGTTCATAATGGTAAGCGGCTGGGAAGATGATACGAGAGATGGGACGATAGCAGTACCAGTAGGAAATGGAGGTAGAATTATCCTACTTCATGATAGCAACACGAAGGAGTTCATACCTAATTGCCGCCCTCTGTTAGCTTTCAAAGAAATTAACTAAGATATGTTCTGTACCCGATTTAAGATTCTCTCATTAAAAGCTGAGAGAAACCTTTGGCCATCGTCACGAACAATGCACCGTGCTATACCAAGATAGACCTACTGGGAAAAAATCCAGTCATCACAAAAGGCAGCAATTGTTCACTGGCTCCGAAATTATAACAATTCATTTGAAGGCTTGATAAAGAAGACAGAGCTGTAAGGTTATTTCTTTTCACAAAAAGTGTACACAATATGCAAGATGGCTAAGGAATATGGACACAAACATATAAGATTACCTTAGTTTCACTATTATTTATATTCTATTAGTTGACATACGCATAAATTAAGGGATATTTTTCGAGGTATAACAAAGAGTTCTATAAAAAATGCTGTTACAAAGCTGACTCTGGAAAACAATGTGCAGAAAGTTATCGACCATACTTAACAAGGAAATATCCAAGAGTTAAGAAAACAAGAATCCAAGGGATTCTTGAAGAAGCCGTAGAAACGATGATCACTTTGTTAAACAACGACAGCGACAATTTAGATGAAGAAGATAGGGGAACTGACAGGAATAAAGGCAAAGATTACAACCAGTGAAGAAGAGCGAAGAAGATGGCCTGTTTCGTGTGCACAATGGCGCCGAAGAAGACAGACATGGGTGAAGATAAAACACTTTGGTGAAGAAAGTAATATAAATGAAGTGTTTTTATTGTGTCAAAAGTTAATAAATTTACATTTTTTGAATGTTAAACAAATTGTATAAGTAATTTGTTCGACTTCTACAAACAACATTTTACATGTAAATATTACCTTAATGTATAATATACAATATTTATAAATTCAGTATTTTCTTTAACAAACAATATCTATAGTAATACTGTGTAACATAATACATTAATCTTTTGTTTTTAATGTATAACAATTGTTACAATGCATTTCCTTCGGTTTAACTTCTATGAAGCAAAGTAGGAAAGACACAGTACATAATGGTATCTGTCAATGAAAAGGAAAATTATTAAAGTATTTTGTTTAACACTCAACTCATTAACTAGATTAAGAATAACAGCATTAACAATAATAAAATAATATAATTTAGCTTTATATATAATGGTGATAATTGTTTATGGTGTGTTGTCATGACGCCCGCATACAGCGCTTTTGCCCTCACGCTAATGCTCACAATTCTAAATAAGCAGTTTTCAAAAATATAAAATTCTAAATAAACATAACATATATAGTTAAAATAAAGTAAATATATGGGAAGTTCTCCCCTTCTTAAAAGTTTCTGAATGGCTAAAAAATAATAAATTTCCACGCTTTCAAATTTCTGTACGTTTGGTTTTTTGTACAATCAAAAGTGTTTCCTGTTGAAATATTTCAACTACCACAGTATTTGATTAAATTTCCTTTCCGAAATCTTATACAGTGTGTGTGTGTGTGTGTGTGTGTGTGTGTGTGTGTGTGTGTGTGTGTGTGTGTGTGTGTGTGTGTGAATAATTAGTAAATTACAAGTAAAGCAAGTCTAGTTTTTGAATTTCTAACAATAGTAAAATGTGCGTTTACTGGAAACGCGGGACTCGACAAAGTCAACAGCAAACAATGTTCCTAACTCCAATTCAATTCCAGAATACACCAGACTACAGAGTTATCATCCTTTAGTAACAGACAATTTATTGTTATTTTTGTTTTAACTTGAATCTTGTTTATTAAGAATTTCAATAAATAAATTTAGTTACACAGTGCATAATGTTATTCTTTTTACACGTATAGAGAGAGAAGAAAGAGAAAGAGTTAAAGAGAAAGAGAAAGAGAAAGAGAAAGAGAAGAGAAGAGAAAAGAGAAAGAGAAAGAGAGAAAGAGAAGAGAAGAGAAAGAGAAGAAAGAGAAAGAGGAGAAAGAAAGAGAAAGAGAAAGAGAAAAGAGAAAGAGAAGAAAGAGAAAGAGAAAGAGAGAAAGAGAAAGAGAAAGAGAGAGAGAGTGAGTGTGTGTGTGTCTGTGTGTGTATTATGGGTATAGAAATTAACATATAATTTGAAGTATTATTTTTAACGCTTTGAAGTTGTCATAATTAGGTAAGATTATTTAGTACCATGTTTACTAAAAGAATGTCTGAAAGCATATTTTACAGACACACGCTCGAGCAGAGGTGACTTTAGACTGTGGTTAAACTCATGAGTTAGAGACACTTTTAAAATTAAATTTCAACTCAAGAAACTTCACCTGTTGATGTTTCAGATAGTTGAGAAAACATGTTCAGATGCATCATAGGAGTACGTTGAGTTGGACATTAAAACACACGACAAGAGATCCCCGTCAATAAAGTCTATACAACAACAAATAGAGTTTATTCAAACTTATAAACGAATGTGGCCCACTTTTCATACGTATTTCATATTACATTACTAGGAACTTATGTTTCTGATATACTGATTGAGTCGTTAACATGCAGAGTTTTATTAGGAGTTATATTAATATGTGTAAAATTTGTAAAGATGGGTCGAAGGTAATCTTTGTTGTGGTCGTTGAAGTATCATTTACATAATATTTCAGATGAGAAAACTGTAATGGAATCTATCGATGTAGATATATTATTTATGCCTGTTATATAAATGGTTTTCAATGTCATTTAGAATTCAGACCCTGTTATTTTATCAGGATTTGACTGCGTATACATAGAAGACATCTAATTCATAGAAGCAGGATTGTATAATACTTCAATTTCAAATTATTTATTTACGTACTTAAACGTTTATAGTATAATAATTACATCGTATTAACTTGGTTTGAAAATACACAACTTACACGGTAGTATATAAAAAATTTACAGACATTGCACAAATGCAGTGCACAGAGAAGGGCATTGAAATTCCTTTTATAAATAAAAATATATATATATATATATATATTTATGTTCATTCACCAATCAATGAATTCATTCTTCATTTACCAATGTACAGATTATAAGTTAAATGTAATCGCAATCATAAGCGAAATTTTATACGTGTACTACGTTATTGACAACAAAGAAGTAGTTTCTATGGAAACTCACTGGTTTCCATTTTCTATCACGCACCAGCGGTCGTTTTCAAATGTGCGACACGTCCTTATAAACATTTTCAATGTTAAAATACTGAAAATACTTAATCCATGTTAATAAGAACCAGCAAACACAATATAATTTATTTACACAGCAAACACTTAGTACCATTACGTCAATTAATCTACCCACATTTATAAAAAGCATTGTGAGTTTTCTGCTGTGAAGAAAATGTAAACATTCTTTTAGCGTGTTAAGACTGAATTCCGTGTTTACTTAGGCTACATGAGATTTGTATATAAAGAATGTATTTGTTTTAAAACGTAGTATCTTAATATCATAGTAGGGAAATGATGAGGAGGAAGAAGAACAGGTGAAAGGGTAAACAGTAACGGGACTTTACAAATTTACGTGTAAAGTGGTCTGCTGCACACGACAGCTGTGTAGGTACTTGTCAGTTTGCGTTTTCCTTCAGGCTGACTCTTGTCTTGATTTTAATCTTAATTAATATCTAGACACACATACACTTACTGTAGCATTTTTGACTGGAATTATACATTTCAAACTAAACGTATCCGAATCTTCAAGCACAAATAACTAGTTTAAAATCCCATTTGACAAATAATTTTTTTTTTCAAAAAATTTCATTACAATAATATAACTCCTTATTTTCATACACGCATCTGTTATATGAACGTCGCTATAAGAGTTATAAGAATAATGTCTGTCGCATGTACAGGAATAATTTAGCCAGCTTGTTCCAGCTCCATTAGTGTGCTTATATTGATAGACAATAATTTTATAATATGTATAAGGGATATAACTGAAAATATGGCAGATGTACGCATATTCAGATATACGTATGACAAATGCTCGTACAAGAAACAGACGAGTGTAAAATTATAGGTGACAACAAGTGATTCAAAGAAACACATAATAAACTGTACAAAATTCAGATGTGTTGACTTTTGTACAGAAATTTTGTACATAGTGCTGCAGAGCTTATGCAAGTGAATTCCTTTCTAATATTTTATTTTTGCAGTCCAATTACTGTCTGGCCACGACTGGATGATCGAGGCTGCTCTCCCCCCACCACGCGGCCGCTTGTAAGCGAGGTAGGGTGAAATATGTGTGGTAGCCGTTTGTGGTACCCCCACTTAGCCTACCCCAACTAAATTTATTAATTTATATGTCAACCAATAGAATATAAATGATAGTGAAACTAAGGTAATCTTATATGTTTGTGTCCATATTTCTTAGCTTTCTTTATCAAGCCTTCAAATGAATTGTTAAAATTTCGGAGCCAGTGAACAATTGTTGCCTTTTGTGATGACTGGGTTTTTTCCCAGTAGGTCTTTCTTGGTATTGTACGGTGCGTTGTCCGTGACGATGACCAAAGGTTTCTCTAAGCTTTTAATGAGAGAATCTTTTAATCGGGTACAGAACATATCTTAGTTAATTTCTTTGAAAGCTAACAGAGGGCGGCAATTAGGTATGAACTCCTTCGTGTTGCTATCATGAAGTAGGATAATTCTACCTCCATTTCCTACTGGTACTGCTATCGTCCCATCTCTCGTATCATCTTCCCAGCCGCTTACCATTATGAGCCTCAAGCTACACGATTTCGTCAAAGTTTTCCTTCCTTATTTGCCTTGAAAACCTAGATCGCTAAGCACTAATATCTTTTCTACAATAATAGTTTACGCCCACCTTTCCTTTTGTGCGTAAAGCTAATCCTTTTCAGAAACACCTAACGCGATCACATACTACCATGGTGTAAATCAGAAGTTTTCTCAATGTTGGGTGTTATTTCCGACGCAAATAAATGTAAATATGCCGACGAATTGCGTAAGGCTGAAACGTGTCATGTTTCGTTACATGGTTTTTAGTTTTCCTTTTTTTGTTCAATATTTATAATTTTAAACATCCCCCTCAACACCATTTGGCTGCAGATTTATGTAACGGTGTTCTTGCATATTTGTATGCCGTAGACATCCTCTCAAGAACTTTTGTTGGAGGTAAAAGTGGTGCTTTGTTGCCCCGTCTCTTGTAAAGTATGTCTGCATGGAACAAACACATTTACCTGGTTGACTCTACAAAGCGATACACAATCAGTCGTCCGATTGGGTGAAGATTTTTGCTCACCACGACGTATACAAGGAAGATTCCGTTTTTTACAAAGCTGACTATGATCATAAAATAGTTAAAATAAAAGAACCTTAATAAAAATGACACACTTCCAATAAATAAAATTTAAAAAGGCTGTTTGAAGTTAATTACTAGAAACCACTAACTAAAAGCAGCAGTGATAGCAAACTTAAAGCAAAAAATATAATCTGCAAAAAAATGACGGCGGAGCGGCACTCGAGGTTCGAGCGACCATGTGTTCCAGATAACGGTAAAAAGAACTGGCAACGATTGAGAGTTTCCACGGGGTGATTGGACGAATCCAGGTCGAGCCATCAGCATTGCGTCAGGCAAAATCCCAGTCCAGTTTGAAGCAAACTATAAGAATGAAATATTTAATTTTTGTACTGTGTGCAATAAAAAATTATGTATAGATTTTTACTTACCTAAATATCTGAATCAACACATTTTGTGATGCGTACCTATTAAGAAGTGGGTGCTCCAAGCCGTTACTGTTTAGAGCAAGAATGTTTGATTTTGTAATTAATTTTAAATTAGCATCT
The DNA here is from genome assembly GCA_034769895.1 of Magicicada septendecula. Classification (NCBI taxonomy): domain Eukaryota; kingdom Metazoa; phylum Arthropoda; class Insecta; order Hemiptera; family Cicadidae; genus Magicicada; species Magicicada septendecula. The sequence continues at coordinate 139,006,532 of CM068369.1, read as the reverse complement.
CACAATACAAAAGTCTGATACGTTAATCTTGTAAACAGCTGTGGAAATGAATTGACTAACGTATTTATTAATTTGTAGCAAAGCATATAGGTATAGTGAGGTGTTCGAATTACGTAGAATTCTGTACGTTTCACATTCATACAGACATAATGCTCTTGTGTCAGTAACATTGTGGCGCGAAACAACACAGTTAATCAACTTCACTCTCGCGAAGCTGCGTAGTTTGTCCACGTCAACGTGAATTGTCTGAGTAAATCAAATCTGTTCAACAACAACAAACTGTGATTGCAACAAACGAAACAGATATACTAGACACATCATAAAAATTAAACTTTTCATATAATTGGCTGCTGCTTGCCCTTTACTTTTTGTCAAAAGCAAAGAAATTTGTCAAGTTTTAAAGTACTCCAATTAATAATATTACTTAATTATACTTTTAATGTGTTATTTTTTATTCATTTTTATTACAAAATATAAATAGGCTCTGACATATGTTACAAATTGTAGAAACTAAACAACACAGACAAAGGCAATAGCAACCAGTTTAGTTCATTTGTTTGTTAGTACTCTGTTCTAGTGGCACTATTCATAGCTGAAAATCGTAACACTACTTGTTTCATGTCACTTTATATAAAACGTCGTGACAATGCCAACTTTAAACGTATATTTAAATAAATAATTATATAATGTTGGATATTCTTACATTTTGTAAATTAGCAAACGGCTAAAATTAAAACTATACAATAATTTAAGTATTAATATTGGTTTTACTTTCACTGTAAACGTACTTGGTTTATTCACTCAGACGACGTTTCGGAGTGGTAAATATACAAAACACAACAAAATACAACCAAACAACATACTCAATGACCATTTACAATTTAAATCAAATACGCTATTCGAAACAGTAATAAACAACACATACAACAATTCAAACTCCGGCGAAAATCCCCTCCACCTCCAACCCAACACAACCTGTTAACCAAAAAGCCGCCACACATTAAACTACCGACCACTTGGCACATTCCGTATCCGAACTCACTGAAGAATGAGGACACCACTCCGAAACGTCGTCTGAGTGAATAAACCAAGTAAGTTTACAGTGAAAGTAAAACCAATATTAATAATTATTATGTGTGTAAACAATGAAGTGATGAACATTCAAAATAATTTAAGTTTCAAACAAACTTGAAACACTGCCCTCAGGAAATAAACGGTCTGGTTTAGTTTCCTTAACAATTTACATACTTGGTCATTGCTGGATTTAGGGTATTGCAAGGTGAAAACTTTCACCAATATATAATTTATGTCTACTTTGTGCATCAGTCATTTTTGCAAATTTCAAAATATAATACTTTATACCTTATTTGGTCTCCTGTAGTGATCTAAGATCTGATGTTTGATAAGAAGTTAGATTACGTTATCAACGATGACACATTGTATAGATAACCCTATGTCATATTATAAATCAGTACTTCTCCATATATGTAAAATGTCATATCTCTTTAGCTCATCCCACTGATTTTAGCTCGCACGTAATAACATCAATTTACAGTACATTTACGTATAAACAATTACTTATAAGTATGCATTTATGCAAGCCCAGATGCCTTAACTCATATACTTTTAGTTTTTCCAGAATTTTTTAAGATATTAAAAATAACTACGAAATATGGATAGTTTATTGGGATTGTAGTATTACATTTGTTTATTAATGCACATATATTTAGTTCCTTAATAGTCAATCAGGGAATTTAAAATATATTTATCTCTACGAGGCAGTGTACACAAAGAAATATTAGGTAGAATACGTTTACATCTGTGAGGAAACATAGATTTAAGGGAATGCAAACTGCAAAGCATTTATCCCGAGACCTCGTTTTAGCTTTTACCGGTAATGCTTTTTCTAGTATTCTGTGTATTGGTTTTAGCTAAAGACGTTGTTATTTTCTTTGCAGTACATCTGAACTACATTGTTTTGCATTTAAGGTAGACTAAACTCGGAAAATATAGACCTATGCCGAACATATACATATCTTTAGCATTTAGTTTGAGAATTCAACTCTTTTAACAAACAATATCACTGTGCTGTTCACTTTACTAAATTGTTACATTAGCGAATGTAACAGTATAAGAAAGCACGTTATAATACGACTGTTTTTTTTTATATTTCGTAAAACTAACTGCAGGAATTTTTCTCCATTCGTTGTTCTTTTAGATCTACACAGACGACGTTTGAAATAGTGGATCAAATATATTTTTTTTTAATTTCGTTTCAATCTGGGCCATCGGTATAAGCTCTGGAAACGCTTACTACTTTCTACCTACCAGACAAATAATGAGAGATTACGGGAGAATAAAATAATGAATTTAAAATTAAATTAAGTGCACGTGTAAGAAACGATTCTTAAAAGTAAACGCAAAAGGAAAATATATTTTATTTATAACAAGACCGTCACTGGCACGTCAAAAGTATTATAACATGGTTACGCAACGGAACATTCTCGAACAATGGAGTGTGTGTTTATCGGCTTTCCTAGCAGAGCCCAGCTGTAATTTTTGTGTGCGAACATAACGCTAATTTGTGAGGAAAGACAATCACGTGATATTTATCATGCGCCAACAATCAAGGCTGTTCCAGACTGCACCGGTCCGCGCACACTGTGTTCAAGCCCAGACACGACACTGTTTCTAGTGGATTCGAGAGCGCCCGTAAGAGAGTGTTATTTAACACGACATCCAAAAAGTGACAGATTATTGTGGCATGTCAGTGGGGTATAAATATAAGCAGCTAGCGACGGTCAGTTAACATTACGTCGGGGGATTATTTGCGTTATTGGCGAAAAGTGATTATTGTGCGGAACCCTGTTAGTTGACATTATTATTTCGTGTGGAAAAATTGAATTGAATTATTGCACGAGTATAATCTTGTTGAATAACTGCTAATTGAGATTAAGTAAAACTGGTGACCAGTGACTTAATTGGTGTCTTTATTTTGTTTTCCACTGTACCATACGACGATCAGTGAGACCGTCGTAACAATATGTCACATCAGGCGGTCCAACAACACAGGCAGGGAATGACGTTGTGCAATTACCATTTAATTTTCGTACAACGTTGGATGTTTACAGTACAATGACTACAGGTGTTTAGCATTTCCTATAATACCTCATACAAGCAAATATTAATAATAAGTCAAACGTGGTATTGTAAATAGTATTTGTTTCTAGTATTCTTTAAACCAGAAGTTAAAGCCTGACGTAAGAACTAAAGATACAATTAGTCAAAGTAGTCTGTTAAATTTATAATTAACTTATATACAAATTCATATCAAGATGCTAATTAAATTTATAATAATTTATAATAAAATAATAAGAACTTTAGTTTCATATGGCAGCGTCTGCACCAAAATGAGAAGTTGCCACTAGATAATATACTTTAGAAATACTTGGCCCCGCGTATATACAGAAACTTGTGAAATTTAAACGTTTGAAAAGATACGTGATAATGATAAACGCAAGGTAAGAAAGGACTTGTACAGTAAGAACTATTAGAATTTGTAAGAAATGATGGAATTTCAAAACCAGTAAATGAATTCAATCTGTTGAATTTATTTCAAAAAATGTAAAGAGAAAAATGATGATTTCCAGATTTTACGGTAGTATATTTCATAAAAGAGAAGCTATATAAACTAAGGGAGTTCCTACAAGGCAATTAAAACTTCCATTACACACTAAGGGAAACACTTAGTAGCTTATAATGAACAACTGAGAAAAGACGTTGTGAATGCGCATTATGTTGTAACAGTAGAGAGCACTCTTGCTTCAGTAATATTTACCTCTTTTTATTTCTAATCTAAACTTTGTGTGCCTACACCGGTACATTTTGCTATAAACAAAACACCGTATACCTGGAACATGGTTTTTATATCTCAGATGAGAAATACAACCTACAGTCTCCTGTACTGACGTAGAGTACATAAAATACTTTACTGCATTTTCTCGTGCACACTACTATAGAAAAAAAAAACGGTTAGCGCATTCCTGAGCTGTGAAGCTTGAAAGCGCAAACCGGCAATTTTTCTATAGTGGTGTGCAACCGTGTAATTTTTGTTTGTGATTATAACCACTAACAAAACTTTATTAATGAAATAAAATAATTTTATTATTAAAATTACCTGAAAAATAAAACAGGGAAGCATACCCGATGGGATTTTATAAAACTGTGGCTTTCCCTACATTCCTGTATACGAGTAGTATACAATAACACTAGTACAATCTCGTACTAGTGAGACATGGACTCTAGGTAAAAGGGAAGTGCAGAGGATTCAGACAGACGAAATGAAATTTCTAAGAAGGACGCAAGGTTTTCCTCTTTAGGATCGGAGAAGAAACGAGGATATCAAACGCAATTTAAACATTGTATCATTGCACCAGAAGATTGAAGACCACAGAAAGAGATGGTGTGAACATTTGAATCGCATGCCCGATATCCGTCTTTCTTGATCTTGTTATTTGAGTTAGCAGTCTCTGTAATTCCAAATTTGTCGTGTTTACTTGCTAAACTGCTACTTGTCATGTTCTGGACGAGGCCTTTCAATGTTTCTACCATTTTAAAGTCCTAAACCACGACCAAAATCCATCTCCTAAAAGATATTAATTAAATGTATGAATTGTTTAGCTACAGATAGAAATAATAAAGGGAAATATTGTAACTTTTAAGAAACCATAAATTTCAAATGGGCAAACAACACTCGGCACGATCCACGAGCTAAAGTAAATATAATATAAACAAATGATTCATCAGTCGTCTGCTTACTGTTGCGTGTAAAAATTAAAATTTTAGAGTTAGGTTGTGACAAACTACAAAAGCCAAAAAATATTTGCAAAATATTCCGTGTTGAGTAATATATCAATACTGACTTGCTAAAAAAAGCTCAACACTGCACAGTCAAATGTATTTTCATTTTTACTACAGCCTCCGGTGATTGAAGCAGTCGCAGGAAAATATTTTGTCAGTTTTCACAAAGTATTGTTATTATGTGGCTGTACAGAAATACGAGAATTTACATGAAACATCATGTAGATTCAAAGAAAATATCATCTGTTTTAGTTATACAAATAATTTTATGAAATGTAAAAGTAACATTGATTAAAATACAATCCTGTTAATGTATTCTTCCCAATAAAGATATAATAATTTAAGTATGTAACAAAAACTATATAACCATACTAAAAAATATTTATATAAACATTATCAAACAAATTTAATATTATTATTGTTGTTGAACCACACAAGCGTATACATTTTTCTTTCTTAATATTTCCTTTTAACATTGTTGTAATTTTTCATCTACCAAGAATGGATTGATGATGGATCTAATTTAAGATTCAAATGCAAACCAATTAACCTTGATATCGCAAGTAACAATGTTTTCAACACAAAATTCTGTATTATAGAGTCAACTAAATTACTTACTGATTGGAAACTTTATAGTCAATTATTGGGCAAAACTAGGATATAGATAATTTTGTTAATTGATCCATATATTCACGGTGACTTCGTTCGTAAGAGCCACGGAACGAAACATTTCTATTGAGACGTATTATGCGCCAACAATACATGACTTACTGACTCTCGAAAGATATCAATCATTTACGCAAATTAATAATATTGAAGTTACTATTTAACCAAATTTTACTGAATATTAACGTTTATATAAAAAAATGTTACTTCACGTTTTGGCTTATTGTCATTTAATTAGACAGTAAAGTTGTATATTTATTTACTCTTTTTCACTTATGGAAACATTTATTATCTTTAATAATATGGGAAAAAAAAGAAGACGACTCTTTCATAAATGCACTGAAAAGTGTTAAAATTTAATTCAATTATATGTACACGTGCAAGAGAACACACGAAATTGAGCGCCGAGGATCGTGACAGTGAATGTTAAATGGAGTGCGAATCCATAAAAGTAGTTATTTTGAGTGTCACTAAAAAACACGCGAACAAGGTCAATTAGATTCTTACATTTAATAGAAAGTCAACGTACTATAATATAATGTGCGATCTCCCTACTTCAGTAAATAAAGTACTAATTATGCTAGTGGATTAGATTGATGCAAATCTTTATGGCCATTCAGTGAATATTAAGCAAAAATATTACAGATTGCTGAGTTATATGCTGTAAAATCTACTTCTTAAATGATACTCATTTTGAACTACAGGAATATGAGGAAAGGAGATAAAATAAAAATAAAATAAACCATTCAAATTTAATTTTGACTTGGTTTAGTGATTTGATAAACGAGTTGAACGTTAAGAGTTTTATTGCAAAAACCAACTGACATTGGACAAATCAATCTGAATATTTGTTACGTTGGGTTTTAATGCTGTAACACACACAGTCATACAAACATTTATTTATAACACTTATTAAAAATTTAATAACATACTTAAAATGACATAAAATTTAATATAACTTCAAGGCTATTGTAACCTTAACATAACCTGCTGTGGAATATGTTGAACATTTATAAACTCGCAGGTACGGGTGTCCTACTATCAAAACGATGGTTATTTGTCAGGTAATAATCGTAAATAGTACGGTTCCACTGTTATCAAAAATTTTGAAAACAGTTAATGTCCCTGTAATTAAAATATTACTTTTAAAACTAGTTGTAATTTTTTTAATCTGACATTTTTAATAAATTCTCTTTGTTCGTATCTTTACAATTATCCGAATAATGTATTAGATCTCTTTAAAGATGTTTGAGACATCAGGTTTAAATGTACCAACTGAGTTGAGTAACCATTTTATATACAGCAGTAAAATTAGTAATAAAAAAAAATAAAAAACAATCCACTTGCACCAGTAATTACAATATGATAATATAAGTATCCTGCAACAAACTCAAAGAGTTACTTATAAAGAACTGATGTTAAAAAAAAATATTCATAAATTAGATACACACTCATAAAAAAATATGTAACTACAGTAGAGGGAAAGTGAGCGTATGAGAACACTTCCGGGTTACAGTTGAAAACACTACCGGGTTCCAGTTCATGACGTCATAGAGGCACTGGCAGCTGGTGTCCGAGCTGTCCATGTGACGTCACTGTTTTGTGTGTGTGTGTGTATGTGTGTGTATGTGTGACTGAAACACTTCCGTGTTCCAGTTCATGACATCACACAGAGGCTCAAGTCGCTGGCGTCCGGATGGCTAAAACCTGTTTCAAGACGTCACGGTGGCCGCGGTTTCTGCATGTCCAAAATTTGGTAGCCGAAAACAATGTGTAGCGGATGGGGGTACCCGGAATTCGGCGGTTGCCCGGAGAGGCGATGTCATCGGGTACCGTTACTCGAAATTTTGGGGGCATCGGGTACCGTTACCCGAAATGTTTAAATCAACGGATGGGGGTACCCGAAATTTGCATGACAGAGGCCCTGGCAGCTGGTGTCCGAATGTTAAAACACTTCCGCGTTCTGGTTTATTTTGATGTAACAAAATAATCGTTCTCTCTCGAAATTTTTTTAATGTCAGAATTTTGGTACCCTAAATGATTAAAACAACGGATGGGGGTACCCGAAATTTGTGGGTACGCCCACATGACGACGACGTAGAGGGCGTGATGTCTGAAATGTTTAAATCAACGGATGGGGGTACCCGAAATTTTCGGTGTCTGAAATTTAGTACCCGAAATGTTTAAATCAACGGATGGGGTTACCCGAAATTTTTGGTGTCCGAATTTTGACACCCGAAATGTTTAAATCAACGGATGGGGGGGGGGTACACCCTAAAACAAGTCCTGTATGTCTAAACTCTGGACGGGGAGGAGAAACCGTTACGCGAAATTGATCGGTTAAAATTTGGGACAATAGGTACCTGACGGGTTCCGAAATTTGGTGATTAATGACATCCCGACGCGGTTCCTCCGGTACTCAAAACCGGATATTGTATTATTATAATGTTTATATTGTGTTAATATAAAACAGATGCATCGATTTGAATACTGTTTAGAAAACATATATTCTTATCATGCGTTACTAAAATTGTTAACTGAATAAATATATTTACTCCTGTGACGATTCTCCTGTAAACCAGTCAAACAGCATCTAAGCTGGTACAAGCGGTGTGTGTGTGAAACACTACCACGTTCCGTTAATGTATTCAAAGAGGAACTGATAGCTGGCGTCCGTGTTTTATAAAGCTCTGTGTGTGTGTGTGTGTGTGTGTGTGTGTGTGTGTGTGTGGTTTATTGTCAGACGTTGAGCTGTCTCAGGCAAGTTGTTGTAAGATGTAGCGCTATAAAAACCGGTTTCTGCTACATTCCATGCTGCTACATCTCAACTGCTTTTGCGCTTATTCAAGAATGATAGGAATAATTGTTTTGTATAAGTGGTATAATAATAAAAATAACGTAGGTTATGGTTTATATATATAAGTTTTAATAATATCGAAAGCTTTTACAATCAAATCATAAGCTATAATTTTTTTCTGTCTCTACACACACACGTTCTCTATTCACAAGACAATTATAATTGAGCAAATTATACGCGCTCTCTCTATATACATAACTAAACAAAATAGACACTTTATCTATATATATATATATATATATATATATATATATATTTACATAATTATACAAAATAATCTTTTTTCTCTCTCGCTTTCTCTCTCTTTTGCAGCCTTGAAGGTTCTCTCTCTCTCTCTCTCTCTCTCTCTCTCTCTCTATATATATATATATATATATATATATATATATATATATATATATACACACACACATATAATTAACAAAATAATAATTACATTTACTACAACCAAAACAAGCCTTATATATCTAACAATAATAATAATAATTAATAACATACAATATTACAATGTTGATGTGTAATATATTAATAATAACATACTGAATGTAGATACACATCAAATGATAATTAATATGGTGTTAACTACATGTGTAAAATGGTACACCAAAACCTTGAATTCAACTCTTTTTAGTATTTTAGATAATAACAGTGGTAACAACGCTTATAAAGCGCACATCCAGTGGAATTATGCCTTAACCAATTACATTTTTTCGTCAAAATAATTTTTTAAAACAATTGTTCTTCAGAGTGTAAATTCTCTCCACTCACAAGCACTCAGAATGTTACAGTGGTCACCATATGGTGGTGAACGACATACATCTCCCTCGCATTCGCACAAACACATAACATCGAAACAAGGTTTCTGTAACTATGAGAGAAATCTTTTAAAAAATTTAATTACACATAAAAATTTAATTAACACTTTAATGATTGTTTATCTCAACTTTTTATGTTATAAACCACATACGTTTTTTAATAATTAAAAACAGAATATAATTTCCTACAATTAATAATACTTGATCAAATACAAAAGAATGTAGACACATCAAATGATAGTTAGTGTGGTATTAAAAAAACATGTATTCTGAATTAAAGTCATTTTGATATCTTAGATAACAACAGACGCGACAACGGTTACGAAGCGGACATCCGCTAGAGTCATGCCTTGACCACTCATATTTTTTTACTAGCGAGGTATACGCTGTACCAGTAAAATTATACATCATATAGTATATCTGATTAACCAGCTTTGTTTTAGCAATTAGCAAATCTTTTATTTGAAGATATTCAATATTATGGTTGTTACAATAACTAATTGATGTTTTGAAGAGTTTGAAAAACTCATTACGAATAAATACTTTCATTTTGTAAATATTCTTTTCGTTTCGTATTGATATCCATCTACTCAGTGTCTTACGATTATTTCTAAAATTATAATCGAATTTAATCATGTTGCATTGACAATATAATCTATTATTACCATTTATTTCTCTGTTTAAAAGTTTTTCTACAATATTAGATCCAAGCAACACCTTGTTCTTTCTCTGAAAATGAATAGTTAACATTAAAAAACGACAAAAAAATAGAGAAGTCTACTTCATCATTTAAAAACATTTTACTATTAATGTTATTATTACTATTATTATTATAATAAATCAATCCTGTTCTCGTTTATTTGGTCTGCAAAAAAAGAGAAAAAATTAATACATAACCACTTCTGTATAAGTAATTATTAGTGGTACTGAAATATCATACTCACATAATCAATATCCAACTGCACGCTCACTTTCTCGTTCGCCAGCGGAGTGTGTGAGGTTACGCATAGTGATAGGACACAAGGCTTCACAGCTTTCAATTGCTCCTCTGTAAATACGTCACACCATCTTTTAGGTAGGTATACATAGAAAAGTTTATCCTCCGGCTGAGGACAGGCTCCGGTATCTTCCAAATCTACCACAACTGACTCCCCGAATTTCGTTTTCACAAATTTCATGTGAATTATATGATACTTTACTCCTAAAGAAAGACTTGACAAGTCTCTTTTTGGTAAAAAATTTTCAACTGTCTTCGCGTTCGCAACGATTCCTTCCATGGCGAGTACTGATGACTGCACAGGGAAACACTGGCGTATTTATTCTGTTTCCCCCGACCACGTTCCTTCCTTCTAAAGCGTCATCTCCTTCGGTCACGACACCCTACCCCGCACCTCCACCGCAACAGTAACGGCTATAATTTTGCTTCCTACCCCACCCCGCGTCGTCAAGGGCCACCATCTGCTTTCGGTCACGACCGGACGATGACATTATACCCCGCACCCCCACACCGCACCCAGAGCCTCGCCACCACCCCGCACCTCGCCTACATATTTTGTTCAATTACTTTGTCTGTCGCTCCGCAACGACCGGGTTTACCCCCCCACCCCCACCCCCACCCCCACCCCCACCCCACTCGAGTCCGTCGGTCACGGTCACCCCGCACCCCACCCTGCGTCGTCTCGGGCCACCATCTGCTTTCGGTCACGACCGGTCGTACAACCCAGCCCCCCGTACCCCGCACCCTACATCCCGCGCGAGGCGACTCAACGAGCGCGCTTCGGCCAAGGTCGCCGGCATCCTGTACTCCGCACCTCGCCTACCTCTCGGTCACGGACACCGGCTGCAACCTAGCTCCCTACCCCGCACCGCCATCCCACACCTTTACCCCGCACCGCATCGGTCACGGACGTCGGCTTCCTACACCGCACTCCCCACCCCACCCCACCCACCGCAACGCGCGTCGTCGGTCACGACCGGACGACTACCTACCCCGCACCGCTGCTCCTCGCGAGGCCGATCGGTCAAGGGCGCGCGGCGACAGCGTCACCGGTTACCGGACTGTCTATATAGGGAACCGACGACGCGAAGCCGGCCTCACTCCTTTCACAATGACCGACAACAGCAGCAGCAGCGGCAGCGGCAGCAGCAGCGAACACCGTGCTATCAATGGTAATGTAATTACTATAAAATTTATGATACTTGACAATACACTAAACACACAAACAGTATTATTAGATTACAAACACACGATTGTTGATAAGATTTGTAGCGAAGCCGTAGCATTAAATAATTATATAAAATGGTATTTAGCAGTTCGTGTATCTTTTAAAAAATTAATAAACACCGAAAATATTTATTGTAATGCGGTATTCAGATCGCGTACAGAACTTAAGTCACAGTATGACGATATCGATGAACAGTATTCGATAGCTAGCGAGAAAATAATGGAATCCGTTGACAAATTCACGCGTGACGGAAGCGGGTGGGTCGAAAATGGTGTCGAGTCGGTGGAAATAAATATTACAAAATACAATCCTCTTGTGGGGTCGAGCTTTCTACCTACACCATCGAAATTGTCGCACAGTAGGAAAGGAATTATTAATGTGAAAAATTTAGAAGATGAAAAGTGTTTCTTGTGGTCTGTGCTCGCCTGTATACACCCGATCGCGTGTAACCCACATCGCGTTAGCCATTACCTTCCGTACGAAGAAGAAATAAACATGAAGGACATACCTTATCCCGTCGCAGTCAATAAGATAAAACGTTTTGAAAAATTAAACGAAAACATATCCGTTAACGTTTTTGGCTACGAAGGCGAGGTATATCCTTTACGTATTACTGAACACCGCGGTCGAAAGTACCACGTAAACCTACTGCTACTGTCCGACGCGAACACTACTCACTACTGCCTCATACGGAACCTTTCGCGTATGCTTTCGTCGTTGTCAAAACGAAACGGCGCTTCGTTTTACTGCAACTACTGTCTACACCGATTTTCGGACAATAAAGATACTAACGCGGCGCGAAAACGAGTTGAAGAACACGAACGCAACTGTTCTCAGCACGGAGTACAGAAAGTAAAACTTCCTGACGAGAACGAAAAGTGGATGTATTTTAAAAACTTTTCACTTTGTCACCGCGTACCTTATACGGTATACGCTGACTTCGAATCGTTTATTGTTCCGACCACCGGTAAAAACGTGGCACATCATATACCAGCCAGTTTCTGCTATGTGATAGTTGACTGGATGGGAAACGCCGTCAAGGAACCTGTAATATACCGCGGTAAAGACGTGGTGGACACGTTCCTTCGTGTGCTTTTAGTCGACGTTCAACGACTCGATAGAAAGTTTAATAAACCGATCCAAATGACAGCGGCCGATGAACGGTCATTCCGAAACGCTACGCACTGTCATCTGTGCAAGAAGGCGTTAACGGATGACACGGTTCGAAACCATTGTCACATAACGGGAAACTATTTAGGCGCTGCTCACAATGCGTGTAATATAAATTACAAAATACCAACACACGTTCCGGTTTTTTTCCATAATTTAAGTGGCTATGACTCGCATCATTTGATGCAAGGTTTCGGAAAGTACAAGGAAGATGAAATAACGTGTATCGCTACTACAAGCGAACGTTACATCTCCGTTACACTCGGTCAGCTCCGGTTTCTCGATTCTCTGCGGTTCATGAACGCGTCACTTGAAAAACTCGTCTCCAACTTATCCGCGGATAAATTTAAAATCCTTAATCAATTTTACACGCGTAATGTTAATTTACTGTTACGTAAAGGCGTGTACCCTTACGAATACGTTACGGACGATTCAAAATTTGACGAGAGGCAGTTACCGGACCGCGAACATTTTTACAACGGGTTGACAGAGTCGGATATAGACGAAGAAGATTACGCGCACGCTCGAGCGGTTTGGTCGGCTTTCGACATGCAAACGTTCGGTGATTACCATGACCTTTATTTAAAAACGGATGTACTACTGCTTGCTGATGTATTTAAAAACTTTCGAAACATGAGCCTGCAGTACTACGAACTCGATCCGTGTAACGTTTTTACCACCGCCGGTTTAGCGTGGAACGCGATGCTGAAAATGACAGGAGTTAGGTTAGAGTTACTCCGCGATATAGACGTACACCTGTACATCGAAAGAGGTATCCGTGGCGGCTTAGCAGCAATTTCTAATAGGTACGCCAAGGCCAACAACCCGTACATTCCCGATTATGACGCAAGCAAGCCGCATAACTATTTACTCTACCTCGATTGTACCAACCTGTACGGAACGGCTATGACACAGCCTTTACCACTGTCAGGTTTTCGATGGTTGGAACGTACAGAGATCGATACGTTGAACGTGCACGCGTTACGTGACGATGATGACACCGGTTATATCCTGGAAGTCGATCTGGGGTATCCACATTACCTACACGACTTACACAGTGACTACCCTTTAGCACCCGAAAAGTGTACTATTACGGACAGTATGCTTTCACCGTACTGCTATCGCATGAAGCTGTTAAAAGACTTTGTGTGTAGTAACGGTAAGGTAGAGAAACTGATAACGTCCCTCGAGGACAAGACAAAATACATTGTTCATTACAGAACATTGAAACTCTACCTCGAACTAGGAATGGAGTTGAAAGCGATTCATCGTGTGTTAGCATTCACACAGTGCCTATGGTTGAAACCTTTCATCGATTTTAATACGGAGCGACGAAAGGAAGCCAGAAACACCTTTGAAAAAGACTTTTTTAAGTTAATGAATAACGCACCGTACGGAAAATCGTTGGAAAACGTACGGAAGCGAATCGATTTCAAGTTAGTTCCAAACGAGAAGAAACTTCACAAACTAACCGCTAACCCCAGGCTACAACATTTTTTCATCTATAACGAGGACCTGGTAGGTCTCACGATGAAAAAAATATCCATTACACTGAACCGACCTTTGTACGTTGGGTTCAGTGTATTGGATATTAGTAAGCTGATTATGTATCGGTTCCATTACGGATTCACGATGAATACGTACGGGTCACGTGCACGTCTATGTATGACGGACACTGACTCTCTGTTGTACGACATTCGCACCGACGATGTGTACAAAGACATGGAGGAGCATCTCGAACTCTTTGACACGTCGGAGTACCCTAAGGCACATCCGTGCTATAGTGAAACAAACAAGAAAAAGTTGGGTACTTTTAAAGACGAAACAAATGGAATACCGATACTTGAATTTGTCGGGTTGCGCGCAAAATGTTATTCATTCGTTACGGCAAACGATAAAGAGAAAAAGGTAGCGAAAGGTGTGCCACGTTCCGCGATAGCTACACAGTTGAAACATCAACTTTATAAGCAATGTGTAAAGACTACTTCTCAAACTTATACAACGGCGCAGACTATCCAAAGCGAAAAACATAACATATACACAAGAAAGCTTACAAAATTATCGCTGTCACCATACGATGACAAACGATATGTCTTGGATGACGGTGAAACAACACTGGCGTACGGTCATTATAAACTCTGTCAACCCAGACGCGAGATAATTCAGCAAGCGAGAAAATCCGTTATAAATTATGCGTTCGATATACGTTGATATAAGACTCGCTTGCAGGAGCAACACACTGTCAGTAACGACGATGAAGTCGGTGAGGTTCAGTGAAAACGTAACGGTATATCTCGTACCAAAATTTTGCGATTCGCGTTTCGGGTGGCGATATGGAAAACGTACGCAAAACTATTGCAAAAGAATTGCACAGACCGGTGAGAAGGAACTTTCCCAGACGTGCGGTGGAGGTGAAGGGGTTACACGATCTCTACCAAGCGGATTTGGTGGAAATGATACCGCATGCCAAGTTGAACAAGGGGTACAAATATCTAATGACGGTAATAAACGCATTTAGCAAGTATGCATATGCGATTCCCTTAAAAACTAAATCGGGTGTTGAAGTAGCACATGCTCTCGAACCAATAATTGTAAAAAATAAAATGAAATACCTGCAAACGGATAAGGGGAAAGAGTACTTTAACACTACCGTACAAGCTTTACTAAAGAGATACAACGTCAAACACTATTCAACGTATAGCGAGAAGAAAGCGTCCATCGTAGAGCGATTTAATCGTACGTTGAAAACGAACATGTACCGCGCGTTCAGCGAGCAAGGCCATTATCGGTGGTTGTCGCTTTTGCCTAAATTGGTGATGGACTACAACGACAGAGTGCATAGAACTATAGAGATGAAGCCGCGACAAGTCGACAAGAGCAACGAGCAAATTGTGTTGGAACGAATAAGAAAAAATACCGTACCGCGGAAAGTGAGCAAGAAACATAAGTTTAAAATAGGCGATCGAGTGCGTATCAGTAAATACAAAATCACATTCGCTAAAGGTTATACACCAAACTGGACGAACGAGATATATACAGTGCACAGAGTTCAGCCAACCGTACCGGTTACGTACTTGTTGAAAGATCACACGGGTGACGTTGTAAAAGGTGGGTTTTATGAACAAGAATTGAGTAAAACCAGCGTTGGTGATGTGTATCTCGTTGAGAAAATATTACAACGTAAAGGTGATCGCGTGCGAGTGCGCTGGCTCGGCTTTGATGGTAAACACGATTCGTGGATACATAAAAATGATCTGATATAATAACATTACCACAGTATTTAACCGAACGTAAATGAGTTAAGATGAAGATTGAACAACAATCGTTAAAGTTAAATGTTAAGAACGTAGACTCTGCTAAGTACAACGGTGAAGTTGCATATAATAAACACAGTCCACTGTTTCCAAACACAGTTCGATGTATCGTGTGCGGCGGATCATGTAGCGGGAAGTCAAACGTTGCCTTTAACATGTTATTCGATTCAAACGGACTGCGATTTCAGAACCTGTACGTGTTCTCCAAATCGTTATTTCAACCAAAATATCGTATGTTGGAAGACATTTTTAATACTCTCGCTGACGAAGGAATGACGTACTTCACATACAGTGAAAACGATACAGTACCACCTCCGCACGAAATTGTACCTAATTCAATCATGTTGTTCGATGATGTGGTATGTGAACGGCAGAATAACATACGAAAATATTTCGCTATGGGACGGCATAGCGGTGTGGACACTTTGTACCTTTGCCAAACGTATAGTCTGGTGCCAAAGCAACTGGTGCGTGATAATGCCAATTTCTTGGTTTTGTTCAGACAAGATGATCTCAATTTACGTCACGTTTATAACGATCACGTTAACACAGATATGAAATACGAAGAGTTCAAAGCGATGTGCGCCGAAGCGTGGAAGGATCGTTACGGATTCATAGTCATCAACAAGGACTCACCGATAAACGCAGGTAGATACAGAGTGGGTTTCGATCGTTTTATACATAAATAGAATAGTTTGTGCAAGAAAGTCATCAGTGTCAAGATGGATGACAAGCAACTGACACATGAAATCGATGCAATTAGCGATAACATAAGACAAAAGTATCGCGCGTTGAAACATGACATCAGAGAGAGCGATGAAGCGTTAACGAGAAAGTACAAACCTCTTTTGGAACCGTTAACCCAGATTTCGGAAAAGTTGAATGACTCCAGTGATAAAATTAAAAAAAAAATAAAAGTTGAAGATGAAGATACGAAGGCAGCTGTTGAGACGAAAACACCATCACAACCTCGTTTCCTCAGAACGGAAGTGTTGGCACAAACGCCTGATGTCGAAACACCGAACGTAACTCTTGAAGAGTTTTTATCAACACCCGAAGGTCGACACGAAGCACAAGAATACGTTGAACAGTCTGTCGAAGGTCCGCTCGCGAGGAAATACTTACTGCTCGCGTTGTCTGATGATCGAGATAAGAAGATGGATCATACATACGGTGTTCGTAACGTTGAAGATAAATGGATGGTAGGCAATTCGGTGTTAGAGATCAATCAAGACGATAGCTTCTACATAGCTGGAAAACGATACAGAGGCACACCGGGCCTCTACGAACTTATGTTTATGAAAGAACCCGACAAGAGCGTCTACGATGAAAACGATTTAGCAGCGTACAGGTCTATATTGTCGGACACTAACGCTTATAAACGTTATTATTTACCCGGTGCTAAAGTAAATACAAACAAAGGTTTAAAGTACAGAGAGATAATCGCTCGATTGTTCCCACCACGCAGCGGACGTGGTATCGATTACGTACATTGGAACGATCCCAACGAACTGGTTGAACGGTTGAGACTGCTGGTAAGTTCAAAACGCACCGGTCACACCGGACACGACAACGAAATCATCTCAGTAGTAGAGGAATTACGTGAAGCCAACATTATCGTATAAATTTTATGAACGTCGGTGTAACAACTCATTGTTGTCAACACTGTCGACATGTGCGGATTAGATTTGACACCTGACTTTGAAGTCGAAAACGAGAGACTGAAAACCTTTACATCATGGCCTGTGTATTTCATCAGTCCGACCGCTATGGTTGCCGCAGGCTTTCATTACACAAATGAAATTGACAGGGTTCGATGTTCATTTTGCGGTATAGAAATCTTTCGTTGGAAAGAGGGTGACGATCCGATTGTGTTACACACGCGATGGTCACCACAGTGTCGTTACTTAAAACGGTTAGCACATCATTTGTAGCGTGCAGTCGTACAATGGTTGTGGACAAGTTCGGTAGACATCAAAGCGCCGTGAGCGTGCGACGTGAAACAAAAAGACAATTACGCGATACTGTAGGATTTAAGATTACGAACGATGGGCATATAGATGTTGAAAACAAAAAGATCCGCAATCTGAACGAACCGGATGCAGGAAAGGATGCTGTATTCCTGACTTATATGCAAACACATTGTCTGCTACTCGATGATGAACGTAAAAGCGTGGACGTTAAAGGGTGTAGATTGAAAAATGTTGATACTCCTGTAGACGTTAAAGACGTAGTCAACAAATATTACGTTGATGACAACTGTATACAACACTCGAGTCAAGAGAGAGGTGAGGTCATCGATGCACGAGATCGATGGGTAATCAACGTTCGAAGTCCGGAACTAGCGACCGATGCGGTCAACAAAAACTACGTAGACTCGAACGTCATTAAAAAAGTATCGAACAGCTATTTGTTTGGGCAGAGCTGGTTGTCAGGAGTGAGTTCACCGATTTTTGCAGATGACGCGGTTAACGTAAAATACATGTTGCAGAACACCGTTAGCTTGGGCGAAGATGGTGTTTTCAAAGCAGCGGAAAAGAGAATATCAGACGTAGCGGATGGTTTTGCAGAGAGCGATGCTGTTAACTTACAACAATTAAATGACGTGAGACGATACGTAAAGAGCGAGATGTATAAGGTCGTTAAAACATTTCAGTATCAACTGGATTACTACTTATTGAAATTGTCTAAGCCACGTAGTTCAGAAGACGAGTGGACACTCGACACGAAGGAAATAAAAAGGTTAATAGATGAATACGATAAAAACACAGAAGAGAAAGGCTGGAGATCGGTTTACGATGAACAACAACGTTAAGAGGAAAAAGGGGTGGGGCGTCGGAAACGTGCTTAAAAACGTTGTACCGTCCGTTGTTTCGTCAGTTATCAATCGAGCGGTGGACGCACTACCTGTCGAATTACATCTGCCGGGTTACAGATTCTGTGGACCGGGCACGAAACTTGAAGAAAGATTAGCGCGTGGTGATCGCGGAATCAACCAATTAGACGAAGCCTGTCGCGAACACGACATCGCTTACGCTCAATACAAAGACAACGAAAGTAGACGTATTGCAGATCGTAAACTCGCGGAAAAAGCGTGGGAACGGGTAAAGGCGTTGGATTCGGGTATTAGCGAACGAGCTTATGCGACAGCAGTTGCAGCGACTATGAAAGCAAAATCAGCAATAGGAAGCGGTCGACGTCGTAAAAATAAAAAGAATGTGAGTAGTCGTGGTCGTGGTGCTGGTGGTGGGATGAAGAAGAGGAGGAAGAGAACTGTCCGAACCGCTAGGAAAAAGAAGAGAACTGCGTCCGGATTGTATCTACGTCCGTACCGAAAAAACTAATTCACATACCGCTCCGCCCGTTGTCCGAAGATGAATTACGTGTATACGCAAAAAAGCTAAACATACCGTATTTTAGAGGTGTTTACATGCGTAACGCATTACCGGATACAGCGCCGTGGAAGAACGAAAGCGTCATCGTAAATTTGGACGACGAGAGCGGACCGGGAACCCACTGGGTATGTTACAAGAAGCGTGGAAATCGAGTACACTATTTTGACGGGTTCGGTAATTTACGTCCACCTCTCGAGCTGATGCAATATTTTGGTGATACAACCGACGTTCGTTACAACTATGAACGGAAGCAACCTCCTAACACGGTCATCTGCGGTCATTTATGTTTAGACTTTTTATCGTCTTCTGATCAGTAAACTTCAGCATGTCGTCGTTAACGGTTACCGTGACGGGTACCGACGCTGCGAATCTCGTGTGTAACTTTTTCCCACCTCTCGAGTTATACGGTGAATGGTACGTTGGACTATTGGATTTTACATCGTATAATTCAATACCAAACGTTACTGAAGGAAAAAATAATGCATTTCCAGTAAAAATTTCCAAGGATCAGTGGTCCGTCATCAAGTTTCCTACCGGCACCTACGAAATCAGTGATATCGAAACGTATCTGCAGAAACAGTTAGGCGAGAGAACAATCAGTTTACGTCCAAACAACAACACATTAAAGTGTGAAATTTACTGTAAGCATGTCATCGACTTTTCGCATACACCGAATACCATTGCAAGTATGTTAGGATTCAAGGAGAATCAGCAGCTGGAAGCGTATATAACACACGAGTCGAACGTACCCGTCGACATAATCAAAGTTAACACCGTTCACGTACGGAGTAATATCGTACAGGGTGCGTACAAGGACGGCCAGGACCAGCACACGTTGCATTCGTTTTATCCGACCGTGGCACCAGGTTTCAAAATAGTTGAAACACCGACAAACGTAATATACTTACCGGTAAACGTACAACGCGTTGACAACATAATTTTGTCTCTCGTTGATCAGGACGGGGATTTAGTCGATTTTCGCGGTGAAGTTATCACGATACGACTGCATCTGAAAATATGGGATTGTATTTCGGACAAACGTCACCTGTAAAAAGGGAGTGTGTACGAAAGAAACATGGTAGTCGGTGTTCAACGTTGAAGCGATTGACATCAAGGAACAAGCGTTTCTTACTTTCACTTGGATTCAAATTATACGATTAAAATAATGTCGGGTGAAATTCTAGCTATCGAACGAGGAGCGGCTTTCGATAACAGAATCGTTGAGTTCGAATATCGTACGCACACACCGTATGCTTCCACCCGATACGGTAACAACGATGAAATACGTATACCCATCCAACAACAGGATGTTTTCACTTTACCGGCGGAGAGTTTTCTGTACATCGAAGGAACATTGACCAAGGTTAACGCTACCGACACAGCGTTGAACGTAAAATTAATCAACAATGCAATGGCTTTCTTGTTTGAGGAGATCCGTTACGAAGTGTGCGGTGTGGAAGTAGATCGTACGAAAAACGTTGGAATTACGAGCACTGTGAAATTGTTACTATCGAGCAATGAGCATGAAAGAAAGCATCTAATCAATGCAGGATGGGTGACGACAACCGATGAGTCGTTGACAGTACACGAGAGTACCGGTGATTTTACGTTTTGTCTTCCGTTAAAAATGCTACTCGGTTTCAACGAAGACTATACACGCATCATGCTGAACGTTAAGCAAGAATTGATTCTGTTGCGTACCTCTACCGATCAGAACGCAATGGTGCTAAAAGAATCAGGTGCAACTGCAAACGGTAATCTCGTAATAAACAAAGTACACTGGAAGATGCCCTATGTGCGCGTGTCAAACAAGTACCGAATACCGCTATTGGAGCATATCGAGGAGGATCATGAACTGGTGATGCCGTTCCGCAGTTGGGAATTGCACGAGTATCCCGTTCTACCGACGACAAATCGACATTCGTGGACCTTGAAGACATCGTCACAGTTGGAAAAACCACGGTATGTGATACTGATATTTCAGACGGACAGAAAGAACAATATAGCGAAAAACGCGTCGGAATTTGATCACTGCAATTTAACGAATGTCAAGCTATTTCTGAACGATAAATACTATCCGTACGATAACCTGAACCAGGATATCGAAAAAAAACGTTACGCACTGTTCTACGACATGTATACACGTTTTCAAACATCATACTACGACCGTCGCAACAGAACGCCTCTTTTGACACCTAATGAATTTATAACGAAAGCACCGTTGTTTGTCATCGATTGTTCCAGACAAGAAGAACCAATCAAGTCGTCTGCCGTTGATGTGCGTTTAGAATTTGAATCCAGTAACAATTTTCCAGATAAAACCACCGCTTACGCTTTGATTATTCACGATAGGATAGTACAGTACACAGCGTTGTCGAATACTGTTCATCGTTTGTCATAAAAAACTTGTTCTCCCCTCTACCAGTTTATAAAGATAGGTATTAGCGATCTCTAGCTTGTAACAAGATCAGTCCGTCTCAACGATGGAAGGTGACTGTGGTAGCGGCGGCAGCAGCAGCAGCAGGCATTGTGAGTGTAACGTTTACTTATCTCTTGCATATCCTATTAACTCTTACACTAAGTTCGTTACCGTCGGACTGTTTAACGAACTCAACTATGAACCGGGTGTTTTGTTTACAAACGGAAAAAAGAAACGTATATTACTTGACTTTTCTGAGTGGAATTACTTGTTGATCTTTCGTGAACAGCTACTATCCAGTATGTTATTGCACGAAGAAGGTGAAAACCGTGAAAGGAAGAAGAGTGTGATGATCAGTCGTAACTTTGGGAAAACGTTTGTTCGGATTAAAGGTAGTAAGACCGAAAAATTTGTTTTCACAGAACCCGAGTGGATCCGTTTTGGTTGTTTATTAACAGTACTAAAGAAATATCTTGTTCGCTTGTTTTATGATCAAGATCACTTCAAGTCGTACATTAATCAGGTAGTAGCCAAGGGGTGTTATGTACCACCATCCTTCTTTTTCCCCTCGTTTTTTCGATTGGAAAGCAGTCGTCATGACCAACAGCTAACATTTGATCGTCTTTACGATGAACTGGTATTGGAAGGAAAAGTAGAGGGGGAATTTGAAAAAATTAACGTATTCGATGCGAACAAGTGTCACTCGGAAAAATGAACTTGAATAGGACGGTTATTGCCGAGTTTGAAGCGTTTCGTGGTGACAAAAATGAATATGTAATCAAAGAGTTCGTTGCAGTTGATATAACAACCGGACGTTTTGTTATCGTGTTGTTCGCTCCACCGTACGAACGTGCACGACTGCACCTGAAATTTCAAAAAATCAATGACTGGTTGGAAACACATTATCACAGAATTCGGTGGAACGATGGTAATGTGCCGTACAACAATATGGTACGCATCGTTGCAGACTTTTTTTCAGACAGTTCTGTTGTCTATACAAAAGGGTTTGAGAAGGCAAATTTCTTACGACAGTTGTATCACCATGGTGAGGTGATTGACTTAAACGATATTCAAGCACCTGTAGTTCCTAGATCCTTTGTACCCATCATACAATGTCCTGTTCCTCATAGTCAACCCGTTACCACTCCCCCCTTACACTGTGCATTGCGCAAAGCTTTGTTTTATGCAGAATGGTTGCGGCAACGAAATAAAATATAGTCGGTTGTGAACATGTTTTCATCATGGTGTTAGTGTGAATGCTACGTGACAGAAATGTCCATAAACGTAGAATTAGGTACCGTAGTGTGTGCGTGAGTGTTAACCTTGACTACGTCACTGTCGCGGTAGACATACTCATAAACGTAGTCCTGGTAGTTCGAGACGGGTCACTGGCACGGTAGATATACCTGTAAACTCGTCAAGGACCAGCATGGGTGTGAAAATTACTCATTACGGTACAGCAAATGTGAATACGCATCATGTATGAACAACATATACACCCGATAAAAAAATAAAAAAATAAAAATAAAGTAAATAAATAAAAAATATATGTACTGCTTTTATACATTGACTTAGCATTGCAAAGTGTATCTTATCATTATCTACCACTGTATTAGTTAATAGTACAGCGATAGATAACGTGGAGTAGGCCTGCTTTACGAATCTGTAAAGTTGGGGAAACCACGTTAAAAAAAGCGTAGCGGTCTCTCATTCGCCTCTGGCCGCTAGGAAGAGGATGAGAGGTAAAAAATAAAAGTATAAAAAATGTTTATTTATTTTTAATAATAAATAAACTTATATTGTGCTTTTATGGTTTTACACATAGGACAACAGTAGATATCACTCGTCCACCTCATAGTTGCAAGTAAGAGACGAGAAGTATAAGTACAAAAATAATTACAGTTAAACGACAACGGCCCCTTGGTGTAGTGGATGCATGCCGGTTTGGAGTACCGGAGGTCCCGGGTTCAAATCCCGGAGGGGCCATAATTTATTTTTTGCGGAAACCAACTGTTTCGCCTCGCAGTCGAACACATGCGTCATGTCGGGTACCCCCATCCGTTGATTTAAACATTTCGGGTACTAAATTTCAGACACCGAAAATTTCGGGTACCCCCATCCGTTGATTTAAACATTTCAGACATCACGCCCTCTACGTCGTCGTCATGTGGGCGTACCCACAAATTTCGGGTACCCCCATCCGTTGTTTTAATCATTTAGGGTACCAAAATTCTGACATTAAAAAAATTTCGAGAGAGAACGATTATTTTGTTACATCAAAATAAACCAGAACGCGGAAGTGTTTTAACATTCGGACACCAGCTGCCAGGGCCTCTGTCATGCAAATTTCGGGTACCCCCATCCGTTGATTTAAACATTTCGGGTAACGGTACCCGATGCCCCCAAAATTTCGAGTAACGGTACCCGATGACATCGCCTCTCCGGGCAACCGCCGAATTCCGGGTACCCCCATCCGCTACACATTGTTTTCGGCTACCAAATTTTGGACATGCAGAAACCGCGGCCTCCGTGACGTCTTGAAACAGGTTTTAGCCATCCGGACGCCAGCGACTTGAGCCTCTGTGTGATGTCATGAACTGGAACACGGAAGTGTTTCAGTCACACATACACACACATACACACACACACACACAAAACAGTGACGTCACATGGACAGCTCGGACACCAGCTGCCAGTGCCTCTATGACGTCATGAACTGGAACCCGGTAGTGTTTTCAACTGGAACCCGGAAGTGTTCTCATACGCTCACTTTCCCTCTACTACCTACTTACTTTCATATATATAATCTAACGACGTCGTTATTTTTAATATCAGGTAATAGATATCAAGCATATTTATTTAATAATGAATTATTGTATGATTTCACGTCTCGCTACTTAAAGGTATCACACTTCAATATTTTATTTACACAAAACTCAAGTTTTTGCTTACATAATTTCATGTCCATGTTCACAATACACACGCGTGGGCTGTGCACGCACAAATAGGCCTATTCATAATTTCTTTGTACTAAAAATTTAAATAATGTTTTATGCTATAGATTTGCACCAGAATAACTTTTATCTCGGTTCTATGGTAGAGAATAGTAACGTCAGTGAACATTATCAGGTTGTAGAAATTTTGCATTTTAGTATTATATAGATGGTTGTAAGCGTCTTACATTTTTCCACACTGCGCTAATAGTAAAGAATATTTCTGAAAAATAGTGTGTGTTATACATTTCAAGTTTAAGAATTATCTGCAGTGCCATATGGTAATTGTATATCTTTTTTCCGAGTAAAGGGTCAAGATAAATTTACGCACGCAATAATGGTGCTGTTGGTACTCTCTGCACCGCAGGCTTTAAAACTTGAAGCGCTCCTGGCCACTGGAATTTAATTTGTACTTATCGAAGAATGTTGTTTAATCTTGTACTAGAAAGGAAGTTACAAAACTGATATTAATAACATTCTTTAACTTTTTTTACATCAAGTAATATTATTCTTTTTAAAGTAAACTATGTACAAAGTCCGCGGTGAAACCATTTGGTGTTAACGATGTGTAATAAAATAACAAACTTGTACTCATTAACTGTTTACAAACAAACAAAAATTGCATTACACATTGTGATAAACTAATCAGCAAAAATTCCGGTAAATTGAATCGTTTGACACAAACGATCATCACCATGGTCAGTTTAACCGAATTTGTAAATTGTTTTGCTACTTTCAGGTTGTGGCTTTCGTCTTTGAACAACAGGCATACTTATACTTTTACTGTCTTCGGCAGTAAAATACAGTAAGATTACGTTTTTGTTTACAATACAAAATACTTATTTTTGTATTCAAAGACGCAGTAATTCTTTTACTGTATCTAGGCCTACATTTTATCAAGAAAATATGACGCATGTTTCTATTAGAAGTGAAAAAGAATTTACATTACTTAATGATTTTTAAGAATTTTTATATTTAATTAACTATTATACAAACAAATATTAAAATTCAAACATAGAGTAGGGTTAAATCATTTTTTTGTGTGAAAAGTGTAGATGTGTGAAAGGATTCACAACGACCTGGTTTTTTTTAAATAAAAAAAATTCTTTAAATAAAAACAAACGTACACGCAAATTATACAAGTTCTGGTAGTAACATAATTAAACACTTCCCTAAAGCATCAAAAATGTTCTTGGAATACAAGCAAACGTACACGGAAGCTATAAAACTTCTAATAGTAACATAACTAAACACTTCCCTAAAGCACCAAAAATCTTCTTGGAATACAAACAAACGTACACCTAAACTATAAAAGTTCTGATAGTAACGTAATTAGACACTTCCCTAAAGCATCAAAAATGTTCTTGGAATACAAGCAAACGTACACGCAAACTATAAACGTTCTGAGAGTAACATAATTAAACACTTCCCTAAAGCATCAAAAATGTTCTTCGAATACAAGAAAACGTACACGCAAACTATAAACGTTCTGATAGTAACATAACCAAACACTTTCCTAAAGCAGCAAAAACGTTCTTGGAATACAATCAGACGTACACGTAAACTATACAAGTTCTGATAGTAACATAATTAAACACTTCCCTAAAGCATAAAAAATGTTTTTGGAATGCAAACAAAACGTACACGCAAACTATACAAGTTCTGATAGTAACATAATTAAACACTTCCTTAAACCAACAAAAATGTTCTTGGAATACAAACAAACGTACACGCAAACTATACAAGTTCTGATAGTAACATAACTAAACACTTCCCTAAAGCACCAAAAACGTTCTTGGAATACAATCAGACGTACACGCAAACTATACAAGTTCTGATAGTAACATAATTAAACACTTCCCTAAAGCATAAAAAATGTTCTTGGAATACAAACAAATGTACACGTAAACTATATAGGTTCTGAGAGTAACATAAGTTAACGCTTCCCTAAAGCACCAAAAATGTTCTTGGAATACAAACAAACGTACACGCAAACTATACAAGTCCTGATAGTAACGTAACTAAACACTTCCTAAAGCACCAAAATTGATTATTACTGTTTAAAATAATATTTTATTTTTTATAAAAATTTTTTTAAAGTGCAACGCTTTGTGTGATAAGATCACCTGGAACAGAAAAGAACAGTGGGTAGGCAGGTAAAATTCCACTCAGTTGAAAGCGTAACAAAAAGTTCTGCTAATCTAAAATGTGTACTGTACTATCAAGGCCTCGTTTGCGTATTCTTTAAAACAACATTAACATGTCTTGTACTGACAAAGAAACTGTGATCGTTTATGAGTTATGTTAATGTAAGTCACATTATTTTGGTTTACTTTATACACTACAATAGAAATCCCCATTTTAAATTTAAATCTATTTCTTACATTGTGTATTACGTTATGAAACCAAATCAGCTAAAGAGGTTACTACACAGCTTACAGCACATCATTCTACAAAGGAAATTTAATTCATTAAGTTCGTAATCTACAGTAACAGCTGAATTCATAAGAGCACTGTAGGCACAAAATAGCTGTTGGAAACTCAGTAAAACTAGCGTAATTGAATTGTGTTCCACTATAATGCCACAAACAACATATCTTCTCGAGCCGAGAAAGCTTAGTGAGAGCAACCAGATATTAAACTGTTCCTTTGACTAAGAAGTGTAGAGTTTACTTCATCTAGTTAGGGTGAATGTTTCATCTTATACATTGAGAGTAATACCTTAAACATATGTTTCTTGTGAGGAAATTATGGTTTCATGTTTGAAAGTACATAAAGTTACCTGCTTAGTCTGCACATTTCTTCTGTTTACTGTATTGTCGATTTAAATTGTTATTGTTTTGTTATTATTAACTAAATGCTTTTTTATTTGATAACATGTCTATTCAAAGAAACGTGGTGTAGTACAATATCTTTTATTTCTGTTAGGAAAATGCTGTATTGAAAATCTATTATGTATTTAATAATGCCGTGGGTACTATGTGTGTGGCAGAAGCAAACAGAATCAATTTCAACATACCGTTTTTCATCATCATCATCACCACTCCAAGGATTAGGCTCTGGACCTGTTCCGGAACCAATGTCCTCCTCGGTCTACCAACATCTCTCTTCCCAGTAGGGTGATGTGATAACCCAGGGCAGCCACGGGAAGACAGTGGTTTTTAATCTTTTGGTGCAACGATGCTGGTTAAACTTTGTACTTATTTAAACTTTGTACTGTAAAATCCGCATTGCGGTCCGTGCAGTGACGTCATTTCTCCCCCCGCTAATCTGCTGCCGGCTTGTATCCAAGCTCGCAGCAGTAAAATTTAGTTAGTTAATTGCAAGACTCCGGACGGGCAACTCGCCTCAGTTCGCCAGCCACGGCTACATAAAATTTTCAATATTTCAAAATTTTAGCATGATCATCATGCGATAATTACTTAGGCGATCTCTGACTCTACGCACGATTATGGCTTGCAATATTTAATTCTATCTTTATTCAGATCCAGGCATTTTTGCCGCGCTAAACTGCACGGGCCAGCAACTATTTTCTAATAATTTTCAATAAATAATTAACTCCAAAAACACATACAGTCCTCTTCGTTATTTCATTTCTCACCAGCTAACTCAACAACCAGCGTTCTAAGACTACCTTAAGATTACTTCGAGAGCGTCTAAGACGGAACATTTTGGTCCACCAAGGCCGGATCCGAATCGTGATTCGGACTAAGATTCTCAGATATATTTCATTTAATGGGCCCAAACAACGTTTGGTTCAAGCCCAAATACTTTCAAATTTTAGATTGCTGGCCGTTGCAAGCCCTCACTGTTTTCAAAATACTTCGTACTTGACATCATCAAGATTCTGCAGAGCATCATATCTGAGACGGCAAGACACTACAAGTCATCATCATTTGTCGTGAAGCACCGAAATTCCAGAACTTCAAAATTAAACAGGGAGCTACAACTGCAAGCGTTACCCGACCAGCAGAAACAAGAGTTGCGCTAACATCTAAGGCCTGCCGAACAGGATCACCAAGGAAACAACAGGATCGGAGCCATCTTGAACACGCCGGGATTTACAATCGACGTGACTAAGAACTTGAATATCTTATAATTTTTCATTTATATTTTTTATGTACAGCAAAGTCAGTAATATTTTAGCACAGATTTAATAGCATTTAATATAAAATCATTAATAATTTTTACATAAACAGATATTAGTGTAAAGTGGCCATAAACTTGTATTTTTACCTAAATTTTCATTTACGCAGCTGTACAATAATGCATTAAGAAACTTAAGTGATGTGATAAGGCTATATGTATATTGTCTCTTTGAATGATTCATATTTTCAATAACTTCCATTACTATTTTTTAAAGAAAATAAGTACCTATTATAGTAATTAATAGATTAAGTTGCACAACGATCACTGGCTTCCGCATCATATCAGGATTTAGTAAATTATTCAAATTTAAACAATTGTTCACCTGCTCTATACTTAGCTATCGTTTTCGAATCACATTTTGCACTTCAGTCATGGCTGATGTGAAGGCGTTAATTAAAAAACGGGGCACAATTAAGGCCTCTATCTCCCGTATAATACATTCGCTGACAATTTCGATCCGGACAAAAGCGATCACCATGCCTTAAAAATTAAACTCCGCCACTTGATGGAATTGTCCGCGAAGTATGATAAAATTCAGACCCAGATTGAGGCTGATGATTCCGATTTCACATCAGTCAGTGACAGGGTTCAAACAGAAAGTGATCTCTGTACTATTGAGTGCAAGCTACATCATTTATTAGAACAAGTAGAGGAGGTGAACAAAAAACCATTGATTCAAGCTGAAGTTACGCCAATTAAAACCTCCCGTATACAGTTAGAGACAATTAAATTGCCCTGCTTCTCAGGCAACATTATTGATTGACAGCATTCTTATAATATGTTTTTGAAACTAGTACACGTCAGAACTGACCTGACGGACATTCAGAAATTACACTATTTACGCTCTTCATTAAGAGACGAAGCTTTAAATGTAATAAAATCTCTCCCAATAACCCATGACAATTATGCTGTAGCCATTGTTCTATTGAGGGCCAGGTATGACAGCAAATTAATTGTCTCTGCCTATCATATAGGGAACGTCTTGGGCATGAAGTCCATTCAAGAAGAGTTCATGGTTGGCATTTCCAAATTCATTGAGGAGATCACCGCGAATATAAATGGTTTAAATTCATTACATTTACCGGTAAATACCTTTGAAATCATTTTCGTTCAATATTTAACGCAAAAACTCGATAACCAGACATGCCGACTATGGAAGGAAAGCCTATCCGACGAGCGATTTCCTAATTTCAATGATTTTATTAAATTTTTAAATAGTAGAAGGCAAATGCAGAACGTCGGTGCCTCGACCAGTTCAGTAAATAGAATACAAGTTAGCGATAAGACTCCCTATCGCAAAGCTATTAAACCGGTCGATCTTACTAGGTCAAGATTCCATTCTCATATCGGCAATAACATTTGTCAGCTGTGTCGTGGTAAACACCGCCTCTGTGAATGCCCACAATTCGTGGCTATATCTCCTCTTGAACGAAAAATTATTTTAATTAAACACAAACTTTGCTTAAATTGCATACGCCCAGCCCATGATCTCGCACACTGTCCTTCCAAATTTGCTTGCAGGACATGCGCTAAACGCCACCACACAATGATCCACATATCAGGCAATAACCTTTCGGGTAGAGGCAACAATCAATTTTCACTGAAACTGCAAACAAACAAATCCATTCTACTGTCCACCGCTGTCTGCATGACAACTGACCATGCCGGTAGGAAGCACCCAGTAACGATTTTATTGGACTCAGGATCGCAAGCTAACTTCTGCACCATGAGTTTCGCACGACGCATGGGTCTAAAACTAACTAAATATCAATTACCCATCACTGGTATAAACAATTCCTTATCTCAAGCTGACTTCAGTACTAGGGTAAGGTTGCATTCTCGTTATAAGAATTTTAGTTTAAACGTACATTGCGCTGTGCTTCTCAGCATTACGAATAATCTTCCTGCGAAATCGTTTGATATCTCATCCTTAATCATTCCAAAAGGCATATTCCTAGTTGACCCGCAACTGAACATTTTTCGAAAATCGACGTATTACTTGGTGCCCAGTACTATTTACAATTAATTGAACCTGTCAAATTTATCCCCAGCCCACACTTTCCCATAATACAGGAGACAAAATTGGGATATATTCTTGCGGGTAACTTGCCCTTTAATGTCGGCATGACAAAGCCTGTCTCGTCATTCATAGCATGCGAAGATAATAATGCCATTTCCTCGCAGCTAAAGGACTTCTGGAATTTAGAGGACGTTGCTGCTCGTCCTCCCTCCGTTGAGGACTCGGTATGCGGAAGTCATTTTGTGGCTAATACTTTCCGCAATAATGATGGTAGATTTGTGTTATCCCTACCTCGCAGGGCATACAATTCTCATTTTGGGCGATTCTCTTCCCGGAGCTATTCGCAGATTTCAGTCACTGGAACTCAAGTTCAAGCAGAACCCTGCCGGCATTCTATCGCGTGGTTGTCTCCCTCGGTTTTTACACGGTCACCCACAATGGTGGTATGGTCCATCCTGGTTGTCCCATGAATCATCATCATGGCCCACCAGTGCCTTCGGTGCCCATTCACCCTGCAGTCATCCCGATCTTGAGCAGGAACAACGTAAGCAAATCCAAACCTCACTAATTGCCGCTTCATCTACGTCTAGTTATTTCGAAAACTACTCTTCGCTTTCAAAACTCCTTCGTGTATTTTCGTATTGCCGTCGATTCGTTCGGAACTCTAGGCTCCCCATAGCGGATAGAGACACTTCCTTTTTAACTTCCTATGAGTTACATGGTACACTTTTGGTTTTTATTCGCCAGTCCCAGCGATCGCACTTTAGCATCGAAATCAAGGAACTTGAGGCACAACGCTGTATCCCTAATAATAGTAAAATTCTTTGACTTAACCCCTTTCTGGACAATGCGGGGGTATTACGCGTGGGCGGACGCCTTCAGCACTCACAGCTTACCTATGATAGCAAACACCAAATCATACTCCACCCGCATTCTTATCTCAGCAAATTAATCATAGAAGGCGAGCATCTTCGTCTACTACACGCTGGGCTACAATTGACTCAGTACTCTCTACGGCAGAAATATTGGATAATTAATGATAAATCTTATATACGATCAGTAATACACAAATGTATCACTTGTTTTCGATTCCGTGCTAGGGGCGCAAGCCAATTATTAGAACAATTATCCTCTTCCCGGTTTACTCCTGCTAAGCCATTTTCTCAATCTGCAGTCGACTATGCCGGTCCCGTACTTATACGTCATGGCGGGCAGCGTTCCAAATCGACGTCAAAGGCTTATATTGCTCTATTTATATGCATGGCCACTAAGACCATTCACCTTGAACTAGTATCAGATCTTACCTCAGACGCCTTCATAGCAGCATTAAAACGGTTAGCTCGTAGAGGTATCCCTGATCAGATATTCTCCGACAATTGTACAAATTTTCGTCGTGCTAGTAGTACACATCACGAATTATAAAAACTTTTTCAATCTAACAGATTTGAACAGACCACCAAGGATTTTACCAGTGCCCAAGGCATCAAATGGTCCTTTATTCCCCCCTCAGCACCTCATTTCGTTGGCCTGTGGGAAAGTGGAGTCAAGAGCGTCAAGTTTCATTTGCGGCGCGTTGTCGGCGGAACCATTCTTACGTTTGAGGAGTATTACACTATCCTAACTCAAATATAATCCTCCCTTAACTCACGCCCCTTGTTCGCTATCTCAAATGTCTCTAGGGACCCCGAACCTTTAACTCCAGCTCACTTTCTGGTTGGTTCTCCGCTCACTGCACTCCCGGAACCTGACTATTCCAAAGTCAATATTGGTCGTCTGGGAAGATGGCAGCTGCTCCAGAGATTCACCCAGTCTATATGGAAAAGGTGGTCGAAGGATTATTTGCACCAGTTGCAACAACGCAACTAATGGCGCATCCCGTCAAAAAATTTGGCTCCCGGACAACTCGTCCTTATTTTGGAAGACAATTCCCCCCCACTGCAGTGGAAACGCGGGGTAGTCACTCAGGTCTATTCGGGTCAGGATTCAATAGTGCGCGTCGTGGATGTTCGCACCGCAAACGGTATCCTACGTCGGCCCATTCATAAATTATATCCACTTCCAGTGGCCTCAGACTAATCGCATGAGCGTTCATGCGACACGTATCAGTGATGTGAACTTTATCGCATTATCGTGCTTCATGCCCAGGACATTCCCCGGGCGATCACATGCTTTACATTGTTATGCTTGTTATATCAATTATGATGTCTTTTACTATTGTATTATTCTATGGTTACATATTTTGAATTTGTTGGGGATTATTATTCTAATATTATGCATATTAATTATTATGTCTTTTACTATTGTATTATCCTATGGTTATATATTTTTTAATTTTTTGGGGATTATTATTCTAATATTATGCATATCAATTATTTTGTCTTTTACTATTGTATTATTCTATGGTTATATATTTTTGAATTTTTTGGGATCATTATCCTATTATTATGTACTGCCAACTATTATGTCTGATTATTGTATTATTATGTATCATTATCATGTTATTATGTGTTATGGAATTTTATTATCATTACTCTATTACTATGTAACGTAGGTCATTATGTATTATGTATTTTTACATTAATTGGGTATGTCAATCACATTGTTATGTACTATTGAATCTTTGGTATCATTGTTCTAATACTATGCATGTAAATTATTATGTTTTTTATTATTGTATTACCATATTGAATCAGTTTTTGAAGATGTTTTCCTTTTATACAAATTAATTGTAAGGTCATTACGTACGTTTTGTTAAAAATCAACTGTATTTATTTACTGGACATATGTTTATGCTTCAAGAAAAATCATGTTAGTTATATAAGCACTTTTATTTTTCTCATGAGTTTTAATTTTCTACATTTTTTACCAAAGAAATTGTTTTGTTTTGCTTTTGAGCTTTTTTGATAGCTTTAATTAATTTTGTTATTTATAGATTTTTATGTCACAGATGATTTATTTAAAAAAAGGGTCAATTTAATGTATAAAGTTTTCAAGTATATTGTATATTTCTTTGTATATAACATTTGATAATAATTTGTGATTCAATATTCACACAATGACTTAAGTTGCAAAATCGCGCGATTTTGTGCGGGCAGTATGGTTAAACTTTGTACTTATTTAAACTTTGTACTGTAAAATCCGCATTGCGGTCCGTGCAGTGACGTCACTTCTCCCCCCGCTAATCTGCTGCCGGCTTGTATCCAAGCTCGCAGCAGTCAAATTTAGTTAGTTAATTACAAGACTCCGGACGGGCAACTCGCCTTAGTTCGCCAGCCACGGCTACATCAAGTTTTCAATATTTCAAAATTTTAGCATGATCATCATGCGATAATTAGTTAGGCGATCTCTGACTCTACGCACGATTATGGCTTGCAATATTTAATTCTATCTTTATTTAGACCCAGGCATTTTTGCCGCGCTAAACTGCACGGGCCAGCAACTATTTTCTAATAATTTTCAATAAATAATTAACTATAAAAACATATACAGTCCACTTTGTTATTTCATTTCTCACCAGCTAACTCAACAACTAGCGTACTAAGACTACTTTAAGATTACTTCGAGAGCGTCTAAGACAGATGCAATGTTTAATTCGCGTCTTAAACCCTCGTTCCTTTTCCGATCCAGGAGAGAATAACCTTGCGTCCCTCTTAGAAATTTTATTTCAGCTTCGTGAATCTTCTGTACGTCTCTGCTACTAAGAGTCCATGTCTCATTAGTATACGGGAATGTGGGGACAGCCACAGTTTTGTAAAATTTCGTTCGGGTATCCTACCGTCTTTTATTTTTAAGGTACCTGTGAATCGTTCTACAGATGCGTCTAAATTTCGTTAGCTTACAATCCCAATCAATGTCGGTTCCACAGGAGATATCACAACCCTCGTAATTAAAATGACGCACAAAATGATTATTCAGGACTATCATAGTTCTTATAGGATACCTGCCCTTAAATGCTTTCGTTTCGGATTTTGTAGCAGATCTATACCCATAGCCTTGTATGGTGCTATTGAATGTAAATATCGCCCTTTGTAACTGGCCTTCTGTTTTCTGTATCATTACCATGATGACTCCATAAAGCAATGAATTCACATGAATATTTTGCTGAAGTGATATTCCCGAGTCAACTTTAGCTGTCCATCACCAAAGTATGTCGTCCATGTAGATCACACCGTTTTCAAATTGTATATTTAACGAGCGTTGGCAAACGAAAGATATAAATAGTGCAGCGTAAATGAGATCAAAGTAGCGGTAGGTGTTTCCTTCAGAGCAGAAGCAAGCAATGAACTGCTACGCTGGCCCGTTATTCAACTCACCGCTTGTCTGTAACCCATCGAGTTTAAACAGGCTGCAATATTCATTTAGAGACAACAATTATCTTCCTATATTTCGAAGAACGTAAAGGTTATAAGCACGTATTGCGGTCTACAATTAATAAACGCATACGTAGTAACAGACAGCTTTCTTAACTTTTGGAAATGCACACATAAAGAAGTAAATAAGAGCGGAGAACTTAATAATATGGTATGTGAATTGCAGACATGTTTATGTAAGACCAAAATTAATTTACACTTTACCGCATTCCACTGCACATTTTGTTAAAATAAGGAAACCTAATATTCATAAGAAGTTTGCAGCTTTAAAAAGGTGCAAAAACTAAACATTTATCAGAATTGATTTTATTAATTTAAAAACTGGATTTCACGTACTGGTAGGTTAGCTTAATGCACGTGTTTCCTTGCATACAGTATAATTAACTGTTTGTGTGATTAAATTAAATTTAGTACAGAAAAACAATCAGGACGGAACGTTGAACTGTGTAGACGTTTCCATTGAATGACGTCGACAGGAAACGACATAATAGATTTATTTCTCTGTGTCGATTTTATGACGTTTGTTCTGACTGCTTCTGAGCTATATCTAGATCTGTGACATATAATCAGCTCTGAACTAGTTTGCTTTACTACATTAAGGAGAAATAACAAAATTTTCACATAACGTTTTGTTTCCCCACTTGTTTTATAATTTGATTTATAAAATTGATAACCCTTCAAAAGACAAAGTACATAAAGGTATTGCTCATTTACTAATACACTAAGCAAGTGAGAAAATACATTTGCCAACAATAACCAGTAAGAAGTGAATGCAACATAAAATGTTATAATCTAAAAATCTCAGTCAGAAAATTAAGAATAGAATAGATATTACTAACACTTTAAGTATAATTCATAACGTTGTTCATCGCAAATTATCTGACCCTTCCAAGAACAGTGGATAATATAATCTGTACGTAGGCCTATGAGTTATTTTTTTATGTATTGTCCGTAAAAAACATATTAAATCATGAAACTGTTTATTACAACCTAAACTGCTTATTATAACTGTATATTATACTTAATTATAACTGCAAATAGTTAGTTATAACTATATATTATATATTTATATCTACAGACTTTCTTTACTTACCCACATATCACCACCCATTTCCATCAATTTTTTGTACGTTTTCCACAGATTTTCATTCCATTGTCGTTACAATGCATTGTTATTTCTTGTCTCGTAATATTTCATTACCTGGTCGTAAGATTCCATTATTTCATTGTCTTGCTTTGGTTTGTCCGAAAATTCTGTTGTCTTATCTTGTGTCTTGGTATCTTGTGTTGTCGTAACATTCCTTTGACTTGTCATAACATTTCATTATTTTATTGTCTCGAAGCAGTTAGTATACCTGTTGTTCAATTCGTCATCATTTCCAAGCAACTGTAAAATAAGATGTGTGTTTGTAGGAAAACCAGATTTCCTAATAATAAGTGTTCAAACAGTCAGTTCTGTTAATTTTCAAAACTCTAGAAAAAGTTTGATGTGATGTAGCAGACATTTGATGTTAAAATTCTCGGCTGACAATTGCTTGTAACCAGGTTTGTCTGTCACAATGACGCACATTATTGGCCAAGAAACGTTATAAAATTGAATAATTATTTCCGAAACATAAGTAGCTAATTTTTTAGAATTTTGGCGTTTATTCCTTCCACTAAACGTATGTTGTTATTGTCGGACAAACGCTACGTTCTTTATCGTGAGTATTTGTTTGTCTTTCACTGCCTAATTTTCCTATTCCTATTCTATTCCTATTCTTAACGTACCGGTTAATATACAAACTCACAAAAGTTATCTCTGTGTTTATGGCGCCATTATTGTTTTTATCTGACAATAAATTTAACGTAGGACGATCTTAACGGGTGGGGGGATTAGAAATCGTATCAGTTTAATCAAAATCGCTCACAAGTTAGCATAATCGCGTAACTGAAGTTGAAAAAGTAGCTAAAACTTTGAGCATGACGTCATATTACAACTCTAGTCACGTGCTATGTCTTTCCATTGTCTCATTTAAACACGCGCGCAAGTGCATAGATTTGGATGTGTGTTCATTTCTTCCGATGAGTGTAGGTGTGTGTGTGTGTGTGTGTGTGTGTGGTGACATAACTAGCGGTATCTAACAAAAATTTCCGCATATTAAATGGGTAACAGTTTCCTTTCTTTCCCATTCCCACTTTCCCTTCCAGTTCGACGTCTCTCGTCCTTGATAAGCCGAATGGGAGGTTCTCACGCTGAATGGCCGGATGGCACACTGTAAATTCTGAATATACTCATCAGATACAAGGTTCGTTACCAATAACATTTTTTACTTTGTCTTTTTTTTACTTTACAAGTTAAAAGAAATCCCAGTATAAATGGCGTAAGCGTTACGCAGACGTGTTTGCGGGTATAGGATACAAGACAAACAGACAGACGTGAGTAACAAGAAAGTAATGTGTAATCACACTCACAATCAAAGTGCATCTTCCTCTACTCGTTTGAAAAATACTGAACTAAAAGTCGACTGTTTTTAATAAAATATAATTGAAGTGTATTCTTATGTAAAAGTAAACGTATGTTTCAAAATGAGAGAACTAAAGTTTTGCCCTACTGACTCTACTTGAACTAACCTCGTACGACAAATTTTGAAAACTAAAGGATTTTCAATATAGAAAGTGATTGCATGAAGACAGGCGATCAAGGGATACATATAAATCGTCGGGCTGTAGGTTCATGATCTAATTGTTACTGTAAAGTTACACATTTTGTACACATTTATCGGCAGCCATCCTCATTGTGAGCTATTAATATTTTTACCTGATCATTTAAAAGTCCATTAGCTTATTTCAGAACAAAATAATTTTATAAGAAGTAAGTTTACTAAGTCTTTTAATGTTTAAGATGATGAATTTAACTGAAATACACTATCAGGCTCATAAGTGTTAGCAGCAATAACTAATTAAAAGGACGTTTCATACTTATATATACTTTATTTCTGTTCACCGAAATCTGACATTCTATTAATTAAATTGTACCATGTATTTTACATATGTTTCACTTTTAATTAACATGGAATTTTTGTATTCATTTTTTTTATTCTTATTGCTCCCTCAAATGTGATTTATTTTAAAAACCTAACTAAACTTTCATGCAAATACACCGTGTATAATCACGAATTATAAATTGTCTGATTTTTAATTTGACCTAGTGCACGGATTACAAAAATGTACCAGCATAGTCGTGTATTAGACAGAAAAACAATCATAATTATGATACACAATTTTTTAGTCACTTAAGCGTCACAAAACATTAAGAATATTAGCTACTACCAACTTTAGAGTTTTTCTACGAAAGTAGAGTGTAATTTTTTTGATTTAGGTAAAGTCTTTTAGACCATCATTCCCTCTAATTTTCCGTTCGTATATTATTTCAAGGCACTGTAGATAATTTTTGGTATTAAAATATTTATATTAAACGATATTAGTTTATTAAGATATGAGTTCTTACAGAGTTAAACAAGAATAAGAATACATAGCTTATCAGACACACTACATATTCCAACGCGTGCACTTTTGATCTGTTTGTCTTTTTATTCTTCTGGATATGATTGCATTGTTATTTGATTCAGTCTCGACGTTTAATGATACTTCGTCTCCAATATTATCTCCAGGAGTGTAGTACTTTCCCGGGCCTTTGCTATACCTGGTTTTTAGAATCTTCGGATCAGCACGCCCGGCACAACTGATATTGAGTGAGTGGCGGTGTGTAGGTAATGAGAAAAAGGTTCTATAATAATTATTAGGTTATACTTTGTGCTTTGTCTCTCATGTGTGACTAAGGTGGACGTTTGTAAATCTGTAGTGCTTCTTTGGCTTTCTTTACTGCCGTGTCGCTGACGGAAGCTAGTATTGTGCACTATTAAAATTTTATGAGTGTTGTCATCATCATCATCATCATCATCATCTTCTTCGTAAAGGTTTTAGGCTGTTCCTGTTCCTATTCCACAGTCCACCTTTTCTTATGTCTACTAAATTTTCTCCTGCCTCTAAGTTTGTAATTTTTCCTCATCAAAAATATCTGAGTTACTTCTCATCTGTTCATTTCTTATATCATCACGTCTATTACACCATGTAACTGATCTCAGAAATTTCATTCCTGGTTTCCGAGTCTACTGTTGAAATTGTGAGTTGTTGATTGAGACCACCGTATAGGGCAACCAACCCTATGCCGGCTACACGTTTTATCGACCTTCTCTGGTCTAGATCAGTCGTGTTCTGTTATGAACCACGTGTAAAGGTGTGGCTCTTCACCACGCACGACGGTCTCGATTAGGTAGATGTTCTGGTCCAAGCGGCTCTATATTCCGCATATCCTACTCCTGGATGTGAAAAAATCCTAAAGTCGCTAATGTGTTTCGTATTCTGCTAAAAAACCGCTGCATAAGGCATACACGGACACGAAAGGTGTTGTCGTAGGTGTATATTTTGTATATTTTCTCCATTCTGACCTTGATTATTCAGTGCCTAGGAACGAGAGTGCATTTTTCCGCCAATTGTTTCATAAAGTCCATTTTTGGTTCGAAGCTGTTGAGGTGAAGGTTTCCAGTTTCCCTCTCCTGTGCAGCCAGCTGACGAAAATTTTGTCCACATATTTGAACTAGTAAACCAAGTATTGAGGAGTAAACTGTCAGGACTTTTCTTCTAACAGCGGTTCGTAAAGATATCGGCTGTGGCTAGAGAGAATTGTGTCCCATCATAGTGCTTCTCGCTTCTCATTTATCAACAGACCATATAATAGACACCATGATTCATACAGCTCAAAATGTTTTCAACATTAGCGCTAGAAATTATACGCTATTGATTAGGGAACACAGTTTTAGACTGAAGAATAAACACCTAACATAAAAAAATGGCAGTAACGAATGTGCCAAAATACAGTAACACAAAATATATTTCATCATGCGTCGTCCTTGCCTCGTAAATATTTATCATTTAGAAAAAAGAAATGACGAATCTCATAATTTCTACCACTGACAAAAAAAATAGGCACTAAATTTTCTTTCTGGCAAAAATTAGGTTACTGTAAATTATGTAACATACATAATTACGTGTATGCATGAAATTATATTATATTCGATATTAAAATTTTATATGATAAAAACGAAATAACTTCGTGCAGTAAATAATTATCATAAAAATGCGTATTCCAATTATTCGCTCAGTCGTGTATGGGCAGCTGTTCGGTGCGGTTGTGCTGTCGTGTGCGGTAACTTAATATTATAGCTATCTTTCTTACTAAATAGACTTGTATGTGTAAGTAATACTGCAACAAGAAATAT
This sequence comes from Magicicada septendecula, assembly GCA_034769895.1. NCBI lineage: Eukaryota > Metazoa > Arthropoda > Insecta > Hemiptera > Cicadidae > Magicicada > Magicicada septendecula. Next base: position 138,965,958 of record CM068369.1, on the reverse strand, counting down.
CAACAAAAGGTTTATCTAATTACTCGAACAAATCCAAGCAGCCGGCCAGGGGGCCGCGCGTGCGTCTGCTCGTCAGTGTAAGACTGTGTGTCTGTCTGCGGCTTGTGGTTGTTTGTACCTGTTTATCTACAAAACATAAACACAAGGCCAGAAATTACTCATCTGGAAGTACACGCGTCTTTTAATTTATCTGTCTACTGAAATTGTCGACAATAATGAATTATCAGCAACCAGGCCTGTCAACTAACATTGAACCTGTTCCTACGGTCCACTCAGGAACTACATTACCTCCAATGTCGTAAAATGCCCCTCAATGAAGAGTAACAGCCAGGCAGAAATGTTAATGTTGATTTCACACAACATGTATCCCACAGCTGGAAGATGGTGAAAAAACGAAAAATAAGTCGTCAATCTTCAGAAAACACATCTGAAACACACACTCAGCTTAATTACCACAATAGATTTACGATGTTAACTATAGATGACCCTGATGACGTCCAACCTACTCAAGTCTTGGCTCAGCCGAAAATACCTAGACCTCCTCCTGTATACCTTCATGGTGTCGTCAATTACAATGAAATGATCAATAACCTTACAAAAATTTTGGAATCAGAACAGTACAGTACTAAATCGTTCGATGACAATACGATGAAAATCAACACTTTTGCACCTGATTCTTCCAGAAAATTAATCCGTCACCTCGAGGACGAAAAAATTATTTACCATACATATCAAATTAAAGACCAGCGAGCATACCGGGTTGTCATAAGAAACATTCATCCTAGCATCGGTGTACACTTTATTAAAGAATCACTAAAAGAAAAATGACACTCAGTCAGAAACATAATCAACGTTCGATACAGAGTAGAGAAAACACCCCTCCCTCTCTTCTTTGTTGAACTTGAACCTGCAGCAAACAATAAACAAATATATAACCTAATGTCTTTACGTAACATGTAGATTACTGTAGAACCACCTCGGAGAAAAACTTCATAATACAGTGCGCTCGTTGTCAGTCATACGGCCACAGTAAGACGTACTGTAGAAAACCTTTCCAATGTGTCAAGTGCGGAGGTGAACACAACTCCGCAACTTGTTCCAAATCTAAGGATTCACCTGCTACATGTGCACTATGCGATGGTCCTCATACAGCTAATTATAAAGGCTGTGAAGTTTATCAAAACCTGCAGGCCAGAAAAAGCCCCGTACCTAACACCACACCTAGGAGAACCCCTTCAATGTTTAGGACTACGAACATGGAACAGAACATGAATACCCGTAACGTCTCTTTCCCTACTTACGCTGAAATTGCAGAACTACAGCAACACTCAGATTCATCGCCCCCTTATGACAGCAATCTCAAATAGACAGCAAATGAGGACATCACTCTTTCAAACTTCCTGACAAAATTTGAGACTATGTTCAGTCAACTCATGTAGCCAAATAGCGTCATGCTTAATCTCCTTACAACACTTGTCAATAAACTTTCTAATTAATAATGCATAACAATTACAGGAGTGGATTATGGAACGCCAATGGACTCTCTCAACGCACTCTAGAACTCAAACCTTTTCTTATTGAAAACAGGTTAGACGTAATGCTTATATCTGACACACTTCACAGACAGAAGCCATATTAGGATTCCAGGATTTACTGTTTATGATAACCAATATCCTGACGGTACAGCTCGTGGCGGAACCGCTCTGTTAATCCGAAACAATATAAAACATTATCTCTTCTCTAAAGTCAAAACTGCTCACCTACAGGGGACAAACGTTTTAATTGAAGATCAAAGGGGCCCTCTAATTGTTTCTGCAGTCTACTGTCCCCCAAAACACAAAATCAATGAAACTGACTTCAGCTCTTTTCTTAGAACTCTTGGTGCACGTTTTTTGGTGGGAGGTGACTTTAATGCAAAACACCCGCAATGGGGTTCGAGATTAGCTAATCTAAGAGGTAGAATTTTATATAACTTCATTAGACAAGAATCCCTGTCCTTTCTGTCCACTGGTCAACCAATCTATTGGCCTTCTGATACAAATAAAATGCCTAACCTCATTGATTTCTTTTTAATACGAGGCCTTGATTTGTCCTCTGACCACACTCCAATTATTGCCACTATTAGCAATACTATAATCGAGTCTGAAAGTCTACAAACACTCACAAATCGTCATACTGACTGGGATTATTTTAGAAAGCTTGTAAATGATAATATCTCGCTAGAACTTCCACTCCACACGCCTGGTGAATTGGATGCGGGTGTAAATTATCTCACCAGTACTTTTCAAAAATCAGCCTGGAAAGCTACACCTTGCAATACAGCGTAGAATAAGCACTTAAACCTTCCTCTGGTTGTTCGAAAGAAATTAGCTGAGAAGCGTAGATTGCGACGAATTTGGCACCATACTCATCATCCGGATGATGAAAGAAAGTGGAATTCCGCGGCCAGACAACTAAAACGATTGTTAGAAAATTTAAAGAATGAAAGGATTCAGGATTATCTAGGAAATCTGTCACCTAATTAAAGTACTGATTATTCTCTGTGGAAGGCTACTAAACGATTAAAAAGGCCACTATTACAAATACACCAATACATAAACCAGATGGTAGCTGGGCGCGCAGCAATACAGAGAAATCCCAGAATTTTGCCGAACATTTGGTCAACGTTTTTCAACCTGAAGCCAGCAAGAACGTCTGTTTCGATGAAGAGGTACAAAGATATTTACACTCCCCGCTCCAACTGACTCTACCTATTAAGCCTTTAAAGTTAAGGAAATCAAGGAAATAATCCTGTATAATTTGAAAAGTAAAAAGGCTCCCGGCATTGATTTGCTATCGGGGAAAGTTCTAAAGGAGCTGCCTCACAAACATTATATTCCTCATTATACATTTTCAATGCCATAATCAGACTTGAATATTTTCCTCTTCTCTGGAAATCGGCTCAAGTTATCGTGGTCTTAAAACCTGGTAAAAACCCTCAAGCCCCCTCTTATCGACCCATAAGCCTTCTACCGATACTTGGTAAGATCTTTGAGAAGCTGTTTGTAAAACGACTTATGCCAACAATTGTAGAAAACAACCTAATTCCGGATCACCAATTTGGCTTTCTAGAAAAACACTCTACGGTAGATCAAATTCACAGACTAACAAATGTTATCAATAAATCGTTGGAATCGATTATTATGATAATACACTCACTTTTTGCACACACCACTAGTCACTGTGACAACGATTAGCGCTTTCGAACGTACCCGTTCATCATCAGATCGTAACTGTCACATCCGTCCCTAACTCCACCCCCTTATATACCTGACTCTACCGAGGGCGTCCACGTCACTGCAGGTAAACCCATTGTCAACACTACTTCCTACACGCGGGCGAAAACATTAACCCATGTCTATGTTTTCTTTCCTTACCGAACCTACATTTTTACGTTTTATTATATTATAAAATATTTCTTCATTTTCAAAACTTATCTTAATATTCATTAAATTAATCATACCTTTTCCCTTTCTTTTATAATTTCTAATTCTTCTATGAGCTTTCTTTCCATCGTATTATTAAGTACCTTCATAATATCAAAAATTTTCAATGGGCTATTAAATTTATTATTCTCCTATATAAAATGCCTAGCATAAAAAGAATTCGTTGTCCTATTTCCCTCTCCTCTCTTGTGTTCTCCCAATCTACATTCAAATCGGCGGCCCGTCTCACCCACGTACACTTTCTTACATTCTTCACACCTTAATTTATATAGCTTACCCCATTCTTCTGCAAAATGGGTATTGTTTCTATATTATTATTTCTTATTTTATCAAATATTGTTTTACACCTTTTTATTGTAACGTCCACTCCATACTTCTGAAAGCACTGTACAATTTTCCTCATCTGTGTTCGTATATATGTTACTGAGCCCAAATACTTCTTCTCTTCTTTCTGTTCTACGTCTTTATTCTTTTCAATACTTTCCATCACTTTATCTACTATGTCCATGTTATAGTTATTATTCTTCACTATTCTCTTTATCTTTTTTCATTCTCTCTCTTTTCTTTCTTTATCTTTCACACAATTCTGTGCTCTATAACAAAATGCGTTTATTGCCGCTAATTTGTATCTGTATGGGTGATACGATTCTTTCGGAGTAATTATATCCGAAAATGTCTCCTTTCTAAATATGTCAAATTCTTTCTGTTTGCTTTTATACGTATTCCTATATACAAATAATTCAAATTCTTATCACCAATTTCTTCCTTGAACTGTATAATTTTTTCCTTAGTATTCACTTCTTTTCAAGAAACCCTCGACCCAGCGGTAGTCCTCGATCCGACGGACGACAACATTGACCATGTCACCGCCAAGCAGCTTAAGGTCAAGTTTGTCGGCCGACAGGCGGCGGGGCGCGATCAGCCGCCGGTATAAGGCGGCGACATTGGACACCCCGTGGACGAACAGGGGCGACGTGCGACCAACAGCGGAGGGAGCCGGAGCTGCCCCCGAAGTAGTCGGCACCGTGGCCTGTTGGCCCTGAGAACGAACGATGTCCGAGAGGATGCGGATTCGGAGGAATGGTTTCTCCTCGGCTTCTTAGCCGGGCGTCTACGCTAACCAACGGTCACGTATTCGTCGGGCTCTTCCCCCGGGAGGGGAGGTAACGGGTGAGGAAGCTCGTCCGTTTCAATCGCTCGAGGCGAATCAGGCGAGTCGCCCGCGTGGGGCAAGGCAGAGCCGAGCGACTCGACACTCGTGCCATCGCCCGTAGTGGGCATGCTGGCCGAGTGTGGTCACCGGCCAGAGACTGCAAGGCAGTCCCTGCCAGACGCCATGGACCTTGGGTCCGGCCGAAGCCGAGTAACCCACGACTTCCCTGCTCACGGCGATACGGGAGGAGCTGGGCTAACGACCAGCTTCGTTAGATACCAGTCCTTAGCTAGACTGGTGTCCACTGGTCCCTTTACCCCGGTGGTGTCTCAAGCGGTGCTTACCACTGGTGAGGGCCCGCAAGGATCACTCGGGGTAGTGCTACCTAGCAGCCGTGGCCAGATTAGGGAGAGAGACCTGATGTACGACACTCACCAATGAGCCCAGAGCAGTCCTCTTCTTTCCTGGCCGGTGAGATGTTTGCCGGCGTCAGGTGGTCCTAATAAGGTCTTCTGCCAGCTGCCTCTTGTACCAGCTACTCAGTTCACCGGCAGCAGCTGGCTTCTGATTCTTCTTTCCTGGTGGTGAGAAAGCTGTTTCCTCTTCCCAGCGGAGAGGCGGGCGATTGCAGCAGAAGCTGAAGTTGCGTCCAGAGCAGAAGCTGAAGAGAGTTCAGAGGATGCGTCCTTTCAGTCCGAAGTCTGGATGCGAAGTGTCTAGTGAAGTGGAGTGAGACTACCGATGGCGTGGCGATGGAGTGCGCCAAAAAATTATAGCAGCGTTTTTTTTATGCCCTGACCGGGATCGCTGATTAGCTCGCTCCGAACACGTCAGGTGTCACGTCTCGGCTGCTAATCCCTGATTGACTCGATGTGTGTTCGTCAGGTGTCACGCGGCCCAGGTGTTTGCGCCACTGGTACCGGAGAGCAGACGTTCGCCTCGCTGCCGTCACAATACGTAATTAAGAATTTCCTGTTTTGGACTTTCCAATTCTTCTTTCTTGGTTCATTTTAACCTTTCTTACACTACATTTATGAATTATTTTCCTTTCTATACATTCATTAGTCCATATGAAAAATTATTTAATAATGCCATTATTCAGATTTAATCTGACTTTAACTCACGCATGTCAAGAGCAGGGTGCCAGTAATGTACAAACTTGTGACTGACAAATAGGATCGTTTATTGTCATGTGTGTGTAGGCCTATTTTGGATTAAAGGTTTGCCTAGTCAGACGGTTATTAATGGTGTCTGGCGTCCAGTTTAAGTTCATGGGTCGTTCATAGGTAGGGACAAATACGAGTGCCAATCAAGGCACAGTACGGGCAATAGGTAGGGACAGTACGGGCATATCTAGTTTTATTTAACACAATAGCTTCATTTGCATATGTCCAAACCGGAAACCAATTTATAACACAGCTGTATTATCCTCTTAGCTTTCAGCGAAGTCTCTAACGGTACGGTAGCGCTAGCAGCATAAGACAATAAATAAGGATATATCCTTAACTTTATACGTGACCATCTTGTAATCTGGGTTCGTCCTCTTTTGTGGGTAATATGAAGTCAAGTATATATGACTTTCAAATTTATAAGAATGCTTTCAGTGGTTTCAATCTTAACGTCCGTTACCGGATTCTAACAAACTTTTACTTAATTTATCACAATTCTCTGTGGTGTGAAATAGTCTAAAATGCAATCAGACAGCAGCAAAATATAATTTAGAACAACAAAGACGGTTATATTCTTTTTTCATTCCATTTTTAATGTTTAACAAACCTTTCCGAATGCAAGATTCACTCAAGCTGTTCATGTATTATTAAAATTGTTGTCTTGTTTTTGTAACTGAACGATTCTTTACCGTATCATACTGTAATTGTCACGCGATGATAGAGTTTTACTTTATTGTAGGATGTTATTAGATTGAATTTACTAGTATCATGAAGATGCAAGTCAACTGTTGAATGTGCCTTTTCAAGCACTGATATTCTATCATTGCCTAATTTTAATGTTCGTGTGGTCTATATTAAAATATATTATAAAGTTCGAAACCGATATAAGAATAAGTTACTAAATAAGAATCCAAAAGTAATTATCCAGAGAAGTAAAATCAAATTATATATTGCCGTATACTAAATGATTTTTACTAAATATAAGCGCAAAATTTTAGCAATGCAATATCCTCATAAGGTTCATTAAACAGGCACTGATTAAAACACATAAGACGAAATTAGTCAAAAAGAAAAAATAAACCAGTTTTTTAAAACTAGTTGTAAACTTAGAAACAAATTTATGTTCAGTATGTTACAAATTGTAAGATTGTAAAAAGAAAATAAAGGATTAACTTTTGTGTTCGAAATATTACAGATTTTACCCTTGTCTTCAGCTGTAATTACTTGATCGCCCACGAAATGCAAAGTCGAAAACAACTCACCATTGATATCTATTGTCATATTGCGGCACGTGCCTCTCCAGGGTTCTAGAGCTACATCCAAATAGAACTTGACTAAAGTAGGACAAACTTGTCGCAATCTCTTGCCGCTGGAAATTCATCAAATTGTATATAGTCTCTCTTTGTACTGCTAGTAACGGTAGTACCCAGTGCTTTCATAGATCTAAAATCAGACAATTTTTTTCATAACACCGACCATGGCTTATTCAACTGAACACTGATATATGCATCACCGAGGTTTATGAATATTAAATAGGCTTCCACATTTCTTGACATTATTTTACAAGTTTTTAATGAAAAGTTAATACCTGCAGAATATTGACCTGTCCCCCAAAGTACTGGAGATGCTGAATAATTCCTTATGGTCTTGTTCCTTGATGAAGGGAAATATCCAGCCGCACCTCCAATTGGTGGGGGACGGGCAACACCCGGACAGAAAATCGGGGTGGACTTTAAGTCTGAGGTAGCAGTCTCACCATACGTCTTACTCTGCGATATACTAGTAACTTATCCAGAGGACAATTACTAAATTGTCTCAAATAATGACTAGCCAGACGAATCAAATGCTGCTGACTACGCTGTGAATATTGTGAGTATACTCGATAGGATTGCCCAGTATCGACTGAATCGATGGGAACATCTTTGCCGAATGGGTTACTGCCGCATTCCTAAACAAATATGAACCGATAAACCATAGGGACGGAGAGGTATAGGACGTCCGAGGAAGTGGTGGACTGACCACCTCTAAACTCTTTGACTGTTTGAGACCGGAACAAACAATCCTTAGTTTAATCCTTGCAGCTGATAATGATGAATATTGACCTATACAAAGCCCATTCTCTTTCTCAATACCCTCAGTTTGACTTTCTATTCTTGCTTTGATAATTTTACTCTATAACTTTCATATAGACTTACTTACACTTAGTCCTCTGTAAATTCATAAACGTTTTCCTCGCCTTTTTTTATGGAGGTTGGATACGTAGTCCTCCATTCTGGAAGAAATTCTTTACTGTTTAAAAAGCAATTACAGACATATGTCAGTAGTTCCAAAAGTAAGTTTTTCTAAAACTTAAAGACCTCCATAGAGCGTTTATTTATACCTGGTTCCGTCGATTATAACACGTAAAATCAGCTGCTTTTAGAGTATTCTTAAATTTAGAAACACAAATTTCTTCTTCCTAAGAAAACGACATCAGAAAGATTAGTTTCATTGTCATTTTTAAAAGGAATTTTGGACAATTATCTCTCAGTAGTTAATCGCAATGTTCTAGTTATTTTAATGCCAATATGTGTCTCTATTACACCTGATATACTGATCTATTGATCTACATTTATTTTTATTGCTTCATTTTTTTTCTTTCACTACTTCAAGTTTTTCATGCCTACAACAATACATATAACATTCCTTATCGATTTCATTAGTTAATAACACTTTCTCGTGGGCAGTTTTTCTATTAAAACATTACTTGTTTTTCATTCTACTTGTAACTCCTGTGTAAATTGTTATTTTTTGGTAATTCCGCAGATAATGCTTTTCCACCTTAATTGAAGTTGATATTCGAGTTAAAACTGGTTGTTAAGAAAATAGTAAAATCCATAGCTTTTCTTCACTGAATACTAAAAAAAGTAGTACAAAAAATTGTGTATAGAAACAAGTATATATTCCATAATTCAGAACACAAATTTAGTTAATATCTCTCATAATACATTTGTACGTTTGTATTTTTATACGTCAATTTATATTCAACAAGGAACTGTAAATATGTGGCGCGTTTTCGATACTGGAATGTTAACACGGAGATGTGGTGTTGATGTAAAATGCAACGAATAACATCTGTTACAGTGTTTTATATGTATATATTCTAGTTTACGAAAAAATACTGCAATATTGTACATGTTATTTGTAATATTGTACATTGTTACAACAGACATCGTTTCATGCATTGTCACAAGACGTATGTGGTGAACGCATTCACACATTTCAAAGGGACCTATTTGTACCTATTATCTAAGTACTGTTACTATCCATCGCCACTCCTCGTGCAAACCACGTGTGAAATTCTAGCGTCTACCAACACTGTATTAACTTAGACTGATGAATGTCGAATTTAAAAATTAAAGGAGTTAAATAATTTTATAAACTGGCAACATACATTCGTTTTGTCTAGCATGTAATGAACTATTTTTATTAATATTCTTATTTAAATGATTGTACAGTACAACAAAAAGTCAACTTACAGAAATTAATCATACATTCAACTTCCCCTGAAAATCGGGTTTTCTAAACATAATTGCTGACAATAACAGACCGATTATGAATTATAACGGAACATCATATTTCGATTCTATATTATCCTAAATTCACGATTGAATGCCGATTTTAACCGATCGTCGTAGAGCCTCATCCATAACAACCGAGCTTATACTTCTTTAGATGACACGTTCCGGCAGTGCCAGCCGGCTGGTTTGGCAGATAAGAACATGCTTTTAAATGAGGTTTATAGGGGAAAAATTTTGCTGTAATAAAATTCTTTTCCTAAACACAAAGCTTAACTAAGTCTTATGTAATTGCTCCATGACACTCCTTATCGAATATCTGGAGTTGCAGTGTAAAACATATGTTAATACCAAAGTGAACATGATATTATCAAACTTTACAGAATAAAAGGGAATCTATATTTCTACTTTGATATGACTTGTCAAAAGTAAATCTTAGTGCTTCCTCTATAATGTAAATAACACGGCCTTTTGAGTTCGCATCCAATTTGCATCTTATATAATCATTTCTTGTCGATTTTTAACTTGATACGCTATGACCTACATATGAACATCTCATCTTAACGAAAATTTGCTGTAAGCATTTGTGCAAACAAGGCTTCGCCGTGTACTTCTCTTTCTACAGAAGTAGAAATAACTTAGCTACTTGCAATTAACCTTTTAACGTGACAAAGTTTATTTCATGTCTATGTGGTCATAAACTAATGAAAGGTCGCTTGTAATTTAATATATGTAAACAACAAAATAAACAAAATTATAATTTCGTTCACTGCATTAAACCATGTTTATAGCTGTAATTTATTAATCAGATGTAGGTTACCACAGTACGTATCTGGATCCATAACGTATATTACTGGTAGTAATTTTTACAAAAGCAATAACAGAATACCTGTAATAGCAGTAAAAATGCATTAAGACTTGCTTTATAAATCCAAACTTTATGTTAAATAATCAACAAACGTAAGTAATATTATTGGGTTAAATAACATGCCACATAAATACACGATACAAACAGGCGTATTACGTTTACCACGTTATAATAATCTTTCTTGAAGAATGCATTGTTTATAAATTGACTAATAGTAATCAAGTATCCTAATTGTGGATAATGATTTAATTTAACGATTTCAAATTTTACCATTTTTCGATTTGTTTACAAAATGAAGCTCGGATCAACGTTACCGTGATGAAAGATAAATAAAAAATTGTTAAAGACTAAAAATCTCAAACTAAGTTGCCAATGAAATATTAAACCTTTATTGGAATGTGGGGCGGTTAAACTATTATTACTTTGTTATTCTTATGAAAATTTGTTACTTTGTATTCGCGTTGGAAGCATAAAGGGTAAAACCAAAATTTCTCACTGCTCATTATGACTAGACTCCGAGGCTAGGGGAGCTGAGCTGTGAATACAGCCATCGTAGATCGTCACCTTACTTATTCCCTGTCTTTGGCAAATAAAATTGTTTGATGTTTAAGATTATAAATTAAAAATAGACGTCATTGTGATGTCTTTGTTTTCATACTACTATGCTTTAAAGGTGACTGAAATTTTGTTGCTCTGCACACACATTACATGTAACAAAATATTTGGCCAATTAACGTGACTATTGTTTAGCTTGTTTCGTTATATAAATAAATGTAATATATCCATTATTTTGTGTCCGAGTTCATAAAATAATGTATCGTTGGATTATAGAAAGAGGCTTATATTTTATGTACTAAGGCATTTTTTGTTATACGTACTGATATCTTGTGAAATTTAGAATTAAAAATTTTGATCAGCCGCCATTGTAAAAGAATTAAGATAATATTTTGTAACCTATAGATTTTAATTCATAAAAAAAAGTTTACGTACAGTATACATTTAAACTACACATTTAATTGCGTCCGACAGTAATTATTATTATTAATTTATTAAAGACATACAGAGAAGGACCCCACAAAATCACGCGACCGAAGTTGTTTGTGTATGCCGTATAAGATATTTGAACATCTTTTTACCTATATCTTTTTTGGCCTTTTTTGCTTGGTGATAGGTAGGCTTTAACGTAATTACAGACATGAACACAATATGAACGCAAGCAAACGATGTAGCGCAATGATTTTCCCGAATTCGAATTACTTAAAAGTTTAGTCCAATTGTAAGTAAAAAAATTAAGTAAAGTACACATTTTCAATTATTTAATTTACCCACTTTACTGTACGACTAATCATAAATAGTTTTAAGAGTAGGCTGAGTAAATGTTCGTACAGATTCCAGATGTAGACACAGAAATCTAGAAAGAATAGATTCCAGTTTTGTCGAACAGAAACATAAAATTTTGTAACGCATGATTTTAATTTTTGTTAGAATGTTCGAGAAAACGTGGGACACGTCAATATGTGAAAGTAATGCTTACTCGAAACTTTAAAAATTTAAGCTATTAGTAAAATGTTATTCTTCAATACGACATAAGGAAACATAAGACACGTACTTTCATCTTATGTTCATTTATCTCACCTGGCCGTTTATGTGGTTTACTACATAAGCTTAAATTAATTGTAATTGTACGTGCCATTATGGCGGTATGGTATGTCTGTCTGTATATCATGGATAATACACTCAAAGCTGGAGAAATCAGAAATTGTTCACGACCTTCTAATAATGAAAATTGTACAGTCTATTTAAAAAGTATTTTATTAATTGAAAGATTTTAGACTATAAGCAGACAGTTGTCAGAAGCCCGCTGAGTTATTTATGTGTCAAATAAAAATCGTAGATGTGAAGTTAAAGAGCGTTAAAATAATAAACACGCTCCTAACAAGGACGATGCGTTCAAAAGCAGGACGCAACTATTTTTTAATTTCCTCAATGGGCATGTGAAGAGGAATTGTTTTCTAGTTTCGTTATCATTTACCGCAAGGTATGATTCTATTAATTAGAAATTTCTGTCTACATCATTTGGTGGGAAACACGAGAATACGTTAAAACAATAACATATATAACAAGGAATACATGAAAATAAATGAACAAGAAAATTCCTATACGCACAGAATATCGTCATAATTCGTTAAGTTAGACTTTTCCTATAAACGCTCGTGGCATCGTTAGCTCATATGATGTATTTTAGTAGTATATCTTGTGTGAGAGGTAACTATATAATGTAATGCTGTTTGATTTCATTCTACTGACGATATTATATGTATGTATGGACTTATGTACATGACTATAAATAGGTATGTTACATATACACTTGTACATGTGTACATATAACAGAAACATACTATCCCGAACAGTGTATTACCGTGCGTCAGGCGTCCCAACAAACTCTGATACATAAACAAACGTGGCAACAGAATATTAATTAACACAACTGAGCAGCACAATATCAGCTGCATTACTAACGCCCAGCCATTCCTAGTACGACACCGTTATGTGATTAAGTACAGTTCTATCAAATTAGGCCTAATCGTATTAGGGAATATGGTAGTGTCTGTGTGTATCTGTCTGTCTGTGATGGATGTAGTGAGTTTCAAAGCAGACGTTATTGGAGTTCCAATCTATTAGGACCTACTGTTATGCCGTAACTGAAACGAACAGTTCTGAAATCGGATCGTTTGCCTCTGCGGACAGTCGGGTCTGGATTTACTTTCCCAGGCTACACTAAAGAAATAAACGCAGTGTACCCTGTAGTACTATATTTTGTAATTGGAAAGAACTTGAATTACTAAATCAAACCACCTGCCACAGACGGAGAAACGAATACATTCGGCTTACTCTTAAGTGTGTGAAACGTTCTTACCGATTGTCCTTACCTATAAAGTTTAGATAGTAAGTGAGTAAGCGTCGGTGTACTGGTGCAAAGTCGAACAGTAAATGTTGGTGTAATAATTATTATAACCGAATAAATATTATACCAATTAAAATTTATTACAGAGGCGTGCAGTTTAATTGTTTCGAATATTATCTAATTTAGTTTATGCTATACCAAGTTGAAGTCGAGAATTATCTTTAATGACACCTGTAATACGTGTTTCCTTGGCGTCGTGCAAATACGTAATTGAACGAAAATTAACAATAACGTGAATGGTCCGTATCCCACATCTTGATCGTCCATCAGGTAAAAATATAGCACACACAACTATAAACAGCACAATGAGCTGTACATTCCATGAGAAGTTAAGAGGCCTGCCCTATCCCGTCAACGCTATTTTATAGTTTGACGGTTACAACGAGACTTGAGTAACAGGCGAATTTTTTTACTACAGGTTGCAGAGTGTGATGTAATCAATGTGATGTAAAAACAGTACATACTTATTGGTTTATAAAGTTTACTAAGTTTAGTAAACATATTGTGGTGTGTGTGTGTGTGTGTGTCGGTGTGTGTATGTGTATATAATGAATAATTCTTCAAATTACAAATACTTCTGCAAGTAAAATTTATTGAGTTATTTTGTTGTTTTTATAAGCCTGCAAGAAATATCGAGGTGTTACGTACAATATATATCTATGTATCACAACGTATTATTTTAATTTCGTACATTGATTGGGGAGCGGTAAGTAATTGGCATCTAAATTATAACAAGTCAAGTGTTAGTTATTCTAAACGTTTACTTCAATAACATATTACTGTAGTTAATTAAAAGACGTACATGAAATACGAAGTATGTACTAAATGTTGTATAACACCAAGTAATATAATTTTCTTAACTACAAGGTAGACATTATCAATTTTACCTTAAAAAGCAATAAATTAGACACAACTAACTAACAAAAAAAATAAACGGTAAAGCAAGGTGAAACTGACTTCAACAAATTACTACAATTAGTTGCACAGTCGGTGCGGAGGAATTTGTCTCCAACTTTCTAACAGCGACTCTTACCGTTTGCTGCAGACATCAATTTGTCGACCAATTCACTTCTTGCAAGCCGAGCCGAAGTCGCTTTTGCTCTTAGATGATAAATAAGCTTTAGACAATTATGCCTAGTCTTTAAAATTTTACATTTTTAGTAGTGATTATTCTACAGTTTTACAATCTAAATAGTTGTGCGTTGTAGTGGGTGACTACTTTACATGTGAACATTGTTGTTCATGAAGTTAGTCAACTGAAAAAGCGTCGCTAAATATAAGATTTCTTTCGATATACGCTCAACTGAGATGCATCTTTTAATAAATCTATATACAAAGAATATATTTAGTTTCTGCTTCACCTATTAACCGTTTTGCTTGTATGTTTGCATTTTTGTCGTTTTTGGTTTTATAAAATAAAATAACGTTTCCGTATTTACATATTAATCAATCCTAATTTCCAAATTACGACAGAAGAGTAAGTTAAAGAGTAAGTTAAATTACCAAACTTTAAATTATTTTTAATTACAAACACCTAAGGTATTTTATAAGTTGCACTATTTAACATGTGCCAGACAAATTAGAATTCACCTTTCCTGTTAAACAAAGAATTATATCAAATATTGTGTAATAAAAGTACTTAAAATTTAAGCGTTAAATTAAAATATATAATTTGCCATGGGACCTGTGTTATTTGCCTGTGTAAGAAAAAAAACCATGCAAGCACAGACCAACGCACTATACAAGAAACAAATATATGAATAAAACAGAAAGCCTTACAGCAAAATGAAATGTACAAAAGTAGAATACAACCTAAAACAAAAATACAAAAAAAATAAATATACTAGTAAAAAAAAACAGTTCTTAACAAAAAAGTAAACTTAACAAATTAACTTTAAATTATAATACGAAGTATATATACACGCCAAGGAATCTGTACACTAAATATATACACTGAAAACACTCTGGACACACGTACAAAAGCAATCGATCAGTGTTACAAACAAGAGCTTATACTGATAAAGAGCAGTACACGTCTACAGCTGAAATCTGAATGCTCGGGTGTGAAACACATTAACAAGCTGATGGTTTATTCCTTTAGAAAATTTCATTTTGCTTTGTTGTAATCTATGCTAGTATACACAAAAAAGGTTTAATGACACATTTCCTGCCCTTTTGATTAAAGAAAATCATAGTTCCCATTTCCTTGATACTGTGACTTTACAATGAGATCCGTGTAAAAATTAAAGCTTTATGTCCAAACTTTTGCTCATGCCTCGACGGAGTCATGCTGTCGCGGCTTTACGGTCACGTTTGCTCTCTGTATCACCACTTCAATACTTTTAATTTTATTTCGTTACGTATTGTATATCCAGACTACGGTTTCTATAGAGTTTTTGGTACAGACCACAATGGTACTATAAATAGTCAAGTAAACATCTGTAACATTTGCTAAGTGTCATGTTGTATCAATTAAAAATCTGTATCATAGCATTTCTGTGATCCATTTTTAACTGTAACGCATATTCTACTTTTTAGACTTCATTCCGCTACGTATCAAACAGTTAAACAACCTTTGTCATTGTCTTGTCTTATTACATGCTTTGTAGGTATAACGTTAGAACAGAACTGAACTGAACCACAACAGAGTTAAACAATGTTTCCCTTGACCCATTTTCGTTAAACGAATATGTTGAAAAATGACAGCATGATTCATGTGTGTGCCAACAAAGTATATAACGTCCGATTCTGAATGCGTTACGAAAATTGACAAATTATTTCAACATTTTTTTTACTGTTGTGTCAAAGATATATACAAAAGACTTAATAGTTTAATTTTATACGCAGCAGAAAAATATTTCCTCAGTTCTATATTTTGAGGTGTTAATTGGATATTTTAGTCCTTTCTAAAAATTAATTATTACAAACATTCCTACAGTTTGCTAATTGTATTTTCGGCTATTTAACAAGAAACAATGAATTTTATTTCTATACAGTATTTCAGTTTAAAAATTTTTAACTTTGTGTAGAAACCAATTTAAAAGTAGAAATGTGATGTTGTACATGTCAGGTATGTTTAGTATTACACTGCAGCATTACTAACTGCAATTAATTTGTCAAGCGAGATATAAAGATAAGAAACATCTAACCTACCCAAATATATACAAATTTTCTCGAATTATTATTGGAAAAAGGACAGTTTCTTGAATCAGGACGTTAAGTACTATGTTTGAATTAAATACAATTGATACATTAAATATTAAATAAATCTAATACAATTGAACCATTGTACTATTGAATATTCTTGGAGTAATTGATTTTGTATGATTCAATTTTTAAATATATATTTGATGAAAAATATATACTCGTTTTTTAACGTGTACCTGGGAGCATATAGGAGTAACTAATATATATATATATATATATATATATATATATATATTACATTTAATATTTATAATTAAATTTACCTCAAGATGTTATTTTTTTCCTTTTTTGGAACATGTTTCGGGTACTATCTTGTACCCATCCTCAGCCTTCCGGTTTTTTTGTCTGGTGAAGTACATATGTGTTGTTGGTTGACTATTATTATTGTGGCTTCCTGTTGGCTTCTGGTATTTCAAATTGGTTTTATTGTGTGTTATTGTGGTGTATGTGTTAGTTTTTTGTGCATTTTCAATGTTGAGTGCTTTGAATATTGTGTCATGTTTGTATTGATTTGTATTTGTTCAGGTATTAGTTTGTTTTCTCTTTTATGTTTGTATATTTGTAAATTTTCCCAAATATTCATTATGGTGCCTTTGTGTGGTATATGTTTTATTAGTGTTACATTGGTTATGTCTGGGAATTCATGTCCTGTGTTTATTGCATGTGTGGCTAAATTGGATTTATATACTTCTGGTTTTTTGTATGCATTTAGGTGTTCAAAATAACGTTTTCTCAGCTGTTTTTGTTTGTCTTATGTAACATTTATTGCAATCTTGGCATTCAATTTTGTATATGCCGTTAGTTGTTGTATTATCTTTCCTGTGTGAGCTATTTAGATTTGTAATTAATTTTTATTAGTTTTGTATGCTATTTTTATATCTGTGTTTTTAAATAGTTTTGTTAGTATTGTCATTTTATTATTTATGTATGTGAATGTGGCCCATTTTTTGTTGTTGTTATTATTTATGTGTTGTTCAGTTTGATTAATTCTTAATTGTTCAGTTTTTATTTTATATTTGATTTTATTTTCTATTTTGATCACAGTATTTTTATTGTATCCATTTTCATAACCAATTTGGTATATTATATTTCTTTCTTTGTCAGTTTCTTGTTTGTTTAGGGGAATTTTGTACATTCTGTTAAATAGCGAATAAACTGCTGCCTGGTCAGAATGATTAGGTATAATGATGTTAGTGGAAGTTCGTTTTCTATATATTGCATATTGTATGTGGTTGTTGTATCTTGTGATGGTTATGCCTAAATAGTTGATTTTGTTATGTTTTTCTTTTTCTTCTGTGAATTGTATTTTGGGATGTATGTTATTGATTTGTTTCAGTATGTTCTCTGCATTTGTGTTTTTGTTATTTGATACGTATAGCCCATCATCTACACATCTTATCCATATGACATTTGGGTCATGTGATTTTATGACATTTTTTTATATTTTGGTGTCTATGTGTTGTAGGAATATTTCTGTATTAACAAAAACACAAATGCAAATGTCCCTGATAGGCAAAACCTTGTATTGTTTTTCTACATAATAAAACGTTATTGTTCTACTTGTGAGAGGGAGGACAATACATAATGGTAGAAACTACTGCTGGAAGCGATCTACCTGGTATAGATAAGGTATTGTTTATATTATAACTTGATAAGTGGCAAAAGTTTTAGTTAAAATATTACAACAATTGTTATAATACAATTAAAATGATGATGATGATGACGATTATCATAGTAATAAAAGAAGAAGAAGAAGAAGAAGAAGAAGAAGAAGAAGAAGAAGAAGAAGAAGAAGAAGAAGAAGAAGAAGAAGAAGAAGAAGAAGAAGAAGAAGAAGAAGAAGAAGAAGAAGAAGAAGAAGAAGAAGAAGATAATCATCATCATCCGCGTGAGGAATGTAAACCTAATAAGATGGTTATCTGATGCAACGAATAATTGTTCCGAATCTATACGAAACTGCTTGCAATCTTTTCTTTTATCAGCGTCAGCACTTAATACAATTTTATTCATTTCAACTGTACACAATTCGTGTTTATAACTTCTGATTAAATTCATAGATTTATATATTTCTATTTTATTATGTAGACAGTTTTTGTAATCTTCAAATGTAATTTAATTTTTAACTACACTTTTCTTAACTCCTTTCGATTTTTTAGTTTCTTTGTCTCCAACTTTTATAGCATACATTTCCGCTTTTAATCCTACAAGTTCTTCCATTGTTTTTCCATTACCTTTATCTTTAAATTTCCCTATTATATTTTTATTAACTTGTGGTATATTGTAAGTATTATCTTTTGGATAAGCACTTGTATCAAATTCGTTTATAATTACCTTCATATCTTTATAAACATCATCAGTTCATATATCATAGATATAACTATCAGTATCCATACAACATAATTTTAAGTTATCTCCGTATTTCGGCTTCATAGTTTCATAATGAAAATCGTACATTAATTCTATCACTTAATCTTAACGTAAATTGGTTTATCGAATATTATTTTTACTTTATTCATATGAACGGCAACTAAATTTTCGGAAAATATTGTAGTGTAGTTATAAGTTGGGTTTGAAACAAGTTTATTATATTTTTTCTCATTCAAAATTAATTTTATGTCAATTTTTTTCTGATATTTTCTGTTGTTTTCCCCAAAACAGAATTATTCATCAATTTGAAGAAATCTTTTTCGAAACCATTCTTAGCAATTTTTCCATTACAGTATTAATATTTCAGTTTAAAATGTTATGAGTCGATGTTAGTTTTAATCCATTTTCTATGCATTGTTTGAAATTTCTGTAATGTATAGCAATTTTTATATATTTTCTAATATTGTTACTAACTTTATTCTTCGTTGGGAAGCAAATGGTAGATCTTTATGGTAATCATGTACAATTTTTGATATTCTAAATCCACTTCAAATATATAACCATTTTCAGAATCCGTTTTCATATTTATTTTTTCTTTCCATTCTTCAAAATCATATTCACAATATTCATTTCTTAATTCGCATTCAAAATTTCCATATGGTAAATATTGTGACATCGCATAACCATATAAATTTTAAGCATCAAAGTACATTAAATAGTTTGAGTTTTCTTTTGGATTATAATTTTTCATATATTTATTATTTGCTTTTGCCTATCTAGTAATACGTTGAGAAATACCGCCACGAGCTCCTTTTTTAAGCATTAATAGCTGATTACAATCGTTTCATAAATCTAATTCTATTTTTGTATGTTTTAACATTGTAGCCCAAGATAAATCTGGCACAGTAAAATACCAAGCAGTATCTAGTTTATAAGTTTTTAAATAAACATCTCTGAAATGTTCAAATATATCTGCTAAAATTAAAACATTGCTTTCATTATATAATTTCGTATATTTTTCTAAACTTTTTATATTAAATTTATTCCAAACATTTTTAGCGGGTTCAAATTCTTCAACAGTTATATAAGAATTATTTAATCTACTATAAAAATACTTTTTATCTGGTAATTTAGATTCTGTAAATTTATGTATACTATTCATATAATTCATACGGATATACGCCCTTTTTAATAACTAAATCCAATACATCGTTTGGAAAATGTTTTGATGTTTCTCGAAATTGTTCTTTCGTTAAATTACTTGATAATGTATCAGTACTTCTTGCCATGAATTTAAAAGTATTTACAAATCTTAATTTAGATCTATCTTTAAATTTTTTCTAAAAGATATATATTTTTCTTCATTATTGGGAATTACATCGATATTTTGTTCATGAATATCACCCAATTATTTAATAAACAAATGAACATCATAACCTGTGGAATCGGTTTTGCAGAGTTCGAAAAATGCTGTTAATGTGGTTTTTGGTGGATGTTGGATTTTGTCCAGAAGGTTGTCGGAAGTGAAAACTACACTCTGGCCGTTCTCAAGGTGGACTGCTAACTGCACTACTGGTGGGAACCTTTCATGAATAGGAAAACAGAAAATACGCCAAGCTGCTTCGGAAGTGCTGATGTAGCGACCTGATTCGTACTTAGAAACTTCATCCCACTCATTCTACAACCTAAACGCTGCCTGGTCACTGCCTTTGTTCACATATTTACAAATATACTTTATCGACTTGACGGAGTTAGACAGTTCAACATTTATGTGGGCTAAGAAAGAGGTGGAAAGAACAAGATTGTACGGTACCACCCACTGGTTTTCAAGATCAACTCCTTTAATATTAACCGAGAAACCACCATCGGCAGGAGACCGTCGGCGATACTGGGGGTAACCGTCATACGCAGTTTGAGTTTGTGTTGCTAAAGGCCGCGGATATCTCTTGGTGCATTGGCCGTTTACCATGCAGGGCGAGTTTCTGTTAACATTTCCACAAGGGCCATGACTCATTGTGGACTTAACAATGTCATGAAGCGCAGGATCGACTTCAGGATCAGGTATCTCTGCACTTATCACTGTCGATTTGATGTGGCATGATCCTATCCTTTTAGCCAGAGCAGTATGTCCACGTGCGGTAAACCCCTTTTGTGCCATTCCACAGTTAACATGTAACACCTTGTTGGACCGAAAACATTGCCTTTTGTCGAGACATGCATCATTTTCTTTACTTTGAGGTGAAATATTCTGGCAATAATATCGTGTCTGTCTTGAGGCTTTTGTCGTGCACTTAATGCGTCTTGTATTTCGGTCCATTTAGGGTTACATGTAAATGTGATGAACAGATCAGGACGGCCGTACTTGCGTACACATGTCATGGCGTCCTGAGTCCGCTCGTACATGTAACGGGGTCCACCTGTAAAGCTGGAAGGTAAAACGACCATTTTGCCTATATTATTGGCTTGCCCATCATTTTTGCACATGGAGTCCCGTAGATGCACATAGCTTTCGGTCCGCAGCTTACTCTGATTGTTCCTTACGAAGTTGAGTCTTTCTGTCTCAGTTTTGGCGTACATGTCAACCAAAAATTGATTCAGGAGACTGCGATAAAGTAACAAATAATTTTGCTGGCCATCTCTCTCCATTATGCGGAATGAGTAAAATTCTGAAGCTGAAACAGTTTTTTTTAGAGGGGCTTTAGTGTTTGGGTCGCACTGTGGAATGGCAATGGAGTAACCATCTTCCCCACGACAGAACATAAGTGGATACTGCAAAGCGTCATAAGATCGATGAGTTTCACTTATGCGCTGTAAGAGTCTCTGCTGTGGAGAATGATGTCCCTCTTTGCAAACTCCTGGCCTACGATCACTAAAGCCACCTCGCTTGTTGTGGGTGCATTGAACTGACCCCTATGTCCATCTACGGGCTTTCTGTCTGCACGGATTACTACTTTGAACTCCTGGCTTTCTGAAACACTTTCCAATGCTGTTTTGAAATCGTTTATGTAAGAATTATGATTGTGAAGCATTTTTTGAAGTCTGGCAACTAACCAAGGCTTTACGTTTGGAAAATTGTTACATCTAGTGTTTGTCTCCTTTTTGTCGTCTCCAAGAAAATATATTTGTAAAAATGAGGGATTGTTTGGAGGTGAAGACAACAAACTCCCTATCCTGTGGTAGACTTGACCTTGTACTTTAAAAGTTGGCGTGAAGTTCCCTTCTTTTATTTCTTTGGCTCCGAAAGATGTCATTTGGAAACAACCATTATATTTTATTATGTTTACCAAAAAGTGTTCAGACTCTGGATGTTCACTGTGAGAAGGCTGTGGAGAGGTTCTGGTAGTTCTTTAATGAGAGGAAGGTGGACTTTTCCGTTGCTACAACATAACCCAGGACTTCCCTCTTTCCAATTTTTAGCAATACACCATTTACACTGTATAAAATCACCAATAGATAAAATCTTGTCATTGTTGTAGTCAGTATTACAGTCATATTTAAAGCATGACAAAGATTTTATCTTCCAGAGAATAAGTGACCTCTTTTCATTGTGTTTTCTCACCGCTTCTCTGTTTACTTGTGGATGTTTTTCTGTGTATTTGGAAACAGATGCTCAGTGTACTTCAGGATTTCTTTTATTATAGTTTTTAACTGCTGTGATATGAACTTCAGGGTTTTTTTCGTTGTACTTTTTAACTGCCTTTCTATTTACTTCAGGATTATTCTCTGAACACTTTTTGATTCAGCTTCTCTGTGCCTTTTTCTTTTGCTGGAGTCACTGAACCTGGCACGACGTTTCCTTCCTCGTCACTTCGTACAGGGAGGAGCTACCTACTTTCATGAGAGTGGTCCTGGGTTTCTGGTTCTGTTACTTCGTCAGGCACTGGAGGAGGGCTGTGAGAAGCAGTTGTTGGTAACAGTACGTCTACCGGAAATAATGTAGGCGGCGTCTACATTAGGGACGATTGTTGGTCATAAGGTGTTGGCATTTCATCTACTGGAATGATTGGCTCAAAGTGTGCCGACATCATGGGGCCTGAACACTTCATTCTTATAACTGGCTTCCCTTCGTCGGGCCCCCCAAATCTCATGATCAACGCGCCATCTCGATATACTTGAATATCATATGGGTAAAGTTCACCAGCAGCCATGATTTCACTGCAAGTAGCGTATGTGGTGCGAAGAGACATATGAGATTGGTATTGTGTCTTAGTTCTGTAATTTATGGTCCTACACGGCATCATAGTAAAGGGCTTGAACCGTCGCCAGTTGTTGGAAATGTGTTGCACGACAGTGGCCCGCAAATTATTAGCTTGTGAGTCAGTATCGTACATGAGGCATGATAATGAGTAAAAGAAATATGATCCATCACCTGTCATGGGAACTATTCGATGAGGCACCACTACACCATCGATGGATATGTGTTCCATTGTACCTTAAGAAAAAGAATAACCGAATAATTGCATATTTATGCAATGTTAATTGCATAATTAACAAGTAAAAATATTAACACTCACCTTGGTATGAATATAACTGCCCGTAGAAAAAAATACACTGGGAAGTATACATCTCATAGCCCGTTAAAGGGTTAAACGAATTTTGCGGAAAATGTGACCGAGTCCAATCGATTTCTGGTATCAAAATACCCTTAAGTACCAACTTTCGAGAAAATCGTTCAATACAATTATTGCTCGCTTAATAGTATAGGATTAGATTGATTGTATAAATTCTCAACTCTTAGTTTGTTTATTTACATTCATAGCAACAGCTATTTATTATTTATTTCGAGAAAATCGTTAGAGCCGTTTCCGAGAAAAAAAGGACATACATTTATTAATTAACTGAACTTTGAAATTTTCTCGACTATAAGAACCTGCAAACAATGAAGTTTTTTTCAATTTAAAACGATTAAAAACTCACGACTAAATGTATTCGGGGTTTCCAGTAAACTGAGATGTCAACCACTTCATTTACCAAGTATGGAATTCCCGTGATAAATTTCAGTATTTGGTTTTTTGCCCCTTAGGAGTGAAAGTTTTTAAAACCGTTTCTTAGTGAGCACCTAGGACCTATGGTAAAGCTATGTTCAAAGTTTCATTGATATCCATTCAGTGGTTTCAGAGATATCGTGATCCGTGAGTCAGTCAGTGGTATTTGGCTTATATGGATATATATTGCTAAAAATATAGGATTTTGGTAATTTAAATTACAATATGAATGTGCTGCTCCGCGATATTTTCCTGTCAAATGATCATGAGCTTTTAATTTTAACATATTAACTTGAAGTTGTTGTTTAAAATTTTTTATATCCATTGTAATATCTTTAAATGTTCTTCATTATCAACCGATTGATACTATTCAAGATCTTTCATTAATTTAAAGCATGTTTTTCCAAATGTAATGGTATTTCTGTTAATTTCCCTCCACAAATATGACAAATTTCTGTATTTTCAAAGTTATTTTTCTCCGTTTCTGTTAATTTTTATTAATATTTATTGACTTTTCTTTCATTTTCTGAACAAACACTTTTACTGCATCTTTTCCAACATATGTAACTGGTTTTTTATAATATCCGTTACTATACTTTATATAATAATTAAAACTAATCGGTTCGTGTTTCAGATATTTGTTTATATATATAATTTTTCGGGATTTGTTTGACATGTATCAATATTTCTTAATAAGCATTCAAAATCTGCATAAATTGCAAATGGTACTCTCAAGGAATTTCTATAGTTTTTAAAATGTATTTATTCACCAGTTTTTGGCATTTCAATTTTTACAGCTTTATGATGTTTACATAATTCTTCATGTTCATCTAATTTTTCTTGGCAGTAGAATATTATTAAACATTTATCACAGTGATAACTTTTTCCATTGTGTTTTGATAATTGATTTGATATTAGTTTTGATAAATCTTTAATCAAGTAGTAACGAGTTTGATTTTCATTTTTACTTAATAATACATTTACATGTTTTGATTGATTATCTTTAGTATGGTACAAAATGTAAAGACTAAAGTTGTCATCATAAGAATAAACTGTTTTATTATTTCTTGTTGTACATGTAATCTTAGTGCACATTACTGAAAAATTTTAAAGGACCAAGCATCCAGGTGAAGTAGGCCTAATAGTGCCAGAGAAATCAGGTCATTTCTTTTTGTGGTCTGCAGAATTTCCGCGATCTTGCAGAGACACGTTGACCGAAGTGAATATGACTGTTCAACGTAGTAGGGGCGTACGTAACATAGTGTTGTGATCCTCTTGGTTAGCTTGTATAGCGTTAAGCCCTGTCACCGCGGCAAGGTGGAACCACGTCGACAGGGGCCCTCCCTCCCATGGGGGCTCTAAGGTGGTGTGCGAGCCCCCCCGTTAGTGCGTTGCTGCTGGACTGCTGATGTTGATTTGCCTCCATGTTCAGCTGTCTAGAGCATGGCTGGGTTTCTGCCGTCCGCCGCGGCGAAGAACTCGGAGAAGTATTCAGATCACTGGAAACAAAGCATAACTTCGTTAACTAAAACTTATATAAATTCAAGTATTTAATACAAACTTTATTTAATAGGCATTCTAAACAAATGTTTGTTAATAATAACTATATAAAATATATGGTAAGTTAATTATGTAAATGAGAATCGTACAAGACTGCAAGTAAATTTTTGAGGCAGTGAGGAGGAGTTTATCAAAGACTCGTTATGCTTTTACAGTAACATCAAAATATTCGGGAACAGTTGGAGCTGTATACCATCACGTAGAGCCAAATCTTCGAAAGGTGGCAGTCACATCCGAAAGTAACATACTCACAAGTACACACACGCATATTTTTGTAATTACTGTAAGTACTTAAATAAAATTTATATTCATCTATTTAAAAATACATACATATAACTATGTTCCAAATATAAAGCGCGTGCATATTTTTAATTAAAATTTATGCGGATTCCAATGGCAAAGCCATCATATTTGTAATATTACATTGTGAAAATCAATTACAATTTTACATGACCCATTTAAGGTGTAAGTTTGTGATAAATGACAGAATAATAGAGCAAATAATCCAGTTAGACTACTTAGGAACAAGGCTTATAAGCAACAAAAGGACAGATGAAGAAATAGCACATTAATTGATGAAAGCAAAAAGGATCCATGAATAAACTTATATGAAAAAATAAATACCTCACACAAGAAGCAAAAATTACGGTTTAACAAGGCACAATACGTGCAGTAATATCCTATTCATCAGAGAGCAAACCAGATACAACAACGACTAAAAAAAAACGACAAACTATAGAAATGATTATATTACGGAGGGTACTAGGGAAGACAAGGTACGGTAGGTTGCCAAACGATAGTTTACGATAAACGTGTAATGTGATAGATATTAATGCTTGGATTGCGGAGAGAATAAGGATATGTAATTAACACATGTCAAGAATGAATGACACAATGCTAGTGAAAAAGGCAAGAGATAGCCGACCAAACACCAACAGGAGCATTGGTCGGCCAAGGAAGAGGTGGAGGTGACAGCATGTAGGATCGTTGTTATAGAACAGGACAGAGTCCTAACAAGGAACTTAAAGAACAAGAGCAAGAAGAAATAAGAATCTGTTTCTTTAAATATAGCAGTACAATTGCTTTAGATTTTGTGAACGTTTGTTTACTGTCTGCAGAAGATAGAAAACGTATTATATGTTCATAGATGTACACAGTATGTATAAGTATAGTAATGTAATAACACGTATACCTAAGTATCTATTGTTTACAGTGCTGCAACGTGTATAGTTAGATAATCTACATTCAAAAGCACTAACTACAATACGGGCGTAGCCATAATATAAAATGTCCTGCAATCTCCTTTCACCGGACCACCACACGTTATAGTAATATAGTCCTTGTATTTGCGTACTTTTATGAATATAATGTGATTGACTTTAGAACGTCCGATACATTTCTCTGTACATGGTAATGTCCAACTCAGAGACCAGAAGGACTCCTTCAGATTTCAATGCGAATGGGAAGTGTTTCGAAGGAGTGTCCCGCTTAAGTTATCTAGGTGCTTTGGTATCTAATGATAATAACAATAGGCTGAATATAAGGAAAACGATACAAGTAGGAAATAGAGCCTACAAATAGTACTTTGCAAATATTAACATTTTTAAAAATAATCTTGTTACAAGAGGTATAATACTTAAAGTATATTACTCTCTAGGGCGATTAGTTGTTACATATAAATCTGAGGTGTGGGCTATGACAGAAAATGACAGAACTGCTTTAAAATCATTTGAGCGCAAAATATTCCGTAAAATTTGTGGCCCAGTAAGAAATAAAAGCAGTTGGAGAATACGCAATAATAATGAATTACAGGTTCACATGCATGGAAAAGACAGAGCGAAATTCATCAAATCACAGAGGTTGCGTTGGTTAGGACATGTGGAAAGAATGCCTGAAAGAATGGTGAAAGGAAAATTATATACTACTAGAGGGAGACGCAGACCATGGATGAGATGGTTGGATAGCGAAACAGAAGGTCTTGCCAGCATGGTAATCAGAGGGTGGCGAGGAAGGGCAGAGAATGGGGAAGCGTAGAGGAGGCTAAAGCCCACCAACGGCTGTAATGCCAGATAAGAAGACGATGTATTTGTCTGGAGACCGTACAGATTCTATAGCTGACGGTAATGCCGTCTTGATTTGGTTGCTGTCAGTCGAAAGTGATTCGAGACTCTTCGAAACCTAGTTTGTATTGGTAGTGTTTCTGGGGGCTACAGTCTGAGCACACAAGTCTGAGGACACCAAGTATCATTAGCTTGTATTCTCTCCGGGAAACTACAGCAGTTTTTACTTCCATGTTCCTTAAGGAAATGGAAGTATGGTGATGGCAAAAAAAATTCTGTTCGAGATTATTGCAGATTCTGCTTGTACTACACTCAAAACATGAAAAAAAGTCGTTTTCTTAAAAGTGTCTGTGTGTGTGTCTGTGTGTCTATGTGTCTGCGTGTCTGTCTGTAGATTTCGTTTCTATGGCAAACGATAACAGCCGCAAATTCAAACAGTATCAAATAATTTTTTTTATACAGCCCTGATTTATAGAGTACTCACGACCTATTGTTTTTGGTGAAGATCGGTTGAGGGAAAGGGCTAGTTTACCTGCAACGTTTTTTTTATCAAGGGTAATTTTTTTTATGGCAAACGATAACAGCCGCAAATTCAAACAGAATCAAATAATGTTTCGCATACAGCCCTGAATTATAGAGTTATCAAGACCTGTTGTTTTTGGTGAAGATCGGTTAAGGGAAAGGGGTAGTTTACCAGCAACCTTTTACGTTTTAACAACAGTAAAGTACTTGAAAATTTATTTAAATTTTTCCAGCAATGGTAATTGTTAAAAATAAAATTATTTTGTTGCCAGGCAATAAAATTATAATTTTCTCATTTTAATGTAAATCAGGTATGAGAGAAAATACATCGTTCGTAGCAGGCAAGCATACCTCAATTATGTAATGTTTACGTTTCCATTTTATTATTATGATTACTGCAATAAAAAGGCAGGAAGGACACACACACACACACACACACACACACACACACAAAATTCGCGTTATTTCTGGCCTCATTCATGTTTATTTTCTTACATTTGCACGCTTTTTAAATGGAAAGTGCTGAACCCATACCAACATAACGCATGCAAGCCGAAAAAGTGTCCAGCGTGGATAGCGATTTGCTTCCTGCGGATCGCTGGGCAGTGTAACTGCAGTGTTTACAGAGGAACGATTCATGGACAGACTTTTCGTCTTTAGGGAATGAACCCTCTGCAAGATGCTGAGGGTCCATGAGTGACTTCGGAGCGCTCCTTCTTTTCCGCGTGTTTGTTCTGTGAAACGTACACTGTAGATTCGCAGCTTTATTCTAAGCAACGCTCAATAGGAAATGTTGAAAATGTTTGTCCACGGTGTACCCTCAAACACACTAAACCTGCTCTGATGTTTTAATTACGGAGATCATAATATTAAAACTTTGGAAACTTGAGCACTACTTAATGGAGATCAATCATTAACTTATACAAGCCATTAATTTTATGCATATTTTTTATATATATGTGTACAACGTTATCGGCAACAAAGAAGTAGTTTTTGTTAAAATTCCTTCCCGGGATGTTTGGCCGTAGTTCAATGTAACTATCTTAGTCCTCACTGAATATTTATCTTTAAAGGCCGTGGTTTTAGTCTTTTTCTCCGAAATTGTCAGTGAGTACTCTCTTGCTACTTCTTGTAATTGAAACATAGCACTTTGTAAATCATCCTCATTTTCTTGCATAATAACTATGTTATCTGCATATAGCAGCGAACCCATACAAATTGATTTGTTAAGCTGTATTCTCAAAGTCACTGTGGGTTTCTTGCTCTCAACATGTCCTCAAGATAAATAAATTTAGGAATGTTTGTAGAACGGTTCATAGAAAGTTTAGAAATTAAAAAAGACACAGCACAAGGATTAAATTTTATAATACAATTGCAATACCCACATTGACATATGCGAGTGAGGCGCGGGTCATGAAAAAAAGGAATGGGACAATATTCAGAGTCCTGAAATGCAGTTTCTTCGAAGTACTTTAAACTGTACATTGTAAGATAGAATAAGTAATGAGTACATCAGAGCGAAACTTGAATCAGAGTACATAAATGAAATTATTTCAGCTTACAGAAGACAATGGTGGGATGATTTGCAAAGGACTACAGAGGATTGATTGGCGAAATGGGCACTGATTTATAAAACTACTGGTAGAAGAGACGTTGGTCGTCCGAGGATGAGATGGGTGCCGGATCAGGTTGGTATAACTTAATCCTTAAAGTAGAGAAGAATCACTAATATTGTAAAATATATTTCATTTAACATAAAAAAAGTAAATAATTAAATATATTGAGCCAGTTGAAACAAAAATGAATTATATTTTGTTAAAATAAAGTAGAAAACAGTTTTTGTTCAGACAACAAAGTTGGTAATAGTGTTAAAGTAAATAAACAGATACGTAAGCAACTCTCTAAGCATTTACATTATGTTTGTAACTTACAACTTCTCCGTCAAAGACGGTGGTTTCCACTAGGATTAGTTGCTCCTGGAACCAGAGTTGACGCCCTACCATGGAGTAATATTGGATTTCATAGTATTCTGTATCCTCCTGAAAAATTAACAAACACATTATGCTATTACAACGTTATGAGTAGCGCAATTTTACAGTAAACTCAATTGTTTAGTTAAACTCTTCAATGAAATTTATTTTAATTTAATATATATTAATTTTTATGATGTTTGACAGTATTTGTCAGGCTTCACATAGAACTACAAAGGTGAACGTGTAATATATGACGTGTCCGGAATCACTGGCAATACATATTTCCACGCGTACGATAATGTAAGTACTATGAGGAACGCCTCTAGGATGGCAAGTACACAAAATAATAAAAGCTGTTAGTATTTGATTAATGTAAATGGGCCAACTGAAATTGCTAGTCACAATTAATTACGTAAAATTCAACAAAAATCAGTTGTAGTAAAAGCTCGTTAGGATTATAACGCGCGCGCGTGTTTGTCCTAATAAGGATGCACAGTACAGGAAAAGAATAAACACGGCAAAAGACGTACTCAATAAAGTCAAAATGCTGAAAGAACCTATTCTGTACTAACACCACCGATATGACTTACAATTAAGTTTAACTTTACTGTCAGATATAAATTAATAACTGACGTTTCGCCTCAGTTTATTGTTTCTGCTAATATTGTCTATACGATACTTTGACTTAAATCATTTTATATTATACTATATTATACTGATGCAGACACGCGTGTATTATAAATGTTACTTACCACGAAGTATTCTCCGCTAGAATTGGCGAAGTACTAATGCTCAGTGATGGTCTGTAACAGACAACACAATAACTGTAAAAATTCTAGTGACAAGTGGAAGTTGACTACGTTTTACTGAAAAAAGAAGTGTAATAATATAATTATTGCATATAGAGTTCTTTTATCGATATCAGATATTCCTGATATCTGATATCAAATACGTGATAGTCGTGTAACATATCAATTGTTCTCCAGTTCTGTTTAGTACAGTTGTAGTGGGCAGGATATTTGAATTGGAAAGATGACATATGCTAGATTGTATACCAAATTACGTAAGAAATATCATATATAACCTTTGCCCACCCACTTACATGTGTATTACGTGTAAATGACACGTGTCTATTTATTTACAGTAACCTTGTAAACTTTCGCAGCTAAATGTGTCTCGCAGTTCAAGTTGTGGTTTCGATAGTTTTCGTTGTTATCCACCAATCACCGTCTGAACATCTTTTTTTTTTTTCAAAAATATAGTCTATCCTCTGGCGTCATATATATTAAGCCCGGCGAGTTCTAAAGCCATTTCTATTGGTTGGCGCTCGACTAGGGCCTATCCCATCGTTGGTCGGTATTTTGGCTTATTGAAAACGTAAGTAGCCACCTTTATTACTTATTTATGTGTATACCCAGTGTGTCATATTTCGTCCACGTGCGCACACACATTTGTATTCAAATATATATCCTAATACATAAAAAAATCACAAACAGAGCAAGTAAACCGTACATTCTAATTGATTTTACTTCCATATTCCTTAAGGAAATGGAAGTATGGTGATGGCAAAAAAAATCGTGTTCGAGATTATTGCAGATTCTGATTGTACTACACTCAAAACATGAAAAAAAGTCGTTTTCCGAAAAGTGTCTGTGTGTGTGTCTGTCTGTGTGTCTGTGTGTCTCTCTGTGTGTAGATTTTTTTCTATGGCAAACGATAACTGCCGCAAATTCAAACAGAATCAAATAATTTTTGCAAACAGCCCTGATTTTTAGAGTACTCACGACCTATTGTTCTTGGTGAAGATCGGTTGAGGGAAAGGGGTAGTTTACCTGCAACGGTTTTTTTTATCAAGGGAAATTTTTTTTTTTTTGGCAAACGATAACAGCCGCAAATTCAAACAGAATCAAATAATGTTTCGCATACAGCCCTGAATTGTAGAGTTCTCAAGACCTATTGTTTTTGGTGAAGATCGGTTAATGGAAAAGGGGTAGTTTACCGGTAACTTTTATGTTTTAACAAGGGTATTTCCTATGGCAAACGATAACAACCGCAAATTCAAACAGAATCAAAAGATTATTTGCATACAGCCATACATTGTAGAGTTCTCAAGACCTTTTGTTTTTGGTGAAGATCGATTAAGGGAAAGGGGTAGTTTACCTGCAACGTTTTTTTAACAAGGGTATTTTCTATGGCAAACGATAACAGCCGCAAATTCAATCAGAATCAAGTAATTTTTTGCATACAGCCCTGATTTGTAGAGTACTCAAGACCTGTTTTTTTTGGAGAAGATCGGTTGAGGGAAAGGGGTAGTTTACCTGCAACGTTTTTTATCAAGCGTATTTTCTATGGCAAACGATAACTGCCGCAAATTCAAACAGAATCAAATAATTTTTTGCATACGTCAGTGAATTGTAGAGGACTCAAGGTGTTTTGATTTTGGTAAAGATCGGTTAAGGGCAAGGGGTAGTTTACCTGCAACCTTTTACGTTTTAACAACAGTAAAGTACTTGAAAATTCATTTAAACTTTTTCAAACAATGGTAATTATTGAAAATAAAATAATTTTGTTGCCAGGCAATAAAATTATAATTTTTTCATTTTAATGTAAATCATGTATAAGAGAAAATATATCGTGCTTGGCAGGCAAGCATATCTCAGTTATGTACTGTTTACGTTTCCATTTTATTATTATGACTACCGCAGTAAAAAGGCAGGGAAGACACACACACACACACACACACACACACACACACACACACACACACACACACACACACACACACACAAAATTCGCGTTATTTCTGGCCTCATTCATGTTTATTTTCTTACATTTGCACGCTTTTTAAATGGAAAGTGCTGAACCCATACCAACATAACGCATGCAAGCCGAAAAAGTGTCCAGCGTGGATAGCGATTTGCTTCCTGCGGATCGCTGGGCAGTGTAACTGCAGTGTTTACAGAGGAACGATTCATGGACAGACTTTTCGTCTTTAGGGAATGAACCCTCTGCAAGATGCTGAGGGTCCATGAGTGACTTCGGAGCGCTCCTTCTTTTCCGCGTGTTTGTTCTGTGAAACGTACACTGTAGATTCGCAGCTTTATTCTAAGCAACGCTCAATAGGAAATGTTGAAAATGTTTGTCCACGGTGTACCCTCAAACACACTAAACCTGCTCTGATGTTTTAATTACGGAGATCATAATATTAAAACTTTGGAAACTTGAGCACTACTTAATGGAGATCAATCATTAACTTATACAAGCCATTAATTTTATGCATATTTTTTATATATATGTGTACAACGTTATCGGCAACAAAGAAGTAGTTTTTGTTAAAATTCCTTCCCGGGATGTTTGGCCGTAGTCCAATGTTTTCTACAAAACCAGACGTTTCAGCAATGCCATCGACTTCCATCATCAGTGAAAATCGAGTGCGATAACATGAGGTGGTATATGTTAGTGACCACAGTACTGTGGTTAAGGCTGAAGCAGTAAGTAGAAAGAAGTAGTTTCTATTGTAATATTTCATTTCGAAAATTATTTTAATTATAAATCTTAGAATATGGAAGTCATGTATGGTTCTCCATACCGATATTTTATATACGTATTAAGTGTACATTGAGCATTCTCACTCTTATTTCAGTATAGAATCCACTTTTACGTAAATATTTGTGTTGATAGGAGCGTGTGCACATGTTTGTGACTTCCCAAGTCTCAGATTTTGCTTTGTAGCAGCTGTAGTTCTCAGAACCACTGATTTGTCTTAAAATTGCGTTGCTTACATATTGTAACAAACCAATCTATTAATTACGTTTTTTTAACTCTATGTTGTTGGCGTCATTTGTCACGTATATCTTTAAATCTGGATGTGTTTATTTTATTTATTGTGTAATTCTTTAGTTAAAATAAACCACGGGACCTTTTGCCGTTTTTTATCTCCTTGCAGGTATTACAGTTCAGTTGTTATGGAGAGAGAGAGAGAGAGAGAGAGAGAGAGAGAGAGAGAGAGAGAGTTCCTCTCTAGGTGTACTGTTTTATCGTTTTATTTAAACGCGCTTTGCATCAGCTGTTTTCAATGTGATAACCAGTTACAGGTTATGTTGGCCGTTGTACTTCATAGGCTATGATCACTGAGCTAACTTTCGCACTCTTCTCTGCTATTCACCGTTTTCCAGTAACAAATCTGCTATCTACAAAGAATAATACAAAGTCAATTCCCTAAAAGAAAGGTATTTATTGATTGAAATTGATTTATTTTCTGGAAACTATTAAATCCAGTTCATCGATTTTCAGATCGACTATTATCGAAATTACAACAGTTTTCGGTACAAGTTTTTCTATATCACAACAGATATATTCAATTATAGTTATTAGTAAAATTAATAAATTATTTATCTCAGGGTTATTTGGGGATTCTTTGAGCTGTAAGAAAGTCAGAAATGCTTAGATAAAAGTATCATACTTTACAATAAATAATATTTTTATTCTTAAAGTCTGAGTCAATAAGTTCGTTTTTTAGACGCCAGAGCGCAGACTACTCGGATTCATACCGATTGCAAAAACGAAATATGGCTGCAAATTCTAATTGATGAGTTTTTATTGGCTAACCTAGGTACAGTTTTAGTAAATAGGCTAGTATTAAGATATTATTAGTTCTTCCATTTTTTAGGAAAAATACTCCTTTATAAATTTTAACTCTAATTACATTTAATTTACATAATGTTTTTCTTCATATTATTTACATAAACGTAGATATTTGTATGTTATAATTTAGTGGTTTTTAATTAGTTTATTTCTGACTTTTATTTCTGTAAATGTATTACTGCTCTAGGCCCTATTTTATCTTCCACTATCTCTTTATAATTTACACTAATTAGCAGTGATTAATTACTTACATAACCCTGGATCCTTCAAACATAAACAAAATAACATTTTACTTACATTTATATTGCCTTTGTGGCCTAACCAAATAAAACTATAATAACTTACTACTAAACTTATTCTTTATTACAATAGTTCTGCATCTTTATGACAATTTGTGATTGATGTCTTTTTAATATTATATATCATAATATGTTGCACTTTGTATACACTGCACTTCTAGAGTAACACTTATTACACTGTTATTTCACTGCTAAAGTGTTTATTGTTTAGTGTAAAAATTATACAAATGTTTTATAGTATGATACTTAACTGTCATTCATTTCTGACTTGGGGAATGGGATACCTACTGACTTTTATTAGTTTTTAAAATAATAATAGGTATTTCTTTATATTTTTTATTAAAGAATATCATACCTTTAGTTTACTCAGTATTAGGCACTGATTATGTAATGTTACAATATTTGCTCCGGTATTTCATTCACCCACTCTAAAGAGATTAGAAGTTTCCTATCACGTTATTCACGTAACCCACAAATTCCCGCGTCATACATTTTACGTTGATCCACACCACATGAACTTGCTACTATCAGTCTTGCGTTTGTTTGTGTTCATACTCTCTAAAATTATTCAATTTTCTTCTTGATCCTACTTGATCGCTTTCATTCCTCCTTACAAATTTTAATCATTGACAGCTGACACGTATGGCACTTAATTTTGGTGCTTCTAACTCGTTAACCCAAATCGTATTTTCAATACTTTCTTTTATCCTTTTACACACAACAGATGATGAATATTGCAAAGTCACAACATAAAGAATACATTGACTATCGTTTCCACTAATTTCCATGTTTACATATAAACATATAACAAACCAAATATACTATTCCAAGGATTATATAGAATATAATTATTATCAACTTGCGTTGTTAAGTATTTCTTACACCTGCAAGTAACTTTCAGTTTTTAGGAACTCACGAGATAAAATTAACTAAAGAATAAACCGAAGTTAACTTTGAACTTTTAAGATTTGGTAATCTGTGATATTACTTCATAGGTTTCTAATTATAGACAAATTAGTAACGGTACATACCTCAATGGCGACCGGAGCGTAGTACGGGGCTGGAATCCGCTGGACGGTGTCTGTTAACATGTACGGAATATATGAAGAAATGTTAGTAGTGTATGAACGATTGTTAGTAATTGAACTAAATGGGCAATATCACAATTTTTTAGAGAATAAAAAGATTAACGTACCTTCTGGTGAGGGAAGATACACGTCTTCAGTGGTTACTAAGGTGGTAGCCTCTGTTGACAGAACAAAAAAAAAATTACACTTCCTGAATATACATAATACAGATATGATATCTAACAAACTCCTTTAATACCTCTATAATTATACCTAGTTAAAGAATAAATTTGGAGCTAGAAAATTATAAATCTAAAAATAAGGTAAGGTTTGGAGCAAAATGTCACTGACCGAATATTGGCATAGGTAGTGATAAGGTAACATAAAAGCGTATGATATTGTAGAAAAAGTATGTGAACTTTGCGGTCGGCAAGTACTTTTATGCTTTCTGATGTCGCTGATAATAGTGAACTGTATATATACTTCGTTTGAGCATGTGTGTGTGTGTGTGTGTACACGTATGTATGCATGTATGTATTTACGAACTTAGGCATGCATACGTAATACAGCCTATGTTTTTTGTTTCTTTATTGTTTTTTTTTTAGAATTTTGAATTCCAAAATTCTTCTCAATGTTACATAATTTGAGAACTTTGAACGTTGGACTGATAAACCGAGAAGCAGCTTTACACTAGTTGACACGTAAATATCAGGTTTAGAGGCAAGACTAGTATAAATTTAAAGGCATTTCTCATACTGTTTTACAATTAACTCTCGTATTGGAACAAACGTTAGAAAGTGTAGATATTCTTTTAAAATGTTAGTTGACAAGCTCTCTTGCTTTAGTCAACACAGTCGCTGAATGACCACACGTAGGCCTGTATTTTGTTTATTTGTACACAAAGGTTGTCTCCGTTACGTGTTTAAGCATACATTACGCAAAGATGTAATACCTAATGCTATGTTTGATAGGGGCACATATCGGATCACTTAATGGATTATTCGATTAACGACTTTTGGTACTTAATATATACGTATTATATTTACAAAACGTACTGTCTTCCGACTTCTTCCGGGCACTGCGACCCGCGGTATAGCAGCAGCAAAACAAGTCTGAAATATATGTTGAAAACGTTTGTAATTAAATAACACATTCCAGCGTTACCCATTATCAAGTCACACGTTTAAATAACTAACAAATCCTATCTAGCTGTAAAAATTAATTCTGTCATCTGGAGTAAACCTTTACTAACAAAATTATTATTATTATTATTATTATTAGTAGTAGTAGTAGTAGCAGTTGTAGTAGTAATATTATAATTATTATTATTATTAGTAGTAATAGTATTAGTATCATTATCATTGTTTGTAGGTATATTTATTTAATAAGTCAGTTTTTAAGAATAAACATTGTTTTATTCTGCAAAATGTTTTGAGTACAGATTTTACCCTCTTCGCAGTGCTAGTGCATAGTTTTGCCAATAACAAAACTCGTAATAAGAAAAATTCTTTAATTTATAATCAAGAAAGGTAAAAATAAAATGTGTGAAAATTATACGAACGCACGCACACACACATCCCTCCACATAAGATACACATACATAAGTGAATATTTTTGGTATTTGTGGTTATGGTAAATTTGTAATTGTAATTTTAAACGTTTCTTACTGTTATTACAATTGTTAACAACAAAATAACCACCGCATAATAAATTAATTTCGAATAATACGCAATCGAATAAATACATTCATTTAGACTTACATCTGAAAAATAAAGACTGAATGAATGTAGTGGACACATCTACAAATGTTAATTTGCTGTTAATAAAGTAACCCATTTTTTAAATCGTAAAACACGCGCGTAAGTATATAATAAGTGTATATGTACGTGTACAAGTATCTGTATGAGAGAACTGTGTATGTTTTATCAATTATTTTACGTGCATAAATGAAAATAGCATAGACAAATTCAAGCCACAATTATTTATATTCTCATTATAATTCAAAGCACTGCACGCTTAGCAACTTAAGTGTGTGCCGGAGTGAATCCGGCTATCGAAGATTTTAGTTAAAGTTTTTTCATTATACTATATTGCGAACGAGAGTATGCTAGGCGACCTTTGTATTACGAGATAAAGGGACGGTTGCGCGCGCAGCGCATGCTGAAGGGCCGCCTTGCTCTGCGGCTGACGGCCAGTTCAACTTACTGCCCCCACGGCGACATACATCGTCTGTCTGTCTTTCTCTTCGTACATTTACGACGCAGTTTGTATCCGTCTTCATGCTGTGCTAAAGCGTAATCGACTCCCGGTAAGAATTTTATTATTTTGTCTTTATAAGTAATTATACATGTATGGATAATTAATAACTATATGCAACCGTATAAAATACGTAATTATGTGTGTGCGGCCTGACAAGATTTATATAAAGAGAAACTCATTATTCACTGATTTACGTAACGCTCAGTATATAGCCCATGCTCTTTTTATTATTTTCTGTAATAGTGTGAGAAGTTTGCAAGGTCACTGTAATGATAAAGGTGTACAACATTAAAATATTAAGGACTAAAACTTAGTGCATAGTCAGGGTATGAGCTGTCCGTGCATGCTATAGGCTGTCGGGAGCTTATTTAATTAACTGTACAGTAGAGAGTTTCTTTGTGTGAACTTACTCAGATACAATTTTATTAATGTTAAAACATTCTTAATTCTGTGAGCGCCTTGCAGTTGAATTTTTTGTTCAAATAACGATTATCACTTACCACGTGGCGCATAACCTGTTGAATTATGTCGAAGCAGGTAGATCTAGTGCTGATCACTTTATATCAAGCCACATTAAATAAGGTCTGTTCATTATTCAAATTTATTTATTCCATGGCTGATTTCTCTGCTCTTTCAGCTGGTTGCAAAAACTTTATTAATAAATATTGTGCTTTTATTGAGAGTTAGTTGGCGGCCCGTTTGGAGGTTAATTACCTTAACTCGGGTGTACATTTTTAGTGAACTGTTCTCTAATTTATTTGAATGAACAGGGTTCTTGAACTAAGCCGGATTCCTGGCTTGCTGATGGCCGTACACCTGCCTAAGCCGTGAACCATGAACAAGATCTTGTACGAAGAGGGAGCTGGAGACTGATTCTCAATGTAATACTTGACAGCTGTGATAAGGTGACATGCACTCTATTATTTTCTTATCAAATATCATTGCATCCATGGGCCCACGTGTGCAGACACTCTGCTAGATTGGGGAGCCGCTGTTCATGACTCAGAACTTTACTAGTTAAATTCAAGTACACCTTTTTTTTATAATTGAATTACATAACGCTAAGTGCACTGCCTGTAAGTGGGTGATGCACTGGGGGAGCGTGCCAGAGATATTTTCACACTTGTACATTGTACAGTTGCTCATCTTGTCATGTTAGTTTTACAAAATGTATTGAACAGGTTAGTATCTCTGTTCCGGCTGGAACAGAGATGAATATATTTTAACTTCTCTATGGGTTCATATTTAAGGGCTGGGGGTTTTCCTGGGGTTTTTTTTGACGTTTTCTGGGGTCTAAAAAGGGGACTTAGTTTTCTCTGACTCATGCTGGTGCAACATCAGTCAGGTTGGAGGCAGGTCAAATTTTGTCAACTGCATGCTGGCGCGCTGCCACAGATGCTAGAGCACCACCATATTATTGTATTTTTCATTTTTTTGTTATATGTATATAGCCATTCGGGGTTAATGGAAATAATTTACTATTTTTCTGGAAATATATTAGTTGATTTTGCTCCTTGCACAAGGGCTAGACTGATTGTTTTTTTTAACTGGCAAACACATATTGATTGACTTTCACTGGTAGTATCTGCTGTTTAACTTTCTGTAACTATAAAACATATACTCATTTTTTTGGTAAAACATATATTGTAAAAATTTTCTGATATTGTAAAGCCCCGAGTGATTAATTTCTGATTGTTAAAGTACATAAGGATTTTTGATTCCTTCGGAATTGGTGAAGTAAAATAACCGTTTAGAATTCTATAATCACTGTGTGAAATCAGGTGATGTAGTTCTGTCAACTTTTATTTAATACTGTGAAAGGAACTTAAGGTTCATACACTCATGATGGGTTATTGATCAGTGGAATGCTATGCAAATAGGCGGTCCGGTTTTATTTATGAGTTATGAGTTCCTCATCCTTTTCTGGGCGGTTTTGGCCTTTATGCAAGTTTGCAAAAACGGGGCGTTGAGGGGTGAGTTTTTTATTACAGCTGGTTCTGAGTATTGGGGTTACACTGCCTGCTAGGCTGGTGCATTCAAGGGGCATTGGTGCCAGAAGTAATGTAATAGTGAGTTT
Source organism: Magicicada septendecula (assembly GCA_034769895.1). Taxonomy (NCBI): domain Eukaryota; kingdom Metazoa; phylum Arthropoda; class Insecta; order Hemiptera; family Cicadidae; genus Magicicada; species Magicicada septendecula. The sequence continues at coordinate 138,925,741 of CM068369.1, read as the reverse complement.
GTGTACCTTATGTTCTGTGTGTGTTGTTATGTTTGTCCGTGTCTAGCTAGCCACGAGATGGGAGAGAATTTTACAATTGTATATACATGTAGTCAATGAGTTTATTTACACTTGTTGTGCTTATATTTATACACACTTGTTATGCTTTATATTTATACACACTTGTTATTATGCACACATGCTGTTCTAAGTTAATACTGTTAAATCTGGGCATAAAATAAAATTGTTATTGGTCTATTACAGCTGAGTTTCATTGCAAGTCCCGTCATACTGGACCCGGCACAATTTTTGCTTCCCTAGGCTCCAGCCTAGTACTAATTGACTTGTGGCTTCTCTTTCAAAAAATAAAGGGTTAAAATTAAAGAAGTTGTTTTATATTTAAAAAAAATACATAAAAAGAAAGAGGGGTTACAAATGGTAGCGGAGAGCGTGGTTCATTCTAGGCTTGAACCCTTGGGTCCTGGTGTGTGACGGGGCTTGCAGACTCGGAAGTATTAATGCGATTGTTGTGACATAGTTTTGATATATGTCCGTGTAGGCTAGTTGGAGGTAGCATAACTTGTGAGTCGGGTCGCACCACTGAGGCGGTTATTTGTGTTTGAAAAATGTAATGGTTGTAGGGCCGGGGAGTCGCAAGCGTGGTCTGGAAGATGGAATGTTGATCCGGGGTCGGAGTTTAGCGTGTTATATTGACGGGATGCGGTATGGCCCGATCGGGAAATCGGTACCGGCACAGACTTGTGTCCGGTTGATGTCGAAGTATTAATTCCCAGATTATGACTTTTAGTTGTTAGCTGGTTGTTGTGAGTTATGTGTTGGTACGTCGTGTGCGTCGAGTTGCTGTTTGATGTTAGGTGTGTTTAGTATTGTTGCTTGTCTCTTGTCTCCTTTCGTCGTGGATGTGTATGGTTCAGAATAGGCCAGGTTTCCGCAGCGCTAGAGAACCCGGGGGTCTTCTTGATGGAAGAACAGCACTCAAGGTTTTCCTGGTTTAGTGATTTTCGTTTTGATGTTGTTTGTGGTTTGTAGGATAAGTGTTTAGAGCATTGGCGGCATGAGTGTGATAAATCCGGATTTATTTCTTAAGCACGAGTTGGAGTTCGAGATTAGGTCCCGGGGTGGGAGACCCCAAGGGGATGTTGCCTCTTTGAGGAAGCAGTTAAGAGACGCCCTCGCGTCCGGGGGGACGACGTCGCTTGTAAAGGTCACTGATGTGACGGCCGAGCTCGAGTTGTGCCAGGAGAAGTGGGGAGAGTTGCGGGAGGTGATGGAAGATTTTGAGTCGGCCCCTTCCAACCTCAGGGCAAGACAGAGAGTGCGTCAGCGAGCGGAACACCTGCAACATCGACTGGAGAACTTGTCCGCACAAACTACAATCGCTGAAGTCAGCGCCACGCTGAAGTTGATTGCGGAACAGGTGGCTAAAGCATTGCGGAACTTCGAGCCCGTGAAGTCTCCGCTTTCCGTGAGCTCTCCCCAGCCTCCTGAAATGGACATAGCGCAGACGTCGAACCCTGCGGCCCCCTTGCCGACGCTTTCGGGAGGATCGCGCGTCTCTTATAATAACTTACATAACCCCCTGTCGTCAATTATTCAGGAGCTTCCAGTGGTAGACGGACTGGACGTGGACCAGTTGATGATCTTTTTTCGAATTTTGTTTCAGCTGTCTGACTTCCCGGGGATGTCGGATAGCACTCTACTTGAACTCGTGTATCCCTATTGTCGGGGGTCCGTGGCTGAGCGGGTCGCGCGGACTATACGAGATGGCGGCAGTGTGACGTCTTTCCATCGGGGGTGTTGGACGCATGCGTGCCTGGTCTTTTGCGAAAGCAGCTGCAGGACAAACATTGTTATCGGGTGCAAGCACACGGGGAGAATTTGGCGAAGTTTGTACAGAGTATCCGTGATGCTGTCCGGATTTTAGGGTTGGGACTGACCGAGAATGAGGTAGTGCAGATGATCTTCGAGGGGGTTACTCCCCAGGAGAGATCTCGTTTAACTTTTGCCGAACGACCGCGGAATTATGAAGATCTCGAGAAGCTGTGCGCGTTATCCCGTGCTATACAATCCATAGATGAATCCCGTGGGCCAGTAAGGGCCAGTCTTGGCGAACCCCGAGTGGTAGAACGACGGGTCGTTCAGTCCCAACCGCGGCTAGAGAGAAATAATGGTGATCGAAGTGGACAAGGGAGAGGTGTTGTGTGCTTTCGCTGTCGCAGACAGGGGCATGTTGCCCGCGATTGTCCGGAGGGTGGTATGCGTCCGGCGCTTCCCCCGAGGGTCCGGTATCCAAAAAACTAAATTATCAGGGGGGGACAAATCGGAGGTTGTCTTCCCCTCGTTGCAAGACTTTTCAGAATTCCAGTGCCTCCAGGCGGAGGATAGGTCCAGACTCTTCTAATATCAAGGTCCTTACTACCGTCCCGAAAAAGGCTTCTGTATGCCCCTTCCTGTCGCTCGAGGTAAAGAAGGGTCAACTCAGAGCGCTAGTTGACTCCGGGTCAGCCCGATCTATCATCTCATCTCGAGTATGTGCGGACCTTGAGAAACAGGGCTTAATAAAAGGGCCGAGTCGGTCGTCTGTGGTATGCTGGACTGCTTCTAGGGAAATTCTGCCCATCTCCCGGGTGGTTTCCTTCAAGTTCAAGATTGATGGCTTTTCTTGTGTGTGGCCTTTTCTGGTTTCTCCGGCTCTGGGAGTTGACTGTATTGTGGGTGCCGATTTCATCGCTAAAAGTGGTCTCGTGTTGGACATCCATGGGCACCAGTGCTATTTTAAATTTAATCGGGGTGTTGTTATTCCATTTCTTGGATACCAGGGAGCTAAGGGAGGTATCCAAGAGGTTACTTGTCCCGATTCTGCACGAGATCATCTCACTCCCGCCCAGCAGAGAGCTTTAGACCGGTTGTGTGAGGAATTTCCCTCTGTCTTAACTCCTAAGTTGGGACTCACACATTTATTAGAATATAAAATTCGTTTAACAGACACTAAGATAGTGAGGTCGCACCCATATAAGTTCGCCCCTCCGAAAATCGCCGTTCTGAGGGAGAAGGTTCAAGAGCTTTTAGAGCAAGGGGTAATTGAACCTTCCAATTCCAGCTATGCCAGTCCAGCGTTCCTGGTACCCAAGCCTGGGGGTAAGCACCGTATGGTAATCGATTACCGGAAGTTAAATGCTAATATTGAGGTGGATTCGGTTCCCATTCCGGATCTCCACTCAGCTTTTGATTGGTTTAGTGAGGCCAAGTACTTCACCGTGATTGATCTCAACGCGGCATATCACCAGATACCCTTATCCAAGGAAAGTAGACCGTACACGGCGTTTTGTGTCCCGTGGAATTTATATCAGTATACGCGGGTTCCCATGGGTCTGGCGGTGGGGGCCCAAACGCTCACGCGTCTGCTTGACCTAGTGTTTCAAGATGTGAAATTTAAGTTTATTTTCAACTATTTGGATGACTTGCTGGTCTACAGCAAAACCTATGATGAACATCTGTGCCAAATTAGGGAGGTGATGAGTAGGTTGAGAAGCGCGGGCCTCACGGTCAATCCGGAGAAAGTGCGAATCGCCCAGGAGAGCATCTCTTTTCTGGGGCATCTGGTGTCGCACCAAGGCGTTACAGTGGACCCTGAAAGGACCCAGGGTATCCGGGATTTTCCCCCGCCAAGGGATGCCAAAGGCATCGCCCGGTTCGTGGGGATGGTTAACTTTTAGCGGCGGTTTATCCCCAATGCAGCGGAGATAGCTGCACCCCTGAATGAATTGAGAAAGAAGGGGGCTAAGTTTGTATGGGGCGAAAGCCAGCAGAAGGCTTTCGAAACGCTAAAGGAAGCTATTATTTCCCCGCCAGTGCTGCGGATGCCGGATTTTTCTCAACCGTTTATTTTACAGACGGACGCGAGTTCGGTGGCGCTCGGGGCGGTTCTGTCCCAAGTCGTTGATGGTGCTAGGCAGCCTGTGGCCTTTATTTCACGAACATTGACCCAGCAAGAAAAAAAGTCATCAGTCTATGAGTTAGAGTGTTTAGCCGTGGTATACGCTCTAGATAAGTTCAGGCGTTTTCTGGAACACGCTGAGTTCCTGCTCGAGACCGACAATCAGGCTCTCTCTTGGCTTCTTGCTCACCCCCGGCAACTGGGTAAAATTGGTAGATGGGTGGTTAAAATCTCATCCTTCAAGTTCAAGGTGCAACACATTAGGGGAACTCAAAATGTGGTTGCAGATGCTTTGTCACGCATGTTTTCCCAACCCAGTGAAGTCCAATCTGAGCAACCCTGTTCTGTTCTACTAGACTTTCCGTTAGCCTTCACTGATGTGTTACCCCATCAGTTGAATGATGAAGAGCTGGGTCCTGTCATCCAGAAAATAAAAGAGGGTAACGCGCAGGCCCCGTACTTCTTGTCCAAAGGCGTCCTGTGTTGTCGAGAAAAAAGGGACGTGCCCCGAAGATCGTGCTGCCTAGCAAGTTAGTGCCCATGGTCTTCAGCTATTATCACCATTCCCTAGTAGGAGGCCACAAGGGGATTTCGAAGACCATTTCCAGTATTAGGGAGAACTTCATCTGGAAGGGCATGGATAGGGACATAGCAACTCGGGTGAAGGCATGTCATCTGTGTGGCTTAAGCAAGCCTGCTCAAAACACTAAGTTGGGGTTGTTGTCATCCGACGTGGCGAGCAGACCGATGGAGAAGCTATTCATCGACTACGTGGGACCCTTCCCGCGTAGCAAGTCAGGTAACGCTTACCTACTTGTCCGTGTGGATGCTTTTTCGAAGTTTACCTGGCTACTGCCCTTACGGCAGGCAACAGCTCGTTTGACCATAAGCGCGCTTCAGAACCACGTTTTTCAGCATTTCGGTCTTCCGACCATCATTGTCTCCGACAATGGACCACAGTTCATTTCGAGTGAGTTCCGGCGGATGTGTTTCGCCAGCGGTATCAAGCATGTAACCACTTCCCCGTATTACCCACAGCCGTCCCATGCGGAGAGGTTCAATAGGAATCTCCGGTCCGCACTTATTGCCTATCACGCGGAGCAACAGACCACCTGGGACCAGAACTTGAAGTGGTTGCAGCTAGCTTTTAACACGGCCCTGCATGACAGTCATAAGGCCGTACCCTTTGAGATTATGTTTGGATTCTCGCCCGCACTCCCGTTGACAAACTTGTGGAATATTGACGATCTTCTACCACGGGAGCCCGATAATGGAACTGCGGAGAGATGGAGGGAGGCTCGGAAGAATTTGCTGCGAGCGCACGAGCGGGTCCGTCGACGATATAATCAGGGGCGAATTCCGAACCCCTTTCAGACCGGCGACTGGGTCTACTGCCAGAGCCATCCGATCAGCTCAGCCGCGGACAAAAGGGCCGCTAAATTGTGCTATCGTTGGTCGGGACCATACCGTATCCTAAGGTTTACGTCTCCGGTGACGGCGCGATTAGAAGACCAGGGTAGTAATCCTAGGGAGATTACTGCACACGTTTCCAAATTAAAATTATTTAAAAAGGGGTAAACGGGCTGAGAGAAAAAAGGGGGGAACGGTGGCGGTCTCGGTGCTAGTGGGGGATGTTGTCGTTTTGAGAGGGTGTGCTCCGGGGGCGGTATTGAGAATGTTATGGTAGCGGGTAGATGTTTCCCACAGTCCCAGTGGGGTTTGTCTACTTCAGGGATGCGCCCCTGCCTGCGCGAGCCTTGGTTTTCTCCAATTGTCCTTATGTCCGGAGGGAGCCAGGTCCTTACCTTCAGTCCTAGCCTATGACCGCTTAATCATCCTTGACCATCCACCTTCCGATGTTCCTAACCTTACCTAGAGAAAAAAAAAAAAAAAAAACCTAGAAAAAGCAAAAAAAAGGAGTTAGCGAGAGAGGTGGAGCAGTAGGGGGGCCGGGGTCTGTTGTGCTCCTCGCCCCCCTGCTGTTCCAGGCATGCCCTTGGAGCACACTTGTAAAACTCGTATATATATGTCGGAAAGGTGCCATAGTCACAGTTGACATGGTTTTCCGTCAGGTCCCCAGTGGGGACCACCGCATCAGTGTGACTGTCATCGTCCCTTTGCCCCTTGGCCCGCGCAGTAGTGGTATTGTGTAAAATGGGGGGGTAGTATTACAGAATTACCCCGTAGGTATATGGGGCAGATGCCCTGTTTAGGTGGCTATCGTGTTCTGGCTTGGGTGGACAAGCCTCAGGAGGTCGGAACTCGGGGAGCTCCCGAACTTTTCTTTTGTCTTTCTTCTCTGTCCCTCTTTGCTTTGGGCTGGCCCTGATCAGGTCAGCGTGCAGCAACCGCACACTTACACTCTACATGTCTTCTTTCCGCTCTTTCGTCTTCCCTTCTGAGCCTCTGTTCTCCTGGGAGCAAATGCCGCCGGGCCACCTTACCCACGATGTCCACTGGAGTATTAAGAAGGGGGGGGTACACTGCAGGGTACTTTCCCGAGTTTCGAAGTGGGGCAACCGAGTTGCCCTTTCGGGGTGGGGGTGTGCCGGAGTGAATCCGGCTATCGAAGATTTTAGTTAAAGTTTTTTCATTGTACTATATTGCGAACGAGAGTATGCAAGGCGACCTTTGTATTACGAGATAAAGGGACGGTTGCGCGCGCAGCGCATGCTGAAGGGCCGCCTTTCTCTGCGGCTGACGGCCAGTTCAACTTACTGCCCCCACGGCGACATACATCGTCTGTCTGTCTTTCTCTTCGTACATTTACGACGCAGTTTGTATCCGTCTTCATGCTGTGCTAAAGCGTAATCGACTCCCGGTAAGAATTTTATTATTTTGTCTTTATAAGTAATTATACATGTATGGATAATTAATAACTATATGCAACCGTATAAAATACGTAATTATGTGTGTGCGGCCCGACAAGTTTTATATTAAGAGAAACTCATTATTCACTGATTTCCGTAACCCTCAGTATATAGCCCATGCTCTTTTTATTATTTTCTGTAATAGTGTGAGAAGTTTGCAAGGTCACTGTAATGATAAAGGTGTACAACATTAAAATATTAAGGACTAAAACTTAGTGCATAGTCAGGGTATGAGCTGTCCGTGCATGCTATAGGCTGTCGGGAGCTTATTTAATTAACTGTACAGTAGAGAGTTTCTTTGTGTGAACTTCCTCAGATGAAATTTTATTAATGTTAAAACATTCTTAATGCTGTGAGTGCCTTGCAGTTGAATTTTTTGTTCAAATAACGATTATCACTTACCACGTGGCGCATAACATGTTGAATTATGTCGAAGCAGGTAGATCTAGTGCTGATCACTTTATATCAAGCCACATTAAATAAGGTCTGTTCATTATTCAAATTTATTTATTCCATGGCTGATTTCTCTGCTCTTTCAGCTGGTTGCAAAAACTTTATTAATAAATATTGTGCTTTTATTGAGAGTTAGTTGGCGGCCCGTTTGGAGGTTAATTACCTTAACTCGGGTGTACATTTTTAGTGAACTGTTCTCTAATTTATTTGAATGAACAGAGTCCTTGAACTAAGCCGGATTCCTGGCTTGCTGATGGCCGTACACCTGCCTAAGCCGTGAACCGTGAACAAGATCTTGTACGAAGAGGGAGCTGGAGACTGATTCTCAATGTAATACTTGACAGCTGTGATAAGGTGATATGCACTCTATTATTTTCTTATCAAATATCATTGCATCCATGGGCCCACGTGTGCAGACACTCTGCTAGATTTGGGAGCCGCTGTTCATGACTCAGAACTTTACTAGTTAAATTCAAGTACACCTTTTTTTTTATAATTGAATTACATAACGCTAAGTAAGCACTGCCTGTAAGTGGGTGATGCACTGGGGGAGCGTGCCAGAGATATTTTCACACTTGTACATTGTACAGTTGCTCATCTTGTCATGTTAGTTTTACAAAATGTATTGAACAGGTTAGTATCTCTGTTCCGGCTGGAACAGAGATGAATATATTTTAACTTCTCTATGGGTTCACATTTAAGGGCTGGGGGTTTTCCTGGGGTTTTTTTTTTGGACGTTTTCTGGGGTCTAAAAAGGGGACTTAGTTTTCTCTGACTCATGCTGGTGCAACATCAGTCAGGTTGGAGGCAGGTCAAATTTTGTCAACTGCATGCTGGCGCGCTGCCACAGATGCTAGAGCACCACCATATTATTGTATTTTTCATTTTTTGTTATATGTATATAGCCATTCGGGGTTAATGGAAATAATTTACTATTTTTCTGGAAATATATTATCTGCTGTTTAACTTTCTGTAACTATAAAACATATACTCATTTTTTTGGTAAAACATATATTGTAAAAATTTTCTGATATTGTAAAGCCCCGAGTGATTAATTTCTGATTGTTAAAGTACATAAGGATTTTTGATTCCTTCGGAATTGGTGAAGTAAAATAACCGTTTAGAATTCTATAATCACTGTGTGAAATCAGGTGATGTAGTTCTGTCAACTTTTATTTAATACTGTGAAAGGAACTTAAGGTTCATACACTCATGATGGGTTATTGATCAGTGGAATGCTATGCAAATGGGCGGTCCGGTTTTATTTATGAGTTATGAGTTCCCCATCCTTTTCTGGGGGGTTTTGGCCTTTATGCAAGTTTGCAAAAACGGGGCGTTGAGGGGTGAGTTTTTTATTACAGCTGGTTCTGAGTATTGAGGTTACACTGCCTGCTAGGCTGGTGCATTCAAGGGGCATTGGTGCCAGAAGTAATGTAATAGTGAGTTTGTGTACCTTATGTTCTGTGTGTGTTGTTATGTTTGTCCGTGTCTAGCTAGCCACGAGATGGGAGAGAATTTTATAATTGTATATACATGTAGTCAATGAGTTTATATACATTTGTTGTGCTTATATTTATACACACTTGTTATGCTTTATATTTATACACACTTGTTATTATGCACACATGCTGTTCTAAGTTAATACTGTTAAATCTGGGCATAAAATAAAATTGTTATTGGTCTATTACAGCTGAGTTTCATTGCAAGTCCCGTCATACTGGACCCGGCACAATTTTTGCTTCTCTAGGCTCCAGCCTTGTCCTAATTGACTTGTGGCTTCTCTTTCAAAAAAAAGGGTTAAAATTAAAGGAGTTGTTTTATATTAAAAAAAAAAAATACATAAAAGGAAAGAGGGGTTACAAGTGAGGTAAATGTATAGTAAAAATTAAAATCACTTACATCGGCAAATCTTCTTAAAAACACCCATAGCTAGAACTGGATAAATAGCTATACAGGAAAAAGAAAAAAAACGCTATTAAACAACGAAAAAAGTGTGGCTAATACTAAAGTAGTCTTCTTTAACATAGTCCGTGCATTCACTAAAACAACAAACAGTTTCAACAAAGCCACCAATAATTTTGAATCAAACAGAATTAGTCTCGATCGAAAGCTTTCGTGGTGTTCACTTTTAATAACAAATCAGCTTAACGGTTTAACAAAGCATTTTATTTTTCTAATAGCACAGGTTTAGCCCCTGGAAGTTTGAAGCATCCTTGGCGGCTGGACTGAGTCTAATCTCAGAAAAATAAAACTTGTGTTAAACCGTAAGTCTAAGAAGTTATTGAAATCATACAGACATTAGTATCAATGACTAGACAACAAATTATTTCTACAGAAAAGAGAAGTAACTGTAATACTTACGATGTCAGCAGTTCAGAAGTATATTAAAACGAGTTACTCTATTCATTAGTACGCATTAATAAAGGCTACCAATTAGGAGACCAGCTGTGTTTATCGAATTCCGAATATTACGTACCATATACTGTAATAGACTTCAGTCGACATAAATAATTTCTAACCTTAATGCAATTATGATTACTTTGGAAAACTTTTATTTACATGATTAAACTATACTTTCGTGTTACCAACAGCCAACACTAAGCATAATTTGGCAACGAACACTAAATATGTTAAGGTACAGTGTCTGATACAAGACATTTATAAATTGCACTGTGATTTAGTTAATACACAAGCCCTTTAATGTAAACATTTATCTGTTAAAAGATTAATATATTGAAAAGCTATTTAAAGAAAATAAATTCTTTCACCTTGACGTTAAAACAGAATGATTAATTTTATTTTGTAAGACAAGTTATTAAAATTCTAAAAAATTCTAATAACACGCTCTATGTAATAATAGAAATTTGTAAATTAGTATTTAATTGAAACTACAAAAAACCCTTGAAAATGTAAAATAATAGCATTTAAAATACAAATAACACAAAATTTCAATAAAGTCACAGAAAATTGGGAAGCGCTGATTTCAAACACGATTAAGTTGAATCAAATAGACAGTCTTATCTTTACTTATTTGCTAGCAAATATTAAAAATCATAAATTCTATATAATGTAACGTGGACACAGATTTGAATTCACTAATTCAATTTTTTGCGTGTAGAGCACAAAAATAAAAAGTTTTCTATATTGGCTTTTGAAACCTATTTCCTTTAATCAGAAAAAGCAAAGTCAGGAAATAGTTATTAAAGAAAATATATAGTTAACTAAACTGAACAAATTTTTTCTAAAATTATATAAACTATAATAGGGTAAAAATATTTTATCCAATAAAGGTATAACTGCCCCTGACATAAGGTGTAACTTAAGATGTTTGAGACAAACTTTGAACGAAAGAAAAATCAATAAACTTTTATGGATAACAAACAGAATATACAGCGTAGTAATTACAAGTAATATATTAGTATTACTTAGATAAATGCGAAAGTAAAAGTATATTATGTTAGTCGTAACTTTATTAAATAAGATTTAATGGCACCATATATGTTTTAATATTATATATAATAGTAATAGTAAAATATTAATGATGTTAATAAAATAATAAAATATTTATTAAAATATTAAATTAAAATGAAATAATAGTAATAGTTTTACTATCACATCCGCTCCTGAATAGCTTGGACATCATGTAAGCCTACATAACACATATCCGTTAATTTACATTGATTATTAATATTAAAAGTCCTAAAATTATATATATAAAATCCTTATCTGTCGAAGATAAATGTATTACACATTATGAGTAAAGGAATATAATGTATAAAATGCATTATTTATTAAACGAGTGGAAAAAACGTCCTACTTACCTCAATGTTTTAGAAAGATAAAAATATTGTTTTGAAAAAAAATTAATTTCCATATGTTACTATGGAAACCTGTTGAATTGTTGATATTCTCTGTTAAATAAATTTAGAAAAGTAACTGCTTCTTTAATTAAAAATAAGATTACCAAAAATATGGTAAACTACAGAACCTTTGGTCAGGGGTGGCGGCTTGATGCGCACACTGTGTTTTTTCGGAACAAGTGTGCAGTTGTCGACTGCACATCTGTGCTTGCCAGCCGCCAGGTATGAACGAAATTCCTGTACGATGATAAAATACGATCGGTAATGAAAGGAAAGGCCTACGATCTGTAGGCCTAAACCAAACCTGAATTTTGGCATTTCTTTTGTGGTAGTGGTACATTTCTATACAAGTGTAGTTTACTCTTTATAATAAGTCTTAAATTTCTTGTATTACTGTATTTGTTTATACAAACACACTAACAATAGATGTCTTCTATTAATAAATGCACATAACATACAAGTTAGTTGGATTCATAGTAACTTAACACAGGACTGTTAATACATTCGTATTTTAATTATAGCAGAAATTTAGTTTTATGGCATACAAAAGGCATACAGTAAATCTGGCCTAAAGAAGTTGGCTCAAACTTTTTGACTTTAAACCTTTTCAAGTAATTGTTTTTCTGAGTCAAGCAATTACTACATATATTTAATATTTTTATTTTCATACTAGTGGATGAAAAAATACGTATAAAAGGACACCTTTTCTATTTGCTCTCGAAGATTAACCAGTGAATCTCTATCCTTTTTACACCAGAGTCCCATGCTTGCTGAAGCAGGAACAATTTACCTTACCAATATACGAAACCAACAAAATTTTAAGTTGTTAAATCCACTCTTCGTAAATGCGAGCGAGCTCTTCTTGCTTCCGATTATATTTTATATTATACAATAACAAAAGAGATAAAATAAATACACAAGCCTGTATAGTCAGATAAGGGAATGCAAGCTTAATATAGCTTGTTCGTTAAAGTAATGACATGAAAACATTCAAGTTTCGGTTAAAATTTCCGTTTAAAAAGTCTTTTTTCTTACCAGATACATCAGCTTACCTTCTGCCCCTCCAGCACCTCGGAGAATCAGTGTTCTTTGATAGCACTGCGGTCAGATATTTCAGTTCCTCTCTCAATTGATCCTTTCTCACAACTCACTGGACTCGATTGAAAATTTGTTCACAAACATTCTACAGCACGACGGTTCTGACTGGCTGACGATTTAACACTCCTATGATTAAGGTAAGCTGACGCTTAGAAAAGCAAAGGACACTCGAAGATTTGGCTAAATGTATATTTATATTACATTATATGCTACATGCTGTAAACCCTTGGTTTGAGCGGCATAATATTTCCACTCTTGAAGTATACGCTTCTATATGAGTTAGACACGACTAACATAGATGCTTATATATATATATATATATATATTTATTTATTACACTGAACTTCGTGTCTGGGAGTCATGGAAAACGTAATATTTATAATTACTTTACAGTTCATCGTATACGTTTGTCATGATTATAATATTACATTCCATTTAGAAATCCCATACAGTTTCACTATGCAGTTTTTGATCTCTCAGTTTACTCAATTGTAATTGAAAGTTTTACATACTTTATGAGGTGTAGATTGCAAAGGGGCATTTTTCTAATGCTGCAGTAACATAAAGGAAACAATTTTTTGTAAAATTTATTGCCAAAACCTGTACATTCCGGTAGCTTTAGTTGCTAATAAATTGTAATTAAATTTAAATTGATTGAAGAAAGGAATATTACAAAATGAATATTACTTTATAGACATTGTTTCCAGTACGTACAGAACCTAAGGAATCAAAAATACGACACAGCGCATGTTACATTTTCCTTACACACTATATTTGTCTGCGTATGATGTTCATTCTCTTAATAAAACAAAAGAAATTTCTAATTATAATAAATTATAAAATTTATAAGGGTGCGCATAGTACGAGAAAATTTTTGTTTATCATACTTAAGGCATAAAATAAAACAGAAAGTGGAATGTATAAAAACTGTACAACAAAATACCGATGAAATCCTAACGAAACGTGATCCCTTGTTGTTAAGTACTGTAATAAATTTCCAACTATCCGAGAAAGTGACAGCCTGTATTAGGAATATTAATGATAATTACTACTGACACCACACATTACTGTTTAAACTTTTACTTATTCTAATCTCATAATAAAAATATATATCAATGTTTTAGTCTGTGTAAAGGCGAAGTTGTGTGTACGAGGTCTGTAAATTAAGAAATCATACTAATGATGTAGCAGTCAATATGGCAACACTGTAAAGGTTCCATTAACACAGATGGTTAGATAAACAGATGATTGATATTGAGTATAAATATTTATTGTCTATTATTGCTATGTGAAACGTAAACAAGCTTTTCGTAAAGTGAATGTTTGTTGTTCGTTATAAAAATGAGTAACATAATTAAGAGCAACGTTGTGCAATCAAGTTTTGTGTTAAACTCGGCCACAATGCTACTGAGTCTTTTACAAAAATTACAAAGGCGTATGAAGATGAAGCATTGTCAAGAGCACATGTTTTCAGATAGTTTAAAGCATTTTCAGATGGCCGGGAATCAGTTAAGTGTGATCCACTCTTTGAAAGGCCGTAGACGTCAAGAACTGACGAAAATGTTGAACGAATCAAGGACTTGGTGAGGTCTGACCGTCGATTAACTGTCAGAATCATCGAAGATTAACTAAATTTTAACTACACAGGAGTTTATCAAATTTTGAAAAACGAAATTTAGAGTGAACACCTCAATCTTGACAATGCGCCTTGCCGCACAGCACTCTCGGTTAATGAGTTTTTTGCAAAGACAAATATCCCTTTTTTCAGCAGCCATCTTATCCACCTGATTTGAGTCCTTGTGACTACTTTCTCTTCCCGAGATTGAAAAAACATCTCAAAGGACATCATTTTGGGACATTAGACAACATTAAACAAAATGTAACCGACTAGTTGAAAGGGATTCCAGTGTCTGAGATCCAGCACTGCTATGAAGAGTGGAAAACCCGTCTAAAGCGTTGTGTGGCTTCTCATGTATGTCACTTGAGACTGTTTTGAAGGAGATAGAGTCTATGTATAGTTTGACTGTAAACAAAAGGTTTTACTGAAATAGTTTCATTACTTAATTTACAGACCTCGTACGTAATTTCTTATAACCAGCATTTTAAGATGAGTCCTAAGTAAAAATTTACAAGTTGAAATTATAAATTTTGCGAATGAAAAACTTACGTTTATTCTCATATCTATGCAGTGTAGAGTAAACATGAGAATCCAGAAACAAGTGTTGGCACATTGGAGAAAGAAAGAAAGAAAAGTTATTGACTAATACTTAAAAGAAACTAGACTATCATTTCCCGTATGTTTGCAGAAAAAATACCATGGTTCTTACGTTTAATGTATTTTACACAAAAACACTGTAAAAGAAAAGGAAATTGCAATACATTTTTCATAGCAAAACAACGCGCAAGTGTCGGCGAGAGTTTAAATGGTGTCGCGTAAAACCCACACAAATACAGTAGTGGCCTATTTGGTTGATACTATGTAAACGTATATTGACAATGTTACTCAAAACTAGCAGATGTGTCTTCCAGAACATTTTATGATTGGTCACTCTACAACAGTTGACATTTTGTTGTTTGCGGACGATCAGACTATTCTGTCGGACTCAGACAACAGATTGCAGATTAGTATACATCTGTTAAATCGAATCTGCAAAAATTCTGGATTGCAAATATCCACACTTAAGACTTAAGGCTTTTCGTGGAACTCATCCCATACGGGCAAAAATTGTTATAGATGGTACTGTCCTGGAACAATATAGCAATTTTGAATACCTGTGCTACAGTGTGCATTATAATGCCAGCAATGACGTCGTGAATAAGTTGCATAAGTTCAAATTTATGTGCGGTACCATTATGCGAACCCTTAAGTCAGCAAGTAAAGGAACACGCCTAAAATTCTACCAGGTGATGGCTCTTTTCACACTTCTTTATGGGTCTGAGAATTGGACTTTAACGAAAGGCCAGGCCAGTCGCATCCAAGCGGCTGAAATAAGATTTCTTATGCACGTGGCAGGGTATACTCTCCATGATCATAGAAGAAACACATATATACGGCAGGAACTGAATATTATGAGTGTACTAGAGAGGATCACCCAGTATCGGCTGAATTGGTGGGAACATCTTTGCCTATGGATAACTGCCACATCGCCAAATAACTATGGAACTATAAGCAGAGGGAACGGGGAGGTGTGGGACGTCCGAGGAAGCGCTGTAGTGACCAGCTCTAATCTTCGCCTATTTGGGACCGGAACAAACCATCGTTGGTTTAATCCTTGAGGATGATAATGATGATGATGATGATGATGACTGTAAACGTAAATTTCCAGTCGATATTTCTGACAAATCCAATGACCATCAAACAAAATTAAAACGATTGAAATGTAATGGCGAAATAAAATGTGGTACCCATAAAACGTAAGAAGTAATATGTGTAAAACGTAATGTAGTATAATAAGTTCCATAAACATAGCTTTTAACCTGTATTTGAGGTGGTTAGTTTACACTACATAACTATGCAGAAACGATAAAATTATTCTGTATATAGTGACATTATGTGACAAGATTATTTACATCATAACCTACAGTCATTGAGATCACGCCAAGCTTTTCACACTCCAGCAACATGGTTATTATGTCACTGAAGTTATATCGTATTATAAATTATTCGTTTTATGACATTTTCAAGAATAATATCCTCTTGTTTGCACAAAATGTTATCTCTTATAAATTAATATCTAATTAACCCTAACGGTTGGCATAACAATACGTAAACTTAGTGTTACCTGCTACCCATCCATTTTACGTAGTCAGAAATAGGATCAACTTAACACCCAAGAAGGTCAGAAATAGTCAGAAATAGGATCAGACGTAGTCAACTTATCACTTCAACAATTTTTCAGTGTTGAAAATATTTTGAGTAATAACAGATTATTTTACATTCAAGATTTGTCTAAAAAGTAATGAGACAGAATTTTTTCCCAGGAAGTGGCAACACTGTGAGACCAACATTGCAACCGCTGATAGCTGTAACATTTGTTTACATTCGTAAAACTTTTAAGCTTCTTAACTTTCTTAACTTTAACAGATTTGGCTGTACCGTAGTTTTTGTGTTTTTGTGTTTGTTTTATCTCATACCACAAAAATGGAGAAATATGGAGCAGCGTTACGCAATCAAATGTGTCAAACTCCATGATAGTACAACAGAAACCTTTAACAAGATATAACAAGATTTGAAGATGAAACCATGACCCGGGCTCAGGTTTTTTGGTGGCACAAAGCACTTTCGGATGACCGTGAAACCGTGGGGGATAAACACCGTTCTGGACAACCAACACACCACGAACTGACGAAAATGTGTTGAAAGTGAGAGATCTCATCAAGTCTGATAGTCGTTTGATGGTGAAAACCATTTCTTATGAACTAAATTTAAATCACCAGGGAGTTCATAAAATTTTGACACATGATGTGAACATACGCAAAATCTGCGCAAAAATAATTCCAAAAAATCTCACTCAGGAACGGAAGGACAACCGAAAATATGTATGTCTTGACCTGCTTGAGCGCATTGAAAATGACACAGATTTTATGAAAAGTGTCGTAACATGTGATGACTCGTAGATTTTTGAGTATGATCCAGAAACAAAACTGCAAAATTAAGAGTGGCACACAAAAGACTCGCCACGCCCAAAAAAAGCAACCAAGAGCAATTCAATGCTCGTTACTTTTTTCTACATTCGAGATATTGTTCATAAAGAATTTGTCCTCAAGGACAGAAAATCAATAAAACTTACTACCGTCAGGTACTTGATAGATTCAAAAAAAGGGTCATTTGTGTCCGGCCAGAGACTGTTGACTCTTGGATGCTTCATCACAATAGCACTCCATGTCACACCGCACTTTCTGTGAACGAATATTTGGCCAACACGGCATTGTTGTGGTACCCCAGCCCCCTTACTCACCTGGTCTTTGTCCATGTGATTACTTCCTACTTCCAAAAATCAAAGGCCAACGTCGGGGCCGCGATTAGGAAGTGTGGACAACATCCTAAAGATTGTGACGGACCAGCTAAAGACATTGACAGTTGAAGACTTCCGGCACCGTTTCAATCAATGGGAACAACGTCTCCGTAAGCGTGTGGCTTCTCAAGGAAACTGCTTTGCAGGAGATAAAATCATTTTGTAGTCAATGCATCAATAAATAATTTTACACTATCAGCCTCATTACTTTTTAGACAAACCTCGTATATCTAAGAAGAGACAGAGCGAAATTCAACGTTTTTCCTATTTCATCTCACTCTAATTTTGTCTTCCTCGACATTCAACGCCGTTCATTTCAAATTTGTTATTGCCCAATGGATGGACTAACCACAGCCAGCACTACCACCATATTTGTCTTTGCCATTACCCCATACCACTTATCAACAGACACTAATTTAATAAAAAAAAACATTTTTTCTTATAATCAAATATAATTTCTTCTGCAAGTAGTTGTAATATATTTTTATTGTTTCAATTCATCTGACGTACATTTCACTGAATATATCAATATCCTCAGAGGTTTGAAATCTAATTAATTTCCTTTTTTGTGTCCACTGTATTAGTAATTCTTAATAATTTCGTTAATTTTATTCGTTAATTTTAGTCTTTACGAATAAAGAATTATAAGGCTATAGATCGGTTAGATGATTAATCCTTTGGCCATATGATCGGTTGTTTCTATTAAAAGTCTCTTATATAATTACTAACATTGCACTTGACACTTGCAGTATATATAGATTAGAAACAGTTTGGTAAAACATGTAATCTATTCTCTGAAAGAACCTCGTTGCATTGTACATTAGAAAATACTTTTAATATCACAAGGTGTTTCATATACGTAGATTGGCTTGTAATTTTTTTGTAATTGTTTTAGCTGGTAATGGGGCAAAAACACTTTTTTTACACTGTATTGAATTTTTACGTTAGTATAAACTTCAAACCAGATATTCCATAATATTAGTATTCATTAGAAGGAAACGTCAGGCCGTAAGAGAGAGATAGTGACGGATTGCTCCTATCTACTGCAAATCATGACAAAGTCATCACCCATAATCGGGGGAATTCTCTTAGCCTGTAATGTTAGACGTTTATAAAAGCTGGAGCAAGAAATTTACCTTCTTTACACAGTATGGAATTTTTACGTCATTATAGACTCACCAGATATTCCAAAATATTTGTAGGCTATTTACTAGAAGGAAACATTAGGCCGAAAAAGAGACAGTGACGTGTTGCTCTTATCGACAGCAGAACATGACAAAGACATCAGCCAACGCAAAACAGTAGGGTTAATTTCAGTATACAGCAAAACCGTCATGTTCTCCTTATTTACACATCGAGCCTTTCCATAAATTACTGTCCATTAGTACACCCTGACGTTTCACGTTTTTGACTACAGGACATTAATCTCCATCACTTGGTATTCACATGGACATCTGTTAACATAAAGAAATTTTATTAGCCCTTCACCATACAAAGACTCATCATTTCGATTTCGGGTAGTTTTCATTGGAAATGTCAGGTAACATATAATTAGGAAGAACGTTTTAAATTTGAAGAGACGGGGAGGGGAAACGATCAGAGTCCATTTTATCAAATTTTGAGGAGACAAAAAACAAAATATTTCTTTTGTTAAATGACACATAAACTTTTACATACATATAAGTTTACAGATTTTTTGGTTTTTATACTAAGGCACAATAAGTTTAGCGTAACAAATAAAAAAATTGAATTAATGCTATTGTTACAAACAAATAATATTTTGATTAAATGCTTAAAACATGTTCACTTTCCTTATATTTTTTAAACCATCTTTCATATCTGAAGTAGTAAACAGCTTTAGCACTGATGGTGACTTGAATTCTCCCCACCTATTGACAAGAGGACTCTGATCCTTTTTCCCAATGGCCACTTTTTTAAAAATAAATTTATTGTATCAGACTGAAAGCGTTTTCGGCCTTATCATCCACAAGGTAGATAGATCTCTATACAAGCTATTTATTATCGGCAAAAACAAAAATTGAAAAAGGAGGACTTTGATCGTTTTCGCCCTGGCTCTCCATCAGGTTGTAGGTAAATATATTTAACGTACTATTTACTGTTAGATATCGATACGGCAAAAGCATGGATTGTAATTTTAGGAGTAGTTTATAGGCATACCTATAAAATAAAGTTTTTTCACAGTTATATGAAATGGTTATACTTATATTACAATAGTCCATCTATTTACGTAATCATTCAAAACGCACTAAACACATCAAATAATAAAATCCAAAGGTAAGTAAATTACAATATTCCGGAATACAAATGAAGGGTTAAACACTTTCACTTATAAGTATTTTTTTTTGTAACAGTATTACATCAGTTACTTTTGCGAAATTCAACTGAGTTCCCACACAAAGGGTTTTTTACCCTACCGAGGAGAGCTTTGGAGAGTGTAATGTTGTCTAGAATATCACACAAGACACAAAGTTAAACAGTATATTATTAACTACATTTGCAAGATGGCAATGGATGGCTCAACGATATGGTGTCTAGTTGCCTACCCAGACCTACGTGACTACTTTACGTAGGCTATGCATGTTACTTGTTTCTTACCAGCGTAACAATACATTATATTCTATCGTTATTTACTCTCCATTCAAACTGTTTGCAAAATAGTTCATGTCATATTTGAATTATACTTGCCGTCAAATTAGTAGTAATATATCTGTGCTCTTTTTTAGACGACTGATAACTTTAGGAACTGCACCAATAAATTATCGTTTTAGCTTTCTAAACTTTTTTGTGTCAATTAACAATAATATTTATCAACGTTTTGCTTGTGTCTAATCAGTATAAGTAATACATCGTATACAAAGTAACTATTTAATATCTTTTGATCAGTGTAATTGGAGTGATGGTGGTAGGAAGGAAGGAATTACTTTTTAGTTTAGTATAGGAGTGACTTCATCTCCGCATTTAAATTAAGATTATTATATTCGTCGTATGTTGTTCCGTAATTTTCATGTTATAAAATGCCAGTGCCTTATCATAATGTATTATTATTGTAATGACGTTAACGAGGTATTAGTAAGATTATTCTGAAAGAAGTATAATAGACAGTAACACGTGTAATGTAAATTTTAAGGAGTAAATCACGACATTTCTGAACTTTTATGACTCGCAGACAGAATATTTATAACTTATCTACTTTTGTATTACATGATTATGTATTATGAGACTATGTTTAACACTTAAAACTTTACAAAGTGACAATGGTAATTACTGAGTTTGGGTATCGTTGCAGTTAAATTATCAGTTTATTGCCTTTGCAGTATTTATGTAACAGATCAATCCGTCCTGTTCATAAAAGTCCTGTTCATAATAGATTTTGTAATAATTGCTCGATATCAACAGAGTCCTATTGCATATATGTGTTCTGTAAAGCTTTGTACTTTCATGGTTATTTGATCCTTAAATATTTTGTAACACCATACATTGAATAATTATACGTATAATGAAAAACAGAAATTGTAATTTATTGAGACAATTAAGGTTTAAAATGACTAAAGTAAATTGCCAACGATACATTAGGCGACAGGTTATTGTTGAGGAATGAATGAAATCATCTTATTTAGCTAAGTCGAGTTTGTTACCTTAAGATAGAATGGGTTGCATGAGCTCTTGCTCTTGAAGCTATTCCTTCACCACTAGTCAACAAGAAAATGGTATTTTAGTGTTACATAACGATTATATTCGTCGTTTATGTAACATTCATATGCAATATTCATCGTATTATTATTCACTTTTTTAATTTACAAAATAAATGGTCTTTTATTAACAAATTATACATATATGTATATAAAATTAAAAATAATATAACATTATACAAAATTAATAATAATCAAATTCACGTCCATGCTTCAATCTACCTTAAATGTGAATTAAGTAGAGTTTATTTGTTAACAGACGCATTAAAATAAGAAAGATTTTTATATTGTAATAATGTACTGCGACTGTAGGCTCTTTGTAGCTTCATTACATGACGATGTATATCATTACTATAATATTTTCAGTCATTACACAAATTAATATTTTCGCTTAATAAATTAACTTGATTCTTAAAATTACATTGGTCAATCCATTAAATAATTAGCATGTTATTCAGTTTTGGTATTTTGAGTAATTAAACTGAGTATATTCCTAAATCCCTAACATGTACGACACACATTGTGTTTAGAAGTAACGACAGCGAAAGCTTTGTATTTATGTATTTAACTTTTCCCTTTGAAAATCGTCAGTCACCACAGGCGTACAGCTAATTAACTCCGACAACATAAAGTCGGTCTTTCGAAAGATGAAATCCAAGTTGGTATAGATGTATTTATAAGTGATGCAAAATGATTATTATGCAATGCTACTGATCTACTTACAATAAAGTATATAAAACGAAGGTATATGGAAAACCTAATGCTTTTTTCCTTGTTATATTTTTACAGCATACACATCAAAGTCGTTATCACAACATACACTGAAAAATTATTCCGCCCAACGTAAAACTTTGTTACAGTTTGCGTGTATCTGTTTATCACTCGAAAGATAAGTCTGTTACTTGACATAATGTTAAGGAAAACAAAAATTGCTTTCCTTTTTTCCAGTTTTTAGCTTATATTAACAAATTAACCACTCGAATAGAACTTTAATAAACTGCATTAAATAATTACATAAAAGTGCAGAGAACCACTGTTATACCTATGAATAATTTATAACATTACTTACCTTGAAACTTTTTCAAATATTAAGTGTGTGCGTGTGTTGCTATGTATAGGTGTCGCATAGAATAAGTGGTCGATATATATGCTATTGTAATGAAGTGGATTTATTAATGATGTTAGTATTTTTTGCACTCTACTGAGCTTTTAATACATTTTATGAAAAAGATTTAATCTGTCTCCGCGGACCTTTGTAACAAAACTAATATTTACTTTCTGTACAATGAAGTAAATTAATATTTTTGAAAGTTTTCTTTCCTTTATTTACTATAAAGTCTTTACTTGTGTAACAAAGAATTTCTTATAAATAATTTTTTTATCCTGAGTGATCCTGGATCTTGATGAGTACGTCAGTTGACATACTCTGTCCGGCTTAAGAGTCGCATTCAGGAAAGTAGATAATTCTCACGGGCGCAGTTACATACACTTTCACCGCAAACCTATGCCGTTACTCGTTCCGGTGCATAAACCTTACACCACTCCAGTAATCTTGAAGTATCTATATCTCAAATCAAAATATCTTGAACATTCCCGGGTTAGCAGAATTATAATAATTCTCGCAGTAACTCTAGGAATTATCAAACTTGTGTTTGTTGCACTTGTCAGACCAAACGTCTCATACTTGAGTAGTGTTTACACGTCATCGATTCAGAAGAAAAGATGATCTGTCTGTTGAAAGTTATTTTCATCCATTGACTTTCTCGTAATCTGATCGGTTCTTTGGTAAACCCACTTCATGGTTTTTTTTACAAATATTCCTGTCCAAAAGCAAATTTTTCGACCGATGAAATATTACGATTGAATATTTTTACGGCCGATTTTATGGGCCATGAAACCTTTTTACTTAATAACAATAAAGCAATAACTTATAAGTAAACAAATAACGAATTATTTAATCTTCTACTGAAGGCCCTTGAATATTTTATTTACAATAGGATTGCTTCGGTTAAGTAAAATAGAGTTAAAATAATTTTTATCATTATTTGAAAAGTGCATTTTAATTCAGTTCATTATTTATAATTTAATGCAACACACATGATTTTGCATGCTCACCAAGAACATTTATATATAGGATTTTGTACGCTTTTACAAAAATATTTCTGTGCAGAATTTTGTATGGTACAAAAATATCACCTATAGGTATCGAATTATTCATTTGCATATACGTCTATTTAAATACATGTAGTAAACTTAATACAACTCTATTAGAGATTTAGAGTTCTCATAAGAGTATATACGATATAAGAGATCTTACAAGCATCCGCGTCCGCTCATAGATTCATGTAACGTTTGAAAGTACGGAATTAGTTCCGTTGACACTGTGATGAATGTTTACGGTCCTGTGACAGGTTAAAGTTAGACCTTTAGTGGCTGGCGTAATACCGGCAATTATCCGCGCGCACTTCGTGTTTTATGAGGTGGAATAAGTAAGGCTTTCACATTTCACTAGAATCACTCGCTTTGACGTTCTTTAATAGCTTTCTGAAAGTTCGTCATTGATCGTCCACCACTTTCCACTAGTCTTCGAGGACTTTCAAGTATAAAAGAACTTCCAAAATAATACATAGTCTGCATTTATTTTTTCTAAAAGGCCTAATTTGACATTGTAGCCATGGCGATGCGAGATATTATAATTGTTTAAAATTTTACAATGCCATCTGTCCAAGGGTTTGAGAAGGACGATCAGATTTTGTTTGGATATATAGGTATAATTACCATTTGCTTAAGCTTTAATATCATACTATATTACATCATAGCTGCTGAATGTATACACCTCATCGGACATTTTGCTGCATAAATAGAGTATAGCCTGAAAACTTTCAAAATCCCACCACCGATTTTAATGTGCATAGAGTATTAAGAACTCCTCTATAGTTCCTGCAGTCACTACGATCACCTTTTAACATTGAAAATGTTTATAAGGCCGTGTCGCACATTTGCGGCCGATCGCTGGTGCGTGATCGAAAATGGGAACCGGTGAGGTTAAATAGAATCTACTTCTTTGTTGTCAATAACGTAGTACACATATAAAACTTCCTTTATGAATGCGACTACATTTAACGTATAATCTGTAAATTGGTAAATGAAGAATGAATTCATTGTTTGGTGAATGAAGAATGAATTAATTGATTGGTGAATAAAAAAATATATATATATATATTTTTTATAGATTTATTGAAGCATTTCCAATGCCCTTCTCTGTGCATTGCGTTTGTGCAATGCCTATAAATATTTTGAATATGGGAATTACCGTTGCAATCCGCCAATCGTCAGTAACATGACCAGTGGTTCAGCATAGATTAATGAACTGCAGCAAACGATCATTCAGCAAGGCTGGTGAACACTTTATAAGCTCCACGTTCAGCCCGTCAGCACATGGTGCTTTTATATTCTTACAGCGGTGTAGAGCAGCTAACAATTCATCCATTGTTATTGGGTCTACACAATCACTGATATCAGCAAAGGTTTTTTCCTTCCAGTTGATCCTGGGTTCACAGTTGCTTATAGTATTCAAGCCTGAGATATTACTGACCTTCAGGTTACCCCTTTCCGTTTGATTTAAATGCCTTAATATTTAAAGGCATGCAGCGGCTGATAAGCGCGTGACGTCATCCGCGCGTGACGTCATCCGCGCGTGCCGTCTTGCGGCGGTAGACCGCGTACAGCTGATAAACCAGTACAAAGTTTAAACACACTGCCCGCCAAAATCGGGCCGATTTTGTACATTAAAGGTTAAATTGAATTATATAATAATTAGACTTACATGTCGAAAGCGATACAATAGTTGGCGTATTGGCCACAGTGTAATAACATAATAAACATAATATGAATTCAATTAACAATCACCAGGCATACAATAAATTAACCCTTATGACAATAGCAAGGCCTTACTGACGTTAAAATTACTCAAAACATAATAGTAGCACAATACGCACAATAATACAATAATTAAGTAGATGTTGATCTTTCCCAAATAATACCCCTTGATATTTGCCAAGCATTACAATAACAAGTGATAACACCATAAAAAATACAATAATTTCCCCATGATATTGACACAACAACCCCAATAAATTTCATAATATGTGACCCTTAGAAAATACAATACATATATAGAATAATTGACACTATAAATAACACTTGTGGTTCTCAGAATTTGAATCACACAAACATATTGATAATACACAACATCCATAATAATTGATAGTACATATGAAACACAGTCACTACTGCAGTAATAGCTAGCGGCACGTAAACAATATTACAATGCTTATGATACAATTGACTTGTATGCTCGCCACGGGGAATGTCCCGGGCGTGGTCCAGGCAATGTGACAAATTCACAGTCCTAGCATGTCTCGTATGGCACGCATACGATTAGTGTGTAGCCACCGGAAGGGGGCATAATTTGTGGATGGGTCGGCGTAAGATATCTAGCGCGGTGCGAACTTCTGCGACGCGTACTAAGGAATCTTGACCCGGAAAAACATTGGTAATTACCACACGCTTCCATTCTAGAGGGGGGGAATTGTCATCCAAAATGAGGACAAGTTGTCCGACGTTCAAATTCCTAAACGGGGTGCGCCATTTATTGCGCTGCTGCAGCTGGTGCAGATAATCCCTAGACCACCGTTTCCAGATGGTCTGCGTACATTTTTGGAGCAGAAGCCATCTGCCCAAATAACTATTATTGCTTTGGGTATAGTCGGGTTCCGGAAGTGCCGTCAGTGGAGCACCGACCAAAAAATGAGCAGGTGTTAAGGGTTCAGGGTCTCTAGCAACGTCGGACACCGCGCATAACGGGCGTGAATTAAGGCAAGCCTCAATTTGAGAAAGAAGAGTAGAATATTCCTCAAAATTCAAGATCGTACCGCCTATAACGCGACGCAAATGGAATTTAACACTCCTTACACCACTTTCCCACAAACCACCAAAATGAGGGGCTGAAGGGGGGATAAAGGACCATTTGATACCGTGGAGACCGCAACACTACAGAGAAGATTGCTCAACTTCCTTGGAGGTTAAAAATTTGTACCAATCATGCAACGTGTGGTTGGCACGACGAAAATTCGTGCCATTATCCGAAAATATTTGCGCGGGAATACCGCTGCGCGATATGAACCTTTTTAAAGCCGCTATAAAGGCGTTGGAAGTGAGATCCGACACCAATTCTAAATGGATGGCCCTTGCACACATGCATATGAATAGAGCGATATATGCCTTGGTCGTGGACGTAGAGCACTGCCCGCCATGGCGCAAAAGTACAGGACCGGCGTAGTCCACGGCCGACTGTGAAAATGGCCTAGAAGGCGTGACCCTAGAAGGGGTAATTGACCTACTAATTGATTCGCGCCTTTAGCCCGGAAACGAAAGCAAGTGACACACTTATGTATCACTGAGCGGATATAGGATTTGTCGTGTATGATCCAATACTTTCGCCTAAGCGAAGCTTGAGTTGATTGCACACCAGCGTGCAACAAACGGATGTGTTCGTATTGAATTATTAATCTCGTGAGATGAGAGTGCGGGTGCAAAATTATTTGGTGTTTACTCTCGTAGCTAAGTGGGGAGAATTGCAAGCGTCCACCCACTCTTAAAATGCCTGATTCATCCAGGAATGGGTTGAGAGCAAGAATTTTACTACTGCGAGGAAGGCACCGGTGTGCCTCAAGTTCCATAACTTCTACGTCGGAATGCAACTTCTGAGATTGCCGGACAAAAATCAAGAGCGCGTCAGACAATTCTTGAGCCGCCAAAAAGGACGTGTCTCTATCAACCACCGCGAGCCTAGAATTGCGAAAAAATCGACGGCAATATGCGAAAACGCGAATAAGCCTCGTAAGGGATGAATAATTTTCAACATAAATATGTGTTGAGGTCGCGGCAATTAGTGAGGTTTGAACCTGCTTGCGACGTTCCTCCTCAAGGTCGGAAAAGTACAGGGAGTACTAATGTCGATCGCGCTGACCGGCCATGAAGCCGAATCATGAGCTAACCAGGAGGGACCATGCCACCATTGAGTATGACAGTGCAAACTACGAGGGAGGCAACCGCGCGATAAAACGTCGGCAGGGTTGTCATTTGATACTACATGACGCCAAATTCCCCTGCTGCTAACAAGACGCTGTATTTCCGCGTCACGGTTGGCCACAAATACCTTCCAGCGGGAAGATTGCTGATGTATCCAGTACAACGCTATAATCGAATCCGAATAAAGATATAGTCCGTCAAAATTGTAATCGATGGCGTTTAAAACCTTGGACGTTAATTGAGCTAGTAATAAACAAGCACAAAGTTCAAGTCGCGGTAGCGTTATCTGTTTCAGCGGAGCGACCCTAGATTTAGCACACAACAAGTTTGATGATATGGCGCCGTTCGAATAGACCGCCCGCACATAAATGCAACACGCGTAACCTTTAGCCGAAGCGTCGGCGAATCCGTGCAGCTGTAATGAACTAATTGGGTAATTGTTCGAACTTTTAACCGACCTCGTAACCTCAAAATGAGTGTCGGAGACTAATTGAGCGTATAATTCCAACCATTGATTGGCTAATGATCCAGATAGGGGTTCGTCCCAATCTGTGCCCGCCAACCACAACTGTTGCACGAAATGCTTGCAGTAAAATGTGATGGGAGCGATCAAACCTAAAGGATCATAGATCCCGGCGATGATCGACAATACGCTTCTCTTGTTGAAAACGGTTAAATTATCATCACCCCTAACGGTGTATAAAAAGTTATCCCCTTCAACGTTCCATTGGATTCCCAACGTACGCACGTTTTGGCCTTTGCTGAAGTCACGGGTTACTTGGGCGCGAAGGGTCATAATCTTATGGTGGTTAGAGAACCATTTATGTAACGAAAAACCATACCTACTCAACAACCTCACGATCTCGTATTTCATTTCAGCTAAGCCGTTCGGATCATCCGAACCCGTTATGAGATCGTCTACGTAGAAGTCATTTGCTATGGCCTTAGCAGCTGTAGGGTAGTCGGACTTATTTTCGTAGGCTATTTGAACCAGACAACGTGTAGCAAGGAAGGAGGCACTAGCAGTGCCATATGTAACCGTCCTTAACGCGTAATGTCGCAATTCCTTATGCGGTGCATTACGCCAAACAATGCGTTGCAAGTTTGAATCCTTAGGATTAACAATGATCTGGCGATACATCTTTTCTATGTCTGCAATAAGTACGTATCGGTGGGTACGGAACCGAACCATTATCGAAAACAGATCCTGCTGGATCGTAGGACCGACCATTAAGGTATCGTTAAGGGACAAATTATTTGTGGTTTTAGCGGAGGCGTCAAATACCACGCGCAATTTAGTGGTTAAGCTAGAGTCCTTGAAAACTGCGTGATGGGGCAGATAAAAAATCTCTGACCTGTCAAGCGACAGATCGTATTCATTAAGCGGCGACATGTGGCCAAGTTTTAGGTAGTCACTCATGAACTCACTGTAATCCTTATAAAGGATAGGGTTCTGCTTGAACTTGAACTCTAACGATTGGAATCTGCGGATGGCTCCGCGGAGAGAATCTCCCAAATAAAATTTATCAGATCTGCGGGGCAGGGCTACCACGAATCTCCCGTCACGCTTGCATCTAGTGTTTTCCACGAAATGTTTTTCACACGGCGAGTCATCAGATCGGGCTTCGCGACTAGAGATCTCCTCCAACTCCCAAAATTCTTTTAGTTGCGAGGAAATCTGATTGTCATCCTTGCAGACCATAAAGGAAGAAACTGTTTTAGTTATATCGACGTTGAATGGTAAGTCACCGGCCAAAATAAATCCTAACTTGGTTTCTTGAATTATAGGAAAGTGTGGTCCGCGCGTAAATTTCATAGGTTCAATTAATTGTAGAAAATATTGAGCGCTGATTAATATGTCGACTTGCGCCGAGCAATGTAGGTGAGGATCCGCCAAGAATATTCGCTTGGGTAAATTCAAAGAGGCAAGATTGAACGACTCCGCCGGTAAATTATTAGTTATACTGGGTAATACGGCACAATGCACGTTTAACGTGAAGGGTTTATAGCGTGAATGTAGCCTTACATTAGTACTGAAGTCAGCCTGGGAAAGCGAGTTGTTTATACCCGTGACGGGCAGTTGCGATTTAACCAATTGGAGGCCCATTCTGCGGGCGAAATCCATTGTGCAAAAGTTCGCTTGAGAGCCGGAATCCAGTAATATCCTAACGGGAAATTTTTTGCCGACTTTATTGGATGTCATACAGACGGCGGTAGATAACAATACCGATTTATTGGTCTGTGATTTCAGTGAACACTGGTTGTTAACAGAAGTTACGTCCCTGTTGGGGACATGAATCGTGGTGTGGTGACGCCTAGAACATTTTTTGCATGAGAATTTTGAGGGACATTTTGAGCTTTCGTGTCCCGAACGGAGGCAGTTTAAGCAAAGCTTGTTTTTTATTAACGCGTTTTTTCTATCAGGGATAGACAACGATGTAAATTGTAGGCAGTCGCTAAGTCTATGTCCACCGTTACACAGCCTGCATAAATTATTTCTGATATGAGAGTGGAATGCGCCCTTTGGAGCGCTTATCTGTTTAACTGCCTTGCGATAAGGAGACTTACGCTTTTGTTCAACCTGCTCGTTGGGGTAGTCGCATTATCGAGATTTTGCAGTAATTTTCTTCGTGAATTTAGGAAATTCATAAAATTATTAAAATCAGGGAACTTATGCTCCGACAAACTCTCTTTCCACAAACGGAAAGTGTAATTATCGAGTTTTTTGGCTAAATAATTTACGACAATAATTTCGAACGTGTTGACTGGCAGTTTGAGATTATTTAAAGCGTTTACATTGGCAGAGATTTGATCAATAAATTGCGATATGCTAACTTGGGATTCTTGTTGAACTAATGGTACGTCCAGGACATTCCATACGTGATGGGCGGAAACAATTAGCTTACTATCATATCTATTCATCAACAGATCGATAGCCACCGCGTAATTCTCATGAGTGATGGGCAACGATTTTATTACTTTAAGCGCCTCGCCATGCAATGACGAGTGCAAATAGTGAAGTTTCTGTATATCCGTCAGATCTGCTCTGACATGAATTAATTCAAGAAAAATATGGTAATAATGTTGCCACTCAACAATACTACCCTCAAACCGTGGTAATTTTATTGGTTCCAATTGAATGGGGGGTGTTTTAGGCTGTTTACCTTCAGCATTAATTACTGGTTTTTGGTTCACATGCTCAGCTTGCTCCAGCAGGTGTTGCAATTTACATTCTATATTGCAAAGATCGTCCTCCGTTTGTACTCTATCACTCGTTAAATCAACGTCCGCTTCCTCCGCTTCGATTTGTGACTGAATCTCGTCATATTTGGTGGATAATTCCATCAAATGACGCAGTTTTATTTTCAGTGCATGAGGATCGCTGATTAACAAATCGAAGTTATCCACGAAGGTATTTACTCGGGATATTGAGGCTTTAATTGTGCCTCGTTTTTTTATTAGAGCCCTTACATCGGCCATTATTACGATTTAAGAGAAAAAAAGGAAAAATATTTAGAAAGAAATTGAGCATAGAGCATGTGAACCACAAACTTAATTTTGAATGAATTTAAATACGTTTCGGTAGCTAGCGATCGTTGTTTAGAACATAAACTTACTCTCTCTAACTAATCAAACTTTGTTGGCAATTAAATTATTAAAATTACGAATCCAAATGGTAACAAGTATATCTTTATCCTTTAAAATTTTAACTGACAATGAGCTGCCAACCATTTAATAAGTTGTATTGTGTAATGACGGTGTTTGTTTATACAAATGTGTTAAAAAATAACCACTAAAATGAAATATTATAAAACATCAAATACAAGTAAAAAGTTTATAGTCACGTGTCCGTTGATCCATTCGTGATGAAGCTGGCTTCGACCCTGTTGTTCGATCCTGTTATGAGTTGTTGCACCTCCTGTTTCCGCTGGTCAGATGACGCCTCGTGGTGTACCCTCCATGAATTAAAGCTGTGAAATCTTTTTTGATGACCTCGCAAATGCTGTCCTGCCGTGTCCCGTCGTCTCTGGTCTGCCGCTTGGCCGAATCTTGTCGAGATGACTGCGATGCGACTCACAACAATGGTGTCGCTCAGGACGAGAATGGTGCCCGTGGGGCGTGATTAACTTCAGATCGGTTGTTCCAGAAATGATGCGTATAAAGAAATGCTGTCGCTTGTGGACTCAGACATGAGAAATCCGTCCCGTGGTGACCAAAAATGATGTCGTTCTTGTGCCCCAAAAATATGAAATCCTGCCCGGTTGGACCAATAATGATGTCGTTTTTGGGTCCAAAAATATGAAATCCGGTCCGGTGGGACCAAAAATGTTGCGGTTTGGAAGCTCTTGAAGAATCGTGAGTTATTCCAAAGACGCTAAGCAGGACGGGCTGGATGGTATATTAGAAAGAAATGGACTGTATTGAAGATATTGAACATGCGTTTATTGAAAATTTTGATTGTTAGTTACGATCGGCACGTGCGGATGCATTTGTGGCAATAACGCCCGAAAATTAATTTTGAATGAAATCGTGGTCCATTGTAGATGGTCGCAGGTAAATTGAATTAAACGAAATCTTATGAATGCGTGCCAAAAAATATGCAGAAGCCGTGGCTGGAAGAGAAGTGTTTTACGAGAGTTGCGCTCGGAGCCTTGTTAGAAACTAAACTAAACTTGCCTGTATCCGGCTGCAGCGTTTGATAAGCGCGTTACGTCATCCGCGCGTGCCGTCTTGCGGCGGTAGACCGCGTACAGCTGATAAACCAGTACAAAGTTTAAACAATGCGTATGAAAGTTTCTACAAATAAAATAAGATATTATACTATAATAATATAAAATCGAGTAAATAACATATAAGAATTTGGTTATTTATTTTTATGCACTCAGTTCTTACACATGTTGAGCACTGTAAGCACAAAAAATACACACAACTCGCACACGCTCATATTAATATACAGTTTTATTGATTATGTAAGAGCAAGAGTATCATATTCGTGATTCAAAAGGGATTTTTAAATTTAAAACCTATCGTCACGTAATATTATTAGCTTTTATTTCGTCTACATTTAGTCAAGAGAATTATAACAGAGCAAAAATACTGTAAATTAAAACGCACTACCACTACAAATAATTGAGGTATACATTCCTTTAAAACGGATTATTAATTTTTGCTTATTCGTTACTACGGCTGGAGAAACGAAAACACTTTTATAAAGAGAGTAGGCCTACGCTTGATACATAATCCTCAGTGAAACAGCTGACAACAGTCAACTGTCATTCCTGTTTATTTTAATTCGCTTTGGCGTCACTGAAGCAGTCAGAATTTATTGTGTTTTTACTGCGTTCGCAAGTGAATTTATTTACACTCAATTTGAATATTGAACGCTGTAGGAAATTTTATTAAAATTTAATCCAAACGTTAAAGGCAACGGCATTGAAAATTTTACGCAAGCGGAAATATCACTTTAAGTTAATACATGCTTATTTTTCATTATTGTTACCGTGCGTATAGACGTGTTTAGTAAAGATTTCTTTGTCTTGACCACACTGACAATAACCTAAGTAAGTTTTGTTCAATGAAGCGTTATAATGAAATTATTAATTAATTACTTCACCTTCTGTACAGTCTACTGATAGAAAAATAATCAATTTATTGAGTTGTAATCCTATAAGTTGGCGC
Organism: Magicicada septendecula; assembly: GCA_034769895.1. Lineage (NCBI taxonomy): Eukaryota > Metazoa > Arthropoda > Insecta > Hemiptera > Cicadidae > Magicicada > Magicicada septendecula. The sequence continues at coordinate 138,893,026 of CM068369.1, read as the reverse complement.
CCAAAGTGGGTTCCGGTCTGACGACGAGAAGGAAGCAGGAACGGAGAAGGAAGAAGGGAAAAGCAGAAATTAGAAGAGGAAGAAGACGAAGCGAAGACCACCGACTGTGACAGCAGCGGGCTCTACATCCCACTGCCGAATGAAGAGTATGGCGGCCGCCGACAACCACACCGCGGCTTGCGCTAAAAGTTCGCCGCCGTAGCAGCAACTAGCGTCCTCGCCCAACGGTCCTTTTAGGGCCCACAAAAATAATATGTTATACGATTGGCCCGTTTTCCTTGTAAGAAAGTTCTTAACAATGTTCATTGACCATTCTCCGACAATGAACTAAGAAATATCATAATAGTTTTAAGGTAGGCCTACTCCTAATTGTTTATTTTTTGTTAATTTCCTGAATTTTAAACAATGGCATCCTAGTGTATCACTGAAGTAGATTATGAGTCAATCAAAGTGACATGCAATTTTTTGAGATGTTCGGCGTACAATAAGGTAGTGCGGCTAGCACCATTATGACACAGGATACTACAGGCACTCGAGCTGAACCGACTTGAGGGTTACTAAAATTACCTAGAATTTGTGGTGTGAACCTTGAACCAGGGACTTATAGATTAATAACCATATGCCATAATTACGATCTACAGAATTCCCTGTTTCTTTTAACGACAAAGATGAAATTCAAGTATCTGAAAATGCATACAACTATACTGTTAAAACATGATTATACGAAAAGATTCTGACCTCTGCTTACTGTGTAGCCGCATGTGAATGTACGCAACACTTTTATAAGCACTTCTAAAAACGAAAGTATGCTAATTGTTTCAGTCATATTATGTCTGTTACAAAACAAGCATTTTTTGCTTACTTACAACATGTATTTCATACACATTAAGGAACACATCTGACGAAGTGTTAAATGAATTTAAACTATTGTTTGAAAGAAATGTGGCAACTGTAACTATGATCACTTCAACGAAGCGAGAAGTAACATATTATGCGGTCTTCGGATTTGGAAGTGTGCTTCAACCTTCTCGAGAACTGTTTAAGTACGGGGATACAAAACGTATGTTAAAAAACAAATGGAGCCTTTCTGACTTTGCATTAAACTGTTCGTAAGCATGAATACATAGATATGATTACGTATAGGCCTAAAATCTGTTCTGTGCGACAGTCTATTTTGTATATTTATGTACTAAATTAGTGGCTACTATACTCCAGGTTAAAAAAAAAGGTTTTAAAACCCTGTTCCTTACACGTCTCATTTTCAAACCTTTGTTTAACATTCTTACATACGATACTTTTTTTGCGTATAAGCTACTGTGGACTACGATTGGTTCAACTGGTTCCTCTCTTCTTCTCCTCTCTCTTCGTCCTCTCCCACATCTCTTTCATTCTTGATTGATGTCTTTCCCTGCTTTCGTCAGTCCAGACGGCACCTCTTATATACAATATTATTAATAATTAAACACAATTAATAATGCTTCCCAAGTTTAGTTACTTAAAGATGTTCATTTTATTATTTGAATTAGCAGTCTCTGCAATTCCAACTTTGTCTTGTTTACTTTATAAACTGCTACTTGTCATGTTCCCGACCAACGTTTTCAGTGTTTCCACTACTTTAAAGTCCTAAACCATGACCTAGCACTTGAGTTAAGCCACTTTCAGGTCGTGGTTTAGGATTTGAAAATAGTGGAATCACTGAAAGGCTTCGTCCGGAACATGACTGGTAGCTGTTTAGCAAGTAAACACGACAAATGTAGACTTAAAGATGTTCATGAGATATTTTGATTGAAAAGAATGGATTACGCATTTGCAATAAATAAATGCGTTCTCTCTCTCTCTCTCACACACACACACACACACACGTTAGAACGACAAACGAACTTACGAATGTGCAATACTACAATGTGAACATCGTAAACACATGTAAATAACGACACGTGGTTACGTTAGGCTGTGTAATCAGTAACGCACTCACCTGAATCTTCCTGTTATGTCTGCCTTTATCTGAAGCACGCTTAAGCAAACTTAGCTAAGACATGTAAAGCAAAATCGGAATTCTCCACAGGTTAAGAAATATCGTTAACATTAGTCATGAACAGATTTAGATTTTTCAGTGACGTTTAATATTACCATATTCATTAAAATTTAAAAATTTTGTACGGCTTAAAATAAATTTTGCGTGAAACAAATCCTTTCACAGCTTCGGTGTGGGTAGGCAAATGGCAAACATTACTTTGTGAAGACGAAATGGACTGTAATGAATATTAAATTAGCTGTTTTCCGTTTTAGCTGCGCATAATTGATTTTCCAAGGAAATTAATTCACGCCTACTCCGCAGCCCATCAAGTAGAGAATTTAATAAAATACGATTCTGCTTGCAATTTTTTTTCTAGCCTAACACCTTCGGTATTTGAAGGTACTTTCTTAATTCTGTATGCAATTACTTGTGCACGATTGTACTGGTGTGTATTTGAAAATGTTTCAGTAAAAAGTATCTATACATACGTGGTCACACACACACACACACACACACACACACACACACACACACACACACACACACACACACACACACGAGGGCCTGTAGTAAATTATAAAACATTTAGATACAAAGATGAATACTTTGTACAATAACAGTGGGCGGATATACTACTCGATTAAAAACGTGTAACGTATGTCATTTAAATTAAGATATTTTGTTCAAATAAAAAGAGTTTTATCACTATTTTATTATTACTGAATTCAAACGTGATTGTTGACTGTGTTTGCCTCATTAACAGAATATACCCATCTTCTAAATTAAGTTTGAGGTTACAAGAAGAATAGTGAAAATTTTAGAACAGGAAGTTTTTTAAAAATATAATTACTATTTTTGTACTAATACTATTTTAATATGTCTATTCTAATACTATAGACACATTTTAGTGGTTCAAAACTCGTAATGAGAGAGGTCATGAAATTAGCACATATCCAAGGTTTATAGTAAATTATAAACTGTTAATTTGCAAAAACATTAGAAGTTCATAACCTTAATCATTAATGCATTATGGAAGTGGTGTCTGAAGTGTTGTAACGTTGATTTAATATGCAGCTGAAATACATGACTTAGTAATAAATAAGAGTAGCTCTTGACATAAGTGAAACTACAGTTAACCGACATACTGTAATCGACATATGGTCTAATCGTATTGTCAGAGTTTGAAGGCTACTTTGTAACTCCACAAAATATTAGATATTTGATAACAGAAGGAGCCCTTTTGTTTTTAACGTTATGCCGCAAGTTTTATTAAAGGTGATATTTTCCTGTCGCGGTCTGGTTTACCTGCCCCAGAGATAGTAAAATACATAATTATAACAATCCACCATGTCACTTTTTCTTACCTTTTCCTCATGTATCACTTATATATTAGCATTACTCACATTATTAGTTGGTTTTACATTCTGTTATCCGAAAGCGTAGATATTTATGTTATGTCAAGAGAATAAATCATTAATTACCATAGTAATTGGGATACTCTCATTTTATTAACACAGTGTAGGATCAACTCCTATTAGACTGATTCCTCTATGCTAAAATTAATCTCTACACACAAATCTTAAAAGTCAATAAGTTAGGAAATAACAACATTGCATCACATTAAACACATGTCAATTAAACACTTTACGCGTTGACAAATACCGCACATAAATACCTGTAAACAATTTACTGACCTTAAAACTAACCAGTTTCTTTTTGTCGGTCTGTAGGCTATATATACATAGGCTCAAACAAAATTAATTGCAGCATAACAGAGACTGGATTAGTCGGAGGCTATCGTGAGTGTGATCATTTTTGGTGGAACTACTTACTATCTGTATACACTAAGTTGGCGTCTGAGCCGGCGAATAAGTGTATACACATAGCTCCAGGTAGTCGCCGGCCCAGACGCCAACTTAGTGTATACAGATAATAGATTATCATCTCAATCTGTCAACTCATTACAGTTTACAAAAAGCGGCACAATATTTGTTATTTACGTCTCGACGCTGTGGCACGGTCTCTATTTATGCCCGTTCCCTCCTTGCTGGCAATTTCATACAGCTTACTTTTGTTTCAGTTTTACTGTTTAAACTTATGTTCCGTGTCTACAACGTCTTCCTTGTTCACTCCCGAAAACCTCTCATTCAGTTCTTTGATTAACATGTGCCTTCCCATTTCACCTCTCACACTCTGCATACCGTCGTTTTCACCTACTTTTGTTTTGCTAGATCTAGTATTTTTCAAATGGTAGACTACACTCGTCCTTCAAGGTATTTGCTGTTTTGTGTGTTTGTACATTGATTGTACATTGTGTGTCTTTGATTGTAGTTGATTCCTCTTTTGATTCGTTTTTTATGGTCGTGCCTCGCAACACTGAATGATTACTCCTTGAGCTCAATCGCTACTTCTGTCGTGACAAAATATATTATTTCCTCAATTACAAAAGTAATTGTATCATTATCCCGTTTCTCTATACTCAAATGAAGTTTTGTTTTTATGGTCTTCACTGCACATCTTGACTTTTTGCTAAGCCACCATAATGGCTTCAGAATGATTGAATATCCCTGTCGCATGAGACGCAGAGTATCGTCTTGTCTCGGCCAATATCCACGATATTACCTTATAAATACATTATATATAAGTATCCATACATAATGTCCGGGCCACATTTTGGTTCGTGTCACATGGCACTTTGTGACTTAACTCAAGGTTATCCAGGCACCAGTAGACTTATACCTCAACACTTTTTAGCATTTTCACGGATATTACATTGCAGAAAAATATGTACAGCAGAGAAAGGGTGTAGCTGAGAGATACTCATTATATGCGAGCACACGTAATTAATGAAGCTTGTATCAGCCATTATTACAACTGGTTTATCTTTGATTAATTCTTTAACTATCATATTACCTCTGATCTTTAGATGTATATAAGTGTGTGAGAATTATACGGCGGCGTTGACTTTTCAATTAGTGCGTTCAGGCTTTCTCCTTGTTTTCTAGCCTGCGAACAACCTGTCTGAAGACTTAAAGGTTTTTTACATTTGCAGCGCTATGGGTATCTACCTCTACTCATACTTTAATGTGATTTTTTTGGCGCTACCGACCACTACCGCTTGGATAGCATTAGTTTCTTTCTAACTTTAGCTTAATTTGTTTTTTAAGTTTGCTGAAACAATTACTGTTTGTTTTAAACGTAATGGTATAACTTCATTCATATGGGCGGACGTCAGTTGACAGCTTTAAACGTAGAGAAGAGGACCCTTCCTAATCTTGTATATTTAATTTTTTTTAGAAAAAACGAATAACTTCATAAATGTCACTTAATTTATTTAAAATAAACATTAAACTTTCAAATATGTAAATGTAGACATATTTAACATTTAACAATGTTGGATTTTGTTAACGTTGACTATTATTAGAAAATCATTAATGAATTATGTTTGTGTTATAGAGACACGGTGTACAGAAAATTCCGAAGGGTGAATTGTTTTAATCCGTCACTGACAAATCATTCTTTAATTATTCTTATGTATTTTATAATACATTCTCGAATGACAGCTTTATTGAAACTGTTCTTTATAATTTCTTTCCTATTAAAGTCAAAGAAACAAAATATTTATAATTTTAAGCTGCTATATTATAAGCCGCTGCTACGCTGTCGGAGCGGGTTCAATTCCCGCCGGGGGCCATCTGATTTAGATACGACCGTTCCCCCTCGGAAGGTAGGTAATGGCTAACCAGCGAGAGGTATCCTGCTTAGTATAAACCTTCCCCAACTATGCCGTTCGGATCCGGCGTTAAACTGTAGGTCCCATATACCTGTGAGAGTCTCAGTACCACACGCACCACGGGTATATGCGGGCAGGCTACAAACGAGTCGAAGACTGAAGGACTACGTGATATTATAAGCTATAAATCCCTAATAAGTTAAGTAAAGTTAACTCAACAATATCTTCTGTCTCTTCTGATTTTTCATTCATTCTCTAGGTTCTGGATTTAAAAGAAAATAGAAAGATACAGAGGAAATCAAGGGAAGATATTCATACAATTGACATACGCATTGGAAAGTAGAATTATGGCTATTCGGTGAATCAATTCCCCTAAAATATCCCAGTTATTTATGGAAGACAGAATTGCGTCTTTTGTCCATTGTCAAGAGATTATCATAAAAAACTGTGCGCAGTCAAAATTTAAACACCAGTATTGTCTTACAAGTTGTCAGTTTACGGAATACTCAGAATGGTACTAGCAAAAATTGTGTTTATGTAAGTAATTCATCTTCCTAGAAAGTTAATGTGAGATCCATCTAAAATTGGAATCTAAGCTTTTCATACTTATTTCTCATAACTGAAATATAAAGTGTCAAAAAGTGATCGTTTGATAACAGGACGAGAATGAAATCCTCCAGCTAGTACAAGAGATAAGAAGAGGATAGACATTAACGAACCTTCTGTGAGTGCTTGTTATTCTCCAGTAGTCCTTATAACAAAGAAATTTCATTTACTTTTATTTTGTAATTACCTTCTCCTCTTTGGCAACTTACTTTATTAACAGCGACTTATTAAAGTTGACTACTCGTCTCCTACTCTACTAGACGTCACACTATAATATCGTCTCTGGAAGTTTACTCCTTATGATGGTTGTTGCAATTTCAAATACAAAAGTTACTGTATGTCAGAAGACGAAAAATAATAAAGTGTAGTATGAAGAGATGGAAACCATTTTCGTTCCCATATTTGTGGCAGATATTTGTGTAAGCAAACACATCCGATCAATTACAAAGCATATTACATTTTAGTATAATTATCAGTTACAGATTTCAAGTAAACACACACACTATATTGGAACAAGCAAAACCCAATCTCTCTCTTCCCTTCTCGCTCCTCTTCTCTTACAGCCCACGAGGATATAACTTGAACTGTAACCGGATAACCCTGCTTCCCTTTAATAACTAAACAATATATCTCTATTAGTTACAAAATGATTAATCCTATTTCTCGGTGGACTGTATACTTCACCTCATGACAGAGGCAAGGATAACTGCAAAAAAACGTGTTTATTTAATTAATAAATATAAAAAACAAAACTTCCTTTTCCTTGTATTAGAAATGCTTTTTGTCAGTGACGTTCAATTAAGTAAGCAACAGTGTACATCACCGGTAGCCTCGGTACTTAAATTTCAGGTCTACCAATTCATAAGGAAGCATTAAAAATTCAGAAAGAGCGCTGAGGTTTGAACGCCCAACACTGAATCCAGGTTTGAATCGATACGCCTGAGTGAGAAGTATGTAGTTGGCAGAATGACGCAAAGTGCATCGTTAAGATGTATCGATCTGGAGTTGCAAGTGTTGTTCCAGCACATTCATTACATACTTAGAGTTCTTCACACACGTCTGTGTGTTATTTTAAAACTGTAGCTAGTATAATGAGAAACTATCACGTGTATACAAACACATATCTATGTTTTGTTCATTACTTGGGCTCCACATAATTTTAAATTTTTTCTAACCAAAGGCAGTCCTTTAACAATTTAAATACATGCACTTTATACATTATCTCTGTTAGAGAAAGCCTAGAAGGCCGTATATAAAGTCTTTGGCTTAAGGCCTACATTAATTGTCGTGACACCAAAGCGAACAATCGCGCAAAACGTCAGGGTGACACCCCCTAGAGATAATATCAGCAGGATTGTGTCTAGAATTGATGTGATGCCATGTGTAGGCTTGCGTGAGACGCTGAATCTCGGCGACACGATTAGCGACGTAGGTTTTCCACCTCGTGGACTGGGCACGAATCCAGTAAAGAGAAACCATGGAGTCCGAATATAAATGAACACTATTAATAAACGAATAAAGCGCAGGAACGACCTTAGATACGAGTCGCGATAACAACAAGCAAGCACAGAGTTCGATGCGAGGTAATGACACCTGTCGTAGGGGAGCCACGCGAGATTTAGAACACAGGAGATGACAAGAGGCCGATGAATCTTGATAAATGACACTAATATAAATACAGCACCCAAACCCCTTTTCAGAGGCATCCGAAAAACCATGTAATTCAACTATACTTGCCTCAGACATGCAACGAATAAAACGTGGGACAACAATTTTGCTAATCAGACACAATTTATCGCACAATGAATGCCAAGCCAAACGTAATTGCCCGGAGATCGGTTCATCCCAACCAAGTTTGCAAAGCCAGAGTTGCTGCATAAACTGTTTGTACAAGAAAACAATGGGACCAATCAGTCCAAGTGGATCGAATATGCCTGCGATAATCGATAGAATTCTCCTCTTGGAGATGCTTGATTCAACGGGGAATGATTTAATGTCAAACAGGAATGAATCGGCAGTGTTATTCCAGAGAATGCCCAGGGTACGCACATTGCCCTGTTTGTTTAAGGGGAGTGATAAATTGTCATGACTTGAGACCACCCTGGGTTCATTAGATGCCCATTTATGCAGCGTGAGACCGTATTGACTCAACAACGTACCTAAGTCAGATTTCAACTTGGTCAGATCAGAGATGGTGTTTGCACCGGTTAGCAAATCGTCGACATAGAAATCATTTGTTATAGCTAACGCCGCATCAAGAAAAGAAGCTTCATGGTCCTTACCAATTTGAATAAGACAGCGAGTGGCCAAAAACGAAGCACTAGTCGTGCCGTAGGTTACAGTTTGCAATGCAAAGTGTTTAAATTGTTCGAGGGGAGAGTAACGCCACAGAATACGTTGACACTGACAATCCTTTTCAGATACCAGAATTTGTCGATACATCTTCTCGATGTCGGCGATGAGAACATAGTTATGCATACGGAAACGTAAAAGAATAGAAAAAAGGTCTTGTTGAACATTCGGGCCTACCAACAATATGTCATTGAGAGAAAGGCCATTGGTAGTTTTGGACGAACCGTCAAAAACGACGCGCAGTTTTGTGGTCGAGCTAGACTGCTTAAAAACGGCATGGTGTGGCAGATAGTAAGTATTTGACACCCCAGAATTGATAGAGCAATTATCGATAAGCGTCATGTGGCCAAGATCCTTATACTCATTAATAAATTATGCGTAATCACGCGCAAGCTTAGAATCACGCCTGAATCGTCGTTCTAAATTCAAAAATCTTGCTTCAGCATTGGTATAAGATTCCCCCAACTGGAGATGGTCGGACTTAAATGGTAGTGAAACAACGAACCTACTCTCTTGATTGCGATGAGTAGACCCCACGAAATGCTCCTCACAAGCTGACTCGTTATCAGGTGTATTATCAGGGATAGTTTCTGCTTCCCAGAATTTTTCGAGAGACTGCAAAATTTGACCGTCGTTGTTCCTAGCTAGGAACGAAACAGCAGGACCCTTATAACGGCAATGTTTGGGCAAATTGCCTGCCAAAATGTAGCCTGACTTTGTTTCCTGAATAATGGGAAAATGATGACCGCGTACGTATTTGTTGGCTAAAATTAAATCTAGGTAGAATTGCGCTCCCAAAAGTATGTCGATGTCAGCCGAAATGTTAAAATGTGGGTCGGCTAAGAACACGTTATATGGAATGTTGAAATGATTTATATCAAAAGATTGTGCTGGCATATTATGGGTTAATGCAGATAAAACCGCACAATTTGCCTCGAAGCTAAATCTTTGATAACGAGAAATAATGCGTATAGACGCGAGATTAGTGGCATGACACGTGGTATTATTTATACCTGTAATCGGTATGTTGGATTTAGTCAAGTTAAGCCGTAATTTCTTGGCAAATGATGCCGTACAAAAATTTATTTGTGAACCCGCATCCAAAAGAACTCTTGCGGTTTGTCTGTTGCCAGCCTGGTCAATGACAAACACAATTGCTGTTGAGAAAAGAATATTATTTGTGGATTGTAATTTGAGTGAACAGTAATTACTGCTGCTGGCAGAGACTGGCTTCGGCACATTGTTTATGTGCAACAATGTATGGTGTCGTTTGCAGATTTTACATGCCTGCTTAATCTTACAATTAGATACAAAATGATCTGATCTAAGACAATTGGTACAACATTTGTGATTTGATATAAATTGTCCTCGCTCAGCGGTGCTTAGTTGCACGAAATTTATCACACATGTAAATTAGATGATTAGATTTACAGCACAAACATGAATAAATACTTGACGCTGAGTGGTAACTCTTAAATGTAGTGCTGCCAGCAGCGCTTCGTGAATTATGTTTGTCAGATTTTTTGAATCTTAAGCTTACTTTGTTGAGTTGCTGTCCGGCATCGATAGGCAGTGTATTTTCTAACAACTGTCAACGTGCGTTTAAAAAGTGAGTAAAATCTTGAAAGTTGGAAGGTTATCCGGGTTTATAGATTCCTTCCATAATTTAAACGTAGTGTGGTCAAGTTTTGCTGATAATAATTTTATAGTGATAAGCTCGAATGAATTCACTGACAGTTGCATTGCCGCCAGTGAATTAACGGAAGACGTTATTGTATTTGTGAATTCTGCCAAACTTTGGACAGAGTCTTTAATTGTTCACTTGACTTCAAGTAAATTTTGAATGTAGTACTTTGCTAGTATGAACTTGTCATACCTTGCGGACAGCAAACTCAACGCTATCGAGTAGTATTCATTACAAATAGGTAGTGATTTAATTAAGTCTAACGGCTCATTTTTTAGAGAAGAATGCAAATAATGTAGTTTCTGCACTGACGTCAAATCGGATCTTGCATGCACCAAGTCCAAAAAAATTGAATAAAAATGCTGCCATTCCAAGATATTGCCTGTGAAGCAGGGCAAACTTATCGGTCTTAATTGCATATGGCCCGTTAATACGGGAGGTACAGTCTGAACATTAAAGGTATCAATTAATTGTAAAATATTAGCTTCTGTGGAATATAACATTTCTTCGACCTCAACTCGGTCTTCTTGAGCAGCGTTTATGTCTTTGCAAATAAGTTCGATTTTGGACTGTACCTCATCGTATTTCGTTGCCAAGCTTTCCAAACTTTCAAGTCTGACTGTTAAAAAGTGTTTGGTATTAGAGTTTCTATCAAAGTTACTGACAGCTGATTGTATACGCACTATTGCGGACTTTAAACCGCCTCTCTTTCTGACTAACACTTTGAGGCCTTCTTCAGCCATTGTACGCACCTTGAAATGATGTTAGTGAGGTGATACCTTGTGGGCGATGTCCTGAAGCGTCGAGGCCGTGGAGAAGATGGCAAACACACAGCTCGGAGAGATGACAGCTTTGACTGACGTACTGAAGCTAGCAGGTGTAAGCTCTTGCAATGATGTCGTCAGGAGGCTCAAAGGCGACGAGCGAAATGCTGGTTGAATCACGCCACGGTCGTATCAGTGGATATGCTGAGTCGCCCGTGATGGCCAGAATTTGGGGCAGAAAAATAATAAATAGGTGATTGATGTATCCGGGAATCCATGTCCGGAGCGACCAAAAAAATGTTAAGTAAGAAGAGTTCGTGAATTGTCGGTTTACTGTTGTAATTATTTCGCCAGGATGCAGAAATGATAAAGAGAGTGTAGACTGTAGTTAATACATTTATTGAAAATTATTCAGAGTATTACAGCATTGAAATGGTTAGGTGTCAATTTTGAATATAAGATTGGCTAATGAGCGCATCGTAAATACGAGTCGTAAAATGATACATTGAAGAATTAATTTAGTGAGAAAGCCTAGAAGGCCATATATAAAGTCTTTGTCCTAAGGCCTACATTAATTGTCGCGACAAAGGAGAAATGAATGTGACAGGATAGCAGCGAGCGCAAGGGCAAACGCCGCTAGCGAACGTATGTAACGCACTGTCCAGATGTACAGACATGAATTGAGCAAATTAAAAGCGCAGATTAGCCAATCTATGAATGCAAAAATTACCGCGCTACTGTTCAGATATAAAGTTTTCATTTATTCAATTTACAACTTAAAATTTATTTATCATCAGGTATACATGTTTATTATAGCGAGTGCTTATGGATTTTGTTTGTTCTAGAGAAAGTTTTTTAAATTGAAGTACCTTTTAATGAAATGCGTGCATTCTGCCTGGGACACAATAATTTCATTAACTCACAAGCAGTTGTCCCGTAGACAATGTGACTCTAGGTGTGACCGTGACTACCGTTTCAATTCATTCCAACTGCGCCACACAGGAATGTGTTTGCAATAATGTTAGTAGTTATCTGAGCAGAACGTTGTACATAGTTAACATTCCTTATTCTCGCAATGAAAGTGTTTCTACACATATTGTAACAACAGTTGTGGTGTGACACAGGTACGCAAACTATATTAAACGATTTTTATACATCTTACAGTTTATTACGTCTTATTAAACTTTTGTTATTTTACATTAAAATTTTATTATCCATTGTATATTTACCTTCAAAATCATTGGTACAAATGAAAGTCCAACAGAAGTATAAGGCAAATTGTTATTGATATTAATCAATGAATTAATCAGCAATCTTAGTATCATCTTTAATTTTTATAATAATCGGTTTCACATTTCTGAACCACCTTAACACGTCTATAGGTCTACGTCTGCAGCCCTATAAAAATCACACGTATATACTAACATTGTATGTTAAGAAGAGACGATATGGCCACATAAAGAGTGCGGAATGCTTGTAAGCGTAAGTTGCGGGCGCACATATTCTCGTTGATAATGATAGCTTTCTATCATACATACTTGCTTAAACAAATACAGTATACATTATCGCCACAAAGAGACTTCTCACAGCACAAGTGGTGTGATCTAATCAGCTGTACTGTTAAGAAAATTGTGTCTTTTTAAATCGCAAATTCTTCTCATTTCCTACTTTTTCGTTTTTCTGCGTATAAAATTAAGTCTAGAAATATAAAAATAAATTGCTTTATAAATACGGGCTTTCCGATTTTTCTGCAACTATCAGTTGCTAATCTAACTACGAACAAGTGTATAATAATTTCTTTTAAGTTTAATGCAAATTAAAGTTTCTACAAATAAAATAAGATATTACACTATAGTAATGTAAAATCGAGTAATTAACGTATAACAATCTGGTTATTTATTTACATGCACTCAATTATTACACACGTTTAGCACTGTAAGCACAAAAAATACACAACTCACACACGCGCATATTAATACACACAGGTTTATTAATTATGTAAGAGTAACATTATCATATTCATGATTCAAAAGAGAATTTTACATTGAAGTCTTATCGTCTCGTAATAATATTAACTTTTAGTACGTTTACACTTAGTCAAGAGAATTATAATACGAGGTAGACAACAAAACAGTAAATTAATACGTACTAGGACTATTAATAACTGAGACGTACTTTCCTTTCGAATGGATTGTTCATTTTTGCTTATACATTACTATAGGTGGAGAAACAAAAACACTCTTATAAACAGAGTATCTTGATACATAATCCTCAGTAAAACTGCTGACAACAGTTGACTGCTATTGCTGTTTATTTTAATTTACTTTGGCATTACTGAAGCAGTCAGACTTTATTGCGTTTTTACTGCGTTTCCCAAGTGAATTTATTACACTCAATTTGAATATTGAACGCTTTAGGAAATTTTATTGAAATTTAATGCAAACGTTAAAGGCAACTCTATTGATAAATTGATGACGTAAAACACACATACCCAAGTTCAAAAAATTCAAATAGCACTTTAAGTTAATACCTGTTTATTTTTTATTATTGCTAACGTGCGTATATAGGTGTTTAGTAAAGATTTATTTTTCTTGACCACACTGACAATAACCAAAGTAAGTTTTATTCAGTGAAGCGTTATAATCGAATTATTAATTCATTACGTCACCTCTTGTACAGTCTACTGACAGAAAAACGATCAATTTATTGAGTTGTAATACTATAAGTTAGCGCCCAACGTGGGTCCCGGTCTGACGACGCGAAGGAAGCAGGAACGGAGAAGGAAGAAGCGAAAAGCAGAAATATTAAGAGAAAGAAGGTGAAGCAAAGACCACCGACTGTGGCAGCAGCGGGCTCGACATCCCACTGCCGAATTAAGAGTATGGCGGCGCAGAAACACCAACGATAGGAGCCGCCGAGAACCACACCGCGGCTCGAGCTATAAGCTCGCCGCCGTAGCAGCAACTAGCGTCCTCGCCCAACGGTCCTTTTAAGGACCACAAAAATAATACGTTATAGGATTGGCCCGTTTTCCTTGTAACAGTGTTCATTGACCATTTTTCGACAATGAAGTAAGAAACATCATACTAGTTTTAAGGTGCTCCTAATTTTTTTTTTTTTTATTAATTTCCTGAATTTTAAACAATGGCATCCTAGTGTATCACTGAAGTAGATTATGAGTCAATCAAAGTGACATGCAAATTTGTGAGATGTTCGGCGTACAATAAAGTAGTGCGGCTAGCACCATTATGACACAGGATACTACAAGCACTCGAGCTGAACCGACTTGAGCGTTACTAAAAGTACCTAGAATTTGTGGTGTGAAACTTGGACCTGGGGCTTGTAGATTAATAACCAGACGCTATAATTACCGATCTACTGAATTTCCTATTTCTTTTAACTGCAAAGATGAAATTCAAGTATCTGAAGATGCTTACAACATACAATTCAAACATGAATACACGAGATTTTCACCTCTGCTTACTGTGTAGCCGAATGTGAATGTATTGATCTGCGCAAATTTTTGTAAGCACTTCAGAATGGTATTTTCATGCCTTATAACAAATATGTACATCGTATATTCATTCACTTTTTTAATTTACGAAATAAACGTTCTTTTACTAACAAATTAATAATATTAATAATTATAATTATAAATCTTATAACATAATAAAAGTTAATTATTTTTTACTAACCTCAAGTTCATGCTTCAATCTACCTTAAATATGTATTAAATTCAGTTTATTTGTTAACAGACGTATAAGGGAGTTTTTCACATTATAATAATATACTGCGGCTGTAGGTTCTTTGTAGTTTCATTAGATGACGATGAAAATTACTTCTATAATATTTTCAGTCATTACTGTAATTAATATTTCTACTTATTAAATTAAATTGAATCTTAAAATTACATTAGTCATTTCACTTGTTAATGACCATGTTATTCAGTTCTGGTATGTTCAATAATTAAACTGAGTATATTCCTAAAATTTACGACACAAAACGTGATTAGAAGTAATGACAGCAAAGGATATGTATTTAAGCTTTTCCCTTTGAAAATCGTCAGTAACCGCAGGCCTACTGCTAATTAACTCTGACAACATATAGTCGGTCTTTTGAAAGATGGAATCCAAGTTTGTGTAGATGTAATCATAAATGACGCAAAATGATTATTATAAAATGCTATTGATCTACTTATAATATACTATATAAAAAGAAGTCATATGGAAAACCCAATGCGTTTGATTCCTATGTTATATATTAACACAGGAATGTCGTTATCACAATATACAATGAAAAATTATTCACCAAGGAGAACATTGTTACAGCTTGCTTATATCTGTTTACCGCTTAAAAATAGGCCTATTTCTTCATATAATGTTAAGGAAAACATAATTTTTGTTACTTTTTCTGTTCTTAGCTTTATTTTAACAATTTTACCATTCCAATAGAACTGTAATAAACTGTATTAAATAAATGCATACAAATACAGAGAAACACTGATGCCATAATTTAGAATAATTTAAAATATTTTTTACTTTTAAAACTGTTTTTAATTATTAAGTGTGCGTGTGTGCGTGCGTGCGTGCGTGTGTGTGTGTGTGTGTGTGTGTGTGTGTGTGTGTGTGTGTGTGTGTGTGTGTGTGTGTGTTGTGATGTATAGATGTTGCATACAATAAGTAGTTGAAATATATTGCAACAATACATATATGTGTATATTTGCCCAGGGCGGTATGTTTTATATTGTAATTAGCGTAAACAGAATAAGGAACAGTTTTATACAATTTCGTGCAAGAAAATGCAGGCTCTGTCATGTCGAGAGTGCACCTGCTTCGATAGTTAAAAATACTGCGTGTGTGTGGTTGTGTGCGTGAAGCCAGCTGCAACAAGAATATGGGGTGACTCCACGAATTGTTTGTTCCAATTAATCAGGTCTTAACAGGATTTTAATAAACTAATTACTTGTGATAAACCTGTAAGCAAAGACTTACGCCAATTATAAAGACACCATTACATTAAGGAATTTTTATCTAGTATGGTGATGTAAAATTTATTTCCAGAGGTGTAATATTAAAGATGCTAACAAATTAATATTAATTACTAGTGTAATTGAAGAGTAATTAATATGTGTGGTATATGTGAGTGACCAGAGAAAAATTACTCAAACAGTCATATCGATCAGGTGACGAGTATGTTCATGAGTTCGCGATAATTAACGAAAAAGTGAGTGTAATATAAAGGACGCGTTGGCGCGAACAGACACTCTAGCTTGTCGAAAACAGGCCTGTTCCTGTCAAATCGCCAAAAGTATAAATACCACTGGCAATTTTGGGCGATCACATACTCAGACTTAAGAAATATACAGACGACGTTACGCTGCCCAATTGCAGATCGACCAGGACACACACACTGTACCACACTCACACCAAGACGTAAGGAGGATCGCTGGAGAATCACTAACGGCAACAACCCATAGAGACAACAAACATTCTGGATACACACACACACACACACACGCAACGTAACAGCAGATAAGCGCAGGTGATAAAAAACAATGATATTTTATTGTGAAGAGAGCTCTCGAGAAAGAACTTAAATATTAACAGATAATAATTAGAATTTTAAACTACAAATTTTATTAGTGGTTAAATAAATTTATGCTACACTCACTTGTTGCACACAACACTAGTCACTGTGACCCCGATTAGCGCTTTCGAACGAACCCGTTCATCATCAGATGATGATCAGTTGATGAGCAGTTTACGATCTGATGATGAACGGGTTAGTTTGAAAGCGCTAATCGGGGTCACAGTGACTAGTGGTATGTGCGACAAGTGAGTGTAGCATAAAATTAGAGTTTTAAAGTAAAATAGTAGTTAGATAAGAGAGTGTAATTTAACAACAACTTGTAGAAAAGAAATACTGTCTGGCCGCGATTTGAGTGCGCAGGGTAGGTACAGTGGGGGAATGGGCAATGCAGTAACAATGCATCTGCCGGTCTAGTGGTGGGGACGCCAAGCCGCGCATTCCAATCGCGGCCAGACAGTACTAATCTTTTGTTGTATTTTTGGGTGTGTCAATATAAATCAATAATAGATTGGAAGTAAATGTAATATCATTTTTATTTGTTTATAGAAACAATAAATTCATTCTTGAATCTTAATATTATTTTTTGGTAAATGAGTTGCTATCATTATATAAAATTTGAGTTATTTTCTGATACACAAAAATAAAAAGAATTTAAATAACTTGTTTGACATGTTTGTTTAGTTAATAAGATTATATGGGTGTTTATTTTTGTTGTATGTTATGAATAGCATAGCAGGCTACAGATTTGTAAAGCTTTTAAAGGTGAATATTTATTTGTATAATGTTTGAAATTTTAATAGTTAAATATTTTCTATCAAGTAATAAATCTTAGAATGATTATTTGAAACGGGTTTAATTGATTATTTCATGTCAACAACATCTCACTCCTCTTCAAAAAATTATTTAATTATTGTGCAACCACTTACACTTGACGCAACGAGAAACCGAATCCTGCGACCTGGCCGGTGTAGTACATATTATAGTTGCGTTGAGAATAAGATAATATATTTGTATAATTGTTGTAACGTTGCAATAAGTTATTGTAATGAAGTGGATTTATTAATGATGGTCTTATTTCTAACATCCTACTGAGCTTTTAATACAGTTTATAATAAGATTTAATCTGTCTCCGCTGACCATCGTAACAAAAGGTGATATTTGCTTTCTGTACAACTAAGTAAATTAATATTTCAACAGTTATTTTTCTTCTTTTTTACTATAAAGTCCTTACTAATGTAACAGAGTATTTCTTTTAAATAAGATTTGTATCTTGGGTGATTCTGGATCCTGATGAGTACGTGAGTTGGTATACTCTGTCCGGCTTAAGAGTCGCTATGTAGATATTTCTCACGGGCGGAGTTACATAGACTTTCACTGCGAACCGATGCTGTTACTGGTTCAACGGCATAAAACTCACACTACTCCAGTGTACTTGAAGTATCTTTATCTCGTTTCGGAATATCTTGAACTTTCGCGGATTAGCACAATTACAATCATTCTCGCAGTAACTCTAGGAATTATCAAACTTGTGTTTGATACAATTGGAAGACCAAACGTCTCATACTTAGGAAGTGTTTACACGTCATCGATTCCGAAGAAAAGCTGATCACTCTGTTGAAAGTTATTTTCATCGATTGGCTTTCTCGTAATCTGATTGGTTCTTTGTTTTTTTTTACAATATTCCTGTCTAATAAGGTTTCTGAACAGAAGAATTCTTGCTAAATAAACAAGAAAATTTTCGACCGAAAAAATATTACGATTGAATAATTTTACCGCCGATTTTATGGGCCATGAAACCCTTTTACTTAAAAACCATAAAGCAATAGCTTATAAGTAAACTAATAACGAATGATTTATTCTTTTACTGAAGGCTCTTGAATATTTTGTTTACAATAGGATTGATTGGGTTAAGTAAAATAGAGTTAAGTTAATTTTTAAATTTATTTAAAAAATGCATTTTAATTCAGTTCATAATTTATAATTAAATGCAACACACATGGTTTTGCATGCTCACTAAGAACATTTGTCTATAGGATTTTGTATGTTCGCACAAGAACATTTCTGTATAGGATTTTGTATGCTCACTCAGAAACATCACCTATAGGATGTACAGAATTATTCATTTTCATATACGTCTATTTAAATACATGTAGTAAATCTAATACGAATCAATTAGATATTTAGAGTTTCCAAAAGAGTATATACGATATAAGAGATCTTACAAGCGACCGCGTCCTCTCATGGACTTTTGGAATGCTTGAAATTACGGAATTAGTTCCGTTGACACTGTGATGAATGTTTAACGGTCCTGTGACAGGTTAAAGTTAGACCTTCAGTGGCTGGCGTAATACCGGCAATTATCCGCTCGCATTTCGTGTTTAATGAGGTGGAATAAGTACGGCTTTTACATTTCACTAGAATCACTCTCTTTGACGTTCTTTAATAGCTTTCTCAAAGTCATTAGAAGCGTATTGATCGTTCACCACTTTCCACTATTCTCGAGGATTTTAAGTGTAGAAGAGCTTCCAAAATAATAAGTAGTCTGCATTTATTTCTTCTAAAAGGCCTAATTTGACATTGTAGCCATGACGATTAGATATATTATAATTGTTTAAAATTTTACAATGCCATCAATCCAAGGGTTTGGGAATGAAGATCAGATTTTGCTATAATAAACAGGTATATTTACCGTTCGCTTATGCTTTAATAACATACTCCATTGTAGCCAAGCTGCTGAATGTATACACCTTCCTCTCCTACTTTCTGTGCTGTCTTACTGGCCCTTCCCTTCTTAATCAACGGCACGCTGTATAGTTCACATACGGTATTAGGCGAGTGAATGTTTCCTTTTCACATAGTTCCCTTGCATCACGTGTCTGTCTTCTATAAATTTCCCAAGTGTGTCAAAAATATTTGTTCTGCCCAGGTCGTTTTCAACCCTGTATTCCTCTAGCTACTAGAATAAAAAAACTGTAACCAGTCCTATTTTTCTTATCAGTTGTTCTATTAATGCATATAATAATTAATATTGCTACGTTGAGATAATTTATAACGAACTACATTGTTCCAGACAGGCATTCCAGACATCTGTCAATTAATTTACCAGCCTTCGGCCTGAGCTATCTGTAGAAAGTCGTACATTAACATATTTTCCAGTGTCTGTAACTACGCATCCGGAATGCAAGACGCGTCGTCCGGAATGTGACAGATATTTCTTGCAACCCAGCAGGGTATAAATAAGCATCCAAATGCCGGCCAACATCAGTTTGGGAACTGAGATATTAGAGTGCGTTTCGCAGTGATTTTTAATGTGACTTGCGGTGATTATTGTTTACTACTTGGTAGCGAGACTGTTAAACAGGTGACATTTATTGTATGTCGTACTGCTATACGTTAAACAATAATTAGGTTAAATAACTATAGATAGTTGTTTTTGTTTTGTTTCCAACTGTAATTGAAGTTGTAATTAGACTTCATCTGGTGTCAGTTATTGTGTTTCCACTGTACAACACGACGATCTGTGTGACCATTATAACGATATCATTTTGATAAGATAAATATAATTTTTGTTTGTTTACGTTTTTTTTTTTGTGAACGTTTGTACCCCGATATTAATTTTTAAACACATGCAGGCGCTCTGCGTTTCACAAGCCATTCTCAAACGAACGAGAATTTTTTAAGTTTCTTAGGTCATAGTTTGGTTTTGACTAGTCCCTACAACCATATACGCATTTACTCTTTTAGAAACATGGAAAGAGAACAAAAGTACTGCTTTTGGGAAATTATCGATTTTTTCTCCTTATTGGCATTTGTTTATTACTTGATTCCAATATACAATTTCACAGTAATGTTCACATAGTTTTACCGTTTCATTTACTGGAAGTATGTTGGTGTTACTGTAATTGTAATTTTAATAGTTCTTGCAAACGTTGTAGCGGATATTCTTAATTTGTTGTTTATAAGATGTTTTCAGGTCTGAAAACTAAATGAGTTCAATGAATTAACAAATTTCATTCTACTAGGCAATGTAAATATTCATCATCTTAGAGGCTTTAGAAATATAAAGTAGCTAAAGCTATGCTAAATGCTATTAAATTTGATAATGTTTAATACAAAATAGTAACTTTTTAAATTACAAATTTCAGATTATTTACCCTATAACTGAAATATAAATCACAATATCGCATGATTTTTTTAAAATAGCACATATTGTAAAAACCAATTTATTTATAATCTCCATAGCCTTACAACAATTTATAACGATTTTGATTTATCACAATTTTGCCTTGAATGCAGAACACATGATATCTATGTTTTGTTCATTACTTGGGCTCCACATAATTTTAAATTTTTTCTAACCAAAGGCAGTCCTTTAACAATTTAAATACATGAACTTTATACAGTATCTCTGTTAGAGAATGATGTAGTGAACAACAATTAGCGTAATTAATATAGTTTTACCCTACGGTCTGGAAATGCCTGTGAAAGGTTCTAGAGAAAGATATGGCACACTAACACTTGAGCCGTTTAAACACCAAGCTCTCGAATGCAGAGGTTATCATGAAGCCGCTGTTGGTAAGGACATTCTGAAAACATACAGGATTAAAAATGAAATTTTGTACAACGTGTTTGAATTACCCAGGAAATATAAATACAGTGAATGGAGAACTATTTATTTGTGAGTTAGTTAAAGAAGTGATAGTAGCTGAGGAGAACGTAGTGAGGTGCAAAGGAGATAAACTTACGGGCCGATGTAGTAACAACAAAAATGGAGAATACGATGTTCCGACTGGAAATACACTATGAATTTAACAGCTCTTCTTGAAATCGAGGAAGTGACATTGAGAAAATGTCAGGAGGGAGAAAATGACAGATTCTCGAAATCGGAAAGAGGTTTAGTAAATAATCCAAAATGAAAGCATGTACTCTGCTTCAATGAGAGGTGTTAGTTTGTGATCAACAAGTCTAAAACAGGAAATACCGACTATGGATGAAACAACTTATTACCTACTAATTACAATCTATTAATTAGTGTATTTGGAATGTAAGGTGATGACACTCGACTAGTATTTGGTGTTAACAAGTTATAAACAGTACACCTCACAACGTCGTAAAGCATAAAGAGAGCTCCGGCACCCGAAATTATTCTTACGACACTGTCAAACTTCAGGAGACTTAATATACGAGGGATATCCACAAAGTCAGTTCCGATATGTTATTAAAACAAACCAAAAGTAGGCCTACACTTTCTTAACATTTTTATTGATACTTGAACCAATTTTCTACATAGTTTTTCATTGTTGAAGCACTTTTATAGGGGATCACCTAATGGTGTGTACATTTGTCGTAGAAATTTCCCGCCTGTGATTTTAACCACGAATTAATAGCTTATTTGATATAGTCGTAGTTATGAAACCTTTGGCCACAAAGCAAGGATTTCTAATAGTTGCAAAGGTAATATTCACTTTGTGCGCGGTTTAAATTCTAAGGCGAATAATAAAATTGTTCCCAATGAAAAGTTGTCAGGATTTGTCGCGTTGGAATGGCAGTGCATGGGCGGAAATTTTTCAGAATCAGCACAGTACCCTAGGTAAGAATCCTACATCGCTTATTCTGAATCGCACGACACAATTTCGTAAGCGTCTTGCAACAGACATCCGAGTATATTCTCGAGCCTTGAGTAAAGAAGTACACAAGCGAAAACTTTTTCTTCTGTCCTAAAAGATTGTGCAGTGATTTTCCCAAATAAAAACATATACTTGAATTATTTCATTGCGGGCGATGAAGTGTTCCCCCCCCCTATGAACTTTTGTTTTTATTCAGAATTTGCGTGTAATAAAAAAAGGCTCGTCTCCAGTGACTATACAGCTCAGGCACTTTCCTTTCCTGTCAGAATCGTGTCAAAACAAGCAAATGTACTCTTCGACCGTTTCATTTTTTGTTATTCCGTAAGCAGTTTTGGAAACTAGAGTGCACACACTTTCCGGTAGTTTAGTTTTTTAGACACAATTTTATGAAAAATTCTACGTAAACGCCTGGAAAATTTTGGGAGAACGACGTAATAGTGAATCGTCTATTCTCTGTAATCTTCTCTGAAACGGCCCGCATCATGTCGTCATTCGCTAAAGACGGCCGCGTGCTTAGTCCATCGTCGCGTACAGTTTCGAGTTCTTTGTTAAAAGCGATATCCCTCTCCATACCACCGAATAAGTCATTGCTCCTTCTTCATGCACATCGCAATCTTGTCGATGAACTCCAGTTGCTTTAATGCCTTTCGAATTTAAGAACCGAATCGCACACCTCATATATTCCTACGTGGCGGACGTATCGATTTTCTTAGACATTATAAATACGTCCAACAAAGGTTACTCAGCACACAGTTCTTTACAAACAGCGTTGTTGCCTTCCCAACAAACTTGCCGCGCATGCAGAACAGTGTCGGTACCTATTCATCGGCAATCTTTACGAACGCGACTTACTTCCTAGATATCCCTACTACATAAAGAAAAAAGGAATCAAACCTGTGATTTCTCTTTTGGTTTTGATGTATGAGAAGTGATATAAAGTTTTCATTTATCCAATTTACAACTTTAAATTTATTTATCATCAGGTATTCATGTTTATTTTAGCGAGTGCTTATGTATTTTGTTTTTCCTAGCGAAAATTTTGTTTAATTGTGAAGTACCTTTTAATGAAATGCGGGGATTCTGCCTGGGACTCAATAATGTCATTAACTCACAAGCAGTTGTCCCGTAGACAATGTGTCTGTAGGTGTGACCGTGACTACCGTTTCAACTCATTCCAACTGCGCCACACAGGAATGTGTTTGCAATAATGTTAGTAGTTATCTGAGAAAACATTATACATAGTTAACATTCCTTATTGCCGCAATGAAAGCGTTTCTACAGATATTGTAACAGCATCTGTGGTGTGACACAGGTACGCAAACTATATTACACGGTTTTTATACATCTTACAGTTTATTACGTCCTATTCAACTTTTGTTATTTTATATTAAAGTTTTATTATCCATCGTATATTTACCTTCAAAATCGTTGGTACAAACTAAAGACCAACCGAAGTATAAGACAAATTGTTATTGATATTGTAACGAATAGATGTAGTCGTCTCTGTAAAAATGTATTTGTTGTGTGTTCGCCTCACACTGGTGTCGTTACTTCTATGTTTTGCGCTAGCGATTTCCGTAGCGATCCTTCAATTACCAGTACAACGCGAGTGAAAACCTCACCTGTAGTTCAATAGGGGTTTGTAAATCCCCGGGTGGCGCCAAATTGTTTATTTGAAACAATTAACTTAATAGATATTGTGGTAAACAGTGTTCTTAGCTATGACGGCCTGGAGCATTCAAATTTATACGCCCGCCTTCGTTCGACCTTCTTAATCGAGAAGTTAGTTCGTCGGATTTGCGACGGGAGCGCTGGCCGTCATTCCCGCTTGCGGCTCTGCTATACAATACACAATTTATACAATACATTTCCTTATGAAATAAAACAATGGTTACACTCTGTACTAGTTTTTTTAATTATTGATTGGTAATTATTCAGTTTAACAAGAAAATTATACTTGGTTATTCAACAATTTTGCACCGACAATTAATATGAGTCTAATATCTCTAGGGTTTTGGCGATGATCGATTTTGAACGAACTATTTATTCAAGTATGGCGACTGTGTTGTCTGTTTACAGTTATTTTCGTTCAAAGTCTGAGTTCTTGTGATTACAAGAAAAATATTAATAATGATTACAATAAAAAGTACACTACCTTACATTATTTGTACTTAAATAATATAATGTGTAGCTACAATTTGTTCCGGCAGTGTAGTAAAGTGTGTTTCAAAAGTTTGCAATTTAACAACAGGGTATTTTCTTAGTTAATAAATTTTCAGAGTTTTATGGTTTTACTTAATCATTGAAAGAAATTATATTCAGTTTATAGTGAGAGTTCAGATGACTGAGAGAAATATTTAAAGTGAGTTTATTTCTGGAATTTGGGTAATTTAATGATACTTATCAAATCAGTAGACTTGAGATAAACCGTTGTTCAGGTGAAATGGTATAGTCATCAATTTTGAATGGTCTGGGGCTCCGGGCATCTTTTTAATATTAGTGGTAGCAACGTCTTCATTTAAATTTTATTTAAATTGGTCCTTGGCATCAGTTAAATGTTATTGTTCCTCATCTGCTTCTTACTTGTTCATCTTTTAGAATTTTGATTACTTTTTATACATTTTAAGTTAAAATTTAGGTCATTCACGATCTGGCGTCTAATCTGGATGAGCGTCACTTATGAGTACTATGATTTAACGGAAAAATCGTAACCAACGGTCTGTTGTCATGGTTACGAATAAATTCTGATTGGTTGATCATGACTTTTAACCATTGTTATCAATTTTGAATTTTTATTCAAAATTACCGTATATCTTCTGATTGCTTTTATTCTTCCATCTTCCTTCCTATGTGTTAAATATTATCACTACTGTTTGTATTTCCTTTCAAAGATTATTTTGATATCCCATAAGGTTGGGTTCCCTGAAGTACTAATGTTTGTAAAATTATGTTAATATTTGTTAATTACATTTCTCTTTTAATTTAAGTCCTTATTCTAACATTTTTCTTTTAATATGATTCACAAATTATCCTTGGCTAGTTACTCGCCTTGGATTTGCTAATTTCCTTGTTGATTTTTTATAATTTGCAGTTATTTGTTTTTGACAGTTAGGCATTTCATAGGCCTAAGTAGCCATTGATTATATTTACTTATTTTATACAAATTATATCTCATTTTACTCTAATGTGTTTTGTTTGGTTATTATAATTGATTGGTTTATTTGTTGATGTGTTTTGGATCTTTTTTTTATTACTATTTGTATGTTTCTATTATTTTCTACATCATGGCTTGTTAATTATTTCCTAACTGATTTTCCAGTGTAATTAGATCTGTATTGATTCACCTTCTTATTTATATATTTTGCTCTTGTTAACAATATGGCTCTTACTTACTATTCTTTATCACATAAAACATAACATCTAGGCCTATGGTCTGTACAATTCCTTCAGCCATATCCTATTCATCAATTTAATTAAACAATTTTTTAACAGTTATTAGGTAATGTTTGCTTACAATTCATTTCATTCTTTATTATTTTTTGGGTGATAACCATCATCACACCAATTAAACTTACTTTATTTATTATCCCTTATAACCTGGGGTGTTTATTGATTTCATTTTTAGTTTCTTATTTCTTAAATAATCTCTACCTTCTGTCCATGGTAATACTATCTGTTTACCTTCCATGGGATTCTCCATTTTAAATACTATTGTATCCCTCTCTTACAATTAAACATAATTTTATTAACAACAAGATTCTTTTTTAAATAATAATGTCACCATCAATTTTCAGTGTTCATTACAGATTATTAAGTGTTTATATCTAATTCTATCATTAACAACATTCTTAATTACTAATATGGTTCACCAATAGTCATTTAGTGTTTATTAGGGATTAGTCATTTAAGTGTTTATATCTAATTATTTTGGGGTTTTACACTTTCACTTTTGCACTCCGTAAATGTTTATTTTAAGTGTTTATTAGTGGGTAATCCCTATAATTAGTTTCTCTTTGTCACTTAGTTAATTTTATTTTCTCACCATCTCACTATCTCTTTCTTTACAATTATTATTTACACTATTAATAAGTTATGTCTTTCTAGAGTTCTTTCTTACATCTAACTCTAATTCTTGGGTTAGTGTACTTTTATTTTTCACATTAATTTATTGAGTTTTATCAAATATCATTTACGTTTATCTTTTAATCGATAATAATACTTATTTTTTACATTGGTTAGGAGTCATGTAGTTCCAAACCCGGCCATCTCCATTTTTAATAATTTTCCAGGAGATGAAAAAAACGTTTCATTCTTCCATTTACTACAAACATCATATTATTTGTTTATTATGTTAAAGAGCTTAATGTTCTTTTATAGTTATAAAAATATAAAATTTCTAAGAATTATATTTTAGCTTATAAATGAAAAATAATTTTGGAGATTGCCAGTTTTGGAACAAAACTGCGAAATCAACTACGAATTCAATGGCATATAATTTTAATATGAAAAGTAGCAAACTAAAACTCATCATTTTTCTTAATCATTATAACCTAAAATTAACACAATACACTGCAGTCGTGGTACAAATGGTATAAAGTATAAAAGTCTTAAAAAAATGAATACAAAATGAATCATAAAATAAAAAAATAATACAATAATGACGAATAATAGTTTTAAATATTTTTAAATAGATTGAAAAAAATATTCCTCCACATTTTGGCATTGGCTATTTGCTTCATCAGCTGTTGTTTCTCTGCATTTGTTATTTTCCGAAACATTTTTATAATAACTCAGCTCCTCAAGTTTTTGCCACTCTTGTCTGTAATGTTTAATGAGAAGTTTTTTAACATCATTTAATTTTAGGGATTCTACACATTTTCCTTCAGGCAATAATGGTGGATTCATAACATTCTTTCCTGAAAAAGGTTACAAAAAATTTAGACTGAAGTTAGCAATAATGTTAACAATGTAGGCTATAGTGAGAGATTCAATTACCTTAATTACCTTTTTTAAACACTGATTGTGATTTTCCGAAGTTGCTTCTGTAGTGCACTTCTCCTCTAATTTTTGGAATACCATCTTGATTTTTTCTTATAAAGAAGCGTTTTGATGGATTGAATTTGAAATACCACTGTCCAGGTTTTTTCAAAATTATTTCTGCAATTGATTTCCAGTCACGTACTAAACCTTTCAAAGATATCACAGTTCCATGTTCTGCAAACACTTTTACATAGTCCATAGGGTCAGCGATAACCTCTTTTTTTCTTATATTTTTTTCTATTCTTGCGAACACCCTGTCAGGGGGTAAAAATGAGTGCCCCACCATTGGAAAAAGCAATTCAACCATTGTTATGTGCGCTGGAGCATCTTTTGATAACCAATAAAATAACATAGCTATCATTATAGAATTTTTGTTTTGACCACCACAACTGTCAGAGACTAATCTGACAGTTGAGATGGTTTCTGCAAAATTGTGCTGGCAAATGCACAATACTGCTGATGCTATTTCGTTAGAGCTTTTAGAATATTCTGTCTCTTTCCATTCGTAAATAAATGTATTTTCTTTAGTCTGATGACATTTTGAATCCCCTATAACAACTGTTAAATTGTACTGGTATAATTGCCGTGAATAATACGCAGTTTGGTCCGGTACCTTAGGAAGAACCATATTTTTCTGGCAGTCAAAGCTAAATATTATTAAATTTTCTTTTTTTTTCTCTTAATAAATTACAAAAAGCTTTTGCTTTAAGCAAGTGCACTCTCTTTTCAACTAACAACTGGTTTTTCTTTTCTGGATTATCTTCAATTTTTCTTCGTTCATCTAAAGAAATACATGTAGAACATGCATCAGTTCTTCGTGTACCAAATCCGATATTGAAAAGAGTATTGAAAATATTTCTGAAGTACCAACGTCTAACATGCAAGATTTCATCAGTTACTTGAGACTCATAAAGTCGCCACAATTTTCGAATACTAAGATGTGAGCTCAAATAAACTCTAACGGCTGTTTTGCTGCGACAATAATGATTTTCTACCGCAGGAATACTAGTAATACATTTTTTAACTGCACTCAGTTTTTGTTTGTATAATTTTGATCTTGTACCGCCTAGGTTTTCTTTTGGCAAGCAACCAGAAGAATTATATCTATTTATTACACCTTGAACTCGGCGTTTTGAAATCTGAAGAATTCCTAAAAATGCCGCTCTGCAAACTGGCAACTTTTCTTTGGATTCATAACGTTTTACAAAATATTTTATTGTAATGTTTTTTTTCCCTTTCACCAGTTGTCTGCCTACTTCTCACAGGTTTAATATTGTCAGTATACTTAAGTAAGAAATTATCTTGTTTTATTTTATCTTTTGATTCATAAAAAGAAGCATGAAACACAGTAACATCTTTTTTTGTAAGTAATTCACAGCCAAAAGCCTTACCTTTGTGTTTACAAGTAGGTACCTTAGGTGGACCCAGAGCAGAATATCTTTCAAGTTTGGCCATGTTTTTCTTCCATCTGCTTTTATCACCGACTTTTTTCTTGAATTATTACAAACTGAAATTGGATAATACTCCATATTTTCACGTTAATGTAACAACAGAACTACACTACTAAGATAGCCTAGATACGTAACGATAGACACTACTACGGAAAATTTCACGATTAGTTTCAGATAATCATAAATGTCAGCACAATTAATATCACAATTAAATACCAATACAACTACCGCATAACTATGAACAACTTTTAATGACAATGTTACTGAACATTAATACATTATCACGCATAAACAACAACAAACTTTATAACATCACTATAAAATACGGTATGTGGTACAGCTGTTGTAATATGCCTACACACTGGCGCTCCTAGCGGGTCACTTGCTAACTAGCGGAGATGGGCAAGTTTGGAACAGACGTGACTTTTGAACAAGCTATTTGTCAATGAAAAAGGCCGGAACTGGAACAAATACGACTACCACTAGTTGCACATTCACAAAAACTTTAAGAATAACATGAAAAAGCAATTCTGAAAATTTTTGGATATGGCCGGTTTTGGAACTATATGACACATTTTTTATTGGTTTCGTTTCCAATATTACATTTCAGTGTACCATTTCTCCTTTTCATATTCTATATTATTTGTCTGTGTTTTCTTATTCGGTTTCAATTTATTTCCTTTATACTTGGTTTGTTTCATGTTCCTTTTCCTCCTTCTTCACCTTCATCTTATTTTGTTTCATTTTATTTTGGTTTTCCCCTTCTCACTTGGTTTTATTTCTTTTGGTTCTATAGAGTCATTCACTTCCTTCTTATTTGGTTTCTTTTTTCCGCTTCTCCTTTCGTTTCTTTTTATTTGGTCAATCACTTTCTTATTTGATTTCGGTTTTTCCCCTTCTCCTTTTGTTTCTTTTTATTTGGTCAATCATTTTCTTATTTGGTTTCGTTTTTTCCCCTCTCCTTTTGTTTCCTTTCATTTGGTCAATCAGTTGGATTAGGTCATGTCGTCGTTTGTCGCGTCATTGTCATTTTGTTTTCATTATTTTAAACATTTTATTATACGAATTATTTTTTATATTGTTGATTCATCTTTTTTTTATCCCTGGTATTGGGGTGGCTTATTTGTGTTGTAACAATATTAATCAATGAATTAATCAGCATTCTTAGTATCATCTTTAATTTTTATAATAATCGGTTTTACATTTCTGAACCACCTTAACACGTCTATAGGTCTACGTCTGCAGCCCTATAAAAACCACACGTATATACTAACATTGTATGTTAAGAAGAGACGATATGGCAACATAAAGTGTGGAGAATGCTTGTAAGCGTAAGTAGCGGGCGCACATATTCTCGTTGATAATTCTGATAGCTTTCTATCCGTGTTACCGAATAAATACTTGCTTAAACATATACAGTATACATTATCGCCACAAAGAGACTTCTCACATCACAAGTGGTGTGATCTAATCAGCTGTACTATTAAGACAATTAAATGTTTTTAAATCCCTGAATCTTCTCATTTTCCTACTTTGTTTTTCTACGTACAAAATTGAGGCTAGAAATATAAAAAGAAATTGCTTTATAAATACGGCCTTTTCGATTTTCTTGGTAACTATCAGTTGCTAATCTAACTACGAACAGGTGTATAATAATTTGTTTTAAGTTTAATGCGAATGAAAATTTCTACAAATAAAATAAGATATTATACTATAATAATGTAAACTTGTGTAATTAACATTTAACAATTTGCTTTTTATTTTCATCCACTCAATTCTTACACATGTTGAGCACCCTAAGCACAAAAATATACACAACTCGCACAAGCGCATATTAATATACACAGGTTTATGTAAGACTAAGATTATCATATTCACGATTAAAAAAGGAATTTTAAATTTAAAACCTATCGTCACGTAATAATATTAACTTTTAATTCGTTCACATTTAGTCAAGAGAATTATAACAGAGATAGAAAAAACTGTAAATTAAAACGCACTACCACTACAAATAATTGAGTTATACATTCCTTTAAAACGGGGTATTATTTTTTGCTTATTCGTTACTATGGCTGGAGAAACGAAAACACTCTTATAAAGAGAGTAGGCCTACGCTTGATATATAATCCTCAGTGAAACAGCTGACAACAGTCAACTGCCATTCCTGTTTATTTTAATTCGCTTTGGCGTCACTGAAGCAGTCAGAATTTATTGTGTTTTTACTGCGTTTCCCAAGTGAATTTATTTACACTCAATTTGAATATTGAACGCTTTAGGAAATTTTATTAAAATTTAATGCAAACGTTAAAGGCAACACTACTGAAACATTTATGACGTATAACACACATACACAAGCTCGCAAAGTTCAAATAGCAATTTAAGTTAATACATGCCTATTTTTTATTATCGTTACCGTGCGTATAGACGTGTTTAGTAAACATTTCTTTGTCTTGACCACACTGACAATAACCTAAGTACGTTTTGTTCAGTGAAGCGTTATAATAAAAACTATGCAAGCACAGACAATATTTTTTTTCAGAAAACGTTCTGACCTCGCAAACACAACATGTTTGTAAGAAAAAAACATTATGTCAGCTGAACTTCAATTTTTTGCGGTTGTGAAGCGTAGAAAGTAACTTGCAAAACAGTCTTCCATATTCAAAATAGACTAATAGGTTAAGAGAGTGAATTGCACATCAATATTCAAATATAATTTTGATCTAACTCCTAATGTTCTATCTTTATTGGCTTCCAAATTCATGGCGCGAATCATACAAATTTATTTCAGAGGTTGCACTGCGTACTGCTACACGTTCGCTTCTTGTGCTTCTCATGGCGTGTTAGTGATGACGTGTTTCATTGTACTGTTACGGAAATTGCTAGAAATACTTTTGTTGTAATTCAAGACTTACAACAGTAAATCTCGTCCGGATCATTTAGGATATCGTAGATTGAAATAGTTTATTTAATAAATACAAGGAATGATTACTTAAAGGGAAGGATATAGCGTGTATTGCTTTCCAAATAAAATAAAACAAATAATAAAAAAGTAATAAAATAAAAAACATAAAAATAAAATAAAAGTAGTAATGAAAAGTAATTATCTTATTATTTTGTTGTTAGTATTGTTTTTATTACATTTTTTAAATCTGCAATCTAAGGACCACACGCCAATTTCAATTCTTTATTCTTTGTTCTTTTCTTTTTCTCCAATATTCTTTCATCTTTTCAATGTGTCTCTTCTTTCTGTCTTAAGTCCACTTTGAACCTGCGTTTTTCTCTCCTCTACTCTGGACTCCTTCCATTTTTAACACTTTTGCCCGAAAAACTTCTCTTTCAATTGCTTTTTCTGCGTGTATATTATTTTTTTTTTCTAAATCTTTTTGGACTTCTTTAATCCAACTTTATATTGACTTCTTCCCCAACAGATATTTGAAGATCTGCTTTGTTAACCTATTGTCGTCCATTCTATATGAATTTCCAAAAAATGATAGTCTTCTTTTTTTAACTGTTTCTGTCACATTTTGTATACTTTGATATATTTCATTATTACTTCTTAATTTCCAACCTTCTGAAGTTTTTCGTGGGTCTAATAACGAAATGACATACATTCTAGTTACTGTTGTGTACGTAATGAATTTAGTTTTCTGTTTTAGATATTTCATTGTGACATGTATTACGTGGTGCAGCAGTTATGTTTACTTCATTTAAAATTTAACTAAATGTAATTAAACTTTATAATAGCAGTCAGGGTTTGCAACTCTATTAATCATTGACAACAGTGTTACACACACACGCACACTCTTCACATTAATGACTTTGATTACGTTTTCCGTAATTACATGCAAAGTGGTTTGTTGCTTTTATTACAAAAATTAGATTGAATAACGTTGGTTTAAACTGGCGCTGACTTTAGATATTGATTAAAATAAATGAATATAAAGTTTGTTTTTGAACGAGGAACTTTCCTTCTGTGACATCAAACCGTTGATAATTAAGAGTTTGCGGGAGTATATAAAGTGATACAAACTTTTTAACTTACTATAAGTTATATCATTTATTTAATATAAATAAACGTTTGTAATTAAATTGTTGGTTAAAATCATATTAAGTATTAAGTGTTGTAGCTCTAAATGCTAGTGTAGGATTACTTATCATTTCGTCAGTATCAACAGATTGTTACACAAAAGACTTAAATCGGTCGACATTATATAAATTGAAGATTACTATAAGAATGTATAAATTTATCAGGTAGTAAGATGTAAATAAACATCGTTATTCAGTAATTTGGTAAGAAATAGACACGTAAATAGTTGTGATCAATGTGAACAGAATCCTTGCTGTTGAATGTCTCTACACAATAAAAACAACAGCATTCTTGAACCACTCAACACCGTCTAAAATGTCTAAAAACGTAAAAAATATGAATTTTAATGTTTAATCAGCAAGCTAGCTTGTAATTTATAACCCTCATAATATAAAAAATAACTAGAGTTGTTTTTTATTATTTGATCTTATTTATCACAACAATCGAAACAACTCGAAAGATTCAAGAAAGCATAATCTATTGGCTTTTCCGTTATTTATTTGTTAAATTTTTAAATTCTTTATTGCAATTTATTTTAATTGTTTATATACACACTCAAGATACCCGTACAAATATTTAATATGCATAATGAATAATTTATACTTAGCTTACTGACACAGACATAGACATACTGGGATGGTATGAATAAAGAATTATAAGACGATAGTTCGGTTAGATGGTTAATCGTTTGGCCACATGATAGGTTATTACAGTGAAAAGTCTCTTCTGTAGTTACTAACATTGCACTTGACACATGTAGTATATATAATACATATAATACTTTGTAGAAATAATTTGGTAAACATGTAATCTATTCTCTGAAATAACCATTTTGGATTTTATATTAGCAAATAATTTTTATATCACAAGATGTTTCATATACATAAATTGGTTCGTAATTAGTCTTGTAACTGTTTTTGCCTGTAATGTTATACTTTCTTAAAGGCTGGGGCAAAACAAAAACACTTTCTTTACACTGTATTGAATTTTTAAGTTAACTTCAAACAAGATATTCCATAATATTAGTATTCATTAGACGAAAACGTTAGACCGTAAGAGAGAGACAGTGACGAGTTGCTCCTATCGACTCCAAAACATGACAAAGTCATCACCCGTAGTCAGGTGTTCACGCCATGCCATTCAGTAACTTGGAAAGGAACAGATACGTTCATAGTTATAAACAGAGTCGCCTTTGCGGTTGAATATCCCTACAACCCCTTCTACACAATAAAAAAAAGCATTCATCCTCGAACCACTCAACACTGTCTAATAGTTTAAAAAAGTTGACCCACAAATTTTAATATGTAGTTATCATGTTAGCTTGTAATTTATAATCTTTAAATTGTAAACAAATATTTAGACTTGCCAATTTTATTTGATGATACTTATCACAACAATCAAAAGAGCTTGGTAGATCAACAAAGAAAACATAATCTATTGGCTTTTTCTTTATTTACTTGCTTATTTATTTCTAATCCAGTATTTACTAAACTTGCCTTTATAGATAGGAATTGCTTATATGCACACTCTCTATAACCACACAAACATTTAATACACACAATTCATAACTTATACCTAGCTTAATAACACAGACAGAGACACACCGGGACGGTATGAAATCATAAGACGACTGTTGACGATAGTTAGGCTAACAGTCAACATCGTTAATTAATCGATAGTTATTAATTGATTGCTTAGGCACATGGTCGTTTATTCTAATGGAAAGTCTTTTCTGTAGTCACTAACATTGCATTTGACACATTTAGTATTTATAGATTACAAGCATTTTCGTAAAATATGTAATCTACGCTCTGGAAGAAACTCGTTGCATTGTACAGAACAAGTAATTTTGCTAGCCCAAGGTGTTTCGTATCCATTATGTGGCTCTTATTTTTGTCTTGATTTCTCTTAGCCTGTAATGTTATACGTTTATAAAAGCTGGAGCAAGAAATTTACCTTATTTACACAGTATTGAATTTTTACGGCAGTATAGACTCACCAGATATTCCAAAATATTTGTAGGCCATTTTCTAGAAGGAAACATTAAGTCGAAAAAGAGACAGTGAGGAGTTGCTCTTATCGACAGCAAAACATAACAAAGTCATCAAAACAGTAGGGTTAATTTCAGTATACAGCAAAACCGTTATGTTCTCCTTATTTACACATCGAGCCTTTCCATAAATTACTGTCCATTAGTACACCTTGGCGTTTCACGTTTTTGACTACAGGACATTAATCTCCATCACTTGGTATTCACACAGACATCTGTTAACATAAGGAAATTTCATTAGCCCTTCACCATACAAAGACTCATCATTTCGATGTCGGGTAGTTTTCATTGGAAATGTCATTTAACATATACTTAGGAAGAACTTTTTGAATTAGAAGAGACGGCGAGGGGAAACGATCAGTGTCCATTTTACCAAATTTTGAGGTGACAAAAAACAAAATATTTCTTTTGTTAAATGACACATAAACTTTTACAAACATATACGTATACAGATTTTTTGGTTTTTAAACTAAGTCACAACAAGTTTAGCGTAACAAATAGAAAATTGAATTGATGCTATAGTTACAAAGAAATAATATTTTGATTAAATGCTTAAAATATGTTCACTTTCCTTCTATTTTGTAAAGCCATCTTTCATATCTGAAGTAGTAAACAGCTTTAGCACAGATGGTGACTTGAATTCTCCCCACCTATTAACAAGTGGACTCTGATCCTTGTTCCCACTGGCCACTTTTTTAAAATAAATTTATTGTATCAGACTGAAAGCGTTTTCCGCCTAATCATCCACAAGGTAGATAGATCTCTATCCAAGCTATCTATTAGCGGCAAAAGAAAGTGAAATAGGTGGACATTGATCGTTTTCGTCCTGGCTCTCCATCAGGTTGTAGGTAAATATATTTAACGTATTATTTACTGTTAAATATCGATACGGCAAAAGCATGGATTTTAATTTTAAGAGTAGTTTATAGACATACCTATAAAAGAAAGTTTTTCACAGTTCTATGAAATGGTTATACTCATATTACAATAGTTCATCTATTTACATAATCATTCAAAACGCACTAAACACATCAAATAATAAAATGGAAAGGTAAGTAACTTACAATATTCCGGAATACAAATGAAGGGTTAAACACTTTCACTTATACGTATTTTTTGTTTGTAACAGTATTACATCAATTACTTTTGCGAAATTCAACCGAGTTCCCACACAAAGGGTTTTTTACCCTACCGAGGAGAGCTTTGGAGAGTGTAATGTTGTCTAGAACATCCCACAATACACAAAGTTAAACAGTATAATATTAACTACATTTGCAAGACCGCAATGGATGGCTCAACGATATGGTGTCTAGTTGCCTACCCAGACCTACGTGACTTCTTCACGTAGGCTATGCATGTTACTTGTATCTTACCAGCGTAACAATACATTATATTCTATCGTTATTTACTCTCCATTCAAATTGTTTGCAAAATAGTTCATGTCATATTTGAATTATACTTGCCGTCAAATAAGTAGTAATATATCTGTGCTCGTTTTTAGACGACTGATAACTTTAGGAACTGCACCAATACATTATCGTTTTAGCTTTATAAACTTTTTTGTGTCAATTAAAAATAATATTTATCAACGTTTTGCTTGTGTCTAATCAGTATAAGTAATACATCGTATACAAAGTAACTATTTAATATCTTTTGATCAGTGTAATTGGAGTGGTGGTGGTAGGAAGGAAGGAATTACTTTTTAGTATCGTTTAGGAGTGCCTCCTTCTAAGCATTTAAATTAAGATTATTATATTCATCGTATGTTGTTCCGTAATTTTCATGTTATAAAAAGCCAGTGCCTTATCATAATGTATTATTATTGTAATGACGTTAACGAGGTATTAGTAAGATTATTCTGAAAGAAGTATAATAGACAGTAACACGTGTAATGTAAAACTTAAGAAGTAAATCACGATATTTTTGAACTTTTATGACTCGCAGACATAATATTTTTAACTTGTAGACTTTTATATTACATGATTATGTTTTATGAGACTATGTTTAACACTTAAAACTTTACAAAGTGACAATGGTAATTACTGAGTTTGAG
This sequence comes from Magicicada septendecula, assembly GCA_034769895.1. Classification (NCBI taxonomy): domain Eukaryota; kingdom Metazoa; phylum Arthropoda; class Insecta; order Hemiptera; family Cicadidae; genus Magicicada; species Magicicada septendecula. Next base: position 138,855,973 of record CM068369.1, on the reverse strand, counting down.
TATCGTTGCAGTTAAATTATCAGTTTCTTTCCTTTGCAGTATTTATGTAACAGATCAATCTGTCCGGTTCATAAAAGTCCTGTTCATAATAGATTTTGTAATAATTGCTCGATATCAACAGAGTCCTATTGCATATATGTGTTCTGTAAAGCTTATAAGTAAACGAAATCGTTGGTATGTCCTCCTTTCGTAAAGCCCCACGTTGTATTCGTCAATTTATAAGTAAACGAAATCGTTGGGGTTCTTTTTAATGTTAAAGCCCCGCGTTGGAGTCGTCAATTTATAAGTAAACGCTCTTTGGGGTTATGTTTATAAGGTTTGGTATGTCCTCCTTTCGTAAAGCCCCACGTTGTATGCCAATTTATAAGTAAACCAATATTAGGGGTTGTGTTTAAAATTATTATGTTTATTTGCTTATAGTAATTATATTAAAATAATGTTTAAATTCCGTTTAAATTTCGTTTAAACGCCACACTAGTTGGTCTAACCTATTTGTAATAAAATGAAAACGTGTGTGTTTACAATTAACTTGAAATAAAATAAAAGTGTTGTTGTTGTTTAAACTTATATTCGTGGTTAAAATATTAAAAGTCTCGTTACAGCAAAGTTCAACTATGTGTGAAGTATTCTTTTGAGACAACTCAATGTTTAGAATAGTTGTTTCTAATTGAAGGTTACTAATGTAGTAAAGTAATTTAAAATGAAATATTCAAAGTTACTCACAGTGTGTTTACAATGGTTTAATTATACTTGTTTAAAAAAAAAATCCCCTTGTATAAAATAAATAAAATAGTGATGTGGATTATAATTAAAATGCTAGATTAACTTAAATTAAAACATGAAGTATAGCAGTTGGTTGCTTGATAATAGTTCTCGTCTGGTTGAAACTGGTAGTAAAAACTTCTTCTCCAGATTGCAGGTAGTCTGAGTATGTCACGTCTCGTAAAGTCTGGACAATATCATAAACAAATATCTGCTTTTACGTACCTGATTGTGTTTACTAGAAGTTCACTAAACTGTCAACTCAGCTTACAATCACCAACTCCCTTTGGTTGCAAGGTTAGATTACCTTTTTATTTAATTAGTGGGCGCCACACGGATTTATTCAGGGAAAATCCCGTGTAAAACTCACACATAAAAAATTACTGGATGATTAGAAAATTTAAAATAGTTGAGTACCACCTTTTGGCAATGATATTCCAATATGTTAAACACAACAGAAGGTTGTTTAAGCTTATTAAAAGAAAATATTCAATTATCCTAGAGAAATAAATCAAAATCAGGTGATGCTGTTAATAATGGGTTTATTTACACCCTTATAGAGAATTCAAAAAAAAAACAAATATAATGCAAACATACAAAGTTGTACAATTAACAGTCAGTTATTATATGCCTTATACGGCTTGCTCAGAACATGAATTATAAATCTGGTTAAGTCCAGATGCTATTTATTTTTAATATTAAAATTATTATAATCTCAGTAGTACCAAGTGGTACAATTAAAAGTCAGTTATTATATGCCTTATACGGCTTGCTCAGAACATGAATTATAAATCTGGTTAAGTCCAGATGCTATTTATTTTTAATATTAAAGTTATGATAATCTCAGTAGTACAAAGTTGTACAATTAAAAGTCAGTTATTATATGCCTTATACGGCTTGCTCAGAACATGAATTATAACTCTGGTTAAGTCCAGATGCTATTTATTTTTAATATTAAAGTTATGATAATCTCAGTAGTACAAAGTTGTACAATTAAAAGTCAGTTATTATATGCCTTATACGGCTTGCTCAGAACATGAATTATAAATCTGGTTAAGTCCAGATGCTATTTATTTTTAATATTAAAGTTATGATAATCTCAGTAGTACAAAGTTGTACAATTAAAAGTCAGTTATTATATGCCGTATACGGCTTGCTCAGAACATGAATTATAAATCTGGTTAAGTCCAGATGCTATTTATTTTTAATATTAAAGTTATGATAATCTCAGTAGTGAATTCTTTGAGACACGAAAGAAAACAATTATGCCTACACAATATCCAATAATCCTTTTGACATAAAATTGATCAACAAAGTTTTAGGTTACTTTCGCAAAGTAATTTAAAAAAAAACGATCTGTTGAAAGATCGCGCGTTTCATCAACGCTTGCTTTTTTAGTGGCAATATTTATCAAGTGAGAACCCTTACAACTAACATATAGCTTAATTACTAATAACAAATTTGTATAATAAATCGAGACGTGGTGTAATCTTAAAAAATGTTTTTGTGTTTTGCGTCAGTACAGGTTATTGTTGAAAAAAGTACAGGTTATGGCGCTCAGATCAAGATTAGTAATGATTACACTGTTACCTTCTGAGTTTTAATTATTTAATTAAAACTTATTAATCACTTCAGTAATCGGATTATAATGATTACTGGGTTTCGGCACTAAACTCGCACAAGAACAGAATAATGCGATCCTCTTCTGATTAAAATGGATCGTGAATAATAACCATAAATTATTTTCTGTTCGTTATTCCCGCACAAAATTAAAATGAAACTGCACTTAATCACTGTTGTTTGTTGTGGATGAACTCGAAGTAGTCGTTTCTTGTTGTTGAACTATTGGTTCCAATGTACTATGTAAATCACGTTAAGTGTTATTAAAAAAATGTAGAGATGACGGGCACACGTCTGTGCTACACGCTAGTCAGTAAAGGTCTGTCTCAAAATTCGCTGTTTCGTCTTTATATACCCCCTTCTTTGATCGGCCTTAGGTAAAAATGTTAATTACTAACTAATTTTCTGATTGGCTTTGGTAGGTGTGTCGGTGTGACGTGTCACTTTTTGGCAGTTGATAACGGCTTTTTCTAACCGTCGAATGTTGCGGTGACAGCTCGTTGCCGTTTTTGTTATTATTCTTAAACAGTTTCCCGATGTACATTTTTAGAATGATGCTAACACCTCTCCCGCACTAAATACAGTTGCGATTGGGTTAATATTACTATCAAATTAAAGATTGTTTTTTTTCCTTTAATTTGATATCACTCGTTCTCGAATTACTTTCACTTTGACCGACATTGTTATAAAACCAACGTTCGGGTACATTACTTCTACTGTCGTCTGCTATTTATGAGTCGCCGATTTTACACTTTTGGTTAATATTGCTTGTATTCACATAAAATTTTATTAATCAAATGTTTATGTGCGAACACCATTAATGCTGTACTGACATTTTTTGCTGAACATTACTTGTACACCTAAACTCTATACATGGTAATAAATGATCCTACTGACTATGACATTTCGTTTTATGCTAATTCGTTTTAAACTACTACTTAACAATGAAAATTATGATTAAACCTATTGTTTTAATAGCATTTTTTGTTATGTCAAGGCATAACCATAGTTCTGTGTATTTTAGTTTACACTTGTGCTAATCCTCAATAGCCATTTTACTGACTAATGTTTGGTCTAAGCTTGGTAAGACATATCGCCTACATTGAAATTTGGCCTTAATAATGCCTATTGGTTCTCAATTCGGTATATCGTGGAGACATCTTATTTGTATAAGATTCTCTCTTATAAATAGTTCTCTTTTCTAACAAGTATATTTGATGCTGAAATACATCTTAGTTCTCACTATGTAGCCATTGTTAACATTAGTTTTGGCATTCATAATCTACTGGTCATTGTCACATCTATTATCAGCAAAATGCTAATTCTGCTTTCACAGTATTTAACTGCTCATTAGTTCATTTTTTGTTTACATATGACATTCGGTTTACATCAACTATTTACTGAATTGACAGCTGAATGTAAATTTATTCTGTCCATCAGTTCGTTTTAGTCTCAGTCTAGTTGTAGTGTCAAACAGCCCTTGGGTTACTGTTTCATGTGGCACTTCTGCTTCATTCTTCTTTCTTGGTTATTTCTACTATTATATACCTATTTACATGGTTGTTTTGTTTTTATAAAATCTGATAACATCCACTTAGGTTAGGTGACATCTTGTGATGTTACAAGCTTTGTACTTTCATGAATGTTTGGCTCCTTAAATATTTTGTAACACCATACAATTTATAATTATACGTATAATGAAAAAAAGAAATTGTAATTTATTGAGACAATTAATGTTTAAAATAACTAAAGTAAATTGCCAACGTTACATTAGGCGACAGGTTGTGGTTGAGCAATGAATGAAATCATCTTAGTTAGCTAAGTCGAGTTTGTTACCTTAAGATAGAATGGGTTGCGTGAGCTATTGCTCTTGAAGCTATTTCTTCACCACTAGACTACAAGAAAATGGTATTTTAATGTTACATAACGATTATATTCGTCGTTTATGTAACATTCATATGCAATATTCATCGTATTGTTATTCACTTTTTTAATTTACAAAATAAATGGTTTTTTATTAACAAATTATACATATATGTATATAAAATTAAAAATAATATAATATTATAAATAATTAATAATAATCAAATTCAAGTCCATGCTTCAATCTATATTAAATGTGAATTAAGTAGAGTTTATTTGTTAACAGACGCATTAAAATAAGAAAGATTTTTATATTGTAATAGTGTACTGCGACTGTAGGCTCATTGTAACTTCATTACATGACGATGTATATTATTCCTATAATATTTTCCGTCATTACACTATTACATTAAATAATTAGCATGTTATTCAGTTTTGGTATTTTCAGTAATTAAACTGAGTATATTCCTAACATGTACGACACATTGTGTTTAGAAGTAACGACAGCACAAGCTTTGCATGTATGTATTAGGCTTTTCCCTTTGAAAATCGTCAGTGACCGCAGGTGTACAGCTAATTAACTCCGACAACATAAAGTCGGTCTTTCGAAAGATGAAATCCAAGTTGGTATGGATGTAATTATAAGTGATGCAAATTATTATTATGCAATGCTACTGATCTACTTACAATAAAGTATATAAAAGGAAGGTATATGGATAACCTAGTGCTTTTTTTCCTTGTTATATATTTACAGCATACACATCAAAGTCGTTATCACAACATACACTGAAAAATTATTCCGCCCAACGTAAAACTTTGTTACAGTTTGCGTATATCTGTTTATCACTTGAAAAATAAGCCTGTTACTTGACATAATGTTAAGGAAAACAAAAATTGTTTTTCTTTTTTCCAGTACTTAGCTTATATTAACAAATTAACCACTCGAATAGAACTTTAATAAACTGCATTAAATAATTACATAAAAGTGCAGAGAACCACTGTTATACTTATGAATAATTTATAACATTACTTACCTTGAAACTTTTTCAAAAATTAAGTGTGTGTGTGTTGCTATGTATAGGTTCGCATAGAATAAGTGGTCGAGATATATGTTATTGTAATGAAGTGGATTTATTAATGATGTTAGTATTTTTGGCACTCTACTGAGCTTTTAATACATTTTATGAAAAAGATTTAATCTGTCTCCGCGGACCTTTGTAACAAAACTAATATTTACTTTCTGTACAATGAAATAAATTAATATTTTTGAAAGTTTTCTTTCCTTTATTTACTATAAAGTCTTTACTAGTGTAACAAAGAATTTCTTATAAATAATTTTTTTATCCTGAGTGATCCTGGATCTTGATGAGTACGTCAGTTGACATACTCTGTCCGGCTTAAGAGTCGCATTCAGGAAAGTAGATAATTCTCACGGGCGCAGTTACATACACTTTCACCGCAAACCTATGCCGTTACTCGTTCCGGTGCATAAACCTTACACCACTCCAGTAACCTTGAAGTATCTATATCTCAAAATCAAAATATCTTGAACATTCCCGGGTTAGCAGAATTATAATAATTCTCGCAGTAACTCTAGGAATTATCAAACTTGTGTTTGTTGCACTTGTCAGACCAAACGTCTCATACTTGAGTAGTGTTTACACGTCATCGATTCAGAAGAAAAGCTCATCTGTCTGTTGAAAGTTAGTTTCATTCATTGACTTTCTCGTAATCTGATTCGGTTCTTTGGTAAACCCACTTCATGGTTTTTTTACAAATATTCCTGTCCAAAAGCAAATTTTTCGACCCATGAAATATTGTGATTGAATATTTTTACGGCCGATTTTATGGGCCATGAAAACTTTTTACTTAAAAACCATAAAGCAATAACTTATAAGTAAACAAATAACGAATTATTTAATCTTCTACTGAAGGCCCTTGAATATTTTATTTACAATAGGATTGCTTCGGTTAAGTAAAATAGAGTTAAAATAATTTTTATCATTAATTGAAAAGTGTATTTTATTTCAGTTCATTATTTATAATTTAATGCAACACACATGATTTTGCATGCTCACCAAGAACATTTATATATAGGATTTTGTACGCTTTTCAAAAACATTTCTGTGTAGAATTTTGTATGGTACAAAATATCACCTATAGGTATCGAATTATTCATTTGCATATACGTCTATTTAAATACATGTAGTAAACTTAATACGACTCTATTAGAGATTTAGAGTTCTCATAAGAGTATATACGATATAAGAGATCTTACAAGCATCCGCGTCCGCTCATAGATTCATGTAACGTTTGAAAGTACGGAATTAGTTCCGTTGACACTGTGATGAATGTTTACGGTCCTGTGACAGGTTAAAGTTAGACCTTTAGTGGCTGGCGTAATACCGGCAATTATCTGCGCGCACTTCGTGTTTAATAAGGTGGAATAAGTAAGGCTTTCACATTTCACTAGAATCACTCGCTTTGACGTTCTTTAATAGCTTTCTGAAAGTTCGTCATTGATCGTCCACCACTTTCCACTAGTCTTCGAGGACTTTCAAGTATAAAAGAACTTCCAAAATAATACATAGTCTGCATTTATTTTTTCTAAAAGGCCTAATTTGACATTGTAGCCATGGCGATGCGAGATATTATAATTGTTTAAAATTTTACAATGCCATCTGTCCAAGGGTTTGAGAATGACGATCAGATTTTGTTTGGATATATAGGTATAATTACCATTTGCTTATGCTTTAATATCATACTATATTACATCAAAGCTGCTGAATGTATACACCTCATCGGACTTTTGCTGCATAAATAGAGTATAGCCTGAAAACTTTCAAAATTCCACCACCGATTTTAATGTGCATAGAGTATTAAGAACTCCTCTATAGTTCCTGCAGTCATTACGATCACCTTTTAACATTGAAAGTGTTTATAAGGCCGTGTCGCACATTTGCGGCCGATCGCTGGTGCGTGATCGAAAATGGGAACCGGTGAGGTTAAAAATAGAATCTACTTCTTTCTTGTCAATAACGTAGTACACATATAAAACTTCGCTTATGAAAGCGACTACATTTAACTTATAATCTGTAAATTGGTAAATGAAGAATGAATTCATTGATTGATGAATGAAGAATGAATTAATTGATTGGTGAATGAACATAAATATATATATATATATATATATATATATATATATATATATATATATGTATATATTAGATTTTGAAGCATTCCCAATGCCCTTCTCTGTGCATTGCGTTTGTGCAATGCCTGTAAATTTTTTGAATATGGAAATTACCGTTGCAATCCGCCAATCGTCAGTAACATGACCAGTGGTTCAACATAGATTAATGAACTGCAGCAAACGATCATTCAGCAAGGCTGGTGAACACTTTATAAGCTCCACGTTCAGCCCATCAGTACATGGTGCTTTTATATTCTTACAGCGGTGTAGAGCAGCTAACAATTCATCCATTGTTATTGGGTCTACACAATCACTGATATCAGCAAAGGTTTTTTCCTTCCAGTTGATCCTGGGTACATAGTTGCTTATAGTATTCAAGCCTGAGATATTACTGACCTTCAGGTTATCCATTTCCGTTTGATTTAAATGCCTTAATATTTTGTAAGGCTTGTCCTGCCTGCCATGTACATCGTGGTCTATATCACTTATATATTTATCCCATGAACTTCGCTTGAATTTCCTGACTTCTCTTCTGCCAATGGCACAGCAACGCTTATATTCACACCTTGTATAAGCAATGTTTAAGGGTATGCCTGCTTTTTAGCATCTATTATTTGTCTAATATCGTCATACCATACCTGTAGGCCTCGGTTCCTATGCCTTTTACGTCTCGTCACCAATGCTTCAAGTGCTGCTTGTGATATCACATCTCTGATGTTACCTCATTCTTGATTTATATTGCTACTGATGGGGTTTTGTTGTTCAAACTTACTCAACCGGGCCTGATACAGGTATCTTATACTTTCATCTTAGAGCAGGTGTACTTTAAAAGTTTTTTTGGAACACTGGTGATCTGTAGATCGAGCCTTTCTCCAACTACCTGGAAAACTAATTTTTGATATGAGCAGAATATGGTCAGACTCAAAGTCACATCCTCAAAAAACCCTAGTATCCTAATATCCACTAACTTTCCTAATTTCCCATTAACTAAAAGATAATCTATTATTGAACGAGATCCTCTTGCTTTCCATGTATATTTATGTATCTCTTTACGCGGGGAAAAGTGTTGGTTATCCTAAAATTGTTGAATGTGGCAAAGTCGATGAGGCATCGTCCATTTCAATTTTCCTTCCTTTCGCCGTGACATCCCATGATATTTCTTATAGGCGAGTTTCCAACACGTGCATTGAAATCATCTGCTATTATAACATAATCATTCATGTGTATATTATTGACATGTTTCTGTAAGATCCTGTAAAATTCTTCTGAGTCTTCCCTATAACCATTTTCTGGGCTATATACAGCTATCAATGTTGTGTACCCCTTGTGGTTTTGTACCGTACTGTTAATATACGCTCATTTACAATCTGGTGAATCCTGTTTTTTAACCGCTTCTTTATCATTACTGCTACTCCTGTAGCTGCACGCTTTCCAGCAGCTACACCACTGTATATTAATACGTAGTCCGCCAATTTGGTCGAACCTTTAAGTTTCCTCTTAGTCTCTAGAATGAAGGCAATATCTACATCCATTAAATTAAGTTCCCGTTGAAGTTCCATATTCTTATGTGCAAGTCCTCTTACATTCTATACACCAAATTTAAACTGTTCGGAAATACCAAGTCGTTTTTTCCTTTTATGCACAGCTGCGGTCAGCAGCTTTTGATCAGTCCGGCTATTCCTTATTTGAGGCAAATTAGTAGTGAATATGTGCCCTGGATAGCATATCGCAGGGTAAGACGTATGGTAGGACTACCACCTTCAGGCTTAACGTCCAGCCCGATTTTCTGTCTGAGTGTTCCCCCATAAACTGGCTGTCTTACCTGACCAAAGAGAACAGTTTTGCTTGTTGTGATATCCATAAGGATCTTTAATGTGGTGGTGTCTCCTTGCCTCCCACATCCTACGTCGTTGACCAATGGAAGGTCATCCGTTTTTAGGGGCAATTTCTCACCCCAAGGGGAAGAGGGTGCCCTAACCTCTACTTGACAATGACAAAAAAAGGAGGGACAGCTTATACCGGTTGTCACTCGGTCTCCAGAGCCGCGTTAGCCACCTATAGGTGTTGCCCATACCCCACCACTTGGAGGTGTGGCTGGATATTTCCCTTCATCAAGGAATGAGGCCATAAGGTATACTCAGCCTCTCGAGTACTTGGGAGGACGCTATACAACAATTTATAACGATTTTGGTTTATCACAACTTTGTTTTGAAATGCAGAACACATGAAATCTACGTTTTGTTCATTACTTGGGCTCCACATACTCTTACATATTTTCTAATCATGGTAGTATCTTAACAATTTAAATATATGAACTATATATAGTATCTCTGTTAGACAATGATGTAGTGAACAATAATTAGCGTAATTAATATAGTTTTATCTTTTGGCATGGTATTGGAATGCTTGTGAAAGGTCCTTGAAAAAGTTATGGCACCCTAACCCTTCACCGTTTAAACACAAAGCTCTCGTATACAGACGTTATCATGAAGCCGCTGTGCTAAAGGCTAATAACGTTGTTAATGTTTAATCCAAAATAGTAACTTTTCAAATTACAAATTTCAGATTATTTATCCTACAAAGGAAATATTAGTCACAATATCACATGATTTTTTAAAAATAGCACATATTTTAAAAAACAATGTGTTTATAATCTCCATAGCCATACAACAATTTATAACGATTTTGATTTATCAGGAATATTTCTTGAATGCTTATGATGTTTATGTTTTGTTCATTACTTGGGCTCCACATACTTTTAAGTTTTTCTAGCCAACGGCAGTCCTTTAATTATTTAAATACATGAACTTTATACAGTATCTCTGTTAGAGACTGATGTAGTGAACAACAATTAGCGTAATTAATACAGTTTTACCTTACGGTCTGGAAATGCCTGTGAAAGGTTCTAGAGAAAGTTACGGCACACAACACTTGAGCCGTTTAAACACCAAGCTCTCGTATGCAGAGGTTATCATGAAGCCGCTGTTGGTAAGGAAATTCTGAAAACATATAGGTTTAAAATGTATTTTGTATAAAGTGTAATTACTCAGCAAATATAGCCTAATTACAGTAAATAAAGAACTATTTATTTCTGGGTTACTTAAACAAGTGATATTGGCTGAGTAAAACTTAGTGACGTGCAAAGGAGAAAAATTTAAGGGCCGATGTAGTAACAGCAAAAATAGAGAATACGATATTCCGATTGGAAAGACACTATGAATGGAACAGCTCTTCTTGAAATCCAGGAAGCGAGTTTAAAAAATGTCCGGAGGCAGAAAATGACAGACACTTGGAATCGGCAAGAGGTTTTGTAAATGATCCAAAAAAAAACATGTAGTCTGCTTTAATGAGAGGTGTTGTTAATTTGTGATCAACAAGTCTACAGACAGGAAATAGCAAATATGGATGAAACAACTTCTTATCTACTAATTACAATGTATCATCTAGTGTATTGCGAATGTAAGATGATGACACTCGTCTAATATTTTGATGCTAACAAGCTATAAACCGTACAACTCACAACGTCTTAAAGTATAAAGACAACTCGGGCACTCCTTATTCTAGCGACACTGTCGAACTTCAGCAGACTCAATATACGAGGGATGTCCAGAAAGTAAGTTCCGATAGGTTATTAAAACAAACCAAAAGTAGGCCTACACTTGCAAAACATTTTTATTGGTACTCGAAGTACACAACTTGAACATCTTTTCTTCGTAGTTTTCGTCATCGTTGAAGCACTCCGTAGGTGATCACCTGATGTTGTATACGTTAGTCGAAAAATTTTCGGCCTCTGAGTTTAACCACGCATTAACATCTTATTTGATACAGTCGTCGTTATAGAACCTTTGGCCACAAAACAAGGATTTTTAATGGTAGCAAAAGTAATAGGCCTATTCGCTTTGTGCGAGGTTAAGATTTTAAGGCGAATAATAATATTGTTTCCAATCGAAAGTTGTGAGGAGATGTCGCGTTACAGTGGCAGTGTATGGAGGGGAATTTTTATGAATCAGCACAGTACCCCAGGTAAGCATCCTACATCGCTTATTCTGAATTGCACGAAACAATTTCGTAAGCGTTTTGCAACAGACATCCGAGATTATCGATGGTTGTGAGGATTGTCGAGCCTTGAGCCAAGAAGTCCACAAGCGAAACCCTTTTTCTTTTGTCCCAAAAGTCACTTTGCAGTGACTTTCCGAAATAAAAACATTGACTTGAATGTTTTCTTTGCAGGCGATGAAGTGTTCGTCTACCCCATGAATATTTGTTTTTACTCACAGATTGTGTGTAATACACATGTCTCGTTCACAGTGACTATACGGCTCAGGAAGTCATCCCTATTCTGCCAGAATCGTGTCAAAACAAGCCAATGTACTCTTCGACCGTTTCATTTTTTGTTACTTCGTAAGAATTTTTGGAAACTAGAGGGCACACACTTTCCGGTAGTTGAGTTTTTTAGACATAATTTTATGAAAAATTGTACGTAAACATCTGGAAAATTTCGGGAGAACGACATAATAGTGAATCGTGTATTCTCTGTAATCTTGTTTTAAACGGCCCGCATCATGTCGTCATTCGCTAAAGACGGCCGCCTGCTCAGTCCACCGTCGCGTACATTTTCGAGTTCTTTGTTAAAAACGATATCCCTCTCCCTACCACCGAATCAGTCATTGGTCCTTCTTCATGGACATTGCAAATTTGTCGATGAACTCCAGTTGCTTTAATGCCTTTCGAATTTAAGAACCGAATCGCACACCTGATTTATACGTGGCAGACGTATCGATTTTCTTAGACATTATAAATACACCCAACAAAGCTTACTCAGCACAGTTCTTTACAAACAGCGTCGCTGCCTTCCCAACAAACCAAAAAACTCGCCGCGCATGCGCAACAGTGACGGTGTCTATTCCTCGGCAATCTTTACAAACAGAACTTACTTTCTTGATATCCCTCGTACATAAACAAAAAAAGGATTCAAAAACTTATATATTGTTATTTCTCTGTTGGTTTTTATGTATGAGAAGTGATATAAAGTTTTCATTTTTCAATTTACAACTTTAAATTTATTTATCATCAAGTACTCATGTTTATTATAGTGCGTGCTTATGGATGTTGTTTGTTCTAGAGAAAGGTTTGTTAAATTGAAGTACCTTTTAATGAAATGCGTGCATTCTGCCTGGGACTCAATAATGTCATTAACTCACAAGCAGTTGTCCCGTAGACAATGTGTCTGTAGGTGTGACCGTGACTACCGTTTCAATTCATTCCAACTGCGCCACACAGGAATGTGTTTGCAATAATGTTAGTAGTTATCTGAGAAAACATTATACATAGTTAACATTCCTTATTGCCGCAATGAAAGCGTTTCTACACATATTGTAACAACATCTGTGGTGTGACACAGGTACGCAAACTATATTACACGGTTTTATACATCTTACAGTTTATTACGTCCTATTAAACTTTTGTTATTTTATATTAAAGTTTTATTATCCATCGTATATTTACCTTCAAAATCGTTGGTACAAACTAAGGACCAACCGAAGTATAAGACAAATTGTAATTGATATTGTAACGAATAGATGTAGTCGTCTCTGTAAAAATGATTATAATTGATTGGTTTATTTGTTGATGTGTTTTGGATCTTTTTTATTACTATTTGTATGTTTCTATTATTTTCTACATCATGGCTTGTTAATTATTTCCTAACTGATTTTCCAGTGTAATTAGATCTGTATTGATTCACCTTCTTATTTATATATTTTGCTCTTGTTAACAATATGGCTCTTACTTACTATTCTTTATCACATAAAACATAACATCTAGGCCTATGGTCTGTACAATTCCTTCAGCCATATCCTATTCATCAATTTAATTAAACAATTTTTTAACAGTTATTAGGTAATGTTTGCTTACAATTCATTTCATTCTTTATTATTTTTTGGGTGATAACCATCATCACACCAATTAAACTTACTTTATTTATTATCCCTTATAACCTGGGGTGTTTATTGATTTCATTTTTAGTTTCTTATTTCTTAAATAATCTCTACCTTCTGTCCATGGTAATACTATCTGTTTACCTTCCATGGGATTCTCCATTTTAAATACTATTGTATCCCTCTCTTACAATTAAACATAATTTTATTAACAACAAGATTCTTTTTTAAATAATAATGTCACCATCAATTTTCAGTGTTCATTACAGATTATTAAGTGTTTATATCTAATTCTATCATTAACAACATTCTTAATTACTAATATGGTTCACCATTAGTCATTTAGTGTTTATTAGGGATTAGTCATTTAAGTGTTTATATCTAATTATTTTGGGGTTTTACACTTTCACTTTTGCACTCCGTAAATGTTTATTTTAAGTGTTTATTAGTGGGTAATCCCTATAATTAGTTTCTCTTTGTCACTTAGTTAATTTTATTTTCTCACCATCTCACTATCTCTTTTTTTACAATTATTATTTACACTATTAATAAGTTATGTCTTTCTAGAGTTCTTTCTTACATCTAACTCTAATTCTTGGGTTAGTGTACTTTTATTTTTCACATTAATTTATTGAGTTTTATCAAATATCATTTACGTTTATCTTTTAATCGATAATAATACTTATTTTTTACATTGGTTAGGAGTCATGTGGTTCCAAACCCGGCCATCTCCATTTTTAATAATTTTCCAGGAGATGAAAAAAAGTTTCATTCTTCCATTTACTACAAACATCATATTATTTGTTTATTATGTTAAAGAGCTTAATGTTCTTTTATAGTTATAAAAATATAAAATTTCTAAGAATTATATTTTAGCTTATAAATGAAAAATAATTTTGGAGATTGCCAGTTTTGGAACAAAACTGCGAAATCAACTACGAATTCAATGGCATATAATTTTAATATGAAAAGTAGCAAACTAAAACTCATCATTTTTCTTAATCATTATAACCTAAAATTAACACAATACACTGCAGTCGTGGTACAAATGGTATAAAGTATAAAAGTCTTAAAAAAATGAATACAAAATGAATCATAAAATAAAAAAATAATACAATAATGACGAATAATAGTTTTAAATATTTTTAAATAGATTGAAAAAAATATTCCTCCACATTTTGGCATTGGCTATTTGCTTCATCAGCTGTTGTTTCTCTGCATTTGTTATTTTCCGAAACATTTTTATAATAACTCAGCTCCTCAAGTTTTTGCCACTCTTGTCTGTAATGTTTAATGAGAAGTTTTTTAACATCATTTAATTTTAGGGATTCTACACATTTTCCTTCAGGCAATAATGGTGGATTCATAACATTCTTTCCTGAAAAAGGTTACAAAAAATTTAGACTGAAGTTAGCAATAATGTTAACAATGTAGGCTATAGTGAGAGATTCAATTACCTTAATTACCTTTTTTAAACACTGATTGTGATTTTCCGAAGTTGCTTCTGTAGTGCACTTCTCCTCTAATTTTTGGAATACCATCTTGATTTTTTCTTATAAAGAAGCGTTTTGATGGATTGAATTTGAAATACCACTGTCCAGGTTTTTTCAAAATTATTTCTGCAATTGATTTCCAGTCACGTACTAAACCTTTCAAAGATATCACAGTTCCATGTTCTGCAAACACTTTTACATAGTCCATAGGGTCAGCGATAACCTCTTTTTTTCTTATATTTTTTTCTATTCTTGCGAACACCCTGTCAGGGGGTAAAAATGAGTGCCCCACCATTGGAAAAAGCAATTCAACCATTGTTATGTGCGCTGGAGCATCTTTTGATAACCAATAAAATAACATAGCTATCATTATAGAATTTTTGTTTTGACCACCACAACTGTCAGAGACTAATCTGACAGTTGAGATGGTTTCTGCAAAATTGTGCTGGCAAATGCACAATACTGCTGATGCTATTTCGTTAGAGCTTTTAGAATACAACAGTTGTGGCGTGACACAGGTACGCAAACTATATTACACGGTTTTATACATCTTACAGTTTACTACGTCTTATTAAACTTTTGTTATTTTACATTAAAGTTTTATTATCCATCGTATATTTACCTTAAAAATCGTTGGTACAAATGAAAGTCAAACAGAAGTATTAGACAATTTTTTATTGATATTAATCAATGAATTAATCAGGATTCTTAGTATCATCTTTAATTTTTATAATAATCGGTTTTACATTTCTGAACCACCTTAACACGTCTATAGGTCTATGTCTGCAGTCCTATAAAAATCACACGTATATACTAACATTGTATGTTAAGAAGAGACGATATGGCCACATAAAATGTGCGGAATGTTTGTAAGCGTAAGTGGCGTGCGCACATATTCTCGTTGATAACACTGTTTGCTTTCAATCCGTATTACCGAATAAATACTTGCTTAAACATATATAGTATACATTATCGCCACAAAGAGACTTCTCACAGCATAAGTGGTGTGATCTAATCAGCTGTACTCTTAAGACAATTGTGTCTTTTTAAATCGCAAAATCTTCTCTTTTCCTACTTTTTTGTTTTTCGGCGTATAAACTTAAGACTAGAAATATAAAAAAATTGCTTTATAAATACGGGCTTTCCGATTTTTCTGCAACTATCAGTTGCTAATCTAAGTACGAACAGGTGCATAATAATTTCATTTAAGTTTAAAGCAAACGAAAGTTTCCACAAATAACATAAGATATTATACTCTAATAATGTAAAATCGAGTAATTAAAGTATAACAATTTGGTTATTTATTTACATGCACTCAATTATTGCACATTTTTAGCACTGTAACCACAAAAAATACACAACTCACACACGCGCATATTATTACACATAGGTTTATTAATTATGTAAGAGTAAGATTATCATATTCATGTTTCAAAAGCAAATTTTACATTTAAGACTTATCGTCTCGTAATAATATTAACTTTTAGTACGTTTATACTTAGTCAAGAGAATTATAATACGAGGTAGAAAACAAAACAGTAAATGAAAACGTACTAGGACTATTAATAAATGAGACGTACTTTCCTTTCAAATGGATTGTTCATTTTTGCTTATACATTACTATGGCTGGAGAAACAAAAACACTCTTATAAACAGAGTATCTTGATACATAATCCTCAGTAAAACTGCTGACAACAGTTGACTGCTATTACTGTTTATTTTAATTTACTTTGGCATTACTGAAGCAGTCAGACTTTATTGCGTTTTTACTGCGTTTCCCAAGTGAATTTATTTACACTCAATTTGAATATTGAACGCTCTAGGAAATTGTATTGAAATTTAATGCAAACGTTAAAGGCAACTATATTGATAAATTGATGACGTAAAACACACATACCCAAGTTAAAAAAATTCAAATAGCACTTTAAGTTAATACCTGTCTATTTTTTATTATTGCTAACGTGCGTATATACGTGTTTAGTAAAGATTTATTTTTCTTGACCACACTGACAATAACCAAAGTAAGTTTTATTCAGTGAAGCGTTATAATCGAATTATTAATTCATTACGTCACCTCTTGTACAGTCTACTGACAGAAAAACGATCAGTTTATTGAGTTGTAATACTATAAGTTAGCACCCAACGTGGGTCCCGGTCTGACGACGCGAAGGAAGCAGGAACGGAGAAGAAGAAGCGAAAAGCAGAAATTTTAAGAGAAAGAAGGTGAAGCAAAGACCACCGACTATGGCAGCAGCGGGCTCGACATCCCACTGCCGAATTAAGAGTATGGCGGCGCAGAAAGACCAACGATAGGAGCCGCCGAGAACCACACCGCGGCTCGAGCTAAAAGCTCGCCGCCGTAGCAGCAACTAGCGTCCTCGCCCAACGGTCCTTTTAAGGACCACAAAAATAATACGTTATAGGATTGGCCCGTTTTCCTTGTAACAATGTTCATTGACCATTTTCCGACAATGAACTAAGAAACATCATACTAGTTTTAAGGTGCTCCTAATTGTTTATTTTTTGTTAATTTCCTGAATTTTAAACAATGGCATCCTAGTGTATCACTGAAGTAGATTATGAGTCAATCAAAGTGACATGCAAATTTGTGAGATGTTCGGCGTACAATAAAGTAGTGCGGCTAGCACCATTATGACACAGGATACTACAAGCACTCGAGCTGAACCGACTTGAGCGTTACTAAAAGTACCTAGAATTTGTGGTGTGAAACTTGGACCTGGGGCTTGTAGATTAAAAACCAGACGCTATAATTACCCATCTACTGAATTTCCTATTTCTTTTAACGACAAAGATGAAATTCAAGTACCTGAAAATGCTTACAACATACAATTCAAACATGAATACACGAGATTTTCACCTCTGCTTACTGTGTAGCCGAATGTGAATGTATTGATCTGCGCAAATTTTTGTAAGCACTTCAGAAAGGTATTTTCATGCCTTATAACGATTATGTACATCGTATATTCATTCGCTTTTTTAATTTACGAAATAAACGTTCTTTTACTAACAAATTAATAATATTAATAATTATAATTATAAATCTTATAACATAATAAAAGTTAATTATTTTTTACTAACCTCAAGTTCATGCTTCAATCTACCTTAAATATGTATTAAATTCAGTTTATTTGTTAACAGACGTATAAGGGAGTTTTTCACATTATAATAATATACTGCGGCTGTAGGTTCTTTGTAGTTTCATTAGATGACGATGAAAATTACTTCTATAATATTTTCAGTCATTACTGGTATTAATATTTTTACTTAGTAAATTCAATTGAATCTTAAAATTACATTAGTCATTTCATTTGTTAATGACCATGTTATTCAGTTCTGGTATGCTCAATAATTAAACTGAGTATATTCCTAACATTTACGACACAAAACGTGATTAGAAGTAATGACAGCAAAGGATATGTATTTAAGCTTTTCCCTTTGAAAATCGTCAGTAACCGCAAGCCTACTGTTAATTAACTCTGGCAACATATAGTCGGTCTTTTGAAAGATGGAATCCAAGTTGGTGTAGATGTAATCATAAATGACGCAAAATGATTACTATAAAATGCTATTGATCTACTTATAATATACTATATAAAAGGAAGTCATATGGAAAAACCAATGCGTTTGATTTCTATGTTATATATTGTAACGAAGAGATCTGTACGTGTTGTTTAAAAATGTATGTAAGTTGTATTCCCCTCACACTGGTGTCGTTACTTCTATGTTTTGTGATAACGATTTCCGTAGCGATCCTTCAATTACCAGTACAACGCGGGTGGAAACCTTACCTGTATTTCAATAGGGGTTGGTAAATCCCGGGTGGCGCCAAATTGTTTATTTAACACAATTAAATTAATAGAGAGTGTGGTAAACGGTGTTCTTAGCTATGACGACCTGGAGCATTCAAATTATACTCCCGCCTTCGTTCGACCTTCTTAATCGGGAAGTTAGTTCGCCGGATTTGCGACGTGGGCGCTGGCAGTCATTCCCGCTCTCTCTGCTATACAATACACAATTTATACAATACACTTCCCTATGAAATAAAAACAATGGTTACACTCTGTACTAATTTCTTCAATTTGTGATTGGTAATTACTCAGTTTGACAATAAAATTATACTTGGTTATTCAACAAATTTGCACCGACAATTAATATGAGTCTAATATCTCTAGGGTTTGGCGAAGATCGTTTTTGAACGAACTATTTATTCAAGTATGGCGACTGTGTTGTCTGTTTACAGTTATTTTCGTTCAAAGTCTGAGTTCTTGTGATTACAAGAAAAATATTAATAATGATTACAATAAAAAGTACACTACCTTATATTATTTGTACTTAAATAATATAATGTGTAGCTACAATTTGTTCCTGCAGTGTAGTAAAGAGTGTTTCAAACGTTCGCAATTTAACAACTGGTTATTTTCTTAGTTAATAAATTTTCAGTGTTTTATGGTTTTACTTAATCTTTGAAAGAAATTATATTCAGTTTATAGTGAGAGTTCAGATGACTGTAGGAAATATTTAAAGTGAGTTTATTTCTGAAATTTGGGTAATTTAATGATACTTATCAAATCAGTAGACTTGAGATAAACCGTTGTTCAGGTGGAATGGAATAGTCATCAATTTTGAATGGTCTGGGGCTTCTGGTAACTTTTTCATTTTAGTTGTGGTAATTTCTTCATTTAAATTTTATTTAAATTGGTCCTTGGCATCAGTTAAATGTTATTGTTCCTCGTCTTCTTCTTACTTGTTCATCTTTTTGAATTTCGATTACTTTTTATACTATGATTTAACGGAAAAGTCGTAACCAACGGTCTGTTGTCATGGTTACGAATAAATTCTGATTGGTTGATCATGACTTTATAACCATTGTTATCAATTTTGAATTTTCATTCAAAATTACTGTATATCTTCTGATTGCTTTTATTCTTCTGTCTTCCTTCCTAAGTATTAAATATTATCACTACTGTTTGTATTTCCTTTCAAAGATTATTTTGACATCCCATAAGGTTGGGTTCTCTAAATTATTAATGTTTGTACAATTATGTTAATATTTGTTAATTACATTTCTCTTTTAATTTAAGTTCTTATTCTAACATTTTTCTTTTAATATGATTTACAAATCATCCTCGGCTAGTTACTCGCCTTGGATTTGTTAATTACCTTGTTGATTTTTTACAATTTGTAGTTATTTGTTTTTGACAGTTAGGCCTAAGTATCCATTAATTATGTTTACTTATTTTCTAAAATTATATCTCATTTTACTCTAATGTGTTTTGTTTTGTTATTACAATTGATTGGTTTATTTGTTGATGCGTTTTGGATCTGTTTTTATACTATTTTTATGTATCTATTATTTTCTACATCATGGCTAGTTAATTATTACCTAACTGATTTTCCAGTGTAATTAGATCTGTATTGATTCACCTTCTTGTTTATCTATTTTGCCCTTGTTAACAATATGGCTATTACTTACTATTCTTTATCACATAAAACATAACATCTAGGCCTACGGTTTGTACAATTCCTTCAGCAATATCCTATTCAAAAATTTAATTAACAATTTTTAACAGTTATTAGGTAATTTTTGCTTACAATTCATTGCATCCATTATTATTTTTTGGATGATAAACATCATCACATCATTTAATCTTACTTAATTTATTATTCCTTATAACCTGATGTTTATTGATTTCATTTATAATATCATATTTCTTAAATAATCTCTACCTTCTATCCATGGTAACACTAACTGTTTACCTTCCATGGGATTCTCCCTTTTAAATACTATTGCATCCCTCTCTTACAATTAAACTTAATTTGATTAAAACAAGATTCTTTTTTAAATAATAATGTCACCATCAATCTTCAGTGTTCATTACAGGTTATTAAGTGTTTATATCTAATACTATCATTAACAACATTCTTAATTACTAATATGGTTCACCATTAATCATTTATTGTTTATTACAGATTATTATGTGTTTATTCCTATTAATAGGGCTTCTAATTATTTTGGGGTTTTACACTTTCACTTTTGCACTCCTTAAACGTTTATTTTAAGTGTTTATTAGTGAGTAACCCCTATAATTACTTTCTCTTTGTCGCCTAGTTAATTTTATTTTCTCACCATCTCACTATCTCTCTCTTTACAAATATTATTCATACTAATAATACGTTATGTCTTTATAGAGTTTTTATGACATCTAACTCTAATTCTTGGGTTAGCGTACTTTTATTTTTCACATTAATTTATTGGTTTTTATCAAATCACTTACATTTATCTTTTAATCGATAATAATACTTATTTTTACATTGGTTATTTATTGGTTTCGTTTCCAATATTACATTTGAGTTTACCATTTCTCCCTTTCATATTCTATATTATTTGTCTGTGTTTTCTCATTCGGTTTCACTTTATTTCCTTTATTCTTTGTTTGTTTCATGTTAATTTCCCTTCTTCTTCACTTTCATCTTGTTTTGTTTCATTTTATTTTGGTTTTCCCCTTCTCACTTGGTTTTATGTCATTTGGATGTATGGATTCATTCACTTCCTTGAATAGGGTTTCATTCTTATTTGGTTTCGTTTTTTCCTTCTCCTTTTGCTTCTTTTTATTTGGTCAATCACTTGGGTTAGGTCATGTCGTCGTTTGTCGCGTCATTGTCATTTTATTTTCATTATTTTAATCATTTTATTATAGGAATTATTTTCTATATTGTTGATTCATCTTTTTTATTCCTGGTATTGGGGTGGCTTATTTGTGTTGTAACAATATTAACACAGGAATGTCGTTATCACAATAAACACTGAAAAATTATTTATCATGGAGAACATTGTTACAGTTTGCTTATATCTGTTTACCGCTTAAAAGTAGACCTTTTTCTTCATATAATGTTAAGGAAAACATAATTTTTGTTTCTTTTTCTGTACTTAGCTTTATTTCAACAATTTTACCATTCGAATAGAACTGTAATAAACTGTATTAAATAAATGCATAAAAATATAGAGACACTGATGCCATAATTTATAATAACTTAAAATATTTTTTACTTTTAAAACTGTTTTTAATTATTAAGTGTATGTGTGTGTGTGTGTGTGTGTGTTGTGATGTATAGATGTTGCATAAAATAAGTATTTGAAATATATTGCAACAATACTGTAACCCCTCTTTCCTTTTACGTTTTTATATATAGAAAACAAACTCCTTTTTTTATTTTCTTTTATTTTTATATTTATTTATTTTTTTTTTTGGAAGAGAGGCCACAAGTTATTTAGAACTAGGCAAGAGCCTAGAGAAGCACAAAAATGTGCTGGGTCCAGTATGATGGGACTTGCAAATGAAACTCTGATCTAAGATAACAATAACAGGACCCTCAGCTCCTCACCAATTTCTTCATCACACTCATCGCCAGCTCCTTCACGAACTTCTTGACTAACTTCTTCTCCGATCTCGTTTTCCCCAACACATTTATCATCAACATCATCGCCATCACATCCAATTCCACCATCATAACACTGCACATCTTCATCCTCTAGTTGCTCACCTGGTCCGCATGAAACTTCTCTCCGTTCCCCGGAATCCTCAACACTACTTACAGAAGGCGTCTGCACATCTTCGCACACTACATCATTCTCACTCACACACTCCACGACGCTGCCACCAAATTTCTCCTCAACTTCGACCTCATCTACTTCTACCACACTTGCGGCATGAACATCCCCTTGTCCATCCACAACCCCAGAAACACTTGCAGCCCGGACATCCCTGTGTCCATCTGCAACTTCAGACTCTACAGTCTCCCTAACACCTACAACTATACCTTCCTGTGCAGCATCCGCAGACCGCTCTTCTGCCTCTTCCTTCGATTCCTCTCCTTCACCACTCACAGCAACTACAACGTCCTCAACATTTTCCACCCTGGAATCCAGCTGTCCAGGTTCATGTGCAATGACTAAATTAATTTCTATTGGCAATGGCAAAGCTACACTCTCAAGTGACTTCTCACATCCCTGCGGAGACGATGATGATGTCACAGGATCTGGATTCCTCACGAACCGAGATGGAGATACCGGAACAAATTCCGCGGCCTCTGGATTCAACCATGACGCCCTCTTTGAGTCCTGTAACTCAGTATTAATGGACGTGTTCTTCCCGTGCTGTATCGATCCACAGAAGCTATTCCGCTTTTCTTCTTCTGCTTCACCTTCTTCATCTACTACTCTCTTAGGCACTTGTACTTCCTCTGGAACCTTTAAAGCTTCTTTACTCTCCAAATAGGAATAACGCCTTGCTACCGGCTCCCTACTTGCCGATGGTTGTTCCCTAACATAATTTCTTCTTCCCCTGTTAATTTTGTATTTCTTGGTTTTCTGTGCTATAGCTGTTGTTACCGTCTTTTCACTTGCCACCCCCTTGTAGCCGCCATTACTTCCGGAATATTCAGGCTTTCTAAGCGTCTCTTGTTTTCTCCTCCAACCACAATGTTTGTCCTTTTTAGATCTTCCCAACAAACCACTGGAGTATTGGACATCTGCGGCATCTCTTCCCCAGGACTCGTCAACCTCCTGGACCGTTCTTGAAACCACACACAGCCGTTCAAGGTCCGCAAAACAACGTGGACGGTCCGCCAATACCGAACGAGATCTCTCTTGGGGATGCAGTCCTTCCAGAATCGCTTGTATAACTTCTGTCTCGGGCAACACGAACCTTAACACCCGGGCAGCTTTCGGTATATCGTGCACGAAGTCCCCTAACGCCTCTCCGTTGGCCTGTAGGCGCAAGAATTTTTCAAACTTAAGCTGGGCACGTCGTCGAATGGGTAGGAAGACGTTCAACACCTCCCCATGGAAAGCATCAACACTGTCACCCCGACGCAGAGTGTTGGTGACCAGCTCAGCCAACGTACCCCGGCAATACGGGTATATAAGAGACAAGACCTCCCCATCGGACACCCCCGGGAAATCTGCCACCTGCAGTTCCAGGTCCAAGAAAACCAGGCGCTGGTCCTCATCAAATCCATTCACCACCGGAAATTTCTGGAGAACGCCTGAAAGAGGGTGGGGCAATTTCTGGTAGCATACCCCCGTCAGAATTGCACAATTCAAAACACACAACAGCAAACATAAATTCCTACGACAAACCTAACACAAACATGACCTACAAAAGGAAAAACTTGAGTACTCTCTCTTCCATCAAGTGGACCCCGGGTTTCCTAGCGCTGCGAAAACCTGACCCGCTCCATAACTAACTCTCCGTCAGTCGCCAGACTCGAAAGAAGAAACGACATCAGACACTAACACCAACATACAATCCACACCACCTAACACTAACCACAACATATGACATTTCAACTAAGACATTATCACCATTGCAGTCGGACGGTACCGACTCCCAGTCGGCCCATACCGCAACCCGCTAACGGCACGCGCTATTACATTTATAGAATAAATAAGGGAGCCCATCCCCACGCGATCTCCGGTAAGGTCCAATTTAAAAAAACAATAAAAACCCCAATTACAACACATGCCCGTGGCGGCATCAGGTTTACAATTCGAATCGCCTAACAATAATTCACACATAGAACATATATATACCTACATAGGATGTTAACTCTGCCATTGCATCTATCTATTATCATTTTAAAATGTTTTCAAATATTATTGTTTTCCAAAAATTATTTCCGAGTTTGCAAGCTCCATCACACCAAAGGACCCAAGGGTTCAAAACTAGAATGAACCACGCTCTGCTACCATTTGTAACCCCTCTTTCCTTTTACGCTTTTTGTATCTAGAAAACAAACTCATTTTTTTATTTCCTTTTATTTTTATATTTATTTATTTATTTTTTGTTTGAAAGAGAGGCCACAAGTTATTTAGAACTAGGCAAGAGCCTAGAGAAGCCCAAAAATGTGCTGGGTCCAGTATGATGGGACTTGCAAATGAAACTCTGATCTAAGATAACAATAACAGGATTTATTGTATTCTGCTTTTGTACCATATATGCGCCCATGAAAAGTAAGATAATATTACACGTGTTTTATAATCAGAAGAGCTCATAATCTTTGTTATAAGTCCATTAAACATAAGTATCGCCAAATAGTTGAGCTTGAATAATAATGGCGCACAAATAATAATAATGTTAAATGGCGCATAGTCTCGACCCTCCCAGTGAATTACATAATCATAACATGATATATATATATATATGCATAATAAAGTATAACTATCTAACAATCACATAAGGCATAACACATTTACATATAAATGGCACACCACATGTGCACATGGTTAACAGCGTATATTTTGTCATCACACCCTCAACCCTCTTATTCAGACCAAATATCCGGCCCACCTTAATTTTCAATTAATAAATAACCAAACCCAAAACCCCAATTAATACATCCCAAAAGAGTAGAGTAGACATGCCCCAAAATTCTAAATATATGACAGCCAAGGTCAATTTGGCAAAATAGCCCAAACGGCACACAAATACCACGCAAAAGGTTAATTATCAATTTCGGATCTCAATAATGATAATGATAATAAGTGCCATCACGAGGTCAACATGGATGCCTGGTTGCATAACTGCATTTCTTATTTCTTTTATTTTCCTGACAAAATTTGCAAAAAAAGTGGAATGTGACCACCTATAAATACTTATACAGGTACTGATTAGTCTTGTATTCTTTAACATTGATTAATTAATTGGTATTATGAGCAATAAATGTGTAACAATTACAAAATTTAAACTATGGCAAAATATAAACTATGGCAATATTTAAACTGGCTATGGCAAAATTTAACTGTTACAAAATTAGCTGAACAGTAAATTGAATTTGGAAAAGCAGAATCTAGGTAATGAATGTACTGAAACATGCTTAAAGTGTTCATAAAAAACATGACCTCAGGCACGGTCATGCGTCCGGACGAGATCCAGCAAAATATGACATGATACAGTCCTGTAGTAAACGGCACCTACAGGGGTCGTCCACATGTTAAAACACATCCCCGATCATTAAATTAATAATCCAATACCCAACCCAATTAACTGAAAAAATAATTAACCGTAAAATTTCCCAACGGGGACAGATACCTCCGTACATGCACGCTTAACACAGAAACAATTTAGTGCCGACCCTTTTTACAGAAAACTCCCCTCAACCCGGGTGATGCATGACCCTGGCCGAGTTTACAATTCTCAGAATGAGATAGACATTGATATATTCATGAGGCGTAAGGCTTAATAAAAAAACAATGATAAAGTAACATGTAAATCCAATTGCCCGAAACTAAGTCCCCCAAACTGGATCGTCTCCACAAGTGTCTCAAAAAGAGTTTATCGGCCACAAACATTTTGTTTAAAAAGCTTAAATGTCACCTGGTTAGCAGCATATGGGTAGATGGGTCCTGTCGAGTGTGTCCGTCCATCCGGGCTGACAGCTGACGGAAGTCGGAATCTATATCATGGAAGACAGGTATTCGGCCATCCTCTGGAGCGAGACAGATTCTCGTCTACATCGGAAACCCTGCACAATTATATCGGTGATTACTTACAGGTATAATAAACCACACTACCTCATTTACCCAGCTGACACTTCGTGACATGCCCAGTTTACCAACTTCGAAAATTCACTAATGTATAGAACCCCATTGAGTCAAATAAATCACTTCAAAATACACCTTTAAATATTATAATCTTTAATATATCCAAATATCGTTATTCAACATAATAATCACTTCAAATAAATAGTTAATCACAAGTTTTCGTGAAGCACTTAAACCCCCCTGACAGGAACTAGCTAACTTTAACAAGTTCGTGATGTACAATCATTTCAGGAAAATAACTAACTTACGGCCCATTCTAATTTACTGAATTGAGTATTATTATTATTATATTATTAATGAGATTTTGGATTAATATCTGTTAGCCAGCGTTAACATTGAAACATACATAAAACAATATAAACTGCTGCCTGCCACGTGCTGATAATTACTGCAATACGTATCGCACTGCATCTGCGTTAATATTGAGTAAATACAATTTATTTTTATGAATTAGTAAGCTATATATATCTGAACACACTTACCGGGAGGTCGCGTAGACTTCTACTTATACATAGTAGCAGAAAGTAGATCAAACTTTACATAGACGCTGTCAGCCGGACGCCAGACGTTAATACGCTGAATGCTACAATTGAACTGAACCTTCCTGCGGCAGAAAAAATAGTAAGAAGGACTGGACCCAGAGAGCGCGCGGATCGGCCTGGTAGTAAGATAACGCAACGAACATAACTTATTATTACGTACGTAAATTCTACGTAAACACTTGCGTAGTTAAATACGTAATTTAATAATTCCGCCATATAAAAAGAACACCGCCACGTTTTTCCAAAAACACGACACACCCCCACCCCAAAAGGGCAACTCGGTTGCCTCACCATTAAACTCAGGTAGGGTACCCTGCAGTGTACCCCACTTCCCAAAACAAGCTAGTGGTCTTGTGATTATGGCGGCCCAGCAGAACTTGCTCTCAGGAGAACAGACATCCCCATGCCACCCTCTCCGCTATGCCAACCCCCACGGCACCGCCCCAACACGTCACCTTCTCCGGTGACCATCACCTACTCCCACCGGTCCCACTCACATACCCGTCCTAAGACCAAACAAGGTTTCTCCCACCCTGGTATGTGCGTGGCCGCACAACTCCTCGTCCATCTCTTGGACCGAACAGCCACATGCACCCACAAGGCATCTCCATCCTTGCCATATGGCTGGCCACTTCCCTACACAAGAGCGGACGGCCCCGTTTATCCAGACAGAGAGGACCGCACCAAGGGCACGCAAACATTAATTTCATCTCTACTCTTACTTCACCAAAAGGCCATAACTATATGGGGGGGGGGTTTACTTCTCCACAGCACCATCGATACACACACATATATATACATATACACCACCTAGTTTTAACTAAAAATAAACACCATGGTAAACAACCGGGGAATGCGGCATGGCTCGACCCTACCCTAACCAAAAATCAAAACCCACCACTTTGTACAAGGAAACAACAGCACACTATCACCCTCCATCTTACTTTTAAAGCAGGGGAAACTGACGATCTCCAAGACCACGACAAATCTAAGGGCATTTTCCAACTCTCTAACTTTTACTAGGATAACCTTCCAGAACAGGGGAAACCGACAATCTCGAGGACCACAATCTAATCACTTCCGGCAAGTCTCTCTAACTCTTTATTGATAGTTTTTATTTTAAAGGGAGATGTAGGAAAATTTGGGAGAGGAAATGCGGCAAGGATCATTGAAAGGTTAATAGCTAGGACTAAGTGTAAGGACATGGTTCCCTCCGGACATAAGGACAATTGGAGAAAACCAAGGCTCGCGTGGGCAGGGGCGCAAACCTGAAGTTGACGAACACCACTGGGACTGTGGGGAACATCTACCCGCTACCCGTTAACCTCTTTTTCTTTCCTTTCTATGACGGACTTTGGGTATTTGCTGCTTTCGCACACAACTCTCAGAGAAATTATTTCGTGTTGAGCTGTACGGATTTGTTTCTTCTGAATCAGAATCAAGGCAACTTACTTCACTCCTTTGACTCCGCTTTGGATTATGCTCATCATCTAACTCCTCTAATTGTCTTTCTTCCAATCCTTCCTTCTCTTCCTGCTCTTCTACAATTTCCTCTTTTTCATCCCCATAATCCAAATCAACCTCCTGACACTGCAGCTCCTCACCATCTTCCAGTTGCTCCTCTGATCCATCTTCAACCACATCTTCCCTCAGCTCCTCAACAATTTCTTCATCACACTCATCGCCAGCTCCTTCACGAACTTCTTGACTAACCTCTTCTCCGATCTCGTTTTCCCCAACACATTTATCATCAACATCATCGCCATCACATCCACTTCCACCATCATAACACTGCACATCTTCATCCTCTAGTTGTTCACCTGGTCCGCATGAAACTTCTCTCCGTTCCCCGGAATCCTCAACACTACTTACAGAAGGCGTCTGCACATCTTCGCACACTACATCATTCTCACTCACACACTCCACGACGCTGCCACCAAATTTCTCCTCAACTTCGACCTCATCTACTTCTACCACACTTGCGGCATGAACATCCCCTTGTCCATCCACAACCCCAGAAACACTTGCAGCCCGGACATCCCTGTGTCCATCTGCAACTTCAGACTCTACAGTCTACCTAACACCTACAACTATACCTTCCTGTGCAGCATCCGCAGACCGCTATTCTCCTCTTCCTTCGATTCCTCTCCTTCACCACTCACAGCAACTACAACGTCCTCAACATTTTCCACCCTGGAATCCAGCTGTCCAGGTTCATGTGCAATGACTAAATTATTTTCTATTGGCAATGGCAAAGCTACACTCTCAAGTCAATTCTCACATCCCTGCGTAGACGATGACGATGTCACAGGATCTGGATTCCTCACGAACCGAGATGGAGATACCGGAACAAATTCCGCGGCCTCTGGATTCAACCATGACGCCCTCTTTGAGTCCTGTAACTCAGTATTAACGGACGTGTTCTTCCCGTGCTGTATCGATCCACAGAAACTATTCCGCTTTTCTTCTTCTGCTTCACCTTCTTCATCTACTACTCTCTTAGGCACTTGTACTTCTTCTGGAACCTTTAAAGCTTCCTTGCTCTCCAAATAGGAATAACGCCTTGCTACCGGCTCCCTACTTGCCGATGGTTGTTCCCTAACATAATTTCTTCTTCCCCTGTTAATTTTGTATTTCTTGGTTTTCTGTGCTATAGCTGTTGTTACCGTCTTCTCACTTGCCACCCCCTTGTAGCCTCCATTACTTCCGGAATATTCAGGCTTTCTAAGCGTCTCTTGTTTTCTCCTCCAACCACCATGTTTGTCCTTTTTAGATCTTCCCAACAAACCACTGGAGTATTGGACATCTGCGGCATCTCTTCCCCAGGACTTGTCAACCTCCTGGACCGTTCTTGAAACCACACACAGCCGTTCAAGGTCCGCAAAACAACGTGGACGGTCCGCGAATACCAAACGAGATCTCTCTTGGGGATGCAGTCCTTCCAGAATCGCTTGTATAACTTCTGTCTCGGGCAACACCAACCTTAACACCCGGGCAGCTTTCGGTATATCGTGCACGAAGTCCCCTAACGCCTCTCCGTTGGCCTGTAGGCGCAAGAATTTTTCAAACTTAAGCTGGGCACGTCGTCGAATGGGTAGGAAGAAGTTCAACACCTCCCCATGGAAAGCATCAACACTGTCACCCCGACGCAGAGTGTTGGTGACCAGCTCAGCCAACGTACCCCGGCAATACGGGTATATAAGAGACAAGACCTCCCCATCGGACACCCCCGGGAAATCTGCCACCTGCAGGACCAGGTCCAAGAAAACCAGCAGCTGGTCCTCATCAAATCCATTCACCACCGGAAATTTCTGGAGAACGCCTGAAAGAGGGTGGGGCAATTTCTGGTAGCATACCCCCGCCAGAATTTCACAATTCAAAACACACAACAGCAAACATAAATTCCTACGACAAACCTAACACATACATGATCTACAAAAGGAAAAACTTGAGTACTCTCTCTTCCATCAAGTGGACCCCCGGGTTTCCTAGCGCTGCGAAAACCTGCCCCGCTCCATAACTAACTCTCCGTCAGTCGCCAGACTCGAAAGAAGAAACGACATCAGACACTAACACCAACATACAATCCACACCACCAAACACTAACCACAACATATGACATTTCAACTAAGACATTATCACCATTGCAGTCGGACGGTACCGACTCCCAGTCGGCCCATACCGCAACCCGCTAACGGCACGCGCTATTACATTTATAGAATAAATAAGGGAGCCCATCCCCACGCGATCTCCGGTAAGGTCCAATTTCAAAAAACAATAAAAAACCCAATTACAACACATGCCCGTGGCGGCATCAGGTTTACAATTCGAATCGCCTAACAATAATTCACACATAGAACATATATATACGTACATAAATGTCAACTCTGCCATTGCATCTATCTATTATCATTTTAAAATGTTTTCAAATATTATTGTTTTCCAAAAACTATTTCCGAGTTTGCAAGCCCCATCACACCAAAGGACCCAAGGGTTCAAAACTAGAATGAACCACGCTCTGCTACCATTTGTAACCCCTCTTTCCTTTTACGCTTTTTATATCTAGAAAACAAACTCATTTTTTTATTTCCTTTTATTTTTATATTTATTTATTTATTTTTTGTTTGAAAGAGAGGCCACAAGTTATTTAGAACTAGGCAAGAGCCTAGAGAAGCCCAAAAATGTGCTGGGTCCAGTATGATGGGACTTGCAAATGAAACTCTGATCTAAGATAACAATAACAGGATTTATTGTATTCTGCTTTTGTACCATATATGCGCCCATGAAAAGTAAGATAATATTACACGTGTTTTATAATCAGAAGAGCTCATAATCTTTGTTATAAGTCCATTAAACATAAGTATCGCCAAATAGTTGAGCTTGAATAATAATGGCGCACAAATAATAATAATGTTAAATGGCGCATAGTCTCGACCCTCCCAGTGAATTACATAATCATAACATGATATATATATATATATATATATATATGCATAATAAAGTATAACTATCTAACAATCACATAAGGCATAACACACAACATATAATTACAACAGATACACATTTACCTATAAATGGCACACCACATGTGCACATGGTTAACAGCGTATATTTTGTCATCACACCCTCAACCCTCTTATTCAGACCAAATATCCGGCCCACCTTAATTTTCAATTAATAAATAACCAAACCCAAAACCCCAATTAATACATCCCAAAAGAGTAGAGTAGACATGCCCCAAAATTCTAAATATATGAACAGCCAAGGTGAATTTGGCAAAACAGCCCGAACGGCACACAAATACCACGCAAAAGGTTAATTATCAATTTCGGATCTCAATAATGATAATGATAATAAGTGCCATCACGAGGTCAACATGGATGCCTGGTTGCATAACTGCATTTCTTATTTCTTTTATTTTCCTGACAAAATTTTGCAAAAACAGTGGAATGTGACCACCTATAAATACTTATACAGGTACTGATTAGTCTTGTATTCTTTAACATTGATTAATTAATTGGTATTATGAGCAATAAATGTGTAACAATTACAAAATTTAAACTATGGCAAAATATAAACTATGGCAAAATATAAACTATGGCAAAATTTAAACTGGCTATGGCAAAATTTAATGGTTACAAAATTAGCTGAACAGTAAAATTGAATTTCGAAAAGCAGAATCTAGGTAATGAATGTACTGAAACATGCTTAAAGTTTTCATAAAAACTTGACCTCAGGCACGGTCATGCGTCCAGACGAGATCCAGCACAATATGACATGATACAGTCCTGTAGTAAACGGCACCTACAGGTGTCGTCCACATGTTAAAACACCTCCCCGATCATTAAATTAATGAACCAATACCCAACCCAATTAACTGAAAAAATAATTAACCGTAAAATTTCCCAACGGGGACAGATACCTCCGTACATGCACGCTTAACACAGAAACAATTTAGTGCCGACCCTTTTTACAGAAAACTCCCCTCAACCCGGGTGATGCATGACGCTGGCCGAGTTTACAATTCTCAGAATGAGATAGACATTGATATATTCATGAGGCGTAAGCCTTAATAAAAAAACAATGATAAAGTAACATGTAAATCCAATTGCCCGGAACTAAGTCCCCCAAACTGGATCGTCTCCACAAGTGTCTCAAAAAGAGTTTATCGGCCACAAACATTTTGTTTAAAAAGCTTAAATGTCACCTGGTTAGCAGCATATGGGTAGATGGGTCCTGTCGAGTGTGTCCGTCTATCCGGGCTGCCAGCTGACGGAAGTCGGAATCTATATCATGGAAGGCAGATATTCGGCCATCCTCTGGAGCGAGACAGATTCTCGTCTACATAGGAAACCCTGCACAATTATATCGGTGATTACTTACAGGTATAATAAACCACACTACCTCATTTACCCAGCTGACATTTCGTGACATGCCCAGTTTACAAACTCCGAAAATTCACTAATGTATAGAACCCCATTGAGTCAAATAAATCACTTCAAAATACACCTTTAAATATTATAATCTATAATATATCTAAATATAGTTATTCAACATTATAATCACTTCAAATGATAACAGTTAATCACAAGTTTTCGTGAAGCACATAACCTCCCCTGACAGGAACTAGCAAACTTTAACAAGTTCGTGATGTACAATCATTTCAGGAAAATAACTAACTTACGCCCCATTCTAATTTACTCAATTGAGTATTATTATTATTATATTATTAATGAGATTTTGGATTAATATCTGTTAGCCAGCGTTAACATTGAAACATACATAAAACAATATAACCTGCTGCCTGCCACGTGCTGATAATTACTGCAATACGTATCGCACTGCATCTGCGTTAATATTGAGTAAATACAATTTATTTTTATGAATTAGTAAGCTATATATATCTGAACACACTTACCGGGAGGTCGCGTAGACTTTTACTTATACATAGTAGCAGAAAGTAGATGAAATTTTACATAGACGCTGTCAGCCGGACGCCAGACGTTAATACGCTGAATGCTACAAATGAACTGAACCTTCCTGCGGCAGAAAAAATAGTAAGAAGGACTGGACCCAGAGAGCGCGCGGATCGGCCTGGTAGTAAGATAACGCAACGAACATAACTTATTACTACGTACGTAAATTCCACGTAAACACTTGCGTAGTTAAATACGTAATTTAATAATTCCGCCATATACACAGAACAGCGCCGCGTTTTTCCCAAAACACGGCACAATACATATATGTGCATATTTGGCCAGGGCGGTATGTTTTATATTGTAATTAGCGTAAATAGAATAAGGAACAGTTTTATACAATTTTGTGCAAGAAAATGCAGGCTCTGTCATGTCGAGAGTGCACCTGCTTCGATAGGTAAAAATACTGCGTGTGTGTGGTTGTGTGCATGAAGCCAGCTGCAACAAGAATATGGGGTGACGCTACGAATTGTTTTTTCCAATTAATCAGGTCTTAACAGGATTATAATAAACTAATTACTTGTGTTAAACCTGTAAGCAAAGACTTACGCCAATTATAAAGACACCATTACATAAAGGGATTTTTAACTAGTATGGTGATGTAAAATTTATTTCCAGAGGTGCATTATTAAAGATGCTAACTAATTAATATTAATTACTAGTGTAATTGAAGAGTAATTAATATGTGTGGTATATGTGAGTGACCAGAGAAAAATTACTCAAACAGTGATATTGATCAGGTGACGAGTGTGTTCATGAGTTCGCGATAATTAACCGAAAAATGAATGTAATAAAAAGGACGCGTTGGCGTGAACAGACCGCTCTAGCTTGTCGAAAGCAGGCCTGTTCCTGTCAAATCGCCACCAGTATAAATACCATTGGCAATTTTGAGCGATCACACACTCAGACTTAAGAAATATACAGACGACGTTACGCTGCCAAATTGCAGATCGACTAGGACACACACACTGTACCACACTTACACCAAGACGTAAGGAGGAACGCTGGAGCATCACTAACGGCAACAACCCATAGAGACAACAAACACCGCATCAGCATAGTCATCATCATCATCATCATCGTACTCTCAGGATTCTGGATACACACACACACCGCACACACGCAACGGTAACAGCAGATAAACGCAGGTGATAAAAAACAATTATATTTTATTGTGAAGACAGCTCTCGATAAAGAACTTAAATATGAACAGATAATAATTAGAGTTTTAAACTACAAATTTTATTAGTGGTTAAATACATTTATGCTACACTTACTTTTTGCACACACCACTAATCACTGAGACCCCGATTAGCGCTTTCGAACGAACCCGTTCATCATCAGATGTGGCAGTTTACGATATTATGATGAACGGGTTCGTTCGAAAGCGCTAATCGGGGCACAGTTACTAGTGGTGTGTGCAGCAAGTGAGTGTAGCATAAAATTAGAGTTTCAAAATAAAATAGTAGTTAGATAAGAGAGCGTAATTTAACAACAACTTGTAGAAAAGAAATACTGTCTGGCCGCGATTGGAGTGCGCAGGGTATGTAAAGTGGGGGAATGGGCAATGCAGTAACAATGCATCTGCCGGTCTAGTGGTGAGGACGCCAAGCCGCGCATTCCAATCGCGGCCAGACAGTACTAATCTTTTGTTGTATTTTTTAAGTGTGTCAATATAAATCAATAATAGATTGGAACTATATGTAATATCATTTTTATTTGTTTATAGCAACAATAAATTCATTCTTGATTCTTAATATTTTTTTTTGCTAAATGAGTTGCTATCATTATATAAAATTTGAGTTAATTTCAGACACACAAAAATAAAAACAATTTAAATAACTTGTTTAACATGTTTGTTTAATTAATAAGATTATATGGGTGTTTATTTCTGTTGTATGTTATGAATAGCATAGCAGGCTACAGATTTGTAAAGCTTATAAAGGTGAATATTTATTTGTATAATGTTTGAAATTTTAATAGGTAAATATTTTTCGATCAAGTAATAAATCTTAGAATGGTTATGTTGGAACGGGTTTAATTGATTATTTCATGTCAACAACATC
Organism: Magicicada septendecula; assembly: GCA_034769895.1. NCBI lineage: Eukaryota > Metazoa > Arthropoda > Insecta > Hemiptera > Cicadidae > Magicicada > Magicicada septendecula. Next base: position 138,820,399 of record CM068369.1, on the reverse strand, counting down.
TCACTCCTCTTCAAAAAATTATTTAATTATTGTGCAACCACTTACACTTGACGCAACGAGAAACCAAATCCTGCGACCTGGCCGGTGTAGTACATATTATAGTTGCGTTGAGAATAAGATAATATATTTGTATAATTGTTGTAACGTTGCAATATGTTATTGTAATGAAGTGGATTTATTAATGATGCTATTATTTCTAACATCCTACTGAGCTTTTAATACAGTTTATAAAAATATCTAATCTGTCTCCGCTGACCTTCGTAACAAAAGGTGATATTTGCTTTCTGTACAATTAAGTAAATTAATATTTCAACAGTCCTTTTTCTTCTTTTCTACTATAAAGTCATTACTAATGTAAAAAAGTATTCCTTTTAAATAAGATTTGTATCTTGGGTGATTCTGAATCCTGATGAGTACGTGAGTTGATATACTCTGTCCGGCTTAAGAGTCGCTTTGTAGATATTTCTCACGGGCGGAATTACATATACTTTCACTGCAAACCAATGCTGTTACTGATTTTACGCCATAAAACTCACACTACTCCAGTGTACTTGAAGTATCTATATCTCGTATCGGAAATCTTGGAACATTCGCGGATTAGTACAATTATAATCATTCTCGCAGTAACTCTAGGAATTATCAAACTTGTGTTGGTTACAATTGGCAGACCAAACGTCTCATATTTAAGAAGTGTTTACACGATTCCGAAGAAAAGCTGATCATTCTGTTGAAAGTTATTTTCATCGATTGACTTTCTCGTAATCTGATTGGTTCTTTGGTTTTTTACAATATTCCTGTCTAATAAGGTTTCTGAACAGAACAATTCTTGATAAATAAACAAGAAAATTTTTCGACCGATAAAATATTACGATTGAATATTTTTACCACCGATTTTATGGGCCATGAAACCCTTTTACTTAAAAACCATAAAGCAATAGCTTATAAGTAAACTAATAACGAATGATTTAATCTTTTACTGAAGGCCCTTGAATATTTTGTTTACAATAGGATTGCTTCAGTTAAGTAAAACAGAGTTAAGTTAATTTTTAACGTTATTTAAAAAATGCATTTTAATTCATTTCATAATATATAATTAAATGCAACACACATGATTTTGCACGCTCACCAAGATCATTTGTTTATACGATTTTGTATGTTCGCACAAGAACATTTCTGTTGAATTTTGTATGCTCACTCAGAAACATCGCCTATAGGATGTACAGAATTATTCATTTTCATATACGTCTATTTAAATACATGTAGTAAATCTAATACGAATCAATTAGATATTTAGAGTTTTCAAAAGAGTATATAGGATATAAGAAATCTTACAAGCGACCGCGACCTCTCATGGACTTTTGCAACGCTTGAAATTACTGAATAATTTCCGTTGACACTGCAATGAATGTTTAACGGTCCTGTGACAGGTTAAAGTTAGACCTTCAGTGGCTGGCGTAATACCGGCAATTATCCGCCCGCATTTCGTGTTTAATGAGGTGGAATAAGTAAGGCTTTTACATTTCACTAGAATCACTCTCTTTTACGGTATTTAATAGCTTTCTCAAATTTCGTCATTAGAAGCGTATTGATCGTCCAACACTTTCCACTATTCTCGAGGATTTTAAGTGTAAAACAGCTTCCAAAATAATAAGTAGTCTGCATTTATTTCTTCTAAAAGGCCTAATTTGACACTGTAGCCATGACGATTAGAGATATTATAATTGTTTAAAATTTTACAATGCCATAAATCCAAGGGTTTGGGAATGAAGATCAGATTTTGTTATAATAAACAGGTATATTTACCGTTCGCTTATGCTTTAATAACATACTACATTGTAGCCAAGCTGCTGGATGTATACACCTCCTTCTACTTTCTGTGCTGTCTTACTGGCCCTTCTCTTCTGAATCAAGGGCACGCTGTATAGTTCACATACGGTATTAGGCGAGTGAATGTTTCCTTTTCACACAGTTCCCTTGTATCACGTCTTCTATAAATCTCCCAAGTGTGTCAAAAATGTTTGTTCTGCGCAGGTCGTTTTCAACTCTGTATTCCTCTAGCTACTAGAATAAAACCACTGTAACCAGTCCTATTTTTCTTATCAGTTGTTCTATTGATCCATATAATTGTTAATATTGCTACATTGAGATAATAGTTAACGAACTACATTGTTCCAGACAGGCATTCCAGACGTCTGTCAATTAATTTACCAGCTTTCGGTCTGAGTGATCTGTAGAAAGTCGTCCATTAACATACTTTCCAGTGTCTGTAACTACGCATCCGGAATGCAAGACGCGTCGTCCGGAATGTGACAGGTATTTCTTGAAACTCAGCAGGGTATAAATAAGCATTTATTGTATGTAGTACTGCTGTGCGTTAAACAATAATTAGGTTAAAGAACTGTAGATAGTTGTCTTTGTTTTGTTTCCAACTGTAATTGAAGTTGTAATTAGACTTCACCTGGTGTCAGTTATTGTGTTTCCACTGTACAACACGACGATTTGTGCGACCATCATAACGATATCATTTTGATAAGATTAATACAATTTTTGTTTGTTTACGTTTTATTTTTTTGTGAACGTTTGTTTCTCGATATTAATTTTTAAACATATGCAGGCTCTCTGCGTTACACAAGCCATTCTCAAACGAACGAGACTTTTTTAAGTTTCTTAGGTCATACTTTGGTTTTGACTAGTCCCTACGACATATAAGCATTTACTCTTTTAGAAACAGGAAAACAGAACAAAAGTACTGCTATTGGGAAATTATCGATTTTTTCTGCTTATTGGAATTTGTTTATTACTTGATTCCAATATACAATTTCACAGTAATGTTCATATAGTTTTACCGTTTCATTTACTGGAACTATGTTGGTGTTACTGTAATTGTAATTTTAATAGTTCTTACAAACGTTGTAGCGGATATTCTTAATTTGTTATTTATAAGATGTTTCCAGGTCTGAAAACTAAATGAGTTCAATGAATTAACAAATTTCATTCTACTAGGCAATGTAAATGTTCATCATCTTAGAGGCTGTAGAAATATAAAGTAGCTAAAGCTATGCTAAATGCTATAAACTTTGTTAATGTTTAATACAAAATAGTAACTTTTCAAATTACGAATTTCAGATTATTTACTCTATAACTGAAATAAAAGTCACAATATCACATGAATTTTTTTAAATAGCACATATTGTAAAAACCAATGTATTTATAATCTCTATAGCCATACAACAATTTATAACGATTTTGATTTATCACGATTTTGTCTTGAATGCAGAACACATGATATCTATGTTTTGTTCATTACTTGGGATCCACATAATTTTAAATTTTTTCTAACCAAAGGCAGTCCTTTAACAATTTAAATACATGAACTTTATAAAGTATCTTTGTTAGAGGATGATGTAGTGAACAACATTTAGCGTAATTAATATAGTTTTACCCTACGGTCTGGAAATGCCTGTGAAAGGTTCTAGAGAAAGATATGGCACACTGACACTTGAGCTGTTTAAACACCAAGCTCTCGAATGCAGAGGTTATAATGAAGCCGCTGTTGGTAAGGACATTCTGAAAACATACCGGATTAAAAATGAAATTTTGTACAACGTGTTTGAATTACCCAGGAAATATAAATACAGTGAATGGAGAACTATTTATTTGTGAGTTAGTTAAAGAAGTGATAGTAGCTGAGGAGAACGTAGTGAGGTGCAAAGGAGATAAACTTACGGGCCGATGTAGTAACAACAAAAATGGAGAATACGATGTTCCGACTGGAAATACACTATGAATTTAACAGCTCTTCTTGAAATCGAGGAAGTAACATTGAGAAATTGTCCGGAGGGAGAAAATGACAGATTCTCGAAATCGGAAAGAGGTTTAGTAAATAATCCAAAAGCAAAGCATGTACTCTGCTTCAATGAGAGGTGTTAGTTTGTGATCAACAAGTCTAAAACAGGAAATGCCGAATATGGATGAAACAACTTCTTACCTACTAGTTACAATCAATTAATTAGTGTATTTGGAATGTAAGGTAATGACACTCGACTAGTATTTGGTGTTAACAATTTATAAACAGTACACCTCACAACGTCGTATAGCATAAAGAGAGCTCAGGCACCCGAAATTATTCTAACGACACTGTCAAACTTCAGGAGACTCAATATACGAGGGATATCAACAAAGTCATTTCCGATAGGTTATTAAAACAAACCAAAAGTAGGCCTACACTTTCTTAACATTTTTATTGATACTTGAAACACTTTTCTTCATAGTTATTTTCATTGTTGAAGCACTTTTATAGGGGATCACCTAATGGTGTATACCTTTGTCGTAGAAATTTTCCGCCTGTGATTTTAACCACGCATTAATAGCTTATTTGATACGGTCGTCGTTATAAAACCTTTGGCCACAAAGCAAGGATTTCCAATAGCTGCAAAGGTAATATTCACTTTGTGGGAGGTTTAAATTCTAAGGCGAATAATAAAATTGTTCCCAATGAAAAGTTGTCAGGAGTTGTCGCGTTGCAATGGCAGTGCATGGGCGAGAATTTTTCTGAATCAGCACAGTACCCTAGGTAAGGATTCTACATCGCTTATTCTGAATCGCACGACACAGTTACGTAAGCGTCTTGCAACAGACATCCGAGTTTATTATCGAGCCTTGAGTCAAGAAGTCCACAAGCGAAACCCTTTTTTTTCTGTCCTAAAAGATTGTGCAGTGATTTTTCCAAATAAAAACATATTCTTGAATTTTTTCATTGCGGGCGATGAAGTGTTCCTCCACCCCATGAACTTTTGTTTTTATTGAGAATTTGCGTGTAATAAAAAAGTCTCGTCTCCAGTAACTATACAGCTCAGGAAGTCATCCCTTTCCTGTCTGAATCGTGTCAAAACTAGCAAATGTACTCTTCGACCGTTTCATTTTTGTTATTCCGTAAGCAGTTTTGGAAACTAGAGTGCACACACTTTCCGGTAATTGAGTTTTTTAAACAAAATTTTATGAAAAATTGTATGTAAACGCCTGGAAAATTTCGGGAGAACGACGTCATAGTGAATCGTCTATTCTCTGTTATATTCTTTCATACGGCCCGCATCATGTCGTCATTCGCTAAAGACGGCCGCCCGCTCAGTTAATCGTCGCGAACATTTTCGAGTTCTTTGTTAAAAGCGATATCCCTTTCCATACCACCGAATCAGTCATTGCTTCTTCTTCATGGACATCGCAATCTTGTCGATGAACTCCAGTTGCTTTAATGCTTTTCGAATTCAGTAACCGAATCGCACACCTCATTCATACGAGGCGGACGTATCGATTCTCTTAGACATTACAAATACGTCCAACAAATGTTACTCAACACACAGTTCTTTACAAACAGCGTTGTTGCCTTCCCAACAAACTTGCCTCGCATGCACAACAGTGTCGGTACCTATTCCTCGGCAATCTATACAAACGCAACTTACTTCCTAGATATCCCTAGTACATAAACAAATAAGGAATCAAACATATATAGTGTGATTTCTCTTTTGGTTTTGATGTATGAGAAGTGGTATCAAGTTTTAATTTATTTAATTTACAACTTTGAATTTATTTATCATTAGGTATTCATGTTTATTATATTGCGAATGCAAGATAATGATAAACCGTACAACTCACAACGTCTTAAAGTATAAAGACAACTCGGGCACTCCTTATTCTAGCGACACTGTCGAACTTCAGCAGACTCAATATACGAGGTATATCCAGAAAGTAAGTTCCGATAGGTTATTAAAACAAACCATAAATATGCCTACACTTGCAAAACATTTTCATTGCTACTTGAAGTACACAACTTGAACCACTTTTCTACACAGTTTTCGTCATCGTTGAAGCATTTTCGTAGGGGATCACCTGATGTTGTATACCTATGACGTAAAAAATTTCGGCCTCTGAGTTTAACCACGCATTAATAACTTATTTGATACAGTCGTCGTTATAAAACCTTTCGCAACAAAGCAAGGATTTGTAATAGTAGCTAAGGTAATATTAACTTTTTGCGAGGTTTATATTGTAAGGCGAATAATAAAATTGTTTGCAATCGAAAGTTGCGAGATGTCGCGTTACAGTGGCAGTGAATGGGGGAAATTTTTACGAATCAGCACAGTACCGCAGGTAAGCATCTTACATCGCTTATTCTGAATCGCACGACACAATTTCGTAAGCGTTTTGCAACAGACATCCGAGATTATCGAGAATTGTGAGGATTGTCGACCCTTGAGCCAAGAAATCCACAAGCGTAACCCTTTTTCTTCTGTCCCAAAAGACTTTGCAGTGACTTTCCGAAATAAAAACATTGGCTTGAATGTTTTCTTTGCAGACGATGAAGTGTTCGTCTACCCCATGAATATTTGTTTTTACTCACAGGTTGTGTGTAATACACATGTCTCGTCCCCAGTAACTATACGGCTCAGGAAGTCATCCCTTTTCTGCCAGAATCGTGTCAAAACAAGCCAATGTACTCTTCGACCGTTTCATTTTGTGTTACTCCGTAAGAACTTTTGGAAACTAGAGTGCACACATTTTCCGGTAGTTGAGTTTTTTAGACAGAATTGTATGAAGAATTCTACGTAAACATCTGGAAAATATCGTGAGAACGACGTCATAGTGAATCGTCTATTCTCTGTAATCTTCTTTTATACGGCCAGCATCATGTCGTCATTCGCTAAAGACGGTCTCCCGCTCAGTTCATCGTCGCGAACATTTTCGAATTCTTTGTTAAAAACCGATATCGCTCTCCATACCACTGAATCAGTTATTGCTCTTTCTTCATGGACATTGCAATCTTGTCGATGAACTCCAGTTGCTTTAATGCCTTTCGAATTTAAGAACCGAATCGCACACCTGATTTATACGTGGCGGACGTATCGATTTTCTTAGACATTATAAATTAATCCAATAAAGCTTACTCAGCACAGTTCTTTACAAACAGCGTTGTTGCCTTCCCAACAAACTTGCCGCGCATGCACAACAGTGTCGGTACCTATTCCTCGGCAATCTTTACAAACGCAACTTACTCCCTAGATATCCCTAGTACATAAACAAAAAAGGAATCAAACCTACATTGTGTGATTTCTCTTTTGGTTTTGATGTATGAGAAGTGGTATCAAGTTTTCATTTATTTAATTTACAACTTTGAATTTATTTATTATTAGGTATTCATGTTTATTATAGCGAGTGCTTATGGATTTTGTTTGTTTCAGAGAAAGTTTGTTTAATTGTGAAGTACTGTTTACTGAAATGCGTGCATTCTGCCTGGGACTCAATAATGTCATTAACTCACAAGCAGTTGTCCCGTAGACAATGTGCCTGTAGGTGTGACCGTGACTACCGTTACAACTCATTCGAAATACGCCACACAGGAATGTGTTTGCAATAATGTTAGTAGTTATCTGAGCAGAACGTTATACATAGTTAACATTCCTTATTGCCGCAATGAAAGCGTTTCTACAGATATTGTAACAACAGCTGTGGTGTGACGCAGGTACGCAAACTATATTACACGGTTTTTTTACATCTTGCAGTTTATTATATCCTATTAAACTTATTTACATTAAATATTAATTATTAAAATGTTATTTTACATTAAAGTTTTATTACCCATCGTATATTTACCTTCAAAATCGTTGGTACAAATGAAAGTCCAACCGAAGTATAAGACAAATTGTTATTGATATTAATCAATGAGCTAATCAGCATTCTTAATATCATCTTTAATTTTTGTAATAATCGGTTTTACATTTCTGAACCACCTTAACACGTATATAGGTCTACGCCTGCAGCCCTATAATAATCACACATATATACTAACATTGCATGTTAAGAAGAGACGATATGGCCACATAAAATGTGGAGAATGCTTGTAAGCATAAGTAGCGGACGCACATATTCTCGTTGATAATACTGACAGGTTTCTATCCGTATTACCGTATAATACTTGCTTACACACATACAGTATACAATACCGTCACAAAAAGTCTTCTCACAGCACAAGGGGTGTGATCTAATCAGCTGTACTATTAAGACAATTGTTTCTTTTTAAGTCGCAAAATCTCATTTTCTTACTTTTTGTTTTTCTACGTACAAAATTAAGGCTAGAAATATAAAAAGAAATTGTTTCATAAATACGTGCTTTCCGATTTTCTTAGCAACTATGACTTGCTAATCTAACAAGGAACGTGTATATAATAATTTGTTTTAAGTGTAATGCGAATGAAAGTTTCTACAAATAAAATAAGATATTATACTATAATAATGTAAAATCGTGTAATTAACATATAAAAATTTGTTTATTTATTTTTATGCACTCAGTTCTTACACATGTTGAGCACTGTAAGCACAAAAAATAGACACAACTCGCACACGCGCATATTAATACACATTGGTTTATTGATTATGTAAGAGTAAAATTACCATATTCATGATTCAAAAGGGAATTTTAGATTTAAGACATATCGTCACGTAATAATATTAACTTTTAGTACGTTTACATTTAGTCAAGAGAGTTATAATAGAGACAGAAAAAAACTGTAAATTAAAACACACTACCACTACAAATAATTAAGATGTGCATTCCTTTAAAATGGATTATTAATTTCTGTTTATACGTTACTATGGCTGGAAAAACAAAAACACTCTTATAAAGAGAGTACGCTTGATATATAATCCTCAGTGAAACAGCTGACAACAGTCAACTGCCATTCCTGTTTATTTTAATTCGCTTTGGCGTCACTGAAGCAGTCAGACTTTATTGTGTTTTTACTGTGTTTCCCAAGTGAATTTATTTACACTCAATTAGAATATTGAACGCTGTAGGAAATTTTATTTAAATTTAATCCAAACGTTAAAGGCAACGGCATTGAAAATTTTATGACGTAAAACACACATACGCAAGCGTAAATATAACTTTAAGTTAATACATGCCTATTTTTCATTATTGTTACCGTGCGTATAGAAAACATTTTGTAAACATTTCTTTGTCTTGACCACACTGGCAATAACCTAAGTAAGTTTTGTTCAATGAAGCGTTATAATCAAATTATTGATGAATTACCTCACCTTCTGTACAGTCTACTGAAAGAAAAACAATCAATTTATTGAGTTGTAATCCTATAAGTTGGCGCCAAAGTGGGTCCCGGTCTGACGACGAGAAGGAAGCAGGAACGGAGAAGAAAGAAGGGAAAAGCAGAAATTAGAAGAGAAAGAAGACGAAGCGAAAACCGCCGACTGTGACAGCAGCGGGCTCTACATCTCACTGCCGAATGAAGAGTATTGAGGCGCAGAAATAACAAGGATGGACACCGTCGGGCACCACCGGGGTTGGCGCTAAAAGCTCTCCGCCGTAGCAGCAACTAGCATTCTCGACCAACGGTTCTTTTAAGGACCACAAAAATAATACGTTGTACTATTGGCCCGTTTGTCTTGTAACAATATTCGTTAACCATTTTCCGACAACGCACTAAGAAACATAATAGTTTTAAGGTACTCCTAATTGTTTATTATTTGTTAATTTCCTGAAATTTAAATAATGGCATCCTAGTGTATCACTGAAGTAGTTTATGAGTCAAGCAAAGTGACATACAATTTTATGAAATGTTCGGGGTACAATAAGGTAGTGCCATTATGACACAGGATACTACAGGCACTCGAGCTGAACCGACTTGAGGGTCACTAAAAGTACCTAGTGATTTTGTGGTGTGAACCTTGAACCAGCGACTTCTAGATTAATAACCAGATGCCATAATTACGATCTACAGAATTTCCTGTTTCTTTTAACGACAAACATGAAATTCAAATATCTGAAAATGCATACAACTATACAATTAAAACATGATTATACGAAAAGATTCTGACCTCTGCTTACTGTGTAGCCGCATGTGAATGTACGCAACACTTTTGTAAGCACTTCTGAAAACGAAAGTGTGCTAATTGTTTCAGTCATATTATGTCTGTTACAAAACAAGCATTTCTTGCTTACTTACAACATGTATTTCATACACATTAAGGAACACATCTGACGAAGTGTTAAATGAATTAAACTATTGTTTTAAAGAAATGTGGCAACTATAACTATGATCACTTCAACGAAGCGAGAAGTAACATATTATGCGGTCTTCGGATTTGGAAGTGTGCTTCAACCTTCTCGAGAACTGTTTAAGTACGGGGATAAAAACGTATGTTAAAAAACAAATGGAGCCTTTCTGACTTTGCATTAAACTGTTCGTAAGCATGAATACATAGATATGATTACGTATAGGCCTATAATCTGTTCTATGCGACAGTCTATTTTGTATATTTATGTACTTAATTAGTGGCTGCTACTACACTCCAGGTTAAAAAAAAAAATTTAAACCCCTGTTCTTTACACGTCTCATTTTCAAACCTTTGTTTAACATTCTTACATACGATACTTTTTTTTGCGTATAAGCTACTGTCCACTACGATTGGTTCAACTGGTTCCTCTCTTCTTCTCCTCTCTCTTCCTCCTCTCCCACATCTCTTTCATTCTTGATTGATGTCTTTCCCTCCTTTCGTCAGTCCAAACGGCACCTCTTATATACAATATTATTAATAATTAAACACCATTAATAATGCTTCTCAAGTTTAGTCACTTAAAGATGTTCATCTTGTTATTTGAATTAGCAGTCTCTGTAATTCCAACTTTGTCGTGTTTACTTTATAAACTGCTATTTGTCATGTTCCCGACCAACGTTTTCAGTGATTCCACTACTTTATAGTCCTAAACCACGACCTAGAACTTGAGTTGAGCCACTTTCAGGTCGTGGTTTAAGATTTGAAAATAGTGGAAACACTGAAAGGCCTCGTCCGGAACATGACTGGTAGCTGTTTAGCAAGTAAACACGACAAAGGTAGACTTAAAGATGTTCATGAGACATTTTGATTGAAAAGAATGGATTACGCATTTGTAATAAATAAATGCGTTCTCTCTCTCTCTCTCTCTCTCTCTCTCTCTCTCTCTCTCTCTCTCTCTCTCTCTCTCTCTCTCTCTCTCTCACACACACACACACACACACACACACACACACACACACACACACACACACACACGTTCAAACGACAAACGAACTTACGAATGTGCAATACTACAATGTGAACATCGTAAGCACATGTAAATATCGACACGTGTTTACGCTAGGCTGTGTAATCCACAGTAACGCACTCACCTGAATCTTCCTGTTATGTCTGCCTGTATCTGAAGTACGCTTAAGCAAACTTAACTAAGACATGTAAAGCAAAATCGGAATTCTCCACAGGTTAAGAAATATCGTTAACATTAGTCATGAACAGATTTAGATTTTTCAGTGACGTTTAATATTACCATATTCATTAAAATTTTAAAATTTTGTACGGCTTAAAATCAATTTTGCGTGAAACAAATCCTTTCACAGCTTCGGTGTGGGTAGGCAAATGGCAATCATTACTTTGTGAAGACGAAATGGACTGTAATGAATATTAAATTAGCTGTTTTCCGTTTTAGCTGCGCGTAATTGATTTTCCAAGGAAATTAATTCACGCCTACTCCGCAGCCCATCAAGTAGAGAATTTAATAAAATACGATTCTCCTTGCAATTTGTTTTCTAGCCTAACACCTTCGGTATTTGAAGGTACATTCTCAATTCTGTATGCAATTACTTGTGCACGATTGTACTGGTTGTGTATTTAAAAATGTTTCAGTAAAAAGTATCTATACATACGTGCTCACACACACACACACACACACACACACACACACACACACACACACACACACACACACACACACACACACACACACACACACACACACACACGAGGGCCGGTAGTAAATTATAAATCTTTAGATACAAAGATGAATACTTTGTACAATAACAGTGGGCGGATATACTACTCGATTAAAACGTATAACGTATGTTATTTAAATTAAGGTACTTTGTTCAAATTAAAACAATTTTATCAATATTTTATTAATACTGAATTTAAACGTTATTGTTGACAATGTTTGCCACAGATAACAGAATATACCCATCCTGTAAATTAAGTTTGAGGTTACAAGAAGAACAGTAAAAATTTTAGAACTGGAAGTTTTTTAAAAATATAATTACTACTTTTTTACCTCTCCTATGGCGCTACAGCCCAAGTCGGGTCCTGGCCTCCACCAATCTCCGCCTCCAATCCACTCTATCCACTGCAACCCTCCTCCAGTTTCTTATCCCCATGTCTCTCGCGTCCTCTGCAACGCCATTTCCCACCTCTTGCTCGGTCTACCTCTAGGTCTCGTCTCGGACTACTTTTATACTAATACTATTTTAGTATGTCTATTCTAATACTACAGACACATTTTAGTGGTTAAACTCCTAATGAGAGAGGTCATGAAATTAGCACATATCCAAGGTTTATAGTAAATTATAAACTGTTGATTTGCAAAAATATTAGAACGTCATAACCTAAATCATTAATGCATTATGGAAGTAGTGTCTGAAGTGTTGTAACGTTGATATAATATACAGCTATTTCAGCTGACTTAGTAATATATAAGAGTAGCTCATGAAATAATGAAACCACATTTAACCGACATACCTATTATGGTCTAATCGTATTGTCAGAGTTTGAAGGATACTTTGTAACTCCAGAATATATTAGATATTTGATAACAGAAGAAGCCCTTTTGTTTTGAATGTTATGCCGCAAGTTTTATTAAAGCTGATATTTTCCTGTCGCTGTCTGGTTTACCTGCCCCAGAGATAGTAGTAAAATACATGATGATAACAATCCACCATGTCACTTTTTCTTAACTTTTCCTCATCTATCACTTATATATTAGCATTACTCTCATTATCACTTGGTTTTACTTTCTGTTATCCGAGAGCGTAGATATTTATGTTATGTCAAGAGAATAAATCATTAATTATCATAGAAATTGGGATACTCTCATTTTATTAACACAGTGTAGGATCAACTCGTATTAGACTGATTCCTCCATGCTAAAATTAATCTCTATATACAAAACTTAAAAGTCAATAAGTTAGAAAATAACAACATGAAAAAAACACATGTCAATTAAATACTTTACGCGTTGACAAATACCGCACATAAATACCTGTAAACAATTTACTGACCTTAAAACTAACCAGTTTCTTTTTGTCGGTCTGTAGGCTATATATACATAGGCTCAAACAAAATTAATTGCAGCATAACAGAGACTGGATTAGTCGTAGGCTATCGTGAATGTGATCATTTTTGGTGGAACTACTTACTATCTGTATACACTAAGTTGGCGTCTGGGCCGGCGACTAAGTGTATACACTTAGCCCCAGGTAGTCGCCGGCCCAGACGCCAACTTAGTGTATACAGATAATAGATTATCAACTCAATCTGTCAACTCATTACAGTTTACAAAAAGCGGCACAATATTTGTTATTTACGTCTCGTCGCTGTGGCACGGTCTCTATTTATGCCCGTTCCCTCCTTGCTGGCAATTTCATACAGCTTACTTTTGTTTCAGTTTTACTGTTTAAACTTATGTTCCGTGTCTACAACGTCTTTCTTGTTCACTCCCGAAAACCTCTCATTCAGTTCTTTGATTAACTTGTGCCTTCCCATTTCACCTCTCACACTCTGCATACCGTCGTTTTCACCTACTTTTGTTTTGCTAGATCTAGTATTTTTCAAATGGTAGACTACACTCGTACTTCAAGGTATTTGCTGTTTTGTGTGTTTGTACATTGATTGTACATTGTGTGTCTTTGATTGTAGTTGATTCCTCTTTTGATTCGTTTTTTATGGTCGTGCCTCGCAACACTGAATGCTTACTCCTTGAGCTCAATCGCTACTTCTGTCGTGACAATACATATTATTTCCTCAATTACAAAAGTAATTGTATCATTATCCCGTTTCTCTATACTCAAATGAAGTTTTGTTTTTATTGTCTTCACTCCACATCTTGACTTTTTCCTAAGCCACCATAATGGCTTCAGAATGATTGAATATCCCTGTCGCATGAGACGCAGAGTATCGTCTTGTCTCGGCCAATATCCACGATATTACCTTATAAATACATTATGTATAAGTATCCATACATAATGTCCGGGCCACATATTGGTTCGTGTCACATGGCACTTTGTGACTTAACTCAAGGCTGTCCAGGCACCAGTAGACTTATACCTCAACACGTTTTAGCATTTTCACGGATATTACTTTGCAGAAAAATATGTACAGCAGAGAAAGGATGTAGCTGAGAGATACTCATTATATGCGAGCACACGTAATTAATGATGCTTGTATCAGCCATTATTACAACTGGTTTATTTTTGATTAATTCTTTAACTATCATATTACCTCTGATCTCTTGATGTATATAAGTGTCTGAGAATTATACGGCGGCGTTGACTTTTCAATTAGTGCGTTCAGGCTTTCTCCTTGTTTTCTAGCCTGCGAACAACCTGTCTGAAGACTTAAAGGTTTTTTACATTTGCAGCGCTATGGGTATCTACCTCTACTCATACTTTCATGTGATTTTTTTGGCGCTAGCGACCACTACCGCTTGGATAGCATTGGTTTCTTTCTAAGTTTAGCTTAATTTGTTTTTTAGTTTACTGAAACGATTACTGTTTGTTTTAAACGTAATGGTATAACTTCATTCATATGGGCGGACGTCAGTTGATAGCTTCAAACGTAGAGAAGAGGACCTTTCCAAATCTTGTATATTTAATTTTTTTTAGAAAAGACGAGTAACTTCATAAATGTCACTTAATTTATTTAAAATAAACATTAAACTTTCAAATATGTAAATGTAGACATATTTAACATTTAACAATGTTGGATTTTGTTAACGTTGACTATTATTAGAAAATCATTAATGAATTATGTTTGTGTTATTGAGACACGGTGTATAGAAAATTCCGAAAGGTGAATTGTTTTAATCCGTCACTGACAAATCATTCTTTAATTATTCTTATGTATTTTATAATAGATTCGCCAATGACAGCTTTATTGAAACTGTTCTTCATAATTTCTTTTCTATTAAAGTCGAAGAAACAAAATATTTAAGCTGCTATATTATAAGCTATACATCCATAATAAGATAAGTAAAGTTAACTCAACAACATCTTCTGTCTCTTCTGATTTTCTATGTTCTGGATTTAAGAGATAATAGAAAGAGACAGAGGAAATCAAGGGAAGATATTCATACAATTGACATACGCATTGGAAAGTACAATTATGGCTATTCGGTGAATCAATTCTCCTAAAATATACCAGTTATTTATGAAAGACAGAATTACATCTTTTGTCCATTGTCAAGAGATTATCATTAAAAACTGTGCGCAGTCAAAATTTAAACACCAGTATTGTCTTACAAGTTGTCATTTTACGGAATACTCAGAATGATACCAGCAAAAATTGTGTTTATGTAAGTAATTCATCTTCCTAGAAAGTTAATGTGAGATCCATCTAAAATTGGAATCTAAACTTTTCATACTTATTTTTCATAACTGAAATATAAAGTGTCAAAAAGTGATCGCTTGATAACAAGACGAGAATGAAATCTTCCAGCTAGTACAAGAGATAAGAAGAGGATAGACATTACGAACCTTCTGTGATTGCTTGGTATTCTCCAGTAGTCCTTAAAACACAGACATTTGATTTACTTTTATTTTGTAATTGCCTTCTCCTCTTTGGCAACTTAGTTTATTAACAACGACTTATTAAAGTTGACTACTCGTCTCCTACTCTACTAGACGTCACACTATAATATCGTCTCTGGACGTTTACTCCTTATGATGGTTGTTGCAATTTCAAATTCAAAAGTTACTGTATGTCAGAAGATGAAAAATAACAGAAGAGTAGTATGAAGAGATGGAAATAATTTTTGTTCCCATATTTGTGCAGATATTTGTGTAAGCAAACACATTCGATATTTTACAAAGCATATTACATTTTAGTATAATTATCAGTTACAGATTTCAAGTAAACACATACATTATATTGGAACAAGCAAAACGCACTCTCTCTCTTCCCTTCTCGCTCCTCTTATCTTAGAGCCCACGAGGATATAACTTGAACTGTAACCGGATAACCCTGTTTCGCATTAATAACGAAACAATATATCTATTAGTTACAAAATTATTAATCCTATTTCTCGGTGGGCTGTGTACTTCACCTCACGACAGAGGCAAGGATAACTGCAAAAAACGTGTTTAATAAATTAATAAATATAAAAAACAAAACTTCCTTTTCCTTGTGTTAGAAATGCTTTTTGTCAGTGACGTTCAGGTAAGTAAGCAAGAGTGTACATCACCGGAAGCCTCGGTACTTAAATTTCAGGTCTACCAATTCATAACAAAGCATTAAAAATTCAGAAAGAGCGCTGAGGTTTGAACGCCCAACACTGAATCCAGGTTTGAATCGATACGCCTGAGTGAGAAGTATGTAGTTGGCAGAATGACGCAAAGTGCATCGTTAAGATGTATCGATCTGGAGTTGCAAGTGTTGTTCCACCACATCCATTACATATTTAGAGGTCTCCACACACGTCTGTGTGTTATTTTAAAACTGTAGCTAGTATAATGAGAAACTATCACGTGTACACAAACACAAACAAGAACAAATATTTAAAGTATTTGTGCGTTTGTGTGTGTGTGCGCGCGCGCGCGCGCGTCTGTGTTCTATAGCTGTTAGAGCGTTACAAACTGTCAAAGTTATTATAGTTGGAACTATGTAAGAGCCGATGTATAAATGTTTAATAATCATCATAGTCAAAAGCAAAATCATTTTAAAGTAATATATGCGTCTGTTATATGTAGGTATAGATTCTTTTTTAATGTTTGACAAAGAATATCTAGTTTATAAACCTACAATGTATTAAAGTTGGAGGAAATTCATTCTTAGACATACTATTTTGAAAATCAAATCACTGCTACTCCCTTCGTCATCCAGAACAACAGTGAAAACGAACGGTAAAGTGCTCTTTATTAAAAAATTTCTCTCGTTGCAAATTCAAGATGATACAACTAAAATCTCTCCACATGGACGTAATGGTAACAGTGTTAATAGTAATGTACAGTTATATTATATTAGCAATACTAATAATAATGATAAAATAAAATGATTAAAATGACAGCTGTGAGCGGTGATCAAATTATGTTGCAAAATTTCTTGTGCACACAACGCGTGTGCCTTCAAAAAGTAATGTTTATTATGTATAGAGTTTCAAAATAATTTCATTTTAATGCTGATTACGTGGAAGGAGCGACAATCGGATGAGGGAAGTTTAACTGCGAAACGCGTAATAGGCCTATAGGTTCGAAGCAGAAGTTACAAGACGGATAAAGGTTAATAGGCTATTTACTACTATGAAACGTAGTAAGTTGGATAAGAAAAAAGACAACTAATGTTTAAATTTTCTGTATTTTAAAAAATGGAATGCATTATGTATTCATAAGAAATGGAAAACTAGATGTAATATATTTTTATATGGTTATTACATGAATAAACTAAGAATTTTCTTTAAACGATTAACCAGTATATATAGTTATCAAGTAGATAACATTAGTAAAGTTTTTTTTCAGAATTAATTATAAAACAATTAGAGAAAAAATATACTGTGAGCAATAAATATAGCCTAATGATACAATATTTTGAAATTTAGAATGCAATTAATATCTAGCCCATATTTAATAATAATTAAGAATTATGGCTTACAACTTCTTCTCTTGTATGCTAGTATACATCGCTCAATACTCCATACTGAAAGCATTACGTTAGGTATTGTCTATAATAATCGGATTAAAGGCTTTAAAGTGTGCAGTGCAGTCGCTAATATACCATTTACGTCATATGATGTGATTATCTACTAATAACTACAGCAGAGTCATTGCCAATATAATCGTACCGTTGTTACTTGAAACACTATTCTTACTTAGTAGATTATCGTTTGTTCCGAGTAAATACAATTGGTGAATAATTTGTAAAGTGTTTAGTTACATTCACTAAAACGAAGAACTCATAAAAAACGCACTCAGAGAAACACCATATTCAAAGAAATTCGGAAGGAAACAGAATGAGTAACCGGGTACAGTAGGCATCAGTCTACAACTAAAATTGTATTACTTCCTGCGGAAATGATTAATCAGTCATTAAGTGCAAAATATTTCATTCAGAACGTTTTATTTTGTATACCAGGGGAAGTACACATTACACATGTCTCAGGGTAATGTCTAATCAGCGCTTGTAATCAACATAAAGAAACTCATGTAGGTCTATCAAGTTGGAAGCATTTTTTATCCACAAAAATTAGCAGTGTTAACGTTTTTCACTTATTATTCCTTCCGAATAAATTGTTTTTCCTGAATCGATATTGTTGATATTTTGAATATTGAAACGTGGCAATTTAAAAAAAATAGGCCTATTTAATGTAATATTGTGTGTGATTATTTTGCCTTAACCAGTCACATGATGGTCGCGTAATACTAACATAGTTATTGTCAGACATACAACATCATAAATTGCAGTGAATTTGGGGACAATTATGGAGCTGGTGTACTTAGTTTTGAATTAGCAAATGTATCACACACATACATCCGGTTAACAGGATGCTGTCCTATGCCTGTGACATCTTTAAACACGATCTTTAAGCCTAACTGTCAATGGTATGTGATTGTTGGGGCTGAATGGTTCCTGCCTACTATTACCATTGTTAAATTATTAACTACACAACGTTTTGAACATTAATAATCCATTGTCGTTTTCAGGTGTACCACTAACTTAGAATATTATTTTAAAACTATCTACTTTATATATTTTGAAACAACAAACGCACATCGTTAAAGTAAATAATTGTAAAAAAGAAACACCAAATTGTAAAATAAAGCTGAAACAAAGTCATAAAAACAGAAGAAAAACCTTCTTACGTCTTAAAAGTTCTGAGTAGAAAAGCGGAAGAAAAACAGTGAAAACAGTCAGTATGGAATATCCAGACAATTATACTCGCAATTTTCATGTGACTCGACTGGACGAATTATCGTATGCTGCAAATGGAACGGACAAATATTTCTAAACCATATAACAGTAATAACAACGTGAGAATATTTTCTTTCGATCACAGCTGTCAATTCATACGAGCATCGTTGTTACCTCTTACACTTTGGTGTAAACACAATGATAACTAGAGCGTGTCTTCTAATTAATTGATTTGTTGTAAACACTAATTATAGAAAACATACATTATATGTTTATAATATATTAATGGAATCTATTGACACAAATAGTGAATTCACTAATATCGAGTTGTTGTCCAAAAGTGTTTCTGTTGTCATGGTAACATAGACTTCAATTAAATTATTCCACTAACCAACCTGATATCGCCAGTTTTGTGAAAACGATACCAGACACAACAATGTTACCAACCGCAAGATTTGATGAAGACTTTCTAATATAATTACAAAATTGAATACAAAATAAAGCAGTGCTACAATATGCATGATTTCATAACGACTTTGTAATATACTTTATCAAAATAAGTTATTTATAATGAACAACATGGCAGAACAACAAATGCCTCTATCAGTCTGCGGGATACTTCTTGGTTTTTATTCCGTTCACTGCCAGCAAATGATTACCAGATACATTGTTAAACCGTACTGTGGTCTAACTACGGTCATATTGTTTGTTGTAACAGGCCTGACGACGGTGTTATGGTTTCAGACTTTCAAATACAAATTTATCAGTGGAATGTTTATTTTGTAGCATCACCAAATTATACAGTACTACAAGCTACAACTAATAGATAAAACTATGCAGGGAACTGAATCAGGTCGATCCAAATTAACTTGTAAAGGGTTGTGTGACAATTAAACATAGGTGATAAAAAGTGAATAATAAAAACAGTTAATTTTATAAAGTAAAAAGGGTTTAAACTAACTCAACCACAATAAACGAAGAATAGAAGATCTACAGAATAAATAGAATAAAATATAAAATTCCAAATGGGAACCAACATAAGTAAAAATGTAGCAGAGAAGATATTCTAAAAGACATGACTATAACAATAACTTAGGCTTAAAATAAAAAGCTACCCAACAGATTAGGGGAGTGAAAGAATAACAATATGATAATGAGATATATAATAAAGTATAGTATAAGATTATAAGATTGTATTTTACCCTCAAACTATACCATTTATGTAACAAAACTAACAGTCAAAATGAATGTCAGAATCAGGAGTGTTGTGTGATTGAAAATGTACTTAGACCTATAGAAAAAACTGAATAATTGTAATCAAAATGGTAAGTAGTAAAGGGCGTTACTGATAAATAGTAATGAGTGATCAAAATAAATAACAAAGACAAAGTAATGTGATCTAAATTCAGTCAGTGAAGCCAAATGACAACCTAACCTAAGAAACTCTGAAATCACACTTGTAAACACAAAATATGTAGTAAAAAGAATATAAACCAATTACAGGTTATATCTAAATGAAACTAGAAAACAAATAGACTATTCTAAAACAAGGATTAGATCACTAAGATGTTGTAATTATTATATTATTATATATTAACCTGATGAAATGTGATAGAGTATAAAAGGCTAATATTGTACATTAAAAAAGAACAGAAATACCAATAATGAGTTACTGTAAATACTATTAATATAACAAATGATAAGTGAAATGACTATTGGTCAGTAAACCAAATAAGAACTATCACTGGTAATAGACCATTATTAATATATCTAATGAGCATGACTTGTTGCACCAAGGTCCATATTTCATTAGTAAAATAACCAGAAAATAAGGATGTCAAAATAAGACAAGCTATTGTAAAATGTGAAGGAAATTAATATGTGTTATTAGGAGTAAGATATGAGGAGTATAAACGGTGTATAATATAGTAATAAGAATAATTAACAAGCTGCCTACTTGTCCAAGAACTCAAGTTATATTAATGATAATATACAAGGAAAAAGGCATGTCTTGAGCAAAAGATATTAATCAAAAGTTGGTATGGTTCATTAGGATTAAGTATCAATCGTTATAAACTCTTAGAATTTAATAATTGTATTGTATGATGCAAAACTAATTCATGGTACCATAGGCAGTATGAAGCCTAGAGACAGATTCTGTGTTGTATTCAAAATTGGATGTTTATAATGCTAAATAATAACAGCAAACGACTTTGTATTAGTTGTACTCAATATGTGTAACAGCAGAACGTTAATTAGGTAGTAAAAGGACATATTTTAACAAAAATATTCTATTAGGCCGTAAGTTAGGAATATTAGCTTTGTTAGTATTAGACAACATTATGCCTTGTGAGGTGATAATTGTTTAGCAGGAAAAATGCCATGTGGTGGTAACATTATATTTGTAATCACAAGTAGCATAAGGAAATTATTTCAATTGTAAATTATTTTTATAGATTTTGGTGAAACGTTTGGCGTCAGTTTTATAATCTCGTTCCCAAAAACCCACGCTTAAGACAAAATTAAATTGTTTTGTTAACGCGGGGGTAATGATTTAATAAAGGAATTCTGTGCATTCCAACCAATCAAAACTCTTATATCGAGAATCCCCCCCGAAGGCACAGGTAAGAACAGCGAGAGTGACGCTTAAACTAGAGACAGTTCTTCACCAATTTTAATGCAGTACAGAACACGAACTCCGAGACAAAATTATTTACCAGTAACCTATAAATCAGTGCGGTACCGGAAGTAAACAAATGCGTTCTAACCTTGACGACGCGTAGTGAATTAACCGAGAGCAAGAGTGTTGTGATGTGTTGGGTATTAATAAAGCAACGAATGCACTTTAAAAGGTTAACTGCGAATATAAAAATATATAAAGGAATTAAGGAAAGTATAGTGATTTTTTTTTATAAAATACTTAATCAAATTATCACACTATACTGTAATGCAAATCGAACTTATTGAACCTATGTGAACTATTTTTAACACTACCAAACAGCAAACATTAGCAATACTACAATTTTCCACTCGTTATATGCAATTTAATTGTAATTTGAGGTTAAATTCCTGGAACCTCTTAGCCATATGCTAACCTACAAATTTGACGTCTGTGGTCAGACGAATTTTATTATATTAGGTTAAGAAGTTGTAAGATTTATATGTAATCACTCTCCTATTACGAGGTTTTCTATTAGTAATAGACATCTTTCGTTACGTATTTTTGCAGTTTAAAGAACCCGTATTATATATAAATGACTTAGATAATTTGTTCACTAAATGGTTTATGAAACCGTGTTGCCAACCCTGAGAGATGAGTTTCAAACAACGTAACCTGTTGTTTTAAAATAACGGTAATCGAATTAATTATTTCAAAAAGGAATTAAGAATCAAAACATACAATGAATAAAGAGAATATTAACAGGATTAATGGAGTATGGAATTATTTTATTTAGACGGGCTTTCATAAGGTCCAGTTTATAATGTAAGGCACTCATCATATGGAACGGCGCACTATTTTACCTTTAAATTCTTTAAGCATTATGTTTTAGTACAGTGTAGGCCTTCATTTACATAAACATTTTGTAATACTTTACGTATCATTGCAGACATAATTAATACAACACGTTAAAACTTACTGTAAATTTAAAATACCACTTAGAGAATACGGTATATCACTCGTTATTTTGAAGAAAAGAATACTACGTAAAACACTATGTTACTAAACAAAGACTAATAATGTTACGTTTCAAAATCGTCAATAAAGGTGTATCATAATTTTAAAAAAAACTGAAAGTAAGTTATTTATTTTTGTTGATAACTTAAGAGTACAAAACTCCGGAATCGTTGTAAGATAAATCTCATTTTTTCCAAAAACAAATTTTATTTGCTTTCCTTACCATTTTTTACATTGTTTTCGCCTAGCAGGCCTACTACAGTTACAAAACTATTTGGACTAATTAAGTATTAAGAATACCATTAAACAACAGTTTTTCTTTTAATGAGGAAATACTTTTTCATAGGCTTCATTTATCATATACTAAATTTTTTTTCATACTTACCTCTCCACTGGATAATCTACAGTCCATTAAATGCTCTGTGCAGTGGATCACATCTTGATTTATAATGTAAACGTTTTAAAACAATATTAGGACTAGAAAATTTCTTTATACCCTCACTCACCCTACAGCGCGTAGACATTTTCGTAAATAAGCTTTAACGCCCTTTCTGGCTATTAGTAATTAGCGAGCTCAATCACTCGTCTCCGTACATTTTGTGTGTGTGTGTATGTGTGTGTGCGCGCGCGCGTGTGCTTGTTTCGTGTGTAGAGCCTTTTCAATACGTAACTTTTTAAAACCTCTCTCATTCATACTTTTAACTGTAAGTTCTTCTTCGGCACAGTTTTAGAATGCGGTATATTGCTAAAACCTTCCCTCTCTCTTTCAGTAATTCAACGCAAACAACAATATAGGTAAACACCTTTTCGCCGCGTCCTATTACCGCCTATATGAGCGGTCACTCAGAATGCACTAGAAAGAAATATAAAAGTACCGACACGGGTGACTGAACTCGCTAGTTACTAATAGCCAGAAAGGGTGTTCAACTTAAAGCTTGTTTACGAAAGTGTGTACACGCTCTAGGGAAAGTGGGGATATAAAAAGTTGTCTAGTTCCATTATTGGTATTTCCGATCTGATGATGAGCTCTAAAGCTTGAAAGCGCTAATCGGAATAAATTTTCTGTAGTGGTGTGCAACAGTGTTAATTCTGTTTGTGATTATAACCACTTTCAACATATTTATTAATTAAATGTTTATTCTTTATGATTTCATTGTAGCTGCTTAATACTAATAGCAGAATTTAGCAGACATTGACTTAACGTGTGCTTGTTTCGGTCTATAAGAAATTTGAGAGCACGTTAATAGTCAGTTAGTTTCACCGGCTACTTACTCTTTAAAATGAATTACGGTGTTTCAAATATAACACGTAATTCTGGAGACGTGGCAATTGTAACATAAACATTAACCAAATTTATATGTTTTGCATGTTATACTATTCTAAAAACTAGTAATAATATTTAAACTTAAAGCCACAAGAAGTTGAATAATTGGTTTAAGAAATAAACTGCAATTTTATGCACAATATTATGCTCGTGCTATAAGGTTTTTATTTAATCGTTTAGGTAATGGAAAGAAAAACAGACATATCAAAAAATTAGACACGTTTGATTTGTGCTGACATACTTGCGACAGGCACAGGCCTTTAGGATAATGCTTCAAACATATGAAAGTAAAGGAATACATTTTCTTGATAATATTAAAATAGTATTAATTAAATAACAAGTCAAGAAAAAATACTGTATCCAGTTAAAATACATGTATACGATGTATGTGAGCTTGCACTTTTTTGTGTCAACGCGCACGCGTGCGTGTGTGAGAGAGAGAAAGAGAGAGAAAGAGAGAGAGAGAGAGAGGAAGGGAGAGTGAGAGAGAGAGAGAGAGAGAGAGAGAGAGAGAGAGAGACAGAGAGAGAGAGAGAGAGAGAGAGAGTCAGCGAGAGAGTGAGAAGCGCCAGTATAAGTTTCTAAGAATGGAAAATTTAATGTCTCTCTAAAATTGTAACTGAGTAAACAGAGAGTACAAACGTTCAGTTTCATTTAGAATATATCAGCCCACACGAGCTGCTTTTTGAATATACGTGACATGATAGAAAACTCAAAATTATAACGTCACCAAAAGAGAAAATTACCAAACAAAAAAGGATTACAAATTTATATTCTCATTTAAACGTACGAAAAAGATTACGCAAATTAATTAATTAACTATGCAATGTAGGATAGATTTATTATCATTAAATAAAATTAACATTAAAAATATTGTAAACGCGTTTATATTAACTTTTTCATATATTGTTACTTTTCATTTTATGAATAGAAATATTCTTATGAAACACGGTAATAGAGGTTTAATGAAAACATTACGTTAAAATACACAAATATAATGTATATCTACCAACCACTCTGATGATCTCGCCAAAGCGGATCTAGTGACAATCAGAATAAAAACTTCAAACTAAACAAATGCGAACACAACAAACAGAACTACGTGCCAACATCAAGCGTGATGGTTTTTTTAAAAAAAAAATCATTTGAAATATCAAGAATACTGCTCACCCCTGGTAACTACTTCAGGATAAATCAGTCTCTACCACGACGTTCAGAGAAACGTTTAATCGTTTCTTCTTTGTTAGTTATTGTTATCTATGTTTAATTGTTTGTTAGACATAAATAGTAATGATAAAAATCTCACAATAATTATTGCGATACAAATTTATCACAACACGATTTTAAAATACTGTAACTTCTGGTGGCCAAAAGATATTAACTGTCCAAAAGAGAGGTAGTAAAACGTTTACACGTTACGTTAATTACTGACATCAAAATTATAATCAATTACTAAAATACGTGTTCCATAAAAAAATGTTAACACTATTTGCATAA
The DNA here is from genome assembly GCA_034769895.1 of Magicicada septendecula. Taxonomy (NCBI): domain Eukaryota; kingdom Metazoa; phylum Arthropoda; class Insecta; order Hemiptera; family Cicadidae; genus Magicicada; species Magicicada septendecula. The sequence continues at coordinate 138,794,915 of CM068369.1, read as the reverse complement.
AACAATAATAATCTTTAAAGTTGCTAAAGATCATCCCTGGTTAAGATAGGTCAAATGCCCTAAATCACGGATTTTCAAATAACCCCGATAACATTGTAAGATTGACTAAAAAAATAAGGTATCTACACCCTCTGGAGGGTAAAAGAGTGGGTTTTATGGTTTTATTTTTTTAGAGGTTTTATCATGGGTTTTGTACCGGGCATAAAGATATTTTATATATGTATTTTATATATGTAGCGTTTATGGTGTATTTTTTCAAGGCCAAAACGAGGTCATTAAGGCCTCTAAAATTTCACAAAACATTTGATTTTTTAATATGTGTTTTGAGATAACAAAAAAAATGTCTGCCATTTTATAAAGACAAACAACACTATCATACATTTTTAAAGAATTTTTAATTTTGTATACCGACTTTAAAATTTAATTTTTTCATTTTCATGATTTACACACACACGCACACACACATATATATATATAAATTATACATATCATTTTGTAAAGAACAGGCGTAAAGAACAGGAGGTATGGTGATCGCTGTATCCGATGTATACCATGAAAAATGGCCAAAAAATGATATCTTAATACAAAAATTTCAAACGAAATCGTAAAACTTACTTTAAAAATTCATATCTCAGTCAGATTTTGACGTACAGATACAAACAAAAAACCAAAATACGCGTGTTTTTATAATCTTTAAATAAATTTGTTAAGTTTCTTACTAAATATAGTGCATTTTACTTAAAATCACAAAAATCTTGACAATAATAGAAAACGAAATTTTCAAAGATGAAAGTATCATGAAAGTATTATTTAATGGTTTTTATAAAATGGGAGGCAAAACTGTTTTATTTTCTTAAGACTCACATTAAAAAATTGAATTTTATTATTTTGGAAATTTTTAGAGGCCTTGTTTGACTTAAAAAAAATCACCAGGAAAGGTCTTTATGCCCGGTATATTTTTTCGAAGTCCAATGATAAAACCTCTTAAAGGAAATATACATACATATATTCTCGGCGCTACAGCCCAGTCCGGGCCCTGGCCTCCAAAAGAAATCTTCCCCACTGGTCTCTACTCCCGGCCAATGACCACCAGTTTGCTGCACCTAGCCTCACTGCCTCCTTAGCAACCTGGTCTTGTACCTTGTACGTGGTCTTCCTTTCCTTCTCCTTCCCATCGGCAAATAATTCATAACTCTTTTTGGGATTCTACCCTCCGCCATTATCTGCACATTACCAGCCCAACGCAATCTGTTAATTTGTATGAGTTGCAGGATCGGAAGATCTTTAAACCTTTCGTAAAACTCTCAATTAAGCAGTCGCCTCCAAATGTAATTTTTCCCCCACAGAGTCATAGATTCTCCTCAGTACCCTCCTCTCAAACATGGATAGTTTCTGCTCATCTAGTTTTTTTAGCACCCAGCATTCCGGGCCATACATCAGAACTGGTCTGATCAAGGTCTTGTATAGGGTGGCTTTTGTATCTTTACTTATTAATTTTGACTTAAAATGTTTCACCAGTCCGTAGTAACACCTATTAGCAGATACTATCAGTTTTTCAAAGTCTCTAGAGGAGTCATTTCCAGAGTCCACATATGACCCGAGATATGGAAAACCCTGAACCTTTTCAAATTCATAATCATTAATGCAAAAGGGACAGGGCACGAGTGTTGGCACCTACAACCATATATTTGGTTTTGCTTTGTTTTATAACCAAGCCCATAGCCTTAGCAGATAACTCCAGTTCCTGAAAGGCTTCCTTAAAGCCAGACTGAGACCTACTTATGACATCAATGTCAGCGACATAGGCCAGAAGCTGTACCTCCTTGTGAAATATGTGTTCGCTAATTTGAATTCCTGAATCCCTGATGACTTAAAGGAAATATACAAACCGAAAAACCCACTTTTTGCCTTCCATGGGTCGAAAGGGGGTACCGAGATACGGACTGTGGGTACGCTATATTTTTAGTCCAACTAACACAATATTATCGGGAAATCCATGATTTAGGGCATTTGACCTATGTAACCAGGAACAACCTTTATAAAATCACGGCGAAAAACATACGTAAATTTATTATTTCTCTAACATCCTCAAAGCTGCAATTATACTACACTGCCGCAACCAGCAATCGCAAGAACATATACAAACTGTTTTCCCAAATAAACGTTTCTAACTTGTGTTTAAATAGATTCAGATTACGTTCTTTAATAAATTAACGCATTTGAGCGAGAACACGAGAGTTTACAAACATATTATTCTGGTATCAGGAACTAAACTCAATTAACAAGTTGTGGTGTAAACAAATATATTCCGGTGTACAACCTGTTGTGCTGTATTGGAAGCAAGGGAAACGGAAAGAAGTGCAGCTGGAGACAAGTGACAATACTATGCAGCGCGAACAGATTACTGAATCGTCTGACCTTCTCCCGTCGACAAAAAAAGGTTTTGTACTGTTTTTCAGCAACCGTAAGTTAATGTAAACTTGTGAATTTTACATTTACAAAATTACTCATATTCCACGTACTAATAACATGCCCACGAGTGTTGAAAAGCGAAGCTAATTATTATCTCGCTTACAAGCTTATAAGGTGAAATTCCTCAGTACTCAACAATACAGGTTTTCAGAAAAATAAATTACAAACGGTATCACGTTTTTAATTTTGATATATGATATGATAAGTGATTTAATGAGTGCATAATTATTCAGGAATAATAAAGATATAAAACTTTTTAATTAAAACAATAGTATAAATATAATTTTTAAATATTAACGATGAAGAGTTTCCAAGGATCGGTCAAAGAAGTATAACATAAATTTTAAATTATTTTTGTCGAAGTTTCGACAATATTTATTGTCATCACCAGGACCTGTGTACCTATACAAGAGAAATTATCAAACACAACATATAAATTAGTTGAATCAATGTGTTTTTTTATGTGAGTGTTTGTGTATGTGCGTGCTTGTGCGCGCTTGCTTGTTCGTGTGTTTGCGGATGTGTGTATTTGTAAAGGAGTTGAAATAGTTTGTTTCACATCATCAAAATAATTGCATTATTGCATATTGATTTCCTTAAATACAACGAGAAAATTATAATACCCAGAACATAATTTATACAATATTACAATATAAATTACTAATAATATAAAAGTTCCTTGATGGTATTTGTAATTGATTATAAAAGCAGTAATCGACAAAAAAAGATAATTTTTGAAATGTATGTATACATACTGTATATAAAATAAACTTAAGATTTTTTACTTTTATTTCCAGAACTTTAAAATCACAAGCAGTCGAAACATAATAAATCATAATTATAGAAAAATATATATAGTAAAAATATAAACTTTACACCAACAGAGTAGAATTTAACAACCTTTCCAGAAAACTAAAATAACTCGTGCCGACAACAAAATGGAGTTCGTGACAAGATAAAGTGCGTAACGATGACATACGAGCGCCATTAGACGTTGAAGTGCCTTGCAACCACATCTCGTCGTTAGAGAACGCGTTATAGAGAAATCATCTTTGTACGTGAGTTCAGGTAAGTTACCAAAACAAATTATGTATGCAACACATATAACATCATGTAGTGTGGGGAAATTTGGTTAATAACAGATATTGAATCATAAAGCATAAAAGACATAAACACAACAAAAGTTAGATTCTTACGATTTCCCGTAAATATTTTCTTGTTAACATTTGCATACGGGTTGTTTTAAACAGATAAGTAAGGTTTAAGAATTCTTCGTTAAGTGTGACAATAATAAGTAATTTCTGTACCCAATAAAATAGTACTCTGCCAGTATTTGTGCTGTGCATGTAAATTTAATATTATAATTACATAATCTAGTAACTATAAAAGGGAAAGAAAGGTTAAATTAGCTTTAAGTGTAGCTTTATGGAAAATACTTGAGAAGTATGTTTTCTAAACCGACAAATGAAGATACTTTGGGAAGCCAAAGAGTCTGCCATAAGACATAATTTAGTGGAGAGTTAACTGTGTTTAATTTGTCTTGAAACATGTAAGATTGCCTTCTACAGTGTTTGAAGTAGTAAGGAATGGTTAAGCAGCTGAAGTTCATAAAAGTTGAGAAGTTAGACACATTGCTTTAGACAATGGAATATCAGGAAACGAATAAGTTAGTTAACAAGGACTGCTGACGTAAACAAAGAAAGTTTGCTGATTTTATATTTGAAGGATGAATAAATATAAAATATTGGTTTCATCATTGAGACAAGATTGTTATAAATGAGTTCTAATAGTAAGTTAAAGTATATTCACCGGTATTATTCTGGTTCCTGCAGCTGACGATAGGTTGAAAAGCTTCCTCTCAGTACTACTGGGAAACAAAATAATTAACTTAGTTGTGTTTGCTTCCACATTATCTTGTTTTGCCATGTCCGATGGAAACTTGAGCAGTTATGTGTATATGCATAAATCAACAAATAATAGATTACCTAATAAAATTGAAATCATTATATTGGTATTAAAACGTTAACTTTGAGAAACGTAAATGATAACGTTGTTAATATTATTAAAAAATTAATTTAAATATTTTTAAATTAAAATTGCATCTATAACTTATAAATAAGTGTTAAAATGAATAAGTACAACTTTTATAATTGAAAATAAATACACGCACGTACTAAGTGTCAATTAATAAGTAAATGTTAAAATTTCAAGTTTTTCACATTACCTAGTACCAGTAGAATAACGGTAAAACAACTTTTAATTCATAAAATCTGCTTTCGTTTATGTAAATTTGGGTACGGTATTTTTGACTACAGGACAGCAATACAACAAAAACATGGTATGTTCTCCAGCTCCAACTTCAGATCGATTTCAGTTTGTGAAAACAAATATCTGGAGTAATAGGCAACTGAAGTAATAACAGAGGCAATTTTGGTACACTTTGTCATTGTATAGCCTCGTCTCACAGTTAGCGTACTCTGCCTTACTTAAACCGTTTTTAATGATTTAAAAATGAGTCTACGTACATTATGTTAAAAATGTAAAAGAATAAGTGACGTACATTCAAAGGTTAAACGGAACAAATGTTTGTATAGACCAATGTTTTGTACATATGCCTCTAATTATCTGAAAAAGCAAATGCAATAAATTGTAAGTTAATTAAAAACAACAAATTTCAATGTAAATTTCCAGTATTTTTAGAATTACTATGAACATTTGTAGTTCAGGTTTCAACAAAAGTATACATTTTTGTAATATCTCATTTAAAAATAACGACATTTTCATTACTTTAATCTGCCTTGATTGAAATATGTACACCATAGATCGGTTTCAGATGTCAATGTCAAATTCAGACTCAATCGTAACTAAATTTTCTATAACACCTTCAATTTTCAAGTACTGTGGTTGCATTTCAGACTCTGATATTTAGTTTAGTAAAGACACTTAAATTATCACAATTATATAAACAACTATTTTACAAGTAGGCCTGCATATTTGCATATTTACAGTACATTATATACTTAACAAACTTCGCTATAATTGCTATATTTCAGTTTTCTATTTACATATATTCCTTTTGCAATTTAATACATTTCTAAACATCCTAGATTTATATTCATTATTTAAAAAGATAATCCTTTTATTAAACAACATCAAATGATAACGTATTAATTATGTAACAGATATAAAAATTAATATCTTTATAATTATTTACACATTTATGGTCCTTTACTCCGTAGGAAAATAAACACTTCGATTGTAAAGTTAATTGCACTATAAATATTAAATTTTACGTTCGAAGTATGGATGCATTACTTTTAATTTATATTGTCCAACTGCTTGAGTATGTGTACTTTCCAAATAAGTACATTATAAAAACCTATGCCCCTAATTTCCGTCACATAATAAGTTGTCTCTATTGCTTAAAGTAACAAATTCGTACTTTATATTTTTATTTAAATATTAAAAAATTTTAACAGCTATCCTATCGATCGACTCGACCTAATGTAGAGGTAACTGGAGGTTTAGTGTTGCTGGGTACCACTATCTTATAGAACTGTATGTAGTACAGATCATGTACGTCGTCACTCTCCACAAATACAACATGATGCAAAAGTAAGTCACTTAATATTAACAATACTAAGAATACATTGTTAAATTTACAAAATTATATAATATTATTAACTCTGGTCAACAGTCCGTTAAGGACCAAGGCACTCGGCCCGGCTTTTGTGTTCAGTCTGACGGATGTATGGCTAGTACAAGGCGCCGCCAGCCGCTAGCTGCGGTATCCGCAGCCAGGAGGCGCCGCTGTTATCTCAGCGCCTACTCAGTTCTACCAAAACCTACTGATATAGAAGGCCTCACAACTGATCCGTGACGTCATCGTATGTAGACCGACTTCACGGCCAGCAGTACACTATTCCGAGTTATTCAGTTAGAGAATAAAATTACAACACAAGCAATCGGAATTTAATGCCGAATATATGTATAAAAATTTCTCAACAAAATCACTGAATTTTACACGAAAAATCTATAAATTTAACGGTAATATGTTCAATAATTTCGCTCATCGCTTTAAGTAGATAAAACTTACTTTTAAAGTATTTCTCAGATAATTAATAATCTTAATGCAATTTCTTAGATAATAGACAAAATAAAACAATTTGATTGTTCCATTTTTGTTTATATCGAAAAAACAAATTGTTTTGTTTTTGTTTATTATCGAAAATAACTAAACCAATTTTTTTAACCATTTAGAGCCCACGAGCGAAATTAACAATGTCGTGGTTAAATTTACAAATTTTTCATATTACATATCAATTAACATAACTCTGATTTGAGATATTTTATAAAAAGATAATTGACAAGGCTGGCCTGTGTTAAATATTTATCACAGGATTAAATAACAAAACAAAAATTAATTAGAAGAAAGTTTAATTTTCAATTCTACAGATACAGTATATACAAGGATATATTTATATTATATAGATATATGACTGGTAATTAAGACTAAATAAAACTTATTCAAACTAGATTACAAAATTGATAAAACATTCAATAATGTCTATACATATTTTTCATAACAGTGATTTTCAGCAGAAGCTACAATGTTAGAATACACAAACAAAATTCTACATATTCTTATATTGTTACTAATATAACAAATAGTCCTACCAGATTACCCAGCCTATATTTTTATTCTATGAAATCTACATAATCAAAACATACAGCTAATATTTTTTTAATACAGTCAACAGTCTACTGAATTTTTCCTTAAAATGCAATTAATTTTTGACAGTGGACAGTTTCCTTTCCGTGTTTGATTTTCTTGAAAAGTTGTCATTTTTAATTTTCACATAATTACTAAGTAATATATTGGTGGAGACTTTCACTAAATTATATAATAAGTATAAGATCTCGGTCGTGGGCCGGGCAGAAGAAATCTGTTAAAAAAACGTTGTGTCTTTTCACCACCGCTTCAGTATAATGGATGACTACATCTCTTTGCTGACTGCAGCTTAAAAATCTTTTTTCATTTACACTATTGATTAATTTTTGGACTGTCAAATAATTCAAAATAACTACATTGACAATGTCAGGATGTGGATAGAGAAGTCCACATCTGTCAATATTTTTTATTAGACTGTATTGAGAAGTTCCCTCATCAATACAGAATGATTTGTCAAGAACTAGAAACTTACAGCAAATATCACACCTGCTCCTTTTCAAACCCCCCCCTGCCACAATACCCAGCCAAATAAGTAAAAACAGGAAGGTAATCACCAGCTTTGGAAAAATCTTCATCAGTCAACAGAACATAAAATTTAGGGAAACCATTAATGTTACTGGATCTGTTATCCAGATTGACTGTGTTAATAGTTTCCGTTATCCTGCTATCCAAAAGAGGTACTGGCAACTTACCAAGACTATTGGAATTTAGGATTAAAGGGAGCAGATTTGGATTCTAATTTTTGACTCCACCTCAAATATTTGCCTAAGGGATACCAAGTACTGAGAACGTGCCATAGTCCTATATTTTCCAAAACGTGCTTCAAGAGAGTCAGTATGGATTTTATCAGGCAAAATGTAATTAAAACGTAACTCCTCGATACAATATTTAGTTAGCTCTATAAGAGCATGAGCGGAATGAGACAGTGCTAGCTGAGTCTCTTTCGTTAACTTATTAGAGACTATTTTAAAATCATTCCAACAATCCAACTACATTAAAAACATTTCTAAATATAAAAAATTTTCTTGACCTGGCGCAAGAGTTCTAAACATAGGATTCTTAAATCGCTCATCCTTGAACAATGACTTTACACTCACAATATTCCACCAGTTCAAAATAATTCTAATAAATTCAGCAGTACTTTGATGATTGGCAATACTGTGCACATTGCCAAGCGTTAACAAGCCCTGTATAACGTGTTCATTGAAAACATCTAAAACATACTTGACATTTTGTCTTTCAAAATTAGTATGACTAAGGGCTTTTAAATGTAATCTATATGAAAATTTTACAAGATTGTTAGAATTATTTTCTAATAGATGAATTTTTTTTAAACAGGCAAATGAAGCGCTCAACAAAGAAATATTCTGATTACAGGTTGAATTATTAAATGGTGGATATTGCAGTGTTTGTTTCTCATCTTTCTGGTTAAGCCAGTTATTTCTAATACATTTTAATAAATGCACAGTATCAAAGGAAAAAAATAAAGGAGATGAGCTGTTGCATGGATGAGGATAAGCTATGCTAAGTTTTGGTGGAGATGAAAAAAAAGGACATGGCTTTACGATTTATGGCATTATTGTCGCTCACCAAACAAATGACACTGAATCCAATATTATGCAGCCCTATAATAACCCTTTTAATGAAATTAAATAAATATTCTGCCTTAATTGTATGAATTGGCAGGATGTGAACCACCTCTTTGAAATTTGACCGCAAACTCTGCACCATGAACACATGAGCAGAAGTAGCGGTACTCTCACTATTGTGGGCTCAGCCTAAAATTTTCCCACCAGAGAAGCCCATGTATGGTTTGATGAGAATTTCATCTATCATTAATGTGACAATGTGATCTTCCCTTTTTAATAAATTGAACTTTTGCTTTACATGCATCAAGAAGTTGATATCATTTTGTTCAATGTTTGGGTTCGTCTGAACACACTTTATTAATAGAATTGGGATGTGGTACTGTGACATAAGCAGAATTTCTGAAAAATTTGTAGCAGTGTGGAGATATAGTGTACAAAATACTACAGAATACTAAGAATTCAGGTGAATATCTATAGCATTCCTTACTCATTGGTAACAAACTCACCTGCTCCTTTAAAAACTGAACTTTCTCCTGGATTTCACATTTAGGTGAGGTTCCAACTTTGTCTAACATAGCCTTGATACAGTTGACAAGCTCTGTTGATATTTGTGTCTCCTCATTCAAATATATATTTTTTGAGGCTTTCTAAAATATCTCTTAATCTATTTAAATTGTTTAAAGCTAGAGGCAAACTTTCTTTGCCTAGTTGCTTCAGTTCTACTGAATTAATAAAAATACTAATTTGTAAATTATTATTAATTCTGGCTAATATTGGAACACTTGGGATAGGATTTTCTATTATATAAAAAATAGTACATACCTGTCTTCTTTAACATTAATTGTCCACTCACTGGGAGTTTTGAAAATTTTCAAACACTGCACTATCTTACAAAAATTATTAAACATATGACTCATCATATTCACTTTTAGCAGTAATGCTTTGCAGAGTTGCTAGGAGCAGACTGTTATTTTCTTTTCTTGTTCTCCTTTCGTCAGTACTTTCTCTGGATGATGAAGGAACAGACAGATATTGAGGACAATTTGGAAGTATTGTTAGAATTGCACCCTCTCTTAATTTTATCCTTTTTAAAGGCACCTCTAACTTTTTTCCTGTGTGGTCGAAAAAGTCCACAGTCCTTTGTACGTATTCTGGGCTGAAATGAACTTCACAGACCTGTAATAGAAATAACAAGGTTATTACAGTTTATGAGAAAATAATATAAAGAGAAGGTACATGATTAATAATATTAAAATATATAACCTAATATCCTTTGTGTGACTTCGTTCCTGCGTTATTTACATTTACATTGAATGTTATATATTTTAATATTATTTATATCTGTGACTCGGAATACTAGTCTACTGAAAAATGAATATAAATTATTAAGTTAGATTCACCATAGAAAGTTGTGCACAGTTTAATAAATTTAATAAGTACAAATAAAAATACGTGATATTGTATAAATACAATAAAACAGATACATAGACCTAAAAACATAGTGCTTAGTAGAAAACAATTTTTTTTATTTGCAATTTTATATTTTTTGTAAGTCTAATAAAAATTTTGAAAACCGGAATGTAACCTTTCTTGATATTCTAATAAAATATGAATATATTCATTAATTACGGCTTAGTAGGCCTATTAACTTTAAAAAATGGTTTGTATTTGCAGGAAGTAACTTAGTGAAAAATATTTTATTAAAACAAAAAGTTTTGATAACACGTACCTTGGAACAGGGAGGTGGTTGAAAATTCTTTGGATGAATTGCATTTATCCATTTTTGCTTAATTTCTTCCCCTTTGGGAACGAAAAACAGAAACTTTAGGTCCATTGTCATAGTTTCCGCGACAATTCGGAACACAGCACCTGAACCCCATAATAATTCAGAATAAATTCAACAAAATTAGTAGCACCGTTATACTTGTAACTGATACAAATACAACAACGTGCGTTTCTAACCTAAGCATGCAATGCATAACGTAACCTATAATAAGTACGTAAAGCGACTGTGCTGCTACGCCCAAGTTTCAGATGCCGTTGGACTATATAGGCAGCCATGACAGTTGAAATATGACGTAGTTGTGAGGCCTTCTATATCAGTAGGTTTTGGTTCTACTCACCACGCTGAGTGCACTCAGAAAGGAGCCTCCGCCGTGAATTTAACCCGGGACCACGAGCGCGTTAGCCACTAGACCACCTGGAGGTTCACAAAATTAGTGCTTCAAAACAAGTCGTTTTGTCAATTACAATCAGGTAACGTGTGTCTACTTTGAAGTAACAGGCTTATAAACGCCAACCATTACCAGTAAATAAAATACACATTTATGTTTTTTAATCGTATTTATTTTTTAAAATATTTATTATAAAGATCAAAAACATGCAGCTTACTTAACGTATTCCTCTGGGGGTTAAATCCGACGTAGTTGGTGAATTAGGTTCTGACAAAAATTACAAAATGAGAGGCTAACTGCAAAACATCTGTAGATTCGATATACACTGCAATCGCAATACTAAAAAATTACTTTTTCGTTTAAATTAACGTATCACTATTGTTTGTTTTTTATGTCTTTTTGTTTAAAAGTTTATGCTCAGAAACATTATAGACTATAGAACTGGGACAGCCGTAAAGAGACATAATAGTAACATATAGCTGCCTAATAAACACAGCGTTATAGTGTATTTATCAGTGGCGTGGCGTGGGTACATAACACTTGTTCCTGGTTGTGGTGGGCCTGGAACGTAACCTAAAAAATAATTCAAATTTTTTTTAGTACCAAGTATTTTTCTTACGGCGAAAATATTCTTTTTAGGGCCAAAATATGTTTTTAAAGTATTTACCATTATTCTCTGGCAAAATAAGAGGATCCCGGTTCAACAGAATCTGACTCCCATTATATACTTACACAGAATAAATCAGAACACAAATAATGGAATAAAAAATAATAAATACAAACAGAGAAACACATAACTAAACGAACAAAAGTAGTAACTGCTGCACGTTGGTTCCGAAACGAATATATCTGCTAACTGAGCGTTTTGCCGGTTTTTACAGCGGCAACACATTGGGTGGCCGAATGTGTTCCTCTCTCCGCAGTTTGTACAGTGACAACTCCTACAACATCAATGGCCACACGCAGTAAAACATTGCTGATGTCTGAGCCGGCAACACAAGACGGTGCAAGTGCCCAGCAGTTCGTAAGCTACGTATTTCATAAAATATCCCTACTAATATTTTGCGGATTTCAAATTATTCAATAACTAAAGTATTTATTCTGTGGTATAATTAATATTATTTTCTCTTATTTACATTTACGTGGACGCCACGCTACTGGTAGATGTCAAAAAAATTAATTTTTTTTTTAAATTTTAGTGACAACTTATAAAAATAACGGACTCAAATATTTCAGTTTGTATACTGTATTATAAAAGTGATTTTGTCCACATAAGTGCTAGGAATTATGTAGCATTCTGAATTTGAAACACGTTTAACTTCCAGCAACGTCAACGTTCAACATCCAGTAATAATTAAATGTTGACAAGGTAACGTCACAGCGGTGTAGAGTACAACCACACGGTGTTACGTGAGAAGCATTACTGGGGCTGAAACAACGGTTTGGTTCAGTTATCAGTGTTCACTTGTCTCGAAACTGATGAAAGTTTAACGCTAGACCGAGTCACTGTAGCGATGTTTATTAGGGCTGACAGCATTCTGCTACTGTCTCATTCAATTACTACACGCTGACTGTTGATTTGATATTGATATTATCAAACCCAAAATTCAATGATGATTATTGTTAGTATAATAATTGACGACTTCGGATCTGTTTAAATTGTTACAATATATCAGCTTTACTGAATGCCATTTTACGTTAAACAATTTGGTCTTATCTGAACACTTTTTAATTCCATATTTCGTACGTTACTGCTATATTGTTAAAAAGAAGTAGACACAGATTTTTGGAAAACTTCTGTACGTTTAGTTTAAACAAAATAATTAACCTGATTTATTTAATTTTTCACAATAATTTATGTTCGTTAGAAATTAAGACGATACTCTGACAAGCACAGCCTAATTTGCCATTATCAACACCTTTAAAGGCAGTTGATAAGCATTAGCGGACGATCTACCATATGTTATGGAAGTGAAACCTGGATAATCTCTTCAAAGTGAAGAGCTGTGCGGCTAATAAAATCTGATCAAGTTTTTTCCCTGCTGCTTTTAATGCCTTCAGCCGTTCTGTAAATATTGGAACGTAATGAATTTAAGTATTTATTTATTTATAGCTAACAACGTTCATTCAAAAAGACTGGAAGGAGTGGCTGCAGATGGATTAAAGAGAATTCTTTAAGCGGATCATGGACCCCATAGTAAAATAGGGAGTGGAATATACGGTAAAATCTTAATATTCGTTATCATTTCAGTGAGCCAACAGCAGAAATTGAAATTAAACTGAGGACACTACGACTTGCGGGAGACGTTTTAACTGTTTAGTAAGAATGGATAATGGGTGAATGCCTAAGAAGCCATCATGGGAAACATGGAGAGCAAAACGCCAAAAGGACACCAAAGCAAACCAAAGAATTAAGGCAGTGTAGAAATTGAATTTCAGCTCCCAAAAAACCTTGCTGATTAGTGTTCCTTCTTCCTAAAACATTCTGTATAATTAATTTATTCTTCTTCTTCTCCTCCAAGTCAAGGTGTAGGTTTAAAGCCTGTTTCGACTTCACTGAAGCCATCTCTTCCTTAGTCTACCTATGTCACGTATTCCTTGAGGTCTGTATCGTATTACTTGCATAGGTAGCCTCATATCTTCCATTCTCTCGTTATGCTGCCTCCATTTTATTTATCCTTCCCTTATTCTGTTGGCCATAGCTTATACATTTAGCTCTTTTCTTATATCTTCATTTTGTATTTGGTCTCCAAGGGTGCAACCTTTGGTTTTCCTCAAGTACTTCATTTCACTTGTTTGTATTCTTCGTTCTTCATTTCTTCTCATCATCCAAATTTCACTTCCATAAGTTAAATCGGGTGTTGCCATTACTTTATAGAATTCTATCTTGGTGTGATTTCTTGACTTATTTCACTTATTTCTAAGTGCCCTGTGTATAGTACCATTTGAAATGTATCTTATTTTTATATCGATGTCGCTCTAGTACTCATATGATAGATCGCATCATAGAAAATTGAAATGACATACCTGTTCTATAACCTGATTGTTTACAACTATTTTTGAGCGTGTCACATGTTTTCCTTTAAAGGCTATAACTTTAGGTTTCTGGGTTGATATTCTAAGACTATATTCTTTGCATATTTGGCTCTAGTGCAAAACTGCTAAGTGGAGTCCTTTTTCTGTTTTTTGGATAATAACCTGATCACCCGCAAATTACAATGTATTGGTACACTGACTGGATAGTGTTAATTTATTTCCGTGGTTTATTTTTTCCTTCCATTGTCGCACAACATCGTCTGTATATATTATATTAAATAGAATGGGAGATAAGCTACAGCCTTGTCGAACCCCTCTATTAGTTGTTATAGTTGCAGTTTTACTTTTTCCAGTATTTATTACAATTCTAGCATGTTGGCATAGCCCTTGAATAACTCCTATCAAGTGTTTGTTTGGGATACCCTCGTCTATTTATAATTTCCCATAGTTTTGTTCTGTTGCAAATTACCCGATCGACGGTTTTCTGGTAATCAATGAAACCAATGTGAGTTTCCAGATTATATTCCTTCTTCTTTTCTATTATCTGTCTTATTATTGTGACATTGTTCATACAAGATCTTCCTTTCCTGAATCCTTTCTGTTCTTCTAGCAATAGAGTGTCTGCAATCTTCTTTAGTCGATTATTCACTATTCGGCCATATACTTTGTAAGCAGCATTAAGTAAACTAATTTCTCTGAAATTCTCAAATTGGTTTCTGTCTCACTTTTTATAGAGTGATATTGCCTCTGCCGTATTCCACGCAGTCGGTATTTCTTCCATTGTCGACCATTGATTTAAGGTATACAACATTCCGAGTTCCAACATAAGGCCACCATATTTATCAGTTCTAATATTATTCCATCTGGACCTTCAATTTTCTATTTTTTACTTGCTCCAAGGCTTCTTTTAATTCATCTAGTGTTATTTCATCCCCCTTGTACACATTTCTATTTGTGTGTAAACTTGGGTGTTCACCATCGTCTTTTCCTTGTACATTTTCTTCAATCTAGAGTATTTTATAATGCTTTATCCACATATATTTACGTATTATATGTAATCGTGCCGTATCTTTTTGTTGTTGATTAACGTATTTCATTAATTTCTATGCTATTTCCTGTCTGTCGTAGATATCTGTCTCTTTACTGGATATTAATCTATCCCAAGATTCCTGGTGAGCTTTCTTTACCACATCCTTTGAACAGTTATGTGCCTCTATATATTTTGACCGGATTTGTTTTGAATTACATTGTAGATAAGCTATGTAAGCATTGTGTTTTTGTTTAATAGGTTTTCCTATTTTGACACTGCATTTTCTCCTACATTTTTCTTCTTTCCTATTGCTTCTGTTACAGCTTGTTAATGCAGTTTTCTATATTGCTCCATTCTGTATTTGTAATGGCAAGAGGTAGTCGTTTTACTAAATATTTAATTATTACAGTTATTAATTAATATAATAAATTATTAAAGCTGTAAATGAATATGGTCTGATAAGATTTGTTACCATTCAGTCACGCGCGGCCGCGCAATATCATACATTAAAATAACGAAAATTAATTTTTAAAATATTACTTTAAACTTAATAATGAATATTATATATAATATTCAATACTATATCTTTACACTCACATAAGATTCTTCAATTAAGAATTTCTTTACTATACTCTTCTTTTTAGTTTGCACTTTTTGGTTTTCATTATCTTAAAAAATACAACGTACTAACTTCAACCATTATATAAAAATCATAATATACATAAAGTTGCATTTTACTATTAAAATTAAAAATGATCGTTGTTTGTAAACCTTCTGTTGATATAGATGTAATACCAACGTCTGGTCACTTCTTACATACATAGATTCTTCCTTTTCATTACGCGTAAGAAAGTGTGTGTAAATTGAGGGGTGATTTGTAAAACTCTCACTCTCCAATTTTCCAGACTTTCGTAAAAACACAAAAAACTTATTACTCTTGACACACATGAGATATTGGTACAACATTTTTTTCATGATGTCTTAGTTGTCACATGAACTACTTGCATATATCCCCAAACCCTTAGTAGAAGAGATAAAGCCAAATAAATTTAAATTATGGACAGTGTGAGTTTTCCAGCAAACTTTGTTTAAATGTGAGTTTTGCATCATACTACCATAGAGAATGTTAGTTATGAATCAAAAGAGTTTTGTCTCAAACAAAAACAACAAGAACCAAGAAAAATGAAACTTAGGAGAACAATAAACATACACAAAAATCAAAGTTAATAATGTAGGCAATCTATAATTACAGTTACTGCACAAAACCGTGTATTACATTTTGTATTTGAGATAAAACTAATAAAAATATACATAACAATAATAGATTATCAAAATCTTTAGAGTGCACAAAATTATTAGGATAAACTTTAAACATAGACGTAGAGTGCTTCGTCAATAGGCTAACAAGTTTGTTCGTCTTCACCTTCAATGTGATCAATAGTCCCATCAGAGATATTTTTGTAAAAAAGCAAACTTTCATTTTCTCGACACTGCTCGCCATAATGCTTCTGCAGCAAAGTATCAACATCCTCCTTCTTTTCTTGTTATTTGTTTGATTTTTGTATAACAGGTGGGTTCACTTTCCACAGAATCATTCCTTGCTTTGTAAGGGACTTGTATACTCCAAAGTCAGCTCTGTGTTTTCTCCTCAACTAATTACATTCCCTTTTTGGAAGTTTTCAAAACCATTCTCCTGCATGTGCCCTGCTGAAAGTGAAATTGAGCAGGTCGCTTCATAAAAATATCTTTTTTCAGTTTTCAGTAGAAAATTTGACAGTCTTTAACCACTTGTACTACTGTTGCATGTTTCTTAACATTTCAGGAATTATTTTCTTTTCCCTTGTAAGTCCAGTTGATAGTTTTACAAACACATCCATCACACAATGTTTTTTAATAAGCCACTACTGATTACTAATCTCGCAATTTACAATAGAATACTAAAACTAACTGTGCCGTATCTAGGAGTACGGCAAGAATTGGTTATATCGAATCGGGGCGATAGACTCCGTAGTGTGTGTAGTTTGCGCCCGTGGACCCTCCCGCCATCTAGGAGACGTTACTGTACTTCGGACTCGGTATCTTTCGTTCCCGCTGCTAGAGTGAGCCTACTGTACTTCGTCGTGGTTTGTAGTGCGCCTTTGGAAATCGGTCGGTTATCAGCTGTGGAGAGAGACCAGCTGTTGATTCCTGTTCGGCTGTGTGGAGATATACCGGGTTGTTGGTTGGTCAGCTGTTCACGACACCACGTGTTGGTCTCAATTGTAGAGAGCTGGAAAAGTTTTGTGGTTTTCTTTTTTGTGCCGGCGTTTTCTGAATTCATTACGTCAGGCTAAGGAAAAGTGTGCCAGGGGGTCTCTGGGGCCGGCGTCCGTGATCCTGTGAAGACCAAGATGTGATTTATGTGATATATGTGTGTGAGTATTGAGGAAAACCGCACATGTGAGTATGCCTGCACAGCACGTGTGCATGCACTATGAACAGGTATGGAAAAAGAAAAATTATTAAATTATGACCTGGGACTTTATGGGTCAAGTGAGGCCTGGCCGTTTTTTTTAACCTACAAAAAAAAAGAACAACTGTTGCTTAATGCTGGATATTTATTTTTACTTCTCGATATACTGGAAATATAACAGGCTGGTTGCTGCAGTCATTGCAAACCTTTTAATGCAAGTTTTCTTAACAGAAAAGTCTGGTGACTTTTACTAGTTTCTTACGGGAATAGTTTCCTATTAAACAGTAATATCTCATGTGCTAAATTCTTTACTTACAAAAAAAACAACAACAAAATATATTGTGGCTGCCTTTTTATTGGAACTTGTAAATCTGATTATGAAAAAAGTTGCAGTCCACCTCCAGTTGTAACAATACATTACCTTGTGCTAGAACAGTAATTCAGAAGTATTCAACCTATTAAATAAAAATGACTGAACTGTTGTACAAGAGGAAATTTTCATTATTTATATATTTATAATGTTTGTAGATGTATATGCTCATAATTTTATGCACCACATATTTTTACCTTCTGAGAGATATATTTAACTGATTAGCTGATAGTTTTTTTTTATATAATTGTGCACTCTGAAATCTGTAAGCCTTGGTGCTACACCAGTATATACAAGTTTAGGGCAAGGTGAGCACATGCACTTGTGAGTTCCACACAAGTATATAATTATCTATCTTATGTTGCATGATACTTTATTGATTAGATGATTCTCCTTTCTAGCGTTTGATTTAGATTTCAGAGGGCGCATGTTGTTACGTAATATAATTGTTTAAAGTGTTGTGGCTGTAATGATTGTTGTATGATAGACTTGCTTTTGAAATGTTTTATAAAGTTGTTTATATTATTGAAAGCTGCATGTCAATGGTGATTTGGATGCCATGTAAGAGATTTTAAAGGTTTTATATATTTTATATAATTTTCATGGAATATTTCTTAAATATTAAATTTAAAATATATTGTAATTTTAAATTCCGGATACCCTGTCATAGATTTTAAATATTTACATATTTTCTATAATTCTAATAGAATACTTTCAGTCTGGACACTATGAATCATTGTAAGAAAAACATGTAATATTTTGCGGATATTTTACAGATTTTAAATATTTCTCATGGAATACTTTTAAATATTAAATTTTGAATGTTTTGAAATTTTAAATGTTGAATGTCATGTAATATAGTGAATATTTCACATACTTATATATTCTAATGGAATACCGTCACAGCCTGATTTTATGAAATTTCATTGTAACAAAACAAAATATGATAGCCTCAATAAACTTGTTATTTTTCGAAAAATTAAAATTGAGGTCACCTCATTCGTCCAATTCCCCAATGGTTGCCCAGCATGTGGACATTCTTCCACTAGGAGGCCTTTCCTAGTTCAAGTGAACAAGTGAGCCGGTCATCAAGGTAAGTTGTAGTTTTTTTGACATTTGTTTGTTTGTTTCAAACTTGGCAAGTTTAAATTTTGTTGTGACGTCATGGGTGATGAGCTGCTCACAAATGATAGCAGAGCGTGGTTGGACGTAGTCCTGGCCACCTCTGAACCGAAATCTGGAAATGGATGAGGTGACCTCTATATCTTGGTTGGACAGGTTCTGTCAAGTGTGATGTGTTATTAGTGTTGTAAATCTTGGTCTTTGGGTGCGGTTGCCGGGCCGGGACCCCTGGGGGGGTTGAGCACAGCCTGGCGATTTCTGATTATATCTTGGGGTGTTCTTAAGTGTTTATCTGTTTGTTTGTGTTCTTGTGTGTTCATTGTTGTCTTTGTTGTCTTATAGCACATCATCTTGGTCTTCGTTGTTGGTCCGGTGTCGGGTCGGGGACCCTGAGGCAACTTGATTGTCAGTACTTGTTTTATTCAGTCTCTTGTTGTTTGTTACCATGGCAGAGCCGGGGCAGAGTAGGAGTCGGCGTGAAGGCCGCGGTCTGGTGCCCGAATATTTCACGAAGGACGAGCTCCAGTTCGAGATACGTTTGCGGGGTGGGGTTCCCCAGAGGGATGTGGCGTCCTTGCGGCGTCAACTGTGGGAGCTGCTGGTTGGGGGACGCTCCCACCCGGAGAGTCGAAATTGAGGATTTGGAGGAGGAGCTGGCCTTGTGTGCGGACAAGTGGACCGAGTTCTCCACCTTGATGGAGGACTCGGAATATATGGGAAGTTCCACCCGTGTTTGGCAGCGGGTGACCCAAAGGATGCACCACTTGTCCGCTCGCCTGAGTAATTTGCTGTTGCAGGACGATCTGGAGGAGGAGGTTAGGCGGACTGCGTCGGCCCTGCAGTCAACGATTGGCCTACCTGGGGAGGCTCCAGAAAGTCCTGGTAACCTTAAGGAGATGCCCACGCGCCAGACCGTAGCCACTGAGCTGGTGGATCTCCTGGGGGAGGCTTGTAGCGCTCTGGTGGAGCAACGTCCGTCTGTTTCGTTGGGCTGTCGCCCCCAGGGATTTCAGGGGGATCATGTGGATGTCCCTCGAGGGTTGGGTACAGCCCTTGCCAGTGTTAAGTATGAATCGTTGCCGAACCCCATTTATGACCTCCTCCGTCGGCTTCAGTGGTCGACGGTTTGAACCTTGACCAGCTCGTCAAATTCTTTGAAGGGGTTTTCGGCATTTTTGATTTCCCTGGGGTGACCGGCGTTGCCTTGTTAAATATGATTTACCCGTATTGTCGGGCGCCCCTGCTGGATCGTGTGGTCTGGCATCTGGGCGCGGGCGGGTATTTTGAGGCGTTCCACAAGGTTGTTTTGGAACTGTTTATGCCCGGGAGGCTGCGTGACCAGATGCGGCAACGATTATTTTAAAAAGAGTTCAGGGCCATGGGGAACAGTTGAACGTATTTATCAATTCCATCAAAAGTGCTGCCCGTGTGCTGCGAGTGGACGTGTCGGAGGCTGAGGTGGTGCGGGTTATTTTGGAGGGCCTAAATCCGCAGGAGAGGTCAAGGTTGGTGTTTTTGGAGCGACCGCGCAGCTTCGCTGATCTTAGTGGAGCTTGTGTCTTCGCCGGCACCATCCAGATGAACGATGAGGCTCACTCTGGCCGCTCCGATTTTCCTGTCCCCTGTTCCTCATCTGGTCAGCAGCGGCCTACCCGGGAGCAACGTGGTGCCAACCCTTTCAAAGAGAAACGTGGTGGCAAACCTTTTAAAGAGCAACGTGGTAGCGACTCTGAGAGGAGGGAATTCCGCTGTTATTCCTGTGGTAGGATGGGGCACTTGGCCCGGAATTGCCCTCTCAAACGATCGGAGGTCGCGCGAGAGAACCGTCCTTCAAAAAACGGCCTGCGTGGGGGGGATTGAGGGGACGCCGGTCCCTCCCCACGTGTGGTAGCGTCGGCGCATCCCAGGTCCCGTTATGTGCCGTTGAGACGGGACACCCATCCGGGGAGTCCGATCCCAAGCCGATTCGTCCGGGTCTCTCCGTGTGTCCATTTTTGGAGCTGGAGGTTGGGAACGGCCGGGTTAGGGCCCTGGTGGACTCCGGATCGGCACGGTGTCTTATCTCCTACCGTGTTTACCAGCAGTTGGTCCGGGAGTCATTGATCCAGTCGAGTACTTCTTCGTCGGTGGTATGTTGGACGGCATCGAGGGAGGTTTTGCCGACCTCCAAATTGGTGGCTTTTAAATTTAAAATAAATTATTTTTCGTGGGTTTGGGAGTGTCTTGTGGCCCCGAATCTGAGCGTAGACTGTATTGTGGGTGCGGATTTTATTGTGAAAAGTGGACTGGTTCTCGATATCCAGGGGCACGTATGTTTCTTTAAGTTCAACCGTGCTGTACGCATCCCCTTTCTTGGATATCGGGATGAGGCGGGGGAAGGTCTTGAAGAACTTCAACCCCCGGCGTACATTAATAATTTGAGCCCATCTCTCCAGACCATTTTATGTAAATTGTGTGATGAGTTCCCTGAGGTGCTGACCGCCAACCTCACTCAAAATTTAGAGTATCGTATCCGTCTGTGCGACTCCGCGGTTGTCCGTTCGCACCCGTATAAATTCGCTCCGCCCAAAATGACCATCTTGCGTGAGAGGGTGCAAGAATTGTTGGACCAGGGGGTTATTGAACCTTCCACGTCGGCCTATGCCAGTCCAGCATTCCTGGTGCCTAAACCGGGAGGGAAGCATAGACTACCGAAAATTGAACCAAAATATTGAAGTTGAGCCGTTGCCCCTCCCGGACCTGCATTCGGCCTTTGATTGGTTTTCGCAGGCCCGATATTTCACCATTTTCGACCTGAATTCAGCATACCATCAGATACCCTTGCACAAGGACTCTCGGCCGTTCACTGCCTTTTGCGTGCCGTGGAACTTGTACCAATACAAGAGAGTCCCCATGGGACTGGCGGTTGGTGCCCAGACGTTAACCCGTCTACTAGACTCTGTGTTCCACGACATTAAATTCCAGTATGTGTTTAATTATCTGGACGATCTGCTCATTTACAGCTCCACTCTAGAGGAACACATGAACCATCTCCGAGAGGTGTTGTGTCGCTTGAGGCGCGCGGGGATTACGGTGAATCCCGACAAGGTGAAATTTGCCCAGGAGGAAATTTCTTTCCTCGGTCACTTTGTCTCTCATAAAGGGGTCACTGTTGATCCAGAGAGGACGCAGGCAATCCGGGATTTTCCTCCTCCTCGGGATGCTAAAGGGGTGGCCCGCTTCGTGGGTATGGTGAATTTTTACCGGCGGTTCATCCCGGGGGGCTCCGGAGATGGCGGCTCCCCTAAATTCATTAAGGAAAAAAGGGGCCAAATTTGTGTGGGGAGAAGCGCAGCAACGTGCCTTCGAGTCCCTAAAGGAGTCCATTTTGTCGCCGCCCGTGCTTCGGATGCCCGATTTCACGAAGCCCTTCATTGTGCAATCCGACGCCAGCTCTGTGGCGATCGGGGCCGTGCTCTCTCAGGAGGTGGATGGTGCTCGGCAGCCGGTCGCATTTGTATCCAGGACCCTTACCAACCCTGAAAAGAAATCCTCGGTATACGAGTTAGAGTGTTTGGCGGTAGTCTTCGCCCTTGACAAGTTTAGGAGGTATTTGGAACACGCTGAGTTCCTATTAGAGACCGACAATCAGGCTCTCTCGTGGCTTCTGGCGCACCCCCGTCAACTGGGTAAACTTGGCCGCTGGGTGGTCAAGATTTCTTCTTTTAAGTTTCGGGCACAACATATAAGGGGGGCCCAAAATGTTGTTGCCGACGCTCTGTCCCGTATGTATCACCTACCCAGTGAGGAGCCAATAAACGAACCCTGCGCCGTACTCCTGGAGTTCCCCCTCGCCTTCACTGAAGTTATCCCTCATCAGCTTGCTGATGAGGTGTTGGGTCCCATCATCGATCAAATCAAATCAGGCGAGATGAAGGCTCCATATCATCTGTTCAAGGGCGTCCTCTGCTGCAAGGAACGTAGATAACGGGTCCCTAAGATAGTGCTGCCGAGCAAGTTGGTGCCCATGGTCTTCCAATATTATCATGATTCCCCGGTTGGAGGCCATTTGGGTGTTTCAAAGACCATCGCTGCGATCAGAAAAAACTTCATCTGGAAAGGCATCGACCGGGACATCGCCACCCGGGTGAAGTGTTGTCATCTGTGCAGTCTGAGCAAGCCCGCTCAGAACACAAAGTTGGGGTTGCTGTCTTCTGAGGTGGCTGGCAGACCGATGGAGAAGGTTTGCATCGACTACGTGGGTCCTTTCCCGCGTAGCAAGGCCGGGAATTCGTTCCTTCTTGTTTGTGTGGACGCCTTCTCCAAGTATGTCTGGCTACTTCCCTTGCGTCAGGCTAGTACTGCCGATACCATCATAGCCCTTCAGACCAGTATTTTTCAGCATTTCGGGCTTCCCTCCATCATTGTCTCAGACAATGGCCCTCAATTCATCTCGAGGCAATTCCGGAACATGTGTTTCAGGCACGGCATTCGGCATGTAACCACTTCCCCTTACCACCCGCAACCTTCTCACGCTGAGCGATTCAATCGCAACCTGAGATCCGCTCTTATCGCCTACCACGCGGAGCAGCAGTATACGTGGGACCAGAATCTCCAGTGGTTACAGATGGCGTTCAATTCGTCCCTTCATGAAAGCCATCGTGCCGTGCCTTTTGAGGTCATGTTTGGTTTCTCCCCCGCTCATCCCCTTGGTAATTTGTGGAAACTGGAGGATCTTCTCCCGGATTCGCCGAACGAGGGGGTCGCTCACAGGTGGAAAGATGTGAGGAGAGCCCTGCTCCGATCGCACGAGCGCGTGCGGCGTCGCTATAACGCTCGGAGAGTCCCCAACCCTTTTAAGGTGGGCCAGTTAGTTTATTGCAGGAGCCACCCGCTCAGCTCTAAAGTGGAGGGCCGCGCTGCCAAGCTCTGCTATAGATGGTTGCGACCCTTCCGGATTTCTGAGTTTGTCTCGCCCGTCACTGCCAGCCTGGTGGGTCCGGAGGATGGGATGAAGGTAAGGGTGGCCCATGTGTCTCATTTGAAGGCGTGTGCGCAGATGGGGCTTCCTTGAGAGGTGAATTGGTATTGTTTACCCCAGTTAGAATTAGTTAGGGTCTTCGGGTTGGTTTTCGGGGGGGCTTGGCCGGAGGGATTGTGTTTTATGGTTTTACTTTTTAGCGTTTTATTGTTTTAATGTTTTATCGGTATTTTAGCGCCTCTCCTTTCCTTTCTTCTTTCTGTTGCTTTAGGCCGCGGCCGCTCACACTCCCCGTATCTTCTACACTCACACACACCCAACTACACACACACATACACACACACACACACACACCTTGTCCTTCCTTCTGGTGTCCTTTCGTTTTCAACTTCCGCCTGGTTTTAGCTTTTTATTGGTTTTTAGTCAGTCCCCGCTTTTCCTCCAGTGGTGGCAGTCCCAGTGTCGTCCAGCCCGTTGGACTCCTTTTGTTGTGGGGGTGTGCCGTATCTAGGGAGTACGGCAAGAATTGGTTATATCGAATCGGGGCGATAGACTCCGTAGTGTGTGTAGTTTGCGCCCGTGAACCCTCCCGCCATCTAGGAGACGTTACTGTACTTCGGACTACGGTATCTTTCGTTCCCGCTGCTAGAGTGAGCCTACTGTACTTCGTCGTGGTTTGTAGTGCGCCTTTGGAAATCGGTCGGTTATCAGCTGTGGAGAGAGACCAGCTGTTGATTCCTGTTCGGCTGTGTGGAGATATACCGGGTTGTTGGTTGGTCAGCTGTTCACGACACCACGTGTTGGTCTCAATTGTAGAGAGCTGGAAAAGTTTTGTGGTTTTCTTTTTTGTGCCGGCGTTTTCTGAATTCATTACGTCAGGCTAAGGAAGAGTGTGCCAGGGGGTCTCTGGGGCCGGCGTCCGTGATCCTGTGAAGACCAAGATGTGATTTATGTGATATATGTGTGTGAGTATTGAGGAAAACCGCACATGTGAGTATGCCTGCACAGCACGTGTGCATGCACTATGAACAGGTATGGAAAAAGAAAAATTATTAAATTATGACTTGGGACTTTATGGGTCAAGTGAGGCCTGGCCGTTTTTTTTTAACCAACAAAAAAAAGAACAACTGTTGCTTAATGCTGGATATTTTTCTTTTACTTCTCGATATACTGGAAATATAACAGGCTGGTTGCTGCAGTCATTGCAAACCTTTTAATGCAAGTTTTCTTAACAGAAAAGTCTGGTGACCTTTACTAGTTTCTTACGGGAATAGTTTCCTATTAAACAGTAATATCTCATGTGCTAAATTCTTTTACTTCCAAAAAAAACAACAACAAAATATTTAAAAAAACTTTAGAAAATGTGTTAGGAATTGGCCAGTGCGTTCATGGGGCCTAGTGATGCAAAATTCAGCTGAGTTCCTTAAATGCTCATATTCAGTGTGTTCATATAATTGTCTTGTGTTGAGTTGTCAAAGCATGTAATGTCCAGTACAATTTTTTCTATAATCTGTGTGGAACTTATATTGTGGCTGTCTTTTTATTGGAACTTGTAAATCTGATTATGAAAAGAGTTGCAGTCCACCTCCAGTTGTAACAATACATTACCTTGTGCTAGAACAGTAATTCAGAAGTATTCAACCTATTAAATAAAAATGACTGAACTGTTGTACAAGAGGAAATTTTCATTATTTATATATTTATAATGTTTGTAGATGTATATGCTCATAATTTTATGCACCACATATTTTTACCTTCTGAGAGATATATGTAACTGATTAGCTGATAGTTTTTTTTTATATAATTGTGCACTCTGAAATCTGTAAGCCTTGGTGCTACACCAGTTTATACAAGTTTAGGGCAAGGTGAGCACATGCACTTGTGAGTTCCACACAAGTATATAATTATCTATCTTATGTTGCATGATACTTTATTGATTAGATGATTCTCCTTTCTAGCGTTTGATTTAGATTTCAGAGGGCGCATGTTGTTATGTAATATAATTGTTTAAAGTGTTGTGGCTGTAATGATTGTTGTATGATAGACTTGCTTTTGAAATGTTTTATAAAGTTGTTTATATTATTGAAAGCTGCACGTCAATGGTGATTTGGATGCCATGTAAGAGATTTTAAAGGTTTTATATATTTTATATAATTTTCATGGAATATTTCTTAAATATTAAATTTTAAATATTTTGAAATTTTAAATTCTGGATACCCTGTCATAGATTTTAAATATTTACATATTTTCTATAATTCTAATAGAATACTTTCAGTCTGGACACTATGAATCATTGTAAGAAAATCATGTAATATTTTGCGGATATTTTACAGATTTTAAATATTTCTCATGGAATACTTTTAAATATTAAATTTTGAATGTTTTGAAATTTTAAATGTTGAATGCCATGTAATATAGTGAATATTTCACATACTTATATATTCTAATGGAATACCGTCACAGCCTGATTTTATGAAATTTCATTGTAACAAAACAAAATATGATAGCCTCAATAAACTTGTTATTTTTCGAAAAATTAAAATTGAGGTCACCTCATTCGTCCAATTCCCCAATGGTTACCCAGCATGTGGACATTCTTCTACTAGGAGGCCTCTCCTAGTTCAAGTGAACAAGTGAGCCGGTCATCAAGGTAAGTTGTAGATTTTTTTTGAAATTTTTTTTGGGTGTCAAACTTGGAAAGTTTAAATTTTGTTGTGACGTCATGGGTGATGAGCGGCTCATAACAACATTTAGAAACATTGAGGTTACTCTACGCTAACACAACATCAACAACCAACTGTTGGTGCAGGCAAGCCCATGATGCTTTGGGTGTTAAACGGGCTACCTGATTGGTTAAATTGGACAGTGTGAGTTTTGCTGCAAAACGGCTGTTGGATAATGTGACTTTTATTTGAGAACATGATTTTCTACAATCTAAAACCTCAAAATGTTACTTTTTGACCAAAATACTATTATAGGTAAATTTGTCTTTACAAGACAAACACGGTGATATGCATAACTCAACATCGCAAAAAAATTGAAAAATGTGAGTTTTGCATCTACACTCCTCAATTATGGAAACAGTTATTACCAATTACATGTTCACTTTATTGTTTCTCTACTTTCTTATGTATAGCATGTATATTCAAAATTTAATAATTAGAATTCAGTTAATCTGGTTTTATAACCATCTAATGGAGCAACTGTGAAAACAATTTTTCGTTAAATATGGAATGGCTTTTCTTGCTTATCATTTGTTATTATTCTTTAGAGCGTTGCTTACACATTATTCCGATTTGATCAACTATACTGCTTTGACGTGAGGACACTAAAATCTAGCTTATATCACCCAGATATTAATTACGGTTTCATGAAACAGTTACCAGGAGCAATAATGAAATCCATGTTAATTATTTGGTTATGTAAGTGACATAAATACTTCATAAATCACAAAATTAAACGGTTAAGGGAAGAAATATTTATTTAAAAATTTATTTGCGTGAGGAAACAAAATTAACTTTCCTACCTTTAGACTTCCTTATGTTATATAGTGTAAACTGATAATGAAATCATAAATAAAATTAAATCGCTAACAAAAGTTGCTGTTTTTTATATAATTTATAAATTAAATATTTTGAAGTTGTACTCCCTTTCCTTGTACGTTAGATGCTAACCCAGCGTGCAACATTAACGTTTGTTTTCATCCCAGTAGCGTACGTGTCACGTGGAGTATATAATTCCATATAATACTTCTGATTCGCAATAACAACAATATTTGAGTTTATTTCACTTTCGTTTTTGTCAATTAAAGTAGCAAAATTAATTGAAAATTGAAAGTTTGGATATTTCTTTTTTTTACATAAATTTAAACCCAAGTATCAAAGAAGGAAACAGGAATTGACGGGTTTCTTACGGGTGTATAAACGGATGTTTTCCAAATCACGAACAGATAACTTTAATATTAAAGCAAAAATGTATCTAATATATCTATATATATATTCTGACATAATAACTAAATTTAGCATCTTACATGTGTTATTTTATAAAATAGCTAAAAGGAATAAATGTTGAATGTAATTTTATGAAACAAATTAATAAATTAAAACTGCTTTGTAAAAGATGAGGAAAGTTAGAAAATCTGTGGTAATTCTAAGACTGTATAAAATTTTGAATTCAATTAGGTTAATGTAATTAAATAGGAAACAAGGGCAAAAGTAATTTCTTGACGTCAAGAACAGACAATATTAGGGCACCCTTTCCAGCTGCAAGGTATTATTCAGACTCCCAAGTCACTCCTGTTAACTACAATCTGCAAAATAATTATCTGACCTAATTATTTAAATTGTTCAACAAAAGCAATATTTATTACCCTTATGGTTAATTTTTATAGTGCAATTTACGTGACGTTTCGTTCCTTTTCTGAGCATACTGAAGTATTAATTTGAACACGGACAACAAATAAAAAAGGTATATATGTGTTAAAATACCGTTAATTTGCAAGTTATAGGACGTCTATGTGTACATTCGTGCATTTTGGGTACGTGCAAGCCTATATGATTTCCTTTAATAATTTTTTTGGAAAGTAATAATGGTTGTCATATTATCAAAGTTTAAGTAATCAAAGCATGTTTCTTGTGTTTAGATAACGTGCAGTTATATACGGCAATAGCGACAATAACTCTTAGAATATCAAAGTGTAAAATTTGTTACACGATGAATAAATTTAGGATTTGAGGTAGTATTCATGAATTCTATAAAAAGTGAAATCTTTGCAGAAAGCCACAATATGTATACCACAAAATCAAAATAAAGTTCCAACATCAAATTTAATATTTTGACACTAAAAATTTGAACCCTCTGAAGTTAATGGATCTAACTGCAAGAATGGAGGTGCTAAAATAAACATTTAAAGCATAGTGAAAAAAGTGGTACTATATCTGATTCTACAAACACACAAAATGCAGAAATTGTAGTCCTTCTGGCCTAGATTTGGGAAAGGAAGTTTGAATGTAGAAGTGCTCGGTTGAATTTATATTTTGATTACATTTTTCTAAACCCACGTGTGTTTTGCCTGCAAACAATGCAAGCTACATATTCTTTCCCTGACACAAAAGTGTATAACGGGCTCTCTGTACTTTCCTAGACTTTTATTACAAACCATAAAGCTTAATAGAGCTTTACAAATATCGTTACAAATCTCGATAAAGCTTCTACTTTTTCTGGTGCTGTTTAAAAGTGTACTACGAACACCAACGTTTCCATAAATACAAATTTATGTAATGCTAATTTGCTTCAGTTTCACCTTTAAGAAAGTGTTTTGCTTAGGGTAAAAAATTTATAATTGAAATTTGGAAATGATTTATACTTTATATATATAAAATCGATTATATTTTTAAATGATAAAAATACATATTTAAAGTGTAAATTATAAGAAAAATTTGAACAATATTATCTAATATATAAATATATGTTTGAGTCTACAATCTACAAAACACTCTAATAAAGCAGATTAAAAAAAAAAATATATATATAATGCTATTTAAAGTGGTACAGGAGGTTTCCACCACTGTGCTATATATTAATTCTTCTATATAAAATAAAAACACAGAAGAAATATGTTACCATAAAAATTAGATGTTTTGTAAATATTTAAGGCTATGTCTATTTGTCTCCAGTATCAAAGGATTTTTTGGTATCTAGCTTAAGGAATAAAAGCAAGCCATTATTGAAAAACTGAGGTGAAATCAGTGTCACTAATATTATATTCTACGGTGAACTTTTTTGAGGATCAGTTTCTATATCCTCTAAGATTAAATCTATAAACGATTTATCAATTTGTATTTCGAAGTTTAATTTAAATTGTATTTAAATTATTTATTATTGTAAATTAAATTATTGTTAATCTTTGTTTACAAAGACCTTGAATAATCTTTGTTTATTGTTACAAACAACAGTATTGACAGTATGAAAAAATATAGATAAGCTTTTTTTGCATATAAATTAGGAATAATATTATAACCTTTACAATTTTAACAATAATTTCCTACATTTTCAATTAGCATTTACTAGTATGTTGTTTAAGTTTGTCAAGATAATACGCGCGCGCAAACATCGGAGGGATACTGAAACAACGTGGTGTCATGATCAGCTGACTGTGACGTTAAGTCTGTGATGTCATAATGATATCATGGGTTCTGACCTCACATCGGGAGACGTAAGATGACCCTGACACTTTGAGTATTCTACTTAACATACGTCTATAGACTTATAGACTAATAGACTATATGTCGCAACGATTTACCTATGATAACGACTAGCTTGAAAGCCATTGCTGCTTGGCTTTAGAAATGTAACTCAGTACATCCGCCAAAATATACTACCAAAATATATATAGGATATAAATTAATTAATTTTACTCAAACACAGCAGTATATTTCAGTAACGCTTAGTTATACATAATTGGTCGTAGATGAAACAATCGGTTTGTATGATGTGTATTCTGTAAATAATTCCTTTTTATATATCGTGTATTTATCCATAAACCTGTTTATACATTCTTGGTATCTTACTCACTTTATCATTCTTAAAGTATTTAGCATTTGTTACAAAATATACGTAATTTAAATTTTGTTATCGTATGAGTCAATATTACGCAATCTAATGTTTAACACTAATGAGAATTTAGGAAAACTATTGTGTTCTTCAGATATTTTTAACAGTTTCCACTTATTATCCTGAGCCTTTAGAAGCAACAAAAGCAGTATCAGATCATAATTAATGTTTTATACCACGTCTAATCCTATGCATACAAAAGCTTCCATGTCTTGGAATGGAAGCTACAGAAAGCTACCTTCTGTTGTCATGGTTAATTATCAGTAAGCCTGCTGTTGCTGACGATGTACAAACGGGTAAAGCTTAGATACATTCTATTTGTTGTCGCTTCTCCTGAACGCATTTGAGACTAACGTTACACAGAAATTAATTACTGAACCTGCCTACAGGTAACTGCGAATTTAACGCTATCAAACATTAAAATACTCTGACGGTAGTTTACGTTCTCCAAATTGAATATGATAAACAAACTCAGAAGGAGATACACACTTTTTCATAAACAATCTCCAGAAACTATATAGATGTCAGTAATTATAAGAACTATTACTGTTTTTGTTTAAATTAACATTACATCCATAAATAGAAGTTGCCAGTTTTTTACAAACAGAATTATCACTGCTGCACACCACTATAGTGCAACAGTATACTTATTCTATAGTGGTGTGCAACAGTGATAATTCTGTTCGTGATTATAACCACTAACACAACTTTTATAATTACAAAGAAGTTTATTTTCACTATCATGTGAATTCATTTCAACGATCCAAGGACAATTTCTGTTACATCCCCTTTGGCATCAAGTTTATCACTATGACGGTTACAGCCTGTACCACTCTCACACAATTACATGGATGCAGTTAATAACAATCGCGAAGAGAATTTCAATATATTTTCCACAGTTTTTTATGTTCAGAAATTAATTCTATTATCAGGTTTTAGATTGATAGCAGGATAGATTTCTGTTACATAATAAAAATGACAGACCAACCATCGTCAGTAAACATTTTATTGTATAAGCAAGGGGAGTTCTCAGTTTGAACTTTACTGTTTGGCATCTGTCTGTCTGTATGTCCATCTATTTACCGGTCTGTCTGTCTCTTTACGGGATATCTCAAGGTAAATTTTGTAGTCGTCATCCGATGTTCGTAAAATTTAACATGCATGTTCATACGTTTATCTTACAGACCTCTGATTTTTTAGATTGTTCCTCTCAAAATCGAGGTTTGAAAATATGTGAAGAGTAAAAATTCTAAAAAAAAAACAACTTGGAATATCAAATTGAAGACAAGTTTAACTAAAATCTAAACATAGCGATTAGTTCAAGAACTTGAAAATTTAAGACATTGGACCTAAAGTAATGAATTAAAATTTTTGAAAAATTGTAAATTTTATACCAAGTATGCCACAAGGTAAAATATAAAGATAATCCAAATGCTAGTGAACGGTTTTTAATTATAAAGCCCAAAATGGAAGTCAAAATTTTGAACCTTTGAAAAGTCTATTTTGGACATCAAATCACAATTTATTATTGGTAAGTGCTTTGTTAAAGGTATCAAAGAATCTATGATACTTGGACTACGTGTCTTCTTGATAGTTATAATACTATATACAAGTATAAAGCAAAAGAGTTTATCATTTTGCTACGTTTGATTTTTGTTTAGAAATATACACTAGTATTCTTGTCGTTTCAACCCAATGTAGACAAGAAGGCAATATTTTATGTATAATACATGTAAGTCATTAAAAGATTTGGCAAGTAAATGCATTCTATTTACATAAAAATTCTTTCAGGTAATCAAGAAAATAATTAAAACTATTACGAAATAATTTTATTTGCTAATGAAACTTTTTAGCTCACTGTTTGGTTTACATTATAGTTTACTGAAAATCTATATTAGTTTAATACACACAATAAAAATTACCTCAGGAACAAACCATCATTTATGTAAAGTAGTAATAATGATGGATTCGTTTATAGCGCAATTAATTTTGTCTTTCTACAGGTCGATAAACCCAAGGAATGACGTTAACGGTACTAATGACTGCACTGTGTACACCAGAGCCTTAAAGCCGATTATTATAGATAATACCTACCGTTGGACGTTAAGCATGGAATATGGAGAGAGCTTTAGTATCGCGTAATAGAGGGAACAGTAATCCTGCATTCTAATTAAAATTGTCTATAATTAAAGATCACGTATTTCCGGCTAATGTTCTGTGTTAAGCTTTTATTAATTTGCTGTTTTCTTTTACTGTTGTTTTCTTTAAAGGAAAATCACAGTTCCCACATCGGTGATATGTTATCACATCGTTCTTCATTTGACATTGTTTTTCACCTTCAAACAAAACGATAAAATAAAGACAGTTAATTAAGAAATAACTAATCTTTTTATAGACATCAAAAAAATCTCAAAAATTTCCTAATAAAACTTAATATTTGTTCCTGTTTTAAAATAATAATTCCATCAAGACGACTTGTCATATTTGCATCGTCGTATATTCTTAAAACGTTAGACGAACGTGCGATTTTAATTCCACTTTACGCTATAAAGGGCTCTCTATCGACGCCTGTAATTCTTTTTCTTAAAGAGAAGTGATATAAAGCACACTACGTCTAATAGTTGTCAGGCGTGATTGAAAAATTTATTTAAGCTGAGAAAATTATAAAAAAGTTTTAACAAAATATAGATGATCAGCATTACGTCCGCCTATCTCATTAGGATCCATAAGTATTCTCATTTCAGAGACAAAGGTGCCAGACCGTCTTTCTTCATTCTAGAACAAAGTACATGTTTTTGCATTCTTAAGAGACAGGTAAAGTCCAAAACCATTATTTTTTAAGTAGTTAGTAAACTGCATAACTCAAAAACCGTAACTTAATTTTTGAACTGAAAAACGTTTCTATGGTTAATTTTTGTAAAAACGTTAGGATCAAAATTTAAATAACAATGCTCTTGACAAGGTGGCAAGCTTATCTTAAACGCGACTAATTGATAATATTCTATAAAGTTGTAATTTGTTTCTATTAGTAGACATGAAACATGACAAAGACTTCAAAAGAAAAACGACTACTCTTTATAACTAAGGTAACCTTATTTTAATATGTCAAAAATATAGCTGTATGCTAAGTAGAACTAATGTGAATTTAAGTGGTTGCATTCTTGCAATTAGCTTACACGGACTCTAATTACGATAGGCTCTTAGTCAGTTCACTGTTCAATGAATAGACTATGGGCAATCGATTACTCTAATCTCTGAATTTCCTGAGGATCAATGGATAAAGTATTATACCATTATGTCATAATCTGAGGATATCTATTATCTTTTACAAAGGTCGATCTTTCTATTTATCATCTTTACATTTGTATCTAGTAGATTACAAAGGTTTTATTCGAACAGTATTTAACCAAATTTATTCAAATTGACAACGTCGATTCGAATGTGTCTCATATTCATCTTTCTTTCTTATACACCTACATTTTGTGAACTAAATATTTTGTCTATTAACTAGACTTATTGAAGAATGAAGATATTTATAATTACTTGTTAAACTTGAAATATTTTGATAGAAATTTCCTAGTCTTTGTGAGACAAGGTTGTTCCATTCATATTTGTCTCTTCTTGTATTTATAATTCTTAGTGTGTCAAGCATGCAGTATGCTGCGTGTTATTTATTTTTGAAATCCTATAACTTATATTGATTTAAGACAGACGGAAAGAAAATGTAAATTAGCAAGGACACTTCAGTTGAAACGTTTAACCTAATTGCATTTGGTAAAAACCAATTTGTCTTTCACTACTCCTTACACTTCAGTTGTTTCAGTTGTTCCTCTGTTCTACATTATTTAAAAACCAATCCAAAATAGCTCTGCAATAGAAGTGCAACGCTAAAACAACACTATACACCAACGAATGCATTGCAAATAGTGATTAATTGCGCAAACCTTGCTAGTTCCACAGTCTTTGAAGGCATCGGTTTCAAACTCATACTTTTAAAATGGTTATCATGTTGTTGTAGGAAATATTTAACAAAACAATATATTAACCAAATTGTAAAAGTTTACATAACCTGTAAACTAAGCAACCCTTAAAAGCAAAAACAAAATGTGAGCACGTTTTCTTACAACAGAAACGTACTGTATACGTTTTATGGACATAATTGAGATACAATGAATTTGTACTGGAAATGTATTTTAATTGTAATATTTCTCTACACCATTCCACTTTAGAAATTACAGTTTTACAGGAAACGTAAATCAAGTCCAATAAACAGAAGTTTAACCGAAAGATGTATGTAACATACAAGCTTATATTTTATTGAATTTACTTAATTAAATACAAGTTTAAAGTCAAGATGTTCTTTTCTTACTTGGAACATGTCTCGAGCATCAGACAACATGCTCATCTCAGTCATATTTATTTCAATCCTTGTGAAATCTCTGTGTCCTATGTTTTAGGGGAAATTTATTCATTCTGAATGATGAACATTCAAAAAACATTATACATTCTACCAAACAGTAAGTGAAATGCTGTCATTCTGTGTTGTGGTAACTGGTTTGAATTGTATGCGCTTGTAATATTACTTTATTGATGTGAATAAATTAATTATTACTCCGTTTTAAATTCATATTGTAATTTCAAATGTGCTTCCTAACAACACTGTAACTAATGAAATAACAACATAAGTAGAAATATTCTATTAAATAGATGGTATATTTATTGTGTATACTATGTTTTTTTATTTATCAATTGGGACTAACAATATTTTGCAGCAACTAACTTATAACCTCAAGTGTTATTACAATAGAAAGTTTTTAATAGTGGCTTCAGTTTTGGCGACGAAATTATCAGTTTCACACAAATATTTTTAACAAACATTTGGGGCATGCTATGTAGAATTTACAGTCGGTGCATTACATTCCTTATGCAAACGCGTTACAGAGGGCGTCGAAGGCGTGCCAGTTGCTCGCTTCAAATGACATTTCTTTCCGTTTCACTATTTCCATGAATTGCTTCCTATGTCTTGTTATAATATGATACCAACAAAATATGTCTTCTCCTTCTTCTCATCTTTAAGGTTTAGGTTATATAAACCTATTCTGGGATCCATCACATCTCAGGCGACCCACGTCTCTTCTAACAATGGCTTTCTCTTCAGTGCCGCTTTCGGCAATCGATGCTCCTTTGCAGATGATCGCACCATTGCCTTCTGTAAGCTGAAATAATTTCATTTTCGTCATTCACTTCGAGTTCTGCTCTGATATTCTCATTCCTTATTCTATCTTGCAATGTATAATTTTAAGTATTTCGAAGAAACTGCATTTCAGCACTCCGAATCTTGCCGCTTTGCTTTTTTGTCATGACCCACGCCTCACTTGCATAAATCATCGTGGGTATTGCAATTGTCTGACAAAATTTAATACTTGTGCTGTGTCTTGTTTTATTTCTAAGATTTCTACAAATACTTTTTACCACATATATTCCTAAATTTGTTTATATTTTCTCTTGTATCATATTCAGATGCATAGCTTACCACACAGCCGAGATATTTGAAACGGCTCACTTGTTCTAAAGTGCTGTTATTTATAACAATCTTAGTCCTCAATTGATATTAACCTTAAAAGCCATGGTTTTGGTCTTTCTTACTGAAATTGTCAGTGATTGCACTCTTGCCACTTTTTGTAAGTGAAAAATAGCTCTTCGTAAATCGTCCTCATTTTCTTGAATAAGAATTATGTCATCCGCATATAGCAGGAAGAAAATAGAAATCGATTTGTTAAGCTGTAGTCCCAAAGTAACTCTGGATTTACATGCTCTGAACACGTATATTCACGACATGAATATTATTTTGTAATACCCAAAATGTTATACATTATAAATGATGGCCTGTAGCATTCATATGTATAGCGGTTACTTTGCTTTCAGAATCAAGAACGCTACTGGGCAATGTCTGGCTCCGGCGCTGATATTTATAATCAAATTTCGTGCCAATATGATCGACTTCGTACGTGGTAGACATAACAAAATTATTTCTCTACCCTGGAGTGAATATTCGTGTTGTTATTACATACAAACGTACACCCGCTCGCGCGCACTTTACCTATGACATTTACTACTAAAACAGTAGACTACAGAATATATTCTTAATGATACTGTTTGTTGGATTCTGTCACATAATTTCTAGTTAAACCTTAATACCCGTATCAAATCATGTAGAAACTGTACATTGCTTATACTGACACTTTGATACCTAAAAAGAACGGTAGCGGTTTTGGAGAGAGAGCAAATGTTATTTTAACAAAATTATTACCTTTGACGTTTGGTTAGTATATCCTGTCAGGTCACAGTTCAGTTACGATATAGTCACAGCTACGAAAAAGCAATGTGAGTCAACAAAATGATATTGCAAAAAAAGAAATTTCCCGGGACCAACGTTATATTAACGACAGGAAAACATTGATGTGTATTAGACACATAGCATAATCTAGGACAATGTAATATCGGTGAGAGTATACAATGGGATTATTTTTCTGCATCATGAGAATGATTGATAATAATTTTTAAAAAAACATTGTGTTTAAAAGACACCTTCTCAGCTACTCGTGGTCATGGTCCCGTGTGAGTAACAAGGAATTGATAAAGCACATCCATTTTTACACACGGCACAAAACGTCCAGTGTGTAAGAATAATATTTTCT
The DNA here is from genome assembly GCA_034769895.1 of Magicicada septendecula. Lineage (NCBI taxonomy): Eukaryota > Metazoa > Arthropoda > Insecta > Hemiptera > Cicadidae > Magicicada > Magicicada septendecula. Next base: position 138,757,668 of record CM068369.1, on the reverse strand, counting down.
ATTTTGTTCAATAAACACAAGATACATATTGTTACGACGGTCTAACTGATTGTCGTACGGTACAGTGGAAAACAAAATACAAGACACTAATGAAATCACTAAAAGCCAGCTTCAATTATCACAAGTCACAGTTTGTAATCAACAAGTTGTTCAACAAGATTGTACTCATACAATACTTTAAGTTAATTTGTCTACACAAGTAATAATGTCAGCTATAAAGAATTCCGCACTACAATATTTTTTCACTAATGCACCACTTAAGACAAGACGCACAGTATAAATCTCCCGACATAAACTAAACCGAGTAAGCGCTGAATTAAATGGCAGCTGTCGTTATTTAAATAGATAGCAGAAGCGTTCCAGAGTAATCCATAATACGCGTCAATACTACTCGTAAATACTAGAGCGTAATTGACTACGGCTATGAACACAGTGCGCCGACCGGTATGGTGACGAATAGCCTCGTTTGTTGACGTATGTTAAGTGTCACGTACGCACACAAACATTTACAGCTGGGCTCTGCTGGGACAGCTGAGAAACATGCAGAACGTTCTGTATTGGCATAACAATGTTTTGAGTCACTATACGTTTGGACATCGCATCGCACTATTATTGCGTATACACTTACGTATTCATAAACATTAATACTCACTTATGAGTCGAGTTTACTGAATCCTCTTATTGGTAACTAGCAGGGATTAAACGTTATGGTGTAATTTTAGAGAGGGTAAATGGTTAAATACAATTTAGTAACAATAATACAGTATCACTATATTTAAAGACGTGTGTGTAAATACGAGGGGAAACAATGTACGGTGATATAACACTTACGGTGATAGCAATAATTATTCAATTGAGACGAAATATTTTATTTCTAAGCATGAAAATTCTATACAAATATGATGTTTGTAATATGTTTAATGTTTCGAATACACATAATATACATTTTTATTAGTTTACGCATAACTGCAATTATATTTATATATAGAATACTTTTACTATATACTGCGACAATACAAGCATATGCTGTAATGTGCGTGTATTAAATAAAATAAATATTTAAATTAATATGTATTAGTTAGTAATACGTAACAGACAAGCAGGTGTGAAATTGGAAGCTGCAGTAGGAACAGGAATCAACAGGAAAACATCACGCGATTGCCGCTGAGAGCAAGTAAATAGTGTGTGTGCGTGAAGCCTGTTGAAGCCTGAAAGTTTGCAATCTCACCACAGATAGATACTAAATTTAAGTTTTATTTAATTATAAGCAAACCGTAAATGTTAGAAAGAGTGTAAAGACTTCTAAAAATGCATGAAAATTAGACACGTGTGCAGTGCGAATTCTATGTAATTATGACGTTCAGTGCGAATTCTGTGCGATTTTTAGAGCATAGTAATTACACTAATGATGCGATCATTATGATAATTACGTATAATATGTGTAATTAAATTAGACAATATTAGATCACCTTCAAATCCGCATTAGACATTGCAATTGGCGAAAATGTGCGAATATGTGAAATTGGACGAGAGTGGGGGGACAGACGCCGTGGACAGCTTCGTCTGTGGCGACAGGTGTGGTTTTTTAGGTGAATATAAATACGAGCCCAGGAGAGCCAAATTTACTCTTCAATCAGTTTTCAATTGCAGCGGTACGCTATGTCCGTAAGCGACGCGAAATTTTAATTACTTCAGACATAGTTAGACGCTATGTCCAGTATTGACAAGATCTTTTGTTTATAAAGTGTTAAGTATAACGGACAATATGTTAGTTCAAGTAATAAAAAAAGAACAGTAACTACAATTATCTGACGTCTACAAACAGTCTACAACTACAAACATCAACACTCTATACAAATGGCGAGAGAACATCGAGCAGAGGAACGATACGCAGAGCAATAGAGGCGGTTTATATAACAACAGGAGCCGATTCAGAGCAACACGTCATTCCATTCTACAGCCAGCCGATGGGACCATGAAGGACGAGTAACTGGAGAACGACCAGTGGAACCAGGAAACGCAAGAGGACATTCAGTAGGAGAGGACTTTTTGTATTGATTTGTATTTGTAACACAAAACAAATTAATACCAGAACAAATACAAATCAATACAAAATACAAAACATGACACAATATTCAAAGCACTCAACATCGAAAATACACAAAATACAAAAACAGATACCACAACCACACACAATAATGCAACATTGAAGGACCAAAGACCAACAAACCACCATAATAACATCCAGAAGCCAACACACAAATACTGCACCAGAAGCAAGATGGCGAAGGTTGAAGATGGGAGAACAGAATCTCCCGAAACATGTCCCTAAAGGAAAAAATACATCTTGAGGTAAAATAGTTATAAGTATTATAGTATTATATACATCAAGAAATGGACTGTAGCAGAAAGTGATATATATATATATATATATTGTAACGCGACATAATTGGAGCCCCAAATAAATGACAAAATAATCCAAATGATAAAATATCAGAATAACTGGACTCAAATATTTATCTATGTAAAATAAAATAATCCATGGTTAATAAACCATTAAACATGTTATTTTATGTAAAATGAAAGTACAATACGAAAGTGTAATAAATAAAAAACATGTACCATAGAATATAAGGCATAAACTCATGAAAAGTGAATAAGTGTTCTAATATAACCCAAATACAAATAAATAATAATTGTGTTGATAAGAAAAAATTTTGTTGGTGTTTATAATTTTAATAAAAAATAATTTTTAATTAATATTTTATATAAATTTTTTGTATTTTTTTCAATTAATTAATTAAATAATTATAAATTTTTAATTATTTTCAAATGTGTTAATTAGTTAATGTGTGACAAAATATTTGTTCACTTGAGATAATCTTGTTATGTCAGTTGGATCAAGGATTCTCTCTTCTGACTTAGCTCCTCTTCTTCTTCTTCTTGATACATTTTTCTAATATTCTACTTTATGTTTGGAAGAAATAAAAAGCTAATATTTATAATACAAATAATCATGAACACAAAGTATTTAAGTAATTCTGATGTTTATTTTTTTTCCAAATTTGAATTTTTGCGCCAATCTTACGCGCATCTAAAATGGCATTGGCTGAGATTCGCTCAGGTCGGTCGTGATAAAATGACAAAATATAACATTATAAAATTAATTATTTCGAGTTCTTCTATCTGTCGAAATGGTCAGAGAGGGCAAGGAAAAAGATACAATACTTACAATTACTTTAAAATAAATTATTATTGTTAAAAATAACAGGATTCTGGAAATGTTGTCAATTAATAAGTGAAAAATTCGAACCAAGTCGTAGAATGACGTTAGAATGACGTCACTGGCTCTTGGAGGCAGTGTCCCGTTCGCTCTGCAAATGAAAATGGCCGCCGTCACCTCCATTTTCTGCTATACAATGCTGACGCTATGTTTGGTGTTCTCCCTCAAATATAAATGTGGATTCCTTCCTCTGCGATGTTGTAGTACCTCTGGATAATTACGTGAAGTGTTTCTCTCTCTTCGGCGATGGTGTTCTGTGTTGGATTAATGGTGCTGTGTTCCGTGTTCAAAATCTGTTGAGTTCGTTTCCAGATAATATCGGTGTTGAATTAAATTTTTCCTCAAAAATGGCGGTTAATTTCTTGTGCTCGTGCTGGATATTAGTATTCCTGTTGTTCTGGTTCAGTTTGTTATCGGTTACGTTATTACGTGCTTAAGTTTCAGTAGTTAACCTCTGTAGTATATTTTTGGGGTGCACTTAAATTTTTTACAACCATTTATATTTTTTAGATCTTCCGTCCGTAAAATGTGATCTCCACACATTCACGATTAACAATAGACTGATGACTTAAAGACGTCTTTTCGGTGGTAATTTATAAAATGTCTTATTCCTCTTACAATTGTTTTTACAAATTTACATGTCTTACAAATTTACATGTCTTGGATTTGATTTCAACTCATAAAAATACATGACAAGTTTTCCTATTTATTGCTGTAACTTAATTATTTATTAATTTTATGAAAATTTAACTGTCTAGCAATATTCTTAAGCTAATTTTACATAATTTAAAATATAACTGGGCTTGTTTAAGTTCAGATAAGCCTAAAATTTACAATTTTTGACATTTATTATAGGCCTTGTATTTTTTACAATATTAGTAATTAAATGGTTTACAAGTGATTTTATGTTAATATTTCCTTTAAATAATTTTACTCACTTCATGATTTTGCTTGTTGTTAATAATTTGTTGTTATAATACTCCAATATTGATTAATTTACATTTTATCCGAATAGTGTACCCTTCTACGCCTAGTATTACATATTTCCAAATAAAGTTAATTTTATTCTTTTGTCATTACATTTGCTAATATTTGGTTCTGTGCTGATTACATTTTCATATCTTTGTTTTACATGGACTAGTTTCGATGAATTACATACAATTCTATTGAATTTATTTATTTGGGTTTGACTCTATGATAGTATTTGATTTTGGTCTAGAATGCTGTTTTTTTTTTTTTTTTTTTTTGTATTGGGGTTTGTTAGTTATTTTGCCCTATTATTATTTGTATGGTTTACAGTTTCATAATACAATATTTATATTACCTACTTGCCTTCTCTGCCTTAACAACCTTTGAAATCCTTGAACATTAATTAAATACAATATATTACCTTATATCTATTAATTTATATATAACACTTAATCATAACAAAATTATCTTATACTTATTACTTTTTTATATATAATTTGGTTAAAATAAAACATTTTATTAATAATAATACTTTCAGTTTTTCACCGTCTTTTGTACTTACGATACATAATTTGATTAAACTATAAACATCTTATCACTAATAATACTTTCAGTTATTAAACAGTCTTTTGTATTTAGGTTGCTTTTTTGTAACATTTAACTATACTAAAACATCTTATATCTATGATTTTTCATTTATATATTATCTTTAAAACATTCTTATCACTAATAATATTCTCAGTTAGTAAACTGTCTTTTATTCTTATGCTAATTTTATATGGTATCTCTCTACACTAATGGTAGTCTCTTTTAAATAATTTTATTTTCTTTCACTATTTATTTCTTATAGTATGTCACTTGTTATTCTCTACACTCACTGTAGTCTCTAACTTTTATTATATTTTATTATGGTTTCTCACCGTATAATTTCTACACTAATGGTAGTCTTTTGTTTTTTACACTATGGTAGTTTTTGTTTTGTTTCTACAGTATTGGTAGTCTTTTGGTTTGTTTTTACTCTGTTCTTAAATTAGTCTTACATTTAGTTTACAATTTATTTTAATTGCATTGTACCTTGTAACTTGAGTTATTTGGACTGACAATTATTATTGGTTTTAATTTAGTTTCAATTGGTATATTTATTCTTTATAAAGTTTTAGTGATTAGCCTTTCTTGTTTCTATATTTCCTTTAGGAACCTTGACATATTTTGTCTCTTCTTTCTTATTATATAAGTACTTTCTTTCCTTGTGGTTTCATGTCCTTATCTTATTAAGTCAATCAATCTTATTTGATTATTTGGTTTCATTCATTTTCTCATTTACATCTCTTTATTAACTTGTTATTGTTTTTGTTATTTGGGGTTTTCTGCTTCTTAATTTAATAACTTTTTCCCTTATTAATTTTTTATTTCCTTTTTTGTTTACTTTTTACTTTTGTCTTTTCATTTACTGCTCCTCAATCTACTGGGTATACTGCTGTTCTACTGGGGTTTTATATCGTTGGTTATTTATATATGGACCAAGAGTTTTCTTCGTTATTCAGTTTAATTTTATTAACATTTTATTGACTTAATGATCAGCTTCTTTAATTTATTTTTTAACCATTTATTATTCTCACTCACTATGGATAGTTTTTTCTTTATTAATGTTGTATTAAGTTAAATTTTTAGGTGATAATTCTGTTATGCTACAGTGTAAGAAAGTGGAAACAGAGATGATCATTGATCATGCAGAAAAAGACTGTAAGGATCAATGACCCCTCCAATTACTTTAAGTGCAAGAGAACAAATATGTCAGTGTGTGTTAAGCCAATATTAGTTATTAGAGTTTCAATGGTTTTAACTCATCTGGTTTATTTTTAAAGAGGAGCCCACAAATATAATTAACAGTAGACTAGAGTAATAGGTCCAATCTTATAATGAGATATTAATGAAGGCCTTAACATTATTTAATTATGTTTATTTGTTATACCAAAGCCAATGTTACTTATTGTTTACAAATCAGTTGTGACATGGGAAAATTGTACTAAGCCTCTAGGCAATTATGTGTTACCAGTTAATAGTACAGCGGTACACCAAATATTTTGTTATTGTTTGATAGATTGTAAGCATAATCCTAGCCACGAAGGCAATATTATGAGTTAGGATGTTAACAAGTTTCATTATATTTTTATTAATGTTTAAGGCAAATTAAGATGTCAATACATTATTTGTAACAATATTGTAATCAGGCTGAAGGGTTCAAAGGAGGTATTCGATTAATTACTAATATCATTTAAAACATAATGACAATTTAAGGCATAGGCCAGATAGGTAATACAGAGAAACGTAAAGTCAGAAATGAATAAATAACAAGTTAACATGGGCAAACTAATAAAAAAGGACCAAAATTTAAGTAAGACACAAGTTTTAGAATAATTGTGAACCAAATTAAATTAGTCCGAAAAAAATTAAGTATTGTATAATAAAAGTTAGGGCAGTACTATGGTCCGGATTTAGAATTCGTGTAAAGGTGTAAAAACGCCTATTTTAAAGTTACAACGTAACCCTATATGTTACGCTACCTTAGATATTAGTTTATAGACATAATTCATAATACATCCTGTGTTTGGCAAGTAAGAATTGCTAAATTGTAATGTAATCAAATTAATAACGATACAGATGAACGTCTCCTAATAGTATAAAAATTTAATATTATACAGGCGACAGTAAGGCGCCAGACGTTTTGAAAATGTATTGTCAGAAAACAACTTTCTAGTCATAAAGATATAGAATGCTTTGTTTGCTCCTAGTAACAAAAAATACAGACTACCGTTAGCAGGGTGGTGAAAACAACCTTGGAATTACAAAAGAAATAGGCGGCGAAAGCGGTTTGAACAAGAGAAAGTCAGCGTCATTTTTCCAAGTTAACGTACACGCGGAAAGAACTCGCATGCCCAATGTTATAGCCAACCAAAAATAGCGTCACTTGGAAGCGCGAAATATTATCAGCTGCTGAGTGGGTGAATTCGAATTTACCGGTAAAATTTTGAACAGATAGCCAATTGGGGTATTTTTAGTTTGACAGTGGGAAGCGTAGTAGGATCAACCATATAAATATTACCTCGTAGGAACGCGAGAGAGTCTTGTTTTTCGTCTTAGAGTATTAAGCTGGAGTGTCAGTCTCGGAGTCTTAGATATGAGTCTTATATTCTTAGATATCAATCAGAGGAGTTTAGTTGAATCAGTCGAAGGAGTAATATATCAGTTTTGTTGTGACGATATTCTTGTTTAAGTAAACATGAAAGAATTAATAAATCAAGTTATTATTCAATAATTATATATCTACAATCTAACCGGCAATTGTTCCAGCTAATACGAAGAAGCAAGCGGGTCGCGAGTGACTAAATTTAATTTAGTGTGGCATCAAGAGGGAAGAAGTATATTTACTATGTGCGCGTAATCTGAATTAAGTAAAGGCAGAAGTATACTTTATTATGTGCGCGTAATACGGAGTATATAGCCGAATTTAAGGTCGCAGTGCGCGAGCGTCAGTTGTTATCGCGTACGGGTGAAATCAAAAGCAGAGCAAGTAGTGATAAAGAGTGATGTGTGGGAAGTGAGATACGGAGAATGCAGGAAATGGATAATCAAAAAATCAAGTAACAAATTTAAATTTAATTGATTACTAAAATAGATCCAATGTAATATAATCGTCTATCCATGGTTCGCCCGTTCCATTCTGAAAGAATTCACGAGTATGTTGAGATACTAATGGTATTCTATATCTTATGACATGGAAAGAAATAATTATTAAAAATATATGTACTTTAGTGATATTAATTAATGATTGTGAAAGGAGATAATCATTAAACACATATATGTAATCTGTTAGGTTAAATCGTAAATATATTGCTCAATGAATAATAGTTGCAAAGATTCAATTTGTCTAGATTACCTAATATTGAACAATGATACATTTAAAATGCATATTAGTTCTTGGTATCCAAGTCACGTATGAATAGTAAATTATAGATAAATAAATCACCTTATATCCGTCGTGTGACTTCGTTACGTCGATTAAAATGACGCGTTTCGGAACATCTGCTCCATTATCAGATTAAATCGCTCTATTGAGGTCGTTAATAGTTAAAATCACATGTTGCACATAATTGGTCAAACGGGGAGAGGTTTCCTCAAACGATTTAAAGAGCACACACCAAAACGTCACCTAAATATTCTCACTTTGTTAAATAATATTAAGTCCAACTTTGCCCGCCACTTGATCTTACACAATCATAATTATACTGATTTTAAATCTAATTTAATACCCCTACATGTGTGTAACAAAGGCCGTTACATGGACGCAATAGAAGAGTTCAAAACATACAAAGCATATAATAACATAAACAGCTGAGACTTCATATTGAATGACCACTTAAATTTTAAATCCACCCGCTATACGATACAGCATTGAACCTGCTTAGGCGTAATCACTCAGATAATAATTCAGTGTCCGATCGGCTTCGTCGTGGTGCGCACCATTTAAAATGCGAGTGAATTACATAGTGGACAATTATGTGTAACATGTGATTTTAACTATTAACGACCTCAATAGAGCGATTTAATCTGATGATGGAGCAGATGTTCCGAAACGAGTCGTTTTAATCGACGTAACGAAGTCACACTACGGATATAAGGTGATTTATTTATCTATAATTTACTAATGATAAATTTATAAATGGTTTAATACTTTGTTTCATAAATACGATATATTTAATTATAGTAAATGATTTTTGAGTTATTTCTTTTGTAGAAAATGCGAAATGAATGATGATGAGGTTTAATGTAAAAATCTTAAATATTATATTTCTATGCCTAATGCTAAATTTATGTATCAATATATCTTGCTTGTGTAAATGTAATACAAATACAAATAAGTAATTAGCATCGCAACAGAAGCGTTATAATTTTAATAACCCCTGAGACCTTAAATATCTCTGGCGCCCAGCAATTTAAGTAAAGTATTAATCATATTTGATATGATAAATATAATTGATATTATCACGCAAGCGTTGTAATTATAATATTTGTCGCCAACAACGTGGTAAAATTCCACGAATGTATTATTTGACGCCCGAACACATGGGCAACTCTTTTAAAATGTATATTTGACGCAACCAACGTGTGGCTTAATAAATAAATTACACACTAAAATGTATAATGTGGCGCATCCAAACGTGGAGCACTAATAAAATTCAACCGATATAAAATTATGTACCACAATGTAGATCTTTGTAATAGGAACAAAACTAACTTAAACAAAAGGTAACAAAGGAGATTTTTTTGACATGGAAGGCAAGGATATGATTTTCAGTACTATATGCCGCTTGACCTCAACTTCGTGCAAACTGACCAATCAAAGCCAGAGTTTACTGGTCAAAAAACCATTACTAATATGAGAAGAATTAGGATTGTATTGTTGAACGCAAGACAGGAAGGGTCAAAAACCGTATAGCTGACGGCTAAAGAGGGAAGATAAAAAAATCAAACTTAAACTAAATTGATGACCTAAAACAAACCCACAGAAGAGGAGAACATACCAAAATAGTGAAAAATAAAATAAACAAACTACCACTGACCGATGGAAGCTTAAATCTACACCAATATCGAAAATCCGAGAGAGCTGGTTTGCTGCATTTTACGACAAGTGACGTAAATATAATTCCGAAGTAATTTCGTAGCAACACTACACATAGATCAACTTCACTACACAATATAAACTATCTACAGTGATAATTAGGATAACCACTGAACATTAATACGGTGGTTAACAATAATAACATTTTATTTCAACAAAAAACAGAGGAAGCACATGTCTTTCAGTTAACTGACCAGGGCGGCCATCTTGTTTAGCGGCTATTTTCCAGTGCAGGCAAAGTGTCGTTGACGCAGTTAGTTAAAAACATAACTTTCACATTTGTTAACATTAATAATTAGGATTTCTTATTTTTATATATTTATAATGTGTTGTATGCCTTTTTAAAACATTTCTGATTTCTTAACAGCCCAAAGAACCCAAGCCCTGAGATTATTAATTTGCATTATAATTATTTGAAACTTGTTGAAGGTCGGATTTAAGAAACGAATCGATACGAAACTGTCAAGGCGATCCAAGACCGAAACATTTACATTTTTTTTTTTTTACAATTAAGCTCAAAATAAAAATCAATAATTACCAAATAAAGAGTTATTATTTCATACTTGCAAATAGGCTAAGAGTGTGTTTACAGGTATTAGTGGGAGTGAGCAGGTACATAGGCGAATATAGCTTTGCCGACGACGAGAAAGAAAATAACCTACAACTGCCAGAGTACGGTTAGAGCTGATCGCTGATTAACCAGAAGTGCGGGAATATTCAAATAGCGCTAACCGACGATAATATCTCATCCTCTCGCAACACGAATGGTTACAATTCATACACACTAAATACTTATATTTACGCAAAATAATAAAATATTTACATGTACAGACACTAAGTATAAAACAAATGAAGAGACCAGTACCGCCTGAGTAAATTCTCGGTTTAGGCTTTACGATTTTTTGTTTAAACAACAACATGTTGAAATCAGTTTGCGTAATGCTTGGTCTATTTAAATCCTGTTTGCCACAGTTGGAAGCTCCAACGCTTATCAAAATATTTCTATTTTATTTAATACATAATCTGCATTACCAGTAAAACCGAATGATGACAAAGACGTATACTAACGGCAAACACAAAGCAGCTGACGCTATGAAGCTACTTGTTGGACCTGCACAATGACATGTGGTATTATATTATGTTGTATATCGAATATTGTTGGTAACCTCAGTGAGTGAATACTTGTATTACCGACAGTGGATTCCATTCCTGTAACGTGCATACTGTGCCTATATTCTACATAAATAGTACTGACAAGTCTCTGAAATACATTTTAATAATCGGAAACGTTCTAAAAGGAAAAGTCGACGTAATAGGCTTTGAGCCTTATATTTGCAAATAAGAAGTTTATCTGTGTGCCTGCGTGTACTAGAACAGGGCCTCACTTGTTCAACGTAAGCATATTTCCTATATCGGATACTTTGGATACCGTGGGATCTTGGACGTTTTGGCTCGGATATCGGGAACGTTGGTTATACAAAATACAAAGAAAGATTTAGTCTTAGTTGAAATGTTTGCAGTGGGAGAATGTAGACGTTATCTGCAGCAACGTTCGTAATTATGATATACGTAGAATAACAAGCAATAATAATATAAAAATGATATATCATGTGATATATGATGAAGCAAAAATAAACACCTATTAAAGTGTGAGTGCGAGGAATCAAAGGGCACAGTCTTGAGTGTTGTACATTTCAATAGATTCTACGTTTCCCATTGTTTAAAATTATCTTCTCTCAACAAGCAAACACGATACAAAAATTGCAGACACATTAAGCTGTGACCAAATCTGTATTGGTTCTAGAATTATGAGTATAACAAAATGTGAAAACTTTACTCATTAGAACTTATTTCTGAATAAATGGAAAATATAGAGTTACCTATATTTGCTACACTATACACTTAATCAAAAATAATTTTTTTATAAATTATTAAATTTGTCTCATTCCACCTTCTGTAACTAAATTTTTATCTGTTCTCGAGAAACATTTTTGAAAACATTTCAAGAACACAAATGTAACAGTTTTACACAAAGTTAAACAAATTTTTTTACTTAAACTTGTAGCGACTGCATTTTCAATTTATTTTGTTATCTTTCATGATGTAGGCTTCCGTAATAGAACTGAATGTTCTCTGTTTTCCCTAAGCCAATTAGATTTTGAAAGCAGGTAATAGTTTATATTATGTGTAATATATCATAATATCAGTGTTATTTATAGATAAAATAAATTTAACAAATGTTGAGTAAACGTAACTCGTTAAAATTATTAAACATTATATGTAGTTTTCCAAAGTATTTTAATTGTATTGTCTCAAAACCTAAAAATTATCAGCAACCTGACGACGTACGTGACTTTTAAACTGCCAAAACGGGATGTTAAATGATTTTACTCTATCAAACCATTGTAATGCTCTTGATCTTTAGAGTTGTTTGGTTTGTATTATTTTATCTTTGCCCCGATTGTAACGACAGAGCAGGACCGGAATAATTTGATTAAAGCATAATGACTTAAACTCATTGATGTAACAGGACGCTAAATTCCCAGCTTCATAATCGAGGGAGCGACTAAGATTCTCACGTTTTGAGCGATGGGAAAGGGACGTGAGTTCAAAGTGTTATAAATGTGGAAAACGTGGCCAATTTTAAGCACATCGTTACAGTAAAATAGAGGAACAAGCCACGGACTTAGCTCTAGAACAGCACACAGTCTCCACGCTTCATACGTTTAGTAGAACCTTAATTGGTAATGATTTTGTTGACAGAAAACAAGCCAGATTTCCAGTTGATAAATTCGCTGCATTGTCCATTGTGCGCTTTAATATTGTCTAATATCTTTAGGCTCACCTGTGCTTTTGTCATTTTCCTGACTGAGTCTCCTCAATTTAACCAATAAATTCTCGTCGCAGACATTGACAATTCCATTCTACACGTATTTTAACAAATGATAACGATAAAATATTTTTAACTTTATAAATGTAGCCCATAATTATAGGAAAGATTGGAGATAAGTTACAAAGGTGTATTTATACCGTGCATACAATCTCCCAGAAATACAACTTTGAAATCTCAAATACTAACACAAAAGTGATGGGCTTCCAAGAGATAATCCCTGTAAGAACAATATGTTGTAATTGATAATAGTATTCTGGAGTAGGTGTCAGATTTAATTACCTGGTATGTGATACCTCATATAGCAAGGATAACGATATTGAGAGAAAGTTAAATAAATTTAGTTATATGTGTGGAATAAGACGACTATTGAAGAATAAAACGCAGAGTGAGACGCTTAAGTTCTATGAGGTCGTGGCTGTGTCGACTTTAATTTATGGATGTGTAACATGGACTCTCTTGCGAAAATGTATTTTAAAAATACAGGCCTAGGAAATAAAATTTTTAACAGCAGTGAAGGATTGTACTTTGAGATATCGTCTACAAAACGACGAGATAAGGAAATATCTAAAGTTACAGTCGGTTATGGAGAGAATAACGAAATACAGGCAGAATTGGAAGTCTCAAGTGGAACGCATGATAGACACGCGTATTCTTAAATAAACTTTTGAATACAGGCCAATGGGGACAAGAGATCGTGAAGTCCCAAGAATATATTGTCAGAGACTCTGTAGACTAAACCCCAAGACATGTAATGAAGAATAAAAAGAAGAAGAAGATAAACGTAGCACTAGTTGTCTGTAATTATAATTGAACTCTGGTCTACGATACTTTCCAGTAGAATAGAAGGTCACGTGTGCACAAGTCTTCTACTATCTTCTGCCTCTGCCAGTTGCAATGATGGTTAGGTACCTTAAACTTGAACGACATATCTAGTAACACGGTAACTTGTTTGAAAGCATGGAGGTTTGCCTCAGCACGTTGTCAGACAAGTGTGCCAACTAATGCGGAAGGAAGCAAGTACAGTGAGCAGCAACTGTCAGTCTTAATGCATACCATACGCCAAGTAGTTTGTGCGAGGACAAATTTTTCTATAGATAGTATAAACAAAACAAGTTATTAATTGCAATTAAACATTATGTGAGACGTTAATTAATTTATTTTATCAACGGTTATTTTTCTGGAACGTTTAGTATTTTCTCCTTTCTACAGTGCAATTTTCTTATTAATGTCGTTTATTAAACATTTTCAAACGTAAGAATTTTGAAAGCAATGCACAAACTCTCCTAACCGCTGTAAAATATAAAAGTTTGTTGCCAGATTTACTAGGGTGTACATCAACGTATGTTATATATTTGGTTGACGTAATCACATTGTCTTGCCGTTTCTTGAGTTACCTGTTTCACGAAATCAGGTCACTCGCAGCATTCTGTACTTACTAGTCGGTTAAATAGTTAAATGGCTTCGAACGTCTGTGATTAGGCAGACACAGACGTTACAGACTATGAACTGACGATAAGAAATCAGTGTACTTTACTATAGTAGTACATAGGAACAAGCTGTACCATAACAGTGATCAAACAGTATGGTTTCAAGTAAGATTACTTACGTAAAGTATATTCATGATCATGAAAAGACGCGTGGGCCAAATGCTAAAGAGGTACATATTCGGGAAACATATCACATTTCTTGGTCAATGTTAGCTTAAGTACTGTAGTTAGGAATAAAGAAGGAAGATACGACAAAACAATTTTGATAAGCTTGTAAAACAGGAGTGTTAATGACATTACAAACACAAAATGTTCTGACTGAAGTTGTGTAGGGTATGTATACGTGTTTTATGGAGGAAGGGGCTTTTGTGTGTGCGTGTATGTGCCTGCGTGCGAGCTCAGATGTGTTATAGATTTTATGTACACAGAAACTTTGCATAATATGCGCAAACGATAATCAAATGTAAGGTGTGTTTAAAACAGATGCTTATAATGGATTTAATTTTGAACCGTTTATAGAGAGTACAAAATATTTCAACTTATGTGTTGCTTTGTCGTAGTAACAATTTTACTACGTCTATCTCTTCCAGTAACAGCTAGTAAAGACTGACACGTTTGACGTTAAACCAATTGCCTATTGCATTATAAATGTTAAATGAACGCAACAGACAACCCGGTGGGCCGGGTCGGTTTTACCCAGCTAAATCATAACGCTGCAATTTAAAGTTGCAAAGAATATTTTCTCTCTAAAGACACAAGGAAACTTATGGTATGTATCAAACTTGAACTTAGTTTACTTTACTTCTTACTGTTTAAAAAGTTTTAATACAAAAATTCTTTTACAAATATTGAATGCAAATATATAACTTTTTTCTCGTCTGCGCGTAAAATATTATTAAACAAGAAGTTCTTTGCTCAAGTACCGAGACAAAACGGCATTTTGTGAATAGATAAGTAAATTCCAATACAATTTTAAACTAGCACAACTTTATCTAACTTACAAAGGGAAGAAAACTGACACTGTAATTTATTGTAAGTTCAGTCCTTAAGTTTTTAACTTAATTTAAAGCAGCGATGTCGTAATTCCCAACATAAGTCTATATCGTATGATATGTTTGTCCAACTGATCCTTACTTACCAGTGTTCCTTACTTTAGTTGTGAGTAACGTATTGAAAATATGGTGTTAGGTTTCTTAAACAAAAATTATATTATTTTAATTTTATTGTGGCTAAAGCGTAGTGTAGGCCACACTACCTTCCTCGTATGCCTACGGCTGTACCCGCCTACTCCTACGTTACTTCTGTGGTATACATGGAAGCTATTATTATTATTATTTTAATTGCTTTCAAAAACGTATTACGGAAATAGTTTACTACAAACTGCTTACGTTTACAGGAAATATTAGATCAAAGTGTAACATCAATTTCTATTTTACTACATTGTGTTTAATAATTCAATAATTATCATTAGAATTATATAAAATATATAGCAATAGAAAATTGTATTTAAATTTACAGTTTTCTCAATACGTTATGACAACTGTGTTTGCACTTATAGCTGAAGATGTTAGAATAGCTTTTATAATGATGCCTTACTTCTAAAAAACTTTTTGTTCAAGAGTAGCCCGTATATTGTGTATAGTTACAGACAAAACATGACGTCATCAGTTACTGGAAGCGAGCGAGCGAGCGAGCTGTCACTCACACTTGGCGGTGGAGTGAGGCGAGGGCGTCATGATTTGTCTGCAAGTATACTATCTGTTGAAGTGATACACATGTTTCTGAATTAAGCAAGAAGAAACTGATAAAAACGACAAACCGAATTTTATGTTATATGGCGTTAACATTGTGATTTATTTAATAACCAAATAATTCAGGTTATGACAGTTTATGCAACATATAAAATGTCAACCCCTTTACTACCTTACGTATGGAGTAAAAACAACTAATAAAGTTTGTATTCTCAGGTAGAGCCTAGAGTGCAGTAGCTTAATGCCTGTTGTCTATAAATCAAAGACTTCCGATAACCTATGGTTGACATCGTTAAAAAGGAAGAAAAAGTAATAAAATATTAGTGTTATCCTCGAACGTATAGTAGACAGATTGAATGAGTTTGGAAATTCTCCTACACTTTACAGTTTGTGCGTTGTACGATGTGCGTGATATGTTACTAAGGCTACGACGGCTGGGGTCAACGTTACTAGAACTGTTAGATACCGGATCTGTTGGACTGTAATCGACTGATTGCAGTTTGTACGTTATACAATGTGCGTGATATGTTACGAAGGCTACAACGGCCAGGGTCAACGTTACTAGAACTGTTAGATACCGGATCTGTTGGACTGTAATCGACTGATTGCAGTTTGTACGTTATACAATGTGCGTGATATGTTACGAAGGCTACAACGGCCGGGGTCAACTTTACTAGAACTGTTAGATACCGGATCTGTTGGACTGTAATCGACTGATTGCAGTTTGTACCCAATGTGCGTGATATATTATGAAGGCTGCAACGGCCGGGGTCAACGTTACTAGAACTGTTAGATACCGGATCTGTTGAACTGTAATCGACTGATTGCAGTTTGTACGTTATACGATGTGCGTGATATGTTACGAAGGCTACAACGGCCGGGGTCAACTTTACTAGAACTGTTAGATACCGGATCTGTTGGACTGTAATCGACTGATTGCAGTTTGTACGTTATACAATGTGCGTGATATGTTACGAAGGCTACAACGGCCGGGGTCAACTTTACTAGAACTGTTAGATACCGGATCTGTTGGACTGTAATCGACTGATTGCAGTTTGTACGTTATACAATGTGCGTGATATGTTACGAAGGCTACAACGACCGGGGTCAACTTTACTAGAACTGTTAGATACCGGATCTGTTGGACTGTAATCGACTGATTGCAGTTTGTACGTTATACAATGTGCGTGATATGTTACGAAGGCTGCAACGGCCGGGGTCAACGTTACTAGAACTGTTAGATACCGGATCTGTTGGACTGTAATCGACTGATTGCAGTTTGTACGTTATACAATGTGCGTGATATGTTACGAAGGCTGCAACGGCCGGGGTCAACGTTACTAGAACTGTTAGATACCGGATCTGTTGGACTGTAATCGACTGATTGCAGTTTGTACGTTATACAATGTGCGTGATATGTTACGAAGGCTACAACGGCCGGGGTCAACTTTACTAGAACTGTTAGATACCGGATCTGTTGGACTGTAATCGACTGATAGCAGTTTGTACGTTATACAATGTGCGTGATATGTTACAAAGGCTACAACGGCCGGGGTCAACGTTACTAGAACTGTTAGATACCGGATCTGTTGGACTGTAATCGACTGATTGCAGTTTGTACCCAATGTGCGTGATATATTATGAAGGCTGCAACGGCCGGGGTCAACGTTACTAGAACTGTTAGATACCGGATCTGTTGGACTGTAATCGACGGATTGCAGTTTGTACGTTATACAATGTGCGTGATATGTTACGAAGGCTACAACGGCCAGGGTCAACGTTACTAGAACTGTTAGATACCGGATCTGTTGGACTGTAATCGACTGATTGCAGTTTGTACGTTATACAATGTGCGTGATATGTTACGAAGGCTACAACGGCCAGGGTCAACGTTACTAGAACTGTTAGATACCGGATCTGTTGGACTGTAATCGACTGATTGCAGTTTGTACCCAATGTGCGTGATATATTATGAAGGCTGCAACGGCCGGGGTCAACGTTACTATAACTGTTAGATACCGGATCTGTTGGACTGTAATCGACTGATTGCAGTTAGTACGTTATACAATGTGCGTGATATGTTACGAAGGCTACAACGGCCAGGGTCAACGTTACTAGAACTGTTAGATACCGGATCTGTTGGACTGTAATCGACTGATTGCAGTTTGTACGTTATACAATGTGCGTGATATGTTACGAAGGCTACAACGGCCAGGGTCAACGTTACTATAACTGTTAGATACCGGATCTGTTGGACTGTAATCGACTGATTGCAGTTT
Organism: Magicicada septendecula; assembly: GCA_034769895.1. Taxonomy (NCBI): domain Eukaryota; kingdom Metazoa; phylum Arthropoda; class Insecta; order Hemiptera; family Cicadidae; genus Magicicada; species Magicicada septendecula. The sequence goes on along the minus strand of CM068369.1, from coordinate 138,739,326 downwards.
GTACGTTATGCAATGTGCGTGATATATTATGAAGGCTGCAACGGCCGGGGTCAACGTTACTATAACTGTTAGATACCGGATCTGTTGGACTGTAATCGACTGATTGCAGTTTGTACGTTATACAATGTGCGTGATATGTTACGAAGGCTACAACGGCCGGGGTCAACTTTACTAGAACTGTTAGATACCGGATCTGTTGGACTGTAATCGACTGATTGCAGTTTGTACGTTATATAATGTGCGTGATATGTTACGAAGGCTACAACGGCCAGGGTCAACGTTACTAGAACTGTTAGATACCGGATCTGTTAGACTGTAATCGAGTGATTGCAGTTTGTACGTTATACGATGTGCGTGATATGTTACGAAGGCTACAATGGCCGGGGTCAACGATACTAGAATTGTTAGATACCGGATCTGTTAGACTGTAATCGACTGATTGCAGTTTGTACGTTATAGAATGTGCGTGATATGTTACAAAGGCTACAACGGCCGGGGTCAACTTTACTAGAACTGTTAGATACCGGATCTGTTGGACTGTAATCGACTGATTGCAGTTTGTACGTTATACGATGTGCGTGATATGTTACAAAGGCTACAACGGCCGGGGTCAACGTTACTAGAACTGTTAGATACCGGATCTGTTGGACTGTAATCGACTGATTGCAGTTTGTACGTTATACAATGTGCGTGATATGTTACGAAGGCTACAACGGCCAGGGTCAACGTTACTAGAACTGTTAGATACCGGATCTGTTAGACTGTAATCGAGTGATTGCAGTTTGTACGTCATACGATGTGCGTGATATGTTACTAAGGCTACAACGGCCGGGGTCAACGATACTAGAACTGTTAGATACCGGATCTGTTGGACTGTAATCGACTGATTGCAGTTTGTACGTTATAAAATGTGCGTGATATGTTTCAAAGGCTACAACGGCCGGGGTCAACTTTACTAGAACTGTTAGATACCGGATCTGTTGGACTGTAATCGACTGATTGCAGTTTGTACGTTATACGATGTGCGTGATATGTTACAAAGGCTACAACGGCCGGGCTCAACTTTACTCGAACTGTTAGATACCGGATCTGTTGGACTGTAATCGACTGATTGCAGTTTGTACGTTATACGATGTGCGTGATATGTTACGAAGGCTACAACGGCCGGGGTCAACTTTACTAGAACTGTTAGATACCGGATCTGTTGGACTGTAATCGACTGATTGCAGTTTGTACGTTATACGATGTGCGTGATATGTTACGAAGGCTACAACGGCCGGGGTGAACTTTACTAGAACTGTTAGATACCGGATCTGTTGGACTGTAATCGACTGATTGCAGTTTGTACGTTATACAATGTGCGTGATAAGTTACGAAGGCTACAACGGCCGGGGTCAACATTACTAGAACTGTTAGATACCGGATCTGTTGGACTGTAATCGACTGATTGCAGTTTGTACGTTATACAATGTGCGTGATATGTTACAAAGGCTAAAACGGCCGGGGTCAACTTTACTAGAACTGTTAGATACCGGATCTGTTGGACTGTAATCGACTGATTGCAGTTTGTACCCAATGTGCGTGATATATTATGAAGGCTGCAACGGCCGGGGTCAACGTTACTGGAACTGTTAGATACCGGATCTGTTGGACTGTAATCGACTGATTGCAGTTTGTACGTTATACAATGTGCGTGATATGTTACAAAGGCTACAACGGCCGGGGTCAACGTTACTAGAACTGTTAGATACCGGATCTGTTGGACTGTAATCGACTGATTGCAGTTTGTACCCAATGTGCGTGATATATTATGAAGGCTGCGACGGCCGGGGTCAACGTTACTAGAACTGTTAGATACCGGATCTGTTGGACTGTAATCGACTGATTGCAGTTTGTACGTTATACAATGTGCGTGATATGTTACGAAGGTTACAACGGCCAGGGTCAACGTTACTAGAACTGTTAGATACCGGATCTGTTAGACTGTAATCGAGTGATTGCAGTTTGTACGTTATACGATGTGCGTGATATGTTACGAAGGCTACAACGGCCGGGGTCAACTTTACTAGAACTGTTAGATACCGGATCTGTTGGACTGTAATCGACTGATTGCAGTTTGTACGTTTTACGATGTGCGTGATATGTTACAAAGGCTACAACGGCCGGGGTCAACTTTACTAGAACTGTTAGATACCGGATCTGTTGGACTGTAATCGACTGATTGTAGTTTGTACGTTATACAATGTGCGTGATGTGTTACGAAAGCTACAACGGCCGGGGTCAACTTTACTAGAACTGTTAGATACCGGATCTGTTGGACTGTAATCGACTGATTGCAGTTTGTACCCAATGTGCGTGATATATTATGAAGGCTGCAACGGCCGGGGTCAACGTTACTAGAACTGTTAGATACCGTATCTGTTGGACTGTAATCGACTGACTGCAGTTTGTACGTTATACAATGTGCGTGATATGTTACAAAGGCTACAACGGCCGGGGTCAACGTTACTAGAACTGTTAGATACTGGATCTGTTGGACTGTAATCGACTGATTGCAGTTTGTACCCAATGTGCGTGATATATTATGAAGGCTGCAACGGCCGGGGTCAACGTTACTATAACTGTTAGATACCGGATCTGTTGGACTGTAATCGACTGATTGCATTTTGTACGTTATACAATGTGCGTGATATGTTACGAAGGCTACAACGGCCAGGGTCAACGTTACTAGAACTGTTAGATACCGGATCTGTTGGACTGTAATCGACTGATTGCAGTTTGTACGTTATACAATGTGCGTGATATGTTACGAAGGCTACAACGGCCAGGGTCAACGTTACTAGAACTGTTAGATACCGGATCTGTTAGACTGTAATCGAGTGATTGCAGTTTGTACGTTATACGATGTGCGTGATATGTTACGAAGGCTACAACGGCCGGGGTCAACGATACTAGAATTGTTAGATACCGGATCTGTTAGACTGTAATCGACTGATTGCAGTTTGTACGTTATACAATGTGCGTGATATGTTACAAAGGCTACAACGGCCGGGGTCAACTTTACTAGAACTGTTAGATACCGGATCTGTTGGACTGTAATCGACTGATTGCAGTTTGTACGTTATACGATGTGCGTGATATGTTACAAAGGCTACAACGGCCGGGGTCAACGTTACTAGAACTGTTAGATACCGGATCTGTTGGACTGTAATCGACTGACTGCAGTTTGTACGTTATACAATGTGCGTGATATGTTACGAAGGCTACAACGGCCAGGGTCAACGTTACTAGAACTGTTAGATACCGGATCTGTTAGACTGTAATCGAGTGATTGCAGTTTGTACGTTATACGATGTGCGTAATATGTTACGAAGGCTACAACGGCCGGGGTCAACGATACTAGAACTGTTAGATACCGGATCTGTTGGACTGTAATCGACTGATTGCAGTTTGTACGTTATACAATGTGCGTGATATGTTACAAAGGCTACAACGGCCGGGGTCAACTTTACTAGAACTGTTAGATACCGGATGTGTTGGACTGTAATCGACTGATTGCAGTTTGTACGTTATACGATGTGCGTGATATGTTACAAAGGCTACAACGGCCGGGGTCAACTTTGCTAGAACTGTTAGATACCGGATCTGTTGGACTGTAATCGACTGATTGCAGTTTGTACGTTATACAATGTGCGTGATATGTTACGAAGGCTACAACGGCCGGGGTCAACTTTACTAGAACTGTTAGATACCGGGTCTGTTGGACAGTAATCGACTGATTGCAGTTTGTACGTTATACGATGTGCGTGATATGTTACGAAGGCTACAACGGCCGGGGTGAACTTTACTAGAACTGTGAGATACCGGATCTGTTGGACTGTAATCGACTGATTGCAGTTTGTACGTTATACAATGTACGTGATATGTTACGAAGGCTACAACGGCCGGGGTCAACTTTACTAGAACTGTTAGATACCGGATCTGTTGGACTGCAATCGACTGATTGCAGTTTGTACGTTATACAATGTGCGTGATATGTTACGAAGGCTACAACGGCCGGGGTCAACTTTACTAGAACTGTTAGATACCGGATCTGTTGGACTGTAATCGACTGATTGCAGTTTGTACCCAATGTGCGTGATATATTATGAAGGCTGCAACGGCCGGGGTCAACGTTACTGGAACTGTTAGATACCGGATCTGTTGGACTGTAATCGACTGATTGCAGTTTGTACGTTATACAATGTGCGTGATATGTTACAAAGGCTACAACGGCCGGGGTCAACGTTACTAGAACTGTTAGATACCGGATCTGTTGGACTGTAATCGACTGATTGCAGTTTGTACCCAATGTGCGTGATATATTATGAAGGCTGCAACGGCCGGGGTCAACGTTACTAGAACTGTTAGATACCGGATCTGTTGGACTCTAATCGACTGATTGCAGTTTGTACGTTGTACAATGTGCGTGATATGTTACGAAGGCTACAACGGCCAGGGTCAACGTTACTAGAACTGTTAGATACCGGATCTGTTAGACTGTAATGGAGTGATTGCAGTTTGTACGTTATACGATGTGCGTGATATGTTACGAAGGCTACAACGGCCGGGGTCAACTTTACTAGAACTGTTAGATACCGGATCTGTTGGACTGTAATCGACTGATTGCAGTTTGTACGTTATACGATGTGCGTGATATGTTACGAAGGCTACAACGGCCGGGGTCAACTTTACTAGAACTGTTAGATACCGGATCTGTTAGACTGTAATCGAGTGATTGCAGTTTGTACGTTATACGATGTGCGTGATATGTTACGAAGGCTACAACGGCCGGGGTCAACGTTGCTAGAACTGTTATATACCGGATCTGTTGGACTGTAATCGACTGATTGCAGTTTGTACGTTATACAATGTGCGTGATATGTTACGAAGGCTGCAACGGCCGGGGTCAACGTTACTAGAACTGTTAGATACCGGATCTGTTGGACTGTAATCGACTGATTGCAGTTTGTACGTTATACAATGTGCGTGATATGTTACGAAGGCTGCAACGGCCGGGGTCAACGTTACTAGAACTGTTAGATACCGAATCTGTTGGACTTTAATCGACTGATTGCAGTTTTTCTGTAAACGTTTCGTCCACACTTCAGTAGAAAAAGGAAAGAATCAAACCTTTCGCAAAGATGACACACTGAATGCATCTCACAGTTGACTATTAAGCAATAACGGGAGTCGGAAAAGAAGTTTACAGATAGAACTCAGCTGGCCCAAGCAAGCCAATCACAAAGCACATAAATACTAAATGGTTTGGTAATTTTGAATCCTCACAAATTAGTTGGATCTGCTTTCGACTGGCTAAGGGAGTTTTGGGTAGCGATTGACACAGAGAAACCTGAAACAATTTGCTTTACTCGTAAGTTTATTTACCGACGGCAGACACTCTTCCTAGAAAGAAGAGTTATTGCCTGTAAGGAGTCGGTGAAGTATTCATTCAACGCCAACGTGAATGACACTCTCAACAAGGCGAGGTAACCCGGTCAATAAACCGAGGCAGAACCGGTCTTCGTCTTCCTCTCCACGGACTCGGCAATGGAAGTTCTCCCCGCCGCTTACAAAGCTGGCTGGGAAACCTCTGCACCTGGCGGCGGCCAAGCGCGTCCAGATGCCGGCCTTATTCCGCCAGGTATAAGCCACGTGGTCGGTTCTAACCGGCGAATAGTCGTACTTTCCGGCCTTTCAACGGCCAATGATGACAGTAACCTCTTTGGAGCAGACACTTTCTAGCCAATCCAGTCAAAATCATTGTCTGGAGAATACCCGTGTATCGACAGATACTAGCCTTCCTTAAATAATTAACTAAGATTACCATAAGTTTACACAAATACAGGTAAAGTTCCTATCCTTTGTGCTCAGAGGCTTGGACGTTCGATCCCTTGTCGAGGTTATTTTCGAATGGGTGCACACGTCCTTGGTTACCCCGTATGCTCGACATTTCTGGTGTATACTCCTTCTGGACCCAGCCTCCCATTTCCTCTAGTCGCTCTCCTAGTAGAGATGAAGAGATGGACAAGGTAAGAGATAGCCTTGTCTCGATGAATCGGCTGTTTGTGTTCCCGTTAAAGTGGAACGAATCCAAGCTACCGAGGCGCTCCCTCAGTGCCACAGGTGTCAAATTTTTGGTCACCCGAAGAATTTGTGTTAGAACTCCCCCGCTTGTGTAAGGAATTCCCTTGCTCACCCCACTAAAACTTGCAACACCCTAGATTTCAAGCGGTGTGTAAATTGCAGCACACATGATGAAAATGAAAAACAAGAAATTAAGACCCAACGATAGGAAACTCAGTATAAAATAAGAAAGTATAGAAGACCAAAGTGTTATAGATAATGGGAACCAGAATATCTATAACAGATCCAGAGTTAAGCAGCAGAGAAACGGTACAACGTGGTGTGTGCTGACTAACTGGAGGAACGTAGCCCCTAGACAATACCCAATTTATACACTTCAGTGACTCGTTCAAGAAAGGCTACCCTCGATTAAAGGTGACACAGGCGCAACATTTTCTATTGTGATGCCCTACGTGGTGAAAGATCTCAAGCTAATCTGGTGCTCTTGCAGCTTGCGAACAGCTACTGGACGGCCTGTAAAAGTGTTTAGAAAAGTGGAGATACACCTACGCCTCGGTCGAGTTGAGTTTAGTCATCAAGCACTTGTTACAGACATTGTGGATAAAGCAATCTTGGTGTCGACATTATGAAAGCATATGATTTTGTAGTCGACTTCAAAAACAATATCTTAAAATCGGAAAAGATGAGGTAATGCTCTCCACAACGAATAGGCTATATCAGAAATATTGGTGGACGTGATAAATAAAGTGGCTGTAACTCTCCCGCCAGATCCGAAATATCATCATGGTTAGAACTGAGGTAAATACTAGGGGCAATCAGTGCTTTATAATCAAACCCCAGTAGTCAGCACACCGGGACATACTAATTGCCAGAAGAGTAGTAAAACCAGACAAAACCGGAAAATGTACCTATTAGAATGGCGAATATTTTGGATCAAGCTGTCACTCTACAAAGCAATACACACCTATTTAAAGATGCGTTTGCGATAGCGAAACACCAACCTCTTCCAAGGCCTTCGTTATTTATGCAGGAGAATATGTCTCGCTTAGTGCATGTTGATAGAGGGAATAATCGAGCCTTCTTTATCTCCGGTAGTGCTGATGGCGAAGAAGGAAGGCGGGGTTACGTTGCTGTGTAGACTAATAGAAGCTAAACGATGTGACAGTGAAATATTGCTATCCATTACTTTGCGTCGATAATAAACTTGACACATTGTCTGGAGCTCAGTGGTTTTCCACATTGAACCTGAAGAGTGGAAGAAACGTTTGAAAGACAGATCGATCTGGTTCTCCCGAGACCTGATACAGAAAACTTGCCTCGTTTATATAGACAATGTTATTGTTATTAGAAGAAAATTTGAAGACCATTGGAAATATCTTAAGAAGGTTCTAACGAGAATTCACGGTGCACAATTGAAGGTGAGCCCGAACAAGTGATCACTATTCCAGAAGGAAGTACAGACTGTGGGTCATTTGGTCTCGATAGCTGCTATTAGTATGGATCCCAATAAAGTACACACCTTGAGAGACTGCCCACTTCCAAAGAATAAACACGATTTTTGGAATTTCCTGCGGTTATGCTCATATTACAGACGTTTATTAAAAGGCTTCGTTGTCATTACTAAATCAGTATATGAGCTAACGGATGTAGCATAACAGAATTATCACCTTAAAACTTAACTTAATACAACATAAAAAAAAGGAAGAAACTATCAGTAGTGAGTGAGAAAAATAAATGTTTAAAAAATGAATTATAAAAGCTGATCATTATAGTTAATAAAATGTGAACAAAATAAACTGAATAACAAATAAAACTCTTGGTCCATATAAAAGAAACCAACTATATAAAACCCCAGTAAAACATCAATATACCCAGTAGGTTGAGGAGCAGTAAATGAGAAGACAAATAGAAAAATAAATGAAATAAGATGAGGAGCAGTAAATGAGATGACAAATAGAAAAATAAATGAAATAAGATGAGGAGCTGTAAATGAAAAATAAATGAAACAGAATAATCAATAAGATTCATTGAATTAATGACATGAGAACATGAAAACTCAAAAATACAGAAATACTTATAAAATAAGAAATAAGAGACAAACTATGTCAAGTTTCATAGAAGGAATATAGAAACAAGGAGGGCTATTCCCAAAATATTATGAAAGAATACATACCCAATTTAAACAGAATTAAACCCAATAAATGTTAAACCCAGTAACTCAAGTTACAGGATAAAATACAACTAAATTAAATTGTAAACTAAATGTAAGCCTAATTTAAGAACAAACTAGAAACAAACAAAAGACTACCATAGAGTAGAAACAAACCAAAAGACTACCACTAGTTTAGAAAATATAAGGTGAAATACCCTAATAAAATATAATACTGAGTTAGAGACTATAGTGAGTGTAGTGAATAACACAGTGAAAAAACTATAATAAATAAATAGTGAAGGAAATACAAATTATTTAAAAAGACTACCATTAGTGTAGAGTGATACAATAAAAAACATAAGAATAAAAGACAGTCTAGGAATGAAAATATTATTAGTAATAAGAGTGTTTGAAAATTATAAATAAAATGATAATAGATATAAGATATTTTTATCACAGTTACGTTGTTACCAGAAGAAGCATAAATACAAAAGACAGTCAATGACTGAGAGTATTACTAGTAATAAGATGTTTTTATTTTCTAATTAAATTATGTCTAGGAAATAATAGGGATAAGCTATTTTTGTTATAACTAAATAAGATATTTGAATATGATAGGTATAAGATATTTTGTTATCATTGGATAATACAGTTAAAGATAATAGGCATAAGATATTTTTGTTATAATTAGATGATATATGAAAAATAATAGATATAAGATGTTATGTTGTATTTAAATAATGTTCAATAATTTCAAAGTTTTGTTAAGGCAGAGAAGGCAAGAAGATAATGTGAATACATTTTTTAATTTTTAACCATATAAAGAATAATATAGCAAACTAATTAAAAAACCCAATAGAAAACAAAACAGTATTTTAGACCAAAATCAACTACTACTATAGAGTCAAATCCAAATGAATAAATTCAATAAAACTGTATATAATTAGTAGAAATTAGTCAATGTAAAATAAAGATATGTAAATGTAATCAGCACAGAATCACATAATAATAAATGTAATGACAAAAGGATAAAATTAACTTTATTTGGAAATATGTAATACTAGGCCTAAAAAGGAACACAATTCAGATAAAATGTGAATTAATCAATATTGGAGTATTATAACAACAAATTATTAACAACAAGCAATAATCATGAAGTGAGTAAAATTATTTAAAGGAAATATTAACTTAAAATCATTTATAAACCATTTAATTACTAATACTGTAAAAAATAATACGGCCTATAAGAAATATTAAAAAAATGTAAATTTTGGGCTTATTTGAACTTAAAATAGGTCAAATGATATATTGAATTATGTAAAACTAACACAAGAATATTACTAGATAGGTAAATTTTCATAAAATTAATAAAAAATTAAGATACAGCAATAAATAGGAAAACTTGTCATGTATTTTTATGAGTTGAAATCAAATCCAAGGCATGTAGATGCTTACAGACAATTGGAAGGAGAATAAGATATTTTGAAAATTACCACTTAAAACGACGATTTTAAGTCATCAGTCTATTGTTAAACGTGAAAGTGTACGGATCAAAAGTTACCGACAGAAGATCTACAATTTATAAATAGTTTGAGAAAATTAAAGAACAACCTCTAAACATACTACAGAGGTTACCAAGTGAAAATTAACAACTAATAACTCAACTAACAACCGAAACTGAAACAGAACAACCGTAATAATAGGATCCAGCACGGCGGCGGCACAAGGAATCAACCGGCATATTGAAAATTCACACAACACAAATATTAATACAACAACGATCTCAACCAGATTTTTGAACACGGAACACAGCACAATTAATACAGCACAAAACAACATCGCCGAGGAAAAGAAAACACTTCAAATAATTATCCAGAGGTACTAGAACATCGCAGAGTACGAGATCCGCATTTATATTTGAGGGAGAAGATAAAACATAGCAGTTGGCGTGGGTAGCTGAAAACCAAAGCGGACGGCAGCCATACTTCATTTGCAGAGCGAGCGGGACACAGCCTGTCGAAGCTAGCAGCGACGTGACGTCATACTACGATTTGGTTCGAAATATTTACTCATTCATTAACATTATTTTCTGAATTATGTTATTTTTATGGAATAATAGTTAAGATTGAATTATTTGTAAGTACTGTATCTTGTTGCTTGCCCTTCTCTGACCATTTCGACAGTTAAAAGAACTCAACTAATTAATTTTGTAACACTATATTTTTGTCTTGTATCACAATCGACTTGAGGTGAGTCTCAGCCACAGCCATTATCGATGTGCGTAATTTTGGCGCAAAATTTTTAAAAATAAATATCAGAAGTGTTTCAAATACTTGTTATTATTATTTGTATTATAAATATTAGCTTTTTCTTTCTTCTCGACATAAATTAGAAGGATTAGGAAAATATATCAAGAAGAAGAAGAGGAGCTGAGTGAGAAGAGAGAATACTTGATCCGATCGACATAACAAGATTAACACTTGTGAAACAAATCTTTTCACCAACAATAACTAATTCACATTACAAAAAGAATATTAATAATAATTAATTAATTAACAAATTAAATAAAATGAAATAGATAAAACCATACAATTTTAATTTGTTTTTTTTTTCAACTTATTATTTTTATTTGTATTATTACATATTGGCGTCCAACTTTAGGGGCTTAAAAAAGGATATGATAGGCCTAGAAAATAAAAACAATTCACCCAATTTCCTATTTTAGCTTGGCAGCGGTTAACAGGTCAGAAGAAGAAGCAAGATGCACAGGAGGGCGACATCAAAGAAAAGGGCGGTGGAGGCCGAACAGGAAATTGATATGGAAGATAAGGAGGCGACACCTGTGGAAGATGTGGAGATGAGATTACCTTCAGCAGAAACAACCAAACCAGTATCCCAAGGGAAACAATCTGATAAGCCCGAACAAACAGGGGAGGTCAATTTCCAGGAAACCATGATGAGAATGATGATGGAAATTAGAGAGGCTAACAAATCAATGAGTAAGAAAATGGAAGAAAATAGTAAGAAGGTGGAAGAAAATAGTAAGAAGGCGGAAGAAAATAGTAAGGAAATGAAGGAAGAATTGGGTAATAAAATTGGAGATACCAATAAGAAAATTGAAGAAAATAGTAAGAAAATGGAAGAAAATAGTAAGAAAATGGAGGAGAAGATAGACGAAATAAAAAATAACAATAAATTATTGATTGAGGAAAACATTAATAAAATGGAGGAAATAAAGACTGACAATAAACAGTCGAAGGAGAAAGTAAGCCAGATAAGCCAGAAACTGGAAGAGACCAACCAGAGAATGGAAGAAACTAGTAAGAAAATGGAGGAAAATAGTAAAAAGGTGAAAAGTGACAACCAACAGTTGAGGGAAGAGTTAAGGGAGAATATTCAGAAAATGGAAGAAAATAGCAAGAAAATGGAGGAGAAAATGGATGGGAATAACCAACTATTAAGAGAAGAATTGAGGAAGGTGAACCAGAAAAATATGGACAGGTTAGACGGAAGGATGGAGACATTAAAGGAAGAATTGAGTCAGAAGATAGCTGAAAACAATGAGACAATCGGCAAGAAGGTAGAAGAGGAAATAACAGTGATCGGACAAAAGATTACAAGGGCTGACGAAAGATGGAGTCAGACCGAACGAGAAGTACAGAATATCAAATCCGAAATAAACACCAAAGTTACCAACATCGAAGAAACGAATAGGAAGAATTTAGAAGAAAAACTAAGAGAAACACGTGAAGACTGGGAGAGAGTGCAGGACCGATTCACTGAAAAATGTGATGGCATTGAAGCGGCTGTGACCAGCATAAATAGTCAGGTGCGACAAAATCAAACCGACATAGATTACTCCAATTAGTTTAAGTGCAAGAGAACAAATATGTCAGTGTGTGTAAGCCAATATTAGTTATTAGAGTTTCAATGGTTTTAACTCATCTGGTTTATTTTTAAAGAGGAGACCACAAACAATATTAACAGTAGACTAGAGTAATAGGTCCAATCTTATAATGAGATATTAATGAAGGCCTTAACATTATTTAATAATGTTCATTTGTTATACCAAAGCCAATGTTACTTATTGTTTACAAATCAGTAGTAACATGGAAAAAATGTACTAAGCCTCTAGGCAATTCTGTGTTACCACTTAATAGTACAGCGGTACACCAAATACTTTGTTATTGTTTGATAGATTGTAAGCATAATCCTAGCCACGAAGGCAATATTATGAGTTAGGATGTTAACAAGTTGCATTAGTATTTTTATTAATGTTTAAGGCAAATTAAGATGTCAAAACATTATTTGTAACAATATTGTAATCAGGCTAAAGGGTTCAAAGGAGGTATTCGATTAATTAATAATATCATTTAAAACATAGTGACAATTTAAGGCATAGGCCAGATAGGTAATACAGAGAAAAGTAAAGTCAGAAATGAATAAATAACGAGTTAACATGGGCAAACTAATAAAAAAGGACCAAAATTTAGGTAAGACACAAATTTTAGAATAATTGTGAACCAAATTAAATTAGTCCGAAAAAATTAAGTATTGTATAATAAAAGTTAGGGCAGTACTATGGTCCAGATTTAGAATTCGTGTAAAGGTGTAAAAACGCCTATTATAAAGTTACAACGTAACCCTATATGTTACGCTACTTACGCTACCTTAGATATTAGTTTATAGACATAATTCATAATACATCATGTGTTTGGCAAGTAAGAATTGCTAAATTGTAATGTAATCATATTAATAACGATACAGATGAACGTCTCCTAGTAGTATAAAAATTTAATATTATACAGGCGACAGTAAGGCGCCAGACGTTTTGAAAATGTATTGTCAGAAAACAACTTTCTACTCATAAAAATATAGAATGCTTTGTTTGCTCATAGTAACAAAAAAATACAGACTACCATTAGCAGGTTGGTGAAAACAACCTTGGAATTACAAAAGAAATAGGCGGCGAAAGCGGTTTGAACAAGAGAAAGTCAGCGTCATTTTTCCAAGTTAACGTACACGCGGAAAGAACTCGCATGCCCAATGTTATAGCCAACCAAAAATAGCGTCACTTGGAAGGGCGAACTATTATCAGCTGCTGAGTGGGTGATTTCGAATTTACCGGCAAAATTTTGAACAGACAGCCAATTGGGGTATTTTTAGTTTGACAGTGGGAAGCGTAGTAGGATCAACCATATAAATATTACCCTCGTAGGAACGCGAGAGAGTCTTGTTTTGCGTCTTAGAGTATTAATCTGGAGTGTCAGTCTCGGAGTCTTAGATATGAGTCTTATATTCTTAGATATCAATCAGAGGAGTTTAGTTGAATCAGTCGAAGGAGTAATATATCAGTTTTGTTGTGACGATATTCTTGTTTAAGTAAACATGAAAGAATTAATAAATCAAGTTATTATTCAATAATTAATCTACAATCTAACCGGAAATTGTTCCAGCTAAGACGAAGAAGCAAGCGGGTCGCGAGTGACTAAACTTAATTTAGTGTGGCATCAAGAGAGAAGAAGTATATTTACTATGTGCGCGTAATCTGAATTAAGTAAAGGCAGAAGTATACTTTATTATGTGCGCGTAATACGGAGTATATAGCCGAATTTAAGGTCGCAGTGCGCAAGCGTCAGTTGTTATCACGTACGGGTGAAATAAAAAGGAGAACAAGTAGTGATAAAGAGTAATGTGTGGGAAGTGAGATACGGAGAATGCAGGAAATGGATAATCAAAAAATCAAGTAACAAATTTAAATTTAATTGATTACTAAAGTAGATCCAATGTAATATAATCGTCTATCCATGGTTCGCCCGTTCCATTCTGAAAGAATTCACGAGTATGTTGAGATGCTAATGGTATTCTATATCTTATGACATGGAAAGAAATAATTATTAGAAATATATGTACTTTATAGATATTAATTAATAATTGTGAAAGGAGATAATCATTAAACACATATAAGTAATCTGTTAGGTTCAATCGTAAATGTATTGCTCAATGAATAATAGTTGCTAAGATTCAATTTGTCTAGATTACCTAATGTTAAACAATGATACATTTAAAATGCACATTAGTTCTTGGTATCCAAGTCACGTATGAATAGTAAATTATAGATAAATAAATCACCTTATATCCGTCGTGTGACTTCGTTACGTCGATTAAAATGACGCTTTTCGGAACATCTCCTCCATCATCAGATTAAATCGCTCTATTGAGGTCGTTAATAGTTAAAATCACATGTTATACATAATTGGTCAAACGGGGAGAGGTTTCCTCAAACGATTCAAAGAGCACACACCAAAACGTCATCTAAATATTCTCACTTTGTTAAATAATATTAAGTCCAACTTTGCCCGCCACTTGATCTTACACAATCATAATTATACTGATATTAAATTTAATTTAATACCCTTACATGTGTGCAACAAAGGCCGTTACATGGACGCAATAGAAGAGTTCAAAACATACAAAGCACATAATAACATAAACAGCCGAGACTTCATATTGAATGACCACTTAAATTTTAAATCCAACCCGCTATACGATACAGCATTGAACCTGCTTAGGCGTAATCGCTCAGATAATAATTCAGTGTCCGATCGGCTTCGTCGTGGTGCACACCATTTAGAATGCGAGTGAATTACATAGTGGACAGTTATGTGTAACATGTGATTTTAACTATTAACGACCTCAATAGAGCGATTTAATCTGATGATGGAGCAGATGTTCCGAAACGGGTCATTTTAATCGACGTAACGAAGTCACACTACGGATATAAGGTGATTTATTTATCTATAATTTACTAATGATAAATTTATAAATTATTTAATACTTTGTTTCATAAATACGATATATTTAATTATAGTAAATGATTTATGAGTTATTTCTTTTGTAGAAAATGCGTAATGAATGATGATGTTGTTTAATGTAAAAATCTTAAATATTATATTTCTATGCCTAATGCTAAATTTATGTATCAATATATCTTGCTTGTGTAAATGTAATACAAATACAAATAAGTAATTAGCATCGCAACAGAAGCGTTATTATTTTAATAACCCCTGAGATCTTAAATATCTCTGGCGCCCAGCAATTTAAGTAAAGTATTAATCATATTTGATATGATAAATATAATTGATATTATCACGCAAGCGTTGTAATTATAATATTTGTCGCCAACAACGTGATAAAATTCCACGAATGTATTATTTGACGCCCGAACACATGGGCAACTCTTTTAAAATGTATATTTGACGCAACCAACGTGTGGCTTAATAAATAAATTACACACTAAAATGTATAATATGGCGCATCCAAACGTGGAGCACTAATAAAATTCATCCGATATAAAATTATGTACCATAATGTAGATCTTTGTAATAGGAACAAAACTAACTTAAACAAAAAGTAACAAAGGAGATTTTTTTGACATGGAAGGCAAGGATATGATTTTCAGTACTATATGCCGCTTGACCTCAAGTTCGTGCAAACTGACCAATCAAAGCCAGAGTTTACTGGTCAAAAAACCATTATTAATATGAGAAGAATTAGGATTGTATTGTTGAACGCAAGACAGGAAGGGTCAAAAACCGTTTAGCTGACGGCTAAAGAGGGAAGATAAAAAATAAAACTTAAACTAAATTGATGAGCTAAAACAAACCCACAGAAGAGGAGAACATACCAAAAAAGTGATAGATAAAATAAACAGACTACCACTGACCGATGGAAGCTTAAATCTACACCAATATCAAAAATCCGAGAGAGCTGGCTTGCTGCATTTTACGACAAGTGACGTAAATATAATTCCGAAGTAATTTCGTAGCAACACTACACATAGATCAACTTCACTACACAATATAAACTATCTACAGTGATAATTAGGATAACCACTGAACATTAATACGGTGGTTAACAATAATAACATTTTATTTCAACAAAAAACAGAGGAAGCACATGTCTTTTAGTTAACTGATCAGGGCGGCCATCTTGTTTAGCGGCTATTTTCCAGTACAGGCAAAGTGTCGTTGAGGCAGTTAGTTAAAAACATAACTTTTATATTTGTTAACATTAATAATTAGGATTTCTTATTTTTATATATTTGTAATGTGTTGTATGCCTTTTTAAAACATTTCTGACTTCTTAACAGCCCAAAGAACCCAAGCCCTGAGATTATTAATTTGCATTATAATTATTTGAAACTTGTTGAAGGTCGGATTTAAGAAACGAATCGATACGAAACTGTCAAGGCGACCCAAGACCGAAATATTTTTTTTTTTTACAAATAAGCTCAAAATAAAAATCAATGATTACCAATAAAAGAGTTACTACTTCATACTTGCAAATAGGCTAAGAGTGTGTTTACAGGTATTAGTGGGAGTGAGCAGGTACATAGGCGAATATAGCCTTGCCGACGACGAGAAAGAAAATAACCTACAACTGCCAGAGTACGGTTAGAGCTGATCGCTGATTAACCAGAAGTGCGGGAATATTCAAATAGCGCTAACCGACGATAATATCTCATCCTCTCGCAACACGAATGGTTACAATACATACACACTAAATACTTATATTTACGCAAAATAATAAAATATTTACATGTACAGACACTAAGTATAAAACAAATGAAGCGACCAGTACCGCCTGTGTAAATTCTCGGTTTAGGCTTTACGATTTTTTGTTTAAACAACAACATGTTGAAATCAGTTTGCGTAATGCTTTGTCTATTTAAATCCTGTTTGCCACAGTTGGAAGCTCCAACGCTCATCAAAATATTTCTATCTTATTCAATATATAATCTGCATTACCAGTAAAACTGAATGATCATAAACACGTATACTAACGGCAAACACAAAGCAGCTGACGCTATGAAGCTACTTGTTGGACCTGCACAATGACATGTGGAATTATATTATGTTGTATATCGAATATTGTTGGTAACCTCAGTGAGTGAATACTTGTATTACCGACAGTGGATTCCATTCCTGTAACGTGCATACTGTGCCTATATTCTACATAAATAGTACTGATCAGTCTCTGAAATACATTTTAATAATCGGAAACGTTCTAAAAGGAAAAGTCGACGTAATAGGCTTTGAGCCTTATATTTGCAAATAAGAAGTTTATCTGTGTGCCTGCGTGTACTAGAACAGGGCCTCACTTGTTCAACGTAAGCATATTTCCTATATCGGATACTTTGGATACCATGGGATCTTGGACGTTTTGGTTCGGATATCGGGAACGTTGGTTATACAAAATACGAAGAAAGATTTAGTCCTAGTTGAAATGTTTGCAGTGCGAGAATGTAGACGTTATCTGCAGCAACGTTCGTAATTATGATATACGTAGAATAACAAGCAATAATAATATAAAAATGATATATCATGTGATATATGATGAAGCAAAAATAAACACCTATTAAAATGTGAGTGCGAGGAATCAAAGGGCACAGTCTTGAGTGTTGTACATTTCAATAGATTCTACGTTTCCCATTGTTTAAAGTTATCTTCTCTCAACATGCAAACACGATACAAAAATTGCAGACACATTAAGCTGTGACCAAATCTGTATTGTTTCTAGAATTATGAGTATAACAAAATGTGAAAACTTTACTCATTAGAACTTATTTCTGAATAAATGGAAAATGTAGAGTTACCTATATTTACTATACTATACATTTAATCAAAAATAATTTTTTTAGAAATTATTAAATTTGTCTCATTCCAGCTTTTGTAACTAAATTTTTATCTGTTCTCGAGAAACATTTTTGAAAACATTTCAAGAACACAAATGTAACAGTTTTACACAAAGTTAAACAAATTTTTTTACTTAAACTTGTAGCGACTGCATTTTCAATTTACTTTGTTATCTTTCATGATGTAGGCTTCCGTAATAGAACTGAATGTTCTCTGTTTTCCCTAAGCCAATTAGATTTTGTAAGCAGGTAATAGTTTATATTATGTGTAATATATCATAATATCAGTGTTATTTATAGAAAAAATAAATTTAACAAATATTGAGTAAACGTAACGTGTATAGTTAAAATTATTAAACATTATATGCAGTTTTCCAAAGTATTTTAATTGTATTATCTCAAAACCTAAAAATTATCAGCAACCTGACGACGTACGTGACTTTTAAACTGCCAAAACGGGATGTTAAATGATTTTACTCTATCAAACCATTGTAATGCTCTTGATCTTTAGAGTTGTTTGATTTGTATTATTTTATCTTTGCCCCGATTGTAACGACAGAGCAGGACCGGAATCATTTGATTAAAGCATAATGACTTAAACTCATTGATGTAACAGGACGCTAAATTCCCAGCTTCATAATCGAGGGAGCGACTAAGATTCTCACGTTTTGAGCGATGGGAAAGGGACGTGAGTTCAAAGTGTTATAAATGTGAAAACGTGGCCAATTTTAAGCACATCGTTACAGTAAAATAGAGGAACAAGCCACGGACTTAGCTCTAGAACAGCACAAAGTCTCCACGCTTCATACGTTTAGTAGAACCTTAATTGGTAATGATTTTGTTGACAGAAAACAAGCCAGATTCCCAGTTGATACATTCGCTGCATTGTCCATTGTGCGCTCTAATATTGTCTAATATCTTTAGGCTTACCTGTGCTTTTGTCATTTTCCTGACTGAGTCTCCTCAATTTAACCAATAAATTCTCGTCGCAGACATTGTCAATTCCATTCTACACGTATTTTAACAAATGATAACGATAAAATATTTTTAACTTTATAAATGTAGCCCATAATTATAGGAAAGATTGGAGATAAGTTACAAAGGTGTATTTATACCGTGCATACAATTTCCCAGAAATACAACTTTGAAATCTCAAATACTAACACCAAAGTGATGGGCTTCCAAGAGATAATCCCTGTAAGAACAATATGTTGTAATTGATAATAGTATTCTGGAGTAGGTGTCAGATTTAATTACCTGGTATGTGATACCTCATATAGCAAGGATAACGATATTGAGAGAAAGGTAAATAAATTTAGTTATATGTGTGGAACAATAAGACGACTATTGAAGAATAAAACGCAGAGTGAGACGCTTAAGTTCTATGAGGTCGTGGCTGTGTCGACTTTAATTTATGGATGTGTAACATGGACTCTCTTGCGAAAATATATTTTAAAAATACAGGCCTCGGAAATAAAATTTTTAAGAGCAGTGAAGGATTGTACTTTGAGATATCGTCTACAAAACGACGAGATAAGGAAATACCTAAAGTTACAGTCGGTTATGGAGAGAATAACGAAATACAGGCAGAATTAGAAGTCTCAAGTGGAACGCATGATAGACACGCGTATTCTTAAATAAACGTTTGAATACAGGCCAATGGGAACAAGAGATCGTGGAAGTCCCAAGAATATATTGTCAGAGACTCTGTAGACTTAACCCCAAGACATGTAATGAAGAATAAAAAGAAGAAGAAGATAAACGTAGCACTAGTTGTCTGTAATTATAATTGAACTCTGGTCTACGATACTTTCCAGTAGAATAAAAGGTCACGTGTGCACAAGTCTTCTACTATCTTCTGCCTCTGCCAGTTGCAATGATGGTTAGGTACCTTAAACTTGAACGACATATCTAGTAACACGGTAACTTGTTTGAAAGCATGGAGGTTTGCCTCAGCACGTTGTCAGACAAGTGTGCCAACTAATGCGGAAGGAAGCAAGTACAGTGAGCAGCAACTGTCAGTCTTAATGCATACCATACGCCAAGTAGTTTGTGCGAGGACAAATTTTTCTATAGATAGTATAAACAAAACAAGTTATTAATTGCAATTAAACATTATGTGAGACGTTAATTAATTTATTTTATCAACGGTTATTTTTCTGGAACGTTTAGCATTTTCTCCTTTCTACAGTGCAATTTTCTTATTAATGTCGTTTATTAAACATTTCCAAACGTAAGAATTTTGAAAGCAATGCACAAACTCTCCTAACCGCTGTAAAATATAAAAGTTTGTTGCCAGATTTACTAGGGTGTACATCAACGGATGTTATATATTTGGTTGACGTAATCACATTGCCTTGCCGTTTCTTGAGTTACCTGTTTCACGAAATCAGGTCGCTCGCAGCATTCTGTACTTACTAGTCGGTTAAATAGTTAAATGGCTTCTAACGTCTGTGATTAGGCAGACACAGACGTTACAGACTATGAACTGGCGATAAGAAATCAGTGTACTTTACTATAGTAGTACATAGGAACAAGCTGTACCATAAAAGTGATCAAACAGTATGGTTTCAAGTAAGATTACTTACGTAAAGTATATTCATGATCATGAAAAGACGCGTGAGCCAAATGCTAAACAGGTACATATTCGGGAAACATATCACATTTCTTGGTCAATGTTAGCTTAAGTACTGTAGTTAGGAATAAAGAAGGAAGATACGACAAAACAATTTTGATAAGCTTGTAAAACAGGAGTGTTAATGACATTACAAACACAAAATGTTCTGACTGAAGTTGTGTAGGGAATATATATGTGTTTTATGGAGCAAGGGGTTTTTGTGTGTGCGTGTATGTGCCTGCGTGCGAGCTCAGATGTGTTATAGATTTTATGTACACGGAAACTTTGCATAATATGCGCAAACGATAATCAAACGTAAAGTGTGTTTAAAACAGATGCTTATAATGGATTTAGTTTTGAACCGTTTATAGAGAGTACAAAATATTTCAACTTATGTGTTGCTTTGTCGTAGTAACAATTTTACTACGTCTATCTCTTCCAGTAACAGCTAGTAAAGACTGACACGTTTGACGTTAAACCAATTGCCTATTGCATTATAAATGTTAAATGAACGCAACAGACAACCCGGTGGGCCGGGTCGGTTTTACCCAGCTAAATCATAATGCTGCAATTTAAAGTTGCAAAAAATATTTTCTCTCTAAAGACACAAGGAAACTTATGGTATGTATCAAACTTGTACTTAGTTTACTTTACTTCTTACTGTTTAAAAAGTTTTAATACAAAAATTCTTTTACAAATATTGAATGCAAATATATAACTTTTTTCTCGTCTGCGCGTAAAATATTATTAAACAACAAGAAGTTCTTTGCTCAAGTACCGAGACAAAACGGCATTTTGTGAATAGATAAGTAAATTCCAATACAATTTTAAACTAGCAAAACTTTATCTAACTTACAAAGGGAAGAAAACTGACACTGTAATTTATTGTAAGTTCCGTCCTTAAGTTTTTAACTTAATTTAAAGCAGCGATGTCGTAATTCCCAACATAAGTCTATATCGTATGATATGTTTGTCCAACTGATCCTTACTTACCAGTGTTCCTTACTTTAGTTGTGAGTAACGGATTGAAAATATGGTGTTAGGTTTCTTAAACAAAAATTATATTATTTTAATTTTATTGTGGCTAAAGCGTAGTGTTGGCCACACTGCCTTCCTCGTATGCCTACGGCTGTACCCTGGCTACTCCTAAGCTACTTCTGTGGTATACATGGAAGCTATTATTATTATTATTTTAATTGCTTTCAAAAACGTATTACGGAAATAGTTTACTACAAACTGCTTACGTTTACAGGAAATATTAGATCAAAGTGTAACATCAATTTCTATTTTACTACATTGTGTTTAATAATTCAATAATTATCATTAGAATTATATAAAATATATAGCAATAGAGAATTGTATTTAAATTTACAGTTTTCTCAATACGTTATGACAACTGTGTTTGCACTTATAGCTGAAGATGTTAGAATAGCTTTTATAATGATGCCTGACTTCTAAAAAACTTTTTGTTCAAGAGTAGCCCGTATATTGTGTATAGTTACAGACAAAACATGACGTCATCAGTTACTGGAAGCGAGCGAGCGAGCGAGCTGTCACTCACACTTGGCGGTGGAGTGAGGCGAGGACGTCATGATTTGTCTGCAAGTATAAAATCTGTTGAAGTGATACAAATGTTTCTGAATTAAGCGAGAAGAAACTGATAAAAACGACAGACCGAATTTTATGTTATATGGCGTTAACATTGTGATTTATTTAATAACCAAATAATTCAGGTTATGACAGTTTATGCAACATATAAAATGTCAACCCCTTTAATACCTTACGTATGGAGTAAAAACAAATAATAAAGTTTGTATTCTCAGGTAGAGCCTAGAGTGCAGTAGCTTAATGCCTGTTGTCTATAAATCAAAGACTTCCGATAAACTATCGTTGACATCGTTAAAAAGGAAGAAAAAGTAATAAAATATTAGTGTTATCCTCGAACGTAAAGTAGACAGATTGAATGAGTTTTGAAATTCTCCTACACTTTACAGTTTGTGCGTTGTACGATGTGCGTGATATGTTACTAAGGCTACGACGGCCGGGGTCAACGTTACTAGAACTGTTAGATACCGGATCTGTTGGACTGTAACCGACTGATTGCAGTTTGTACCCAATGTGCGTGATATATTATGAAGGCTGCAACGGCCGGGGTCAACGTTACTATAACTGTTAGATACCGGATCTGTTGGACTGTCATCGACTGATTGCAGTTTGTACGTTATACGATGTGCGTGAAATGTTACTAAGGCTACAACGGCCGGGGTCAACGTTACTAGAACTGTTAGATACCGGATCTGTTGGACTGTAATCGACTGATTGCAGTTTGTACGTTATACGATGTGCGTGACATGTTACTAAGGCTACAACGACCGGGGTCAACGTTACTAGAACTGTTAGATACCGGATCTGTTGGACTGTAATCGACTGATTGCAGTTTGTACGTTATACGATGTGCGTGATATGTTACGAAGGCTACAACGGCCGGGGTCAACGTTACTAGAACTGTTAGATACCGGATCTGTTGGACTGTAATCGACTGATTGCAGTTTGTACGTTATACGATGTGCGTGATATGTTACGAAGGCTACAACGGCCGGGGTCAACGTTACTAGAACTGTTAGATACCGGATCTGTTGGACTGTAAACGACTGATTGCAGTTTGTACGTTATACGATGTGCGTGATATGTTACGAAGGCTACAACGGCCGGGGTCAACGTTACTAGAACTGTTAGATACCTGATCTGTTGGACTGTAATCGACTGATTGCAGTTTGTACGTTATGCGATGTGCGTGATATGTTACGAAGGCTACAACGGCCGGGGTCAACGTTACTAGAACTGTTAGATACCGGATCTGTTGGACTGTAATCGACTGATTGCAGTTTGTACGTTATACGATGTGCGTGATATGTTACGAAGGCTACAACGGCCGGGGTCAACGTTACTAGAACTGTTAGATACCTGATCTGTTGGACTGTAATCGACTGATTGCAGTTTGTAGGTTATACAATGTGCGTGATATGTTACGAAGGCTACAACGGCCGGGGTCAACGTTACTAGAACTGTTAGATACCGGATCTGTTGGACTGTATTCGACTGATTGCAGTTTGTACGTTATACGATGTGCGTGATATGTTACTAAGGCCACAACGGCCGGGGTAAACGTTACTAGAACTGTTAGATACCGGATCTGTTGGACTGTAATCGACTGATTGCAGTTTGTACGTTATACGATGTGCGCGACATGTTACGAAGGCTACAACGGCCGGGGTCAACGTTACAAGAACTGTTAGATACCGGATCTGTTGGACTGTAATCGACTGATTGCAGTTTGTAGGTTATACAATGTGCGTGATATGTTACGAAGGCTACAACGGCCGGGGTCAACGTTACTAGAACTGTTAGATACCTGATCTGTTGGACTGTAATCGACTGATTGCAGTTTGTACGTTATACGATGTGCGTGATATGTTACGAAGGCTACAACGGCCGGGGTCAACGTTACTAGAACTGTTAGATACCGGATCTGTTGGAGTGTAATCGACCGATTGCAGTTTGTACGTTATACGATGTGCGTGATATGTTACGAAGGCTACAACGGCCGGGGTCAACGTTACTAGAACTGTTAGATACCTGATCTGTTGGACTGTAATCGACTGATTGCAGTTTGTAGGTTATACAATGTGCGTGATATGTTACGAAGGCTACAACGGCCGGGGTCAACGTTACTAGAACTGTTAGATACCTGATCTGTTGGACTGTAATCGACTGATTGCAGTTTGTACGTTATACGATGTGCGTGATATGTTACGAAGGCTACAACGGCCGGGGTCAACGTTACTAGAACTGTTAGATACCTGATCTGTTGGACTGTAATCGACTGATTGCAGTTTGTACGTTATGCGATGTGCGTGATATGTTACGAAGGCTACAACGGCCGTGGTCAACGTTACTAGAACTGTTAGATACCGGATCTGTTGGACTGTAATCGACTGATTGCAGTTTGTAGGTTATACAATGTGCGTGATATGTTACGAAGGCTACAACGGCCGGGGTCAACGTTACTAGAACTGTTAGATACCGGATCTGTTGGACTGTAATCGACTGATTGCAGTTTGTACGTTATACGATGTGCGTGATATGTTACGAAGGCTACAACGGCCGGGGTCAACGTTACTAGAACTGTTAGATACCGGATCTGTTGGACTGTAATCGACTGATTGCAGTTTGTAGGTTATGCAATGTGCGTGATATGTTACGAAGGCTGCAACGGCCGGGGTCAACGTTACTAGAACTGTTAGATACCGGATCTGTTGGACTGTAATCGACTGATTGCAGTTTGTAGGTTATACAATGTGCGTGATATGTTACGGAGGCTGCAACGGCCGGGGTCAACGTTACTAGAACTGTTAGATACCGGATCTGTTGGACTGTAATCGACTGATTGCAGTTTGTACGTTATACAATGTGCGTGATATGTTACGAAGGCTACAACGGCCGGGGTCAACGTTACTAGAACTGTTAGATACCGGATCTGTTGGACTGTATTCGACTGATTGCAGTTTGTACGTTATACGATGTGCGTGATATGTTACGAAGGCTGCAACGGCCGGGGTCAACGTTACTAGAACTGTTAGATACCGGATCTGTTGGACTGTATTCGACTGATTGCAGTTTGTACGTTATAAGATGTGCGTGATATGTTACTAAGGCTACAACGGCCGGGGTAAACGTTACTAGAACTGTTAGATACCGGATCTGTTGGACTGTAGTCGACTGATTGCAGTTTGTACGTTATACAATGTGCGTGATATGTTACGAAGGCTACAACGGCCAGGGTCAACTTTACTAGAACTATTAGATACCGGATCTGTTGGACTGTATTCGACTGATTGCAGTTTGTACGTTATACAATGTGCGTGATATGTTACGAAGGCTACAACGGCCAGGGTCAACGTTACTAGAACTGTTAGATACCGGATCTGTTGGACTGTAGTCGACTGATTGCAGTTTGTACGTTATACAATGTGCGTGATTTGTTACGAAGGCTACAACGGCCAGGGTCAACTTTACTAGAACTGTTAGATACCGGATCTGTTGGACTGTAATCGACTGATTGCAGTTTCTACGTTATACAATGTGCGCGATATGTTACGAAGGCTGCAACGGCCGGGGTCAACGGTACTAGAACTGTTAGATACCGGATCTGTTGGACTGTAATCGACTGATTGCAGTTTTTCTGTAAACGTTTCGTCCACACTTCAGTAGAAAAAAGGAAAGAATCAAACCTTTCGCAAAGATGACACACTGAATGCATCTCACAGTTGACTATTAAGCAATAACGAAAGTCGAAAAAGAAGTTTACAGATAGAACTCAGCTGGCCCAAGCAAGCCAATCACAAACCACATAAATACTAAATGGTTTGGTAGTTGTGAATCCTCACAAATTAGTTGGACCTGCTTTCGACTGGCTAATGGAGTATTGGGTAGCGATTGACACAGAGAAACGTGAAACAATTTGCTTTACTCGTAAGTCCATTTACCGACGACAGACACTCTTCCTAGAAAGAAGGCCTTTTGCCTGTAAGGAGTCGGTGAAGTATTCATTCAACGCCAACGTGAATGACACTCTCAACAAGGCGAGGTAACCCGGTCAATAAACCGAGGAAGAACCGTTCTTCGTCTTCTACTCCACGGACTCGGCAATGGAAGTTCTCCCCGCCGCTTACAAAGCTGGCTGGGAAACCTCTGCAACTGGCGGCGGCCAAGCGTGTCCAGATGCCGGCCTTATTCCGCCAGGTATAAGCCACGTGGTCGGTTCTAACCGGCGAATAGTCGTACTTTCCGGCCTTTCAACGGCCAATGATGACAGTAACCTCTTTGGAGCAGACACTTTCTAGCCAATCCAGTCAAAATCATTGTCTGGAGAATACCCGTGTATCGACAGATACTAGCCTTCCTTAAATAATTAACTAAGATTACCGTACGTTTACACAAAGACAGGTAAAGTTCCTATCCTTTGTGCTCAGAGGCTTGGACGTTGGATCCCTTGTCGATGTTATTTTCGAATGGGTGCACACGTCCTTGGTTACCCCGTATGCTCGACATTTCTGGTGTATACTCCTTCTGGACCCAGCCTCCCATTTCCTCTAGTCGCTCTCCTAGTAGAGATGAAGAGATGGACAAGGTAAGAGATAGCCTTGTCTCGATGAATCGGCTGTTTGTGTTCCCGTTAAAGTGGAACGAATCCAAGCTACCGAGGCGCTCCCTCAGTGCCACAGGTGTCAAATTTTTGGTCACCCGAAGAATTTGTGTTAGAACTCCCCAGCTTGTGTAAGGAGTTCCCTTGCTCACCCCACTAAAACTTGCAACACCCTAGATTTCAAGCGGTGTATAAATTGCAGCACACATGATGAAAATGAAAAACAAGAAATTAAGACCCAACGATAGGAAACTCAGTATAAAATAAGAAAGTATAGAAGACCAAAGTGTTATAGATAATGGGAACCAGAATATCTATAACAGATCCAGAGTTAAGCAGCAGAGAAACGGTACAACGTGGTGTGTGCTGACTAACTGGAGGAACGTAGCCCCTAGAGAATACCCAATTTATACACTTCAATGACTCGTTCAAGAAAGGCTACCCTCGATTACAGGTGACACAGGCGCAACTTTTTCTATTGTGATGCCCTACGTGGTGAAAGATCTCAAGCCAATCTGGTGCTCTTGCAGCTTGCGAACAGCTACTGGACGGCCTGTAAAAGTGTTTAGAAAAGTGGAGATACACCTACGCCTCGGTCGAGTTGAGTTTAGTCATCAAGCACTTGTTACAGACATTGTGGATAAAGCAATCTTGGTGTCGACATTATGAAAGCATATGATTTTGTAGTCGACTTCAAAAACAATATCTTAAAATCGGAAAAGATGAGGTAATGCTCTCCACAATGAATAGGCTATATCAGAAAAATTGATGGACGTGATAAATAAAGTGGCTGTAACTCTCCCGCCAAATCCGAAATATCATCGTGGTTAAAACTGAGGTAAATACTAGGGGCAATCAGTGCTTTATAATCAAACCCCAGTAGTCAGCACACCGGTCATACTAATTGCCAGAAGAGTAGTAAAACCAGACAAAACCGGAAAATGTACCTATTAGAATGGCGAATATTTTGGATCAAGCTGTCACTCTACAAAGCAATACACACCTATTTAAAGATGCGTTTGCGATAGCGAAACACCAACCGCTTCCAAGGCCTTCGTTATTTATGCAGGAGAATATGTCTCGCTTAGTGCATGTTGATAGAGGGAATAATCGAGCCTTCTTTTTCTCCGGTAGTGCTGATGGCGAAGAAGGAAGGCGGGGTTACGTTGCTGTCTAGACTAATAGAAGCTAAACGATGTGACAGTGAAATATTGCTATCCATTACTTTGCGAAGATAATAAACTTGACACATTGTCTGGAGCTCAGTGGTTTTCCACATTGAACCTGAAGAGTGGAAGAAACGTTTGAAAGACAGATCGATCTGGTTCTTCCGAGACCTGATACAGAAAACTTGCCTCGTTTATATAGACAATGTTATTGTTATTAGAAGAAAATTTAAAGACCATTGGAAATATCTTAAGAAGGTTCTAACCAGAATTCACGGTGCACAATTGAAGGTGAGCCCGAACAAGTGATCACTATTCCAGAAGGCAGTACAGAATATGGGTCATTTGGTCTCGATAGCTGCTATTAGTATGGATCCCAATAAAGTACACACCTTGAGAGACTGCCCACTTCCAAAGAATAAACACGATTTTTGGAATTTCCTGCGGTTATGCTCATATAACAGACGTTTATTAAAAGGCTTCGTTGTCATTACTAAATCAGTATATGAGCTAACGGATGTAGCATAACAGAATTATCACCCTAAAACTTAACTTAATACAACATAAAAAAAAGGAAGAAACTATCAGTAGTGAGTGAGAAAAATAAATGTTTAAAAAATGAATTAAAGAAGCTGATCATTATAGTCGATAAAATGTGAACAAAATAAACTGAATAAGAAATAAAACTCTTGGTCCATATAAAAGAAACCAACTATATAAAACCCCAGTAAAACATCAATATACCCAGTAGGTTGAGGAGCAGTAAATGAGAAGACAAATAGAAAAATAAATGAAATAAGATGAGGGACAGTAAATGAGGAGACAAATGGAAAAATAAATGAAATAAGATGAGGAGCTGTAAATGAAAAATAAATGAAACAGAATAATCAAGTAAGATTCATTGAATTAATGACATGAGAACATGAAAACTCAAAAATATAGAAATACTTATAAAATAAGAAAGAAGAGACAAACTATGTCAAGTTTCATAGAAGGAATATAGAAACAAGGAGGGCTATTCCCAAAATATTATGAAAGAATACATACCCAATTTAAACAGAATTAAACCCAAAAAATATTAGACCCAGTAACTCAAGTTACAGGATAAAATGCAACTAAATTAAATTGTAAACTACATTTAAGCCTAATTTAAGAACAAACTACAAACAAACAAAAGACTACCATAGAGTAGAAACAAACCAAAAGACTGCCATTAGTGTAGAAAATATAAGGTGAAATACCCTAATAAAATATAATACTGAGTTAGAGACTATAGTGAGTGTAGTGAATAACACAGTGAAAAAACAAATAAATAAATAGTGAAGGAAATAAAAATTATTTAAAAAGACTACCATTAGTGTAGAGTGATACAATAAGAAACATAAGAATAAAAGACAGTCTAGGACTGAGAATATTATTAGTAATAAGAGTGTTTGAAAATTATATATAAAATGATAATAGATATAAGATGTTTTTATCACAGTTACGTTGTTACCAGAAGAAACATAAATACAAAAGACAGTCAATGACTGAGAGTATTACTAGTAATAAGATGTTTTTATTTTCTAATTAAATTATGTCTAGGTAATAATAGGGATAACATATGTTTGTTATAACTAAAGAAGATAGTTGAATATGATAGGTACAAGATATTTTGTTATCATTGGATAATACAGTTAAAGATAATAGGCAAAAGATATTTTTGTTATAATTAGATGATATATGAGAAATAATAGATATAAGATGTTATGTTGTATTTAAATAATGTTCAATAATTTCAAAGTTTTGTTAAGGCAGAGAAGGCAAGAAGATAATGTGAATACATTTTTTAATTGCAAACCATATAAAGAATAATATAGAAAACTAATTAAAAAAACCAATAGAAAACAAAACAGTATTTTAGACCAAAATCAACTACTACTATAGAGTCAAAGCCAAATGAATAAATTCAATAAAACTGTATATAATTAGTAGAAATTAGTCAATGTAAAATAAAGATATGTAAATGTAATCAGCACGGAATCACATAATAATAAATGTAATGAAGAAAGGATAAAATTAACTTTATTTGGAAATATGTAATACTAGGCGAAAAAGGGACACAATTCAGATAAAATGTAAATTAATCAATATTAGAGTATTAAAACAACAAATTATTAACAACAAGCAATAATCATGAAGTGAGTAAAATTATTTAAAGGAAATATTAACATAAAATCATTTATAAACCATTTAATTACCAATAATGTAAAAAATAATACGGCCTATAAGAAATATCAAAAAATGTAAATTTTGGGCTTATTTGAACTTAAAATAGGTGAAATAATATATTGAATTATGTAAAGCTAAGACAAGAGTATTACTAGATAGGTAAAGTTTTATAAAATTAATAAATAATTAAGATACAGCAATAAATAGGAAAACTTGTCATGTATTTTTATGAGTTGAAATCAAATCGAAGGAATGTAGATGTTTACAGACAATTGGAAGGAGAATAAGATATTTTAAAAATTACCACTTAAAACGACGATTTAAGTCATCAGTCTATTGTTAAACGTGAAAGTGTACGGATCAAAAGTTACCGCCAAAAGATCTACAATTTATGAGTAGTTTGAGAAAATTAAAGAACAACCTCTAAACATACTATAGAGGTTACCAAGTGAAAATTAACAACTAATAACTCAACTAACATCCGAAACTGGAACAGAACAACAGTAATAATACGATCCAGCACGGCGGCGGCACAGGGAATCAACCGGCATATTGAAAATTCACACAACACAAATATTAATACAACAACGATCTCAACCAGATTTTTGAACACGCAACACAGCACAATTAATACAGCACAAAACAACATCGCCGAGGAAAAGAAAACACTTCAAATAATTATCCAGAGGTACTACAACATCGCAGAGTACGAGATCCGCATTTATATTTGAGGGAGAAGATAAAACATAGCAGTTGGCGTGGGTAGCTGAAAACCAAAGCGGACGGCAGCCATACTTCATTTGCAGAGCGAGCGGGACACAGCCTGTCGAAGCTAGCAGCGACGTGACGTCATACTACGATTTTGCTCGAAATTTTTACTCATTTAATGACATTATTTTCTGAATTATGTTATTTTTATGGAATAATAGTTAAGATTGAATTAATTGTAAGTACTCTATCTTGTTGCCTGCCCTTCTCTGACCATTTCGACAGTTAAAAAACTGACCTAATTAATTTTGTAACACTGTATTTTTGTCTTGTATCACAATCGACTTGAGGTGAGTCTCAGCCACAGCCATTATCGATGTGCGTAATTTTGGCGCACAATTTTTAAAAATAAATATCAGAAGTGTTTCAATTACTTGTTATTATTATTTGTATTATAAATATTAGCTTTTCCTTTCTTCTCGACATAAATTAGAAGGATTAGGAAAATATATCAAGAAGAAGAAGAAGAGGAGCTGAGTGAGAAGAGAGAATACTTGATCCGATCGACATAACAAGATTAACACTTGTGAAACAAATATTTTCACCAACAATAACTAATTCACATTACAAAAAGAAAATTAATAATAATTAATTTATTAACAAATTAAATAAAATAAAATAGATAAAACCATACAATTTAAAATTTTTTTTCAACATATTATTTTTATTTGTATTATTACATATTGGCATCCAACTTTAGAGGCTTAAAATAGGATTTGATAGGCCTAGAAAATAAAAACAATTCACCCAATTTCCTATTTTAGCTTGGCAGCGGTTAACAGGTCAGAAGAAGAAGCAAGATACATAGGAAGGCGACATCAAAGAAAAGGGCGGTGGAGGCCGAACAGGAAATTGATATGGAAGATAAGGAGGCGACACCCGTGGAAGATGTTGAGATGAGATTACCTCCAGCAGAAACAACCGAACCAGTATCCCAAGGGAAACAATCTGATAAGCCCGAACAAACAGGGGAGGTCAATTTCCAGGAAACCATGATGAGAATGATGATGGAAATGAGAGAGGCTAACAAATCAATGAGTAAGAAAATGGAAGAAAATAGTAAGAAGGTGGAAGAAAATAGTAAGGAAATGAAGGAAGAATTGGGTAATAAAATTAGAGATACCAATGAGAAAATTGAAGAAAATAGTAAGAAAATGGAAGAAAATAGTAAGAAAATGGAGGAGAAAATAGACGAAAAAAAAAATTACAATAAATTATTTATTGAGGAAAACATTAAGAAAATAGAGGAGAAAATGGAGGAAATAAAGACTGACAATAAACAGTCGAAGGAGAAAGTAAGCCAAATAAGCCAGAAACTGGAAGAGACCAACCAGAGAATGGAAGAAAAAATGGAGGAAAATAGTAAAAAGATGGGAAGTGACAACCAACAGTTGAGGGAAGAGTTAAGGGAGAATATTCAGAAAATGGAAGAAAATAGCAAGAAAATGGAGGAGAAAATCGATGGGAATAACCAACTATTAAGAGAAGAATTGAGGAAGGTGAACCAGAAGAATATGGACAGGTTAGACAGAAGGATGGAGACATTAAAGGAAGAATTGAGTCAGAAGATAGCTGAAAACAATGAAACAATCGGCAAGAAGGTAGAAGAGGAAATAACAGTGATCGAACTAAAGATTACAAGGGCTGACGAAAGATGGAGTCAAACCGAACGAGAAGTACAGAATATCAAATCCGAAATAAACACCAAAATTACCAACATCGAAGAAACGAATAGGAAGAATTTAGAAGAAAAACTAAGAGAAACACGTGAAGACTGGGAGAGAGTGCAGGACCGATTCACTGAAAAATGTGACGGCATTGAAGCGGCTGTGACCAGTATAAATAGTCAGGTGCGACAAAATCAAACCGACATAGATCTTTTCCATAGTCGACCAACCAGCATTACCAGTTGTTCTAATAATGAAAATCGAGAAGGGATTAACTTCAGGTTTTACAAAAATAAGCCTATGGAATTCCTGGCCAGAATTGAAGAGTACTTCGCAAAACACAGAGGCAACCGTTGGAGAGAGAATAAAGAAGTACTAGGCGAATCGTTCAAGGAGATAGCCGATAATTGGTGGATGACGATCAGGGATGAAGTGACAGACTATCAACAATTCAAGAGGCTATTTAAGGCCAAATATTGGTCTGAGTCGACACAGAATATTGCGAGAGATGGGATCTGTCACGGGAAGTATAACCCATATGGAAATCAGACTTTAACCACATATTTCTTGTGAAAGGTGTGTGTGGCCAAGCATTTAGAGCCCCGAATACCGGAAGAATGCTTGGTCAGCAAACTCTCCTACCACTATGAGGAGGACGTCATCAGAGCTAGACGCAACAGTCAAATTAAAACGGTACAAGCGATGACCGAACTTCTAGAAATGTACGAACACGAGGACTATTACCGCCAAAGTCGAAGGAGATACGAAAAACCTGATCCAAGAAATAACACAAATTATACGAATGATAAAAATCGGCAGAACGGCAACAATAGCAATAATTAAAAGCTCTGCAAACCGGAATAGTGCCGAATATAATAACAATAATTGTAATAATAATAATGCTCCTAGGTATAATAACAATAATATTAATAATAATGTTCCCCGAAATAATAATAATGAGGGTAACAATAGTAATTATAACCGTCAACACAATAACAACGGTTATTATAATAATAGTAATTATGGTCCTAATGGTCCGAGAAACCCCAACTCACCTAATAACAACTATTATGGTAACCATAATAGAAATTACCCAAAGGGAGGTAATAATAATTACAGAACATATAGACTCCATATAAATTACATCAGAGCGGAAGGCAGTGGACAGCGGAGATACCAGCCTCAACGAAGGAGTCGATACTATGAATACGAAACATTTCTAGGGAATCAGGGAGGTAATGGTTACAGAGGATATGAACCCAGACGCAGTTCGAGCCTGGACAATCAAAGAAGACTGCCTGTAACGGAGGCCCAGCAAGATGATCGCCCTGATCCAAACGAAGCAGTTCCAGGACTCCAGGTTGACTCTGCTAACAGCCAAATCCGTAATGATACGGAACATTTAAACGAAAGGAGGCAGTAATAAACAAATACAACCCTTTACTGCTCCAATCTGCTGGGTATGGACAAGAGATAAACTTGAGTAAAGAAAAGAAAAATTTCACCATAATATATAATAACTATTTAAAGGATATTCGCAAGGACTTATTGGAAGAGAACTAAATAAACATTAACAACAATGACAATGAGATCATTTACATATTCGCAGAAATCGAAGGTATTTCTGTTTTCATTATGATAGACACTGGAGCAAATGTCTCAATAATTAACCACAGTGAATTGGACCGGATACAGCAGGAATGCCACAAAAACCTACCAGTACTACCTATTAATAACATAGTGCTTGTAGGAGCTACCGGTCGACAAAACAAAACGATACGGAAACAGGTATCCCTAAGTGTTAATAGCCAGGGCGTAAGTTTGGATATGATATTTCTTGTTGCAGCCGGATTACACTTCAACATCATGATAGGGTGTGACGTATTACGAAGGAACTCAGCAGTTATTGACTTGTGCCGAGAGAAGGTATCACTCTTTTCGGAAGGTTCGACCTGGGTAGCCGATTTAATAAACAACAAGATGGTAGACCCCCGACATCCTCTCAACCACAAAAGTGAAGTGAATTACTTATCGAATTACTCACCACACAACAAGTTAGTACGTTATGACACCGAAGATAAACTGTGGACACAGAAGATTCAGGAGATACGTGACTTCCAGTGCCACAATACCACCGAGCGATTAAATGAGAACCAGTTGGATCAGTTAGTTAGCATATATGAAAAACATCGGGCCGTATTTTCAGACGAGCCAGGAAAGATCAGAAACTATCAATGTTCAATACGATTCAGAGAACCGGTGGAATTCAATCGCAAATCATACCCAATAGCACAATCTTTGAAGGAAGCGGTACGCGCTGAAATCCAGAATATGATTAATAAAGACATAATCGAGAGCAGTCAGTCGCCATACACTAGTCCGATTGTGGCTATACAAAAGAAGAATGGTAAGGTAAGACTTTGCCTTGACGCACGCGAGATCAACAAAATGATAGTTAATGATCGTACCTCGCCTGGCGAAATTGACGAAATATTAAAGAGATTCCACGGAACCAAGTTTACTACTACTTGGGATACCGTGTGTGGGTATTGGCAGGTGGAGTTGCACCCACAAAGCCGTCAATACATGGCGTTCATTTTCGAAGGACGCAACTATCAATTTAAGAGGTTGCCCTTCGGGTTAGTGAACTCTGTAGCCGTTTTTGTCGCCTGTATGGACCAAATACTCGGACCAGAAGCGCTCCAATTCACGACTGTTTATGTTGATGATCTATTAATCACATCAACCAATTGGGAGGAAAATTGTTACCGTGTGGAGCATGTCTTGAAGAAGCTGGCTGAGAATAACGTTACTCTCAAGCTAGACAAGTCAAAACTTATAGCGAAAGAGGGCCAATTTTTGGGTTTCCAGTTGAAAAGTCAAGGAATAACACCGTCGACAGAAAAGGTAGACGCCATACAGCGATTCCCTACACCGAAAAACAGAAGGCAACTACAGTCATTTTTAGGCCTGTGCAACTACTACAGGAAATTCCAAAATAATTATTCAGACCTGACGGCCAGATTTCAGTATCAAATATCGTCTAAGAATAAATGGCGATGGGGTCAAGAACAGGACGAAACATTAAAATCAATTAAAGAGAAGTTTTTAGAAGCAGTAATGCTTAACCATCCCAATTTTAACCGACCTTTCTTCTGAACTGTGACGCTAGTAATATTAGCCTGGGATCAACGTTGTACCAAGAAGACGAAAATGGAAACCACCTAGTATTGAGCTTCGCTAGCAGAACACTTAACCAATGCGAAAAGAATTATAACGTGACGGAAAAGGAACTGCTAAGTGTAGTCTTTGCCTGTGGGAATTTCGAACCTACGTTCTAGGATATCCGGTGACAGTTCGCACCGATCACAAGTCTATATCATTTCTAAGAAGATGCAAGTTAAGCCACGGTAGATTGACCAGGTGGGTACTTGCCCTGCAGGAATATGATCTACAGTGAGAGTATGTTCCTGGAAGTAAGAATGTTGTAGCAGACGTATTGTCACGGGTAAATTTGGAAGAACAGACGTTCGAGGGCGAGAAGGAGAGCATCGTGAAGATCTATAGTATTATTAAGGACAGATCCGATTTAGAAAAGATAGTACGGGACGTCAACAAACACCAGCAGTCCGACCCGAAACTAAACAATATCAAACTTCGTCTCTCCAACCAAGAGGATACCATAACCAGGTTTTATTGTGTACATAATGAGGTATTATTCATTCAAACCTCTCTTGATGAAGAGATATGGAAAATCGTAATCCGTGCTACAGTCGAGAAGGATATTATCCTAGATTATCATCTCCGATACGGTCACATTGGGGCCATGAAAGTGATCAAGGCGTTGGAAGGAAATTGCCATATGAAAAATGTAAATCGAAAGGTAAGAAACTACCTTAAGACCTGCCTTATATGTCAATTGGTAAAAACTAACAATGAAAGAAAAGAGGGTATGATGATACCAATTACATCACAAGAGAAGCTGGAAAAAGTCTTCCTGGATATCTGTGGTCCATTTCCCCGTAGTGGCGGACGCCATCGTTACAAATACATTATCATAATGATGGATCACTTCACCAAATTTATAAAACTATACCCGGTGAACCGAGCCACCACTTTGAAGATTTTAGGAGTGATAACCAATTACTACATTCCAGAGATAGGAAAACCCGCATCCATAATCACAGACCATGGAACGCAATTTACGGGAAGGAGGTGAAAAAAAATTTTAATCACATTGGGCATCAAGACGTAGAAGACATCTGTTTACCACCCCAGTAGTAATCCTGCGGAGAGGGTGCTGTGAGAAGTCGGAAGAATATTGCGAACTTACTGTCAAATCAACAATGAAAGTGGCAAGAATACTTATCAGCCACCGAGGAATTCCTTACTTTAGCATATCACCCCGCTATAGGGACCACACCATATACGGCAATGTATGAAAAACAACCTCCGAGAGAAATACAAGACATCATAGAATTTCCCATGAATCACGAATACAAATTTAATCGACTGAAGTTCTACAATAAATTGGCTGAAGACCAGGAAAGGCGACATAACAAGTATCAAAAGGCGATTAAGAAAGTAATAAACTACGATGTCGGAGAAAAGGTACTATTGAAAAACAGGGAACTACCCAGTACTTTGGAAGCCATTACCAAAAAGTTATTACTGGTATATACCGGGCCATATCTGATTATTAAAAATAATAACAACAATACTTATGTATTAAAGGATATTAATTCAAATAAGATAAAAGGAACCTATAATCAGTTGTCAATCAAAAAATATCTAGAGGAGAGATAAAATATCAAAATTCAAAAAATAGTAAGAAAAACCTACATGAACTATTCGAAATAGCTATTATATGAAATAAAAGAATTTAGTAAGAAAAAAATCCCTAATTTCTAAAAAATAATAAGAACAACTTACACGAACTATTCGAAATAGCTATTATATGAAATAAAAGAGTTTAGTAAGAAAAAACCCCAAAATTCTAAAAAATAGTAAGAACAACTTACGCAAATGATTAGATATAACTATTGTATATAAAACGAATTTTGTAAGAAACAACTACAAAATTAAAAAAACGTAAGAACAAATTACACTAATAATTTGAGTGAACACTTACATAAAACAATTTGAGAATAAATTGAGTACAAATATGTAAACTTTCTCAAACTCTCCAGAGATAAAGCAAAAAAGAACATGTTCCAGTAAATAATGAGAACAACCTATATTAAACAATTGAATAATTCAATATTACAAGAAAAATTTATGTATGAATATTGAAAGTGTCATAAGAAGAAAGAATAACAAATATTCACAAGAACCAGTGTTAATAAAGAGAAAAAACCTTAATAAACTATCACAGTTATAAAAACTGTACTATAGTTTGTATTGTAATTGTGACTATGATAACTATAACAACTATTATAAACTAAGTAAATGAACAATTTAAGATGAAAGTGATACAGAATTTTGAAATGAAGAAAGGAAGAAAAACCAGAGTATTTTATAATTTAACCAAAATAAGTTAACCCAACTCACAAAGAAAATAATTTGGTAAAGTTGAAACAAGGAAGAAGAACCAACTAAGTAAAAACCAAGTATTAAGACCAGAAACCAAAAACCCTAGTACCATAATGATAATATTGTTGTAATAACCACTATTATAGTGATAATTGATAAAGAAGGGATTAATGTTATGCCATGAGCAATAGAATGACTCATTGAATACCAAATGAAAAGAAAAAAAATCTATATAAATGCTAATTACTATGTAAACAAGAAACAAATTATAACATCAACAAACAAAGGAAAGAGTACAAAGGAAGGATGAAGTGTATATTATAACACACACCTAAGCCACATAATATGGAATGAGCTTTGTTGAGAAGAAGAGTCAAGTGTATAAAAGTATTAATTAATATAAAATATTATGAAGTGAAGAATCCAAGGATGATTATTATTAGTCGAAACAGACTACTTTTAATGATTTTTAAATTTTATGACTGGATTTAGAGAAATCCCATCAGTCTTATATTTTGAGCAGAGATGATAACTCCTCTGAGCTCAGTTAAGTGAACTATTGGTCAGCAGAGGATGAAGCCGAAATGTGCCACTCTGAACTGTTCCACCTCACATGTTAGGGAGTAAACATACTGGTGATGAAGCACCGAATAAGAAAAGAAGAAATATATAATGATAATGTTATACACAAGATTAAAGATTACTTATTAATGAATAAAAATCTAATGAAGGAGATATTTAACAACTGAGAGAGCAATAGTGAAAAAAAGGTATATAAAGTGAAATCACGAATAAAAATATGGTAAATAAAAAGAATTAGTAGTAATTATTTCATCCATACTAAAAGTATGATCTGAACTAATCACTTTTACGGGAGAGCATATGTAGCATAACAGAATTATTACCTTAAAACTTAACTTAATACAGCATAAAAAAAGGAAGAAACTATCAGTAGTGAGTGAGAAAAATAAATGGTTAAAAAATGAATTAAAGAAGCTGATCATTATAGTCGATAAAATGTGAACAAAATAAACTGAATAACAAATAAAACTCTTGGTCCATTTAAAAGAAACCGACTATATAAAACCCCAGTATAACATCAATATACCCAGTAGGTTGAGGAGCAGTAAATAAGAAGACAAATGGAAAAATAAATGAAATAAGATGAGGAGTAGTAAATGAGATGACAAATAGAAAAATAAATGAAATAAGATGAGGAGCTGTAAATGAAAAATAAATGAAACAGAATAATCAAGTAAGATTCATTGAATTAATGACATGAGAACATGAAAACTCAAAAATATAGAAATACTTATAAAATAAGAAAGACGAGACAAACTATGTCAAGTTTCATAGAAGGAATATAGAAACAAGGAGGGCTATTCCCAAAATATTATGAAAGAATACCATACCCAATTTAAACAGAATTAAACCCAATAAATGTTAAACCCAGTAACTCAAGTTACAGGATAAAATACAACTAAATTAAATTGTAAACTAAATGTAAGCCTAATTTAAGAACAAACTAGAAACAAACAAAAGACTACCATAGAGTAGAAACAAACCAAAAGACTACCATTAGTGTAGAAAATATAAGGTGAAATACCCTAATAAAATATAATACTGAGTTAGAGACTATAGTGAGTGTAGTGAATAACACAGTGAAAAAACAAATAAATAAATAGTGAAGGAAATAAAAATTATTTAAAAAGACTACCATTAGTGTAGAGTGATACAATAAGAAACATAAGAATAAAAGACAGTCTAGGACTGAGAATATTATTAGTAATAAGAGTGTTTGAAAATTATAAATAAAATGATAATAGATATAAGATTTTTTATCACAGTTACGTTGTTACCAGAAGAAACATAAATACAAAAGACAGTCAATGACTGAGAGTATTGCTAGTAATAAGATGTTTTTATTTTCTAATTAAATTATGTCTAGGAAATAATAGGGATAAGCTATTTTTGTTATAACTAAATAAGATATTTGAATATGATAGGTATAAGATATTTTGTTATCATTGGATAATACAGTTAAAGATAATAGGCATAAGATATTTTTGTTATAATTAGATGATATATGAAAAATAATAGATATAAGATGTTATGTTGTATTTAAATAATGTTCAATAATTTCAAAATTTTGTTAAGGCAAAGAAGGCAAGAAGATAATGTGAATACATTTTTTAATTTTTAACCATATAAAGAATAATATAGCAAACTAATTAAAAAACCCAATAGAAAACAAAACAGTATTTTAGACCAAAATCAACTACTACTATAGAGTCAAAGCCAAATGAATAAATTCAATAAAACTGTATATAATTAGTAGAAATTAGTCAATGTAAAATAAAGATATGTAAATGTAATCAGCACGGAATCACATAATAATAAATGTAATGACAAAAGGATAAAATTAACTTTATTTGGAAATATGTAATACTAGGCGAAAAAGGGACACAATTCAGATAATATGTAAATTAATCAATATTAGAGTATTATAACAACAAATTATTAACAACAAGCAATAATCATGAAGTGAGTAAAATTATTTAAAGGAAATATTAACATAAAAATCATTTATAAACCATTTAATTACCAATAATGTAAAAAATAATACGGCCTATAAGAAATATCAAAAAATGTAAATATTGCGCTTATTTGAACTTAAAATAGGTCAAATGATATATTGAATTATGTAAAGCTAACACAAGTATATTACTAGATAGGTAAATTTTTATACAATTAATAAATAATTAAGATATAGCAATAAATAGGAAAACTTTTCATGTATTTTTATGAGTTGAAATCAAATCGAAGGAATGTAGATGTTTACAGACAATTGGAAGGAGAATAAGATATTTTGAAAAGTACCACTTAAAACGACGAGTTTAAGTCATCAGTCTATTGTTAAACGTGAAAGTGTACGGATCAAAAGTTACCGACAGAAGATCTGCAATTTATAAATAGTTTGAGAAAATTAAAGAACAACCTCTAAACATACTATAGAGGTTACCAAGTGAAAATTAACAACTAATAACTCAACTAACAACCGAAACTGGAACAGAACAACAGTAATAAATCAACCGGCATATTGAAAATTCACACAACACAAATATTAATACAACAACGATTTCAACCAGATTTTTGAACACGGAACACAGCACAATTAATACAGCACAAAACAACATCGCCGAGGAAAAGAAAACACTTCAAATAATTATCCAGAGGTACTACAACATCGCAGAGTACGAGATCCGCATTTATATTTGAGGGAGAAGATAAAACATAGCAGTTGGCGTGGGTAGCTGAAAACCAAAGCGGACGGCAGCCATACTTCATTTGCAGAGCGAGCGGGACACAGCCTGTCGAAGCTAGCGGCGACGTGACGTCATACTACGATTTTGCTCGAAATTTTTACTCATTTAATGACATTATTTTCTGAATTATGTTATTTTTATGGAATAATAGTTAAGATTGAATTAATTGTAAGTATTGTATCTTGTTGCTTGCCCTTCTCTGACCATTTCGACAGTTAAAAGAACTCAACTAATTAATTTTGTAACACTATATTTTTGTCTTGTATCACAATCGACTTGAGGTGAGTCTCAGCCACAGCCATTATCGGTGTGCGTAATTTTGGCGCACAATTTATAAAAATAAATATTAGAGTTGTTTCAAATACTTGTTATTATTATTTGTATTATAAATATTACCTTTTTCTTTCTGCTCGACATAAATTAGAAGGATTAGGAAAATATATTAAGAAGAAGAAGAAGAGGAGCTGAGTGAGAAGAGAGAATACTTGATCCGATCGACATAACAAGATTAACACTTGTGAAACAAATATTTTCACCCACAATAACTAATTCACATTAAAAAACATAATTAATTATAATTAATTAATTAACAAATTAAATAAAATAAAATAGATAAAACCATACATTTTAATTTGTTGTTTTTTTCAACTTATTATTTTTATTTGTATTATTACACGGAAAATAAACGAACATTATCCTGGTCAAAATGAGTGTGACCAATCATTGATGACTTTAAAAATTGCAAGTACGACGACCGAGAGCAAGTACATCGTAGACACTGATGCAAGCCATACTGGTAGAGAAATAGTTTTGCCTCAAGAGCAAAACGTGAAAAACGTGTAACAGCGTATTACAGCAAGAGGTTTCCCAAAGCAGAGAGAAATCATTGCGTTGCAAGGACAGAAAGGCTATCATCGGAGCCTTGAACCACTTCCGTAAATATCTGTATGGGAGGACGTTTTCACTACCTATCGTCCATGCTGCGCTTGCATTGCTCTTAAGATTTAAAAATCTTATTTGGCAAGGTGCCTCGAACGTCTGCAGGATTACAATTTAAGGTACAAAATCGACGGGGGCACCTGTCGAAGACCGTGTTCGGAAGAGTCCCGACATTGTCCCAGAACAGAACGCAAATGAACAAGTTTAATCCATCACTATAAACTTCCTGGCAGATCGTTGAAAGACACAAGATTTTCGACAAGCATACATGGTGAATGATGGATGAAGAAGATATTGGAACCATTTATACGGCAAAAGAGGAGGGTCGTCGTCCCAATTTGCAAGATATCTGCAATGGTTCCAAAGTGCTGAAGACCTTCTGGGCACAATGAGAATTTCTAACTGTGGGTGGAGAATGGATTGCTGAAACGTTTTTTGGTAAATCCAGCTGCACAAGATGTGTCATGTAGCAGATCACTCCCCCGAAGGAGACACACGATGGAGCATCTGAATAAGGCAAGATTTTGTTGAACAACTCAAAGCGACGTAGTTGTCACTCTCAGAAAATTAAACTAACTGCGAAGGGGATTAAATTGTGAAAAAGAGAATCAACGAAGTTGTCTATCGGATACAGCAGG
Source organism: Magicicada septendecula (assembly GCA_034769895.1). NCBI lineage: Eukaryota > Metazoa > Arthropoda > Insecta > Hemiptera > Cicadidae > Magicicada > Magicicada septendecula. The sequence continues at coordinate 138,696,282 of CM068369.1, read as the reverse complement.
AAGTACAACAGAAATTCTAGGTCGTCCATTCAGATCGCCTAGCGAAGTGTTACTGCAGAAACGGTCTGTCAGTGCGGGACTAACATGGTTAAGAGGGGGCAGTAATACGTTTGTTGAGATGAAAGACTATTACGCAACGGTCTTGAAAATTCAAGATTGTTTTACTACACGGTTTTCGACTAACCTAGCAAATACCGATCTCGGGGTCTTACCTAGTCTCTAGATTATTCTAGCACCTGTAACAATGTAATTATTTTCGGTTATGTCCGGTAATGTTCCGCAGGGAATTCTTGGATGCCTTTGGAACCCCTTAGGGATATATATAAATATATAAGCGTCAGTGGCCGGCTTAGAAGTTAGTTACAGCTGGCGACTTATTGAAGTACGGATCATAGTATTGAGGTGTAGTGATCATAGTGTTAATTAGTGCGGCACTGTAATAAGGTGATATTTATATTTGTGTATTGGAGAAATTTAACTTCAAATAATTTATACTGGAGGCCTTTACTTGATGAAAATCCATTATAATTTTCAAGAATTAAAGTAAACTAAAAACTTGTTTTCGTGATTTTCACTCGTCATTTATTTAAAAAATATACACCACGACAGCTGTTTCGGCACACAGTGCCTTCTTCAGATGATAAGAGCTGACTAGTTACGTACAATAAAATATCACATAAACCCAATGCTATGAAAACGATAATCGACTTAAGTTCCAACAATAAACAATACACATTACATATACACAACTATATACAAATTAGAAAGGAACGTAATTTACTTATATAATTTCAAATTTAAAAGCGGAGAGCTATTTAAATCAGTTTGGTTGTTCAAAAGCAAACCTAAATGTTTACGCTTATTAATTTCGAGGGCTTCAAGTAAATCAAGTTTTTTTACCTTTTTCCAATACATGTAAAATTTTAAAGTCATCATTAAAATTATGATCTTTTTCCGACAAATGATTCGCATAATTAGATTTACCATCCTGATATCTCAAAATGTAATTGTGATCGTCGTACATTCCTTTTGAAAACGACCTTCCAGACTGGCCAATATAAATTTTGTCACAAGACCCACACGATAACTCATAAACTCCTGACTTTTGGAGTTTCTCTACTTTACTCTTATTGTTCTTAATATATCTACCAAGAGAAGATTTCGTCCTAAAAGCTATATTTTCATGCTTCTGAGTAAAGTATTTACCAATTTTTTCCGATAGAGTACCTATGTATTTAAGTGTGAAAAGTTCCACACACTTAATTACATAGGTACTCTATCGGATAAAATTGGTAAATACTTTACTCAGAAGCATGAAAATATAGCTTTTAGGACGAAATCTTCTCTTGGTAGATATATTAAGAACAATAAGAGTAAAGTAGAGAAACTCCAAAAGTCAGGAGTATATGAGTTATCGTGTGGGTCTTGTGACAAAATTTATATTGGCCAGTCTGGAAGGTCGTTTTCAGAAAGAATGTACGACGATCACAATTACATTTTGAGATATCAGGATGGTAAATCTAATTACGCGAATCATTTGTCGGAAAAAGATCATAATTTTAATGATAACTTTAAAATTTTACATGTATTGGAAAAAGATAAAAAACTTGATTTACTTGAACCCCTCGAAATTAATAAGCGTAAAGATTTAGGTTTGCTTTTGAACAACCAAACTGATTTAAATAGCTCTCCGCTTTTAAATTTGAAATTATATAAGTAAATGTACGTTCCTTTCTAATTTGTATATAGTTGTGTATATGTAATGTGTATTGTTTATTGTTGGAACTTAAGTCGATTATCGTTTTCATAGCATTGGCTTTGTGATATTTTATTGTACGTAACTAGTCAGCTCTTACCATCTGAAGAAGGCACTGTGTGCCGAAACACCTGTCGTGGTGTATATTTTTTAAATAAGTGACGAGTGAAAATCACGAAAACAAGTTTTTAGTTTTCTTTAATTCTTTGAAATTTAACTTGCATTATTATGCAAGTGTTGCAGAAGATAATGAAGAAATAAATGAAATAAGGAAAAGGAAGCAGGCCGAAAATATAGCATATGCTTCGTTGACAACTATGTTCAATACAAGGAATATCCAGTCAGTCCAAGGTCACATTATATAAAGTTATGATTAGACCGGTGATAACATATGGCAGCAAAACGTGGACTCTGAATAAACGAGCCGCTAACATAGTCAATATCTTTGAAAGAATAATTTTTAGGAGAATATATGGACCAATCCAAGTCAACGGGATGTGGAGAATACGTCACAATGAGGAACTATACAAGCTATGTAAAGACAATGATCTGGCCACCACCATCCGACTGCATCAATTGCAATGAGCAGGACACATCATTAGGATGAAGGGAAACAGAATTCCTAGGAAGGTACTGTTTAGACAAATCGAGGGTAGAAGGCTTGTAGGAAGACCCTAGCATCGCTGGATCGACGCTTTGGCGAGGGATGCTGATATTTTACTTAACATAAAACGATCGATGCCAGTCGCCAAGGACAGGAAACAATGGAAGCGGATGATTACGGAGGCTAAGGTTTGACTCCAAACTGTGAAGTCATAGAAGAAAAAGATTATGTAAACGTGGTCTATTGACTTATAACTGCTGTTGGTGTCTAGTTAAAGTTTGTAATTAATGCTTTACTGGTGACTGTTATTCTGTTTCCACTGCAGCCACGACGATCCGGTATGACCATCGTGACACTATTAGCTACAGAAAATTTAGATCCTCAAAAATAAAATTTGATAACCCTTTTATTACAAATTAAGCATTTAACAATTTTTAAATGAACGCTTTCTATTCCAAAATGCATATTACGAGAACTAAAAAATTTCACTTGATTTACTTTGTAGGATCACGTTATATAGATGCTCCAAGTACCGATTATTACTATTATTATTATCTACGATTATTACTAACATTATTATTTTAAAGTCCTCGTTGTTAATTTGATATAACAGTGTTTTCATACGCATAAATATATTCCAGTCTAGATAGTAAGTGACTTAACTAACACTTACTAAATTTATTATACACTTGGCTTTAATGTAGATATTATCTACATTAGTATTTGACACTGTCGTATTTACAATTTTATAAATTTTCTGATACTTTTATTTCTAAAAAATTTTAGTTTTACTTCCAAATACTGTACTAAGTAATATCATAATAAATTGCGATGATATACTCTTGTTTTCTTACACTGTACATAACTATAAATTTTCTCTTTTTTACAACCATTTTGCCAGATGAAACTTGTCTTACCACTAATTTAAGTTGCTCAAAAAATTTTAATTAGAAATTAGTATTGAAATGTAAATTTCTTATAGTTGTTTGACTATCCAAATTCACTAAACAGCGAAAAAAATGTAACGTTTGTAATATAGCCAATAGTATACATTGTAAAAGAAACTTAATTAAAGTTTAACTTTTCTAAGAACAAAAAGCTGGAATTAGCAGTAAAATTTAAGACAATTATTGAAAACATAAACTATATAAAAGATACAAGATACTTAAATCTGTCAACTACTCAAAAGATACTTTTACTTAAAACAGTAGTTCAGATAGTAGTGACTGTTGTGAAACAAATAATTGTATTTAATTTTATTAGTAATAATTTTATAAACGTATTACTTATGCTTTGTGGTTTTTTATAAAAAACTTGCAATACTTGTAAGCACTGAATGACTCATTTAGCTTTTGTAAAAATAATCATAAAATTTTTCCAAGGGATACCTGTGTGTGGAAGTGAAACATACTTTTTAATAGCGCCAACAAATTATATAATTATCCAACATTCCGTTTCCCTATCTTTTTGCATCTATAACCTTTGACAAAACTTGAAATACATGCATATTCATATCGTGTACGTATATTGTTACTGTATTTTTGCAGAAACAACGCTTATAGATGTATAAAAAATTACACTAGCCTTTATTAAAAGAAATGGACATTTTTGTTAGCAATATTATTTTTACTGTTATTAATATTAATATATTATTATTCACTTGTTTTACTTGCTTTGTTCTTATTTATTTTATAAAATACAATTTTAGCATACTTTGTTCTAATAACAGCTAGAATTTGTTTGTGAATTATAACAACAATAAAACAAATTGTGGTTAAACTGATTTTTACGTAAGTTTTTCTTTTGTTGCTTTATCAAATCAAAAGTAATTACTTTTATATTAATTTCTATAATGTTAAAAGTAACGTGTATGTGTCAACACGTTTTTATTTTAGTCTTGTTTGATCAATACTTTAAGTGTTTGTAATAGTATTATACTCATGAACGCATGTGTTAAATATAATAAATCTTCTACGCATTATCTGTCCTCGGCGATTTCGAGTTAACACAATAACTCGTACATACTATAACATACTGATCATTGGAATCTGAGCGTGGCATAGTAAATTACAAAAAGAAACCAAAAGCAATAAGAGATTAAAAAGGAAGATATAAAATAGCAATTGTGGTAGGAATGTGTCGGTAAAAGTAGAAACAGAAAGAATAGCGATTGCAGAGGCCTGAAACAATGATGTACACCAATGCAATTAGTTAGGACAGATATGATAACAAAGTTTCAGTGCCTGGGAAATCGCTTAAATTAGAGCTAACGTCAATGGTGATACACAGGAATGTAACAGTGACATTGACAAATTGGCAGCACAATGCTTGTACTGTCGCTTGTCCGTAAATACACGATACCGTTGTGTGACTGGATGACAAACATGAGAGTTACGGTTTGTTTCAAAATCGTTGTAATATTCTGTGGCGTTGTTCGCTTTGCCTCTATCCTGTATTGTGTAATTCTGTATTTTATCTGGCATTTATTGTGGTGTTACATTTTGAGGTTAGCATCCTCTGCTTTGTTTGTTTGTAAATTAGGTTACTTTTGATAATAAGGTATGTTTAAAACTATATATATATATATATATATATATATATATATATAGTTTGTCACAGTATATATACTGTATATATAAACTGTATATATCTATTGCGACAGTACAGATAAGTGCTGTACTGAGCATTGAATATAAAAATTTAAACATACAATTTAAATATATTTGTAAAATAATTAATAATGTATTATAAGTAAGCATGTCAGGGATTGCAAGCTTAGCTCAGACAAAAATATGGACAGGTGTTTCGACCTGAATCGACTTGTCCACACACACACACACACACACACACACACACACACACACACACACACACACACACACACACACACACACACACACACACACACACACACACACACACACACACACACACACACACACACACACACACACAAACCACAGATGTAACTGAGAGTGTGTACAATAGTATTTTGAATGTGTGTGTGACGCAGATCTATACAGGCGAGTTTGCCACCCGAGTATAAATAATTACGTAATTACTGTTTTTCCATAATTATTCATAAACTATAAATAAGGAGTAAAATCCAAAGACACAATAAAATGTAATAAAATTAACTACAAAACCGTGTACGGAAACAACGTGAAAGGGACACACCGTACGAATGTAGTGCGAAATAAACTGATACAGATTGAAAGGGTTAAGCTACAATGTCCAAACGTACAGTGAACATGTGTAGTGAAAATAGTTATAAGATGGGTATAAGAGTATACTCACAGGACTCTGCAATTCGCAGAAATATAAGAAATAGCGAAATTGACGAGGAGTGGGGGAACAAAGCCCAGAGACAATTTCAGACATGTCGATTTCGTACAACTGCAGGTGTTAACCAAGGCGTGGGTATAAATAGGACACACACGATACAGTTGTATCTCTTTTGATCACCCACAGTTGCGGCGAGAGCTTCTGTCCGTCCGCACGGCGTATTTATTTTTTTTGTAAATAGTTTCATTCTTCCAGTTAAATACAACTATGTAACTAAGTTGTAAATACAATCACTTTTAAATAGTAACAGAATTACACGAGAAGATAACCATTTAAAATGATCAACTGACGTCCGAAACAGCACGAGAAGAAGTAACATGAAGTTCCGGAGAGCGAGAGAGCTGACGACTTAGTTCCAGAGAGCGAGACGACGCTGGAGTCTAGAGGCGACTACGCTGGACAAGAGGAATTGATGCTGGAGTATAGAGCGGCTGCGCTGGACAAGAGGAACGTTACTGAAGTCTGGAAGCGACGCTGGACAAGACGAATTGATGCGGGAGTTCGAGACGAGGACGATTACAGATGGATAGATTGCGATTGAGTATGATTGACAACAATAAATTGATAAACAACTTATTTTCTCTTAGTCGAACAATTAGCTCAAAGACAATTAAAGACATTTTTGTTTTACTTTAAGTTAAGAGCCAATGTTTCTTGTAAACATAGAGTTAAAATGGTAGATATTATTGAAGTAAGATTAACGTAAACAAGAGCTCAAATTAGTATTGAAATGAAAAGAATGCAAAGCATTTAAGTAAAAATTAGAGTTTTATAAATCAGTACTGAATAAAAAAGATAACTTCAGTAGCTATTAATATTTTTAGTTTCGTTACAATATCTAAAAAGAAATTTAAGCATTGATATTTAGAAGCACACTAATTGACTGAGTAGTCAGGAAATGATATTTTTAATATAGTAATTATCAGAATAGAATATTTAGTCAGTAAGAATGTATACAGCGTACGCCTTACGGCATAGTAACAAAGCAATAATGAATGGTTTTAAGTCGAATCAAGTGCCTTGCGCACAATTTCATTATTACTAAATAATTTTGAAATACCGTTACAAGCTACATAGAGTTATTATTACAGATACACCTGATATCCCCTTTAAACGGTGTCCATTAGTTGTTGCAGATAAGTTAGCCCTACTAAGTGTGGGTCATCCCAATTTAGCATTACATAAAAATTTACAAAACTAATCTCTCGCAATATATATATTACAACAACACACATTTTATTTAATTTGGGAGCCCCACGCTTTGGGAGCCATTTACAACAACAATGAATTTAATGTGTTGGTGTTATATATTTAATGAGCGTATAATCTTAACAAATAACACTAGAAAGTTTTATTAAATTTCATGTAATTTTTTATTAACAATTTCTTATTTGGTTTTCGGTTTTAAACTCATTATTATTTTTACTTGTCTATTACGTGCTATCGTGCTATTTGCACGTTTATATTACAAGTAATTCTCTTATCTATCTTACGATTCCAAATTATCATAATTTTTATGTGCTTACTACGCATAATTCTTAATACTACCTGACACACAAACATATTATATAATGTTTTAATCTAATACATTATTGTCAATCTTTCTACTTCTTCAGCTAGCTCAATTACTATTTTATTTAATCTTTTAATTATCTAATTCTTTTTTTTCTTTATAACTACAAAATTCTCTTCATAACTGCATCTGCGTTATTTACTGTTACTTCCTCTTACGGTGTTGTCATTTATTATTAGTAATTATAGATTTCAAATTTACAGTTGCTGCTAACTTTTCTTGTTTAACAGTCTTCTCATATTATGGTACTTAATGTACAAACACAACACTTTTACAATTATAGAGTTATTTGAATTATTTTAGAATCTAATTGTCTATTCTTTTTCTCTTTTCTTTGATATTAAAATCTTTTGATTTGGTCTCGGTATCTAATTAATTCACGGATATTTGTCACCTTGTTATTTGTGTGGTGTATCTGAAGCGTGTCCCCTTCGTCCTGGATACGAATGACCCTTACTGTTGTGGAAGTCCTGGAGTCGGATAGTCTTGGAGTCTTGTAGTCCCTCGTCACTGGATTCTCGTATTCTGCTTCATTCGATGCTCAAACTCTGCTGCATTAGCTGCTCTGGCTCTGGATCACTGGATTCTCGTACTATGCTGCATGGGCTGCTCTGGCTCTGATGCATTAGCTGCTCTGGCTGTCGCTCAACTCTAGACGCTTTACTAGTTGGACATGGCCTCCGGCAGTCCTTATGATTGAACCAAAAAAGTTATAGTTCTCGGACAGCGCCTCCGGCTGCTATGATGATTTGAAGAGTAAGAGAGCGATGATTGCGTGTCCTCGTGTTTATACCCAAGGCGCCGAAATCATGTCTCGACAATATTCTGCCTGTTCGCAATTGTCGATCGCGTCACTTTTAATCCCGCTTTCTAATGACACTTCATTTCCTCATCTTCGCGAACTGCTTAGTCTTTGACACATTATACGATATTCCTTCGATAGGTAATATTTAGGAGTTCATCATGCACAAAACCGTTTCTCTTTATCTTAATTACTCTAATTACTATTTAATTTTAACTTCATATCATTTCAGGTTTTTGTTCGTTTCGCACTATTTTTTATCTATGTGTTTGTGTTATTTTAGCACACATTTTGGTGTCTTCAGTTTTTCGCTCCTATGCACACAAACCTAGTAAATTTATTAAATATAATTAATTTATATCGTTATGGAAAGTGTGGGGCCTTTCATGAATGAACAGGTCGTATCACACATATTCACTTACTTGTGTACACACATGCAGAGAGCAGCTGCTTTGCTCGCTGTCCTAACACGCACATCAGGTGTTTTCATTACAAATAATATTCCAGACTGAATGATTATTATTCTTCAAATGCGTTATTTATATCTTTTAATTACTTATTTAAAAATTCAGTGCAATGCAGAGTACTCAACATAATTGCTATATATATATATATATATATATATATATATATATAGTCACTTTCTGCTACAGTCCGTTTCTTGATGTATATAATACATTTAATATTTATAATTAAATTTACCTCAAGATGTTACTTTTTTCCTTTTTTGGAACATGTTTCGGGTACTATCTTGTACCCATCCTCAGCCTTCCGGTTTTTTTGTCTGGTGAAGTACATATGTGTTGTTGGTTGACTATTATTATTGTGGCTTCCTGTTGGCTTCCGGTATTTCATATTGGTTTTATTGTGTGTGATTGTGGTGTATGTGTTAGTTTTTGTGAATTTTCAATGTTGAGTGCTTTGAATATTGTGTCATGTTTTGTATTGATTTGTATTTGTTCAGGTATTAGTTTGTTTTCTGTTTTATGTTTGTATATTTGTAAATTTTCCCAAATGTTCATTACGGGAATGAACACACAAAGGCACCATAATAAACATTTGGGAAAATTTACAAATATACACATAAAACTTATATATCTCATAAATAAATGGTAATTAGAGAAACCGTATTTTATTATATTTTTATAATTTTATTATATAATTAAAATCAAGTAACTGTTACGTAAATTCAAGTATGAAAGTTACTTCAATTGAAGATTTAATTTAATTGAAACATTAGGAATATAGTTAAATGAAACAATAGAATGGTGTCTATTAGAAATTTCATAAATGTTTAATTATTTAATTTTTTAATTAAGTGGTACATAATAAGAAAAACCACACTTGCTAAGTCAATATTAATATTCAATTTCGTACGTGTTAATCACGCATTGTACGAATATATGTGTTATGTATTATATGTCTGTGTAAATATTCCAGGTCATATATGTCTTATGTTTGTGTATAATGTGTCTTAGAATATAAAATATAAGAATTTGCCACGTTAAAATTATACGACATTTGTATAAGTGAATATAAGGGTTTCAAAAGTAGTTAATCCACACACTAATTAATAACATGACAATTTCCATTTTTTAATTAATAAACAAAATGAATACAATTTTATCAACAAAGTCGTACTAATTTCACAACCAGTAATAAATCCTCTGTACTCTTTACTTGTAACGATATTCACGTGCTTATCCACCCTCAATTAACTACCAATGCCTGCGACCTAGCTGGGAAACATCAAGGTAAATACTGCAGAAGAAGAGTATACCTTCGAGACGTGGGTAAGTGCGCGCAAATGAGTAATAGCATATGTGCAAAAGTAAGTGTTAAAAATTACGTTTCAATATATATATTGCAAAGAAAAACGCTTGTCGTTTCGTGAAATTCCCACTTCGTGATCTTCTTCAATTTATAACGATAAAAGTGTTATGTTTCGTTAAATTTCCAAGTTGCGTCGTAATTTCGTAACGATCTGCTTGCGTCGTATTTGACCTCGCCAATACCTGTTTACCTGTTCCACTTAATTGTGATTTTCCCGTTTCTAGGCGCCAAATTGTTTGTTCAAAACAATTAAAAATATTTATAATTCCTTTACTTAACGTAACCGTATCTCTCGCCGCTTGTTGTCGGAGAAATTCAAAATCTGCTTAGGTGCGACAATCTTACCAACCTATAATCCTTGTAGAAAATTTTTACGGTGCTATATTAACGAAGTAAACACATAAAGATTAATAATTGAAATAATTAACAGGTATTAAAGTAAGTATTGGTTTATTAATTGTCGGTTTTGCTTTTAATAATTACTAAAACATGAAATTATAAAAATATAATACCGTTTGGCTCCGGCTATAAATAAATTGCAACTCAGCGGTTTGCTATGCTGACTTGGGTCGTCCAACTGAGCGTCTATTCAGTCAAAAAATTCTTTCGATTACGGCAAAAAGATTGCAAAATTGTTTTAGGAAGTACAATCCTTGACATCAAATTAATTAAATATTATAATCCCTCTTTACAACAGTTTTGTTAGAATTTAAAACAATAGTGAGTTCACTTTACAAACATAGGTTAAGTTATAGATCGTGTACAAATATTTTCTTATTTCCCAAAGTGTTAATAATAAATTTGAATAATCTTTTAATAATAATTATCGATTATTTTAATAGTTATTTAGTGTTTATAGTGTTTGAACCAAGATTGGATATTGTGCGTTAATTCTTTTAAGTGTTGCGGTCAATCTCGTGGGTGTAGTAAAGTAATTTAATATTATACACTACAAGTTCATCGATGTTTGATGGATTATTTTCATAAGTTCTGGTGTTCAAGTCGCCCTTCTCTTACATTGGTTTTATTTCTTAAGGTTCTCAATTAATTTGGATTTATCTTGCTAAAAGGTTCTGTTAATTTTGTCCTCTCATTTCCACTCGTTACTATTGGTTTTAATTCATCTGTTTGGTTTATTTTTCTACCTTTTATGGATCGACAATTTTGTCAGCTCCCCTCTTCTGATGCTAAAAATGGACTCTTAATTCGTTTATAACGGTTTTTCTCCAATAAAGTTTCGTTGTTATGGGTAACCAGACTCGTCTCTATTGTTTAAAAGGATTTTGTACTCATTGTTATAAAGCTCGGGTTTTTGCACGAAATGAAAAAAAATTTTCTAATTACGATATTTCCCTTGTCTTATTACCAATATGATTATTATTATTATCGTTAAATAGCTTTTCTGATGTAATTTATTTAGACATCAAACATGATTATTTTCTGTTATTTCTGGCCTGTTCTATTATTTGGCTATTATTATTCTTTTTACTTAATTAGGTTATTATGTGTTTTTTTGCAATTATTTTGTATTTATATTGTTCCTTGGTTTGTTATTTTATGTCTACTTATCTTTTTCCTCACTGTTTACTGTTATTTGTGCATGTTTTACAATTTTGGTTCACATTGTTTTAGGCCTACTCTGACCTATCCTTTATATATTGTTTTTATTTTAATTTTACTCTTATTACTAAGTTCTTGTTGCTTAGTTATAGCTAGTTTACACTGATTCCTGATTTATATTACTTATTACAGCTTTTTCGACTTATTAATGCCTTTTATCTTTAACTTTATAAATTTAACATAGGATTCATCACCACTCAACATAATACAACCTACTCTTAATACTTATTTTAACAATTATAACTTTTGCACAGTTCTATAATATTAACATTATCATCTCCTCGGCTTTCCTGTATGCTATCATAACAATACTTATAAACATTTACTATATAATCTTACTATTTAAACATTCATAACAATAACATCCTTAATAACATTAGGGGATTTTTATCCTGAATACAAATATACTATTAATCTACTATCAATTCTTACTATAATAACAATATTTTGGTTACTATTATTTTTCGTACTTTTCACCCATTAAACTCTAGTGTTAATCACTGGTTTTGGTGTCTTTGCCTATATTTTGTGTTTTACATTTAATTGTTCTCTCTCACTCTTATATGAGTTCTTATTTATAATTCTTGTTGTTTATCTCTATTTTGTGTTACACTTGCACCTTGTACTGTTTCACTGTACTTTAGTGTTAATAGTGGTTATTCCTTATTATTTAGTTTCTTTACATTATTCACTTTGGTGTGATCACCCTTATTATAGAATGTTTATCACTTAATGTTAACTGGTAATTCAATTCCTACTCCTATCATGCACTCTTGGTTCATTTTATTTTGATTATTAGTATATTACTTATGATATTTCACTTTTGTTATTATCATTCTTTGTAACATGGTCTGTGTGTTTTATTGTTTGTTTATTTCTTCACAATTCTATATTTACTTAGCTAATATTACAATATTTTCTTTGGGCTTGTACTTTCCATGTTTTATGGTACATTTAATAACATTTTCTTTGCTTAGTTTGTTAATTGAAGTGTTTATTTCAATTCATTTGTCATTAGGCCAATAACTTGGGTTGGGTTATAGTCATTTGTCTCGTGTACGTTATATTTATCCTAGAAAATTGTTAATTCTTCTTTAGCTGCATGCTTTTTGCTTTATATACTTTCTCTGGTATTGGGCTGCTTTCGATATCGTAACAATATATATATATATATATATATATAAAACACATAGGGCGTTACATATACTGGATAGATTCATACAGTCTGTACGGTCGGGGTCCTTTTACGAAATAAAAGTTAGGAACTTTAAACGTATAGCTATTTTTATTTAATTGTCATAATTCCTCAATTTTTAATCGTCCTCTTTTTCTAGTGTAATGAGATTTCATTTTTTTTTTTTTAATTTGATTGTATGTGCTTTAAACAATAATTTTTTGAAGTCCCACAAAACTCAAAAGAAAACTAAATCTTTATCAGAAAGAATTTAATATTTTTACTTAAGACTACAGGTATTATTAAAATACGCTACTTTGTAAATGTGTAGACCATTTGTAAAAGACGTATTAGACAAACCGACAACCCGAGCCGTGCTAATTCTTTAGATAACTCTAACAGTTTTTAAATTAGAAATATGTGTTTCAAAAATGAAACCTCATTTCTAAAGAGGAAGAGCTAATAATAAACAAAGGTGTCAGACAAAGGTGTAGTATGTGCCCAGCTCTTTTCAACATCTATAATGAGGAATCTTTACAGAACTGGAAGATTGAAGTCCATGAATGCATACAACTGAATACGAATTACCAGTTTAATGTTTTGCTGTATGCAGATGACGCAGTTATATTACAATATTATAAAATAATGAAACAGACGTACGACGCTCTGTGTACAGACTACATAAACTGGGACGACAATACTACAAACTAAAGATATCTACCAACAAAACAAAAGTTATGGCTCCCTACGTAAAAATTCTAGTATGCTCAAAGATTATTTTTGGGGATAAAGTATTATAACAGACCTCAAATATTAACTATTCAGGTATTGATATGAGCTCTGACGTTGGCAAAGGTATACAAAATTAAGTCAATAGATTTCAACACATACGTATGTGGATCTATTAATATAAAAGTGAAAAATGTAACGAGACGTGTGACAAAATTAAAATTCGACGAAACAGTAGTTGCTTCAATGCTATTGTATTATATAGCAGTGAATCCTGGATTACAAAACAAAGAGATAAAAGCAACATACAATCAGCAGAGTTGAGGTTTTTAAGAAGGGGTAAAAGATGCACAAGAAGAGTTTACGTAAGGAACGTAGGTATACGGAAAGAATTAAATACAGTGTATACTGTTGTGTTCCCTAATCGCTGAAGTGTAGAAGAAGAAGAATAATGGGACCTAAAACAACTTTCCCACAAATACTTCATCTTCCACACTTCAGAAGTCTTTTATACACACTTGCACACTAAACGCTCGTTCACTAAAAACGTATTTTATTGATCGTTTTCAGCCTTGAACAAAGTTGGAAGGACCTGAACAACGACTTGAACTATACGTCAACACTGACAGCAAATGCTTGTCACATTAACACTAACTGGTCATCCGACTGTCCCAAACATGACGAACTCATGTGCTTCTGTCAAAAAAGAACAATACCCTAAGAGCAAACAGAAAATTGACATGGTGTTGTATGTTCTGTGGGCGCCAAAAATGTGCAAAATAATTTCCGGTTCGGAGAAAATTAATTTTTATGAATACTGCTTACTAGACTACAGCCATAACATAGTTTTAAAAGCACTGACCCTACCTGTTATAACAAATATAAATTATAATGACAAGTAGAACAAAATGTGTGACTATATAAAAATGAAAATTTAATCATAATACCGATCAAACCCTAAGTCTTAGGATTCAAAGTATTTGTAGTACCAAGTAATCCTGATGTATATATGTAAAGCTTCACTGGTACAAAATTTTAATTTAAGTCCATTCTTCAAATGCTCCCCCCCCCAAATAGTATGATAAATTATGCATAAGTGAGCTTAACTCACAAACAAGTTTAAAGTCCCGGATCCGTGGATAATGCTAGCACTTATAAATCCATATGTTTTGGCCCCCCTGTTTTTAACAAAATCCTTTATAAATTGTAATCGTTTATTAAGAAAACCTTAGGTGGGAATATTTATGTAGAACTGTTGTAGTAATTGTTTAATAAAGAGATGTCGTTACTTTACACAAGAATACTGAGTGAATAAATCAACAGGCCCCCATGTAAAGGTTCCTTTAGTTATAATTACAGCTGGTTTAATTAATAATTAAAAGTTAATTACGAGTATGGCAGCCCGTGCAATTGATCTAAGGTAAGTATGCACTGGTTCCCGATGTTATAACGTAGGTGAGACGTTATAAAAAGAAGTCTCTACGTTCCATATACAAGTTTACGTAAACTTTGTTATTTTTATTTGCATAATGAATAATTAATAAAAGTTCAGAGAATAATAATTTATAACAAAGAACATAAAATTTATATATCTCATAAATAAATGGTAATTAGAGAAACCGTATTTTATTATATTTTTATAATTTTATTATATAATTAAAATCAAGTAACTGTTACGTAAAATCAAGTATGAAAGTTACTTCAATTGAAGATTTAATTTAATTGAGACATTAGGAATATAGTTAAATGAAACAATAGAATGGTGTCTATTAGAAATTTTATAAATGATTAATTATTTAATTTTTTAATTAAGTGGTACGTAATAAGAAAAACCACACTTGCTAAGTCAATATTAATATTCAATTTCGTACGTGTTAATCACGCATTGTACGCATATATGTGTTATGTATTATATGTCTGTGTAAATATTCCAGGTCATATGTGTCTTATGTTTGTGTATAATGTGTCTTAGAATATAAAATATAAGATTTGCCACGTTACAATTATACGATATTCGTATAAGTGAATATAAGGGTTTCAAAAGTAGTTAACCCACACACTAATTAATAACATGACAATTTGCATTTTTTAATTAAAAAACAAAGTGAATACAATTTTATCAACAAAGTCGTACTAATTTCACAACCAGTAATAAATCCTCTGTACTCTTTACTTGTAACGATATTCACGTGCTTATCCACCCTCAATTAACTACCAATGCCTGCGACCTAGCTGGGAAACATCAAGGTAAATACTGCAGAAGAAGAGTATACCTTCGAGACGTGGGTAAGTGCGCGCAAATGAGTAATAGCATATGTGTAAAGTAAGTGTTAAAAATTACGTTTCAATATATATATTGCAAAGAAAAACGCTTGTCGTTCCGTGAAATTCCCACTTTGTGATCTTCTTCAATTTATAACGATAAAAGTGTTATGTTTCGTTAAATTTCCAAGTTGCGTCGTAATTTCGTAACGATCTGCTTGCGTCGTATTTGACCTCGCCAATACCTGTTTACCTGTTCCACTTAATTGTGATTTTCCCGTTTCTAGGCGCCAAATTGTTTGTTCAAAACAATTAAAAATATTTATAATTCCTTTACTTAACGTAACCGTATCTCTCGCCGCTTGTTGTCGGAGAAATTCAAAATCTGCTTAGGTGCGACAATCTTACCAACCTATAATCCTTGTAGAAAATTTTTACGGTGCTATATTAACGAAGTAAACACATAAAGATTAATAATTGAAATAATTAACAGGTATTAAAGTAAGTATTGGTTTATTAATTGTCGGTTTTGCTTTTAATAATTACTAAAACATGAAATTATAAAAATATAATACCGTTTGGCTCCGGCTATAAATAAATTGCAACTCAGCGGTTTGCTATGCTGATTTGGGTCGTCCAACTGAGCGTCTATTCAGTCAAAAAGTTCTTTCGATTACGGCAAAAAGATTACAAAATGGTTTTTGGAAGTACAATCCTTGACATCAAGTTAATTAAATATTATAATCCCTCTTTACAACAGTTTTCTTAGAATTTAAAACAATAGTGAGTTCACTTTACAGATATAGGTTAAGTTATAGATCCTGTACAAATATTTTCTTATTTCCCAAAGTGTTAATAATAAATTTGAATAATCTTTCAATAATAATTATTGATTATTTTAATAGTTATTCAGTGTTTATAGTGCTTGAACCAAGATTGGATATTGTGCGTTAATTCTTTTAAGTATTGTGGTCAATCTCGTGGGTGTAATAAAGTAATTTAATATTATACATTAAAAGTTCATCGATGTTTGATGGATTATTTTCATAGGTTCTGGTGTTCAAGTCGCCCTTCTCTTATAATGGTTTTATTTCTTGAGGTTCTCAATTAATTTGGATTTATCTTGCTAAAAGTTTCTGTTAATTTTGTCCTCTCATTTCCACTCGTTACTATTGGTTTTAATTCATCTGTTTGGTTTATTTTTCTACCTTTTATGGATCGACAATTTTGTAAGCTCCCCTTTATAACGGTTTTTCTCCAATAAAGTTTCGTTGTTATGGGTAACCAGACTCGTCTCTATTGTTTAAAAGGATTTTGTACTCATTGTTATAAAGCTCGGGTTTTTGCACGAAATGAAAAAATATTTTCTAATTACGATATTTCCGTTGTCTTATTACCAATATGATTATTATTATTATCGTTAAATAGCTTTTCTGATGTAGTTTATTTAGTCATCAAACATGATTGTTTTCTGTTATTTCTGGCCTGTTCTATTATTTGGCTATTATTATTCTTTTTACTTAATTAGGTTATTTTTTTTTTTTCAATTATTTTGTATTTATATTGTTCCTTGGTTTGTTATTTTATGTCTACTTATCTTTTTCCTCACTGTTTACTGTTATTTGTGCATGTTTTACAATTTTGGTTCACATTGTTTTAGGCCTACTCTGACCTATCCTTTATACATTGTTTTTATTTTAATTTTACTCTTATTACTAAGTTCTTGTTGCTTAGTTATAGCTAGTTTACACTGATTCCTGATTTATATTACTTATTACAGCTTTTTCGACCTATTAATGCCTTTTATCTTTAACTTTATAAATTTAACATAGGATTCATCACCACTCAACATAATACAACCTACTCTTAATACTTATTTTAACAATTATAACTTTTGCACAGTTCTATAATATTAACATTATCATCTCCTCGGCTTTCCTGTATGCTATCATAACAATACTTATAAACATTTACTATATAATCTTACTATTTAAACATTCATAACAATAACATCCTTAATAACATTAGGGGATTTTTATCCTGAATACAAATATACTATTAATCTACTATCAATTCTTACTATAATAACAATATTTTGGTTACTATTATTTTTCGTACTTTTCACCCATTAAACTCTAGTGTTAATCACTGGTTTTGGTGTCTTTGCCTATATTTTGTGTTTTACATTTAATTGTTCTCTCTCACTCTTATATGAGTTCTTATTTATAATTCTTGTTGTTTATCTCTATTTTGTGTTACACTTGCACCTTGTACTGTTTCACTGTACTTTAGTGTTAATAGTGGTTATTCCTTATTATTTAGTTTCTTTACATTATTCACTTTGGTGTGTTCACCCTTATTATAGAATGTTTATCACTCAATGATCACTGGTAATTCAATTCCTACTCCTATCATGCACTCTTGGTTCATTTTATTTTGATTATTAGTATATTACTTATGATATTTCACTTTTGTTATTATCATTCTTTGTATCATGGTCTGTGTGTTTTATTGTTTGTTTATTTCTTCACAATTCTATATTTACTTAGCTAATATTACAATATTTTCTTTGGGCTTGTACTTTCCATGTTTTATGGTACATTTAATAACATTTTCTTTGCTTAGTTTGTTAATTGAAGTGTTTATTTCAATTCATTTGTCATTAGGCCAATAACTTGGGTTGGGTTATAGTCATTTGTCTCGTGTACGTTATAGTTATCCTAGAAAATTGTTAATTCTTCTTTAGCTGCATGCTTTTTGCTTTATATACTTTCTCTGGTATTGGGCTGCTTCCGATATCGTAACAATATATATATATATATATATATATATATATATATATATAAAACACATAGGGCGTTACATATGCTGGATAGATTCATACAGTCTGTACGGTCGGGGTCCTTTTACGAAATAAAAGTTAGGAACTTTAAACGTGTAGCTATTTTTATTTAATTGTCATAATTCCTCAATTTTTAATCGTCCTCTTTTTCTAGTGTAATGAGATTTCTTTTTTTTTTTATTTTTAATTGTATGTGCTTTAAACAATAATTTTTTGAAGTCCCACAAAACTCAAAAGAAAACTAAATCTTTATCAGAAAGAATTTAATATTTTTACTTAAGACTACAGGTATTATTAAAATACGCTACTTTGTAATTGTGTAGACCATTTGTAAAAGACGTATTAGACAAACCGACAACCCTAGCCGTGCTAATTCTTTAGATAACTCTAACAGCTTGTAAATTAGAAATATGTGTTTCAACAATGAAACCTCATTTCTAAAGAGGAAGAGCTAATCATAAACAAAGGTGTCAGACAAAGGTGTAGTATGTGCCCAGCTCTTTTCAACATCTATAATGAGGAATCTTTACAGAACTGGAAGATTGAAGTCCATGAATGCATACAACTGAATACCAATTACCAGTTTATAATGTTTTGCTGGGACGACAATACTACAAACTAAAGATATCTACCAACAAAACAAAAGTTATGGCTCCCTACGTAAAAATTCTAGTATGCTCAAAGATTATTTTTGGGGATAAAGTATTATAACAGACCTCAAATATTAACTATTCAGGTATTGATATGAGCTCTGACGTTGGCAAAGGTATACAAAATTAAGTCAATAGATTTCAACACATACGTATGTGGATCTATTAATATAAAAGTGAAAAATGAAACGAGACGTGTGACAAAATTAAAATTCGACGAAACAGTAGTTGCTTCAATGCTATTGTATTATATAGCAGTGAATCCTGGATTACAAAACAAAGAGATAAAAGCAACATACAATCAGCAGAGTTGAGGTTTTTAAGAAGGGGTAAAGGATGCACAAGAAGAGTTTACGTAAGGAACGTAGGTATACGGAAAGAATTAAATACAGTGTATACTGTTGTGTTCCCTAATCGCTGAAGTGTAGAAGAAGAAGAACAATGGGACCTAAAACAACTTTCACACAAATACTTCATCTTCCACACTTCAGAAGTCTTTTATACACACTTGCACACTAAACGCTCGATCACTAAAAACGTATTTTATTGATCGTTTTCAGCCTTGAACAAAGTTGGAAGGACCTGAACAACGACTTGAACTATACGTCAACACTGACAGCAAATGCTTGTCACATTAACACTAACTGGTCATCCGACTGTCCCAAACATGACGAACTCATGTGCTTCTGTCAAAAAAGAACAATACCCTAAGAGCAAACAGAAAATTGACGTGGTGTTGTATGTTCTGTGGGCGCCAAAAATGTGCAAAATAATTTCCGGTTCGGAGAAAATTAATTTTTATGAATACTGCTTACTAGCCATAACATAGTTTTAAAAGCACTGACCCTACCTGTTATAACAAATATAAATTATAATGACAAGTAGAACAAAATGTGTGACTATATAAAAATGAAAATTTAATCATAATACCGATCAAACCCGGACTCATAATTGCTCTTAATGGGCAGAAATACTTACAGGCAAATGCAGCTCAACGAACTGCATAGAACACGTCTCTATTAGAGAAACACATAAATGAGCTGAAGCAAGTAATGGAAACCGGAGTGTAATAAATAGACATACCATTAAACCTTACCCCAGAGGTCATCAAGTAACATAAACAATGACCAATTAAAAAACATTGCAAATTGGAATGCCAATGGCTTGAACAATTACACAGAGGAGGTAAAGTTTTTATGAAAGCTATAACGTTGATCTTGTGTTAATAAAAGAGCGTCTGCTAATATTAAACTCGATCTCCACCGTCTCACAGTACGACGGGCCCTAAGACTCACATACCGCCGACCACGCCTGACGAAGACTTCCAATGCCGCCCTGTATGCGCTTAACACCCGCTTCCCTGACCTTGATTCCTTCCTTGTTAAACTCAACTGGAAGTATTCCCGCACAGCCTCCCGCCGCAATTCCATTCAAACGATAGTCCCGTCAATTAATAGAAACACCCGCAATACAAGCCGACCTTCCTACTTACTAAATCGCCTCCTCGCAATAGCCAATGGTCCTCCCCCTCGCCTCCAACCACGCCGGCGTCAACGACACAGACCTGTTTAAGCAGTAACACATACCTTTTCCCCGCCACGGACTTATCCTAAAGCAGCCTCAATACCCAACACGCGATAAAACTCCCCCACACTCTCTTCTCTTCACAGTAAACACACACTCTAGTTCCCCACACTTACGTACCCGAACATAACCCGAATCTGTTCCTTCCGCCTCCCTTGACGGCTCCCTGTCGCCACCCAACAGCTTTGGCGACCAGCGTCACACGTCCCAGTCTTGGCCCCCCCCCTGCAAGAACGTCGCAGAACAATATGAAGAAGAAATAAACTAAATAAACAAAATGCATAAATAAAGATGCCCCAGAAACATTATAACGGCCCACATCCATCTACCTCTCCCGCTCGAGTATGGCTACACACTACACCTCACACAATATAACCAACAAACAGTACTCTCCCAACTAAGTGCCTCCACCTTCTCTGCGCTCCGATCGTCTGGCGTACGTCCCCCCAAAATCCCCTTACCCACACGGCTGAAGGGAGCTCGTCTCCAAAACAGCCCGAGTCCGACCATACTGGTCGGTCTCAAACAGCAAAAAAAAAAAAAAAAAAAAAAAAATTAAACTGATATAAGTGTTTATCAATTTAGAAACACATTTTTATTCTTCAGACCAACACAAGAAAAGGAAAAAATAGCGTATAACGTAAAGTTATAAAAAGGTAATAATGAAAATTACGTCTCTATAAAGCAGCCTATTACTGGCCATCCTATGCTCAAAAACATCGGATTCAGTGGATAACTAAATAGAATAGGATATCGATAGTAAAACCTTATAACTGAGCCATGTTTACAAATAATAGTAGACAATAAACCAATGTTGGTAATTATGTTTGCTAATAGTCTACCAACATCAAAGAAACTGTTATATATAATAGACGAAGTGAATGGAATTACTTCAGATAAAGTAGATGGTCAAATAATATTAGAGAGTATCTGTAAAAATAGTAAATGTAGATGAAGAATTTGAAAACATATTCAACGCAATTCAAGAAGTATATTAGTAAGCATAACAGATATAAATTAACAAAAAGCTAAAAAATTGTATTTGTAAATAGCAATAAGAAAAAGGCAGGAAATTTTAAATAATAAAAAATTCTATACAATAAATACTACTGCTTATCAAAATACTCGATTATTCAATTAATGCTATACACCTACTAGGCATATGTAATGAAAATATTTCCAAAAGATGACAATATATTTACTTTGACAAAAAAAACTTTAAACACAATATTGTACAGCGTATTTGCTTCTTTAAATGTTGCTACATTCTATGACTTAATGAGGAACATGAAATTTTTCTTAAGTATCTTTTAGTACATGTCTACACATGTACACAGTAGAATGTAGAAACACGTGCCTGTTTTATGGACGATCACTTGTAAGTTTGTGTAGTTACAGTGTAGAAATCATATTCGTTGCTTAAATAAGTCTTTCAGGATACGACAATAAAAACGTGCTTAGTCCAAACCTAACTTACTGCAGGCTGTAACGTTAGGATCGATAGGCCCGTGGGAATTCTTTGTACTGCAGGAAGTCGATACGCATTGCTACAATTGCTTCTTTGCTGCAGAGTTGTTGTGTCAGCTAACTACTCTGAATGCTCCAACAGATTTTCTGCAATTCAATTACTAACGTCCTCAAACTGTGTTATTGAACCGAGTATGGAGGTGTGCAACTACTTTATACGAATTAATAAGATGCTCATAATTCCGTTATTAACTTGTTAATTCATTCGTTACCTCTTCTAACGCTTCTAAATTAGTTACACTGCATTCTTGTCTTTGTGATCTTTTAATAATTTATGTGTATCAAGACAATAGTTTATTGTCAGATAAAATATTTATATATCGAACGTTTGTTTACACAACACATTTTCATTATTTATTCGAGCTTAGTAATGTACAATAAACGAATTTTGTTTCTTCTTCTTTTATAGCGTCACAGTTAGGAGCCAAAACTTAGCTTTCATAATCATCCGCCTCAATTTTTCCCTGTCTTTTTCGGTCGATGTCCATCGTTTGTTTTAAGTAAAGTAAAGTCACTAATCACAAGTTTAATTATCACAATTATACAGTTTGTAATCAACAAGATAGTCTCTTACAACAAATCAAATATAAATTGTTCACACACAATAATAATGTCAACGATTCTCGCACAATTATAAAACACATAACACTTTGCCACAATACAGTACTTCGAACCGCACTGGAATAAATCGCCACTGAAACTGAAGTAAGTCTCGCTGAGTGCTTGTAATTATACCCTGCCGACATTCCAGAATAGTGGATACTACCCATCAACAAGGCTAATAGAACACTAGACGGTACACTTAGTACGTAGGCTTTCACGGCCGGTGTCATTATGATTAACTAAAACTTCCGGGCTGAAAGGCCGTGGTCGAGTGCTTGATCTACTGTAGCTAAACGTTTCGGCCACACCACCGGTGGGCATCTTCAGTAGCAAAAAATGTGTTCGAATAGATGACACGCCGTACACGTCTCCCAATGAACTGGGAACAAGAGGTTGCTTGGTCCCAGTTCATTGGGAGACGTGTTCGGCGTGCCATCTATTCGAACACATTTTTTGCTACTGAAGATGGCCACCGGTGGTGTGGCCGAAACGTTTAGCTACAGTAGATCAAGCACTCGACCACGGCCTTTCACCCCGGAAGTTTTAGTTAATCATACTAGACGGTAAATTCTTGCCGCCTTGAACACAGTATGCGCGGACTGGTGAAATCTGGATCAGTCTCAGCTACGGACGCGTGACAAGTGTCACGTAAGTCCTTCATCTCAAAGTAGCAGCAATATGGACGCATATACACATTATAGCCAGGCTCCGCTGAAATAGCCGAGAAACGCGTAGCATGTTCTGTAATGTCGTAACACTGACCTCTCCGTAATCCTGTTCGGCCCGATCTGGCAGACCGTCTCTGAAGTAATATTAGGCCTGGCGATCTACATACCTGGTCTACTTGCGACAGATAATTCTCCGGCTCTTCGAATTCAGTCCCGTGTGACTCAAACATCAAGTTCCCAGGAATATGAGTCTTCCGCTTAACCACTAGTGTTGTGTCAATCACTCCCGTTATGTTATATACTGATGACCTTTACGCTATTTGCTGGTCCAAGTCCGATTGGTTCCCGCCAACAATCTCTTGTGTGACATTATCTTCAGCAACGTATCCGCGGGTGCTTCGATTAACTCACGAACAACCAAGAGTCTTGCCTCGACACATCATACGTGTTTTTCCAACCACTTCTTTTGTCGTTACACTTATTCGTACTTCCTTTGCTAGTTCCTCTTCCATTTCCACTTTGCAATAAGAATGGTTCCTCTTCAGCAGACTTGTTGACTTTTCCTTCGGTCAATGCCACTGGCTTAATCGAATGGTTAATAAACCCTGTCTTTTTAGCCATGCAAAGCTTTATCTTTTTTTGGTAAATTCTCAGGACATTCTCTCTTAAGTCCACAACGAATCCGTAGGCGTTCATAATGTCCTTGCCAAGAATCACTTCATCGACAATGTCTGCAACGAGCATTTTGTGGCTAAACTCAAGAAGACCCAGGCGTACACGTACGTCTACCTTCCTAGCACTATGACGGGGCTTTGCGTCCCAGACTGTATTGTACAAGAGCTAATTTAAGGTTGGTGGTTGCTGAATAACTCGGAGCGCACAATGGACACAGTTGCGTCCGTGGCAACTGTAAATGATGTTGGTTTACCTTCTGCAAATCCATTAACGATCAAGTTTCTACTGGTCTTATGTAACGTGGAAACTGTGTGCTGTGTGCGTGGAAACTAGGGCTTTACTTCTACAATTGGCGCGATCACTCTCTTCTCTAGGTATTTCCTTCTCCCAACAATCTACCTACACATGACCACTTTTCTACAGTTGTAACACTTCGGTTTTCTGCCTTTATCCCATCGTTCAAATCGTTGCGCCGCTCTTGAACTCTGAATTGTTTGTCCGACAACATTGTTTTCCTGCACACATCGTAACGGCAATGTGTTACAGGGATCTTCTGACTACAATGTGATGGCATAAACCCATTAATGTAGCGGGATGCTGACTTGGCAGCTTCAAACTCTAGGGCGTGAACAAGAGCTTCTGAACTATTCCCCTGCCTTTCCACTCCTACTACTTGCTAAAGTTTAGAATCTACGATGCCATCAATAAACGTCTGCACCGCAAACCGCATTCAAAAATCTTCTGGTGCTTCAGGATAGGCCAATATAATCAGTCTGTCGGTACTTGCCTCAAACGTTTGAAGACGTTGTTGTCTTGTTCTTCACTGAGCGTAGTACACATCTAGCAAATGTTTATCACGATACCGCAATTATATAGCTTTTGTTAATTCGGCATAGGTGTTCTGGCTGTCAGGTGCCACATTCTGTAGTAGTTATACCGCAGGTCCTTTTAATTCGAGAACGATTGAAACTGTCTTGTCTTTCTCTGTCCAATAATTTGCTCATGCGGCGGCTTCGAATTGGCGTAGACACCTCGCCCAGTATGTGCTTCCATCAAAACTTGGAGCCTTGACATGAACTGTCCCAACCGCAGGCAACGTGACTTTCTCCATTGTCTTTTCTGTCTTTATCATTGGTACAGTCTGTTCAGAAATTGTTTTGATTGTACCGTCATGAACAGCTCAACTTCACTTTTAATTTGTTCTCTTATGTTTGCCATTGAGTTTTTTACTACAGATATTTTATTTGACACGAATTTTTCGATGAGATATATTTTTGTAGACATCAATTCTTTAACACTCTAGTTTAGTGTGAATTTTCTATTTTAGCTATTTTTAATGTCATTGATTCTTGTACCTCCGATATATTAGTAACTTGTTTATTAAGCTCACCTCGTAGGAGAACCAACTCTGCAGGGGTTTGATCTTTTGTCTGATTTTTCTCCTCTATTAACTCGTTGATGTCTTCTGTTTCGCGCGCCGTTCCTCTGTCTGTCGTCCTTCCGACTCGATCATCAGTACTTTCTGCCGTTCTTCAGCCTCTTTTCTTTCCTGCTTGCGTTTCTAATTCAATCGTTTTTCTGCTTCTTCTCTTTATTGTCTTCGTTCTTGTTGTTGTTGTCTTTCTGCCTTTTCCTCCTCCTGTCGGCGTCTTTCCTCTGTTTGCATCAGCATAGCCTGGAAATATTCCATCATCTGACTGGCGTCAATTGCTTACGATTAATTACGAATTACACTAGTTTTGTACAAAGAGTCCACTGTTTCCACTCTTAACGGTTCTGTCACACTTCTGACCCACTGCTACGGCGATCTAATGATCGTCGTATGGTACAGTGGAAAACAAATTACAAGAGACCAATTAAGTCACTAATAACCATCTTTCATTATCACAATTAAACAGTTTTTAATCAAAAAGATAGTCTCTTACAACATATCAAATAAAAATTGTTCACACGCAACAATAATGTTAACGAGTCTCCCACTGTTAACGAGCCAATTATAAAACACATAACACTTTGCCACAATATTTTGAACCGCACTGGAATAAATCACCACTGAAACTAAACTAACCATTGCTGAGTGCTTGTATTTATACCATGCTGGCATTCCAGAATAGTCTATACTACGCACCTACAACGCTACTGAAAAACACTAGAGCGTAAATTATTACCGCCTTGAACACAGTGTGCGCGAAATGGTGAAATCTGGATAAGTCTCTGCTACGGACGTGTGACAAGTATCACGTAATTGTCCTTCATTTCAATGTAGCAGCAATATGTACGCACACACACATTATAGCCAGGCTCCGCTGGAATAGCCGAGAAACATATAGCATAATCTGTAATGTAACAATATGCTCTATTTGCTGCATGTATCGTTTCCCATATTTTGTTTTTTTCTTAATTATCTTCTCCCATCCAACATCCCAAATTATTAAACTGATTAACTATTTTCAGGTTTAGTGGTTCAATTTCAAACTGCTCAGATTTCTTGGTTTTCCTTCGAGTAGTGATCATAAACTTTGTTTGATGTGTATTAACGTGTAATCCTATCTGTTCTGCTTCACCGTTGAATTCCTGTAAGGTCTATTTGCGCTTTCTTCGGATCTTGGCATAGACGAATATTATTATTATGTTAATATTACTATGTTAATTACTAACATAATATTTTTGTGTTATTCTCTAAAAGATCGTGTCGGGGATAAACCGTGTATGATTTTATACATTAGCAATGAACAACCTCGTTAATTCTCTATTTAGTTACCTACTACAAATTCATAAATCTTTTAAACCCAGAAAACATGTAATGCCCCCATAAAAGTACATTTCACAACTAACCAAGAAATATATTAAACATACTTAGACACATTTAAAAAAGTAGAAATATTTGTTTCTACTTCCGCAGAATAAGGCATACCGACTGTTTTTCCTTAATATCTGCTCTTCAGTATCCTTCAAACACTATCAAGAAACATTAAACACAAGGAATAATTAAAATCTGGTAAATTCAACTTTTATTTTGAGTGTGTGTTTTATTGTTAAATGTAATCCTTGAACAATATTATAATTTTTTTAATTGTGTGTAACAAAACAAAACCGATTTAATTTTGAATACAATTTATATTCGCTGTTTGTTTACGTAAACCTAATATGACTTCCTTGGTTTAGTGGTTACCGTTCTCGGGTGTAGTGTCAGAGAATGTGGATTTGACTTATACGTTTATGTTAAAGAGATTAGGAGTTGTGACAAGCAGCAAGTCTATAAAAGATCAGACCTACAATCGCGGAAAAGCAGCTCGTTTTACTCTATGAAAGAAACTATACGGCAAATCATGATCGGCTAACAGACTACACTAACAGGGTATCCCATTTCCAAGAGATTTTTTGTTTTCTTAATACTTGGGAAAAGAGGAAAGCCATAATGTTAATGTGCGTTAAAGAAAACAAGATTTTTGCTCACGACATGCCTAGAATAAATTTGGTTACACCATGAACGTTTCCGTTAAAGATAATGACTACGGGCGTAAACAACAAGAGATTAACATTTTTGTAATACGTATCTGTCTGCAAGTAAGGCAGTTTGCAGGCTAATAATGTTGTCATTTCTTGCTTTGTAACAAAATTTAAGATTTGACATTTCATTCCAGTACATATGGAGTCCTCTTCTTTTCCTCTTCAAATATTACGTTATATGAACCTGTTCCGCCACCCATCTCACCATCAGACGACCCACCTTTACTCTACCAATGGCTTTATTGTTCTGTGCCGCTTTCGGCAATCGATCCTCTGTCATCTTTTGTAGACGATCTCACCATTGTCTTCTGTAAATTGAAATAATTGTAGTTATGACCTTTACTTTGAGTTCTGCTTTGATATCCTCATTTCTTATTCTATCTTGCAATATATAATTTAAAGTATTTCGAACAAACTGCATTTCAACACTCTGAATATTGCCAAATTCCTTTTTTCCCATGACTCACGCCTTGCTAGCATAAATCTTGTCGGTATTGTCTTATAAAATTTAATGCTTGTGCCATGTTTTGTTTTATTTCTGAGATTTCTATGAATCGTGCCACCAAATAAATATTCCTAAATTTATTTATCTTCTCTCTTGTATCGTATTCATAGCGTACTACACAGCCAAGGTATTTGAAACGGCTCACTTGTTCTAAAGTGCTGTTTTTTATAACTATCTTAGTCCTCACTGGATATTTACCTTTAAGGCCATAGTTTCGGTCTTTTATGTGAAGTATTACTATATTTATTTTACTTACGTAACTAAAAATATTCACAGAATACCACGAGAAGTATACAGGCCTAGATCAAGTATCTGTTTTCAACAATTGCGTTATACAAGCATTGCAGAATAAACATATCAACCAAATCCAAGGTATTGCATGAGAGGTATTTATTATGATGTGTTGCAAATGCGATATAGTTTGCTTATGAAATCTCCCTACATAAATATATTATTCTTTAGCAAATCGTAATTCTGTAAAAAAAGCGAACCTAAATATGCTTAGGAGGAGTGTTCACTTCCTGCTTAATTATATGGAAGCATAAATTTAACACTATGTAGGTGAATAGCTTTAGACATGCACAGAAAAATATTGTGCATTTAGTGGTGAGCATCATTAAATGAAGGCGAAAGTGACATCATTACTGTTCTTATATTATATCCTCTGGTGTCCCTTTTCTTCTACTTTTTCCCTTTTATGCTTTGATAGGTTTGTAACTAAGATATCCAATAATACCATACATAAAACTATGAAAAATATTGTAAGTTCAAAAGTGTACTTTGATACAGCCTTAATTTCTTTATATGAGAAGTAACAAGAGATAAACTTCATAATGGATGTACAGAAAACTCCAAAAATATTCGTTGTGAGAAAAAGTCAATAGACAGGAAGTCAATAGACAGGGAGTTCAAAAAAAAAAAGGAAAAACAAAAGAAAAGGATATGAGACTCAAAAATTTGAAAAATTAATGTATATAATTTTTTCCTTATTTTGGAGACAGATTAGCCGGAGAAAAAAAGTCTTAACAAAAAAAAAAAAAAAAAAAACGCGTACAGTGCGTGATTTTCGAATCTTGAATGAATTTATAAAGTTATTCGTCGATTATATTTATGAATAAAATATTTTTTTTGTTTCCTATAATTACGTTCTTTACTACATTTAGAGTGCCAAAGCGAGTATAATTCATCATATATGTTTACAAAGACTGAAGCTTATCTATTACCAACGATTGTGTTTTTAATTACAAACTTAAGTAAAGTAAAACTTAACTGAATAAAGTTATTTCGAAAGTGAGTTATATCTACAACACGGTAATAATATACGAGTCTGTAAGTTTGACTGCACTACTCGTTTCAAATGCATGTTAATACATTAATTTTGTTCTGTGCTGCTCTAGTCAATATACTGCATTGTACATTTGGTGATGTGCTCAAAGAATAACCCTAGTTTATCATGGTGTAAGGATGGAACCCTCTCAAAAATTCGAGAGCGTCTTTCCGCCCGTTTCTGCACTAGTCGAGCAGGTGTAGCGTTTCACAAGGTCGCACAAAAGTACCTTCCAGATAATTCTGGAGAGCACATGAAATACGCATTATGCTGGCACGCCGCAGTAAGGATGGAAAGTTATTCTCTTTAGTGATGATCGAGTGGTTGTCAAAGATGAGTGGAAATTGTTTACTGTGTTATAATTAGTGTGGAACTCTATTACTTGGCATTATTATTGAGTGTGGCCATATTTAATGTTAATTTTTGTACGAGAGTACCTGGTTAAGTACAAATTCTTATATATGATTAGTTAAAGCTGGTAATTAGTGATTTCATGTCTGTATTTTGTTTCTACTGTACCATACGACGATCAGTGAGACAGTCATAACATAATATTCATTATTATTTTTAAATATTCTTGCTTTACCTTACTTAAGGGTTAGATTTTCTTCTTTTCTCTAGTCTGCAATCTAGATATTGCAATCAATAATATAAAAATACGCACAATACAGATGTCATATAATTTTGTCGACATAAACTTTACGTTCGAACAAACAAACAAAATATATTGTTGTAAACACAGAAGTGTTAAAAGCATTAGAAGAATTAACATTTTACATGGAAGTCTTTCTCCTTATAACTGGTAAATAATTTGACGTCAGTTGTGGCTATTTATCGCCTGTCATCTTTATTAAATATCCGTACCACCTTAGTAAATGTCTGGTTTCCAATCTATCGAAGGTCGTGTACATCGTTTCGTGAGTCTCTGAATTCTCTTATTAGATGTATGTCGTAATGGACACTTTACTTAATCTTATGAAATATTCACTTTCACAATTCCAATTTTTTCTTATTTCTGACCAACAACTAACTGCTTTGTTTATCCCCATTAGCTCCACACTTGCTCTGCAGCTCGTAAACTTAGCGTAAACACAAATTTATTTGACCAAAGAGCGAAGTATCTACACAGTTCTTTCACAGTGTTGTCACAGACGGCGTTGACTTGTGCTTTTTAATGTGACAAATTGTGTTTTTATTTTAATTAATATTGTTTAGTTTATTAATTAATTTTGGGTACGAGATAAGTGAAGAACTATTAAAAATATTGCTTTAATTGTTTACACAATTCTCAAATCGGTCTTTATTACAAATTAAAAACATTTTTTTTAATTAACGTAAATTGAAAGCTACATACGTAAGAGCTGAAACTAAAAATGTACACATTACTTACCGTTTTTATAAATTGATATTTTAAATTGTTTCAGTAAGTCTCACAAACATCATGTTTTGGTTACCACATTTAAAGAAATTAATAATTAATTAGTGACGATTTCAATAATATTTGGTATTCTTAGCATGGTGTGTGGTACATGCAAAGACCAGTAAGATGGGTAGCTAAACATAACATCATGTACTATTTTTTAGAATTATGGGCTCATTCCATGAGATTTTTACAAATTTTCTATGCAAATCTGTACATATTCTCCTCTTGTTCTTCTACCAGGGATGGACATGTTCTAGTCCCAATCCACTTCACTAACGCTTCCTAGGTCTTCAAATACTTTGTTTTCCAACAGGATTGTTTTGACAAACTTCCTTAGGCAACCTGCCATCAGGTATCCAATTCAGATGAGCAAGTCATCTGTCTTTGTAGTCTGCAATGCAATTTTGGATATTAAAATATGTCAACTGTTTGCGAATATATTTATTGTAGGGCCTGTCTCTTGGTGTGAATCCTTCTAATAACAGATCGCAAGAATCTCTTGTCTCCGACGTCTGCATCTACTCAGATGTTTTTTCGCAAGTAAACCAAGTTTCAGAACTACATAATAAAACTGGCACAGCCATAACTAACAGGAGGAGCTCAATAAGAAAATCGGGACGCCGCATACAAGTAAAAGACGGGCTTGCCCTTCCTTCACCCGCACAACTCTCGGGCTGCCATAACCTTATAACATTTTTTCGCGTCTTTCTCCTTGTTTTCGTTGATAACACTCGACGAATTGTGCTAAGTATTGGCTGTAACTTAATCATTTTGTGATCAACATCATAATCCACTTCATAAATGACGATGTCACTGCCAAGATAGTGAAAATATTACACGTGCTCTATACGCTTATTATCTAACACAATCTTAGTTCGCCACAAGAGGTATTTGCCACAGTTTTACTTTACTGCACAGAAGTTTTCATGTTGTAATTTGAACACACTTGCTGTACCTGCTAACATCGATATCTGGAACTGGTATTAATTCTTTTGGATGATTACTTGGTCATCCGCAAATAGCGATGTATTTTCATGTATGTTCTATTATTTAGTTTTAATCCCGAATGCAATCGTAATGTCCACTCTCTAACTATGTGAATATAGAGTGTTGCATGATAAAGATTAGACAGTGTTGCAGACATGATACAGCTTTGGCGCACTCCCTAAATAATGTAAATATTTTCTGTCAAATACATTTTTCTGTCAATACTATTCTTGTACAATAGTATCAGCTCTTTATAACGTAAGATGTTTAGGATAAATTCTCTTACACACAATGTCCCTCAAATTATTAACTCCATCAAATTCTCATTCATAGTCAATGAGGCAAAGTATACGTTCAAATTAAATTTCCTTATTTTCTCAACTAATATATTCAAAGAGAATTCGTCATCAATGCAAGATCGGTCATTACAAAATCCTGTCTCTCCGTGAAGAAGTAAAATATCCAGGTTACAACAAAGTCTTTCACTAATAGTTTTCCCACATAATTTGTAAGTTGTATTTACCAAGCTCATATTTCTGTAATTTGATGGCACAGTTCTATAACCTGTCCTAAAAACAAATCTAACCTTGACTACTCTTCATTAATCCGGCATCCTGCACCTCCTGTATCCGTAGTCAGCAAATGTAGCAGTCTAAACTTAAATAATGTCTTCTTCTTCGTCACGGCTTAGACGGTTTAGTCTGTTCCGGCTCCAAACTGGTCGCACCATCTCATCTTAAGTGTTGCCAAGCTTCTCTCTCCTTTTGGCTGGTACAATAAGGCTACCTTGGGAAATCTGTATACCAGCTTTCTCTATACTTAATGACAATCCCATTTACTTCTTCAACTTTTAGTTCCTCTCTTATCTGACTATTTCTTTTTGTATCCAACTATGGGACGCAAAAATTTCATTTCTGTAGCCTGAATGTTTGATATTTTTCTAACAGGCATTATCCATGTTTGTAAACCATAAGTAAGGGTAGGAACTGCCATGGATTTTTATAATTTTATTATGAACTCTTCCTTTGCCTTGCTTAAATATTGTATTAGAGTATTTCAGCAGTTTTGAGTTTATCCCGTCCAACCAACTGCTATTCAATTCTTCATGTATGAAAGTGCTCTTACTAGTTCACAAAAGTTACTGAACCTATATCTGTGATGCTCTTACGTCTTTCCCAGCTTTATGAAACCGTCAGGGTCGTACTATAGTTCCTTGTAGTGCTCAACCTATTTGTCCGTGCCAATTAAATTCAGATGCACTGACCCCTCTCTTCTTGGCTGAGATGCTTTATTAACTTGTATGCCACCATTTGGCGTTCATGTAGGCCTTCTTCTATGTTACTAAGAAATTTATTCCACGATTTTTTATGCGCTTCCCTGATAACTTTTTTCACAGCATTACGTTTCTGTTTATAAATATCCAAGGCTTACTGATGCTTGATTGAAACTATTTGTGATAAGGCGATGCTCGCCTTATCCCGCGATTTTCTCCTTTCGCTTGCTCCATTTCTTCGCTTCTTATTTATAAACGTCTTTTTTTGAGTATTTATGTTTTTCTTTCTAAGCACTTTATTGCCCCCTTTCTCCTAATGGTTCCCTACATTAGTCCATTTTTCTTCCATATTGTTACTACCAGGGACCAATTGTGCATACTTCGTTAATCTTATCTGGTACAGATCACAGGTACTCTCTGCATGGAGCAGATGTATCATAAAAACTTATTTCTGTGGGCCTCATAAATGTTATTAACTTTCCTCCATGTTGTCCACATCTCAATTTTAGGGTTCATCATGTAATGGTCAGTGTTAATCTCTTGATCTCTAAAAACATGCGTATATCACTTGTTAAGAGATATTTTGATTAACAAATACGTCACAAGTTAATGAACCAAGTCCTCTGGCTCACCAAGTATATTTGTTAACCTTCTTTTCCCTAAAAAATGTATTCGTTTCTCTAAGTTTATTTGCGTTCAAAAAACCCCATATGTCTGTTAATGGATCTCAGAAAAAGACCAATAACATTTGCAATAGCTTAGTTATCAACTTTAACATTAAGATTACCAGCTATAGCTAAGTTACATTGTACATGTCTAATTCCTTCTGTAACTCATCATAAAATAAGTCTTACTCTTCTTCCTTACTATTCTCTGAAACTAATACACCAATGACACAAAGACCCTTTATTAATTTTGAGTCTAACAACTGTAATTATATCATTAACAAGAGTATACGATTTAATGCGATTAATTTATTTTTGGTCTATGCATTTATACTTATTTCAGAACAAGTTATTGTGTTCTGTAAATCGGCACTGTGCAGAAACATGTAATCTTCTATATACACTGTGCTTTTGAGACTTTTCTTGGTTTTGGTAATAATTGTAATATTTCTTTTCTTTTAGACAATTACGCAATTTTATAAGCTTTATAAGCATGGCGTCTTACATTCCACGTTGCCAAAGTTAATATGTCTGTAATACCAATTTCTGTACCTATAATCACTCACTGTCCATATCCATTATTTCCTTCTGATTTGTTCCTTTGTGACTTTTGAGCATGATGTGTTCTTTAAGGACGTTACCAGCGTCCTGTAGAGTACAATCAGTGGTTAGAATGCTACCTTTCAGCCTCTGGTCCTGCTTTGGATTTCATTCAGAGACCCAACTCCTACGTTCTTCCGTTCTAATAGCCACTGGAAAACTGTCCTCTTTCCTCTCTAGGACCGTTGTTCAGTTGACACCTTATACTCTGGCAAGGCTCTTACCGGGTTGTACAAAAGTAAACAAGAAACAAAAATTATATACTTAATTATATAACTTTAAATTAAAGTTAAATTATAAAAACTATGAAAGACTTTCTAGCTCGAAAAAACCTAATAGCGTCGGGTTAAAAAAAAGTTGGTCAAGAGACCAGAAAAAGATAAAAGACCAGAGGGGAAAGATTAAAAAGGGTATTCCACCACAAATAGGTTGAAGCAATCTGAGAATTCAGCTGTGGTGTGCTTAAAACAACGGATGTGCTTAAACCCGTATCCACCAAGTGTGATACCCCTAATGATAAAATAGTACTTCAAGTGTAACGTTACAGTAATGACCTTTTAAAAAATAACTATCAAAATGAAAAATGTAATTTTGTTTGGAATTTGTTGTTGAGATATGACATTTATGCAGCATAGTGTATATTATGTAATACTATTTGACGTGAGTAAAATTCTTGACCTTGTTCTGTAGAATGAGTGAGAAATTTTAAACGCCAGGTTAACTGACCTTGATACTGTCAGGTTAACACCTCAACTGGCGTATATCTAATTCTAAAACTACAGTTCCTTTTCCACGTTTAATTACTATTATTTAAAAAATCGCTTACAATATTTTACTCACTCATGCGTTTTTTCACAACAGTTTTATTCTCTTTAGAAATATAGTGATAATATTTATAAATATTAAATTACTTTATTCAAAATAAAAATTGCTTTATTAATAATAGCAGTGTAAAGATTGACATTACCGACAACAAAGTAACATTCCTTACTCCTTTTTAGAAGGTACTTTTTTAATCAAACTCTAAAACAGGTGATCATTCAATAAGACGTTTTACGTCTTTTCAAATGTTATGTATTTTATCCAATCACTAAGATTATATAAAATAAGATTATGTTAGTTTAATAAATTAAATCTATTTGGAAAAGATGTTTGCTTCTAGTAAGGGAAAATTCTGACGTTTGCAATCGAAAGTAATTTTAACTCAACAGCAAACGTTATTACAAAGCACATGGTAAAAAGCGTATTTGCCTTGAAGTCCAACTTGATTCGGGTTGAACCTCTCTATAACATCAATAAGAGGTGAGTAGGCATACTATATTTCAGCAGTTGAAATCGGAGAGGTATATTTTTTGCGGCTTGAATAAAAACTACGCCTTGTGTCTGCAGAAAATCAGCAAAAATTTCTTATTTTATAATATACAAACGTATTTAATTTTTACGTTTATTAAATCTTTATGTGTATTAAATACTTCCGGCCTTAAGTATGAAATGTCAAATCTTTATAAAAAACATTTAAAAAAGGTAAGTAGACCATAAAAGTTCTGTACCATATGAGCATGTAAGCAAATTTTTAAGCAAATTTAAAGAATGGAATTTCTAAACTGTTTAGTATTAAAGTCAGTGTGAGTAGCTCCAACGTGATTTCAACTATTTTAAAAGCACGTGCGGCAGACACAAAAATGTTCCATTATTGAATACAAAAGTCTCAAATATTCAGGACGTGTATAAAAAATTTTCTGTATTCCAATATAAGTGCTTTCTGTATTACTACCGTAAACGTGATGATTAGCCCCAAACTTGCAAAAGGAAACCTAAAAAATACGTAGAATTGTTCTGTCACAGGCATCAAGTTGGAATCGAGTTGATATCACATGATCAGTATCATTCTGTAAAATACAATAAATTTCTTGATATACAAGAGTAAGTAATTTGCTGATATAATGATGTATAGTCGACATAACGACTTACGTTTCAGTCAATATGTGTCTCGTGGGTATAATAACACTACACGCACAGTTTACTATCAGACGAAAGTTTTTTCTTCACCGTAATCCTGCTTTATGTTAAATCAATTTTAACTACTTACATGATGTCTATTATAGTTTTAAGCCGAATTACATAGAAATCTGGTGAGGTTTATATAGCGGCACTTTGTGTTGTTGACAGAGAAATTGAGATACACAACTGTCAGTCCATAGTGGTCATCATTTTCAATGCTCTCTACATTCTGAGATAGTCTAGCAAAAATGGACGCAGTTGTAAAATTCATAAAGAACGCTATAAATTATAATCTATGCACGGTGGTATTTACAGCTCACAATGCAAAACTATTTTTCTAAATGCCTGTAAGTTATCACTACGTCAAGGATACTGTATCTCGTGGTAGAATACGTTTGAACGAATTAAGAATAACGTATATAGTTCTAAGTGAGTTGTTAATTTTGCCGCTATGTTGTGCTTGTTGTTATTGTTGTTGTTAGAAATTCTATTTTAACTAAAACAACGTACTACTGATTCATCCGCTAATAGAATCTACTAACCATTATGAACATTTTAATATGCGTATTTTTCAGATAATTAATGGCACTATATGCATTTACCCGCATGAGTCATGCTGAATTCAATATAAGATTCAAAGGGATATTATTCTAGGAACACTATGGTATTTCTATATAATATGTAAAATTAATAATTGACAGCACTTTCAAGGTGTGTAGTATATAGGTTTTGTCTGCATCTTACTGCAGATTTACTGCTGATCCCATGTACACAGGAGCATCAACCTTGTCGTTAGAGTCAAGTTGGTGATTTTAATCTGACACTACGAGGGTGAAGCCATTGATTCTTCATGGTTCACGGTTATTACCCAACTAAGTGCACCTGACAAACGACGAATTATGAAATAATGCATAACAAACTAACGAGGATATATTTTATAGTACTTATGGAAATATGCCTACTTTATCTATAAGATACTTTTCATTTATTATCCATAACTCGTTAACCACTCAAATGGTGTAGGGTTCAAAAACTCCTAGTAAAAGTGTAATAAATAAAATTAACCAATGAATAATCATAAAACAAATACAAATAACTATAAACGACGATTTTCTTATTTTATGTAAGTCTCATGATCTTTTTGCCTCCTGAATTTAGTATTACTTAATAACTAAGCCATAAAAGCATAACGAGGTATATAACACAAATAGTTTCAAACGACAGATCATCACTATAAATCAGTGTAGTATAATAATGTCGTTTATGTAACATATCCAAATAATTTTGTATATTCAATAATAAATAAAATAATTTTAATTTGAACACTTTCACTTTAATTACAATTTTGAATTAATTTTTGTTACAGAATTCAGATGAATTGCAACTTTAGGACAGGGTAGT
Organism: Magicicada septendecula; assembly: GCA_034769895.1. Taxonomy (NCBI): domain Eukaryota; kingdom Metazoa; phylum Arthropoda; class Insecta; order Hemiptera; family Cicadidae; genus Magicicada; species Magicicada septendecula. Next base: position 138,658,343 of record CM068369.1, on the reverse strand, counting down.
TATCTGCTAAACACCAGAGAAATCGGTAGTCTCAGTTCTAAAAAAATAATTTTACTTGAAATAAAAATAAAATCACGCTCATAAAAAATAATTACACTTGCGTTACGTTTATACTCTTGCTATGCTACTTATTGTTGTTTTATAAAATGTCATCTTTGTACTGCACCGCACCAACATGGAGTTAACAATCTTAAAGTCAGTTATGTTTACTGCTTCTTTTCTACATGTTTCTCCCTAGATAAACAAATAGTTTTTTCCTGTTATTAAAACTTTATCGAGTTCCATTTCTTTTATTTGTCATATCGGCCTTGGTTTTCTTATATCTATCTCCAGATTTACCTTTCGTGCCAGAAGCAGTGTATGCTACCTTTATGTTTTTCTATGCATAACTGTAATTCCCTGATCAATGATAATATTAATTGAGGCTTATTTTAACGCTGTATCTAATAATACTGCAGCCAGCTCTTGCCTTGTCAAACTCCTTATTATTTTTCAAACTGGCTAAATTTTTTTTTTTTTAATCTAAAGTTCTCGTACTGTGTAGTTCACTTATACAAATGTGTAGTTCGACTAATATTGTATAGTTATTTTAAGTTATGACATTTTTTAAATTGTACTGGCTTGTTATTGAATCTAAGTCACTCTTGTCTTACGCCAGTTTAAGCCACAAAGATCTGATAAATACTCCCACTTTAATTGTATAATTTCCACCAAAATTGTCCAAGTGTAAGGTTGATGAACTGTGATCTTCTGCTTCTTAATATTGATTCATAATACTCTTTCATAGCTTTTCTGCACGCAGGTAATTATTGTCTGTATGAAAACTTTTGTACATAATCTGTAATGTGTAGACAACAGCTAATCCTCTGTAATTTGTACAGACTAATTTGTCTTTTCCAATACGTTTAATAACAAACTAATGCCGCACTCAGATCGGTATAGTGTAATTCTAGAAGTGACAAACGTAACTGTAGCCACATAAAGGATGAATTAAACGATGCTGACAGAATAAAAATATTGCTCGGTAAGCTACAAGAGGAAGCACTAAACTTGTGCGCTCTGTTTGTCAATTTGTCAGCATAATGAACCTATATGTTTATAACGCTGGATGTTTCTTGTCTGTTTGCTCGTTGGGTTGTGATGAACAGCAGTATACCGTAGGCCTGCAAACTCACGCTATTTATGGCTCCACATTTAAACGGCATTACATTTAACGCGCGTGAGTAGCGCATTTGGCTCAGGTTATTTTTAGAGGTGAAAGGAATATTAAATGCTATACATTTTTCAAGTTTTAGATAACTGTCCTGCTTTCTGTGCATATTTAGTTTATCTTTCAATTTTTCCTAATTCATATTTCTGTATTAAGTAGGAGTGCCTGTGATATAGCAGCATTGCGGGATCGCTATATAAGTCTCTTAAGTTTCTTTCAATAACCTGGCTTTTAAGTGTCACTTTGTCGTCAAAAAATGATGACAGACAATCAAGTGGTATACATCAGAAATATATTCTTACTTAACCAGTTTGGAACTAGCGTTAAATTGTAGGTCCGGTTATGACTGTAGGGAAATGTGAACTGACAAAACCTAGTGTTTAAATGCAGTGAGGTTGTCTAGATTCGATTTAAGCACGGTAATCATAGAAGAAATTTACGAAATGTATCATTTTACAATAAATAATTATATGCAGGAATACGTAAATTTTTTCTCAGTTCAGTCATATTTATTCAATAAACCTGTGTTTGCACATTTTTGGTTTATTTATTCAGTTTTACCGACTGCATAGCCGACTGTATAGCCGACTGTATAGCCGACTGTATAGCCGACTGTATAGCCGACTGTATAGCCGACTGTATAGCCGACTGTATAGCCGACTGTATAGCCGACTGTATAGCCGACTGTATAGCCGACTGTATAGCCGACTGTATAGCCGACTGTATAGCCGACTGTATAGCCGACTGTATAGCCGACTGTATAGCCGACTGTATAGCCGACTGTATAACCGACTGTATAGCCGACTGTATAGCCGACTGTATAGCCGACTGTATAGCCGACTGTATAGCCGACTGTAGGCCAGCGCCTATAAACACAAATATATTAAAAATTGGTGTCTGTATTTTTACGCCATTACACAACATTCTACGTGTTTCTTGGTCATTCCAGCTGCGCCCGGCCCGGCTATAGTGTGTGTGTGCGTACATATTGCTGCTACTTTGAGATAAAGGAAAATTACGTGACACTTGTTACGCGTCCGTAGCCGAGACTGTTCCAGACTTCAACGGTCCGCGCACACTGTGTTCAAGGCGGCAAGCAATTAAGCTCTAGTGTTTTCTAGTAGTGTTGACGTTTAGTGGATTATTCTGGAATCTCAGCGGGTATAAATATATAGGCCTAACCATTTAGCGACGCTTAGTTTCAGTTTAAATGGCGATGTATTCAAGTGAGGTTCAGTTATTGTAGGGTGATTTACTCTGTGCGTTTAAGTGATTTTTAGTGAAAAGAGATTATTGTGCGCGACTCTATTAGTTGACATTATTATTGACGTGGCCAAAATTACTTGAATTATTGTACGAGTGTAATCTTGTTGAATAACAGGTTGATTACAAACTGTTAATTGTGCTAATTAAAGTTGGCTTTTAGTGACTTAATTGGTATCTTTTATTTTGTTTACCACTGTACCATACGACGATCAGTTAGACAATATTTTTCTTAAGAATGAAGTAAATATCTAATTTGCTTACTGTCTATAATACATAAATTTTACTATTCAGAAGCAGATTGTTTTGATTATAACTTATACTGTGTTGTTTCTATTTTATTTAATCCTATTGAACAAGATTCAACAATATTTAACTAAATAGTAAATTGAGTATTCCTTGAAATATAGTTTGTGCTCCTCATCGTTTCATCGAGTAAGAACTGATTACACAAACCTTTAAACCCAAACCTTTTCGTTGCAAGTGTTATCAAAACCATCTTGTTCTCTTGGTCTTGGAACTTCAATTTGTGTATTGAGTACAGTAATTCTTCGCATGCCGCTTCCCGCAGGGCTTTTTAAATATATTTTTCATTAATATTAATATTATATTATTTTTTCATTTCATCGAGAGAAATTTGTTAGCTTGTGAACAACAGTAACAGTGCGCCCGTCGAATCATCGGCCTTCGTTTTTATACAGGTAAATCATTGAAAACATTATCCTTCTTCCTGTGTGTGGCTTTTCACTACACCACACTTTAACCGCCGGAGAATCACCTAACATCGCCTTCTGCTGCATCGACACGATAATGTGTCAATGGAAAAGCACACAATGTTGTGGTAGGGAAGAACCCCCCCCACACATGATGTGTTGGAGATTAAATAACCACGATGTGAATTTTGCAGTAGAAGACACGTTTTTGTAAAAGAGAAAATAATAAGTTATCGTCCGTTGCTCGTTAAAATTACTTTAGAGATAAATTAAAATTAAAATTATAAATTTGAAATTGAAAAAATTCTTAAAATTTAATAGATTGCATATTCTGTACAATTAAATGATAAGAGATAATTAACAGAGAGAAACAATGTTTTTATATAAAATTAAAATTTGAAGCGTTCTCGACTTCTTACGTGTTTCTCCTCAATTCGTAAAATTATGTGTTTGGAGAGGTACACATAAAGTACCTTTATGTTTTAATAAAGGTACAACAAATGTAACAACTTTTGGAGACCACAGAATACATTTACAAGGTGGAATACTTATAAACACCAAAATATTTTAAACTTGTTCATATGCTCAGAACAGAATATGATAAATCGTGTTAGATACTTGTTTAACATTACTGATTAATATGCTACAGGACTAAATGTGTTTCTATATATAAATATCAAGACTGTCAAAAAAGAATAATTCACGTGCACAATAGTTAAATTTGCTACGCATAACAAGCTCTTATCCAAACTAGTAGTGTAGGAATAATTTTAACATAATTATATGAATATCTTTCCCAGTTCATTTGTTTACATTGCATACGCTTTTTGCACATGTAAGAACAAAGTCTGCAAACTCTATAGAATTCGGGAGTAGGTAAAGACGTCCAAAGCATCACGCGTAAGCTAATAAGCTATACTACAAACTTGCGTAAAATTTATAAAAATTACTTAGCAGTGTTAAAAAAACAGTTATTCGAAAATGTCTGAAGGCAGTGCCTCACATTTGGAATTGGTTTTAGTAGATCCTTAAAAATAATTTGCTAAATATATTTTAATATTTCTCTACAGTCCAATACTGGATTTCAAAATGATTTTTAAAAAACCTATATTACAAATATTCATTATAAATCAATGCAACTAGCCTTACACAACTTATGAAACATAAAACGGTTTGTAAATAATTTTACCTATTCAGTAATAATTATTTTGCAAAATAATATGAAAACGTATTAAAAGTAGATATATGTAGGGTCATTTTGTGCATAAGAAACGTGAAGCAAATCACATCACAGCATATTTAGATTCACTTAGACTGTGGAAACTCGTTATTTTCAGTCATGTGTAACATAAAAATGAAAGGTGTAGTAAGAAAATGTAAGAATAGGGTAGAACCAGTGAAATGGGCGGAATAATTTGATGCATGAAACCAATGGTTCTCTTATCTTCTCTATGCGGAAGTTTATTATAAATGTTTACTGGTTAGAAGCCCAGCCGTGTTCTATCTGCTAAGTGATCCAAGCGAAACAGGATTTCCTGTGCGTATAGAAGGATATACTTATATATTGTTACGCAACAGAACTTTCTCGAACAATGGAGTGTGTCGTTCTGATGTCTCTCGGCTATCCCAGCAGAGCCATGCTGTAATGATTGTGTGCGTGCAAAGATAATTACGTGGCACTTGTCATGCGTGAACAAACGAGGCTGTTCCACCAGTCAACGCACTGTGTAATCACTGTTTCTAGTGGATTCGAAAAAGCCTGTAATAGGCATTTGTTTAACACGTCATCCAAAAAGTGACAGATTATTCTGGCATTGCAGCGGCGAATAAATATAAGCATACAACGACGGTCAGTTAGTTTTAAGTGGCTACTTATTCAATTTGAGTTTCGAAGTATTATGGCAGTGTTATTGTGTTACAATTATGGGGGACAATTGTGATACAATTAGTTGACATTATTATAGCGAGTAGACAAATTTTATTTAAATTATTTTAGGAGTATAAACCTGTTGATTGCAAACTGTTATTTGCGATTAATTAAAGTTGGTTATCAGTGACTTCATTGGTGTCTCTAATTTGTTTCCATTGTACCATACTACGATCAGTGAGACGGTCGTAACAATATCAACACATCGCATCTCAAGCAGTGAAACATTATAACTAATGATGACACTAATTAAGACTCATTGTTATTAATTTATATCGATTGTAGTAAAAAATTACAACCTTCAGAGAAGTATCCAAGTCTGGAAGACAAGTAATTTCATACACAGGAATCATGTAACGTTGCGGAGATTCTTAACTACCGTACACTTGTGAGAAGAGGCTCTTACAAGGCCCACTTCATCGCGTCTGTTTGTTCCAAGCCAGTGTGACACACTTATTTCACAATCGAATGAAATACATTTAGTAAATTAACTACTATGCAAACGTCAACTTAAAAATAGTGAATTTAGAAAAAAACGCTTATAATACATATTTTTATACTTTGAAATAAAATTCTTGCAAATTCTTTGTCTTGTACTACATTAAATTGAAATTTATAATATCCTCATGTTCGTGAAATTTAACTATTTGACTCATTCAACTTCACAAAATAAATTCTTTAATATTATGTTATAGTTTTCAGTTTATAAGAATAAGTAAGTAACATAAGATATATATAATAATATAATTCTTTAATATATTATGTAAAAATTAAATTATAAATAAAATAATATAACAACAATAACTAATTTTACATCTAACACATGTTAAATTAATAAAAATAGAACGTATGTACGCAATACCAATAACGTAAAAATTAGCTTATCTAAACAATTTTCAATTAAAATGATAAAACAGTTCAGATAGTGTTGGCTTTCTGAAGTACGCTGAAAGAGAAGAATTCATATGCTGGGTTTTGTTGACTAACGCAAATCAAGCAGACATAAGCTTAAAACAGTGTAAAATAGAAAAATACATCAAGCTTTGAAACGTTATATCGTAAAACGTTGCCTAAATTAGTGTAATAAGAGACTTATACTTGAAAATATAAAGACACTTTAAAAATCATAAAGGTTTAAATATACATACAAACACTTGTAAGTTTCACAGTTTATTATTTACTCCTGACAGCTATTTCAGCCTATTAAGCTATTCTCAAAGAGATCATAGAAAAAATTAAACAAAGATTGTGACTAAACTAAATCTTTCATTGTTTAGTTGTTTCTATGATCTCTTTGAGTATAGCTTAATAGGCTGAAACAGCTGTCAGAAGTAAATGATAAACTGTGAAACTTACCAAGTGTTTGTATGTTTTTTTTTTCTAAATCCTTTGTAGTAATATGTTTCACCAAGTGCCCAATGAGTCATCAATCAATATCCTTTAAAAATTATTTTGATTACATCAGTAGTAACATTTAATTGTTATTCAGTCCACGAATGTGAGACCGGCTGTGACGGGACTTAGTGTATCAACTGTATGTGGCTCAGTTACTGTCAACGTAACTCAGATTTAGTGTTCTGTATAGGCAGAAAGTCAGTGTTAAGTGAAGAAATAGTACAATAATTTTCAAACACTCTAGACAGTAAAACACTGATTTCAGATAATAGTGTGTATGTCGGTTAAGTCGTTCAATATACCCAAATTTCGGTTAATCAATGAATTCCTCGGTTAGTAATTGAATTAGTATATATGACTTTTGATTATGCTTTTTGTTATCCTCTTTATTTTGTACATGTTTGTAAAAGATAATATCCAACACACTATTACATAATTTGCTTGATTACAAATTGTTATAAGACTCATGAAATCAACAGTAAAATTTACTGTTTAATTATGCAAAGTGTTTTAAAAAGTTACTTCAGTACTTTACAAACCTATTACTATCATTATTGAAATAACAAATTCTTTGTAAACATTGGTCCTGGAAAGCTTTGTTTTCGAAAGCTTTGTTTTGTGATCTCATCAACAAAATTTTCGTTCATCTCAAAGGGAAAACAACTTATTCGGCTCCTATGTTGACAGTATTTATTGGCTTAGGTTACATTTAAACAAAAAATAGAAAATATTGGCTTCAGGGCTACAAATTTTATACCTTGTATGAAAATTTGACTAAAGAGTGGGTCATGACAAAAAAGGAAAGATACAGAGTGCTGAAATGCAGTTCCTTCTATATACTTTAAATTATAAATTGCATGATAGACTAAGGAATGAGGATCAGAGCAGAACTGGAAGTAAAGGACATAAATGAAATTATTTTAATTAACAGAAGATCATTTAGAAAGGATGACATAGGATCGATTGCCAAAAGCGGGACTGAACTATAAAACCATTGATAGGAGAGACGTGGGTCGTCCGAGGATGAGATGGTGTCCGAACAGGTTTATATAAACTAATCCTTGAAGATGGAAAGAAGAAAAAGAGATTAAAATTTGAAAATTTGACTAAAAAATTTTGGATTTTTACATTTTTGTTGATAAGTACCTTATCAAATTATTACAAAATAAACGAGTTTTCCACTAAATGTAGTGACGAATTCGTTTCTGAAGAACGCGATTAAATAAAATTCTATGTAAACAGGTACCAGTACAAACAACTTATAGTTTTATTAAAAGTAATAACGGAAAAATGATAGCTGTGTAACTTTGTAAGACTTACCATTTTTATACGACTTTAATTTAAACCGAAATGTTAAAATTGAGTTCCCTAAATTAGAGAAAAAGTAACCCATTTTGAAGTACTTCAATTTTAGTTGTCTACAGAAATATAAAATGCAATTATGTACCGTATAGGGTTTTCATGAAAAGAAAAAATTTACATTTTTAAATTTAATTTGCATTTTTTTTAGGGTTTTCATAAAAATGAAAACTTTACAAACCTAAATAAAATTTAATAAAGTAGTAGAAATTTTGATTACAATAATCGATATTGTGTTATTAATTTTATTCACGTATTTCATAATTTTGTAATTAAATTTTAACACAAGAAAAGAAAAAATTCCGTTTACTAAAGCAGAAAAACCGTTTCCATATTTGTACCTATATTCCTTTTTAAATATTTTGATGAGAGGAATCACCGTCTATGGAAAATTCTGAAATTCTCTATGTAAACACAAATTACCAAATAAAATGCAGTATAGTCTAGTAATTTATAGTACAATACGTATCTATTTTTAAAAAATATTATTCAATCACAGTATTTTTAAGAAGCTTTATAGCTTAAAATTGTGAGGAAAGGTAAAAGACAAATAAGGGCTCAGTCCTGTAAGAAATCGGATATAACATAGATCACGATATTTAATTGTAAATGACGTTATTTGAATAGTAGGCAGTTAAGAGAACAGTAATATCAATGTATGATAAAAATATTTTTAAAATTCATTAGAATATTTAACTATTTACTCCATACATGTAATCATTAGATTTAAAAATAAAAGTCTCTTAAATTATGCTGGATTAAATTAAAAAAAAAAGAGTTTGAACTATGAAAAATTTGTATGTAGTGTTCGTATGCTGTATTTCTGATTGTCAGGTTGCTTTTAGAGATGCAAAAAATGGGTTCGCACAGAACCCCACGGTTTTGGAGACCCGCGCTCACAAATAATTGATCGCTAAGGAAATAAATGAGAGAAATTGAGAAAGCACGAGAGCAAATTGGATATTTTCAGATTTTTTAATTTAGGATTTTAAACTGTCCTCTGTTTAGTTTCGTTAAATACCGGTTACTAAATTTATACTTATTTAAATGCTGTCAGCAGTCTACAATGTTCTATCTTCAAAAAGTAAGGATTGAAGATATTTTTCTACATGTAATCAAACAAATTACAAAATGTCCTGGCAGTAGCCTACAGAAAGGGATGTAACAAGTTACTTCATTGTGTTCGACATTTTTTGGAAGAAGAAGAAAAATTTGTGTTTATATTACATCATAGGCGACACAACTGGGAGTTTAATTATCAGTACCGTTAATACTAACCTACTCAAGTTCTGAGTAGGAAAAAATGTGATCTCCTCCTATGTTACACTTCCTATAACACACACACGCACACATACAGTAACGCTTCCTGCTACATTTAATTTCTTGATACATAAACCGTTTAATATGTATTGTAACAGTTTAACAATCAAGATATATTGTTTCCTTACCTGGAACATGTTTAGGAAATTAAATATTTTTCTCATCCTCAGCCATCTCGGTTTTTAATCTTGTTGAATATTTGTGCTCAGGCTGGTTGTTGCTATGGCTTCCAGTTGCCTTTTGGTAGTTTAAATTGGTATCATTGTGTGCGGGTGGGGTATATATTTACGTGTGTGTGTGTGTGTGTGTGTGTGTGTTTTTCGAGCGCAAATATGATGTCTGCAAAATAACATTCAATTAACTTTGTGTCTGCGAACCTCACAATATTGTAACTGAAACACAATTTCTCCCATGAAAAGTTACCGTTGTTTGTCCATATACAAACATTGTTTGCTTTATACAACTGTATTTTTCAACAACAAGTGACTCTAATTTATTGCTCCCAGTGACATGACTAAATATTGAAACTTTCATTAATTTGCAAAATGAATGAAAAATATGACTCAGTTCAGAAGCTATGCGTATTTTCATTACACAAAATTATTTTCCGTCTAAATTCCTTTTACCAATTTTTTTCCGTTTATTCTGCGTTATAAAAGCAGGGAGTAATTAAATGTTTATTCATCTGTCCACACAATTTTGGTATTTATTTTTGAATTCTCAGTGCCATCGACATAAATATTTTTTGAGCAAATAAGGTTGACGTAAACTTTTGTAACCTCCGTAATTACAAAATATTCTTAAAAAAATTTAACTAGTAGGATAATTTATAAGTGTTAAAATTCTTTCTTTCCGGTAAAAACCCTGAGACGGACAGAATACTTTTTTAACTCAGAAATAAAGACAGTAATACAAAAGGTTGACAACATTTCCATAAAGATGTCGAGGCTAAAATTTTCTATTGGACCTGTTAGTTCATTGGCTCTATACTAAAACAAAAATGTTTGACAGGTATAAGACAAAATTTCCATAATTTTCATCATACATAGTATTGTGTAGTGTGTTTCCAGTTAAATAAGAAATTAATTCTTTGTAGTTTTTGGGAATGAGTAAAATCTACTTTAAAATATTGAGGGGGCTGAGGCTCCCAAGAGAGCGCTACTGCGCAAATGTTAATAAACAGGCTGAATTTACTTTATAGAGAACAGAAAACTAAAGACGCATTTGGTGACAACTTTGCTACTGCTTGAGCAACTTTAACTATTTTTAACTTTTTTTTTCATTATATACTGTTATTATACAATAGATTAACGAGTAGCAACGCATATTTAAGTGACGTTTTAAAAATACACCCGCGTTCACGCGCATATAAATTGACGAAGCTACGTTAACAATTAAGTATAAGTTAATACTCAAATATGTCACGTAAATTTGTGTGCTTGAAGTATAAGGTTTCGGCGCAAACGCGAGGCTGTGTGAGAGCAGTGGCTTGTCATACAGTGATGCAGTAAAGTATGCATGCTGTAGGCGTTGCTGACATTCCTGACATTGACAGACATTCCTACAGGAACGCACTATCCATCATCATACTAAAGTGTGCCAAACGAAATTGTAGATTAAAATACATATACGTTTAGATAACCGACCTATTATGTTAAGGAGTATTAACATACTCAATACATTCCTCATTTTTTGTGTGTTTAAGTAAGTAAGGTAATGTGATTAAATTAAATATATTTAAGTTGGGTCGTAAATATAAACTAGAATAGTTTCGTTTCTATACGATTAGTGTGTTTTACCCTAGAATATGCGACAATATTATTTTAAGGATCAGGGAGAACGTCGGAAAACACAACTGTCAAGGATTTTAAATTCATTATATATATATATATATATATATATATAAAAGAAAACGAATTTAATGGGGTACGAAGGCTTACTCAGCCGCAGTCATTTGTTAAAATTACTTCCCTGGCTGTTTGGCCGTGGTCAAAATTTTATAACAAAACCAGATGTTTCGGCAGTGCCACCGACTCTCATCTTCAGAGGAAACGAGTAACGCTAACGTGAGATGATGTACGTTAGTACATCATGTACTGTGGTTCTAACGTACATCATCTCACGTTAGCGTTTTACGTTATCGTTACTCGTTTCCACTGAAGATGGCAATCGGTGGCACTGCCGAAACGACTGGTTTTGTTATAACATTTGAACCACGGTCAGATAGCCTGGGAGGTAATTTTAACCAAAAACAAACGAATTAAGTTTAAAAACACGCTACACTTTTGTGAATTGTTAAGAAGAATCAACAGGGTTAATGTACCGTCAAAGATAATGTTGAAGAGAGAAATAGCACAACAAATCTAATATAAAATAAGGAGATATACGTGAATACATGAATTTTGGTAGGCCTACACTTTGAAGAATGGTTGGCGGTTGAAACTCATTAAAACGTAAGAGAGGGTCCAGCTTGACCAATGTTTTTACCTTGACCAATTAATTTTTATCAGGTAACGTCACGCTCGATCTAATAATCAACCCAACGAGTAACGTTAAAAATTATAACATTTTTTCTGATTACTGCTACTCGGAATAGAACAATTTCATAAAGTTGTACACAAATTAAACACTATGTGCCCATTATACAATTCAGAAATGTTGATAGGGAAAACAAAAATAAAGGTATTTTTAATACGGTAAACCTATAGTAAGTAAAATAGTAACGAATACATTTTTATTAACACGTTTTCATTCCAGATGCCTTGAATGTTATGTCACTTGTGAGAAAAATTACAAGGTTAGAAATAAATTCAGTAGATTACAGACGTTCACGGAAACTATTAGGAAAAGTTATTAAAGGAAAACAAAAAAACACTAACACACGATTGGCCATAGTTACGAAGATTTCAGTTACTTTGTGTTTCAGAAATTTGGTTAGTTTTGAAACGAGACAACAGCAGCTGAGATGCAATTTTTTAGGTGTGTGACGCACTGAGGACAAAGTGACCAAATTTTAAAGGATCGATTAGAAACGAGTTTAGTGACAGGAATAATAGAATAAATTAAGAGCAAATGCTAAAACTACGTATAAATCTTGAGAAAGAAGTGATAACGGGGCAAGTATTAGATTACCAGTCTTGAGGTCAGAAAGTCATTGGTAGGCAACAAAAAATTGAAAGGGAGAAAAGTAGGATATCTTGTACGACCGGAACAGACTTGTAGCCCAATTGTAAAAGAAGAAATAAAGGAAGTATCATGAATCAAGTATCCATTGCTAATAACACATTCATGGGCGCTTGTCTTGTAACTTAATCTGTGACGTGAATGGAAAGGAGAGTTTGGAACCTGTTACAATACCTTATTCACTGAAATTACAGAATCCCTTTTTATTACACAATCTGTCTAGTCAGCTGCATAACAAGCACATCTTTCAGGGAATTAAATATTTCCGTATGTGGGTATAACAAATATATATGCTGGTTATAAACCTTCAAGAAACTATTAGAATTTTGAATTGCTCTAGGGGCTTATAGAATTCTTATAATATCAATAATTATTTTAATGATTTAACTTAGAGTGTTTCAATCAAAGAATTAATAAATCTGTACATTGGCAATTTACCCTGACGGTATGCGATTGTGCATCAACCCGGGAAGCCATTTTTCCACAATGCCATGTGTTGTCTAGTAATAAAAAAAAGAATATAATTATTATTTTAATTAAAGTGTTCAAAAACTATTTTGCATTTCTACAATATAGATTGCTATAGTAAACATTTAGATGTATTCAAAGGTTTTGTAAAATATATAAAAACACTTGGTAAGTTTCACAAGTGTTATATATTTTACAAAACCTTTGTATTAATATGTTTCACCAAGTGCCCAACGAGTCATCAATTAATATCGTGATTTAGATGTATAGCTGCATCGAGTTTTTGTGGATTTAATGTACAGCAATTTCACTTTTGAGGGGGGGCACGGTACAGTATCCGACACACGAACAGAGGCAAGATGTTGTCAACCTTACTAGACATGTTAAGCGTAAGTAGAACTTTCTAGAGAAAAGCGAACGAAGATACGGCCTTCTAGAGAAAGGAATTGCTCTCTGATATGACGTGGAAGTCGCTATGGGGAAGGTTTCCTATCATGAAAAGTTATTCCATTTGAGAAGTTGTAGGAATGAGATATTACTATTCGTTTTGCTAAAGGGTAGGAAGGTTATTCTTTCTATGGTGAGTTCATCAACACCCATGGTTTTGTAGTGTGCTAGGTCTTAAATGCTTCTGGTTTGGTGGATTAATACAAAAGTTCTATAAAGTGAATGCGTTTCGGCTTAGGCACTTTCTAGGACGAGAACATCATCTTGAGTGCAGGGAATTTATTGAAAAAAAGGATTTTAAAATTTTATAAGTAAGTCAAACAATCTTAATTCCAATTACTATACACATAAGTGAGGAAAAGGCGACAAACTTAATAATATCCGTGTAACACGTAATAAATATTTCACTATTATATCATGTAACATAAAAATACATTTATAATTTGTTTACTACCTTTAAGAAATCTGATTAGTGATGTGCTAATAACGGCGGAATGAAACATTATCCTACAAAAGTCTTTTCTTTTGAAGCGAATATAAATAGAAACAAAATCAGTTTTATTAATATAGATTATTAATGATGAAGGCGCACATCACGCCGAAACGCGTACGAGAGGAAACAAAGTAAGTTTCACAAGTGAAAGTTTAATAATCTATATTAATTTAGTGCTGTGAAAAAAGAAGATGAACTATCAAAACAGCTATAAATCAGTTTTATCTTCTTGATAAACTTAAATGCAAACATATACGCTATCGTAGTATTGGAAAAATTATCTGTACATAAGTTTCACTTTCTATTAGCTACAATCTCTAGTTTTTTATTTACTAGACATGTCGAATTACTTGTAAAAACCAGACAGTCTATCAAATAACTGAAACGGCATGAGTTTCCTCTCTAGAGTGTAAATGTCTCGAGATAAGTCAATGTTTTCAGTAAATGTAGACGCCAATACAAAAAATGTTTTATTTTCAAAGCATATATCTTTACGACATGTGACGCCAAGAATTTTACACTGCTGTAATCGTTAGGGTAATCACCCAATGATTCGCTTAAATGGTAAAACAGACATAGAGCAGTGCCTGTATTTTATTGATACGACAGATCTTGACGTAAATGGCTTTTCTAATACGTTTTTAACGTTAGCAATATGCGTTCCTAACAGCTTTTATGACCCTATAAAATACGTGTCTAGCAAACACTTTAATTTCTCGTCACTGAAAGCAAAATTACAGTAAATAAAGTGCTTTAAATATCGTACATTCATTAAATTACTTTAAAAGTAACATACGTTGAATCATCTGTCTTACTTGGCGTAAAGGGGGTAGAGACAGATATGTGTACCTTTGTTACATGTAAACTTTAATTGCGTAATGCTTCAAATCATTTGTGTTATAACAGGTCATGAATAATGAAATGAGTGTTTCTGTTTTTGGTTTTAAACGTGAATAAACGTATATGAGAATAACTGCAAAAATTTCAAAGTTAGTTTATTCTCTAAAATGACGAAACCACAAGGTTAAATATTCGATAATCTAACGACTTAAAATTAAAGTTTCTTACAATTGTACCTTTGGTATAAGCAATTGTGAAAAGTGATGTTAAGGTAGCAATCTGTAAGCTTATTACATGAACGCTACTACTATAACTATCTATGAACAAATCTATTTTTCATAATTCCGTTTATTTTAGACGTTTACAATGTTCATACTTTATGACGTAATAGGGAATTAAAGTAATATTTGTGTCTATTTCTTATTATATAATTAAACAACAATAATTTAAAAAAAATTGGTTGGCTATCAGCGATCATATAATTTGTTGGCTAGCAGCGATCGTATAATTGGTTGGCTAGCAGCGATCGTATAATTGGTTGGCTAGCAGCGATCGTATAATTGGTTGGATAGCAGCGATCGTATAATTGGTTGGCTAGCAGCGATCGTATAATTCACATTATATTAAGATAACTAAACCACTTTAGTTAATTTTTCTTAGTTTTTAGTAATTAATGATTCTTTTTTATATTTGGATTCCATTTGTTATCTAAAACAGGAACTACATATAGTATATTGTTGCGTAACGTAAGCTTCTTTTAACATATATTTGCGTGCACTTCTAAACGTTCCGAAAGTAACAAATTTCTTAATCGTCAAACTTTAGGAACAGGACACTCCGAATGACATAGAATTCTATTGTTTCACTCTTATATATGAATGTTGGTTAGTAGATTATACAATGATTTATTTGACAGATCAATAGTCAGTTTTCTATTAACATTAATTAATAGCTAATAACTAATTGCTTGTATATAAACAAAAATATACGAACGTTACCTTCAACCTTGTAACTTCTAGACTGTAATGCGCAGGTAAAATGAATATTCTTTACCAGCTTTAATACTTATTCCTATTACTAGTACTCGTAAAATATTTAGTAAAATTTGATTTCAGTATTATAACACTGAAAAGGGTTTATTTTATATCATTTTTTGTGGAGTAGTAGATTCATAAAACCGTAAGATAAGTTGAATTAATTGAATTCTTTTGCAGAATTTTTGTCTACTATGTAGCCCTTACTATGTCGTGCTCATGTTTAGTTTTTAGTCAGTGTTATGTGGAAAGTATTTTTCATTCTCGTAATAGATTTCATTGTCCCGCACATGCTTACTGAACAGTTGTATGGACTATAAATATTATTACGTAGATAGCAGGTCTTAAATTCATGGAATTACATCTATTACCGAGAAGCAGCGGACACAAGTTCTATTAATTGTATAGAAAAATATCGCATCGGTTAAGACAAATTGTAAATAAATTTTAACAATGGAAGGTTAAGCAAGGATCAGTCAATAAGATTAATACAAATTTTGCGTTATTTTACGCTATCTTCTTCAGCACTACAGTCCAACGTGAACCCTGGCTTCCAACACCAATCTTCTCCAAAGTCTCCTGTCCTCTCGATCACAGTGTAACCCCTTACATCCACTCTTCTGAGAGCTTCTAACGCATAATCCATATAGGCCTACGTCCTCAGAATTTTCTTCGGTATACGCTGATCATCCATCCCCTCTAGGTGACCTAATTATTGTGTTCGTTGAGCCTCTATGAATCGTACAATATCTTCGTAATTCAATAGCTCGTCTATCTCCTGGTTATTTCCGATTCTCCATTCATCATTTTTTTAACCGAACCCTAAACACGTCTCAAGACCTTTTTTTAACCTTTTTTAGTGTTTCTACAATATTTTACTTTATTGACACAAATAAATGTGTTATACTTATCGATCGCTAAACCTTTCATCGATAAAATTTATTGATCGGCGTTCACTACTAAATTATGAATTCTAAAAAAAATTGCTCATGTGTAAACAAACCTATTATAATCAATTTGCAACAAATAAAAGCAGTCGCTATGTCAATAAATTTATAGAACTACTGTCTGAAAAACAAAAACTTTGTTAACAGTCGCTGAAAAAATCAAGGTGCACTGATCCTTGCACAAACATTGATCATTTGTACTGTCTTGCACAATACTTCAAATATATTTATTAATAAATAATACTATCCAGCATGGATGTACCGTCTTCTTATAGACTAATGTGTGTGCTCATATCATTGTTAAGTCGTCAACGTTGTCTTAATTGACGTGTTCTATTACGCATAACCATGACAATAACTCTTATTAAGATTATAAGAAAAATATTGCCTTTGCTTGTTCACTGTTTTGGCATAATGATGTTACCTGTAAACTGCACTTTGTAGTTTTAAACGCTGTCCTCATCTGTAAATGCTTCAGTACTTGTATCTTAGTTGGTGTTGAAAGGCAATTTGATTATTCCGCTAAAACAATTAACTGAGTTACAGTATACTTTGCTTGCTGTAGCAGAGATTCAACACAATGTTCCACTGCGTCTTTAGTACCAAACTGTATTGGGCTCCTTGTTCTAAATTAAATTTACTTTACGGTTTTTATACTTACATAAGGAATTAACCAACTTAACGTAACGTGGCGCATTACATGCGTTAGTTTCCCTCTAATTACATTCCCCCTTTCCAGTGTTTAACACACGTAGCCCTTTAATTTTAATAATTGTAACTTCAACTTTCTGACATAGAACATCGTTTTTAACTGAAACATGTTATTCACTACAGGAATAAAATATAAGCCTACATTCGTTTTGTTACATGAATTTATACTAAACCTTTTATTTATAAAAGCACACATTAGTAGTGAATATTCGTGATTGTAAATGATTTAAATTAAAATCTCACAAGAAATCCTATTTTTCAAATATTATGATATATTATTGTATCATTGATTTACTAATGTATTATTAATTGTACTAAAGTACAATAAATGTTTAGAAAAAACAATATTGTATATTTATTTTGAATTTAAAAAATGAAAACATTTCTAAATCGTTCAAGACACTCTGTATTCTCTTATATGGAAATGGAATAAACGTAAAGGGACATATCAGTACATTTTCAAATAATAACCAGAAGAGCTGTCAATGGTCAGCTCTTCATAATCCTGTGTGTGTTGTCAGCCAATTTGTTAAATGTTCGCTCAGTCGAACAGCTTACAGATCTCCAATAAATTAAAAAAAAAAAAAAAAAAAAAAAAATTTCAAATAATGGTTTTATCATTCTATACAATGACTTATTTCAAAATAAGAGGTACTGAAAAAGGCAATATCTGCACACATAGTGATTCTGAGGAAACAACGTAAAGTTTCTAAGTATTATATTTAATTAAGTTACAAAGTGTTGTAGAATTTCAAAACAGGCTTAAAGGCCTATGTGTACTAAATTTTGTTAGTTGCATTAATGAAAGATTATTTATATTAGGTGAAACTATTATCAGAACGACTTTCAGGAAAGCTTACAGGAAATTTTAGCAGGAAAGGTTATGCAGAAAATGAAGAAAAAGAAAATATAACCATAGGGAATAAAATGATCTGAAAGCTGTAATAAGAGCACGTTGTTCATACTGCTTTTGTGACAGAAATCATTTAGTTATTTTGTAATTGATTTTTGCATTACATCAACAAAAGTTACACAGTTTTAAGTGTTGTCAAAAAACCGCATCAGAATTTTAAAATTAATACCAGCATAGACTGGTGTCTGTATACTTACCATGTGTAGGTGTTTTGTTTGTACCGGTCTTTTAATATCAGTTTAAGTGTAGACAGATTAATTTATGTTTACTTTATTCTGCAACTTGTAACAGACCTTTTTTTATTTTCTGAGTACGTGAGCATCGTTTGATTGAATTCAGTGCTATATATGTTACATTAAGTTAGTTAACCTTTTAAACAACAAACACGTAAGAAATAGACTTTTAAAAGTTGGCTAACATTTGTTTCTAAAGATCATGCCAATTAATACACATAGTATATTATTAATTTTATTACTTAATTAGCATTTGCTATTAAAGATTTAGTATGTGCAAAATATATTATAATAATACTAAATTTTATTATAATAAGCTCATAATTACTTTTTATTAAGCATATAAAGTACTATAAAAAATTTTATTAAAAACAAATTTGTATTTTTTTTATACACTTATTTCATCAGTTTAATTTACCTTTGATTCTCTAGATTTGCATACGATTTTGTCTTCAAAGAATATATTTCTAATTTTAGACATAAAGCGTATTTTTGTTGAACATTATATTGTTTTAATTTGTTCAGTCATCGTTTAGAAAATTATATTTTACAATACACAACAGCTAACAGTCTTTTTTTTTACTTCTATCATGATTTATATTTCTTCTTTTGGAAAAATTATATTTAAATATAAAAATGATGTTTTACCTTAATTAGTTTACACAAGATACTAGGTCAAGTTGTACTCACAACGAATAAGTTCAGAAAAACAGTGTATTCTTCCACTTCTTATAAAATGTAACAAAAATACAAAAACAAGCCCAAAGTAATAAATAAAGAAAAACAATAAATATTTATAGTAAAGAATTTGAAAACAATTTATATGGGAAGTTTCAACACTGAAAAACGATATGCAACCTAGTGTCTGGGATGCTGTGGTAAAAAAATAATCGCTTAACGAAGGAAACATTTTGCGTTGATTTAGACGATGAGTTTTGAGATGTTGCCCTAAGAAAGTACTTGTGTTTTTTTTTTTAAACTCCACAATCTTTTCAATACTTAACTTTACAAAGTCAATTAATTTTTGATTTTAACTTTTTCAGATTAGCGTCCTAAGACGATAAAGTTTTTTTATTATGCCGTAATGTTTTCTGACTCCTTAATATTTGTACTGTGCCGGTTCGAAGCCGGCGGTTGCAAAATATGAATTCTAGAAGGTTTTCATGGTTGTAATATGCGTGAGTGAGGCGCGGAGCCGGCTTTTACAAAATATTTTAGAACGAGTCAGTTTACGGTAACATAACGTGATACACTCGTGGACTTTGGTCGACGGTATGAGGGGAGAGGCGCGGTGTGCGGTTGCGCGCGCAGCTCGGCCAGTGCTGTGGAGATTGTATGCAGCAGGTGTCAGTCCACGTTTGCCTCTCCTGGAAAAGATCGTAATTCATCTCCGCTCTTCGATTCGTTTCTGCGCAGTTTGGTATCTTCTACATGATTGAGTAGAGAATATACGACACCCCGGTAAGATTTAATTATTTTATTAGTTGTGTGGATATTTAATAACAAGATTTATGCTATCGTGTGAAGTACGTATTTATGTGTGTGTGCGACCTGACAAATTAATGTAAGAGAAACTCATTTTTTTCCCTGTTGTATGTAACGCCCTTTGTATAGCCATGCCTTGTTATTTTCTGTTATAATGCGAGAAGTTTCAAGAGTCATTCTCAGAGTAAAAGTGCTTTACATAAAAAAAATTAATTACAAAAAACTTGGTGTGCAGTCAAGTAGTGAACTGTGTGGTGCATGTAGCATACTGTCCCCGTCTTTGTTAATTATGTTCACAAATAGAGAATGAAGTGTGAGAGCTTCTGTGTATGAAACTTAATTGAAGGTAAAACATTCTCAAAGCTGTGAGTGACTTGCTGTTAAAATTTTTCTGACTAAATTATGATTACTGCTCTGCACGTGGCCGGTTTAACCTGCAAAAGTTTGTCGAAGCATGTTGACTGAGTACAGTTCACTTTATATGATGCCACAATTTAATAAGTTCTGTTCATAATGCAAATTCACTTATTCCATAGCTGAATGTAGACTATTTAAGCAGGTTGTAAAAACTTTAATTAATTAATTTTGTGCCTTTGGTGAGAGTTAGCTGGCGGCCCGTTAAGAGGTTAATTACCTTAACTCGGGTGTACATTCTTATAGACTGTTCTCTAATTTACTTGATTCCTTAGGGTTCTCGCCCTAAGTCGGGTTCCTGGCTGGCTCTGAGCCGATCATCTGCTCAAGCTGTGAACCATGTCAAGATCGCCTACGAAGAGGGAGATGGAGATCGAATTCCTACGTTGCACTCGCCAGCACTTATGAGGTGACATTTATGCTTTTTCTTTTTTGGGGGCCGAACCGGCAGTGTGCCTGTTTTATGAGAATAACTTAGATGCCTGGGGACCACGTGTCCAGATTCTATTTGGGAAGTGAACTGTGATCATGACTCTGAGCACTTTAACTTAAAATTTCATATACCTTTTATAACTCATTAAGTAACACTAAATGCTATGTCTGTAAGTGCGTGCTGCACTGCGAGAGCGCGCCATAGAAACATTTTAATTTTGTTCCATTTTATTGTTGCATCTGATTTACTCTTTCAAAATTTAATTATTGCTCAGTAGTTCTGTTCCGGCTGGAACAGCTGCGTATAAATTTTTAATTTGACTAGGGATTTCATATTTAAGGGCTGGGGACTTTCCGGGGGTTTTTCTTGGGGACTTTTCTGGGTTTACTATATGGGACTTAGTTTTCTGACACGCTGGTACAACTTCAGACAGGTTGATTGCCTGTCAACTTTTGTCAACTACATGTGGGCGCGCTCCCACAGATGCCAGAGCACAACCACCTTATTGTATTCTTTTTCTAATTATTTTATACAGTTATCTGAGGCTCATCGAAACGATTTATTAATGTTCTTGAAATATTTTAGCCGATTTTGCCCCTTGCACAAGGGCTAAGCTGATTGTTTTCTTAACTGGCAAACACATATGGGTTGACTTCACACGTAGGGAAGTTGCTGTTTAATTTTGAATATTAACTGGTTTTCATCCTCTTCTTTTTGGGTAAATTAAATAGATATACATATTGTCAAAATCTTCTGAAATTGTAAAGCCTCAATCAATTAATTTCTGTTATTAAAGTACATAAGGATTTAATTCCTTTTTGGGAATTTTGTGAAGTCAATACTGTCTAGAATTTTATAAACACTGTCTGGAAGTAGGTGAGGAGTTTGTTAACATTACCTGGTGCTGTGAACGGAACAAAGGTTCACACACTCATCATGAGTCATTAATAAACGGAATGCTAGACAAATGGGTGGTCCAGTTTCAGTTATCCTTCATGAATTATTCGTCTTTAAAGGGGTTGGAGTTTGGGTTATCCTACTGAACGGGTTGCCGCCGGGCGTATATTTTATCACTGCCGGGGCATAAGATGATAGTTGCTTTACCCAGTGGGTGGGTGCGTTACAGGGGCATGCGTGTTGAAAGTAAATGACTGTGAGTTGTGTACCTTGTGTTCTGTATGTGTGTTTTATGTGTCTAGCTAGCCACACGACGGGGAGAATTTTACATGTGTTTGTGCATTCTATATTTTATTTATGTATGTATATTTAACTTATATGCTGTTATATACACTTGTTCTTATGTAATTCTATTCAATTATATACACTTGTTCTTAGGTAAACTGGAATTATATATGCTAGTTGTGATTCAAATTTTTTCTATTATATATATGTATACACATTTACTTTGTGCACACTTATGTTGATGTACACTTAATTATACATGCTTGCCATGATGTACCTTTTGGTAGTTTTTATATAGATACATATTTATCTTGTACACAAGTATGAATTCCAAAGATATAATAAATCTGTTATTGTTATATTATGGCTGAGTTCATTGCAAGTCCCGCCATACTGGACCCAGCATAATTTTTGCTTCTCTAGGCTCCTGCCTAGTTCTATATAACTTGTAACCTCTCTTTAAATATCAAAAGCATAGAGAGGTTACAGTACATGTCTTCTTTCTACATGTTTTAATGCTTGTTAGCGTAAATTTCAAAACTAGTCTAGGAGTTTAGATGTAGTTAAGTTGAAATTTGTCCAAAGATTTAGTAATTTATCATACATGTTAAATCAATATTTGATGAGATTAATATTTGACTATTTTTTAAATATGTAAAAACTAATTGCTCTAATTACTTACAAAATTTTATTTCATTTCTTGTAGGTATATTTTAATTATTGACATACTTAAGGTAATAATATAATTAACAAGCAGAATGATCACTGTTGCACACCACCGTATAAAAATTATATAGTTTTATAATCGGGATATTTTTATAATTATATTATAGAAATAATATATTTTTATAATAAAAATATTTTATATTAGATATTTTTATATTATAAATTATAATCGGGATAATTTTTATACAGTGGTGTGCAACAGTGATCATTCTGCTTGTGATTTCAACCACTAACACAACTTTCTTCATTAAATAATATAATTGTATTATAATGCAATTGAATATTATAGTTGAACATTCACATGCAGAGTGCTTTGAAACTCACAATACAAATACAATTTTATTTACGAAAGTAATTGGCAAAGAAAGTTATATATAGTTTATTTAATTAATTAAAAATGCAGAGTAAGAAATATAGTTACTCTTAGATGTTCGTTTCCTGACTATAGTGAAATATATTTCATATAACTGATTATACATGGTAGCACTTACTAATATAAACTGCCAAACAATGTGACCCGTATGATTCTTATTGCGGTTAACGCAGTTACAAAAC
Organism: Magicicada septendecula; assembly: GCA_034769895.1. Lineage (NCBI taxonomy): Eukaryota > Metazoa > Arthropoda > Insecta > Hemiptera > Cicadidae > Magicicada > Magicicada septendecula. The sequence goes on along the minus strand of CM068369.1, from coordinate 138,635,092 downwards.
AGAGATAGAATTTTGCACAGAAATCAGATTGACCGGAGTATTACACCAAACAAACTAAGTTTCAACCTTGAGATTCATCTCAGCGATTCACCACAAACTTGGCAGTAACTTTACTAAAAGCCAAATATTCTTGAAACGAAGGCACTTCAGAAACACTGACAAAATCATCTCACCCGTGAGACTTATTATTAAACTATGGTCAATTCATTATTCGTAGTCGTTGTAAGGAAAAAATTTATTTATTTACAAATTATTGAAACAATATATAAAAGCTGCTGTGAGGGAATAAAAAACTACAAATCACATCTGGAGACATGGGCAAAAAACCGTCTCGATAATTGGAAAAATTTAAACTACAATTAATTAATAATAACAATACAGCAAATCAGTATTAACAAAACAGTTATAGAATAATGTAAATTAACAGCAACAATAACAATAACTTTTTTCAGAAGGAGGAGATGATTTATACACTGTAAAAGGAAACCCTCTGTTCCCTAGTGTGTGGGGCTCTCACCCACTAAAAAACCAATATCTCACTCAAGCATTGATTAGAGTTTGGACTAATTCCGTATAAGTTACTTGTATAAATTACGTCGTTTTCCTGTATTTTCGACGGATTTGTGTAGCTCAGTGCTGTGAGGTTAGAATGACGTTGAATACAAATTCATTTTTATTTAACATGATTATTCTGCTAAAACAGTTACTCCTATGGTCTGAATTTAAAGAGTGAGATTAACGAGACGTCTTTTTGTTTAGCCAAGACTCCAAGTATCTTTTAAGCAGTATTCTGCAGCGGCTTTGTAATTTAACAAAGATTATCTCAGATGTCGAACTTTCAAACTCTTAAGGTTTGTACGTTATTCGATGGAAGAAACGCTTGACTCAAAGCATTTAATAAATTAAATACGAGTTTAGGTTTGTAACGCCTACGTAATTATCTTAAACCCAAAATTAAGTAACAAAATACAAAATATAATCTACCTAATTAAAACACACAACGTACTCTACTTTAGTAATTTATGTAACGATTAAAACAACATTCTCGCTACATACGGTACAGTTTGTCATTTCAGATCTGCAAATACTTGGAAAAAGTTCAATTCATAACAGTACTTATTTCTAAAAAAACATTAGGTATATGAAACATAAGAAGCATAATTTAAAATATTTAGGGAGAAATTACACTACTTTCAAAATATATAGACTCTTTATTTCAAAACTGTTAAATTGCGGAATAATTTTGTAAAACATTAACACTGCTTCAATTTTATGCAGATATACGGGTGAAGTCATGATCATTAGGATGTATTGTTATTAATTGAACAAAAGCGTGAAAATGCGACAAATGAAATAAATTTTTGTAGGTAGTGTATATGAAGGGATCAAAAAAATATTAACTGCTATTCATTTGTCCAGTTTTGCAAATCTTTTACACGTAATGTAATTCTATAAGGACAATATTTCAAATCAGCTAAAAGGTTTTTCTTGTTTTCTTCTGAATTTGTTTCACGAAAACAATTTTCGTGAACTCTCGTCTCGGATCATACACTTTAGTATGTTGCCTGACTGGCTTGTCATACAGGAGCACTCTGTGTCTCCTATTTTCATTCATGTTTACCGTATACTTCTTACTTTTTTCCTCCTTCTATCCCATTTTACAGCTCAAAATCGATTTACAAGTGATACGTCTCATTGTTCACTATACAGTACTTGAATTGGTCTGCTAGCTAACGTTGATGAAACATGTGACAGCACTGTACATAATGATATATAGTAAAACAAAGTAATAAACTGAATAGGTTCATGAAATATCTCTAATAAACTAACAACCATATACTATAATGTTCAAATTTAAAAATAATTATATTATACACAGTCGTTTATAAGTTTGGTTTATGGTAAAAATATACTCGTTTCATGCCGAGTAAATTTATTTGAGAATGATTTATTTGCATGGATATTTCCTTATTTTGGCAATTTCAAAACATGAGTTGCGGCAATAAGCAACCCAGTCAAGGTTTTGGAGATTACCTTAAATAATTTCATTTGGTTTAAACTGCCGTTCTCCTTGTATTTTATTTTCGCTTTTGTTTAATTTAGTTTTATATAATTTATTACATGGCGGTTATATGCATCCGGTTTTTTTGTTAACACAATAGCAAGAGGAAATAATATATTCACAAAACAGTGCGTTCAAGTATAATTATTATTTTAGAATAAAATAAGATGTCATAAGAAAATTTAAATAATGTTTCTACTAGTGTCAACGTCACTGTATTATACTATCGACACGTTTTCAACATAGAAAGTTTTTGTTTATTCTTTGAAGAAGGCATTTGTGCATTTGTGTATCTTCTTCTACTATGGCATCACAGTTCGAAGTCGATCCTTAGTCTCCATAATCATCCTTCTCCATTTTTCTCTGTCCTTGGCGATCGATGTTCATCGTTTTATTTTAAGTAAATTATCAGCAATCAGCATCACTCGCCACTGCGTCAATCCAGTATGTCTTGGGTCTTCCGACAGGCCTTCTACCCTCGATCTGACTAAACAGTACCTTCCTAGGTATTCGGTTGTCTTCCATCCTAATTATGTGTCCTGTCCATTGCATTGCAATCTATGCAGTCGGATGGTGGTGGCCAGATCATTGTTTTTATACAACTTGTAGAGCTCCTCATTGTGTCGCATTCTCCATATCTTGTTTACTTGGATTGATCCATATGTTCTCCTCAAAATTCTCCTTTCAAAAGTATTGACTACGTTAGCACATAATGTGACCTTGGACTGATGGTGGATATTACTTGCCTTAAATATAGATATCAATGAAGCATATGTTCTATTTGCGGCCTGTATCCTTTTTCTTATTTCATTTATTTCTTCATTGTTTTCTGCCATCCATTATCCCAAATATTTAAACTGATTCACTATTTACAGGTTTAGTGGTTCAATTTCAAACTGTTCAGGTTTCCTGGTTTTCTTCCGTGTGGTGATCATAACCTTTGTTTTATCTGTATTAACCTGCAAACCTATCTCTTCTGCTTCATCTTTGAGTTCCTGGAATGTCTGTTTTGCTCTTCCTTGCGATCTTGCCATAATATAGACATCATCTGGATACCCTACAATCTGGACCAGTTTATGTTCTAATGTTGAATTCCTATCAATTGACAATTTTCTGATCACATATTCAGGTGCTAAGTTGAACAGTGTTGGTGCCAGACTACGCCCAGTTTGAACCCTTTCGTGACATTAAAAGGATCTGTCATACCTGTTTGCAATTTTACTTAGGCTCTTGTCTGTATCATTGTCACTCTTATCAGTTGTACTAATTTAATAAGTATTTAAAAGTTCAGCAAAATTTTGAAAAGTTTATTGCTATCTATGCTGTCATACGCTCTACAAAAGATCGTTTTTCCACATCTTCTCCATCAGTACTTTAAGTGTGAAGGTTTGGTCTATAGTGGATCTTCCACTCCAAAAGCCACCTTGGTATTTCCCCAATATTCTTTCAACATATGGTTCCAGTCTCTTTTGCAGTATTCGGGTGAACATTTTGTAACCTGTACACAACATGGTGATATCTCTATAATTTCTGCAGTCTAATTTATTCCCTGGCATTTGTGTATACGTTGGTATACTTGGTGAAACGTTTTACTGCAATAAGAGCGGTTCAGGATTCAAATCTGTATAGGATAAGTCACTAATAATAATGACTATGTATGATAAAGTCACCTACTTATAACGATATGGCAGTTAGGACAAGAGGTATAAACGGAACCGCATGAAAACATAAGACTCGATTTATAAATGAATGTAAACTAAAATCTAATCAAATAGGTGAGAAGAAGAAGAAAAACATTTCACAGATTTTCAAAAAACGACAAAAAATGTTTGCAACTAAATAAGTGACTGTATGGAAAACTTTCAATTACAAAATTTACTCATCAAAACGACAAACGACAGTTAAAGGACTCAGATTACAATATTAGCATAATTTTAACAAATAAACCGTTATATGGTAGTAAATATTTCCGCTTTGAACTCAGTTTTAACTGATAACATGTAATATTTTTTAATATTATATTTAAATATTTCACTTACTGTTTTACTCCTGTTTACAACAGATCTTATATTCACAGTAATCCTTTTGTGTTTTGCATTTAGAAGGTAAGAAAAAAATATATAAAAATTAAATATAACACTTGTTTTTGTTTTGTCAGTTAGTATCAGTTTTAATCACATGGTAAATAATTATAAAAAAATAGATATAGAAAAGTTAAAGTAAACAGTGCTTTTTGTTATATATTAATATCAGTTTAATCAATTAGTAGTTCATTTTCTTCCTGTGTATTTGATGTAAGACACGACATATATTTCTGTAAAATTTCTTATGTTCATCTAGTGTATACTGGTGAATGTTTAGTCACGTCATGTATCTTCTTATCATTTCTATAAACTTTCCTCTCATAAACATTGCTAACAGAAACTAAAATGTCACCCTTCCTTGTAAACCTTCAACAATTCACTGTGAATACTGTTAGCAAACTCTCTGCTAGCACAATTCCCTTCGTTCTTCCTTGTACACGACCTGTCAATATTTGGTACGTTAAACATATAAAACCCTCAAATGTTTTAGTACTTCTTTAAAAAAACTTTAAGCCACCGCTTTTTAAAAATTAATATTTGTTTACTTTCCTCTGATCTTACTTCGAAAAATAGCTCTCTACTGTAGCAAACATACAGTACGCTAACTACATATTGACCGTAAGAAGGGTCGCATTCCGGGAATGGTTTCCGTTTTGCACTTAGACACATTTTAAACCCGTTGATAACTACATTAAGACCAAACAATGTTTCCCTTTTATACATCAACAAGCAGAAGTAGAAAACTTAAGTATTAACATTATTCTTAAAATAGTTTACCCAGCTGCTTGTCACAACTCAATGACTTTATGCGTATTCGTCTCCTCAAATAAATTGAAGTAATCAACGTTATTGACAAGAACACGAAGGGCGAAGTTTGATCACGGATGGTGTTTCTGAGGGCGTTGTTGAAACCCTAGCCCACGCCGAAATTTAAAGGGCCGGGTTTTACTTGAATTGGAATGTTGACTACACAAAGCCTTTCCTTCTATACGTTTCCCTACTTCCCCATTGTTTTCTTCATCACTTCTTTTGTCATTCACTACTTTTTTCAGGCAACTACCTGTTTTCCGTTTAATATAAAACCATGTATTTCTGTAAGATGGTTTTTTGTTTTGTTTTTGGTAATTGTTTTGGTTTACGATTATCGGCTCAATTCTCATAGAGGTTTGGGAAGCCTTAAGCACATGTTTAATGGGTTCAGTTTTACGTTGTGGATGAGAATGCTTTGCATTTCTTTCTCTTGAGTTTCGCTGCTTTAAATTGCCTATCAGGAAAGGTTACTAGTGCTACTACTGTTACATAAAATTAACACAAGCCTATAGCCTCTACTAATTTTATATAAAAAATCTGTCTCTGTTGATAGTGTGTCGGTACGCCTCACTAACAATTGGTGATGAGAAAAGTTTACCAATCTAATGTGTACCATACCAACTGCTTCTTGTCGCCAACATTCTTTACTATAAGAGATAGAGTTTAGGTGAGGGCGAGAAAAAAGAAGATGTTACGTGTCGGCAGATTTGATGATTTCGAGAAATTTGCAACAACTGAAGAGAGCGCCACAGAAAAGAACAACGTTGAGAATAATGATAAGGATGAAATCTGTATAGTGCAGTCTGTTGTAATCAAGGAGTTCGATCCTAAAAAAAATACGGAAGCCAGAATGTACGATTTGTAATATATGTCCGGCGATATCGCAGTCTACTAGACGAAAATCATTTTTTTAATTCGAAGCATCAATCTTTTAAAACCTTACAAACAAACTGTGTTCTCAAAATAACAAGCGCAGTTGATATGAATACGAGACCTTAGCGAGAACTTAGATATGGAGTGAGAGAAAACCGAACAAGGACCACACACCGAAACTACATTAAATGAAAAAGCTAAGAGAAAACGCGGAATTGCAACTGTATTTGCTATTTCGTATAGTTTTTTTCTGTTTACTAACTTCTTTGAATTCTGTTGTTCATTCTGTCTTTACAACTGCTTGTAATCGTAAAATGTATTTGTAGTACCTACAGATTAGGCTATGTATTTTAGAGCAGATTAACACATATTAGATATAGGAATTTGTTAATGTAGGTGCTCGTTAATATTAAATAATGTCTTTTTAAAACACTGATAATGTAGTAGTTCACCAAACTAGAGAAACTGTAATACAAACTTTAATGACTATGATAAATGAGCTAGTAATACAGTGGAAAATAGTATAAAAATGATTATTATAAATTGAAATGAGAAGAAATATGACACTCCTCCATAGGTTGATCACGGTTTCCATTGGACGAGTATGACAAGCAAAAGGCTGTTTGTAATTACATTTGCGTCGTTCCTAGTGACATTGTTTATTTCTAAATCGATTACCTATATTCTATAAATTTATTCAAAAATTGGTAGATTCGTCGAAGTCTGTAAACATACGTATCACATCCGTATCACAAGAAAAGTGTGTAATGTAAACATTACAGTTATTGTATGTTGGCTAACATGCTAATCGCTCTTATGAACAGCTATGCGTAGGTACGTATGGCCTATATCGACTTTTTGTATCCAACTGTAGTAAGCGGATACAGTCTGTCAAACGGTGTAATATAGGATTGAAAGACGGACACTTTTAGGTTATTTTCAAAATGAATACATACGTCGATATCATTTGATTCATTTCTAATTTGTAAACTGTTATTACATTATTCATATAAGTCAGAAAGTTTCATATTGTTCATATATTTGTGTTAATAAAATAATTTCATGTATACACAAAAATAGGGTTTAAACCTTTGAATACAAAATTCTATAATTAACTTATAGGTCAAGACAATTTTACTGTAATGTATAATAATTTCACTATATTATTATATTGACAAGAAGAACTTAAAAAATTTTAACTTATACGTATCATATTTTGTTTTCGTGATATATCGTCATGTTAAGATCAGTATCACAAGCCAATAAAGTAAATTTTACCCTGAAATAGGATTTACTTGTTACGAAACGAAATGATATTTCTTCCCGCAAAACAGTTACGGAACAACAATCTGATTTTCTGCAGATTTCATAATAGGCTAATATCCATTCAGAAATTCAGAAATATATGAGAATCAAAGAACATATAAATCTCTAGAACTATCGATGCTTGAACTGGTTTTAACAAAAGTGGTTTAGAACCTTCTCTATTGAAGCAAAAGCGTACTGTTTGAATTCTGTGGTTTGGAAATCACTTGCCTTTACTATCGTCTCAGTAAAAAGCAGGTTAGACAACCTCAACTTTACATTATTTTTATGCAGTGTACGTTCGCTTTCTTGATAGTTCTCCTTATTGACAACATAACAACACAGAAATTTAACATGAGATTAAATTCATACTATGAACTGTTGCCGGTACACGCTGCACTGTTATGAAAGATCAAACACGGTTTTAAAATATTTTGTAATTATACATGTTTGATTAACCATTCAATGTGATTAATTGCTGGAAAGTACGTTGGATACAATAAGAAGTTTTACCTATAGACCTCGGCCAATTTGTCCAGAAGTTTTATATAATAACCAAAATGACACTGACTGTAAAAGCCTACGTAATTTAATGTGTTTAACATTACTGATAAATTATTACCCCTCTATGAAAAGTGGAAAGAAAAGACGATTTATTTTCTTATAGTTTTCGTGATTTCTTCCCTTGTTGTTTTTTCCTTCTTATCTTTTTCTCCTTCTTATATATATTCTGCTTTTTCTTTATTTCTTCCAGCATTTCTTCATCTTGAGGATTACTTGAAAATAAACTATTTGATAGTTTTACTTTTCACACTTTGCTCTTTACTTTCATTTCGTAAATAGGGTTTAACTAAACAAGTTTCGTTCTCAGTTTTCTGAAAATCTGTACCAATTATTTTCTGGAGCCATAGATTTGTAAGTTCAAGAAATTTAATTTTTACTGACAAAACAACTAATTTTAAGTTTCAGAACAAACTTTCCTACAAGATACATAAGTCAAAACACACTTGCTTTTTATTATAATTAACAATACCGTAAATGTATAAATGCGAATGTAAGTAAGAACAGTAAAACTTACTGAAATGAATTTACCATCCTGGAGATTGTACATTAGCCAGTGTACCTAACACACATGAAATAATTTTACTTATTTACTGAACATGACGAATTTTAGTTATGCTGATAAAAAAAATATTTCGTGCGGTAGGTCAGCTCAGCTACGGTCTATAGAGTGCCCGGAACTCATGTGTAGTTTAATTACATTATTAAAGAATACATAATGAAAAATGGTTGCTCGTGCATCACGAAATGGAACACAAACATACGTTTCACTTTATTAAAATTACGTATGGTGAATTGAGTGTTTTAATTAAAAAAACCTGTTTTCAGTAGGAAAGCAATTTTTGAATTAGTATTTTTAAAAACTGTCGTCGATATAATCATGTTTAAAAAATTCACACCTTTTCATGATGTTAGTTAATATCATAAAATTTTGAGAATTTTAAATCAAACAAGAATCCGGACAAGAATTGGAAATTACAATTTAATTTACGAACTGTGTATGACAAAACAGCTTGTTATTTATTATTTAAATATTACAGTAAAATATTGTGTCTCATATGTATCGTTTACACATAATAGGTTACCTACCGTAAGACCGTTGATATTAACAAATTCAATAAATTCTTTAAAATTATCTTACCTACAAAAAGTTGACATTGATAATTTTGTATCATCTTTTAATTGGATTATTGACTGTAATTGAATAAACTGAATTAACATATTGCTTTATAATAAATTATTCTTTTTTCTAAACCTTATCATTTTTATAATGATTTCTTCCCCTGAGACAATTTTGTTTTATTTTATATATATTGACTTCCAATCCCGACATTATGTATTTATCCTTATATTTCCCACTTTTAATCATTTTTACCTTCAATCCTGTACACTACCTCTTTCACTGATTAGAAGTCGTTGTCTCATAGATCTTAAGCAGTGTAGGTGAAACACATCTGTGATAATCTGTTATGTGTCGCTGACTGTGCACATAAATTTCTTAGAGCATCTGCTACACTGAAACTAAAATTGATTTCCTGCGTAACGTTTGGCAAACATTTAAGATATCATGTTTATGCTTCATTAGGACCACCAAACATGAACAGTTACAGATAGACTTATTAAATACTACTTAAAGTATCTTAGTTAGTTATTTCAGGCAAAAGAGTATGCATGTCCTGCAGGTCATCTGAAGTTTACCTAATTCAAAGTTTATTTATAATATTCATTAAATTTACTAATATCATTCTCCAAGTAGTGTCAAGTAACAGTGAAGCCGGCCGTAAAAGCCTCAGTCGATTTTTTTTTTTTAGTAGGTACAATTTGAGCAGTTAGTCAGACTTGTTAGATCTGCCACCTTCTCCAGGACAGATTAAAGACATAGAATCTTGTCTTTGTCCTTGAAGGGAGCATTTGCGTGTTCTGAAGATCCTTCGGATTATGCTGGCTGTAGCGTAAGCAGTGGTAGACCTTACCTGAGAGAACAAAAGTGAAGATCCAGTGAAGAAGCAATATAATAAAACTTATTCAAAAGTTCAAAAGGCGAAAGCAGAGTAACAAGCCCAACAATAGAGAACGCGGGAGAGATTTTTTTCAAGTGACGGACAGCAGCGCCATTTGTGTGGATTGAAGACACTGAGCAAATAATCGGTCTGATGGCCCTTCATTTCAATAAATATTTCTGGACGCAACCTGGTGTATGGGCGTGACGGTAGTGGTACTGCGACATGGAAAGGACATGGGGAGACTACAACATTGTTTTTCATTGGAGGACCGCTCTCTGGAATGGAGAAGATTTAGAGGTCACATGACCGTTAGCTATATTTCTTATATAGAAAAGATTATAGTACTCGCACTCAACAGCCGACTAGTACTAGGGTTAAAATGAATCACTGGAAAGGACCAATTATTTATCAGAAAAGAGGTAGAAAAGAATGACGTAATAGGAATGCTAAGCATCATTTCAGGACATTTTTATAACAAATGGATATTATTCCAAAGTTTTGGGTCAAAATTGATATTAGCGCTGGACGGAAGAAAACTATGTGCCAACTTCAACATCCTGTCGAACGTATTTATCAGTGAGAAAATTAAAATAATTATAAAATAATTTTGAAAATTTTTTCCACTAGATGGGTAGTATGATGATTCATACGTACACACAGACTCTGCACAGTACAAACTCTGTAACAAAATCTTAGTGTGAAAATATATTTTTCCCAAGTGCCGTCGTTTACTAAATCTGATTTGCCTTGAATTTTCTTGCAACGTCTCAGAATCAGTGCTGCAACTCTTAGCGTCGAGTTTGTGACTAGCGGTGAGGTGTTGTTACAAATAATATAACCGGAATTGCCTTTTGTGGCAATTGCGGCATCTGAATTTTCTCAGAAAGTCTGCTACTCTTATATTTCATACCACAAATAGCCTAACTTTTTATTGTAAAAACTTTGTTACATCAAGATTTTTGAAGTAATATTTGTAATTATTGTTACGGCATCACAGAACAATCTACGTGTTTATCGAACGTTCCACAGAGGTCCAGAATGTAATACGGTGGTGTACGTGCTTATTGACGAATTCGCGAGATTTTTCTGGAGGCCGCCAGCCGCGCGGACTGTGTCAAGGCCGCAATTAATTACGTAGTTCACACGGGCGCTAAGACGTAATTTGGAACGTTCTGGTCTGTGAGCGTAGGTATAAATACATGCCGGCAGCGGCCTTAAGTTTCAGTTATAGTCGCGATATATTACTGAGTGGGTTCAAGTGGTTATTAGTGAAGTGTTGCGGTTTATGATCGGGCGGTATAATTGTAATACAATTGTGTTTAATATTAGTGACATTTTATTGCGTGTGAACAATTTTATTTGATTTGTTGTAGGAGACTGTGTTGTTAATTAAAAACTGTTTAACTTTAAAAATTAAAGCTGGTGATTTGTGATTTAATTGGTGTCTTGTACTTATTTTGTTTTCCACTGTACCTACGACGATCAAGTAGACCGTCGTAACACTGGTGTCAGAACTGGGATAGAACGGTTAATAGTGGAAACAGTGGACACTTTGTATAAGACGAGTGTAATTCGTAATTAATCCGAAACAGCGGATGCCAGTCAGATGATGGAAAATTTCCAGGCGCTGCTGTTGCAGACAGAGGAACGACGACGACAGGACGCAGAGGAAGCAGAGGAAAGACGCCGACAGGAGGCGGAAGAAACAGAAAGATAACAAAAATGAACCAAGACAAGAAAGAGAAGAAGCGGAAGAAGTAGAAAAATCTGTGTCGAATGTTGAAGAATTGATGTCTAAGAAAATAGCTGAAGTAGAAAAGTCAGTCACGAGTGTGGAAAAGCTATGTCATCAAAGATAGAAGACTGGATTACAAATATAAAATAGCAGACTAAAAATGAAGTCGAGCGGTGCCTGAAGTTACAATCAAAACAACTTTGTGAACAGACTGTACCAATGATAAAGACAGAAAAAGACGTAGAAAATAAATTAATAGAGAAAGTCACTTTGCCTGCAGTAGGGACAGTTCATGTCAAAGCTCCAACCTTTGACGGAAGCAGTCACTGGGCAACGTACCTCCGCCAATTTGAAGCTGCTGCGTGCGCAAATAATTGGAGAGAGAAAGACAAGGCAATCTCATTCGTTCTCGCATTAAAAGGACCCGCGGCAGAACTACTACAGAAAATGCCACCTGACAGCCAGAACATCTATGCCGAGTTGATAAAAGCTCTAGAAATACGGTATGGTGATAAACATTTACGAGATGTGTACTGCACCCAGTTGAGAGCAAGGCGACAGTATTCTGGGAGAGCCTTCAAAAGTTTGAAGGAAGTATCGACAGACTAATTAGACTGACCTATCCTGAAGCGCCAGAAGATTTTCGAACGAGTTTTGCGATGCAGACATTTACTGCCGGTGTCCGAGATAACGAACTACAGCAAGTGTTACAAATGGCAAGAAACCAGAACAATGCGGACGCCCTGGTAGGCCTACATGCTTTGCAATTTGAGGCCGCCAAATCAGCGTCTGGTTGGAGAAGTCATAAAGTGCGCGTGCTAAATGTTCGCGACGGCACAGACGATGAGGAAGAAGAACAAGGAACAGAAACTCAACGGTCGGCGCCACAGAATAAAATAAGAAAGGATGGAAGACGAAAGTGTTATAGATGTGGGAAACCTGGGCATCTACAACGAGATTGTCGGATTAGAATTCAGCAGCAGGGAAACGAGCAATTGTCGGTACAACGGGGCGTGTGTTGACTAACTGGAGGAATGAAAACCCTAGACAATACGCAATTTCTACACTTCAGAAAAACAGCGGGAGCTTGGTAGTTACCGGATTTGTTCAAGAAAGGCCAACCTCGATTACAGTTGACACAGGCGCAACCGTTTCTATTGTGCGCCCCGACGTGGTGAAAGATCTCAAGGCAATCTGGTGCTCTTGCAGCTTGCGAACAGCTACTGGACGGCCTGTAAAAGTGTATGGAAAAGTGGAGATACACCTACGCCTCGGTCGACTTGTGTTTAATCATCAAGTACTAGTTGCACACATTGAGGCTGAAGCAATTCTTGGTGTGGACGTTATGAACACATACGGATTTATAGTCGACTTCAAAAACAATGCCTTGAGAATCGGAGGCGAAGAGGTAATGCTATCTACAGTGACGACCGCAGAAAAACCGATGGACGTCATAAACCAAGTGGCCGTAACTGTTCCGCCAAACTCCGAAAAGATCATCATGGTTAGAACCGAGGTAGATACTAGGGGCAACCAGTGCTCTATATTCGAACCCCAGGTAGTCAGAACACCGGGCATACTACTTGCCAGAAGTTAAGTAAAACCTGACGAAACAGGAAATGTAGCTATTAGAGTGGCGAATATTTTGGATCAAGCTACCACTTTACAAAGCAATACGCTCGTAGGCAAATTGACTCCTGTGGCCTGGGTAGCCGGAATGACGCAACGAAGATCCAGTGCTTCGGATAATTCCAAATTACCAGAGGAACTGCAAGAATTAGTTAACAGATCTTCTAACGACCTCTCAAGTGGTGAGGTAAAAAAACTCAGACAGCTTAACACGAATTCCAAGATTGTTTTGCAGTTCGGGGACAGTCACTGGGAAGAATCTCTCTTGTGCAACATCGCACCAATACCGGGGACACAACACCGATACGACTTCCATTATCTAAACAACAGGAAATGTCTCGGTTAGTACTGGACACGTTGACAGAGGGAGTAATCGAACTTTCGTCAAGTGGTTGGTTTTCTCCTGTAGTGCTGGTAGCGAAGAAGTATGGTGGATTGCGTTTCTGCGTAGACTGCGGGAGGTTAAATTACGTTACAAAGAAAGACTGCTATCCATTACCTCGCGTTGACGATACACTCGACATGTTGTCCGGAGCACAGTGGTTTTCCACGTTGGATCTGAAGAATGGATATTGGCAAGTGGGTCTTCATCGTAATGCGCTGGCAACATCTGAAAGATTGATGGACCTGGTACTCTGAGGTTCGACATGGAAAATTTGCCTTGTTTATTTAGTCGATGACATAGTCATCGGGAAGACTTTCAAAGACCATTTGGAAAGCTTTAAGGAGGTTCTAACAAGAATTCACGGTGCCCAACGGAAGCGGAGCCCGAAGAAATTTTCTCTATTCCAGAAGGAAGTACAGTATCTGGGCCATCTGGTTTCGGCAGCGGGTGTTAGCATGGATCCTAATGAAGTAGACACCGTAAGAGACTGGCCATTGCTGAAGAGTAAACACGAAATTCGGAGTTTCCTGGGGTTATGCTCATATTACAAACGTTTTTTGAAAGGTTTCGCTACTATTGCTAAACCACTACATGAGCTAACGTAAAATAAACGAAACTTCCAGTGGTCGAGGGATTGTGATCAAGCATTTAGGACTTTAAAAATTGCATTATGTTCGCAGCCAATTCTCGCTTTCCCAGCTTCCGAAGGGAAGTACATTTTGGACAGAGACGTAAGAAATACTGGTCTACGAGCAGTTTTTGTCTCAAGTGCAAAACGTTCAAGAACGAGTAATAGCGTATTACAGCAAGACACTTTCTAAACAGGAGAGAAATTATTGCGTTACAAGGAGAGAGTTGCTGGTAATCGTCCGAGAGTTGGAGCACTTCCATAAATACTTCTATGGAAGAGAGTTGTCACTACGTACCGACCATGCCGCGCTTGCATGGCTCTTGTGATTTTAAAATGCGGAAGGACAGTTGGCAAGGTGGCTTGAACGTCTGCACGAGTACAATTTCACGGAACAACATCGATGGGGGAGCCTGCGTGGTAATGCAGATGGCTTATCACGCAGGCAATGCCCGGAAGACCGCCGACATTGGCACAGAAAGGAAGAACAAAACTTAAGCGGACATGTTCAAACCATCACTGTAAGATTTCCTGGCAGACGGCTGGACAACACAAGACTGTCGACAAGAATAGATGACTGATTGGACCGATCTTGACAGCAAAAGAGGAACGTCGCCGTCCGGATTGGAAAGATATCTGCCATGGTTACGAAGTGCTGAAAGGTTACTGAGCACAATTGAAATCTCCCACCTTAGAAAACGGATTCAACAGGAATGGCAGCGAAAGTTCAAGGTCGTCCACTTATATCGCCTGGTTAAGTACTACTTCAGAGACGGTTTGCCAGTTTGGGACGAACAGGCTTAAGGAGGGGGCAGTGTTACGACATCACAGAACAAACTACGTGTTTACTGAACGTTCGAGAGAGATCCACAATGTAATGCGGTGGTGTACGTGCTTATTGACGAATTCGCGAGATTTTTCTGGAGGCTGCCAGCCGCGCGTACTGTGTCAAGGCCGGAATTAATTACGTAGTTCACACGGGCGCTAAGACGTAATTTGGAACGTTCTAGTCTGTGAGCGTATGTATAAATACATGCCGGCAGCAGCCTTAAGTTTCAGTTATAGTCGCGATATATTACTGTGTGGGTTCAAGTGGTTATTAGTGAAGTGTTTCGTTTCATGATCGGGCGGTGTAATTGTAATACAATTGTGTTTAATATTAGTGACATTTTATTGCGTTTGAAAAATTTTTATTTGATTTGTTGTAGGAGACTGTGTTGTTAATTACAAACTGTTTAACTGTAAAAATTAAAGCTGGTGATTAGTGACTTAATTGGTGCCTTGTACTTATTTTGTTTTCCACTACGATGATCAAGTAGACCGTCGTAACAATATTGCATAAGTATTCAACACAAAACTTTCCGTTAGGGTATGTTTGCAAATTCTAATGCTTGTTTTATCTGCAGAAAAAAAATTGCTAACTTGGTAATTATATTTATTAAAAAGTACTAGTGATGATAGCAGCAGCAGCAGCAGCAGGAATAGTAGCAGTATTAGTAGTAGTAGTAGTCGTAGTACTAGTAGTAGTAGTAGTAGTAGTAGTAGCAGTAGCAGTAGCAGTAGCTGTAGGTAGTAGTAGTAGTAGTAGTAGAAGTAGTAATAGTAGTAATAGTAGTAGTAGTAGTAGTAGTAGTAGTAGTAGTAGTAGTAGTAGTAGTAGTAGTAGTAGTAGTAGTAGTAGTAGTAGTAGTAGTAGTGGGAGTGATCAAAATATTAGGAGTGTCTAACATGATTTTTAATGTTTGTAAATGATAAGTTCAGTAAAGTGTTTTGTTTTAAGTTTCCTTCTGCTACAACTTATCTAATCAATAATCATAATATGAAGGAGGAGAAGAAGAAGTTAAAAGTAATAATGATAAACAATAATTATAATAAACTAATTAGAAGGATAATGTTGTATTATAAGACGAGACATCACTATGTGCGTTTTTCGATTATTGTGTACCTACTATTTTGCGGACGTACACTCTCAAACATACTTACTTTGTTGACTGTTCAGAATAGATAATGTAAGTATTATCAATGGGTATAATTACGTGGGCACTATATAGTTTACCACAGCGTACAGAAAAAATTAACAGATAAAAGTAGCTTTGCTTATGGTATTTCAAAATAGCTAGGCTTTTAATGAGTAATTTTTAAAGCGAAAGGAAATATAGAACATATGGAATATAAGTCTTAGTCTAAAAAATAGTAGAACATCATCAGTGAAGCGATCATCATACAGTTCATAGTATCATAGAGTTTATACTATTGTAAAATACCTTAATTCTAAAATTTGGTATTATGCTTGATTTATTTTTCACTGTTGTGTTATATAGTAAAAATGTTTTAATTTAAATTAGTTAACTTGCAAACATTAATATAAAGTCAGTAATTAGGATCCCATACATTGGGAGGGACTATAATTTATGTATGTGACTAACACTATTCAAAATTTACAGAAAAGGAGAAAATATATTTCGTCGTTTGTTTTTATCTCACATGACAAGTCGACGGTTGTATTTCACAACGGCTTATCAGTTTGATAAAACAGGACTCGTGACAGAACAAATCGAGAGTATTACAGAAGTAATGTCGGTGTTCGATTTGAACACCTCTCACGCAGGATACTGACAAATCTCCCTAAACCAGCTCTGCAAGTAATTGTCAAAATCTAGCACCCATGTCTTTCACTTTTTAACGCTACTAACTTTATGATTTACAATTAATTTTAGCATTCAGTTAATAGTATAAATATATCAGTATGGTACAGTCTACTCTAAGACAGAGTAAAAATTGAATAATATTTTAAAATATAATACCTATATGTATTGATACGAAAAGTATTCATTATAAATCTGATAGGTCATAATATCGTTCAACACAATTTACCTTAAATTATCAAGTCGGTAAATCTTCAAAATTCCTCTTCTCGCTCCCTTATTGAGTTTAATTATTATTAAATCACCCACTATGTTTCTCACTAATAATGTAGAATGCACTTTCATTAAAACGCATAAAATTTTAAACAGTCATCCTATATGAGGACTTGAATAAATGGATCATTCACATGGATATCTGAGCACGTTTGGTGAACGTGTTCCAAACGTTTTGAAATTACTCACACTGACATGAATAATGTTTTTTTTTCCACAAGCCATTTTATCTTGTGATGTCCATGGATCTAGAATATTTTAAATTAGTATTACTGTATTTTTTTAAAGTCTTTCTGAAATTGGTCGATAAAGTATTTCGTAATTAGAGAAAAAATGTTTAACCAGTGTTAAATGTTATAGTTAAATTTAAAAATAAAATTTAAGTACATTACACTTGTTACGCTATAACTTAACAAACTATGTATTACTGATTTCATTCAAATACAAGAAGTGTTCTTATTTACAATGCCACAATGTATAATTTTAAGAATAGAAATTTCTAAATTTTCAGTTGCTCAGTAGAAATGTAGTAGACAAACTCACACTTTTATTAACGTTGACGGGAAACTCAACCCAAAACAAATTTTGTTCAAGACACTGCGTAGACAAAATAAGATTTTTATTTGCGTTGTGTAATAATGTTTGGTGCGAGTTAAATTTTCTTTCGACTTCAGATGTCACT
Source organism: Magicicada septendecula (assembly GCA_034769895.1). Classification (NCBI taxonomy): domain Eukaryota; kingdom Metazoa; phylum Arthropoda; class Insecta; order Hemiptera; family Cicadidae; genus Magicicada; species Magicicada septendecula. Next base: position 138,617,417 of record CM068369.1, on the reverse strand, counting down.
ATTTTCCCTTACAAGATAAAATACTTTTTATAAATAAGTTTTGTTTAATTAAGTAACACGTCTTTATTTGACATTTTCGTAGTCTCGTTAGAATAAATTTGAATGGCACATAATTTTGAAAAATAGATAGAAACTTATAGACTAGATTTGCAAGTATGGAAATAATTTACAAATATCCAAAGCTACGAACGTTAAATCTGATTGTACGCGTACATTAAGCTTAGAGTTTCATTTTACAAAATACATTATGAAGCAGATTTATCTACAAACCAGTATGGTCCTTTGTTGTTGGTGATTGTAATAATTATAATTCTGTAGTTACAACAAAATTTAAACGGTTTTAGACAAAACATGTGACACAGTTAAATTTATTTGCAATTAAATACAATTAATTATTCCAGCTAAATGAGAATAAAATTTTTAATTATGTAGTTCATAATTTATGTAGACGCACTATTGTAGTTTAAATTAGTATGTTAAATTGAAACTTCATAATGAAATTGATTTTTTAAACTTATTCATTTATAGCATAGTACCTTTCCTAACAAAAGTGGTTTCACTATTCCTAAAGTGCCGTAATAACTTTTAGTAACTTAAAAATATTATATATACATATAATTGCATGTGTTTGTGATTATTTGTACTTTAATTAAAACTATAGTATTTTCCACAACGTATGCCCCCCTACGGATACACACACACACGCGCGCGCGCACACACACACATCGTGAGACACACATACTGCCAATGGACACACGTGTGACCGAATGCGTACACATCCCAACCTACTTACAAAATCATTACGCAGGATTTTCGTTTGAAATTAACGTATGTAACTATATGTTTAGTCTTGACAAAAATTTAACCTAACAACACACAACAGTTAACAGACAACTGTTGAAGTTTGCTTCGCAGTTTATGGGAAAACAAACTATCTTGGTAAACATACTTTCAAAAATGGTAAACATAATTTGTTTAAGATTTCTAGAAAGTTTTCCTGAGATTCACTACATTATGAATAACAGTGTACATAATTCAACACACAATTATGTTGACAATTATATATATTCTTATAACTCTTAGCTAAAAAGTTGTTGCGTCGACAGGTGATTGTATCATAAGAGTACAAGTTAATTTTATTGTCTCTTAAATTTATAATCCCACTGCAACAGTATGAACGTACTGTTCAGTTGATTTGCTGTTTAACCGTAAACATTATTTCTTATTTATATCTAAACAAGTTTACGAACAAAATTTAAATATTTCGAGTATTGTATAAAATAAATAAATTCAGGTTAAACTAAAAAACAACTAATGGTTTAAAATTGGACAAATTGCTCTAAATATAGCAAAAGACAGTCCGTAATATGCATTTTTATATACGTAAAGATAACGAGGATAAAACAAGAATATTCGTATCATGTGAATACCATTCACATACCTATATAATTTAAGTAAATTACGTGTTGAAAAAAAAAAATTAAAAACTTTATAACTGAATACTGAATCAATGAACAAACTCTAAGGTATAATACGTATATGAGAATGGTGTAATAACATAATAACCCAAAATACTGCAGATTATTAATTGAAGAAGTTTAGCGTGTTAGGCAGAATAGAATAAAGTATTAAGAGTGGACCAAACACACTAATTACAAAATGACGTGTAGAAAAGTAAAATAATTTTAAAGAAAATTACTTGTATTCAAATCACGATTCTTAAAGATCTTACGTTCTGTATTACGACACAAATATCAATATATAACTGTAATGTTGCAGTATATAAATAATCTTCATATCTACTCACATTATAAAAACAAAAACAAAAATATTCTTATTTTAAGAATATATTATGTTCTTGTCATATATAATGTGAGTACTTTCATTTTACTAATATTGCTATACTTTCATGATTTGTTTAAAACTGGTAAAGAGCTACACATATATGAAAGCTTAATAGGAATATTTGGTAACGGGCTATTACTTAAATTACCTAAATGTCTTCTCTCCTAAACTCGTCATTATACAGGGTCCGGCAGAGAAACCTGACGGTTTTCTAAGTAAAATTGCGACCAGAATAAAAGGTTTCTAAACAAATTAAAGTACATCTCAAAGCGTTTTACTTATAACAATTACGTTTTGAAAATAACATTCATTAAGTGCTGTTCCCCATTTTCAACACATTCTAGGAGCCGTAACTGTAAACCGCACATTACGAGAGAACGTTTGGAGAATTTACTTTGGAGAACATTACGGTAAACCGCAGAACGTTTGGAGAGATTGCCTCTACTTCTGTCCAAATATTCCGCTTCAAATCCACCATTGTCCTCAACCGGTTTAAGTACACTATACTCTTGACATACCCACTCAGAAAGTAATCGCAAGCGTTGGGGTCGGACAATTTTGGAGGCCACTGAATCCCTCGGTGTGAGATCACTCGGGATCCATACATCTGTCTGAACTTATTCATGAGAGCCCTTGGAGTGTAAGCAGTTGCCCCATCCTGCTGGAACCACGTGCTTTCCAATGCAATACCACGTTGCTTTAACTGAGATGCAAGAAATATTATAAGCATGTGAAATTAGCGTTGTGAATTTACAGTCTCTGCGTTCCCCTCTTCGTCTTCAAAGACGTAGGGGGCACTCCTGGCCCTCATTATCCTGTGAACTCATTTCTTAGACTATAGCAAGTTCGTAGGGATGAAACTCGAGTCCATGTGAAAAATTCTGCGTACGGAGCTGTCAGAAATCCCTAATGAACTTGCGTGTTTTAATGTCGATCGCCAAAGACTACTAAGAACAGCGTCACGCGTTCAACGTTACCAGGGATTCGAAGAATATCCTTTCCCCTTATGGTGGTGTTCTTCTTTATGGCACAAGCCGTTTACCGAAATTGGCCGCCGACAATAGTATGGTATTGCGGCTTGGAACACGGGCATTTCGATATTTCGATAAATGTTGAAATATCACCGAAAAGCGCCCTGCGTAACAAGTACTCATTCATTGTTTTTAAAAAACGTTTCCATTACGAACGCGTGACGTTTTGCCGACCAACGCTCTATGGCGACTGAAACGCTTTGAGCTGTCAAACACATAAGCACAAGGTCGGGAATAGCACTTTATGCTACACTCCACACAACTACTTCAAAAATCGTCAGTTTTCTCTGGCGGACCCTGTACCTGATATGGTTTGGGCGCATCTACATTTCAGTCACATTCAACAGACTGCTCAATATACTGTTTAGCATAGAAATTTTAAACTAATTTAAGAAAATAATATACCAAGTCTCGTAGGAAGCTCTACATAATACACACCAAAAGAAAAAAAACAAATTTCTGGTAAAAAAAATGGATAATTTACACAAGAAAGGTAGATTTTAAGATCGGAAGTGTAAATTTTAATATTACACAGAAAAAAAAGATTATGATCGGATCTGTTAAAAATTAATTAAAAAATAAACAAACTTATATTTGTTCAAAATTAAATATTTAAGCATTGACTTCAATACAGCTTTCTATACAAAAAAGTAAAATCTTGTATAGCTCAATTGGAAATTAATTCTTCGTATTGTTTAAATTAGCAGCCATCCTTACTTTTCTTTTATAAAATTGCTAAACTGCTATAATTGTTTTTATTATTTAGACAAAGCTTTTCGTCATTACTGACATCTTCAGGTCTTAAACAACGTCTATCAACTGTACGTTGTAGGCTTTTATACTTTAGGCCCCTCCCCTTATGTCATCGCCCCTCCTATTGGTTCTAGCTGCTACCGCTCTTCACGGGAACTTTGTCTACCTTTTTCCGTTAGGCATTTTTCTAACGTCCGTCAAATTGTTTTAAGAATCTCCCGTTAATTTCTTCATTCTTGACTTATAACCTTTTGCATTTCGTCATTTTTTAGTGTGTTATTCTTATTATTTTAATTTATTTTTGTTTATTGTTTAATATATAATAAAATATTTCTTCATTTGTAAAATCCACTTTTATATTCATTAATTTATTTTTATCTTCTTTTTTAACTTTAAGTATTTCTAGTTCTTCTATTAATTTTCTTTTTTGCGGATTGTTTTCTATTTTTATTATTTCCATATTTTCCTTGGGATTTATGAATTTATGGCCTGATTCGTTGAAATGTCTTGCATATAGTGAGTTCGTTACTCTAACCCCTTCTCCTTTTGCGTGTTCATTCATTGGAAATTAATTGTAGACACACAGTTCTAAATAACGTACTTATTTATACTTAAGAACTAATTATACTTAACTTAATAAATAATTTTTTATTACTTTTGTAATGAAATGCGTTTAATAGGTTACAAAACATTTGTTGTAGCGAATTGAAATTAAGTGAGGATAAGCCCAAATAACATAAACAAAAAATATCACAATTTGTACTATACTCACACGCGGTTGATTACGGTAAATACGTATGTATGTTGGTTTGGAAGTTGAACGTGAAGCCAGCTAATTCCTGGCTTAGCTAACGGCTACCAATAGCACCACATAAAGTTTCATTAAGCTTTTACCTTCACCAATGCCCCATCAGTTTTACTTACTGATCTCAACCAAAAGTTTCCTTACCTTTTTTACCATTTTACTTATTTTAAATAGTTCACTAGCTTTGATTTGCAGAGTTAAACCCATATCTGACAATTAATAGTTGACATTTGTCTGTCTGAAAACAGAATTAAAACTGTTTTAAATAAATTAATTTAGTTTAGCAAATAAATTTACTTTGATATTAGTTTTTAAAACGCGATATAATATTGTCGTCTCATACGAATTTTAATTATCATAATTGTGTGTGTGTGTGTGTAGTTCCTAGTTTATCTTATTTTTATGTTGACAGTACTTATAACACATAAATTCCTTTTTCAGTGACAACCAAAGTTATGCAGAGGGATTAAGTGTAATAGGTACAATACAATCCCTGTACGAATAGGTACATGTACAATAGGTTCGAGTGTAACTTTTGATGACGAATAGAGACTTTTAAACGTGCGGAGAACTGTGTAAAAGAAATCAGTAATTCTACAAAATATTTATGGATAGATAAATGAATAGAGCTTCTATTTTAATACCAGTATGAAACACACAACAATCATAGGTGCGTTTTTTACTTGAAATAATGGCGTTCATTATTTACGATATCACACAACAGTTAGTTTAAATTTGTTTCCACTAATTTTTCTACACTTATATAGCATCCCCAGTATTTTGAAACAGTATTTAAGTGCCATGCTCTAACTGTTCATTAGCTATCGTCGTATTGTAATAATTAGTGTCAAAAGAATGTGACGAACAGTTTTAAACAATTTTCTGCGGTAAAGTGCAGGCTGTGGCCTTTCAAAAGTGTGCACCTGCGCCGAGAGTAAATACAGCGTTTGTGTGTCTGTGTGTGTATACCAGTTTCGGCATGCAAAGTTCAACGAGGGGAGAAACGTACGAATTGCTGGTTTCGTCATTAATCACGTTTTAACAGGATTAAAATAAGTTAATTAATACGTTTTTTACCTGGTACCAAAGACATTCCAAAATTCTAAAAAACAACATTAGATTAAGGACATTTTAACGTAAATGATGGTGCAAAATTTGTAATGCAGAAAAGTGCATAATAAAGACGCTATATAAATTAATGTTAGTTACTATCGTAATTAACTATTGAGTTATATGTAAGTGACCAGTGAAAAATAAAGAAGACAAAGAAATCACTGGCGTTACGGTAAAGTGTACGTGATCGGGAAAATGAACTAAAAAGTGATCAGTAATCAAAGAGACGTTACACGCAAATGAACACAATTCAACACGTCGAAACACTCTCTGAAATGTCAGTTTGCCGTCTAATATAAGTACGCGTACCTCCGCCAATTTTGGGCGAATTCTGACTCAAGAAATCTTTACACAAGGCCACTATATCCGTTTGCTAATCAACAGACTCAAGCTATCTTCACACGACGTCACTCTGCTGGTCTGCCGGTAAATTTGAACATTTTCACCATACACCACAATTGATGGAGGAACAAAAGACCATCATTAGCAACACGCCATAGAGACAGAGAACGCGTCAGGATCAACATCACCGTCATTGTCAGCATTCAATACGCGCACACACACACGCGCGCGCGCGTGCTCGCGCAACGGTAACTTCGGCAGTACGCAGGAGACAAACGAAAAATTATATTTTTGTGCAAAGAACTCATTAAAAAAAATAAATACGAAATAGTAAAGACTTAAAGTTTTTAATATAAATAATGTACGTAAATTAGAATTGTCTTTAAAAATAATAAGTTTGGTTTAATAATACAATTTAAAAATTATAATCTTCTGTTCAATATTACAAATTGGGTGTGTCATTAGAAATAATTAATAGTCTTCAAGTAAATGTTATTTTGTTATTAATAAAATTTTAATAGCAAAAATTAAATTTTATTTTTGTGAAGTTAATATTATTTTATAAATGAGTTGCTATTTATTTTAAAACTGAGTCAAAATCATACACCAAATCAATACAAAGTACTTGTATAATCTATTCAGCATGTATGTTTTGATAATTTAGGTTTTTTTTTTTATGCGTACTAAATTGAAAGGGTATGTTATGTTTTACAGAGTGTAAACTTATAAAAGATATAACTTTTTGTAATTTTGTAATTTGAATTTTTAATATTCAAATAATTTGTTTTCTATATTCATAAATCGTTGGATGATTATTTTAATATGTTCTAATTAATTATTTAATGTCAACAACGTCTCACTCCTCTCATTAAAAATACGTTTTTTGTGCAACCACATTCAATTATCGCAATGAACACACAAACATTCTACGAGCTGGCTGGTGTTTAAAACTTTATAGTTGCGTTGGGAACATGGTCAACTATTAATTTATTTTATAATACTTGTAATGTTGCAATATATATATATATATATATAACAGAGAGAGAGAGAGTAATAAGTAACTTGGTTTTCAAAGTCTATATATTTTTGTTTTTACGTACTGCAGACCTAAGATTTAAGAGTTATCAATTCATGCTATAAAACAAATAACAAAATAAAATTAAGAATAAAAGATCGAAACTCGTAAAAGATCAGTTCAATTTCTATTTAAAATTCGTAGTCAGATATGAACAATATGTGGAGAAATAATAGTTTCGAAAAAAACAGAAAAATAATTAAATATTATGCATGTCTGTATAAAGATATGAGTTACTTTGAATATACTTAGCTAGATATCATAACAAAATATTTATTGTGTATAATCTCCAACTTTTGAAATGAATATTATAACAAAGAGAAATTGTGTGTTGTTTTGTGTTGTGATGTCGGGTGTTACACTCCGCGCACTTTTAATACTTACTAATGGATGGTTTCTCTGCGACGATGTTCTCCTGTAAACACAACTTATGCTAATATGTGTATGTGGGTGCCACTTGGATATTTGGTCCAAGAATTTATTATTATAAAAAAAAATTGATTTTTTAGTTGTTAAATTAATTATAAAAGAATGTGAACAAGACAATTTGAATTGCAAATAACGTATGTTTAATGATCTTTCTTTTCATAAAAATCGTCTGAAGGACTAACAATCGAATTAAACAAAATTGCAGAGTTACAAAAAATTATTGACAAGTTTTTTATTAATCATCGGCTGATAAAAAGTTTGTTGCTCAGTTGAATAGCATGAATTTAATGTATGAAAAAACTTTATACTCAGGACGTGACTCCTTTGAACTATCAAGACAAATCAGTGGGATGCTTTACAGAAATTGTGTCATTTGAAGGTGTTTGACATGTGTAGTACAACTGTGTGACAAGGATACCAGGTAAAAATGATTTTAACATTTGAACAACTCACGTAAGTATTTCCTTCACTGGACACTGTTCTTGGGGACGATTCCAATTTTGCTCCTCTTCGTGTTTACGTTCCTCACGCACTGGTAACTATTTATAAGCCAAATTACGGTTTTAAAACTCCGCACAATTGAAATAAAATTCGTACTGTTTTTATGCTTTGAATTCTTGGCGGCGACGAACAGCTGACTGCGTGGTCTCTCTATTCTGCCGTCTCAGCGCTAGTTCCAAACTCAATGTAGAAGGCTTGTGTCAGTAATTTGTTTGGGGAATTTTGTCAAGTGTGTTTATCTTCGCAAATACCAGCAAAATTGATTTTCTCTATTAAAATCGGTCCTTTTCAGGGCCGCTGGATATTTGGCTGTGTGGGTTTCTATTAAATATGGCGTTATGCTGCTCTATTCAACAACACGTTAGCGTTTAGCGATATACTTCTGTCTTATGTTAAGTCAGTCTTTTGTCATGTACGGGAAAAAGCCTTTCTGAGTTCTCAGGTTGAATTCCTGTTCTTCGAATTCGCCTTGGACGGGATGATCGGATTCGTAGGTGAAGTGTCTCTTGTGGATTCAAAGCATAAAGTGTTTTTGGTGTCAAATTTCATCTTCCTTTTATACTCTGTAAGGGTCATTGTTTTAATTTTTAAACTGGACATCCGGTATTTTTGAGTAAAATTTTCTTCTGGAACATTCGAGAATATGCAAACAGAACATCATAGAACAAATTCGACTTCCGTAGAAGCTTTAGAACAAAAACTTCTTTTTCTTCATACTAAAGGATATTACTGAAATTATTCTGGTATTTGTCAAACAATTTTACAGAACTACTTACAATCTGCATGCCATTATTATTTTTGGACTCTCTGCTTTCAACTGAATAAAATGATACCATTCACGATTGGTTTTGAACAAATTAAACCTAATAAATTAACATAAAATACAATTCTTACCTTGTAGTGTTTGCACAAAATTCTAATTTTCTAATTAATAAAATGTTATGAAGTTGCTTGTTCTTGCTATAACACTAATACATAACATAATTATCTTTACATAACAAAATAAGCAAATATTAAAACATATAACATATAAATAAGTTCATTCTTCTGTAGGCATTACATATGGCCTAGTTTTTTTGTCACTGGTTTTTATTATAATTTTGTCTTTTTCGGTATTATATATGGGATTTTTTGGGTATTCACTTAGAGTTTGTTATATTGATTACCTATGGGAGTACCTGGTTTATCCTAATACATTTTACTTTTTATTGTAACATTACTTAGCATCTCACTGTTTTTGCACAGATGAGTTATTCCATGAGTGTGACAATTTTCACTTTTATATTTAAAAATTCTCTATGAATTAAGCTTGTCTTCAATTAAGCAAGTATGTTTCCATTGTACATTATAGCATTGTACCTTTTTCCTTTATTTTTTCTAATATTATACAATTAGTCTGTCAAATATGACTATTTTTGTGATTGTTTTTTGGTCTCAGCCTAGTATGGTATAGGTAAATAGTTTCATAACTTGACTGTTAAAGTGTTTTAGGTGGTCATATGTATAAGTATAGTTACTTTATATTGTGTTCAACTTTAAAATACAATTTTGCTGCATTTTGATAACATTAAATTCATAAATATTACAATTTTATATGTTCATCACATGTTTTCAGTTTAACACGGTTTTTGATTATTTTAATTAACTTCTACTCAATTTACAGCTTTCTCTATTTAAAATAATTTATTTGTCCTTGTCTAATTGACATTTACATATAGTTTTTATATTAATTCTATAATAATTAATTTTCACATAAAATCTGAGTGATTGGTCTCAACTCCAAAACCTTGGTTATTTGTCATAACATTTATATATTTTTTATTTTAACTTACATCCTTTTTAATGGTGTGTTCAAATCATTTAATACATTTATTTTATTTATATTATAAAGTATAATAATAGATCTTGTCCATTTCATAATAAATAGTTTATTGTACCCTATTCAGAGTTACATTTCTTAATATGTAATGACCTCATTTTGGTCATTTCTGAGATTATCTGTTTCTCTTATAGTACATAATCAGTTTTACACTGTTCTTCACTTAAACAATATATGTGGGGTTTGACTCTTGGTCATAGTCTTGGTCGTTTTTTCATGTTAATGATATTAATTATCGACAATATTACAAACTTTTTGGATTACTTGGGTTCGATACTGTTCATCTCACTTTCCTCTTATGATAATTTACTTTTCAATTAATTTCCTTTTTGGAACGTTCTGTGACGTTACAATATGCACATCTATATATACATGCCCAATTCTTCCTTACAACTGAAACTTTAACTTGATGAAACATATTATTTTCCAACGACTACATCGTAAGTTACAAGATGGAAAATTAAACTATATACATTGTATGTGTGTGTGTTTCTCTTTGTGTTGTATATTAGTGCAACCGCGCGTGCGTCTGTGCTCGCCGAGTTAAATAACATGAGTTATTATACAGTACTATGGGCACATTTTGTTGGATTGTTTACGACTAAGTTTGATACACTTGGAAATAACAAGATGAACATAATAGTTGAGTGGGTTTTGAATATCCATAAGGCTCTTACTCGATCAGTAAGTGTGTTTATCACCGACCGTATTAGGTAACAATCAAATTGTTTCAAATGATCCAATTCAAAATTGATTTATGAAATCAGGCAACCCGTGAATTAAAGTGATTTCTCTCATAGCGTGTGTTGGAAATACGTATTTCTACTTTCAATACAAAACATTAACAAACACTAAAATGTCATAATACATTTTTATTAAATTATGCCAAATTTTGTAAAATTCATCCTAATTTGTTAAAGATAATATTTCCTGCAAAGTGACCATCATTTTGTTTCTCTCCTAACTACCGTGCGGCTGAGTATGGCAATACTTATTATGTTTCAGGAATGTACACAGTAGACAAGGGTTTAAAGATAACGGTGGTTGGTTTATACGCCTATATCCTGTTAACGTTACCAGAGTGTACCCGCATGTGGACATGAACATTATAGATAATTAATTCTGTAGACGATGCATCACACATGTCAGGTCGGTAAATTTTGTATACTTAACTTCAGCATCAAATAAAAGTAAAACTTTTACTACTCTCTTTTCGTAAAAAAGTAAACTTAACACAGCCTTTGTATGCTGCACAACTAGCATTTATTACATATTAATGTTAAATATTATAGTATGTATTATAATATACCACAATATCATTAATATGTTCTTATAATACAGTATAGATTGTGTATTTATATTACTTGGAGACCTACTATAAGCTTGACTAACTTGTACACGGGAAAACGTGGTTATGTTTTCAGAAAGCATGTAAAAACCATTAAAATTCAATAAAATATAATAATATGATAAAAGAGAGTTAATTCTTGGTTGCATATTAACCGTCATTGTTTTCTGGAAGACGAGAAAATTTTAATGAATATAATATGTAATAGAAGGCGTAATATAAGATATTAACAGGACATCATGGCATAATTTAGTAATAGTAGTATGTTTCAAATGTTAGAGTGTTTACGCTTTAGTAACAAATATCGTCTTTTCTTTGTTATCATTAATATTTGTTTTTACTTTTTTGTCTTCTTCTCTTACTTTAATCCTTAGGCCTTACAAATTGCTGTGAGCTTTAAGTTACCAATATAAATTTGTTGACCCCCACAAGGTCCTTTTATAGGCGTCAAAAAGATTAGGCTAGTATTAGGCTCTTTTGAATTTTAAATGTTTAATGTGAAATGAGGAGCAAGCCTATTGTCACAGCCTACTGCAGAAGGCCAGAATTTCTGTTGGGGTTCCTTCCCTTAGGACCAATATACAAGAAAGGCAACAAACTAGATAGCAACAACTATCGTAGAATGTCGATAACGAGTACAATTAGTATACTATACGAATGAATTGTTAGAGATAAGATAGACAGCGAATATAAGGGCTATGGAGTAGAAGAGCAGTATGGCTTTAGAGCGGGTAGGTCCTGTAGAGACAACGTGTTTTGTCTAAAATGAGATATTACAAAAATTATAAAGAAATAAAGCAACTAACTTAATATTTATAGACTTACAGAAAGCTTACGATAAAATTCCTATCGTAAAATTATGGGAGGCGTTTTGAGATACCAACATCAACCATACACTTATTAGAGCTGTGCAAAACTTTTACAACGATATGACGTCCACAATAAAAGTGGGAAATAGAGTATCAAAACCGTTCAGGGTAAATAAGTGATTACGAGAGGGCTCTTGCATCTCCCCCACGCTTTTCAAAATTTACGTTGCAAAAGCTCTAATCCACTGGAAGAAAAAATATAAAGGGATGAGTATTGAAATTGACAATGACACATGCTTGTACACCCTGCAGTTTGCAGACGATCAAGTGATATGTGCAAATGAAAAAGGAGACCTGGAGTACATGACACGCAACCTGAGGGAAGAGTATAAAAATAGGGATTACTGATGAACATAGGTAAAACGCAATATCGGTGTGTCGGAGACGAAACAAGAGATTTTATGTTAGAAAACAACAAACGTATACAAAACTGCAACAGCTACAAATAATTAGGAATAAAATTTAATAAAGAAGGAACAGATGATGTTGAAATAAAATCAAGAATAAACAAAGCAAACAAATAATTAGATTATTGAATAGCACAGAACTTCTATGGAGCACAGAACTTGGAAAAAAAAGAAAATAATATAATATAGTATGAATAAAACGTTGATCTTAGAATCCGAAAGTTGCAGAATAAAAGAACGGGTAAAAATAAAATTTTAAGCAACAGAAATGGATGGTTTGAGTGAGACGAGCTGCTAGAACTTCAAGGCTAGAGCCAATACGAAATGGAACGATTTAAGAAGAAATTGCCGTACGAAAGGCAATCATTGACTGCACTGAAAAAAACAACTAATCTGGTACGGACACGCACAAAGAATGGGACAAGACAGTCTACCAAAGAGAACAATGAGATGGATACCTAGAGAGTACAGAGAGAAAGGAAGACCCAAGAAAACATGGATTGAGGGCATAAGAAGATTAATGAGCAATAGAGAACTAAACGATGGAAATTGTAACGACACACAGGAATGGAGGTTGGGCATCGAACAACGTCGTATGACGTTTTGACCGCAAATTAAAAAAAGAAGTTTAGGATGTAATCTTCTATTGTGGTGTTGTGTCTAACATACATTATAATTTGTACCATGTGTTTTTTATCTTTGAGTGCTTCTTAAATAATATGCACATTGATGCTAGGGTGACTGTTTCCTATGACAATCCGGTATGACCGCTGGTCTTTAATTTTATAGGTATTTTAAACAATTTTTCATCCTTTCATCCTTTCGATTAATTTTCTGTAACAATAAGGTGTAAAATTGTTGATTTTCACTGTATCGACATCGACATATTTAGTATTGTACTGTTCCGATTCTTAACTTTTTGTGAAATTACCGATCATTACATTTAATTGATGGCATCATGAAAGTACACAGGAGGAAGACTAGGTAATTTCGGCTGAACCAAGATTTGTGCAGGCTGAAGGCCATCCGGGTCGTCAGTAGGTTACGCTGAGAATATGTTGTGTTCATTAAGTGTGTTTCAGATAAGTTTCTTCAAGTCTGGCGAATTCTTTATCGTTTTTCACCACCTGCCAGGTGTGTGGTCCGTGTTGTTTGACATCGACATTAACACTCCTACCCTACTCTTGACTATTTTAAGATCGAAGAGCACTTTGCAAAAACAATTACTGGATGTTAATTAGTCTCCGTACTGGGATTCCTGAGAGGGTCGTAAGCGTACTTTCCACGTTTTTTGACTGGGTTGCTTGATAATAATTCATTCTTATTTATTAGAATAGAAAAATAAACTGAAAAAAATTAGCATTCCAAATTCAGTTTGTCTAGCTAGCTGAGTATCTATATTTAACTGACAAGAATTCGTATGAAAATGTATATTTTGGGCAAGCTGCTTATGTTACAAAAGTGTTTTCGTGTTTTCTATGTCGTAATGTATTCCCAGACCAGTAGTCTATAGCTTTGCTTTTATATTGAAAAGGGAAGTAGGTACAGACAACCACAAGCACCAGGCAGACACACAGTCCTATAGGAAAGAGCAAACACACGAGCGGTCCCCTTCCCGGCTGCATGGAGTTGACCGAATTAAACCGGTTGTTATCTTTATTACAGCAGTAATTGCAGATGAAATTCTGTTTAGTACTAAAGGCAGCGATAATATTGAATTACCGCATTGGACTGAACAACTGCAGAGATCAGCTGCTCTGTGAGATATTGAATTTAAGGCAGACCTTTTTTAATGCATCAGCAAGCCAAACTACATTGGTTAGTATCAGAAATTTGACTACCGTGCCTTATGTATTTTGTATTACAATTCATATATTTAGGCAAAATCGCACTTTGTATTGTTCCTCCAGATAGCGCTGTGGTCAGCTTCCAGGTATGTGCTAATCATCAGAAGTCATGATAGATAAAGTTCAAATACCGTACAATTAATTTACTTAAAAACTTTTAAATTAAAAATAATAAACAAACCTGGTGCCTTGATTTAACAAAAGTAATTTGTTTAAAATACTGGAATTTTATTCTACTAATAGTAGCCACTTTTCATTTTGTGCAGACAAATGTTATTTCACGTGGTTATGATAAAGATAATGATGAAAAATTGCCGTTGAAACTTTGAAAAAACTTAGGCCTAATAAAAGAAAAGGATGTAATCTTAAAATGTTAATTTCTTTAACTGATTACTACCATTGAGAGTTGTGTTGAATACATAATAGAGCATAAGGACGTATGAAGTAATAATTTAAGGACGTAATTCGTGCCAAATAATCTTGATTTAATGCAACTTTTACTTTAATGAAAGTTAGAATTTATTAAGAATAGATTGTTGTGGATTACTATATTTGTAAACAATGGATGTTGATCTTGTTATTGGAATCAGCAGCCTCTGTAGTTTCAACTTTACCCGTATTTCTTGCTGAACTGCTACATTTCATGCCCCGGACGAGGCCTTTCAGTGTCTCCACCACTATCAAGGTCTAAACCACGACAAAACCTAAAGGTTGATAATCAGTAGGTGTTGATGTATACTGCTAACGTATGCACGTACATATGTACATATGTATGTACCTTTATATGTAGACTAATTTTAACTGCAATGCTTCCATAACTCTCTGTCCTCACAGACGGTTGCCATTGCGGAACAGATTGTCTGTTAAGACATTAACAAATAGCTACAAAAATCTCACTATTATCGGTAGCAGGAGGATCCATACAAATGACAAAATTGGTAAAATATGTTAGGTCTGCCATTGGCTGTTACCCTGTTTATCATTCATCTCGTGCAAAGGACATCAGCTCGTATGCAGAACATGTGCACATTTGGAAAAAAAAGTTTAATCAAAATGTAAATGTAACCCAGTACTTCTGCATACAAAGGTTCTTACATGAATGTAGGTCAGTTTTTGCGGGATTTCTGAAGCTGCCTTTTCTAGTACCAGTTATTAATGATTTTATGAATATTTTTTAAACAATAGTACTTCATTTTAACATTAGATTTGTTACTCAAACGCTTTATAGCCTCGTTGTTACGGGACGTGACCTTATTAGAGTATATGTCATTTATATCGTTTTCTGAAAAGGAATGACGGTCAATGCATCTTTAATTCCTTTTCATTATTATACTGCTTTTTAATAAGAAAACTGAGCTCTTTGCCTGCTGCAACATTTCCATCTACTTGAATGAGGTAAGTCCTTAACTCTCTGTTCTCAAAAGCCCGACTAATACTAATTTATTTTTTATTTACAAAAACAGAATTGTGGAGTCTAGTTATGGGCACAGTTGTTGAAAGCTGTAAACAGTTGTTTTAAGAGACCGGAATTGGTACGTTTGTGGAGTTAAGTTGAAAATACGTAAATATAGTTTATAACTTAAAAAAGTCACGTTTTACCCATTACCCCTCTCCATAAATTGTGCTCTGAACTCAAATGTTAATTTAAAACATCATATGTAACATGCTGGGATATGGTGTGTGTGTGTGGCTGCGTTCATGTTTAAGTAATAAATGGTTTAGGCTTTCCCATATGAGCATTCGCACTGAGTATTTTGAAATTTCTTAATAATACATTGTTAGAACTTAGTGGAATGTAAATATACACTAACATAAGTTCTTACTCGTTGTTCAACGAAGTATAATCATAACGATATGTATTGTTCCTTATATTATTTTTCACAGGAAAGTCAAAACTGTTTTGCATATAGCATTTGCTGTTTAGCATATAGCACTTACATAAAATTACTATAAATTATAAGTGTTATAACTTGTTTTTGGAAGACAGTTTAGTTAATTTTAAACTTTCTCAAATCCGTATTTCATATTATGTGTCAAAAGGCCAACGTGGAAAATTTTTTTTATTTACAGGTCCTCTGAAGACTACTGTTGTAAATGTTTGTAAAATAAAGTGTCAGCAGAATAAAGTAGAATAAAATTTCACTACGTTAAAAAAGTATTTTTGTTAAATAAAGGCACCAGCTTTACTTATTGACTTTAATTTAAAGGTTTCAAAATAAATTAACTGTACAATATTTACAATGTTGTTTCTAACTTACTATTGAAAGAGGTAAGTTACAATCAATTACACTAAAAAGAAGTATAAAAATTAATTTAAAAAATGTTTATGCACTGACTTTTACATGTAAGTCCTAGACTCACAAGACATTGAAAAACATTTAATAGATATTTATAAGGAAAGTATGGATTGTTATTTTAAAAAACTGCATTTTCCTGTAGCAATATGTTATTGTCATTTAGGTCTGCCTCTTGAAAAAGAGGTTACATTTTTTTTAACCTGTTAATTTAACAAACCGTCCCGTAAGGGTGACATATTGAGTGAGTATGATATTTTTGAAATATCAAGTGTACCCTTTAAATTGTCATTTCTAAAATTATTTTATTCTTCAAGAGCGTACTCACCATATTACGAACGGCATGCTAAAGACACTTTAATTGTTTAGGATTACATTTTTATGGCTGGTTAGCTGTACGGGTTTCATGTCCGGGGTTCTCATAGAGAGAGAAAGTGTAAGAGATTGAGTCAGACGGAAAGGAGGTCAGAGTGTGGAAGGGTAAGGGAGAGGCATAGAGAGACAGACAGAGACAGATAACTGATAGACAGGCAAACAGTTTCAAGATTCAACAACTCTCTAATAGCAATAGAAGAAAATAAGAAAAAATTAAGTGGAGCGTTAAAGTGTTGAGATTAACAAGGTATGAATTAGATTAGCAACCGTAAGGTAAAAGACTCGTTGGTGTGCCCTCAACAAATGAAAATGGGAGAGTTGGAAAAACCTATGGAACTGGAACAGACATGTGACCTTATTCAGGAAGGAAGAACAGAAGGAAGAAAATGTGTTTCGTTTCAACATTTTGTGTTGTTCAAACAACATTCGTTTGTTTGTTTAATCTTCATACTTTCGACAGTCTACAATATTTCGGTAATAGACTTTACTCTAATGTCAGATAGTCGATATTATGCATTTGTAATGTTCCCGTGGACGTAACTGTCTAAGTCAGAAATGCCAGAAATACCTAATCATACGGACCTTACTGTATCAGATTATGACAAGCCAGCCCACTCACACAGCTACGCGCGCATATTGATTCTACACTTCAAGCACGTTCATTCACGTATCATATTTGAGCGTTAATCCGAATTTGATTGTGAACGTTCTTTCACCAATGCGTACAAGCGCTCGTGTGTGTAGAGTCTTACTTACATATGCATTGGTCTGTTTGTTGTAGAATAGAAACTACATAAAGAGAAAGATGTTAAAATTCAGGAAATTACCCTACATTCGTCAAATACATAGAACGCAAAGTTAGTAAACGCGAATCTCCGACTTTGTCTTAATGTTTATAGTACATTAGCAGACAATTAACGCCGATTTTGGGTGTAAGAGAAATTTACACCCCCTCTATCCGATTTAGCGCGTTTCTGCTCGTCTCAATATATCTCAGAATAGGTTCTGTTTGCACCCAAAAATTGCAGTCAATTACAATCCTTTTTCATTTGGATTAGGCTAAACTAAACTATATTACTTAAAATGTATTGACAGTGTAGCACTTCCCGCTGCTAGACCCCGGAAGTGTTCAGCATACACACAAATAACATAACTTAATATCTAAGTACATCAAAATGCTTAAGACACTTTTCCTGTGTTACAACTTATTTCTCAAGCGTTTCTATAATTAACATCATTATATAAAAGGAGGAGGTGCGAGTAAAAGAAATTGTTGAATGCGTCAATCTGTGAGCAGAGTCGGTTGAGACCCGTTTATTTCAAAAACATTACGAGCCTCAAAATTTATCTAATTATGTGCCAGTCAGCAACGGTCAGTACTGAGCTAATTTTTTTTGAAAAACTGATATAAAAAATGTTAAATGCTAAATATGTGGGTGTCGCATAAATCATTGCTAGTTTACAAGATGTGTTCAGCGTACACGCTGTGATCTACTTATAAATTTCTGACACTATCTATCGAAAAGTTTATAAAATTGTTTCAGACACTTGTGGTAAGTAACTAGTTTGTCTCGTTTTTTGCTTCGTGATTATGCAACACTTGCCACCGTAAGTTGTTAAAGGTAAAAATGTTACTTGGCAATCCAGATAAGTCGTTTTGCAATCTGCTGTATCTGGTCGCTACGGCTGCGTGTTCCTCAGTACCTGGTTTGACCACTGCTATGTCTGTGCTGGAAGATCGTGCAAAACTGTAAGAATTTCGTGTTCTCGTGTCTTCGGTCCGGAACGTTGAACCAAGTTTTAAACTGAAAGTTTTCACATGTTTTAGTACACTTAGTACCCACATCGTTCGATTAACACGCACGCATGCATTCATACAGTGCGTGTTAAAATTCACAATATTACAAAATAGCATTACAAGGTTATGACTTTAAATTACATATATAACGAGTACTGACACTCAACCTTACATATCTTAGGTCTTTGCATCAAGTTGACTGACTGAAATTTAAATTTAGGCGAGGCTGACCTTTACAGACAAGATACATCTTGGTTGGTTACGGATAACAATCTTTTTACATCTATTACAAGTTTTCTTTTTTGTTACAAACGTAATATACAAAATTATTAGCTACTAGCATTGATTTACGATAGCTCAAAAAACAATCATAGTTACCTTTGTTATTGAGGCTCCCAAACTTGACGAAAGTCCGGCGACGGGCCGCTCAGCTCACAGCGTTTGATGGGAGACTGACGAGATTTTACAAAGCAAGCGATAGGGTTGGTAAAGGGGAGGGCGTGACGTCAGGCCGTCGGGCAAGGTACAATTCGCGGATTGTTGCATTCGACAGAAGACGAATAATTGCAACAACAGTTTTCCTTATTCCGGCTTACATCGGCTTACAATCCTTAACATATACTGTCAATTATGTTACAAATAAAAATGCTTTCTATCTGCGATTCTGTCGATAAAAATAAAGTTCTTAACAGCGATGTCTGCTCGAAGTATTGTTAAAATTACATTTCTTATTTGTATCTACTTTAATCTTTGAAACGTTTATCATATTCTCATCAGAGCTTTCTACCTTGTAAACAATAACTGCAAAGGCTTATAATAAACTGAACGTGTCGAATTGTTCTACGAGCGCTCTGTCATTACCTGCGTTATACACAGTATACGTGAATCTCGCTACCTCAAGAAATCTTACACGTCGGCGTTACTGAGAACACGTAATAACCAAATACTAAAAGTGTGTATAGAATATTTATTAATTTTTTGTTTCTTAACCTAAAACTATAAATACAGAGTAAACGTAAGAAAATGGCTGGAAAAAACATGGTTTGCAA
Source organism: Magicicada septendecula (assembly GCA_034769895.1). NCBI lineage: Eukaryota > Metazoa > Arthropoda > Insecta > Hemiptera > Cicadidae > Magicicada > Magicicada septendecula. The sequence continues at coordinate 138,597,657 of CM068369.1, read as the reverse complement.
TAGCTTTGTTTAACGAGAGTACGTAGCGCTCTTAAAATTAGACATACTTTCGTTCTTTTTGTAGACAAACGAATTAATTGAAATTTCCATATTTAATCATGTTACTGACTGCAACAGTGAGATGTATTTAATGTAGTAAAATAAATTGAATATAATAAATTAATTTACACGTAAAAAATAAACCCAGGGATTCTGGTTTTGTTAGGTGGTTTAATCTGTAAAAGAGGTTATGTCCACTGACTTACTCCAGGGATTTAGTTCATTACATGAGCAAACAACGTTAACCTAGATACCTGTACATAGAAGAAAATGTGTTCCAGTTACAGTATTGGGTGGTTCACAAAAACAAAGTTAATTGAACGCAATTCTGCGGTTCACATCGTTATCTATGTTTTCGTACGCTGAGGGAAATTACAGTCATCTACGTAAACCACGTTTGTTGTAAGCGGGCATGAATACATTTGCAGACTAACTGCTAAATTTAAGTTGATAATTACGAACATTATCAGTTTTTTGAAGTGACTTTTAACAGTTTTAACCGTTGAAAATTACTTATATTTCATCACAGTCATCGTCATCTTTACAAGGAAAAGGCAAGGTGCTGCCAGTTCCGCCTTCAAAGATCCTCCAGCTATCTCTTCCTGCGTCTACCCACACACCTGTGTCCTATAGGTTTGCATTTCCACACATTTTTGGCCAGTTTGGAATCTGACATACTCTATGAGTTTTTTTCCAGCATTGTTTAAAATCTTTTAATTTGTCATTCAAGTTATTAACTTGTAACTCCTCACTTATGGCCCCATTCTTTACACGGTCACGTTTAGAACACCTTTCAACACCTCTTAAGAACGCCATTTCCAAGGCCCGCATTTCCTTGTTTTGTTTCTTGGTTGTTGTTCATAATTCACACCCATAGGACAGTACAGCAGCTTCCATAAGTTTGTAAAACTTTAATTTTGTATTTTTACGTAACTTGCTTTTAAAAATAGGGTCGATTTTCCCACAGATCGTCTGGAACTTACCTAACTTAATTTACTTATACTTATTTATTCACTATCATTAATTTGTAATTTACCTAAAGTAACTTATTACATTAATTTACACTGTTTGATCATTACATGAAACAAATATGAAACACACATGAACGTTCAAAAAGCATTGCCCTAGAGCGTGTTTTCTTCATGTTTTCTTCGGCGTATACCTCAGAGTGAGGTAAAGACATAAAGATGATTGACACTTTTTATAAAAATAATTTTTGTACTTGTGTTAAAAAACGCTCTCAGCAGCCGCGGGGTCGAGAGTTAACCTAGCCGAGTAATCTCTGTAACTCCCTGGCCATGTACACGGGCAAAAACACAATGGCACAATACTTTCTGTAGTTACATTATTTCACATTTTGTCTAAAATAAATGACGAAAAGGTTGGTAAAGGTATTTTGCGCAAAACGCAAAATCCGACATGCGGAATAGACAATGTTTTCTCCATCATTGTGCAAACTTAAGTGTGGCACGCTGACAAATGCCATACCGACAGATTCTACACAAACGTGATACCTGATAAGTTCACAGAAAAAAAACTCCTTGCATTGTTTGAACTATAGTGTAGTACTTTTTAGCTTGACTTTAGTTTATTACTCATTCATAGCATTACAGAGATTAAGAACGTAATCATGAATATTTCATTTAAATATTTTATTTATATCTCACATTATTTTCCATCACCGTTGTATTAGAAGTCAAATTTCACCAGCCACAATTCCTATTTAGATAGAACTAGAGTGGTTAGTATTAGCTGTGCTGATAAAAAAGTTATCAACGGTATTGCAAATAACGTAATAAAGATTTAACTAATAATTTTCCTCTTCATGGTAGTCCCGAACACAATGAAGTCGTTGGATTCACACCTCTATATGGCGCCTTAATATTTTTCAGTCTCTGGTAATTCGTATATGTCTTTGATAAAAGACGTAGCTTCCATGTTATTGTATTTTGGATTCACAACGTGTAGTTTGCTGATCTGAAGAGGTTTCAGTAAATGCAAACTCAGGAAACATTTATTAATAAACTAAACAAAAAGTCTTTACACAAGAAAATTAGTATAATTTAAAATCAGAATTTTCCTATTTTGTTTTCTCAGTCTATCTCATTCATTTTCATTCTGTCTCCATTTTTCATAAATGAGCGCGGGCTCCCAACCGCAACTGTCGCTCTTCTCCAAGAACAGGTTTTTTAACATCCGGAATCAAAATAAAAGCATATAAACACAAAATGATTTTTCCTTTATATCTTTGTTTTGTGCTGTTTTCAATTTATACAGGCATAAAACAAAAGGATTAAAAATCTAAAAATTACTGATTGGGATTAATGAATTAATTATTCTGATTGTTTTACAGGGTTTCCAAAAATCATATTATGTTCTTCCCGTTTTGGTTACAGCTTACTATTCATGTAACATCAATTACAGTTCATTATCGCTAATTATTTCACAAACAATAGCGTATTAGTTACATTATTAATTGCCTTTTCCTTTTCCTGACACTTGTAATATTGAGACTCTTGAAGATTTTTGTAACCTACTATCGTTTTTAAATAATAGTTACATATTATCACCTCTACAATCTACTCTAACACTTGTTAATTCTAGAACAGTGTGCCGTGCTGCATTCCATAAACTTGTTTATTTCATTAATATATAAAAAGTTATATAAATGTAGATATGAAAATACCGTCTTTTATTTAAGGTTACACAACATTTTCTTGATTGTAAAGCTACGTGACTTTGCACTCTGTGGGTAAAATCAATGACGTGAGGTCAATGTTATCGATTAGAAATCTGCCCAAAATTTAAAAAAAAATACCTATATGACCGTAAATTTCATACAACCTCTAATTTATAAAATAATTTATGATATAATTTAAAAACGTTATATGTAAATTGCTTTTTACATGTTTTGTAGAATATCAATAATAATGGACTTTAATATCACTGAATTAGTTTTGCTTTAAAGCTGGTAGAGAATTCAATTCTAAACAATTTAGTACATAATAACATTGTAGACAAGTGTAAAACTTACATAGTCAAATAATTGCAGCTATTCAGGTAATAGTTTTAATAAACAGCACGTTTTTTATAATTTTGACTACTTTTTTAGGAGAGTTACTTACAATGCATCATTGAAAACTTAATTCTCCACCAGATTTAGTAAAAAAACTAATTTATTCGAAAAGAATTTAGGCCTAATACGTGCTTTTCTACACTAAAGGCAAACAAATTTTATTACAAACAATTTTAATTTTAATTTTCCAAACAAATTTTAGTACAAGACATACAATTTTTAGTCTTGTAACCAGTTTCCGAGATTCTTTAGACAAACCACAATCTAATCTCACTGTTGCGTCTTAATTTTGCCCGCCAGCTGCAGTACAGCGTTGCCTCATGTTTGAGGCTAAAATAAAAGCAAACTTTTTTTTGTAACAATATAAAAGCATTTGTACTTGTGTATACGTAGTATGCATGTGAATTATAGCAGAAACTGCCTGAGACACCATGTCAATGACCTTAACCAGCCAGAATTTTTTTCGTTGTCATAAAGGTAATATAGAATCTGAAATCATGCTAATTACATAGACGTTCTGCGTTACGTATCATTGAAGTTACAATCTAACCTAGATGCATAAACTAAGTTAAATGTAGAGACACAAAGAGACATTTTCACCTAACAACAGTTTTTAATGTATAATGTCTCAACTATTTCTACTATTTGTTTAAAACCGATTGTCCGTGTACAGAGTAACTACCAGTTAAGGGGACTCGTAACCAGCTATGCTTTACCACTTTGCGACCCTTTATCTCAGAACCTGTAAACTATGTAAATCTAAACTTTTAGCATGGTTGTAAGCACTTTATACACTACAAACGCTAATACAATTATGACGATATCTCAAGTTTATAATTTTCTATAATGTTTTAGGTTTTAATTTTAAAATTTCCATACAAAACGCACACTTATAATTTTTTTACGTTTTATTTTTCAGTAAAACTGTTAGTTCTAGTTGTGTAGTTATCCCAATTGCCACAAAAAATTCAGCTTGAGAGTTTATTTGGTTTCTGAAATAATGGGTCATTTATCTAAAAAAACATATTTTGAGAAAAACGCATTTTAAGGTTTTTAAAAATAATTTTTATGTTTGCCTTATTTAAAATAGTCCAACTGTTTACTCGGTGTCTTTTTTTATGTTTATGTGTTACTCTAGGTTGCTATTTACATTCCTAACTGAGTGTCTAACCTTTCTCATCAATTCATCTACTTGCGTCTCTGCCTTGAGGATTCCTTGAAAGTACTTTTTTTCATTACCTTAACCATATTTTATCTTCGTTAGATCCCTAATTTTTGAAAGACTTGACAACTAATTATATTATCTTAATTGAAGGTCTACACAGCATTATGTACACCCGAAATCAAAGTATCCAGTATAACAAATATATTGTTACAACGGTCTACTGATCGTCGTATGGTACAGTGGGAAACAAAATACAAGACACCAATTACGTCGCTAATAACCAGCATTAATTATCACAATTAAACAGTTTTTAATCAACAAGATAATCTCTTACAACAAATCAAATAAAAATTGTTCACACGCAGTAAAAAATGTGAACTAATATAAAACACAATTGTATTACAATCGTCTCGCACAATTATAAAACCACATAACACTTCACCACGATAATTACTTTTCACTTATAACCACTTGAACGCACAGAACAATCGCCTGAGCGTCCATGAGTACTTGTATTTATACCCCGCTGAGGTTCCAGAATATTCGCTTATCGGCGTCTACTAGAAAACACTAGAACGTAATTCATTGCTGGCTTGACACAGTGCTTGCGGCCGCGCGAATTATGGTACAGTCTTGCAAATGCGCTGAGAATCATGTCCACACGCACATTGCAGTCGGATTCCACTGGAACATTCGATAAGCACGTAGATTGTTGTAAGCACATTCTCTAATGTCGTAAGAATATTTTTTGGCAAACTATTCCAAATCTAATGGTTCAGCGACTCGTTTGTATTCTGTGTACTACCATGAAGATATTTTTTAACAAATTAGGATGACCAGATAAGCAAATATTGGTTTTATGACAGACATTCGTAATGACTGATTATTGAAATTTCCTTTTCAATGGTAAAAACTGCATACATATGATTTGTTATAAGGGAGATACAGGTTTGTAAATAAGGTTACATTATCAACACTTTTAATAAAACGTTTCCTACGATATGAACTTTTTATCATACAAATTTATTATTAGGCGTATTCACATAAGTTTGGAATCGAATTTCTGAGAAAATATTTAAGAATTTTTTAAGACAAAAATCAAAATTTGATTTTTTGTCGTTTTTTCGGGTACGAATGCACTTATTAATCTGATAGCAGACCTGAATAACTAGTGTATAAGCATAGCTAACGCTGTCTCATAATTACAGAATTAATATCAAATTATTGCCACTGATATAGTCAAAATGATGTAAATTTATCTATTTAATATTCTATATAAAACTTTCTTAATATAATAATATGTATAATATATTATATTAGAATGTTTTAAATTTGAATTTGCTATTTTTTTATTGACCGTGTTAAGCTTATCACTGTTTGAGGTAGCAAATAGAAGCCTGTAGATTTTATTAAAACTATGAGCACACGCTATGTATTATGTTTCATATAATTCTGTTATGTATACACACGCTACCTTTGTACAGTAATAATACTGTACACATTCGTCTTATTTGTAGTGATTTAATATTTTGTACAGTCAAATGAGTCAAACAAATGAATTGTCTAAAACAGTAGGCCTGTATTTTAATTTAACGTAGTAAAAGGGTCACAGAATTTCTGCAAAAGTATTTACTATAAATGTTTTTTATTAAATGCCCCTCATTTTTCAGATAACGTTTGGGTAGTAATCGATACACTAAATGTATTTCACTCGAAAGCGTAACAAATGTGTATCACAATGGCTTGCATTAAACAGACTTAGTAGAGTGGGGTTTGTTGTAAGATTCTCTGCTACCGACATCACTACGAGTCCGTGTCAGTTACGAATCCCTCCAGCGTTACATGTTTCTTGTGTGTCAACGTTAATTTGCTTTCAGACATCGGTACTTCTCTGTACGTTGTAATTTATCAAGGCAGATGATATGAGTGAAGCGGATTCTTGTTCCCCTTTTGTGGTTGTAACAAATTTATTATTGGTGAGTAGTGTTTTAATTTTTATTTTTTGTTTGCTGAGTAGCCCATACACTATATTCTGTAGGTAAACTTATATTGTCGTTGTGATACTAGTTGGGAAAGTGATTAATTTTTATGTATTGGAAATATAAGGCAGTGTACTGTTATTTCTCCTTGTATGTGGTCTACATATACTATTGCGATTGTGATATGTTACACATAGGTTGGTAATGAAAACATTAAATTTACTTTCTTCTTTGACATTATGTAGAAAGAAAGTAGATCAACGTTGCGAAACCTTTTGTCTCAGCGACCCTGTTAAGGTTGCTTATTCAGCCCCTCCTCCCACGGGTCTGAGGCTGAGGATCTGAGATTATCTCTTCATCTCGTATAAAGATGAAACTTTTATTGTAATCTGTAATTCTTAAATTTAACCAAAATAATATTGTGTCTATCAGTTACAAAAAATGTATTTTTAATTTTTAAATTAGAAAAAGGTAGTTTAAAAATAAATAAGAAAATTGCACTTAAACATACCAGATCATTTCTTTTGTTAGTAAATATTATCAATATGATTGAAAGTAATCACTAACAGGAAGAGTGCGCCTGGTGTTGTGCTAATCCGTGTGTGCGGAAGGGAGAGGTTAGTATTTATATTTGTCAGCAGCAAACTCAACTCAGTCTATTTGGACTTTTTAATAAAAATACTATATAGGATAACGGAAATGCAATTAGAAATTATCTTATAACATATATTCAAAACCCGATAAAAATATCTACTTTTGCGATATAATTCTTGTATCCGTTTTGAATATTTATTATTTAAACTGACAATTTTAATTTAAATGGTATTTACATTAAAATTACATAAAGTAAAATGTCTAACCCCATCCATTTACTCGTATATAGTACTTCTCAGATACATTACGTCCACAGGTGTATAATATAAGGCATAATTGCCTGTCCAAAGTATTACAAAAAACAAATTATGAATACTGATAATAATAATTATTATTATCATAACGTTTAGAAACATCTGAATTTAGTAACGTCAAATATATTTTCTCTTATATTGAAATGATAATATATCTATTTTATGGAAAGTAGTTTTTAAAGAAACTTACATTCTTTTTTTAGACTCAATATTATTTTATACGCATGCGCATGTTCAGACCAACTCATAACGGTATATGCTCTTATATTACTCTTGTTTTAAACTCAAACACGGATGGCCTTATTTCTTGGGGTAGTTCTAATTGTCCACATTGACATATCTGCATTTCTGAGACAAGTGTTTGTTATTAACATTGGCTTATCCATCTTTTTTAACGGTTACGTATTTCCATCTTTTATCGCCGCTGTTTGAAGATATCGGATTCAACAAAACAGTATTTCAGTGAAGGACAGTTTTTTGTGTTACATCATACAGTGTGTAAAGAAAGTCTTCCAAAGGATTTTACGCACATTTGTTTGTAAGATAGTAGGCCTATAGATTAAAACAAATTCCAGTTCCAATTTGTAGTTATTGTAATTAGGGTTTTTAACAGTTCTGAGACATAAGGAGAAACGAGACTGTGACAAAACACAAACAGTAAACAATCACAAAGTGGTGTATTGTAGCGTTACACAAATTGTTCAGTAAATAAAGTTGAAAGTATTCAAATGTTGCTGTTAAAGAATTAGATGAACTGACTTTTGAATTTACCGTTGTTTCAGTCTTTGAACACACGAAGTGAGAATAAAACTAAAATACTCGATCAAATATCACTACTCTATAACAGTGGTTCGCAACTTTCTAAAGTCTGGGACCTATTTTGAAGGATATTATACATCGACATACATCTGATTCCTTGAATTAAACGCCAGGGGCATGAGGGTAAAAGCAATGGTACTGCGCGAATAATAGAAATGTAGGGTTTAGACTACCCGAAAAATGGTTTGACTATAAACTCCCAAAATAATATGTCTTAGTAACTTAAATGTATTATGTTTTTAATACAAGGTAAATACATTTTTGAGCCAAACTTTGCGATCCACCAAACGCTCCATCGGGAACTAGCAGTGTGTCCCGCCCCATAGATTGAGTAACGCTACTCTAGAAGCTAAGCAGACGGGAGAAAACAGAGAACTTGCAATAAGTTTCTAAGTGAATAGTAAACTGACAGTTAAATGGCTAGACATTGTAAAATTCACAGTTTTGTCTCCCTTAAAATGTCTGCTACTCTGTATTCATTGATTCACCGTAACATGTGTAACATCCGACATGTGTTAACTTTCATATATCAGATATTTGTTTGTAAGATGACACGTACAAATAAATACAGTAGACAATATTAAACCCCAACCTACAGAGTTTGAGATCACAATTGGCAGTTTAAGTACGCAGTTACAAAATACAGGATAAGGATAAAGAGAACAAACCCACAAATTGAATGATTTTGGAACAAAGTGTAACTCGTATATTTGTCGCCCGATCACACAACAGTGTGACATGTATTTGCGGATAACCGACGATGGTTTAACAGTACAAGTATTCTGCTGACAATTTGTCACTGTCACTGTTACATTTCTGTGTACCACAACTGACATTAATTATAATTTAAACGATTTCTTACGTATTGAAAGTTTGTTATCATACCGTGTCTGTCCCATCTAATCGTGTTGATATTATTTATTACTTTTACTATCAGACTGACAACTTGGTGTACAAACAAAAGGTAACAGCATACAAGATGTTATATTCTTTTCTTTTTCCTCCTTTTTTTACAATTCCTTACCGCGATTATTATTTTCTAATTTTCAGTTTTTATTTATTTGTATTTCAAGGTTTTGCCTTATGTCTCTCCAGTCACATTCAGTATCCGATAATTTTTTGGTTATAATACATACGACCATGTACAATGACACTTGTACGCTAAAAACAAATAATAATTAGGACATCTGCTGAATTAAAGCGTGTGCGTAAATTAATGCAAAAAGATTATAAAAACCTAAATCACTTAAGGGATATGAGAATGGAATTCACTGAAATGATAAACATAAAGTGATATGCATAGTAAAAGGAAAACCAAATAGATTATTCGGTTCACACTTTTTGTTTGTTTTGTGTTTGGTACAAATTTTGTTAGTTAAATTTATTTGTTATTCAAAACAAAATTCCTAAAACTACGGTCTGCTTTTCAACAAAGCTACTACTGGTTTTAAATATACCGTGAATAGTATTTGTAATACATAATGTAGCTTAAGATTAATTAAGTTTAGTCTAATATGATACAAATATATGCGCGTTGTTTATGCACAATGTACAGTAACAGCATATGTGAAGTAAACGTGTACTCGTTTCAAATATTGTGGCAACTTATAAACACCAGGTAATAAGGTAATGCTGTGATTGTGCTAATCAGGGGTGTAATCCTCCAGTCGGTGTATTTATTCTCTTCTCTCAGTTTTCATTAACTTGTCAAAAATCTGCTTGAAAGAGACCCCCGTGACATCTTGATATTTCAAATTATTTTTGTTGAATCATTTAATTCCTTTCCCCACATGAAAGGCAATGCGATTGTGTGGCTTCTGAGTAAATACGATGACTTATTTTATTGATATAGACGATCGCCGATTTGACTGCTTTAAACTTAAGGGTGGAAGTAAAAATATCCTCGCTATTCTTCTGTTTCTCAATTTTAAAGTTTGTCATATCTCACCGTTTTTAACGTCGTCTTTAAGTGTATGGAGAACAAAGCGCCTTTGGAAATCAGCAGCTGTTTATCCTGGTGTGTCAATTCTTGGCTCCACGTTCTGTGTTAAGTTGGTTTTGTTACTTTTCATTTCGATGACTAAAAATAGCAATCTCTTTTGTTTTTCTAATTCTCCTCTTTTTTGTTGGTGTTCTTCTCCTTGATACTTTCCTTTATCTAGTAAGGTAACTTGGAAAATTAAGATTTCTCATATATCTTTTGCTTTAAACTTTTTTGCAATCCAATTACGACTGGTGAACGTACGATAAAACAAAGCTCCTTAATGGCATGTACGTTTTCTGGTTTCTACTGTTAAAGATTTTACTCTCCGCTTTTTAACACAACTGTTAAGTCAGTTGCATGCTTCACAACATTATAATTATGGTATAAATCTTTGAACGCCAGAGTAATGAATACTTGACATTTATTTTTAAACATAAATAACACTGTTGCACAACACTATAGAAAAAATTTCCCGATTACCGCTTTCAAGCTTGACAGCTTATCATCACAATTTGTCTCACTGCCGTAATAGTAAGTCTTGAAGATTGGATTTGCAGAACTCTTAATTCAATAATTCACGGACCTCTACTGGCCATGGAGCATTCGTGTTACCTTTTAGAGCAGGAAAGGTCACATGTGTGGCGCAATGCTAACAACTAAACCCCAGACAAATCGGGAAATACTAAAACAATATTGCGTGAGGACGGTTCTACAGCACCTTATTATTCTGAATTTAATTTTTTGTTTTAGCGTGAATTGCTGTCAATTGTTACATACGGCAACTATTTTAATACAAATGTTTTAGGCGTAACAAATTTTAATACAAATGTAACAACATTAGGCGTATTAATTTCTCTAGCGTTAAATAATTTATTACTGTCAAGCAATACATAACCTAATTCTCATTACTAAAACAAGTGTGCGTAATTGTAACAATACAGTCACTGATTCATACTGAATTCTCTGTTACGTTAGCACATAAGTTATAAGATATATTTAGATATCTGCACACTCGAATTACTTATAATATTTACTTTGTTTATACATTTATTTATGATTACACGTGCGTTAATTATGTCCAACATATATTTTTATAATTGTAAATATAACCGTTTTACCAACCTTCATATCATCATTTTGTTTTGTGACTTTTAACCTCAGATTATTTTATCAGATAATGAGAAAAGCGTTAATTTATATAAAAAAATATAATATATTTCCGTAAAATTTATGTATTGATATAACCAATTTAAAAATATGTATTTTTGGATAATGAAAATACAAAAAGTACGATTCTAAATATTTTATTTAGGCTTATGTACATGTTATGAACAAATATGAAACACTAAATGTATCACGTCAGATGAACTATTACAATACAAATGCAAACAATAGAAAATTTTGCACAGTCATTCTGAATGAGTTCTAACTGCACGTAATCATTATCCATTATACATTATACATCATGTTACATTGGAAAAAAACGTTGTTAAAGAAGTAACTGTATTAACATTAGACTTTCTAGCCGTGAAACAAGAAAAAAACACTGGTTGTAAACCGTGTATTAATGTTCTCTTAAAGTGATTAACTAATAACTATTATATAAAGTAATATTAAGTTTGAAATACAATATAACTCAATATTAATATGTTAAATAAGGTTCAGTGTTGAAAACAGAAGTTGAGTCATACTATGCACTAAAAAATAATAATCTATTCTTAAAATTATGCATTTCTATAAACATTACACAACCTAATTGAACATGCAATAGATTACTCGATTACCTCCGTTAAAGTAAATAACATAAAAGAAGTTATATTTGTTTAAAGTTTTATCCGAACTTACTTATTTATTCATGAAATACTGTTCTTTCTCAGTACTTGAGCCAATAACATTTGTCGTTGTATAATAATTCAAAATAAAATACAAGTAAAAGGATGTATACTTTTTAACATTCTTTGAGTAAAGAATGTTTCATTAAAACTTTTAAAGCAGTATGAAATAATGTAACCTAGAAGTATGATAAATATTAGAAGTTTGTTTTTCCGTCAGAGAGAGAATATTTTCTTTCCAAATTTAAATTGAAGATCTTTTATTTAATTCTGTAACTAAGAATTTTCCTTACAAAACTTTAGCTCAACATGTAAGTGATTTAAATATAATGTATACTCGTTGTACGCAACGCTGTTATTGAAAATGACTGACGAACTATAATTTTTCAAATGTTTTGAATACTTCGTAGGATCTGTATAAGTAATGGAGACTTACAGAAATAAATCAATTGTAGGCATCTTTTTGAACATATTTTACATTTAATTGTTTTTTGAACATACTATTCAAAGTCTCCTCGCAAATAAAAGCCCATAAATACACCCCGTTTGGTGCACACAAGCAACTTTAGTAAATATAATAATGTTTCTCGTAATGTGCTTCAGATTCTTGTATTACGAGTGTTTTTATAGTCAGTTTATATAGTTACGAGTATTTATAGTCAGCAGGGTTTCATATATGCGTCGTTAACAAACACTCAAATATTCTAGAGGATACTTTAGCACGGCCTTGGCAGAGGGCTACTGGAAAAGCTTGTAGAATGACACCATCGAACGCACGAGAACGTTTCGCATTACGTAACAAAATGGTGGGAAACAGCCTCGCTCGGGATGCACGGGGAACAGACCTCTTAAGATTTTCTCCGTGATCACCAAATCCATTACAGGTGGTTTACAAATCTTATAGCCCCATTTCTATGGTTTACTTTTGACATCATCGCACAGGTTCTTCCAGCATCGCATCATGCTTCGGTTGATCACTCGTTGAAGTTCACGGCTCCCAGCCTTGTGCTCAGCCGACATAACATTTGCCCCTGCACGATCCCTTGCCTTCTTCGCAGCCTGAGACACCTCTGCGTAATATTCGCGATCACTTCCATCCACCCGACACTGAAGGGCTCTCATGACGAAGTCTTTCTCTGAGGATAGAGGCGTGACACGCTGATACTGTGTTCATCTTAGAAGCGACAATTTCATTGGTCAAATCTCTTACATCTTGACCTTGTCCCGCAAGCATTCTGATCCTCTTGTCAATTCTTCCTTAAAATTTGTCGTTGTCTATCCTCTTGAAACTCTACCGGAGGGGAGCTGCCGTAGAATCCACCCTCATCTATTATCAGTAAGTGACTTCGAAAGCGATAAACTGCTGACCACTTCCTGCGTAATCTTCTAACACGTCCGTCTCTGAATTCGTGGGATCATGGAAGTATCGGTATAACCGCGGCGTCAGAAATTTGTTCTTGCTGCGACATTGAGGACTAGAAGATCAGCTCGCCTGGCCATGTTTAGTCTAAGTGTACCTCGGATATCCGTCTGAGACATGCCCATTCGAGGTTTCTCACACTGAAGGTTTCATTCACTATCTTTCTTCCTCCTGTGAAAAGAACGTCATTCTCCAGACCAACCATATTTTCCTGAATGGATTGGCGAGAAGTAGATGCTGTTCAGCCTCACGCCTCTATTCTTGGCATAAAAAAATCTTGTTCGTCCGTAAGCTGCAATTTGAATCTGTCCTAAATCCGGAATCCAGAAGATGGCTCTTTCAACTAGGAGAAAGTATAACGACGGGGAATCTTGGTCTTGGTACTGCTGGATCAGCAGCAACAAATCAAACTTCTAGTGCGTTAGCTTTGCAGGAGATCGGTTCAAGTGTATTCTTATTGAATTTTCGTTCCTCTATTTTGGTTTCTTATAATTTTTTAGCTTTCTCTAAATTTTATCTCAAGACCTAGCAGCCTCCTGATTTTGACAAGTTTCATAATTGGAGTCTGATTCTAACAAAGTTTGAACCAGCTGCATAGCCACCTTTCTTCCATCTTGTCTGCCTTTCTCTTATCTTCTTATGTCTTCAGCTTCGCTGAAGAAGCACTCTAGATACGCCTGACAACTCTTGGCCTTGTGGCCGGTCTTCCCTAGCACAAGCCACTCTGGTCTGGTCCCTCGCAGCTCTGGCCACGTGCTCGTATCCTGTGTACTTAAAGAACCGTGTTGTGCTTCTCACTGCGCACCACTCCGTGAAGAAGTCCGGAAGTTAGGGGAAATTTGGGGAAGTGCACACTCGGCAAAATTACGTTTTAGTGATATGTCGTACATTCTACATCTGATCTCAAATGTCGTCCTTCGTTCAAAAGCAGCCAAAGTTGTACCGTCCCCAGGAAAGTTTTACTGCCTCGTAAAATTCCCTCTTCTTTATTTTCCCTTTAAAATTCAAACGCATTTCCCCTGCCTTCGTCTGCCCAAGCAACCTGATTTTGGCTCGGATCTCTTCTGGTTCAAGTTTCTTGCAGAGTGCCTGCAAGGCATATGCATAAGTCAGGTATTATAAAGAGCTTACTGCCCATGGTTTCACGTGCATCTTCTTTTCTGGACTGTTTCTCAGTTTCTTGGCTTGTATACAGACAACATTGGAGCCTGCTTCATGGTCATTTGTCTTCTATATTTGGTTTCCCTGCGCCATATCTCTTTCTGGTGACAACAGTGCTCAAGCGTTCAGTCATATCTCCCTGTCTCTCCTTCTTTGCTTCCAATTTTTCTTCTGGACGCAAAGCGGATTACTTCTTATTACCACCAGCTACTATAAGAGACTGCATAGAGAGCTTCTACTAGGCCAATATGACACTTTGCTCTGCAACTTTCCCAACCGGGCCGGCAATCGAAAATCGCTTCCACCAGCTCGATCAAACTGTTCATTACATCCATCGAGATCGAGTACTCTAGCGACCGACCCAGGCAGCCATCCTCTGCCGGTGATCTTCAGCTCTTCTTCTTCTTTGCGTCTCCTTTTCACAATGTACTTTATTTCTCTGGAGAGAAGTCTTCTATGAATTTCGATGGATGTTCACTGTCCTGCTGTGTGTTACTTCATGAATTGAATAATGCGTTTCTTTCACAGGATTCACTTTATTTTCTACCGTCTCCCTCTCTAGGTTAAATTCTGGATATTTTGCTGGTGCCTCCGTAACATTTTTCCTACACTCAGATATTTTATAACCGTAATGGGGTAGTGTTCTCCGCAAAAGACCTCTCTTCAGTTCTATTCATCTCATTCATATTGCTTGGAACAATGTCTTCCAGAGAGGCCAAATAACACACCGTCGGGGAATTATGGTCGACCGTGGACGACGATGTGGGGGTATGCTCACTTATCCCTATTCAGCGTCGATACTGGGGATACGACTCCGTGCACCGTAACTTCGATTGGCTTCGATTTTCACTCGCTATGAGTATTTTTCTGTAAGTGTTCCTTCCCATGTAACGTGTAGTCGCCTTTTGTCTTTTACGGCAGGCAGGGGTTAGATAATAATAAAAATAATGATGATAATAGTAGTAGTAGTAGTAGTAGTAATGTAATACCAAGGATATTTTAACTCACTGCCAGACAGAGAGGAAAAAGACAGTGATAAAACGTTGTGACGTCTAGCTCTAGAATACTCTAATACCAGCCGGGTCGCGAAAAGCAGGAGTGGATGAATAGAGGAGGAAATATTTGATTAACGACAGGGACTTTACTCAAGATAAGTTGAACCAAAGTGATACCTCAAAGTGATTGTCACATTCGTGCTTACAAGATGTAAACCATTGGAGGAGCCTTCGCTACAGTAACAATAACAGCAATAACAATAATATTTTTTTTTGTGATAGCCTCTACATCTCCTCTTATAGGAGATACTCTACCTATCTGGAAAGTCAGGTTCAAGGGAAAGTCAATATACCATAAAATAATAAAAAATATACTACAAATATATAAAAACAAACAACAAGTAACATGAATGTACACACAACCACATTTCTAAAAGGTTTGATGTGCTAGTCAAAGCCTCACTAAATTATCTTCAAAACGTAGATGCCACCTTTCAATAAAGGCATTAAAGGTATTAAAGAGCTTTTTTAAGCCTCACTAATTAAAGAGAGATCGCTCTTTAATATATAAAGGCAATAATATTTTGATTGATACTGTTAATGCCTTCACTGTCACAAATTCTATTCGTCATTTTGATGGATGACAAATAATAATATATGAAATATTAATATATTATATATATATATATATATATATATTGCAACAATACATATACAGTATTTGCATATTTGCCCAGGGCGGTATGTTTGTAAATATTTAGCATAGAATGTATATATGATGAACAGTTTTTAACAATATTATGCAGGCTTAGAATTGTCAAATAGCGTACACCTGCCCCGCGTGAATACAGCGCTTGTGTTTGTGCGTGTGAACGCAAGCTACGACAGGAAAAGTTGGGGTGATGCGTACGGCCGTAATCAGGTTTTAACCGGATAAAAATAAACTAATTAATACGTTTTAAACCTGTGAAGGAAGACTTACCCAAATTATAAAGACACCATTACATTAAGGAATTTTTAACGAATATGGTGATATAATAAGGAGGCTGGGTAATTTAATGTTAATTACTAATGTAATTAAATAGTAATTAATAAGTGAGTTATATGTGAGTGACCAGGAAAAAATTACGCGAACGACGATATCTAATTACGCACGATGTGACAATATCTAACAGGTCGAAAACAGTCCTGGACCTGTCAGATTGCCGTCCAGTATAAATACCACCGCCAATTGCGGGGTGGTCTCAGAGACTCAAGATATCTTCACACAACGTCACGCTGCTGGTCTGCCGATCGACCGATCATCGTTAACACACACACACACACACACACACACACACACACACACACACACACACACACACACACACACACACACACACACACACACACACACACACACACACACACACACCAAGACATGGAGGAACTCTGGACCATCACAAAAATCAACCCGTAGAGACAGAGAACACAGGATCATCATAATCATCATCATCATCACCAATAAATTCTCAGGATTCAGGACTCACACACACACACACACACACACGCGCGCGCGCAACGGTAACTTCGGCAGCTCTACGCAGGTGATGAATAAACAATTATATTTTGTGTTGGTGAAAAGAACTTTCAAAAAGAAAATTATACATGAACAATACAAACTTAAAGTTTTAAATTTAAATAGTAGTAAAAGTAAATAATTTAATTGAATATGAAAATTTAAAAATTACTAATTTTCTGTTATATGTTAAAATTTGGGTGTGTTAGTAGAATTAAATAATAGGTTGAAAGTAAATATTATTATTGTATTTTGTTTATAGCAACAAGTAATTTTATTCTTGAGTTTAATATCATTTTTGTTTGTATATGAGTTACTATTATTATTTAAAAATTGGATATTTAAAAGTCAGACACACTGAAATAAAAAAGTGTCGATAATTTGTTTAACATGTCTGTTTAGCTAATAAGATTATGTGGTTATTTATGTTAATATGTCATGAACAGCAGAGAAGTTTAGATGGTACTTTATGTAAACTTATAAAAGAGAATATTTTTTTTTTAATTCTAATTTTTAATATTTTTTCATCTTTCAATTAATATTAATAAATCTTAGTGTGATTATTTTTAAACGGTTTTAATTAATTATTTCATGTCAACAACACCTCACTCCTCTTTGAAAATTATTTAAGTATTGTGCAACTACATATACTTGACGCAACGAGAATAAAAAAATCCTGCGACCTGGCTGGTATAATACACTTCACAGTTGCGTTGAGTACATGGTAATGTATTTGTGTAAATTTTTGAAATACTTGTAACGTTGCAATATATATTAATATAATATTATATTATTATTCTTATTATTATTATCAGCATCACAATAATAATCTGCAAGAGCAGCGTCATCAGGAGGAGAGGAAGCTTGTATAATTATTATTATCCATTGTGCAGGGTAATTGTTATGAGGCTACCAGGAAATCCAATCCCCCGATTACACCTTGGTCTTATAGGGAGCGGGCAGCTGATAGTGGGAGCTGATACTGTTATGTAACCATTAGACCAACAGTAACTTAATTAACAAAGGCGTATGATCTGCTATAAAACACACCGTACCCACGGTGGGGCTGATTGTACAAATGGAAGGCTGGATCTACGTTACTGAGTCGCTAACGATGGCTCAGATCACCAGGACTCACCCTGATGTATTTAGTCCTAGCTGAAATATTCGAGACGCGTGCTGCTGTAGGCTGGCTGTGGTCTGGCTGTGGTCTGGTTATTTCTCCAGTACTCTTGCGACAGAAACGTCAGTTTCACATTCTAATGCAGGTATAGAAGCCTCTTTTAAAAAACCTCTGTTTTAGACGTAGATTTTGTCCTGGATTTGTCGTACTAACTGCTGCTGACAAAGGAGACTGATATGGAGGTGTTACCCCATACCACGCTGAACACCTTAAAGGAGGTGGTAGTGCGCAGGGACTTGCTTAACTACACAGAGGAAGAAATTCTTTAACTACTGCAAGACGTTATAGCATGTCGGAGGCTAAAGAGCGAAAAGAGGGATAGATTTTCCATCTAAGCCCAGGGAGTGTCTTAACTCTGCAGGAGAAAACCAGAGCAGCCATTCACAAGAGTATACCAGACGACCAGGAGACGAGCTCTGAATCAGACTTCAGCTCCATTGTCGGTACTAGTGATCTCACCGATCTTAGTAAACCGGCAGAACTCCGAAATCTGCGTAAGTAAACAAAACGGTAACCAAAATGGAAGCAACAAAAGTAACCATAGTCTGTAGAAAATGATTCTTCTACATCCAGGATGGAGAGCATCATTCAGTGCGACATAAAGAGTTGCACTTCGCTTTATTGGCAACTGAAGATGTTACTGGCTTCACATAAAACGATGCGTGTGTGCCTCTCAAAAAATAATCTGCGGTCAGAAGAACTCTTTAATATAAATGGATATAAGTCCTTCCTCTGCGTCGCTAAACTAAACATCAGAGATAGGGGAGGCTTTGGTATATTTCTTAGCAATACATATCCTCTCACACCTATAAAACTCGCTACGCCTCTGTACACATTAGCTACAGCCACTGAATATAACGACCTTCTGCATATATTCACCAGATTCCACATGGCAATTTATAATTCAAATTCTTTATAAATTGAATGAAATAAAAATAATAATTATAATAAAATAAATTGATGTCTATGGATGCTTAAGATCTATCAGAGAATTGCTTACGCAGCTACCATCTCCAGTACTACTGGTGAGTGACTTCAACGCACGCAGTCCCACTTGGAATAGTCAGAGAACAAATTTCGCATGAATAAAGACTGAAAATCTGTTGCTTAAGAACATGTTTGCCTTTCTTTGCCATTTTAATGTTGGAAGTGGCACTTTCTAGTTTATCGATTTTTTAATCTATAGGCCGAGCCTTGTACAACATTTGTCGTGGAAAGTGCTCGTAGAATTTCTTGTCAGCGATCACTTTCCAATGCTCAACAACGCGAACAAATAAGAGCCTTATACACATGCCAAAAAGGTGGCGTGTGAACCATATTGATTGGCAAGGCTCACAGCGGCAGTATCACCTACACACGTTAACAGAAACACAGAATTAAGATGTACAGTCTTACTGCTGTTATCATGTCAGCAGTCACAGTCTGTTGGCCGTTTATCCAAAACACTGGTACTGTGGTGGAATACCGATGTTATAGAAGCAATAAGAGAGAACAGTCGAGCTTGTAACGGGTAACAACGAGAGCCGTCCGAAGACGATTGCATCACTTTTAAGGAACGTCAAACCACCGATCGTCAAGCTGGCTGTACAATTTCCTGCTTATCTGTGACGAAAATACGTATCGACTATTACTAGTTCAACCCCAGCGGCAACAGACCTGTGGAGGAGCACAAGTCTAGTCGCAAGCAAGTCGAGAACTAGGGTAGATTGATATGCGACCTTGATGAAATTACTGTCACATAATCTTTTGCAATAATTAATTGCTTGTCATATATTGAGGCCATCAGTAACAGCGGCACTGATTATAATACGATGGAAATGATTTTCTAATTTAATATCAATTATAGATTAATGTGACAGAGTTAGCTAGACTACAGTTCCCTTTATATAAAACTAAACGTGTTTTGCCTTAGTCTCTTATGCCGAGAGCACATTCACGTTAAAATAATAATAACAGAGCTCACACATTTAATTTGTCTTGCTTTCTTTCACAGTTCCTGTTAATCCTTTATTTTATACAACATATAATTTACAACTTTTTTGTATAATACAATTTGTTGAATGTTTGAGTTACTATAGTAGAAATAATAAACAAACATATTCAAGTAAAATTTTAAACTATAAATTAAATCATGCAGATTCCAGACACGCATGCTTCAAGTTACTATTCAGTTTCCCTTGTCTTAGCTGTTAAAGTATATTGAAGATTTACGTTTTTCAGAAAATTAAATCCTAATTAAATTTGTTTCTAAAATTGCAATGTGATACAAAGTCATTCAAATGTATTTCACATTTCGCTTCAACACGTTCAAATATTTAGTGTAATAACAGGGGCACAAACATTATATATTTTAACTTTCTGTCTCTCGGATTTGTATCTAAGTAAAAATGTAAACTTACTAATTGTTACTTATTAATCAATAAGTAAGCAAGTTAGTAGATTTACAACTTTTTATCTCTTTATGTTTATGTAAATTTCATTAGATTAAATAACAACTGCCAAATTTTTCTTCACCGAGGCGTGGGTCGTATCGGTTTGAAAAGTACAATAATGGTCCAACCAATGCTAATGAATTATTCCTAAATGCCACTAAAAAATCTGAAAACGTAAAACATTTAAAGATAAAATAAATACCAAGTAATATTTCTCCCACTTAAGACTAACCTTATTTTAATTTTCCATTAAAGCACAGTTCCAATAATGGTAATAAACAAGTTTAATTGCACTTGTTTTTGTAATAAACAAGTTCCTTAAAAGCAAAATCGGCTTACTCTACAGACAGATTACACTAATGGAAGTACAGTACTTTTAGAAAGACTTACTATTACTATTAATTTACAATTAGATTTTGTTAACTATTATCTGTAAACCAGTAGTTTATTTTACAAACATCAAAGTAACACGCTATCCCGTATGCACAGACGGAAGGTTTACTGAGAGAAAGCTTCAAAATGGTAAACCCATAATTGGCAGCTGTACACAGTACAAGATATCATCAAAGGCACAGCTTCACAAATTACGTGAATTATTTCTCGACAAAATGTTACTCCGTTTGTCATCCAGACAACGGTGCCGTGTATTTGAGGCAATCGACTCTGGTATAACAGTATAAGGCTTTTAGTATATCATTGTCACTGCACTCATACATTACGACATTTATTTTTACCTCTAGTGTAAGTGACTTTCCACGCATAGACACTTTATCATTTTTGTTCCATCTCATTACATAGAGAGTTTTAAGTATATACTATACTGTACTATTCAATATAAATAATATCATCTATTCTGTTCTATTTTATTGAATTAAACATCCATACTATAATGTTAGTGAATACAATAAGGAATATTATTAATATGTTCTTTCTCATATATGATTTTGCTGTTCATTCTCTTCTAGTTCTTCCAACACTTGTCATACTAAGTTTATTATTTTATAATATCTTATTTTGAAGTCTTAGCCTACTTTGGTAAGATACGATATGACTAATGCTGTTACTAGATAGTAATATGACTATTACTAATAACATATTTAGTAATATTAAACGTTACATTTGGCGGTGAATACAATACTAGAAAGCTTACTGAAGGCTATTATATTTTTACAAATAATTTAGATAGAAGTTCCAGGTACTAAAACTTCTTTGTAGTCAGACCAAGTTAATGACATTTTATTGTTATTCCTACGTGTAATATTTAAACGCCCTATAAATTTAATAAATGTAAAAAGAAAAATTTTTATAGCATGACACGTGCAATCTTTTGAACTAAGAAAGTTTTCATCATATATTGTGATTATAAAATGAAGGAGATTATTTGCGAGCTGAATATTAATGAGAGTTTTAATGTTACAGTGGTAGTCGGACGAATGTTTATTTTATATAAAACTAAAACTGCTTCTGCTTAGCCTCTTATCCTGACAAAACGTTCACGCCGAAGTAACAGCCAGCGTCACAATTGACATATTTAATTTGTCCCTCCTTTCATTGAAGTGACTGTTAATGCTTTATATTTAACGACTTATTTAAGTAATTAAATTTGTAGAATATGTCATTTGCTGTAGTAGATATAAGTAAAAACGCACAAAACTGTTTATTACAGTACTGTTCAAAAGTTTAAATTAAATTACGCAGAACAGTGAGAAAAGCAACTTCCATAACGTCAAAAGCGGAAGACTGTTCAGAAATGTTTGCAAGTTCACTGCAAGTCTCTCGATACTTACAGATTTCATTGTCTTAGTTTTCACAACCGACTGTAGATTTACGTTGTTCAGCAAATTAAACCTTAATTAAATTTGTTTATGAACTTACGAAACACTTTTCGCTTCATTGTTCAACACATTCAAGTACCTACTTACTAACTCCTGTAACTGAGACATAGTCGTCAAAAGTTAATCATATAGCAATATGAGTTCATATTTCAACAATAATTTGCAATTTTATGTTACTTCAGACTTTTGCGTTATTTTTCCTACTGGTTAAAATCATTTTTGGGAAGAAATCGAAAACAAAATTAGTCAATAAACATATTCAGCGAATCACAGTTGTAAATATATGTGGTTCACATTCGATATTTGGAAACTAATAATACAGAACAAATATACTAGATTAGTGATAAAATTTTAACTGTCCAAGCGTCAAAACTTTACACGCTGCCATTTTTACACTTAATTGATTGATAGGTATAATCCTATTAGAAGTAGCACTCACTCATAAGCCAGAATGGAATGTACTGACACTAGTTGTAGATAATTTATAATTAGCAAGCTTACAAAATATTTCATTTCAGTGTATAACCATTAATATAATGTTACGCAAATACGAAACGTTCTACAAGTATCTCGGCTACCCCAGCAGAGCCCAGCTGTAATGTGTTTGTCCGTACATGTTGCAGCTACTTTCAGATGAAAGTAATTTACGTTACACTTACCATGCGTCAACAATCGAGGCTAATCCTGACCGTACCTGTCGGCGCACTGTGTTCAAGGTCAGACAGTTTGCACGGTTCCTAGTGGATTCTAGAGCGCCTGTAATACGCAGTTCGCTCGACACATTCCAGAAAGTGTCCGATTGTTCTGACATTTCAGCGGAGTATAAATATAAGCATCCAGCGATGGAGAGTCAGATACACGCACAGTGATTATTGTGCGGGACTCTACTAGTCAAACTTTTTGTGTCTATCGGCCAGTTAAGGACCACATGCCAATTTCAATTCTTTATTCTTTGTCCTTTTTTTCCCCAAAATTATTTTACCTTTTCACTCTGTCTCTTATTTTTGTCTTCAGTCCACTTTGAACCTGCGTTTTGTCTCTCCTACCATATACTCCTTCCACTTTTAACACTTTTGCCCGAAAAACTTCTCTTTCAATTGCTTCTGCGTGTATATTATTTGTTTCTAAATCCTTTGGACTCCTTTAATCCAGCTTGATGTTGACGTCTTCCTCACAGATATTTGAAGATCTCCTTTGTTAACTTATTATCTTCCATTCTATATAAATGTCCAAAAAATAACTGTCTCCTTTTTCTCATTGTTTCTGTTATATTTTATATAGTTTGATATCTTTCATTATTACTTCTTATTTTCCAACCGTCTGATGATTTTCATGGGCCTAATATATTCCTAATACCTTGTGTTTAAAATATTTCTCGTTTGTATAAATTATAATTCAATGCTAGACATTCACTTGCATATAGGCATTCTGGCATCACTATCTCGCATTTTTAGATATCCACTTTTTATTGTAAATATCATTAGCTATACCATATGCCCTTTCCATCTTATGACTCCTTTCTTCTATAGCAAATCTTTGTAAACCATTCTCTTGAATTATTTTCCCGAGATACTTACATTTTCGAACCGTTTCTATTCGAGAATATCTGTAACCAAGAATTTTGGCTCATTTTTAATATTCGTGAGAAATTTGTTTTATTTCTGCAGACATTCTTAAGCCTGTACTACTGGTTATGTCCTATAAAAATTAACTTGTGTTACTGCAGATGTCAGATGTTCAGAAAGTATAGCAAAGTCATCTGCAAATGCCAAACAGTTTATTACAATACGTCTGTTTCTTCTTCCCAACATGATTAGTGATATTCTGCATTCCTTTAATTTTTCATTTCAAATTCTCACTACTTTCTACACGACACAGTTACAAGGAATTGTGGGAAAACCATCACCCTGTCTTACACCTGTATTTATTTTGAACGGTTGAGATATTTATTCCATGAATTTTATTTTTGAGACTGTGTCCGTAAGGGTTTCACGGATTAGATTTCCCAGTTTAGATTTAACACCAAATTCTTGGATTAATTAGTTAAATTTATTATTGCGTGTGAACAAGTTTAACTTCAATTACTGTACAAGTTGATCAGTCACTCTTATTTGTAATAAGTAAAGCTGGTTGTTAGTGATTTCATTGATGTTTTGTATATTTTTTCCACTGTGCCATACGACGATCAGTTAGACCGTCGTAACAATATGAATACATTATGCACTGTCATAATCAATTCTAGTAAAAACTTTTGAATATCTGGTAATTTAAATATTTTTGTGTTTTCAAATATTTTACTTCAGAAATGCTTGGTTGAGTTTAATTATTTCTATTCTATATGCTCACAGCAGAAAACGTACACCTACATGGACATTTTAATTGGTTAATAAGTTAATTTCCTTGTTATTACTGCGTTGATATTAGTTCATAAATTAATAAAAGACTTTACAGGTATTTGTGGGAGATATTTCGAACCTATTGCATCACTAATAAATGGTAGACCAACAAATGTTTTGAAGCATCAATAAGTAATATAAGCTCAACCAAGCCTCAACTTGACTAAATTGACTGATCTTGTCAACTCAATTTCACGAATGAATCGCTGGTTGGTGCACAAGCAATTGGCACCTTCTGATTTACGCATATACATAATCGTGTAGTATTACCACACACGGACGTGGGCGCGCGCGCACACACACACAGGTAATACGTTATTACGTATATAAACATATACCTTGACATTATGCGCACTTACATTAAATTATAAAAATATAGGCATTTACGTGACTAAAGAATTTAAATAATCGTGATCTTTTTTACAATTGGAAGTGACATTAAACAACCTATTTCTTGTGTAAATTATTACCTAATAATTTTAAATCATGAATCTAAATTAATAAACAAGTTAGCTGCTGACAGTACAATATATTATGTCTGTAATGAGTTTGTAATTTTAATTTGTGTGATAATTAAAATATACTGTGACGCCTACTCATCACATAATGTATTTAAAATAAGACTCACTTAGGTACTTATCTATTTACACGTACCTTTTATATTTACTTTTGGAAATAATATTTCCACAATCTTAAAGCTATAAAATTTTGGTTGTGTAAATTACATAAAAAGTTAATAATTGTAATGGTAGTAGTAGTAGTAGTAGTAGTAGTAGTAGTGGTAGTGGTGGTAGTAGTAGTAATGGTAGTAGTGGTAGTAGTAGTAGTAAGTAGTAGTAGTAGTAGTAGTAGTAGTAGTAGTAGTAGTAGTAGTAGTAGTAGCAGTAGTAGTAGTAGTAGTAGTAGTAAGTAGTAGGGTAGTAGTAGTAGTAGTTGTAATGGTAGTGGTAGTAGTAATGGTAGTAGTAATAGCAGTTGTAGTAGTAGTAATGGTGGTGGTAGTAGTAGTAGTAGTAGTAGTAGTAGTAGTAGTAGAAGTAGTAGTAGTGGTAGTAGTGGTAGTAGTGGTAATAGTAGTAGTAGTAGTAGTAGTAGTAGTAGTGGTAGTAGTAGTAGTAGTAGTAGTAGTAGTAGTAGTAGTAGTAGTAGTAGTAGTAGCAGTTGTTGTAATGGTAGTAGTAGTAGTAGTTATGGTGGTAGTTGTATTAGTAGTAGTAGTAGTGGTAGTAGCAGCAGCAGCAGCAGCAGCATTAATAATAATTTTTGTTGTTGCTCTTAGTAGCTATAATATGTACTAATATGTTGTTTATTCGTATCTTTCCATGTAATAATTTTACACATTTAAGACAAGTATCATTAAGAAAGGAATATTATAGTAGAATATATGGGTGATTCAATATTGTTGGACATAATTACAATGGTATGAACACACAAAAAGAATGGCACAGGAAAGATTGCCAAGGAGAGTTATGCAATGGATCCCACCAGGAAGAAGGAAAAAGGAAGACCTGCTATGACCTTGATACAAGAAATTCAGTCTATATTGAGGGAACGAGAAATTTAAGAAGATCGTTGGATGGACAAGCAGCTGTGGAAGATGAGAATTCAATCATTTCTGTAATCTTCGGTTCCGGAAAAGGTGTAAACATTGTACAGCTGGAATAGTAATAATAATAATAATTATTATAATTATAAGAAAGTAGTAGAAAGTGAAATGTTGGGAATATGCGAAACCACGAAAAATAAGTGCACGGATAACGGGGCATTGCTGTAACTTATTAGTATTTGTATTGATGTAATTAAATATTACTAGTATCGGTAATGGAAAGAGTAACAGTAATTGTAGTAGTAAATGTATTACCGTATATGTTGTTGCTCTAATAGTCGTCTTTATGTGTGACGTAAAAACATTAATGAAACTATATAAAGCCCCTAATCTGCAATGGAAGTACGATACTGCTATCAGATTGCACAGCGACGCCGTGATGCCTGATAAGTTGAACTCTTCTAATAAGTTGTAAATATCACGGTAACGTTATCAATTAACTACTGTGATCCCCATTTGGGGATACTTACTTCTGTGTACTCTGGGTTTGCAGAGCTGGATTTTAAGCGCCTGGTTATATGCGCTCAAAATTTTATTGTTTTTTTGTTGTTTAGTTTAGTCTAGGCATTTGTTTTGATAAAATATTTTCTTTATAGTCTAGTTTGTGTAACATAAACAATTTTGTTTCTCTGTTTTAATGACTATTGTGATCTAAATTTAAATAGCCATTTGTGGATCACAACGAATCCAGTATGAAATGATTCCTGTACGATGAAGGTACAATGTTATTTTCTTTGTTTTCAGGCAAGGGGAATAAGCAGTATTTAGGAAACAGCAAAATACAAGCTATTACAAGTTACCGTGGGTTATCAGATTCTATTGATTAAATAATAATATAGAAAATATACAATTACCACTACACAGAATGAATCGACTTTCAGATTTAAAATATATTAATTAAGAAATTGTTGAAGACAGTCTACCAAAAAAAGATCCAAAAAGTTGCGTTACATTAAGATAAACAAATCGATACATACAGAATCCTCAATCACAAATTTTTCCAAACAAAGTAATGTAATTGATCTGTAGTTTTTCTTTATATTACAAAAATATACAGATGTTAAAACAAATTCAAAGTCCAGAGTTAAAAGCCTATCTCAAGTTCTAAATATTTTAATTATTCAGTTAAACAAACCTCTAAGTTAGTAGTTCATCAGAATTACAAAATTCTGTAAAGGCCTACTTATTTCCAGTTCTTTACGAATTCCATTCAGATGAAAACGGCTAACAGCTTCTTTTAAAGTCATCAGAAAAAAGTATCAGAAAAACTTAACACTATGCTCAAATTAAGTACACTCAAATCATAACTTAGATAACTGATCATCTAAGGGTGGATCATAATTGAATGTTGATCATCCGTTTTACCATCATGTTGTAACTTACATTACATATACTTTACTTGCATTCTTAACAACTAAAGCGTAATGTTTCTAAACTTTGCTTACAGCTACTTATAGTCGACCTTTTAATGATTATACACTAGAAATTGAAAAAATGTAAAGTTGCTTTAACAGATAAGAGGTAAACTAATGGACCGAATGCACAATAAATTACTTAATTATTTGGGTTCAAGTAAGATATGCTTACTACGGTGGCACGTATCGTCATGGGAACAGAGTAATTGAGCACAGGGCACTGTCTATATTGTGACGGTCTCACGGATCGTTGTGTAACACACTACAAAACTGATTTACCGAGTTTTCTTCGTTTTATATTAGAAGCTCATTCCGATTACATTTCTCTTTTTTTAAGTATTCATTTTTTACTGCCTCAAGCTTACTGTACGCTAGATGTCTTTAATTTATGACTGTAAATACTCCTACATTACAAATACTTTAACTCTCAATAATTTAAAGAAAATACAGACAGGAGAAAAATACAAATGAGCAAGAAAATTACTTTTAAAATCTTTAACACATTTTCTTTCGCTAAAAAAAAAGAAAAAAAGAGTTTATCTTTTGTCGTTTGTTACCCTTGTTTGTCTTATTTGTTCCTTTCCTCAATTTTTTTTCCGAAAGCATCAGAAGTAAATCTGTCGCAATCAGTAAAACGCTGTGGCAACAGTAAGTAATAATATTATAGTTATTAACCTTGTACACCCTGATAGTTTTCGTAATATTATCTGTTACAGATTCTCATTCTTAGAATTTTTTACAAAAAAGTTTAATAAAAATATATGTTTTGTCGATTTGTAAAATTTTAGATTAACTTTAAAGTAACCATTTATTAAAGACATAACAATTAACTGGACATGTTTTCCAACAATAGAAATAATTTACACATTTTATGACCGTAGTTTAGAAACAGCTGAGTTGTACTGAAAGCGTGTTTTAGTTTTAACGTTCGCTTACATCATTTTAATTAGAATATGGGAGAGGAAACAAAATTATACAGAAAAATCTAAATCAAGTCGTATAAACGTGATGTTACCAGGAAGACTACAAACTTGAGATTAAATCACGAGAATATATTTTTACTGAATTCAATGTTGATCATCATTCCGTTTAACATTAATGCTGTAATTTACATTACATATATACTTTCCTTGAATTCTTAACAACTTAGGCGTAAGGTTTCTAAATTTTGCTTGCACATAATTTATTACAGTCGAACTTTTTATATAGATTTCTATATTAAGGTCAGGAATGTTTATTCTATTCATAAAAGAGTATTTTTAAAATCAATTGTCGGCTTGGTCAATCCTTTAGCAGATACTTCATTATAACAAGATCCCACCCTTTTATGCTTTCAAGATCATAACAATTTCCAAAACCTATCCTATTCTCACGAGAGTATGAGAACATGTTTACCTCTTTTAAAATAGGAATTGAGTGGCACTTAAAAGTGCAAGAATTATAATCGTCTCACCCAATTTTCGAATGAGTACCGAACAATCCAGAACGTTCTCTACTCCCCCTGTCCAGTGTGGCTCTTGTGTTGCGTCATTCTCGTAGGTGGTTCTAGTGAGTTCCAGGAACACTAGAGATACGCTGACGTGCAGTAAGGAGGCAAAGCTGTACTGCACCTTGCGGGGCCTATATAAAGCCATAACAGCCAGATTGTCAGTTCAGTTACGTGAGCGATTTTCGCTAGTGAGGACTGAGAGATTGTCGAAGTGAAGTAGTATTGTGTTAATAATTGTGTGAAACTCTGTTAATAGAAATTGTTATTGTGTGTGGACAAAACCTAACTGGAAATATTGTATGAGTTAATTATAAGCTGTTTAATTGTGATAATTAAAGCTGTTGATTAGTGATTTAATATTGGTGTCTTGTATTTTGTTTTCCACTGTACCTACGACGATCAAATAGACCGTTGTAACAGTATGTTAATTTTTCGTAGCGATAAAGTTTTCATTCTGCACGTGTCTGTAAACTTAAGGACTTTCTTCCTCTTGACAAGCATAATGCTATCGTGCTTGGATACTATCATTCAAACTACGTAAAAATAATGTCAGTATGTCACATATGCTTTCGTGTTGGCTATATACAGCCGTACTCACGTATTAATAATCACTTAACGTTGACGAAGTTACGACATAACAACGGAATCACAAAGACATTTTTGTGATATTTACTTGTACAATCCAGATTGTATTGTATAAATTACGGCCACCGATCTCGGAATATACGATTCCAAAATTACCTGTTAGTGCAAACAGACTTTCAAAGAGGCGTTGGAGCCTTTTTAATTATAGCATACAACTCGTTCGTTCGTAGTCCTTCAGTCGTCCGACTGGTTTGTACCTTCCCCGCATATACCCGTGGTGCGTGTGGTACTGAGTCTCTCACAGGTATATGGAACCTACAGTTTAACGCCGTATCCGAACGGCAATTTTTTTTTTTTTTTTGAGGGGGGGCTTATACTAGGCGGGATACCTCTCGCTGGGTTGCCATTACCTTGCGAGAGGGAACGGTCGTATCTAAATCAGATGGCCCCTGGCGGGAATTGAGCCGGCGCCGACAGCGTAGCAGCGTCACACGCTAGCCACTACGCCACGACCGCTCCACAACTAGGAATGTTAAAAAGACTCACATAAATACATAATACAATAAAACAATTCGGTATTTTCTTAATAATTACGATTTTCCATTTTTTCTATTTATTACATTTTTGAAACAACAATACATGATATAAGTTTTATTTCCGTTTATTAAAATTTTTCAGTGTACATTTATTTGTTTCTTAAAATTTGTTTGTAATATATCGTTTTATTTGCACTTGGAGCAAAACATAAATGTGTCTCCTTAATATAAATACTACACAAAATCTAGAATTTAAATTAATTTGTATATGATAAGTGTAAATTACGCTACTAATTATAACATTGTTTTCAGTATTGGAATTTGAAGCATGTATTTTTCTTAATCAACTTTGAAACACCAAACCTCTGCTTGCAACTAGGTTAATTAAAACCACGAGGAAATTATAGAAGATTAAACTCTGCTACAGGAAAACTACTGCAGGTAATTAATATGACACTGCACTGCATTCATTCACGTAGATAACCGTTGCAGCAGTACTTATGTTAAAAATTAATTTATTTGCCAGTTTTCCTAGAAATGTTGATGGAAGCGTCTCTCAACACTTAAAAATGGCTGAATGTTTGCTCTGCAAATTCGTGAAATGACAAAACTCTTATGATTAGTAACGTTAAATATCTGTAATCATATTACAGAATAAAAATTATTTATTTATCTAGCCAATTAATGGTCACGTTTAATTTAAAAAATGTCTTACACTGGAAATTAAAAGTTAACTTTCAGGTTGAAAAACTGAAGCTAGTTAATTTATGAAATACGCAGTTTTAGAGTTTTAAAATGAGTTTAATAGTGAAAAAAGATTATGTAATATGCATGACTAATATGTAATATGTATTATGTCAGCAAGGATAATTTTAATTTGGAATTCCCGTTCCATGTTATTATTCATTTCTTTTAAACATTAAATGCAGTACATCAGCAAAAAAAAAGACTGATGGAAAGATGTGCTCTGGTTTTACTGTTGTGTGTTAATCTCTGAACAAGCAGTAGACAGTAACGGAGACCCGCCCACAAAATGTACAGGGGGAAGGAATTTTGATCAGTGTTTGCCAGCGCAAACTGAAAAGTGTTTGATATGTGCTGAAACCAGTATTACCTGGCATTATATGTCTGTCCTGCTATTGTGAGGATCTATGAATCTAATGCTTTTTGCTTATAATTTTATTGCTTATAATTCCTGGCAATATAATTGTCACAGGGTAATGGATTTTTTGAGCTAAATTTATTTTAAAAATATCTACGTTTTGCAAATTTCTCATTGGTTATGCATATCACGTGCAAATAGAAGATATACGTATATTAGATGAGAGCATTTTATATTATATGTTGTTTATAGCAATTTAAAAGCAAGAAGAATGGAATAACAGTATATAACGTAAGTAGTTGTGTACCTTGTCTCTACATAGATAAAATTATAAAGTGTCTACTCTACGTGTATGACGGAACAAAATCCTGGATAGAAGGGAACATGCACACGGAGTTGCGTGATTGTAAAAGTGCAAAATCAGGCAGACAAGCAAAATGGACGGTTTTTAACTTAACATTTATGCAAATTATAAAACATATTTATATTGTTTTGTTATATTATTATATTATGTATTAAAATATTATATGTATATTATCTTGCACATAATACATATTAAAATTTGAAGATATGAAAAGTGAATTAACACTCGTAGTGTTCTAAAAACAGTAAAGATTGTTTTAAACACATTTAATGTAAATTGTGTATTGAAAGCATCATAGGTCCACTTGCAAATCCAGTGGTTAGACCATCATGGCTCCATTTGCAAATGCAACTCTCTCATGCCTGACCACGCGGATGACTACGAGGTTCAATGCCCGGAGACCACCTACACTGTCTATGCAGATTGAGGAAGACGATTTTATTACAGGTTTAGTGTAAGTGAAAATACGAATAATACATTTTTTAGATAAAATGTTGTTAAATAAAAACAATTAACATAGAGCATCAAATATTATTAATAACACATGTGATTATCCTTGGAGGATGATATTGGGTTATGATTTTAAAAAGAAATAATTTTTAATGGATACGTATAATAGATAAACGATTATAGGTTTCTATTAAGTCAAGCACGCCATGGCTAAGTTGAAGAAAAGGCATATAGGCCTATATGATCACAAGGAAGATCTGTAGAACGGATGAGAAAATGGATATTGGAAATTGCAAAACAATAAATAATGTTATCAATCAATTTTTATATACGTAAAAGCAGCCTTAGATCAGCAAGTAAAGGAACACGCCTAAAATTCTACAATGTTATGGATCTTCCCACACTTCTTTATGGGTCTGAGATTTAGACTTTAGAAAGGCCAGGCTAGTCTCACCCAAACGGCTGAAATGAAATTTATCAGGCACGTGGCAGGGTATACTCTCCATGATCATAGAAGACACACAGATATACGGCAGGAACTGAATATTATGAGTATACTCGACAGGATCGCCCAGTATCGGCTGAATTGATGGGGAAATCTTTGCCGAATGGATGACTGCTATGAAAACAACTATGAAACTATGAGCCGAGTGGACGAAGAAGTGTGGGACGTCCGAGGAAGCGCAGGAGTGAGCAGCTCTAATCTTTGCCTATTTGAGACCGGAACAAACAATCCTTGGTTTAATACGTGATGATGATGATGATGATGATGATGATATAAGTAAAATTACATCAATTTGAACGATGATTTACAAGTATAAATTATGTTACCATATTTGTATTATTCTGTTCCAATTTAGCTACTGCGTTCAGCCTCACAGTCGAAGTACAATAACTTTACCATGGACGTCTCTTGCATTACTCTACATGACTAATTTGCGTTATGCTTCCAATTATTACTAGAAATTTTGAATGTAAGCTAATTTTTGCTTAATAAAAACTTATCCATCCGACTGAAAACAATGGGGTGCTTGAAAATTTGCATAAAAAAACATAAACTAGTCAGTTTAGTATTTTAAAGAAGGTTACTTGTACCTAAGGTTACAAACTTCTCCATAAAACTGATGATGCTGGGAAAACGTAATAACAGTTAATTTCACAATTCTAAGTACTAAAGGAATTCTACAATTTTTTATAATAGATCTAATTACTTGGCGGGTGATTCATACATTTTTGTAACGAGTAAGTCTAATTGACATGAAATAAAATTATTTA
Organism: Magicicada septendecula; assembly: GCA_034769895.1. NCBI lineage: Eukaryota > Metazoa > Arthropoda > Insecta > Hemiptera > Cicadidae > Magicicada > Magicicada septendecula. Next base: position 138,564,053 of record CM068369.1, on the reverse strand, counting down.
TTTAGAACAAGGGTAATAAAAACGTTTTATAGCTACTCAATTCAGAATTACTTTTCTGAATTTCCCTTACAATTTTATGTATTAAACTTTACCACCTTAAGTATCAAACTATACAACTTAAATAGTATTTAATTAAAGTCTTCTTCTTCTTCTTCTTCTTCTTCTTCTTCTTCTTCTTCTTCTTCTTCTTCTTCTTCTTCTTCTTCTTCTTCTTCTTCTTCTTCTTCTTCTTCTTCTTCTTCTGCTCCTCCTCCTCCTCCTCCTCCTCCTCCTCCTCCTCCTCCTCCTCCTCCTCCTCCTCCTTCTTCTTCTTCTTCTTCTTCTTCTTTTAAATTGTAAACACTAATTGTACGTAACATTATATATGTATATTTTAATAGTTGTATTAATGTTACCAAACAAAGAAATATCAGCAGTATCTGTGAGTAATATTATTTTGTTAATATTATTTCTCTTTTTGCGGGTTTCTAACATTTGGCTTGTTTCGTCTAGAGGCTACCATTTTCACTTACGGTTCTACACTAGATATTTTTTGTTTTAGGAGTACCTGTTTACTATAATAAGAGAAACTGATAAATTCAAAAAAGCAAAATAAAACTCATACGTTAGCTCTTCAGGTTATTTGTCCCTTGACATAATACATTCAGAGCACTCCACCATTTACGAAAGAGATTTATTATAGACGTCGTCTTTTACTAATAGAGGAGATATCCAAAGCATATGCGGAATATTAGATAATCCCAGTTACTTGAGTGTTACTTGACCTATACCAGAGTACAATTGCCACATACAGACGCGACTATGATATTTAGTTTTGCTATTCATTTCAATATTATTATTTTAAATATGACGTTCTTTTCAGAATCCGTCACTCTTTAATTAAACAACTTGTCAACACATAATATAGCATACACTGTACTTTATTTCTACTGATTCCTTACCCTATTGCAGAAAACATGCTTCAAACATTGTTGGCTTAAAGTAATGTGAATTTATATGGTTAGTGTATTATACAGAATAATATTTTGCTCTCTATTAGGTTTTTGAATGTCATCACGTTGAAAAACATTTACGTGTAATTGTTTTTATAACATACATGACATAACACATACGTTATTATGTTTTATATAATACATAGATATTTTACAAAAGCAAAAAATTAATAAAATATCAGAAAAGAAACGGTACGAAATAACTGATTCTAACAGAAATTAATAAAACTGGTGATTGATTTAACTTTCCCTGGTGACGATCCATTCTGAAATATATATGCGTTATATATGATACAAAACTGTTTCAGATTTAAATGTGTCAAAACATTACTGGTATCTTGACTTTTTGACATGATAATGTCTTATGGCTGGCCATCATTTGGAAATTTCTGTAACGCATCACGCTGCATGACGTCATCATTTACCAGCCGGGAATCGTTAACTAAAACCGCGACCGCTAACGTGCTAACGTCCGTCGCAGATTAAAGACCTAACAAGCAAACAACACTGCATAGCTGTAGATAGGTATGTAACCAATCAGTCAGTCAGTAAACATAATAATGTTGCGTTTAGCTGGCGGCTGAAAGACATTATCATGCTCTTAAGCTTTTACCATTTGGTAAACGGTACTTTACATTTTTACCTACTAATTTTCAGATAGTCTCAAAGTATATTTATTGCCTTTAACCTTAAGACAAATGTAGCAGATCTCAGACGAGAATTTGATTTCAAAATTAATTAATCATCTCTCAAAATTAAACCATTTTCTTCTGATCAAGAAAATGATCAAAATGATCAAAATGATCAAGAAATAGGATTTTTGCAAAAATGATAATTATATCCATGTAGGAGACAAGCAATTCTACTTTGATCGTGGATCTTCATGAGACTCCGTGGCAAGCAAACAACTGTTTGTACGTAATTAGATTTCGCAGCAAATGCATTTCACCGTAGGTACACAATACAGATACTCGCGCGCGCGCGCGCGCGCACACACACACACACACACACACAAGATACATCCACGCACACTTATGCTTCTTGGTAATAATTATTAAGCCAAATGTCTACATACTAATCATTCATTAAACACCGTCTGTGTGCAAATACGTGCCGCATCTGTGGCACAGCGACACACATAATAGCGCTGTGGGTAAATTTATTGGACTCACTAAAATGTAGGTAAGTAGTATTACGAGAATTCTCTGCCTCATGATATTTACTCCTGCAATTGTTCTATTCGTAAATGTTTATACTTGCTTTAACATAATTATAGAATTTATGAAAAAAATATATATATAAATATATATATATATATATGTATATATATAGAGCCTATGTCTTTCAACTCCAAGTGCGCATTGTGCACACAATACAATTAAGTAACAAATACGTTCTTTGGCTTTTACCGCAATAACTATAAAATAACAGTAATTCTGAATATGTTTACAGTTATGTATAACAGGGCAGACAGTCATCTCAATTATAATGTCGGTGTACTGAAACTATTTTGATAAGTTTTATAAGGCTATTCAATCACAGGACACAAACAAAACAATTTCGCAGCTCTGTTATCTAAGGTAAGACAAGTTTAGATAAGTTTTAACCACTCATATTACAATATCAGTATAACAACACTTGGATATTCTATCTACCTTCCTTTAATGTTACACTTATTCTTACCATATATTTCTCAGATTGACTCAAATGTTATCACACATGATATGATAGTGAATGTATGACAATATCACAATATATGATATCGCAATATAAATGACAGTTTTAAACGTTAATAAAATGTGAATAAATATTTTTAAATTCTATTTAGTAATTGCCGAACATCACTATATATCTACAACTGCAGGAGGTCCTCTACTCTCGGAAATTCTGCATTCGGACATTCAAAATCCTTTCCCTTTTTCAAGTTTCGACCTGGAGCTTCGGATTTTCGAACACTGACAAGAATCTGAGGAAGTGAATACACGTCAAGTGCAGGTACTCGTTATTATTCCCACTATTATTGTTTTTATAGTTAATATTAGTCTGATAATATAAAGATGCAACGTCTTTATATAGTTTAATTTTCTTGCCACCATACCGTCATTTACATTTCCACTATTGACCTAGTGTTGTATCCAGTCTGTTAGAAATGGATTTCCCATTAAAACAGTGTTTAAGTTACTGGCTCAAGTCTAGACATACAGACAACAGGGATTTTATTATCAAATGCTCACAGGTTTATGTAAAACTATTTGTAACTATTTGATTGTGTATATTAGTGTAAATAACATATAAAACTCAATGTCAGCCTGCGACCCGACTATCGATTCTAAAAATTTACTTCTTCTTTCTGTATATTTAGCATTTTAAAATCTACTGCTACAAACGCAATAGTAATAAGTTTGTATACTCGTAAGCAGATAAATTTGTATAGTTTGATAGTGTGTGTAATATTCGTTTTATGCGCTACATTCTTGTAGGCTAATTACTACAATAATTAAAGTTTGAGAATAGATTTCACAAAATAAGATAGGTTTGTCCAGATTAAAACGACATGAAACTGTATGTAATGAACAGTAACGCTAAAAGAATATTTTATTCAGGACAGAAAATTAATATATTAAATTATCTTAACGTGTTAGTTGTTATATATAGTTGTTAGTTATAGAATAATTCAAATTATTCTAAATCTACTTACCTACAAAGAACAGCTAATGAGTTTTATAGTTAAAAAATATCATGAAATATAAACTATTAATAAAGGTAAATCTAAAAATAAATAAAACGGAGAGTGAGTTTAATAAAATATTTAACAATTTTGGCTTTCACAAATTTTAATTAATATTTCATTAATCTCTGCTTGGTTCATTTTTATATTGAGGTCATAGAATAATGAATTGTATGATGTACAACTATAACGTATAATGTATAATGAATAACTATAAAACAATAATGAACTCCTTGTGGTTTCATAAATGTTCAACTTTCGTTATTAGACATACTGTATTATACTGGACAACAGTAGTGATTTGTAAGTTTGCACATAATTTCCGTTGATTGTTTACGGCGAAATTTATATTTGCTTATATGCTCTCTTACAATGTTTTTTTGAAGAAATTAAACTAACAACGAATTATTTTAATGTTTGAGAGACTACAAATTTAAAATTTCTCTTTTAGGCAAGTTCAGTAATTAACGTTTAGTCACAAACGCGTTCAAGAGTAAAGTTGCTTCAAACGCCATCAAAGAGAATGTAGTCGAGCTTTACCCGTTTGTGTATGATCAGTAACCGTAGGCTTACTGACAGTTAACCATAACTGCGGAAGTTCTCTATTCTAAGGGATAAAGGCACTTTATATAAAAAATTATACACGTCTATAAACGCTAAGTATGAAAGAATAATTGTTCCGTTGACTGTAAAATTTGTGTCCACAATATCACCGAATGATAACTGTCTAAAGACATTCAAGTCGTCGGTTTGACATTCCTTACGTAGACAAAATTATATAGATATACCCGTAATACTTACTCGCAAAATAATGAAATTGCAATCAAAATTGTTTAATACTGTGTTGTTAATATTAGTTTTGCAAACAGTTGTAATACTTTCAGATAAATAAAGTGAGTAATATTTTTTTTTTAATTTAGAACGTCATGGTAAGGACATAACGGAAAAAATTACTTTTGTAGAACACATCAACCGAGAATTATTTTAAATACAATAATGTGTTCTCTTAAAATAACTTCTCTATTGATCTTAATTATTTATGATATTAAATTTTAATTATATAATAAGATTTCGGAAGGTAGGGACTAATGGTTTAGGAGCTGTGTCATCACAAACAAATATTTATAACTTATGCAAATAGAAGTAAAAAAGGAAACGCTAAGTGTCAGATTCATTGTTTAATACTTAATAGTATAGAAACATATAATCCATTTAACTTATGGAAACAACTTTACTATGAGCACGACATTCGAAATAAAATATTATAATAAAGATTTGCCTTTTGGTTGGGAAGAGGGAGGGAGGATTCATTCAATTACACAGAATAACTGATTAGAGCTGACAAAACTATAAGAAAATGCAGTGGAAAAAGATTTGTAGACACTATGAATATTTGTATTAACCATCGGTAGAAAGAGTAGATGCAGGAGTGTACCTTTATAAAGCTCGTTTTCACGCATTGAACACGTAGATTACCATGGACAGGAGAATCGAAGAATGGTGATACCCATAAAGTTGATGGTACACTGCGGTAAAATCGTGTATCCTCAAGAGTTATTTTCTTATATAAATACAGATATAACAATCTTTTGATAAATAATATGGTCCGTACCGTATATATAGTCTTTTCCGCTGTTATATATATTTAGTTATTTCATTACATTGTCTTATACATTTATACACTAATACCTTAATGTAAAATAACTGAGCATATCAAGTCTCATCCATAGTGCAACTCATTGTGACATGACCTCATCAACGTACAGTACTGAATAGGATAAATATAGGTCAGACCACCCAACACGTCTTTAACGATATGAAACACAATTTTATCTGCAAAAATACGTGACATACTTCGTTTTTGATTTCCACCCTATATATTCACATTAATGTGTCAAAATCAAAATTCTGCCGTCTACAGCTACAAGAAAGGATTATTGATCCCGTTTAATATGCGTTGTAGAGCATATAAAAATATACATACGTCAGATGAAGGAGATATTCTTGAGTCTCCTGTATGAAATCCCTACACTGCCGTCTACAGCTACATGAATGTATTATTCATCCATTTAATATGCGTTGTAGAGCATATAAAAATATACATACGTCAGAAGAAAGATATATTCTTTGGTCTTTTGTATGAAATCCATACACTGCCGTATAGAGAGAGCTACATGAAAACATTATTGATCCCATTTAATATGCCTTGTAGAACCTAGTGTTGCGTAACGCGGAAAAGTCTTACGCCATAACGAAACGTTCTGGTACATTGGAGCACGTTGTTCTACTCTTTTCTCGACTATTCCCGCAGCTGTAATGCGTACGTCACGCTTGACATTCGAGGCAATATTACGTAATGCGGAACGTCTCGTGCCTTCGATGGTGTCGTTCTAGAAGCGTCTTGACTACACCAACGGTGTGTGTTCTGCCAAGGCCACGCTGAAGTATTCTCTAGAATTTTCACGTGTTTGTAAAAACACGTATTATGGAATGTGCTGGAATCTCAGCGGGGTATAAACATAAGACTTCAGCAGCACTTAGCTCAGTTATTGTCGGGCGATTTACAAAGTGCGGTTCGAAGTATTGTGGCAAAGTGTTATGAGTTTTATAATTGTGCGGGACAATTGTAGTACTATTGTGTTTTATATTAGTTGTCATTTTTATTGCGTGTGAACAATTTTTATTTGATACTATCTTATTGGTTACAAACTGTTTAATCGTGATAATTAAAGCTGGTGATTAGTGACTTAATTGGTGTCTTGTATTTTGCTTTCCACTGTACCATACGACGATCAGTGATACCGTCACAACAGTATAAAATATACATGTGTCAGAAGAAGAAGATATTCATGGGTCTCTTCTACGAAATCCATATATTGCCGTATTCAGCTACATGGATGCATTATTGATCCCGTTTGATATGCGTTGCAGAACATGCCGTAGGCCAAATGATGTTTAAAATTTGTCATTACACAGAACTGAAATAGGCGTAGATGAAAACACATGTAATAGGGTAAATAGGCCTATTTGTTATTAAATTATCCATTGAGTTAAATGTTAAGGCGACAAAATTGGAGTCTTATTAGCCCACAAAATGCTTAACGCGTCCGTCCTGCCCGTGAGAACAACGACGACTCCTTCGATCTTTACAGACAGTCGAGAACGCCCCACTACGGCAACTTGTAATCTCAATTCGTATTCCTGTAGCGCCCAGACGTAGTATTACATGCTTTACGGAATAATACGGTTAAACAAAAATGCGTAAGAGACACAGTAATCACCGCTTTAGTGTTAGCGTGTGAGTACCGTGTAATTACCGAAGGCGTAACTCCGCTCGTAATTAAGTTAGACATGATGTCGGTGGCGCCACCTATCAAGGATGATGTCCCAATAATACACACTGTTGATACTTCTAATTCACTTAGCATAACTTACGTCAACCTAGTTTTTAAAATTTTATTATCCTTTTAGATTTTCTTACAGTATTACTATTTATTTACAGCTTTACATTCGTTGGATATTAGTATGGCATACTGATTTTAATCTCAATTAAAATCACTTCGTAACGTTTTTCCGGAGTCTTTCGTTTTTTATTTAATTAGTCAGATACATACACTAACACGTAAAAACTGCTATTTAATATATTAAAATAGCTAACGTTAACATATAAAACGTTTTTTAAATAAATACCACTCATATGGACAAGACCGTGATACTAAACCCTTTGTAGATAGGCCTATATACTATGTTAGACGAACAACGAATACAAAATATGGCCAAAGTAAATCATGGTAGAAAGAGTTCTGTGTCATAGTAATTATTAGCGGTCTGTGTCGTTTAATATTACACCCGTCAGGATATCAAGCCGTTAAATTCCAATAGTAAAGGCCAGACGTTTTAACTTTGCTGTAAATAATTTCAGCCGCTTGTTGTTTGCTTTATGCGTCCATTCTTCTTTCACTGACTCTAAGTACAGACTCTACTTGCAAAGAATTGTAAACGATATTCCATAATTGTGTACGTTTTACCAATTTCTAGTTTCATAAAAAAAGGTTTTCGTAAAACGATATTTTTAAACAAACATCTTGTTTACCTACTTAAGTTACGTGCGACAGGCTTATACAGTATTACATCAATAGGAACATTAGTATTAAACTGTAAGGTCTTTTATTCTTTAATACTGTATAAAACACACGGCCTGTTTTCTTAGCAAATTTAATTTTACATTTTTAAAATGTCCTGTTTCAGTACTTAATTTTTAGTCAGATTCAAACATATAATCATTTACTGGATTATTCTCAGTACAACATTATAAATGGCATAGTTTCAGTTTTGTTCACAGAACTTATTTGCAAACAGTTCGGTCAAGTTAAATTTATATTTTTAAACTGTATTATTGGGTAAACATTTTAAAAAACCCAAACTTAATTTAAATTCTGTCATTCTGTGTAAATAAACAGATTTATATGCTTGTATAGATCAAGTTTCTTTGGAAAACGCATGGCACTGTTCTTTAGAAGTGAGAGATACTGTTAAAGTGCAGCGCATGTAAAACGTACAAAAATTACCTCAGTTTGTAATTTTATTTCCTATGTGAAATACAACTTTACGTAAATTTAAATGAAATATCCCCACCTCTTTTTATTAAAACATTGTTCTATTCTTGAATTACATAATTTTACAGTTATCCCATACACACTAATATAACAAACTATAAATATCACCCAATTAACACTGTGGCAATAACTAACAAAGTCCCTCTACAGGCAATAATTTACAATTGTTATTTACAACAATCCTTTGTAAAAGACTTGTGCACCTTCGCAAGTCACACCTCCGATAATGCACACCGACTCGCAAAATCACAACTGACTGGCCGCTTCCGAAATGCCGTTATTTATAATAAGCACTGTTAAGAGATTTTTCTGTGCAACGTTCTCGACGAGTGGAGAATAATCGATTAACCTCCCGTAGGTCCCTGCAGGCAGAGGCCTGGGGCTTTTTCCATATGGGTGTGAGGTTTGGGGCATATACCGCCTTACCCGGTGGCTCTCTCCGATCGTCGTCTCAGCCCAGAACATGCTGCCTTATTGCGGCGGGAAACTTGGCCTTAGGTTGGAGTGGAGCTGATGTATGCCAGGCTAAACGTGTGTGCTTCGCGAACGGGAGCCACGGTACTGCCGTCCCTGGTAGTTGCACAAGGTGCAGTGAATCCGAAGCAGCGCGCCGTGACACAGGCTCTCTTCCCTGGCAAGTAGCCTCAAGGCAATAAGTTCTTTGGAAAGCTGGAGTGCAAACCAAAACACGCATCCGGGAAAGGCGCGCGGACTAAATTTGCGTAACTAGATAGCGGTCCCTGTTGGTGGTGGGCGGGTGGGGAGGGTCCCCTAACACTCACGGTGGGTGATCACCGCCGATTGCGGGCGGCCTCCTGTGAGTCCAAGAACTCACCCAGATACGCAACCTTTCGAAAGCAGGGAGCAGTCCTTCCTTCGGTGACATCGGCACTGACGGTTGGGAAATGTACGTATTGCTAGCGCGAACGATAAAGCGTATACCCCTGACTCGAACTAGCGCCTTCCGAACGGAAACCACGGTGCGCAGTCCCTGGCCAGTAGCTGTGTCGGATGTCTCACGCCAGTCCGTGGTGTCCATTAAGTACGCAGATGAACAGTAGTATCATCGGTCTCGTCTAATTGTTCTCCCCTCTTCGAGTCGTTGACTCGACTGGCGTCCATAGAGTCGTTGTAGTCGTCCGTTGGAGAGAGCGAGAGAGGGAGGACAAGGTTTCCTGAGTTACCACTGACCTAGCGAGGTTGTATTCCCTTGCCGCCACCGGAAGATGAAGGGAAAACCGTAGACCTCTGAAGGAAATCCTGCGGATCGAACCTGGAGTTCGGAACCGGGATCATTTAGTGGTTCGTAGGTCGTCGTGTTGATCAGCGACATACTAAAAAACGGTACCACGGGCTAGTGAACCAGCCCGGCCTGTAGCACTGTCTCCGCGGTGTGCACGAACTGAGGCAAGGTCGTTGTCCCAGCGCGGTTGTGGTTGCCCAGCTATAGTAGACTTTCCTTAATATCTTTCTGGTAGTTCGGGCGTGTGCGTTGAGATCCTCCAACTTTGGTGCGCCACACTCAGTTCTTCATAGAAAGTTTCTACTCCAGGATCTTCGACGTTCGGACATCCCGCTGCCTCTGGAAGATATAGAAAAATCGAGAGCTTTCGGAATATCGTCATTAACCGACCTTGTAAACATCACTGCTTACGTCGTGCGAGCAGCATTAGTCTTTCTGATCGATTAGTTCATACTTTTTACAAACAGTTAATAGCTTGACCTTTTTTCTGATAAATTTTCCTAGGTTTTCTTTTGCTACCGGTATTAATAAAATATTAGTATTATATTTCTCTTTGTCAGGTGTGGGAAGGAAATCGAAACCAATTATATTCTTGTGATAATAGACAAAAGTTATCAAAAAAGATTGCTAGACTGTTTGTTTTGCGAAGACAACTTTTGTAGTTTACTTTTACTACTAATTACAATTTAATATCTTTAAATTGCATAGAGGTTCATTTACCATGCCTATATAGTGCACAGTATTAATACCAATGAACTCTCACTTACTAGTTGCTATTAATTCACATTTGAGAAGTTTTTCATATTAAATAAAACGATAAATATTAAAGCTCTTAGCTTACAGATATTATTGAAATTATGATTACTATTATTAAAAAATAAATAATAAAAATATTGAAGCGGCAAATACTTGAAGAAATGGATATTGTTTGAGTTTCGTACACCAGAAAATCGAGAAAGGTACGTAGTATCATAAAACAAAACGTGAAACACAATTTCATTTTATCCAAAGACCAACATTGTACTGGTTTATCTTATACCTTTTGCTAGGAGTAATAAAAGAAGATTGCTTGTTATTCTGTATTGTTGTAGGGTTGAGTGTAGAAACTCTTTTAGAAAGTAAAATGGAAAGACAACTATAAAGCAGAACGGACTTTGTTAATCTGCTCAGACATTTTTCGCCGTTATTCGTGTAGCAATAAGACAACGTATTCGTGTAGGATTCGTTTTTCGATAACATATACAGTTAGTTAATAATTACCTACTTCAGCAACAGTAATATATTATCTTCAAAACGTGTGTCGTTTGATATTTTAGTTAATTTGAACTGAGGTTTTTTTGTCTCATGTAAATGACTACTGCTTGTACAATATCCAGTGTCTAGTAATATGAGCGTGTTTTGTGGCAACAATAGAGTATATATAACAATACCTGACATATTTGTTACAAAATTCGACTATTTAAAATCCATTATTTTTGAATAGGCTTTTACTAATAATTTAATATGGAAATACTTAAATATTATTTTTGTAAATATAAATTCGGTTTTAAATAGTACTTTAAACAACTGTGCCTCTAATTATATAAATTTTCTGAGAAGTCTGATGCTTTGTTCTTCATTACCTTTCTCTTCCTTGAGAGGATCTGCATTAAGTCTGATGCTTTGTTCTCCATCACCTTTCTCTTCCTTGAGAGCATCTGCGTTAAGCTCGTGTAATTCTCTTCTTATAAATCTTACACTTTTGTGTACATCTATGACTATCCGAGTCTTAATTGATTTGCTCATCAAGTACTGTTTAAACATTTAACAGCAGCGTAATACAATAAAGTGAACCTCTTCAAATGTAAATAATATTCCTCTTGCATCAGCTGATCATCCGCCATATTTTTGAGAGTTTGTTAACAATGTAAAAAATAAAATAACATATAAGTTATATAAAAACTAATAATTTTCTTGAATTTAATAAAAACCGATAAAGAATCAAGAAATTATCTATCAATGAACGTATTCCTCATCCAGTGTATTCTTGCTCTTTTATAGGAAGGATTGTAAAGAAATTCTGAGCTTCTTCTCTGCAGAACGTCTTTAGGACTTGAAGATCTTCATAATTTTCACGTGAAATAGAGATTGGCTGTGGGTATGATGGTGCTGGTTTAGTTGGTTGTAGCTGGTTCTCTGTTGTTGAAGCTGAAGCCAGAAGACCGGCTTGCTCTGATGTGTCGTTTCTAAAATTCGTCCTTATATTCATAGTTTTTCGACTTACAATGACAGTAGATGTAAAGGCACCATTATAAGTTTCTCTATGATCAACAGTTCTAGTTTTATTTTTTACTATTTTGAATTCGTTAATCGGAAGAGTGGGTTTCTTTAATTTCTTAGAGTACACTGGGACAAGGCACTCCCCCCACTTCTTAAACATTCCACGCTCACGCGCTACAAGGCTTCAGACTTGCTGATTTTACGACGTCTCAACAGTCTTCTGGAATTTCTGCAGCTGATATGCGAGGAATCAGTCCCATATTTGTGTCTGGTTCCATGTAGGAATGACCTCGAACAGGGAAAGTAACAGTAACTTCCTTAAACGTTTGTTCAGTTACTGTTTTATATTAGAGAAACGTGAACTTAGTAAAAGTTTTGTTTTGGCTACTACACGAATTACAGAAAATTGTTAGTTCATAACAGATGGATCTAGGTAATTATTTATAAAGTGGTCCAACATGGAATTAACATCCTCGGCCCCCTTCTTTACTTTTGTTTCATCGTATCTGTAGAATACTGAATATCCAGTAGCAAAAACATGAAAGATAAAAACAAAAAAGGGCAGCAGTTGTCTGAAATATACTTCGCTAGTTGATATATCAGGCAGTTGTAAGTTTCTTCTAAAATCTAAAGCTACTGCTTCAACGTTTCTTGTTTTCCTGCTTTCTTTCTTAGCATTACTATTTGTCTTGGAAACCAATCGGTTTTTATCTTATAAAGTTTTATTTCAATTTAAAACTGTTTAATTTCTTCTTACAGTTTCAACTTTTTTCGTCAGTAGCTGATTGAAGAGCTTTCTGAAAAACTTAATTCCTTCGCCTTCTGCTCGTCACATGTAGCGCATGCATCCGTACGAGGATAGCCAAACGCGATCTTAAATTCATTAACGAACATTGCTCTGAATGTTTCATATGAACTTTAAGTGTTCAGATATTTTTCTACGAAAAGGGTAAGAAGTTTTCTCAAATTCCAATTTTCTGGAAAATAAATTTTCTTACTGTCATTCATACCACAGTGGCCTCTTTGTTCCTTCGGTGAACTGAAAAAGCCATGATTTTATTACGAGTTTCAGTCCTCACTTGTTGGGGCCTGTTTGTATGTTTTCCTCTTTTATCGAATCTTTGCATACTTTATCGTTTGCAAACGACCATTATTCGAAAAAAGACATGATTGCTTTAAAACATACGGCAACTTCACTGACTTGACTGTCGCACATTGTACGCACTTCATAGCTGTATGAAAAGTCATGTAGTTTGGCTTCTTCTTGTGACTTCCAAGGACGACGACATTGAATAGGTTTAACTGAAATTAACCCGGCTAGGAAAGAATTCTGAAAGTCCCTGTCACTAAATTATTAAATGAAGTTATTAAATTAAGTCGATCCACTTTGTTAACATTTTTAACATATTCAAAGCGCTTACAGTGTCACTTTTTGTCTGTTTCATGGGTGCTGTTGCGCAAACGCTTAGTGGCATCAGGAACACGGCCAAATTTACGTTTCTTTTGTTGAAGTTTCATAACCAGCCAACAAGAATAACATGAACAACAAGAATATTCCGTTTTTCACGATAACGTTCATTCGAATGTTATACGTAAACATACAACATCACCGCAACACAAACAAAACAGAACTGAATAGGAACAGTGTACTGGCAGCGCATGCGCACAGTGAAGTTGCGGTGGACTTTCATCGCCTTTACCTTGCCCACTTTGGACTGTGGTCGTTTTCCCCTGTACACAATAAAAACAGGACGCTGTAGCGTGGACATTGTTCGTTATTCCCCTGCGCCATTGCACGTGGTTAAACTGCAGTACTATAGCCACACAATGGCAAGGTTGGTTTAGATTAAACATTTTTGGACTCTGATCGTTCTTCCCCTGTACCCTTTAATTGTTAAATTGTTCCAGGACAGTACCATCTATAACAATTTTTGCCCGTACGGGATCTGTTCCACGAAAAGCCATCACCTTCGTTTTAAGTGTGGATATTTGTAATCCAGAGTATTTGCAGATTTGATTTAACAAATGTATACCCATTCATTGCATTAGCTTCCATTTTTTAGCGTTTTCTCATTTTCTACGTGCTCTTCTTCCACTGCCTCCTACTACTCTTGGGGCAAACGAAACCCCCTCTCGACGGACATAACCAGCATTGCACACCTTATTGACAAAAGTGCGTATAAACTGGGCTCCAGCACACACATACGTGTATGTTTATTTATCAACTATTGAAATATCACGTAGCATGTACAAAGATGAATAGATCAATTTAAATTAGCTAAGGTCTGAAAAGTTTAAGACGCGTTATAATTTGGATGGCAAATTTGGTCTTTTGACGTTTATATTAAGAACTTTACAAACTGCAAGAGTATTGTAACAGTTTTCAAATGATTTTTTACTTTTCTAAACTGTTTTAAAACGCTTATGTGTTTGTAGAATTGCAGGACATTGAGAACAGTTGTTTTATTTCATAAATGGTACAACATAAATTATGAATTAATTTCAGAATGCAAAGTATGCATTTAAGCAAATTTCACTGCTAATTATACGTTTTACTATTAGTAACAGTTTGTACTAAAGGGATTATGATAACTTGTATACATTAAAAATCTGAAATTTGTGTGTAGAAATCAAGCTTTGTGTAATAGCAAATGCTTAGTTGTCAATCTATTTGCCACAGACAGGTTCAGATTGTCTGAAACACACGTGCGAAAAATATACCTGCGAAATATTTATAGTAAACATTTTTAAATTTACCATTTTTTCATTGTTAACAGACGTCCATCAGAATTTAAGCAAACCGCGTTTTACATATTATTACAAACCATCTAAATAAGTTAACAACGATGTAGAATCAAGTCAAATTGTTACACGAAAACGAGTTTTATTTTTACAGAAGACTAAACGAAGCATCTGTTATTATTTATGTTTTCTGCTAATTATTCTTCACAGTAAAACATGGACCTTCCCTTATATATGAGATCTTCTTCTTCCGAAAGTCGTCTTTCCGTTTACAGTAGGTAAGTCTTTTTCACATATTTCTCAGTGTAAATGAAATACAAAAAAGTCAGTAAATTTAAAACCATTAATGCTAAATTATGGTATTTTTACCGATACAAATATCTCAGAGCATTAACTTATTACACCTAAATACTAGTATAACAATCATCGGACTTGTATAATAAAAGAATAACACCTAACACGTAGGTTTATTCTGTTGTCTAAAACTAAACGAATTCAGTTGCTACGTCAGCTGATAAGCGTAAGAAACTAACAGACAAAACATTTTTGTATTTCGGACTATTTGTTATTTTTACGTCCAACCCCATCTATGTAACCGTCTAGAGTGCTTTCCTCAGAGATACACTACGCCAGGAGATATATCGCAACGTTACAACAACTATAGGCCTACAAATATATTACCATGTACTCAACGGAACTATAAAGTTGCGACCGGCCAGGTCGCAGGTTCTTTTTCTCACGTTGTGTCAAGTATATGTAGTTGCACAATAATTAAATAATTTTTAAAGAGGGGTGAGATGTTGTTGACATGAAATAATTAATGAAAACCGTTTCGAAATAATCATTCTAAGATTTATTAATTATAGAAAAATATTTAAATATTAAAATTTCAAACGTTAGACAAATAGTTATTCACCTTTATAAGCTTTACAAATATACTGTAACCTGCTATGCTATTCATAACATATAACAAAAATAAACACCCATATAATCTTACTAACTAAACAAACATGTTAAACAATTTATTAAATTTTTTTATTTTGGTGTGTCTGAAATTAACTCAAATTTTAAATAATACTAGCAACTCATTTACAACCAAAATAATATCAAAACTCAGGAATAAACTTTAATTGTTGCTATAAACAAAATAAAATAATCTACCATTTACTTCCAATCTATTATTTATTTCTACTGACAAACCCAAATTTTAACATACAACAAAAGATTAGTATTTCTTTTCTAGATTTGCTTGTTAAATTAAACTCTCTTATCTAACTACTAAAACTCTAGTTATTAACTGTTCATACTTATTCATACTTAAGTTCTTTTCGAGAGCTCTCTTCACGATAAAAAATATAATTGTTTTTTATCACCTGCGTATATCTGCCGTTACCGTTGCGCGTGTGTTGGTCCAGAATCCTGAGAGGATGATGATGATGATGATGATGACTATGCTGATGCGGTGTTCTTTGTCTCTATGGGTTGTTGCTGTTGGTAATGCTCCTGAATTCCTCCTTACGTCTTGGTGTGAGTGTGGTACAGTGTGTGTGTCCTGGTCGATCTGCAATCGGGGAGCGTGACGTCGTGTGTAGATTTCTTGAGTTTGATTGTGGGATCGCCCAGTGTTGCCAGTGGTATTTATACTGGGGGCGATTTGACAGGTTCGGGACTTTTTTCGACATGTCAGATATTGTCAATTCATGCAAAGCGTTCTTTTTATTACACTCACTTTTTGGTTAATTATCGCGAACTCATGAACATACTCGTCACATGAGCGATATCATTGTTTGCGCAATTTTTTTCTCGTCACTCACATATACCACACATATTAATTACCATTTAATTACACTAGTAATTAATATTAATTTAATAGGGTTTTTAATATTGCACATTTGGCAATCAATTTTACATCACCATACTCATTAAGAATTCTTTAATGTAATGGTGTCTTTATAATTGGTGTTAGTCTTTGTTTACAGATTTAAAACAAATAATTAGTTTATTATAATCCTGTTAAGACCTGATTAATTGGAAACCAACAATTCGTACGTATCACCCCATATTATCGTGTCGCAGTTTGCGTCACACACACAAACACACGAACGCTGTAACTTACGCTACAAAAGCAGGTGTCACTTTTGACAGGCTCCAGCCGGTCCGTTCTCGCACAAAACTGTCTAAAACTGTTCGTCTTATTCTATTTACACTAATTACAATACAAAATTTACCGCCCTGGGAAAATATGCAAATATATGTATTGTTGCAATATAGACAGTGTAATCGCCAAAGTACTGCCAAAAAAATGAATTATGAGTATTGTCACCAATAGTTGTCAAAACAATGTGGGTAACGTCTGAAGATTTGTAACTACAAATTTCCTTTTTATTAGGTTGGAATCACAATATAGCTGTTCTACTGGAAGTAGTGGACTTTTTCAAAAAATTAATTGTTTATTTCATACATATGCGCAAATTCAGAACCACTTAATGTAACGCACTTTACACATTTACTCTCTGCTTACTCTTAGATTATTCATCTTTTTAAAGCAAAACATATGACTCATGAATTTCTTTACTTCTTGGGTATTTAAACAGCTAATTGTTTTCCTAAATTTTGTAAGTTGGGTTTCAATATCCTATACTATATTTGCTTGTACGAGATAACTTACTAGCGATTACTGTTTCTACTAGAGGATACATGATACAGGATACAGGATAGAGGCAAAATGAACAGCAACACAAATTATTTGAATGATTTCGGAACAAAGCAGACTTTGATGTTTGTAATCCAGTCACACAACAGTACCATGTACGACATTACCAACTCGGTATTTGCGGCTAACCGACAGCCGCATAACAGTATAAGCATTTTGTTGCCAATTTGTCAATGTCACTGGTATCCTATAGAAGAAGCACAGATAGTGCAGAGGAAATCATTATAACAGACAAAATTTGAATTTAGAACACACGACGTATAAAAAAATAATTTCAAATACATGACCCATTCATGATTTTTAAGATAAAGATACACTTAAACTATCTTGTTGAATAGACAACTTGTAGCTGTCTCTAATTTAATTAAGGGGAAAGTCAAGTAACATGTTACCCTGCAAAGATACATGAACCGACGGGACTCCACCGGTGCCTGGTACAGATTTGTTTTACAACAAAACGCAGGCTGTCCCATATTTCTCTGAATCTGTCTGTCTGTCTGTCTATCTGTCGACATGCCTGCCAGTCTGACTGTCTGCCTCAATCTCTATTTTTCTCTCTCCCTCTCTTAATTGTTTACTCTCATAATATTTCACTCACAAATATCAAGTAAATTATAAAAAAAATTAACATGTAACATTATGCTATATAAATATAGACAAATATTTGGTCTTATAATGTATTTTTATACGCTATGAAAGATGGACAGCAGTGCTCACAGCAGAGACAAGTGTGATGTTAAGTCTGGAAAAATATACTAAGGTGTAAAATATGTTAACGTGCCTAACGTTAACGAAAAGTTATGCCTAGTACTGTAAGAAGCTTATAACTAACCACGTCGTCTTTGGTTCCTAGTCTCAATTTCTCACTGTTATTCCACATATCTCTAGTTAATCCTCGACAATCAATAGTATCTCTTACTCCTCCTTACCAGTTTCTTGTACAAAGATTTTCGTTTTTCTTCCTTATAGGCCTCCACGCTACAACGAAATTTCATAGCCGATGTATCCATCCGTTTAATATGGTACCACTAAAACTGGTTTAATATGTTTATTCTATTATTCTAAGTTTTCTATGCTACTGTTCTTATGCAAATTATACGATTTTATATTCTGTAGATTTTCGTTATATTGTGACATGCCTCTGAAAGTTAATTCCAGTCGCATCTTGTCACCTTTTTATAGAACCATCCAGTTGCCACACTCCTGAACCACATAGCGGTATACTTTATACAAACCGAATATGAATAACAGAGGTTCCACTGCTTTGTTACATTATCACCCAACAGTATCAAGCTGAAGCATCTACGAGCTTGTGTGATTCTGTGCTTGATTGAATTTTCATATTGTCGCTTGTGTGTCTGAGTGAATCTTAATAAAATCTCCGCATGTTTATTGAATTGCTTTTTACGATAAAATCTGTGACTTCATTTTCTATGCACATACTTTTAGTTTTAGTAAAATTAAATTCTAAACAACACTTCCAGAATGTTTTTTTAATTTTGGACCATACGCGAAAACCATTTTGATCTTTACCTAACATTTTTCACGTAGAATTCATGAATTGCAGGTTGTGGGGAATTCGTTATCTAAATCATAAGACAATATTTTTTAGACCTCGCTTTATTGTACAAAAATTAAAAGTGAAGGAGATAGTTCTCCGTGCCATAGCCGATTATGGATATTTACTTTCCGGGTAACCATATCTCACTATGATTTGGAGATTACGTTTGACATTCGATGAAAGTTTGATATATCCATCGATGGTGTAAATTACAATTCTTTTTATAGATTTGAATAAAAAATAACAATTTTTATATCTTTCAAATCAATTTACAAAGAACATTTTTAGACAGTTCACATGAAAAAAATAATTTCTAAAGCTAGAAGTGAGTATATATTGTACCGTAGGTATGTATTAGTATTTAACGTATGTACGTATTTATACGAAATGGAAACAAAGCTTATTTGAATAATCTTACATTGAAACCAGTAATCGAGCTGATATGGATGAATTTGTCTATAACGTAAAAAGTTTTAACAATTGTTTCTTTTTAAAGCATTTACTTTTATTTGTTAAGTTTGTTAAGTAGGCTGGATGAATAAATTTATTATATGCCTTTTGTCAACTTTATAAGCTCCGACAACCAACTAAAAAGTGCGTTCTGAAGTTGAAATATGTGTTTTTATATATTTACAAAGTTTTAATTTTTGTCGATATTTCTTATCTAAAGTATGCATGTGATACCAAAGAGGGAGGTTTGCAGCACATAAAATTATGCAAACGAGTACGGTTTATACAGTTATTATCTTATTTTAATGTATAATTTGGTGGGAAGTGAATTCTCACTGGCATTGCAGCCTTTAAAACAAATTTATTCTGATGCTTTTCAAAGGGAGTGGAACACCGTTATAAGAGAAGCAAGTCAGTAAGCGGAACAAACAACGGAAGACAAAGTCGTTCCTACAAAACGAAAATAGGTTAAAACTTTAAACAGTAGTCTTATTGTACCTCTATTTTGCTTCGTTGCGTCGTTTCTTTAAGCCATTAGGTAATGCAATATTTCAAAAGTATGTACTGTGATAAATTGAGGATGCGGATACTAAGTGCACGAGACAGTAACAAATGAATGTAAAAAAAAGTAAATTTAAACAATGTTATGACCATTTCTTTTAAAGGAAACCTAGTAAAATCAATTTTCCTTGCGAGTAGTTTTGGAGAATACAGAAAAATTAATTACACCTAAAAGTATAGCTATATTGTGCTACAAACATTGTTGAATGCGTTTTAAACAAATGGAGCAATTTTCTATGAAAACGCTGATGGCGTACACACTTTGAAAAATGGGACTTTAGTTGACTTCAATGATAACATGCTGAGAATATGATACAAAGAAATTATACTGTGTTATACTTTTTATGTAAATAACGTAGTCAGAAACAATATACTTGAACAAACAACTGGTTTCAAAGCACCCTAATTAGATAAAACCAAATCAACAAATTTTAATTTGTTAAATCCATAAGTAAATTTCTTTGCTGCTTAGAAACACAGGTGTCTCAAAGGGAGCAGGTCTTGGTAATAATGTGATAACTACACGGGAACACACATGAAATCCCTTCCAAACACTTAGCTCATCGCTATTTCTTTGTCTACTATTTCTTCCTTCTTTGTCTACTGTCCTGTTCTCGCTTCCTTAATCATAGAATTTCCTAGGCCTATCGGCAGTTTTTCTCCTTGGTTCAAATTGGTAGAAAATATTGGTTCAAATTCTTATTGTTAGCCAAGGTACAAGAGGCTAATTATATATAGCCTTACATAAAAATACATTTACTTTCCACATATATCTATTCTTATAATATCCAATACTTTTCCTAACAGAACTACCAGGATAAAATGATATTTCCAAGTGTGACCAAGTTCGGCCTTTATTCGCCCTTTACTGAATAGGACAAAATGTTTGAGCCTAGTCGAAAGTGGTAATGAAAGGATAAACTGATATTTCTTGGGGGGGGGGGGTCAAACACTGCCTCTGATAATTGCTTCTTTCCCTAGTCCACACGAGAGATAGTGTTCGGTCCCCGCCATCTTTGTCGAACGTTATTATTTTTAATTCTATTGATGATGGCCTTCGAAGGCGTGACCGAAATGTGTAGAACAAATTATAACAGCAATCTACTATTCCCAAACTGTTCGGTATTTAATGTTTCATTGGTATTTTATTTTATTGTTTTGAATTTTCAGAATCGAGTTCGATACCTGCGCTCAAAAATGTCTACACGAGAAGAAATTTAAACAGGATTGTAAAATATGTACTGAATTTAGACTTTTGATATACACAATTTAAAGTCTGTTGTTTTATCGGTTACTTTAATTTTCAGAGTACTAAAAGTTATGTCGTGTTAGAGTGATAAAATGGTAATCTGAATTAAGATTTTCAGTTAAACAATTTCTTTAA
Source organism: Magicicada septendecula (assembly GCA_034769895.1). Taxonomy (NCBI): domain Eukaryota; kingdom Metazoa; phylum Arthropoda; class Insecta; order Hemiptera; family Cicadidae; genus Magicicada; species Magicicada septendecula. Next base: position 138,542,804 of record CM068369.1, on the reverse strand, counting down.
TTAATAAACAATGTCACTAATATCAAAACTAGCAACTAGATATAAACAAAAAAAGATGAACTGTAATACTTAGTTAAAGTCAGCAACATTTGGGAAGTTTAGAGAGATCGAAAACAATTTTACAGACATTTTAAAACTACAAATCGCACCTACCGAAACATATCTGTTTAACGTTAACATTTGACTTTAATGAAGATACGTATTATGAATTCCTTATTTACTTACTATGTCGTCGCTAGCATTAGTCGAATCTGTAGATTTTATGTATTTGATATACATATCTAGCTGCAGTAGTTGCGGAATTATCAGAACAAATCGCGACAGTAGCTACAAACTCCATGCTTTTCAGGATTTAGCTCTACATGAAAGAAAATTTTTTAAATGTTAAAATTTCCTATATTTAGAAAGAGGACATTTTCTTCTGTTTACGTTTATGTGAGTATAAAATTGGTCAATACTTGTCATGGTTTGCCAGTATGCTATGGTTTGTCATGCTTTTGGTTGTACTACAAGCATAAAATAAAGGGATAAGGTTGCATGATACATTTTTATCGTAGCAAATCGTTAGAACCTCCTCTATTCCTATTTGGTTTCTCAACGGAACCTGGCATGAAAAACAAAAGCGCTTTTCAGATTAAGACGTACCTCATGATTCATAAACTAATAAACTGTATATAAAAGATAATTTTTCAACTGCAAACAACTATTTAAATGAGCACGTTTTATTAGGACCAAGACCACCCTTTTATGTTAATTAGATAATAAAGTAAATAGTAAGATATTCTTCTGCAATGTATGGGCACGGATGCATGTGGCAGTACACACAAAACATTAACACGAAAGATTAAGTACACTATATTCATGCATTTATTTAACTGTAGATACGTAATTATAATATTATAATTAGAGTGAGCTATAGTATACTTAGTAACTATAGTACTAGTACTTATCGAGAATACACTTTCATGTAAGACTAGACTTGTAATTTGATTCTTATCATCACACAGAAAAATGTTTTTTTTTTAAGTAGGCCTACTGTTTTGGCTAGATACATCGTAGGCCTAAAATAATGTGTATTAATGCGGTTTATGTAGCACGGTATCGATTATGTTATATTCTAGTATGTTTGCGAATTCTTACATGTACGGAAATATACATAAATACAGTTATATATGTATAAATAAATACATTTATTTCTCACGTTGAATATAAAATATTAATAATTTACAAAAACATAAACACAATACAGAAAAAAAATGTGTATGAAAATATTGGCGTCGATCGTAATGGCGTGGACAAGTAAAGACGCGCGCGATATACCACCCGATCATATTTGTCATCCAAATAGAAAAGTTGGACTTGTTACTTGTTTAATATGTGATAGTGTTTTCTGCAAGTCTGATTTTACAAGAGAAGTGAACGAAGGAAAAGGAAGGAAAAGATCGCTAGACACATAATTGTGTGACCTTTACATCTTAACCTATCTTTTGTTGACATTCAACCATGTGACCAGGATACTGATATTGAAAATAGTAATGTCCAAAAAAAGTTGTTAATTATTCAAAAACATCTAGAAAATATTAAAAATGGTCTAAGTGTGACTCAAGATGGTGTAAGTGATAATATGGATACAGATGATAAAGGTGAGGATGATGCTATATCTATCGTATCAATTGCCAGTGAAAAAAATAAAAACCGTAAGTGTGAACAAAATTTTGAATGTGACGATTGTCAGGACTATATAAGAGAATTAAATTATGAAAAAAAAATTAATAGTGAATTAGTGAAACAAAATAATGAGCTACGTGAACATAACCATGAGTTGCGTGAAAATAACAGTTTCTTAAGATCATCTGCTGTAAATGTTGAAAAAATTATGTAGACATTAAAAATTCGTATGCTGATGCTGTGCTAAATTTACCTAAAAAGCAAGAATGTCCTCGTTTGACAATAAAGCCAAAGGAAAATTTCAAAGGCGATGCCCTAAATATTATCAAAGTGCAAATTTCAACCAAAACTAATGCCAAAGTTTTAAAAATTAACAAAGTCAATAATGGTACAGTTTTTCTAAAGTGTATAAATGAGCAAGATTCTAAAAAATACTAAAGGTTATAAACAGTGAAAACAGTGAAATATTGACAGCTGAAGCATGTGTTAAAAAAAATCCGCAAATAAAAATAACAAACATATCAGAAGATGTCGATAAAGTAGAACTCGAGAACGATATCATACATAGAAATGAATTACCATCAAATAGTGTAAACATTGTACACAAATACAAACAGAGAAACAATAATCATGCTGCGCTAGCAGAAGTAACCTCTGATGCATGTGCCAAGATAATAAAGAATAAATCTGTTTTTATTGGATATGAAAACTGCATAGTGTATGACAATTTTAATACCAAATGTTGTAAAAACTGTTGTGGGTATAACCATTCATTGAGAAAGTGCAAAGACACTTTTAAAAGACACCAATCATGCTACAAATGTTCAGGTAACCATGATGCTACAGTATGTACCTCTGATATAAATAAATGTATTAATTGTGTTAATGCTAACAAATACTTAACTAAGAAAAGATCCATTGATCATTCTGCAAATGATATTCAAAACTGTGAAAGTTATAAAGTAAGATGGGAGCAGTATATTTGTGATACAAACTACCCCTGGAAACCAGAACCTCCATTTAATTACGTTAGGCCTACAACTAGTAGATTAGATAAAATTTTGTATTTAAAAGGAAAAATCAAAAATCAAAACTAACCTATAAATAAATTTTTTATGGAAATACAAGAATATAACCTTAATGATGAATTAATTTTTAATAGTACAGAAGAGATAAATCTCAACACCATTTTTTGTGACTCTGAGCTTCTGACCCTACATGTCAACATCAGAAGTATACAGAAAAATATATTAAAACTTGAAACTATGTTAAGTTCCTTTAAACATAAACCAGATGTAATAATATGCACTGAAGCTTGGCTCATGGATAATATTAAGCTTATAAATATAACAGGTTATACACATTTTAAAAATAACAGCAGAATAAATAAAGCAGATGGAGTGATTATTTATGTAAAAAGTAACCTACAGTATCAAACCATTAATGAACAATTTAATGATTTAAAAATCACTAGTCTGCTCATAGAATTAACAAATAAAAGTATTTTCAAAATTTCTGGACTATATCGTTGTCATGAATATGAGATTGACAAATTCATTAAAGATCATGAAAAATTTATCTTAAGTAACAAAACTGTTGCAAACCACATGATTTTGGGTGATGTTAACTTAGATCTCATTGAGTTTAATGAAAAAACTGAGGATTATTTCTACCAATTACTGCAAAATGGTTATGAATCGATGATAAATACTTGTACTCAACCTATAAAGAATTATAAAGATGGAACTTGCATTGACCATATTTTCATGAAAGGAATATACACAGCAAAATCTGGTAAATTAATTGACTCAATCACAGACCACTACCCCGTTTTAATATCACTACATGAAAACAACATAATATGCAAACTTACAGTATCTTTTGAAATAAACAAAAAAAGATTTTTGGAGCTGTGTGCTTCAGAACAATGGCAACAAGTCTGTAATACACCAAATAACAATGAAGCATTAGAATTGCTAATAAACAAGATTCCAACTATCAATGAACTTTCACACAAAACTAAGCCAAAAATTCAAAAACCAAGAAAGACCTGGATTACCCCTGCTCTCATTAATTCAGTTAATAACAAAAACAAATTATATAAAGCCTGGAAGAATAGTCAAGACGACTTGCTAAAAAAAGAGCTGTACTTAAATTACGAAAAACGACTTAAATCATTACTTAGGACTGCTAAAAATAGGCATGAAGAAAAACAACTACAAAACGCTGATTCTAAAAAAATGTGGAGATATGTTCATCTAAAATTGGATCGTAATTCAAAAAATAGACAAATAAATGATATTTTGATTAATAATAAACTAAACAGCAATGATTGTACAAAAGCTAATTATTTTAATGAATTGTTCAGCACAATAGTATTTTCTAGGCTGAATGAAAGTGCGACTCCTCCTATTCTGCAGCATGAAATACCAGATATATCAATTAATCAGCATACTATGTTTCTAACACCAACAAATGAGTCAGAAGTTTACCAAACTATTCGTGAACTCAAAAATAAACCTGGTAGGTGTGATGAAATTCATGCCTATACAGTTAAGCTAGCTCCTCCGTTCATAACTCCTGCTTTGACTCACATTATTAATACTGCTATGATACAAGGTACATGTCCATATCAATTTAAGAAAGCTGTAATTTGTCCTATATATAAGGAAGGTGTACAAAGTTTGGTTAACAATTATCGACCGATCGCACTGATATCAAATTTAGCTAAGATTTTTGAAAAAATTATTTTTACCAGATTATTTAAATTTGTAAAGAAACATAACCTGTTAAGTGCTAAACAATTTGGCTTTCTCAAGAAGAAAGGTACAGATGATGCTATAGCCCTACTTAGCAAATTTATTTATGAAAATCTAAGTATTAGCATACCAACTGTTGTAACTTTTTTGGACTACTCCAAAGCTTTTGACACTGTCGATCATAGTATACTTATATCCAAATTACAGAATATGGGAATAAGAGGTGTAAGCTTATCCCTGATAGCCAGTTATTTACATGACAGGACACAAGTTGTAAAGGTGAATGGGACTAGAAGTCAGCCTATTAAAACAAATGTTGGAGTGCCCCAGGGCTCTATATTAGGACCTTTATTGTTTATTTTATATATCAATGACTTACTAGTGTTACAAGATGTATTAATAGCATATGCTGATGATACAGCCGTACCAATGATAGCAAAGACATGGCCTAAACTTGCAACAGATATGTCAACTAAATTAGATATTATATACTCTTGGCTCTATCACAGTAATCTAGTACGCAACATAAGCAAGTCTGTTTTTATCACCTTTGGAAATTATAGAGACTCTGTTCCGCATGACTTTGAAATTAAGATAAATGGTCAAAAATTGAAAAGAGTTAAAACTAGTAAATATCTAGGAATAACATATGACTTTAACATGAAGTGGGATGTACATGTGGCTAACATTGTAAAAAAAAACAAATACTTAGTCTACGTTTTTTACAGACTTAAACAAATTTTATCAAAAAAGCATCTACTACAAATATACTATGGACTATTCCCCATAGTGTGGCAGGGTATGCTATCATAGGCTGGGGGGGTCTATATAAATCATCTCTAGACGCATTGGATCGGCTGCAAAAGTGTATTCTTAAAATTATAGGAGTCAATGAACAAGATTCGAATAAACCATTAAATATTAAACAGGTGTTTGTAGTGAATTCTATAGTTTATCAATACAATGATCTAAAAAGTGAGTTTTTACAAAATCGAATCAACACACGGTATAAAAATATTATATTGCCGCACAATATTATATTCCATAAAATATTTTAATGAATTACCTAATGAACTGAAAAATCTAAGTGTAAATATAAAAGTGCTTAAAAAAATCAAATAAAAAATTAGGAACATTGTTATTGAATAATCAAAAAAACAGTCTATTATGATATGGACCTTTTTCTCTTTTTTTCATTTATTTATTGAATTGTATTATAGTACAAACTAAAATTTTGTTAAAATTGAAAAATAATTTATTTTTAATATCTTACTATGATCGGTGAGGTAAAACTCACAATTAGTATTAAGTATATAAATATTAATTCTTAGGACCAACCTATGTACGGGCATTTATGCCCCCTATAGGTCCTTTATTGTATAATTTGTATTATAAGTAAAAGAAAATTGGTAATAAATATCATTATATTATATTGTTTTCAAAAACATCTTCAAACTGGTGATTGCTTTGCCTTTCCCTGGTAACGATCCATTTAGATATTCATATTCATTACGGAAGATAACAAAACTGGTATAGATTCGAATGCGTATAGAAAAATTATCTACATTTTTTATTTGTAGATTCGTTATATCATATATCATCTAAATCTCTTTTTTGCATTTAACGGAAAGGCACTAGTTGACTTCAGACAAAAAATTGATTTTTAATTAATTACATTATTTTTTACAATTAAACCATGTTTTTGTATAAAAAAAGAATCTATGACAATTCTATTTTTGTCACACGTTTTCAGTGGAACACGTACTATAGGCAAAGAACTGTTTGTAATTAGATTTTCACCGTAGGACGCCAATATGAATACAAGAACAACATGTGGTCAGATTCCCACAAACATAACCACAAGACATAATCATCCGTGCGCGAGCGCACATATTTCCTCGTAAACTTTACTAAGCCAACAAAGTACATTCTACGAATTCCATAAACACTGGCTTTGTATAAGTAGGCCTACGTTCCGTATCTGTGTCACAAAGACTCACATTCTAACTCTTCAGGGTTAATTTATCACATGCGCTAAAATATATTTAAATATTAGTACCAGAATTCGCTGCCACAGGATATTCACGTCTAGAATTGCTGTATTCGTAAATAGGTATGTCTGCTTTAACATAATTACAGAGGTTTAGAAAAATTAGATTGTTTAAATCCAAAATTAATTATTTGTACTGTATAATGTAATTATAATATTATATTACATTAAAAAAGTGTTTATATCATATAATATAATTATATAATATAATTGCTAGTATAGTGTCAGATTTATTGCAAATAATTTATAGAATAACAGTAGTTGTCTGTCTATTTATAAATTTGTATAATATGAAAGGGTGCCATCTTACGTATAAGGTCGTGGACTGAAATTTTCTTAATAATTTTTGTAAGGCTATTGTATTACACAACACAGACAAAACATTTTTCAGGACTGTTATTTTCAGACGTGACTTTATACAAGTTTTTGAAACATTGAGGTCACAGCTTTAAATCAGAAACAATTTTGAAATAGAGTCTGAAATAAATTTAGTGTTTCGTGGATTACTATCAATTTATTCCACTAAAATATTATTGTAACGACGGAACTCTCTCGAAGAGTCGAGAGCGTCCTTCCACCCGTGTCTCCGCTAGTCGAGCAGGTGTAACGTCTCAGTCAAGGGCGCACTGAATATCGTGCCTCCCAGTTTGTTCTGGAGAGCACTTGCTAATATTTACTATGCTGGCAATCCCTAGTAAGGCTGGAAAGTTTTCCTCGAAATCCTGCGCTGCCTGTAAAGAGAAAGCGGTTGGCTTTGTCGGACAGTTACAGTGAGGGATTTTTTTAGTGCGGATCGAGTGTTTGTTGAAGAATTGTGGAAAATGATTACTGTCTTATATTTTGTGTGGAACTCTATTACTTATAATTATTATCGCGTGTGGACAAATTCAATTTGAATTATTGTACGAAATTACCTTGTTGATTACAAATTGTAATTAGTGATTAGTTAAGGCTGGTAATTAGTTTTTTATTGGTGTCTGTAGTTTGTTTCCACTGCACCATACATTAGGGCAATCAAACAAACTATTATCAGTGAGACCGTTGAAACATTATAAACCATTACACACTTTTCACAAGGAACAGTGTATGTACCTGAATTTAGAATCAGTGGTATAACAAAATGTTGGCAATGTTAATGGTAACTGATAATAGTAATTACCAAATAAAACGAATTATAGTTGACAAGATATTAGTATTAAGACAATTATCTAACGTGTATAAGAAAAGTAACTAGCGACAATTCCCATTTCAAATAACCCTAAGTCGCATGAATGCCACAAGAAAAAAGTTCAAGAATGTTACATACTATTAATTTATAGTTTACTAAGATATTTAATAAGCTATTTAAGTAGTTTTTTAATTGGTGGCTTTTTTATAGTTGTGTACAGTGAAAAATTTGAGATATTTTAACAATGATAATAGAGTGTCATTGTTTTTTAGCAGTGTTAATAAAAATTGTGCATTTCGATTTATTTGTTGCTCTTAATTTTATTTCACCATTTTAAAATCTTGGTCCATACCATCCTTGTAGCAATTCATTAAATATCTTGTACATCACTATGAAAGCAATAACATTTAGCCGTAATGTATGTTATCCTGTGCTTATATTAACTCTCATACTTTAAATTTGTCTATTGAATTGTTATCGGTTTCAGAATTACAATCACTTATTGGATTATTCTCAGTACAACATTAGTGAACAAGGTTTACATATATGCCTAGACAAAAGTATCGATTTACGCTTACTAATTAATAGTTGAGGGCAGATGATTTCCTTATTTTAAACTGTGTTACACGGTAAACGTTTATTTGAATTTGGACGTCCAGTTTAAATTCTCTTATTTTGTATTAATAAAAATTTTCTGTTGTTTTTAGATGAGTAACGTTCCCTTGAGGACTGTATGATTCATTAAAGTGAAAAATAGTGTTAGTACAAATCTATCGTAAGTATCTCAGGTAAATCAGTAAAATTTTTTTGAAAACATCTATTTAATCTCTTACAAAAACGTATTTATGAAACGAAAAAATGAGTAATTTACAGAACTATACAATAAAAATTACAGCTGTTTGTAGAGCTTGTAAAACCTAAGACAGTTACCGTATTTTATGATTTCAACTCTAAAATGCATTTTACTTTTATAAAAATTCAAATAATATATATATACATATATGTCCTAGTTTATTTGATTCTTCAGATTTGCAACTGTCTAACACACACTAATATAATAAACAATAAATAACACAAGTCACCAATTACAGAAGTCTGTAATATAATTTACAATTATCACTTTACACTAAACCGCTTTAAGACACTCACCGAATAGCATGTCGCAATACTAATTCTGGTACTGAATCGCAAATTCATAACTGGCTGGTCGCGTCAATAACACCGTTGTTTAATATAAGCAATGTTGCGAGATTGTTCCAAGGTGAGGTTCTCGACACGTGGAAAGTAATCGATCAGCATTCGGAAAGAGTAAAAAGTCGAGACATTTTGGAATTGTGTCGTTAGCCGACCTTGTAAACATCCCGACCACAATTCGCTGCCTGCCACACGGCCATTAGAATACAGATATCGTAATTATATTTTTATGTTTTTTATGGTTTCACTGGCTACTGACATTAAATAAATTTATTAACACCATTATTATCACTTCATTATTTTGGAAAGTGGTAACACAATTTTTAACAAAAATTTTAAGTCGTTAAGTCGAGTAAACCAGTAAAGTATAACAAACATGATTTAAGACGAGTATTAAAATAAACTATCAACTAATCCCTTGTAAGACATAGGATTTTGCAACACACTGAGTTTTCTTATTAGCTATTTGAATATAATGCCCATATATATGGCACCAAACGTTTTTCAAATCTACGTATATTTATGTAATCGGACTAAAAGCTTTTCTGTTCTTTATCGTTGGTTACACATTCTTATTCTCTTATCTGCTTTCACTACGTGTGTGTAACTGTACACTGCAAAATATACACTAAGTGGAAGTACATTTACTCTACTACAGCCAACTTGCTTTATGCCTGTTTTGCCAAACACTTAAACACATACGTAAATATGTACATGTTACTTGGAAATATAACATTTAAAAGAGGCAAAACAGGTTTAAAGCATTAAAGAATAATTAAAACTACAGTGAGGAAAACAAATATAAGAAGATATATTTGAACAACTAGGTCTTCACAATTTATAGAATTTGTTTATTATTTATAGAAACTGTGAACAAGACAATAATAAGATTAAATTTAATTATCATATATATCAGAATAATGACATAATTAATGTAGATTACTAAAGTGGTGACAATACTACCATCCAGTAAATGTTTAGCTTATTTGCTTTTTGTAACGTACAGAATTTTTTAATGTTAACAAGTCTGTTATTGTTTTATAAATTGTGTTTTGTCTTTTACTTTTGTATTCAATATAGTTAAATAAACACAATCAATGTGTTTTAAAAATAAATTTTTTAAAAACTAAAAGTATAAGACTATAAATTATTATACAAATTTGTATGAACACATAATATTGTAGTTACCGTAGGTTTATAACAACTTAAATTTTGTATTATTACAGAAAATTCATTTAAAGAGTTAACTTATAATTTTTAATAATGTAACTCTTGGTCTTGCGTTATTCGCATATAAACATTAATGAATGGTATCGCCATTTGACGTACTGAACGTCAAATAAATTGACGTCTGCAAAGTTTTAACAGAATTAGCACTTCTGTTGGACAATCACAGTCATAATTAATTAATTATAAAGAAAACAACAGAAATCCAATTCAACTAATAATTTCAGGAGCCGCTGGTGTATATAATTTTATTAAATCAACCAAGTGGCATATACTTGATATCACTCGCTAATTTAAAACAAATCTTATAGCTAACTAAATCCATTTACTAAGCCGACAGCCTCAGATGGTCATTATTATATTCACATACGCCCAGATGAATTCACCCGTGTTGTAATGTATATCACAAGGATCCACATAATACACTCATTGTAGAGTTTCTGGAACGCGTAGGCCTGTTATTGTTTGTACTAGAACATATTGCAATATTTACGCACACTACTACATGACGACTCATCTAGCAACTGCTCAACAACGGGACTGGTAACAATACAATGATCTTACATTTTTGTCCCAGTGACATATAACCCTATGTCCCAAAAACAAGCAGTGATAGAAAAAAAAGCCGAAGCTAAATTACTAGGCAAGTGGACATCAGAATATTTCTCCCTAGAGCGACTAGATAACAATTATATTAGAGCAGTGGTAACGACGAAGGTTCTTAATTGGGAAGACATCTGCCATAAATCTGAAATGCTTGTGAGTTATTATGTGCTCACTAAGAATTGTTTGGTAAACAAAATTCAAAAAGAGATTTCGAAAAGTGTAGATGTATAAACATAGACTACTTATTGGTCGTATCCATAAAAAAGTACCTTCTCCTCCCACATAAAATATAGTAGGTCTGTGGCAGTCTAGGATCAAGCATACCATTTTATACTTGAAACTGAGCTAATGATCAACAAACTTCTTCAACTACAGACTAGAGGACTGATAAAAATCAAATTAATACAAAGTAACACGCATAATGCCTACTATAATATGACGAAAACGACAAGTCATTTAATTGCTAGACAACCGCAGATGCTGCAGAGGCCCAAAATAGGAAATTGGTTTGAGCTTCAATTTATTGTAAAGGGCTTAGTCGTTCTTGAAAAGGTCAATTTTTATTTTGGGGGGAGAGGATCAGTAATCTAATATGTTGATTGTCAAGTTGACAGACATCACTCTTATATTCTTCAGATACTATTCAAAAACCCCTTGCTTTGTGTTTATTTGTTTTGCACCTCCGTAACGAGTCCTGTTTGCACATGCTTTCTGTATGATTTGTTTGCACATTGATGAAGTTTTACACAGTAAATTTTTTTTAATAATTGTTTTATTATTCAATCGATGAGAAAATTGTGATGCATGTGCATATAGTGATTAAGGCTGAAGTGCATATAGCTAACTTTGCACATGGAAAAAACTGCAATAACTCCCACTGCTAGTGTAATGACTCTCCCTAATATATTCAAGTATGGAATTTGGAATGGAAAGGTTATAGTTGTGTTACTTATTACGTTAAACAGTTAGTACTTACCTATATTGAAGGCTAAAGTTTGTGTAAAGTACATTTATATAGAGTACACGTTAGCTAGACAAACGTAATTAACACTAACTGTAAGCTATGCTGCAAAATCCCTGTTCCAAGCAAATGCAGGATTCAAGTACGTGAGAACGTTAGACTACGGACAACTGTAGCAATAGTTTTCTTAATTCGGGTCCTCCACACTAACAAACTTGACTCAACCATGTTTAACTACTTCGTTATTTACATGCACAGCAGGTATTCGTAGTCAGCTATACAGAAAATACTTTAGACACCTGGGGACAAACAACTTTCTGGTACGGATACGTCCAACACGTGTCGGATAACAGTCGCCTAAAAGAGTAAAAGATGCAAATAATACTAATAATGCTAATGCAAATAATAAGTAAGTTGTTATTAGAATTAAACCAAAAAAATAAGTAAATTACGCAAATATACAATACAAATTATAGCTGTCTGTGGAGCTTGTAAAGCCTAAGAAAGTTACCGTATTTTATCTGTTCAATTCTAAAATGGATTATACTTTAATATAACTTCAAATAACATATACTGTATGTCCTCGTTTACTTTGATTCTTTAGGTTTGCAACTATTTAACACACACTAATATAATAAACAATACATAACACAAGTTGTAAATTAAATATAGCAATAAACACAAGTTACCAATTACAGAAGTCTGTATTGTATTTTACAATTTTCATTTTACACTAAACCGCTTTAAAACAATCACCGAATAGCATTTGACAATAATGATTCTGATACTGAATCGCAAATTCACAATTAACTGGTCAATAACACCGTTGTTTATTATAAGCAATGTTGCGAGATTGTTCCACAGCGAGGTTCTCGACACGTGGAGAATAATCGGCCACCATTTGGAAAGAGTACAAAAGTTGAGATATTTTGCAATTGTGTCGTTAGCCGAACTTGTAAATATCTCAGCCACACGTTTGCTGCCTCCCACACAGGCATTTGAATACAGATATCTTAATTATATTTTTAAGTTTTTTTTCTTTACGGTTTTATTCAATAAAATTGCCGGTATTCAATAAAATTATTAACACCATATTTCATTTCACTCTTTGGGAGAGGGAGTAACACAATATTTATCAAATATTTTATGTCGTCAAGTCGAGTAAACAAGTAAAGTATAACAAACATGATTTAAATATGTATTAAAGTAAACTAGCTACTCTATCTGCCATTTAATACAGAAAGTAATTTTCCATCAGGAAATCGTTTCTAAGACATACGTTTTTGTAACACACTGAGATTTCTTATTTGTTATTTCAATATAATGCCCTTATATATGGTACCAAACGTTTTACAAAACTGTATATATATATATATATATATATATATATATATATAAAAGAAGTAATTGGATTAAAAGCTTTTCTGTTCTTTACCGTTGGTTACACATCCTTATTCTCTTATCTGCTTTCGCTACGTGTCTGTAACTGTACACTGCAACATATACACTAAGTGCAAGTACATTTAATCTACTACAGCCAACATGCTTTCTGCTTGTTTTGCCAAACACTTAAATATTGACGTAAATATTTACATATTACCTGGAAACATAAAATTCCAAAGTGGAGTAACAGTTTTAAAGCATTGAAGAATTTTTGAAACTACATTGAGGAGACATGAGAAGATATATTTGAACAAATAAATCTTCACAATTAATTTATAGAAATTATATAGCTATTTACAATTTGTTAATTTTTTATAGAAATTATGAACATTTCTACAACCTATGAAGATTAAATTTAATTATCATATGCTATCAGAATAATGACATAGTTAATGTAAATTTGTATTACATTACTACTTCTACAGTAGTATGGTACACTAATTCTATGTGGTCTACACTAATTACTTAGAGTCTGAAGCATGTTTAACGTACGCCGTTATTTACATGCTGAGCAGGTATTCGTAGTCAGATGCACAGAAAATATTTTGGACAGCTGAAGACAAACAACAAGCTGATATGACTAGAGTAGTGACAATAATACCATCTAATAAATGTTTACCTAAGTTTGTTTTTTGTATCATACAGAATTTCTTAATATTATTAAATTTGTTATAATGTTTTTAAAAATAGTGTTTTGTTTCTTAATTTTGTATTTAATAAACATAAATAAGGACAATTTATGTACTTTAAAATTAAATTTTTGTATAAACACAAACGTTACAAGTCCTTAAATTATTGAACAAATTTTAATAAAAACATAATACTGCAGTTACAGTAATTTTATAATAAACTAAACGTTGTATAATTACACAGAATTCCTTTAAAAAGTTTACTTTTAATTTTTAAGAATATAACATTTGGTTTTACGTTATTGTCATATAGAACTAATGAATGGTATCGTCTCAGAAATATATTCTTTCCAGAATCTTCCTACAATTGAATAAATTACTGAACGTCAAATAAATTGACGCCTGCAAAGTTTTCACAGAATTGGCACTTCTATTGAACAATCACAGTCATAATTAATTAATTATAAAAAAATAAAACCAGAATTCCAATTTAACTCATAATTTCAGGAGCCGCTTGTGTTAAAGTTTACTAAGTCTACCAACTAACAAACACTTAACATCACTTGGTAATTTAAAATAAAATAATCGCTGTATAGCTAAATAAAGCCACTTACTAAACCGACAGCCTCAGATGGTCATTATTATATTTACATAAACCGTGTTTTCGTATTCAGACTAGATAACCCGTATTTTAATGTATATCACAAGGATCCATATATTTCTACACTCATTGTAGTGTTTCTGGAACGTGTACGCCTGTTATTGTTTTGCTAGAACATATTTGAATATTTACTACATGATGACTCATCAGTTGCACACCTGCTCAACAACGGGACTGGTAACAATACAATGGTCCTCCATTATTGTCCCAGTGACATACAATCCTACGTCCTAATAACAAGAGGTGATATTAAAAAAGCCAAAGTTAAGGTAGTAGACAAACGGACATCATAAGAGTTCCTCGTAGAGTGACTGGATAAAAATTATAATAGAGCAGTGCTAACGATAACGGTTGAATGCTTCTTAATCGGGAAGACATATGCCATAAACCTAAAATGTTTGTGAGTTATTAGGTGCTTACTGAGAATTGTTTGGTAAACGAAATTCAAAAAGAGGATTTTGTAAAGTGCAGATGGATAGATATAACTATTTATTGGTCGTATCCATAAATGAAGTACCTTCTTCTCTCACATATAATAGTGGGTCTGCGGCAGTCTGGGATCAAACAAACTATTCGATAATTAACACTGAGCTAATGATCAACAAAACTCTACAATTGACTAGAGACTGAGAGAAATCTAATCAGTACAAAGTAACACGCATAATGAGTACAGTACTACAATATGACGAAAACGATAAGTCGTTCAGTTGCTAGACAACCGAGATGCTGCAGAGGCTCCAAATAGGAAATTGGTTTGTGCTTCAATTTATTGAAAAGTGCTAAGTCGTTCAAAGAGGTTCTTTTGGGGGGGGGGGGGAATCAGAAATCTAATATGTTGATTTTCTATTGACAGACATTACTATTATATTCTTTACTTACTATTCAAAATCCCTTTTTTGCTTAATTTAAAATTTATAATATAGGCTTTATTGTAATCCGTCTTGCGATCTTCTAGTTATTTTGTACACTACACGTTTCGGGAATAAATTCCCATCTTCAGGTGAAGAATTTTTTATCCTCCTATTCTATAGGAATCATCACACACACACACACACACACACACACACACACACACACACACACAAATAAACAAATAACATAATTAAAACCGTTATAACTACACAAGTATCGAAGACATTGCGCACTGCTCGACTGTCAAATTTCAACTGGACTGATTAGAAAGTTCGCCGTTTATCTTCAATATGGTGTCATACAGCGTATTTGATTTAAACGAAAGCTGGTCGTTAAGCAAGCATTCAAGGAATTGTGGGAAATCCATCACCCTGTCTTACACCTGTATTTATTTTGAACGGTTGAGATATTTATCCCATGAATTTTATTTTTGAGACTGTGTCCGTAAGGGTTTCACGGATTAGATTTCCCAGTTTAGATTTAACACCAAATTCTTGGATTAATTAGTTAAATTTATTATTGCGTGTGAACAAGTTTAACTTCAATTACTGTACAAGTTGATCAGTCACTCTTATTTGTGATAAGTAAAGCTGGTTGTTAGTGATTTCATTGATGTTTTGTATATTTTTTTCCACTGTGGCATACGACGATCAGTTAGACCGTCGTAACAATATGAATACATTATGCACTGTCATAATCAATTCTAGTAAAAACTTTTGAATATCTGGTAATTTAAATATTTTTGTGTTTTCAAATATTTTACTTCAGAAATGCTTGGTTGAGTTTAATTATTTCTATTCTATATGCTCACAGCAGAAAACGTACACCTACATGGACATTTTAATTGGTTAATAAGTTAATTTCCTTGTTATTACTGCCTTGATATTAGTTCATAGATTAATAAAAGACTTTACAGGTATTTGTGGGAGATATTTCGAACCTATTACATCACTAATCAATGGTAGACCAACAAATGTTTTGAAGCATCAGTAAGTAATATAAGCTCAACCAAGCCTCAACTTGACTAAACTGACTGATCTTGTCAACTCAATTTTACGAATGAATCGCTGGTTGGTGCACAAGCAATTGGCACCTTCTGATTTACGCATATACATAATCGTGTAGTATTACCACACACGGACGTGGGCGCGCGCGCACACACACACAGGTAATACGTTAATACGTATATAAACATATGCCTTGACATTATGCGCACTTACATTAAATTATAAAAATATAGGCATTTACGTGACTAAAGAATTTAAATAATCATGATCTTTTTTACAATTGGAAGTGACATTAAACAACCTATTTCTTGTGTAAATTATTACCTAATAATTTTAAATCATGAATCTAAATTAATAAACAAGTTAGCTGCTGACAGTACAATATATTATGTCTGTAATGAGTTTGTAATTTTAATTTATGTGATAATTAAAATATACTGTGACGCCTACTCATCACATGATGTATTTAAATTAAGACTCACTTAGGTACTTATCTATTTACACGTACCTTTTATATTTACTTTTGGAAATAATGTTTCCACAATCTTAAAGCTATAAAATTTTGGTTGTGTAAATTACATAAAAAGTTAATAATTGTAATGGTAGTAGTAGTAGTAGTAGTAGTAGTAGTAGTAGTAGTAGTAGTAGTAGTGGTAGTAGTGGTAGTAGTAATGGTAGTAGTGGTAGTAGTAGTAGTAAGTAGTAGTGGTAGTAGTAGTAGTAGTAGTAGTAGTAGTAGTAGTAGTAGTAGTAGTAGTAGTAGTGGTAGTAGTAGTAGCAGTAGTAGTAGTAGTAGTAGTAGTAAGTAGTAGGGTAGTAGTAGTAGTAGTTGTAATGGTAGTGGTAGTGGTAGTAGTAATGGTAGTAGTAATAGCAGTTGTAGTAGTAGTAATGGTGGTTGGTAGTAGTAGTAGTAGTAGTAGTAGTAGTAGTAGTAGTAGTAGTAGTAGTAGTAGTAGTAGTAGAAGTAGTAGTAGTTGTAGTAGTGGTAGTAGTGGTAATAGTAGTAGTAGTAGTAGTGGTAATAGTAGTGGTAATAGTAGTAGTAGTAGTAGCAGTTGTTGTAATGGTAGTAGTAGTAGTTATGGTGGTAGTTGTATTAGTAGTAGTAGTAGTGGTAGTATCAGCAGCAGCAGCAGCAGCAGCAGCAGCAGCATTAATAATAATTTTTGTTGTTGCTCTTAGTAGCTATAATATGTACTAATATGTTGTTTATTCGTATCGTTCCATGTAATAATTTTACACATTTAAGACAAGTATCATTAAGAAAGGAATATTATAGTAGAATATATGGGTGATTCAATATTGTTGGACATAATTACAATGGTATGAACACACAAAAAGAATGGCACAGGAAAGATTGCCAAGGAGAGTTATGCAATGGACCCCACCAGGAAGAAGGAAAAAGGAAGACCTGCTATGACCTAGATACAAGAAATTCAGTCTATATTGAGGGAACGAGAAATTTAAGAAGATCGTTGGATGGACAAGCAGCTGTGGAAGATGAGAATTCAATCATTTCTGTAATCTTCGGTTCCGGAAAAGGTGTAAACATTGTGCAGCTGGAATAGTAATAATAATAATAATTATTATTATTATTATTATTATTATTATAAGAAAGTAGTAGAAAGTGAAATGTTGGGAATATGCGAAACCACGAAAAATAAGTGCACGGATAACGGGGCATTGCTGTAACTTATTAGTATTTGTATTGATGTAATTAAATATTACTAGTATCGGTAATGGAAAGAGTAACAGTAATTGTAGTAGTAAATGTATTACCGTATATGTTGTTGCTCTAATAGTCGTCTTTATGTGTGACGTAAAAACATTAATGAAACTATATAAAGCCCCTAATCTGCAATGGAAGTACGATACTGCTATCAGATTGCACAGCGACGCCGTGATGCCTGATAAGTTGAACTCTTCTAATAAGTTGTAAATATCACGGTAACGTTATCAATTAACTACTGTGATCCCCATTTGGGGATACTTACTTCAGTGTACTTCTGTGTAATTTGCAGAGCTGGATTTTAAGCGCCTGGTTATATGCGCTCAAAATTTTATTGTTTTGTTGTTGTTTAGTTTAGTCTAGGCATTTGTTTTGATAAAATATTTTCTTTATAGTCTAGTTTGTGTAACATAAACAATTTTGTTTCTCTGTTTTAATGACTATTGTGATCTAAATTTAAATAGCCATTTGTGGATCACAACGAATCCAGTATGAAATGATTCCTGTACGATGAAGATACAATGTTATTTTCTTTGTTTTCAGGCAAGGGGAATAAGCAGTATTTAGGAAACAGCAAAATACAAGCTATTACAAGTTACCGTGGGTTATTAGATTCTATTGATTAAATAATAATATAGAAAATGTACAATTACCACTACACAGAATGAATCGACTTTCAGATTTAAAATATATTAATTAAGGAATTGTTGAAGACAGTCTACCAAAAAAAGATCCAAAAATTTGCGTTACATTAAGATAAACAAATCGATACATACAGAATCCTCAATCACAAATTTTTCCAAACAAAGTACTGTAATTGACCTGTAGTGTTTCTTTATATTACAAAAATATACAGATGTTAAAACAAATTCAAAGTCCAGAGTTGAAAGCCTATCTCAAGTTCTAAATATTTTAATTATTCAGTTAAACAAACCTCTAAGTTAGTAGTTCATCAAAATTACAAAATTCTGTAAAGGCCTACTTATTTCCAGTTCTTTACGAATTCCATTCAAATGAAAACGGCTAACAGCTTCTTTTAAAGACATCAGAAAAATATCAGAAAAAATTAACAGTATGCTCAAATTAAGTACACTCAAATCATAACTTAGATAACTGATCATCTAAAGGTGGATCATAATTGAATGTTGATCATCCGTTTTACCATCATGTTGTAATTTACATTACATATACTTTACTTGCATTCTTAACAACTAAAGCGTAATGTTTCTAAACTTTGCTTACAGCTACTTATAGTCGACCTTTTAATGATTATACACTAGAAATTGAAAAAATGTAAAGTTGCTTTAACAGATAAGAGGTAAACTAATGGACCGAATGCACAATAAATTACTTAATTATTTGGGTTCAAGTAAGATATGCTTACTACGGTGGCACGTATCGTCATGATTATACAATGGGAACAGAGTAATTGAGCACAGGGCACTGTCTATATTGTGACGGTCTCACGGACCGTTGTGTAACACACTACAAAACTGATTTACCGAGTTTTCTTCGTTTTATATTAGAAGCTCATTCCGATTATATTTCTCTTTTTTTAAGTATTCATTTTTTACTGCCTCAAGCTTACAGTACGCTAGATGTCTTTAATTTATGACTGTAAATACTCCTACATTACAAATACTTTAACTCTCAATAATTTAAAGAAAATACAGACAGGAGAAAAATACAAATGAGCAAGAAAATTACTTTTAAAATCTTTAACACATTTTCTTTCGCTAAAAAAAAGAAAAAAAGAGTTTATCTTTTGTCGTTTGTTACCCTTGTTTGTCTTATTTGTTCCTTTCCTCAATTTTTTTTCCGAAAGCATCAGAAGTAAATCTGTCGCAATCAGTAAAACGCTGTGGCAACAGTAAGTAGTAATATTATAGTTATTAACCTTGTACACCCTGATAGTTTTCGTAATATTATCTGTTATAGATTCTCATTCTTAGAATTTTTTACAAAAAAGTTTAATAAAAATATATGTTTTGTCGATTTGTAAAATTTTAGATTAACTTTAAAGTAACCATTTATTAAAGACATAACAATTAACTGGACATGTTTTCCAACAATAGAAATAATTTACACATTTTATGACCGTAGTTTAGAAACAGTTGAGTTGTACTGAAAGCGTGTTTTAGTTTTAACGTTCGCTTACATCATTTTAATTAGAATATGGGAGAGGGAACAAAATTATACAGAAAAATCTAAATCAAGTCGTATAAACGTGATGTTACCAGGAAGACTACAAACTTGAGATTAAATCACGAGAATATATTTTTACTGAATTGAATGTTGATCATCATTCCGTTTAACATTAATGCTGTAATTTACATTACATATACTTTACTTGAATTCTTAACAACTTAGGCGTAAGGTTTATAAATTTTGTTGCACATAATTTATTACAGTCGAACTTTTTATATAGATTTCTATATTAAGGTCAGGAATGTTTATTCTATTCATAAAAGAGTATTTTTAAAATCAATTGTCGGCTTGGTCAATCCTTTAGCAGATACCTCATTATAACAAGATCCCACCCTTTTATGCTTTCAAGATCATAACAATTTCCAAAACCTATCCTATTCTCACGAGAGTATGAGAACATGTTTACCTCTTTTAAAATAGGAATTGAGTGGCACTTAAAAGTGCAAGAGTTATAATCGTCTCACCCAATTTTCGAATGAGTATTGTTAGGAGAAGCGTACCGAACAATCCAGAACGTTCTCTACTCCCCCTGTCCAGTGTGGCTCTTGTGTTGCGTCATTCTCGTAGGTGGTTCTAGTGAGTTCCAGGAACACTAGAGATACGCTGACGTGCAGTAAGGAGGCAAAGCTGTACTGCACCTTGCGGGGCCTATATAAAGCCATAACAGCCAGATTGTCAGTTCAGTTACGTGAGCGATTTTCGCTAGTGAGGACTGAGAGATTGTCGAAGTGAAGTAGTATTGTGTTAATAATTGTGTGAAACTCTGTTAATAGAAATTGTTATTGCGTGTGGACAAAACCTAACTGGAAATATTGTACGAGTTAATTATATGCTGTTTAATTGTGATAATTAAAGCTGTTGATTAGTGATTTAATATTGGTGTCTTGTATTTTGTTTTCCACTGTACCTACGACGATCAAGTAGACCGTTGTAACAGTATGTTAATTTTTCGTAGCGATAAAGTTTTCATTCTGCACGTGTCTGTAAACTTAAGGATTTTCTTCCTCTTGACAAGCATAATGCTATCGTGCTTGGATACTATCATTCAAACTACGTAAAAATATTGTCAGTATGTCACATATGCTTTCGTGTTGGCTATATACAGCCGTACTCACGTATTAATAATCACTTAACGTTGACGAAGTTACAACGACATAACAACGGAATCACAAAGACATTTTTGTGATATTTACTTGTACAATCCAGATTGTATTGTATAAATTACGGCCACCGATCTCGGAATATACGATTCCAAAATTACCTGTTAGTGCAAACAGACTTTCAAAGAGGCGTTGGAGCCTTTTTAATTATAGCATACAACTCGTTCGTTCGTAGTCCTTCAGTCGTCCGACTGGTTTGTACCTTCCCCGCATATACCCGTGGTGCGTGTGGTACTGAGTCTCTCACAGGTATATGGAACCTACAGTTTAACGCCGGAACCGAACGGCATTTTTTTTTGGGGGGGGGCTTATACTAGGCGGGATGCCTCTCGCTGGGTTGCCATTACCTTGCGAGAGGGAACGGTCGTATCTAAATCAGATGGCCCCTGGCGGGAATGGCGGGAATTGAGCCCGCGCCGACAGCGTAGCAGCGTCACACGCTAGCCACTACGCCACGACCGCTCCACAACTAGGAATGTTAAAAAGACTCACATAAATACATAATACAATAAAACGATTCGGTATTTTCTTAATAATTACGATTTTCCATTTTTTCTATTTATTACATTTTTTAAACAACAATACATGATATACGTTTTATTTCCGTTTATTAAAATTTTTCAGTGTACATTTATTTGTTTCTTAAAATTTGTTTGTAATATATCGTTTTATTTGCACTTGGAGCAAAACATAAATGTGTCTCCTTAATATAAATACTACACAAAATCTAGAATTTAAATTAATTTGTATATGATAAGTGTAAATTACGCTACTAATTATAACATTGTTTTCAGTATTGGAATTTGAAGCATGCTTTTTTCTTAATCAACTTTGAAACACCAAACCTCTGCTTGCAACTAGGTTAATTAAAACCACGAGGAAATTATAGAAGATTAAACTCTGCTACAGGAAAACTACTGCAGGTAATTAATATGACACTGCACTGCATTCATTCACGTAGATAACCGTTGCAGCAGTACTTATGTTAAAAATTAATTTATTTGCCAGTTTTCCTAGAAATGTTGATGGAAGCGTCTCTCAACACTTAAAAATGGCTGAATGTTTGCTCTGCAAATTCGTGAAATGACAAAACTCTTATGATTAGTAACGTTAAATATCTGTAATCATATTACAGAATAAAAATTATTTATTTATCTAGCCGATTAATGGTCACGTTTAATTTAAAAAATGTCTTACACTGGAAATTAAAAGTTAACTTTCAGTTTGAAAAACTGAAGCTAGTTAATTTATGAAATACGCAGTTTTAGAGTTTCAAAATGAGTTTAATACTGAAAAAAGATTATGTACTATGCATGACTGTCAGCAAGGATAATTTTAATTTGGAATTCCCGTTCCATGTTATTATTCATTTCTTTTAAACATTAAATGCAGTACATCAGCAAAAAAAAAGACTGATGGAAAGATGTGCTCTGGTTTTACTGTTGTGTGTTAATCTCTGAACAAGCAGTAGACAATAACGGAGACCCGCCCACAAAATGTACAGGGGGAAGGAATTTTGATCAGTGTTTGCCAGCGCAAACTGAAAAGTGTTTGATATGTGCTGAAACCAGTATTACCTGGCATTATATGTCTGTCCTGCTATTGTGAGGATCTATGAATCTAATGCTTTTTGCTTATAATTTTATTTGCTTATAATTCCTGGCAATATAATTGTCACAGGGTAATGGATTTTTTGAGCTAAATTTATTTTTAAAATATCTACGTTTTGCAAATTTCTCATTGGTTATGCATATCACGTGCAAATAGAAGATATACGTATATTAGATGAGAGCATTTTATATTATATGTTGTTTATAGCAATTTAAAAGCAAGACGAATGGAATAACAGTATATAACGTAAGTAGTTGTGTACCTTGTCTCTACATAGATAAAATTATAAAGTGTCTACTCTACGTGTATGACGGAACAAAATCCTGGATAGAAGGGAACATGCACACGGAGTTGCGTGATTGTAAAAGTGCAAAATCAGGCAGACAAGCAAAATGGACGGTTTTTAACTTAACATTTATGCAAATTATAAAACATATTTATATTGTTTTGTTATATTATTATATTATGTATTAAAATATTATATGTATATTATCTTGCACATAATACATATTAAAATTTGAAGATATGAAAAGTGAATTAACACTCGTAGTGTTCTAAAAACAGTAAAGATTGTTTTAAACACATTTAATGTAAATTGTGTATTGAAAGCATCATAGGTCCACTTGCAAATCCAGTGGTTAGACCATCATGGCTCCATTTGCAAATGCAACTCTCTCATGCCTGACCACGCGGATGACTACGAGGTTCAATGCCCGGAGACCACCTTACACTGTCTATGCAGATTGAGGAAGACGATTTTATTACAGGTTTAGTGTAAGTGAAAATACGAATAATACATTTTTTAGATAAAATGTTGTTAAATAAAAACAATTAACATAGAGCATCAAATATTATTAATAACACATGTGATTATCCTTGGAGGATGATATTGGGTTATGATTTAAAAAAGAAATAATTTTTAATGGATACGTATAATAGATAACCGATTATAGGTTTCTATTAAGTCAAGCACGCCACGGCTAAGTTGAAGAAAAGGCATATAGGCCTATAAGGAAGATCTGTAGAACGGATGAGAAAATGGATATTGGAAATTGCAAAACAATAAATAATGTTATCAATCAATTTCTATATACGTAAAAGCAGCCTTAGATCAGCAAGTAAAGGAACACGCCTAAAATTCTACAATGTTATGGATCTTCCCACACTTCTTTATGGGTCTGAGATTTAGACTTTAGAAAGGCCAGGCTAGTCTCACCCAAACGGCTGAAATGAAATTTATCAGGCACGTGGCAGGGTATACTCTCCATGACCATAGAAGACACACAGATATACGGCAGGAACTGAATATTATGAGTATACTCGACAGGATCGCCCAGTATCGGCTGAATTGATGGGGAAATCTTTGCCGAATGGATGACTGCTATGAAAACAACTATGAAACTATGAGCCGAGTGGACGAAGAAGTGTGGGACGTCCGAGGAAGCGCAGGAGTGAGCAGCTCTAATCTTTGCCTATTTGAGACCGGAACAAACAATCCTTGGTTTAATACGTGATGATGATGATGATATAAGTAAAATTACATCAATTTGAACGATGATTTACAAGTATAAATTAGGTTACCATATTTTTATTATTCTGTTCCAATTTAGCTACTGCGTTCAGCCTCACAGTCAAAGTACAATAACTTTACCATGGACGTCTCTTGCATTACTCTACATAACTATTTTGCGTTATGCTTCCAATTATTTCTAGAAATTTTGAATGTAAGCTAATTTTTGCTTAATAAAAACTTATCCATCCGACTGAAAACAATGGGTTGCTTGAAAATTTGCATAAAAAAACATAAACTAGTCAGTTTAGTATTTTAAAGAAGGTTACTTGTACCTAAGGTTACAAACTTCTCCATAAAACTGATGATACTGGGAAAACGTAATAACAGGTAATTTCACAATTCTAAGTACTAAAGGAATTCTACAATTTTTTATAATAGATCTAATTACTTGGCGGGTGATTCATACATTTTTGTAACGAGTAAGTCTAATTGACATGAAATAAAATTATTTATTTAGAACAAGGGTAATAAAAACGTTTTATAGCTACTCAATTCAGAATTACTTTTCTGAATTTCCCTTACAATTTTATGTATTAAACTTTACCACCTTAAGTATCAAACTATACAACTTAAATAGTATTTAATTAAAGTCTTCTTCTTCTTCTTCTTCTTCTTCTTCTTCTTCTTCTTCTTCTTCTTCTTCTTCTTCTTCTTCTTCTTCTTCTTCTTCTTCTTCTTCTTCTTCTTCTTCTTCTTCTTCTTCTTCTTCTTCTTCTCCTTCTCCTCCTCCTCCTCCTCCTCCTCCTCCTCCTCCTCCTCCTCCTCCTCCTCCTCCTCCTCCTCCTCCTCCTCCTCCTCCTCCTCCTCCTCCTCATCCCCCTCCCCCTCCCCCTCCTCACCTCCTCCTCCTCCACCTCCTCCTCCTCCTCCTCCTCCTCCACCTCCTCCTCCTCCTCCTCCTCCTCCTTCTTCTTCTTCTTCTTCTTCTTCTTCTTCTTCTTCTTCTTCTTCTTCTTCTTCTTCTTCTTCATTGTAAACACTAATTGTACGTAACATTATATATGTATATTTTAATAGTTGTATTAATGTTACCAAACAAAGAAATATCAGCAGTATCTGTGAGTAATATTATTTTGTTAAAATTATTTCTCTTTTTGCGGGTTTGTAACATTTGGCTTGTTTCGTCTAGAGGCTACCATTTTCACTTACGGTTCTACACAAGATATTTTTTGTTTTAGAAGTACCTGTTTACTATAATAAGAGAAACTGATAAATTCAAAAAAGCAAAATAAAACTCGTACGTTAGCTCTTCAGGTTATTTGTCCCTTGACATAATACATTCAGAGCACTCCACCATTTACGAAAGAGATTTATTATAGACGTCGTCTTTTACTAATAGAGGAGATATCCAAAGCATATGCGGAATATTAGATAATCCCAGTTACTTGAGTGTTACTTGACCTATACCAGAGTGCAATTGCCACATACAGACGCGACTATGATATTTAGTTTTACTATTCATTTCAATATTATTATTTTAAATATGACGTTCTTTTCAAAATCCGTCACTCTTTAATTAAACAACTTGTCAACACATAATATAGCATACACTGTACTTGATTTCTACTGATTTCTTACCCTATTGCAGAAAACATGCTTCAAACATTGTTGGCTTAAAGTAATGTGAATTTATATGGTTAGTGTATTATACAGAATAATATTTTGCTCTCTATTAGGTTTTTGAATGTCATCACGTTGAAAAACATTTACGTGTAATTGTTTTTATAACATACATGACATAACACATACGTTATTATGTTTTATATAATACATAGATATTTTACAAAAGCAAAAAATTAATAAAATAGCAGAAAAGAAACGGTACGAAATAACTGATTCTAACAGAAATTAATAAAACTGGTGATTGATTTAACTTTCCCTGGTGACGATCCATTCTGAAATACATACGCGTTATATATGATACAAAACTGTTTCAGATTTAAATGTGTCAAAAAATTACTGGTATCTTGACTTTTTTACCTACTAAATTTCAGATAGTCTCAAAGTATATTTATTGCCTTTAACCTTAAGACAAATGTAGCAGATCTCAGACGAGAATTTGATTTCAAAATTAATTAATCATCTCTCAAAATTAAACCTTTTTCTTCTGATCAAGATGATCAAAATGATCAAGAAATAGGATCTTTGCAAAAATGATAATTATATCTATGTAGGAGACAAGCAATTCTACTTTGATCGTGGATCTTCATGAGACTCCGTGGCAAGCAAACAACTGTTTGTACGTAATTAGATTTCGCAGCAAATGCATTTCACCGTAGGTACACAATACAGATACTCGCTCACACATATCTGGTTCGCGCGCGCACACACACACACACACACACACAAACACACACACACACACACAAGATACATCCACGCACACTTATGCTACTTGGTAATAATTATTAAGCCAACAGTCTACATACTAATCATTCATTAAACACCGTCTGTGTGCAAATACGTGCCGCATCTGTGGCACAGCGACACACATAATAGCGCTGTGGGTAAATTTATTGGACTCACTAAAATGTAGGTAAGTAGTATTACGAGAATTCTCTGCCTCATGATATTTACGCCTGCAATTGTTCTATTCGTAAATGTTTATACTTGCTTTAACATAATTATAGAATTTATGAAAAAAACATATATATATATAGCCTATGTCTTTCAACTCCAAGTGCGCATTGTGCACACAATACAATTAAGTAACAAATACGTTCTTTGGCTTTTACCGCAATAACTGTAAAATAACAGTAATTCTGAATATGTTTACAATTATGTATAACAGGGCAGACAGTCATCTCAATTATGATGTCGGTGTACTGAAACTATTTTGATAAGTTTTATAAGGCTATTCAATCACAGGACACAAACAAAACAATTTCGCAGCTCTGTTATCTAAGGTAAGACAAGTTTAGATAAGTTTTAACCACTCATATTACAATATCAGTATAACAACACTTGGATATTCTATCTACCTTCCTTTAATGTTACACTTATTCTTACCATATATTTCTCAGATTGAGTCAAATGTTATCACACATGATATGATAGTGAATGTATGACAATATCACAATATATCATATCGCAATATAAATGACAGTTTTAAACGTTAATAAAATGTGAATAAATATTTTTAAATTCTATTTAGTAATTGCCGAACATCACTATATATCTACAACTACAGGAGGTCCTCTACTCTCGGAAATTCTGCATTCGGACATTCAAAATCCTTTCCCTTTTTCAAGTTTCGACCTGGAGCTTCGGATTTTCGAACACTGACAAGAATCTGAGGAAGTGAATACACGTCAAGTGCACGTACTCGTTATTATTCCCACTATTATTGTTTTTATAGTTAATATTAGTCTGATAATGTAAAGATGCAACGTCTTTATATAGTTTAATTTTCTTGCCACCATACCGTCATTTACATTTCCACTATTGACCTAGTGTTGTATCCAGTCTGTTAGAAATGGATTTCCCATTAAAACAGTGTTTAAGTTACTGGCTCAAGTCTAGACATACAGACAACAGGGATTTTACTATCAAATGCTCACAGGTTTATGTAAAACTATTTGTAACTATTTGATTGTGTATATTAGTGTAAATAACATATAAAACTCAATGTCAGCCTGCGACCCGACTATCGATTCTAAAAATTTACTTCTTCTTTCTGTATATTTAGCATTTTAAAATCTACTGCTACAAACGCAATAGTAATAAGTTTGTATACTCGTAAGCAGATAAATTTGTATAGTTTGATAGTGTGTGTAATATTCGTTTTATGCGCTACATTCTTGTAGGCTAATTAGTACAATAATTAAAGTTTGAGAATAGATTTCACAAAATAAGATAGGTTTGTCCAGATTAAAACGACATGAAACTGTATGTAATGAACAGTAACGCTAAAAGAATATTTTATTCAGGACAGAAAATGAATATATTAAATTATCTTAACGTGTTAGTTGTTAGTTATAGAATAATTCAAATTATTCTAAATCTACTTACCTACAAAGAACAGCTAATGAGTTTTATAGATTAAAAATATCATGAAATATAAACTATTAATAAAGGTAAATCTAAAAATAAATAAAACGGAGAGTGAATTTAATAAAATATTTAACAATTTTGGCTTTCACAAATTTTAATTAATGTTTCATTAATCTCTGCTTGGTTCATTTTTATATTGAGGTCATAGAATAATGAATTGTATAATGTACAACTATAACGTATAATGTATAATGAATAACTATAAAACAATAATGAACTCCTTGTGGTTTCATAAATGTTCAACTTTCGTTATTAGACATACTGTATTATACTGGACAACAGTAGTGATTTGTAAGTTTGCACATAATTTCCGTTGATTGTTTACGGCGAAATTTATATTTGCTTATATGCTCTCTTACAATGTTTTGTTTGAAGAAATTAAACTAACAACGAATTATTTTAATGTTTGAGAGACTACAAATTTGAAATTTCTCTTTTAGGCAAGTTCAGTAATTAACGTTTAGTTACAAACGCGTTCAAGAATAAAGTTGCTTCAAACGCCATCAAAGAGAATGTAGTCGAGCTTTACCCGTTTGTGTATGATCAGTAACCGTAGGCTTACTGACAGTTAACCATAACTGCGGGAGGGATAAATAATTCTAAGGGATAAAGGCACTTTATATAAAAAATTATACACGTCTATAAACGCTAAGTATGAAAAAATAATTGTTCCGTTGACTGTAAAATCTGTGTCCACAATATCACGGAATGATAACTGTCTAAAGACATTCAAGTCGTCGGTTTGACATTCCTTACGTAGACAAAATTATATAGATATACCCGTAATACTTACTCGCAAAATAATGAAACTGCAATCAAAATTGTTCAATACTGTGTTGTTAATATTAGTTTTGCAAACAGTTGTAATACTTTCAGATAAATAAAGTGAGTAAAATTTTTTTTTTAATTTAGAACGTCATGGTAAGGACATAACGGAAAAAATTACTTTTGTAGAACACATCAACCGAGAATTATTTTAAATAAAATAATGTGTTCTCTTAAAATAACTTCTCTATTGATCTTAATTATTTATGATATTAAATTTTAATTATATAATAAGATTTCAGAAGGTAGGGACTAATGGTTTAGGAGCTGTGTCATCACAAACAAATATTTATAACTTATTCAAATAGAAGTAAAAAAGAAAACGCTAAGTGTCAGATTCATTGTTTAATACTTAATAGTATAGAAACATATAATCCATTTAACTTATGGAAACAACTTTACTATGAGCACGACATTCGAAATAAAATATTATAATAAAGATTTGCCTTTTGGTTGGGGAGAGGGAGGGAGGATTAATTCAATTACACAGAATAACGGATTAGAGCTGACAAAACTATAAGAAAATGCAGCGGAAAAAGATTTGTAGACACTATGCATATTTGTATTAACCATTATAGGAAAGAGTAGATGCAGGAGTGTACCTTTATAAAGCTCGTTTTCACGCATTGAACACGTAGATTACCATGGACAGGAGAATCGAAGAATGGTGATACCTATAAAGTTGATGGTACACTGCGGTAAAATCGTGTATCCTCAAGAGTTATTTTCTTATATAAATACAGATATAACAATCTTTTGATAAATAATATGGTCCGTACCGTATATATAGTCTTTACCGCTGTTATATATATTTAGTTATTTCATTACAATGTCTTATACATTTATACACTAATACCTTAATGTACAATAACTGAGCATATCAACTCTCATCCATAGTGCAACTCATTGTGACATGACCTCATCAACGTTGTAACGTCACAGAACGTTCCATAAAAAGAAATCATTTATATAGTAAGTTAGCATAAGAGGAAAGTGAGGTGAACAGTATCGAACCCAAGTAGTCCCAAAAAATTGTGTAATTTTGTATAATAATTATTTCTATCAACTTGAAAAAACGACCAAACTATGACTAAGACAAAACCCCATATATATTATTAAAGTGAATAAGAGTGAAAAAACCATAAGACACTATAAGAGAGAGAAATAATGTCAGAATTAACCAAAATGGAGTCAATAATTATTAAGTTTTATAACTATGAATAGAGTATTAAAAACTATTTTTTGTGAATAAATGGACATGATCCATTATTATATTATGTGATGTAAATAAAATAAATGAATTAAATGACTGAAAGACATTATTAGAAAGAATCTAAGTTAAAATAAAAATTGTATATTTGCAATGACAAAAAATATTAATGTGTTGGATTTGAGACCATACACCAAGATTTCATGAAAAAATTAATTATTATCAGATTTAAATACAAACTATATGTAATTGTCAAGCAGACAATAGTGAACAATTTATCGTAAATAAAGGAAGCTGTCAAATGAATAAAAAGCAGTCGAAATAGCCAAAAACAGTGTTAACTAAAAACATGTAATAGGCATCTAATATTGTATAATTTATGAATATAATGTTGCCAAAATGCAACCAAATTGCATTAGAAAGCTGTAATATGATACAAAGCAACTATGCTAATATACCTGACTAACTTTAACATTGTAATAGTCAAGTTAGCAAAATATTTACTTATACCATGTATGGCTGGAACCAATCATCCAGTACAAAAATTATCATATCTGGCTAAATACTTACATAATACTAACAAAAATAAGATAGAAAGGTACAATACATCAGAATACCTTAATAAGAAACAAACTCAGTTGAAAGTAAAGTCAATTCTAAAAGAATTTAACTAATTAGAGTGAGATTTGTCACGCCATAAAAAAGGACATCTCAAGACCAATCAATGATGCTATGTCATCTTGTGATAAATATAATATATGTACAAAGTAACCGGGTATCACAAAAGATAGACAAAATAATAAACTCTGTGTGTACAGTGGTGAAATAATACATATATTAAAGAAAAAGACTAATCATTGTATTAGAAAACTGACAAGAATCTAGGCCATGAGCAGAGGCCATATAAAATTGTATTTATTTGTGTTTTATCTATGTTAAAATTTGTTTATTTTGTTGTAGGAAAGTAGTAGTAGTAGATGTTCAGCTTGTGGAAGGAACTTTGTAACTCCACACCAATTTTTGTTATAAAAAATGAGTTTTCAATGACAACAACTCAAGGTGAGGGTTGTATATTGTATTGTTCATTAGACTTAAGTTAATTAGAAACCAATCATATTTAGTATCGCTAGATTCAGTTGAAAACAGGGAATCTAAATGTATTAATGACATACAAATTGTGAGTACTAATGTAAAACTGTTTGATAAAAACCAGAGTAATTTTTGAAATATCCTTTGTATGAAGAATAAGAAATTCGTTCTAAAAGCTTCTACAGAAGTGAAAATTGTTCTATGACATTCCATTTCGTTTATTCTCGAACATTCTAGAAAGAATTTTTACACAAATATACCGGAAGTCGATGAAAACAGTCATCCTGAATTAGTATAAAAGCGAGACCAAATTCGACCCAAAAACACTTGAAACTTGAACTCCAGAACTGATGCATCTCACACAACACTGATCAACGCAGCTAAGGCGAAACCGAAGAGGCGAGAAATCGACAAGACACGGCAGGAAGGCTTTTCTCGTACGTAGACATACCGACTGACTTAACCTCAACGAGAACCTTCGCCAAAAGTATCGCTGAAATAGAGCAGCGATACGGCAAATTTTAATAGAAATCACGCAGCCAGAACGTCCACGGCCCAGGAGGGACCAAACCTTTAAATAGAGAACGAATTCTGCTGTGTTCGCATTGACTGACTAACGTGACAATAATTCCCCCTAACGTAAACATACAATACACAAAGCCTTCCTCAACACTGCATGGGAATCAGCGCTGCGGTGGCCGATTTCTGAATCAACGCTAAACAGATGATTCGTAGCGGCGGCGTTTGAACGAGATTCTACTGCCAAACGTTTTTACAAAAGTGCGGAAAAAGTAAATGATCGCAAAATTTGACTTTAAATAGATTCAGTGTACACCCGAAGAGGCGAGATTGAGAAACTACCCGAAATGAGTGTCCAGTGCGAGAATAAATAACCATTGGAACGTGAGTTACCAAAATCAAGTCATTTGTTACCTGGTTACATTTTATCACGCAGTTGTACTTCACACGCCACACATACACCTTCAAATCACTTAGTTTTTCTTGTAAGGCATCTAATTGATATGTCTTGGTAGTTCAAAGGAGTCACGTCCTGAGAGTAAAGATTTTTCATGTATTAAACTCATGCTTTTCAACTGAGTCAAAATCTGAAATATACTAGCCGATACTTGATTGGATATATAAAAAATTGTCAATAATAATAACTTGTAAAATTTTTTCTCTGCAATTTTATAATTTTTTTCTATGAATTTTAGTCCTTCAGACGATTTGTTTGTTTTTTGTTTTTAAAGAACCATTAAACTTAACTGATTTTTCCAAGCTAAACTGACTTGTTTAAATTTTTTCGTAGATTTAAAAATTTTATCAATCACATTTTTTTTGTTGGAACAAACGTTTCCAAGTGGCGCCCACAAAAAGCATAGTATTAAGTTGTGTTACAGGACTACATCACTGCAGAGGATCCAGTCAACAGAGTAAGTAACAAAAGTGCGCGGAGGTAACGCCCGACATTTTACAACACAACACAAACATTTAAACAACACCGACTATTTGTTTTTCTATAACGTACAGTACTGAATAGGATATATACAGGTCAGACCACCCAACACGTCTTTAACGATATGAAACACAATTTTATCTGCAAAAATACGTGACATACTTCGTTTTTGATTTCCACCCTATATATTCACATTAATGTGTCAAAATCAAAATTCTGCCGTCTACAGCTACAAGAAAGGATTATTGATCCCGTTTAATATGCGTTGTAGAGCATATAAAAATATACATACGTCAGCTGAAGGAGATATTCTTGAGTCTCCTGTATGAAATCCCTACACTGCCGTCTACAGCTACATGAATGTATTATTCATCCATTTAATATGCGTTGTAGAGCATATAAAAATATACATACGTCAGAAGAAAGATATATTCTTTGGTCTCTTGTATGAAATCCATACACTGCCGTATAGAGAGAGCTACATGAAAACGTTATTGATCCCATTTAATATGCCTTGTAGAACATAGTGTTGCGTAACGCGGAAAAGTCTTACGCCATAACGAAAAGTTCTGGTACATTGGAGAACGTTGTTCTACTCTTTTCTCGACTATTCCCGCAGCTGTAATGCGTACGTCACGCTTGACATTCGAGGGAATATTACGTAATGGGGAACGTCTCGTGCCTTCGATGGTGTCGTTCTAGAAGCGTCTTGACTACACCAACGGTGTGTGTTCTGCCAAGGCCACGCTGAAGTATTCTCTAGAATTTTCACGTGTTTGTAAAAACACGTATTATGGAATGTGCTGGAACCTCAGCGGGGTATAAACATAAGACTTCAGCAGCGCTTAGCTCAGTTATTGTCGGGCGATTTACCAAGTGCGGTTCGAAGTATTGTGGCAAAGTGTTATGAGTTTTATAATTGTGCGGGACAATTGTAGTACTATTGTGTTTTATATTAGTTGTCATTTTTATTGCGTGTGAATAATTTTTATTTGATACTATCTTATTGGTTACAAACTGTTTAATCGTGATAATTAAAGCTGGTGATTAGTGACTTAATTGGTGTCTTGTATTTTGCTTTCCACTGTACCATACGACGATCAGTGGTACTGTCATAACAGTATAAAATATACATGTGTCAGAAGAAGAAGATATTCATGGGTCTCTTCTACGAAATCCATATACTGCCGTATTCAGCTACATGGATGCATTATTGATCCCGTTTGATATGCGTTGCAGAACATGCCGTAGGCCAAATGATGTTTAAAATTTGTCATTACACAGAACTGAAATAGGCGTAGATGAAAACACATGTAATAGGGTAAATAGGCCTATTTGTTATTAAATTATCCATTGAGTTAAATGTTAAGGCGACAAAATTGGAGTCTTATTAGCCCACAAAATGCTTAACGCGTCCGTCCTGCCCGTGAGAACAACGATGACTCCTTCGATCTTTACAGATAGTCGAGAACGCCCCACTACGGCAACTTGTAATCTCAATTCGTATTCCTGTAGCGCCCAGACGTAGTATTACATGCTTTATCTGCGGGTTAAACAATAATGCGTAAGAGACACAGTAATCACCGCTTTAGTGTTAGCGTGTGAGTACCGTGTAATTACCGAAGGCGTAACTCCGCTCGTAATTAAGTTAGACATGATGTCGGTGGCGCCACCTATCAAGGATGATGTCCCAATAATACACACTGTTGATACTTCTAATTCACTTAGCATAACTTACGTCAACCTAGTTTTTAAAATTTTATTATCCTTTTAGATTTTCTTACAGTATTACTATTTATTTACAGCTTTACATTCGTTGCATATTAGTATGGCATACTGATTTTAATCTCAATTAAAATCACTTCGTAACGTTTTTCCGGAGTCTTTCGTTTTTTATTTAATTAGTCAGATACATACACTAACACGTAAAAACTGCTATTTAATACATTAAAACAGCTAACGTTAACATATAAAACGTTTTTTAAATAAATACCACTCATATGGACAAGACCGTGATACTAAACCCTTTGTAGATAGGCCTATATACTATGTTAGACGAACAACGAATACAAAATATGGCCAAAGTAAATCATGGTAGAAAGAGTTCTGTGTCATAGTAATTATTAGCGGTCTGTGTCGTTTAATATTACACCCGTCAGGATATCAAGCCGTTAAATTCCAATAGTAAAGGCCAGACGTTTTAACTTTGCTGTAAATAATTTCAGCCGCTTGTTGTTTGCTTTATGCGTCCATTCTTCTTTCACTGACTCTATGTACAGACTCTACTTGCAAAGAATTGTAAACGCTATTCCATAATTGTGTACGTTTTACCAATTTCTAGTTTCATAAAAAAAGGTTTTCGTAAAACGATATTTTTAAACAAACATCTTGTTTATCTACTTAAGTTACATGCGACAGGCTTATACAGTATTACATCAATAGGAACATTAGTATTAAACTGTAAGGTCTTTTATTCTTTAATACTGTATAAAACACACAGTCTGTTTTCTTAGCAAATTTGATTTTACATTTTTAAAATGTCCTGTTTCAGTACTTAATTTTTAGTCAGATTCAAACATATAATCATTTACTGGATTATTCCCAGTACAACATTAGAAATGGCATAGTTTCAGTTTTGTTCACAGAACTTATTTGAAAACAGTTCGGTCAAGTTAAATTTATATTTTCAAACTGTATTATTGGGTAAACATTTTAAAAAACCCAAACTTAATTTAAATTCTGTCATTCTGTGTAAATAAACAGATTTATATGCTTGTATAGATCAAGTTTCTTTGGAAAACGCATGGCACTGTTCTTTAGAAGTGAGAGATACTGTTAAAGTGCAGCGCGTGTAAAACGTACAAAAATTACCTCAGTTTGTAATTTTATTTCCTATGTGAAATACAACTTTACGTAAATTTAAATGAAATATCCCCCCACCTCTTTTTATTAAAACATTGTTCTATTCTTGAATTACATAATTTTACAGTTATCCCATACACACTAATATAACAAGCTATAAATATCACCCAATTAACACTGTGGCAATAACTAACAAAGTCCCTCTACAGGCAATAATTTACAATTGTTATTTACAACAATCCTTTGTAAAAGACTTGTGCACCTTCGCAAGTCACACCTCCGATAACGCACACCGACTCGCAAAATCACAACTGACTGGCCGCTTCCGAAATGCCGTTATTTATAATAAGCACTGTTAAGAGATTTTTCTGTGCAACGTTCTCGACGAGTGGAGAATAATCGATTCGCCTCCCGTAGGTCCCTGCAGGCAGAGGCCTAGGGCTTTTTCCATATGGGTGTGAGGTTTGGGGCATATACCGCCTTACCCGGTGGCTCTCTCCGATCGTCGTCTCAGCCCAGAACATGCTGCCTTATTGCGGCGGGAAACTTGGCCTTAGGTTGGAGTGGAGCTGATGTATGCCAGGCTAAACGTGTGTGCTTCGCGAACGGGAGCCACGGTACTGCCGTCCCTGGTAGTTGCACAAGGTGCAGTGAATCCGAAGCAGCGCGCCGTGACACAGGCTCTCTTCCCTGGCAAGTAGCCTCAAGGCAATAAGTTCTTTGGAAAGCTGGAGGGCAAACCAAAACACGCATCCGGGAAAGGCGCGCGGACTAAATTTGCGTAACTAGATAGCGGCCCCTGTTGGTGGTGGGCGGGTGAGGAGGGTCCCCTAACACTCACGGTGGGTGATCACCGCCGATTGCGGGCGGCCTCCTGTGAGTCCAAGAACTCACCCAGATACGCAACCTTTCGAAAGCAGGGAGCAGCCCTTCCTTCGGTGACATCGGCACTGACGGTTGGGAAATGTACGTATTGCTAGCGCGAACGATAAAGCGTATACCCCTGACTCGAACTAGCGCCTTCCGAACGGAAACCACGGTGCGCAGTCCCTGGCCAGTAGCTGTGTCGGATGTATCACGCCAGTCCGTGGTGTCCATTAAGTACGCAGATGAACAGTAGTATCATCGGTCTCGTCTAATTGTTCTCCCCTCTTCGAGTCGTTGACTCGACTGGCGTCCATAGAGTCGTTGTAGTCGTCCGTTGGAGAGAGCGAGAGAGGGAGGACAAGGTTTCCTGAGTTACCACTGACCTAGCGAGGTTGTATTCCCTTGCCGCCACCGGAAGATGAAGGGAAAACCGTAGACCTCTGAAGGAAATCCTGCGGATCGAACCTGGAGTTCGGAACCGGGATCATTTAGTGGTTCGTAGGTCGTCGTGTTGATCAGCGACATACTAAAAAACGGTACCACGGGCTAGTGAACCAGCCCGGCCTGTAGCACTGTCTCCGCGGTGTGCACGAACTGAGGCAAGGTCGTTGTCCCAGCGCGGTTGTGGTTGCCCAGCTATAGTAGACTTTCCTTAATATCTTTCTGGTAGTTCGGGCGTGTGCGTTGAGATCCTCCAACTTTGGTGCGCCACACTCAGTTCTTCATAGAAAGTTTCTACTCCAGGATCTTCGACGTTCGGACATCCCGCTGCCTCTGGAAGATATAGAAAAATCGAGAGCTTTCGGAATATCGTCATTAACCGACCTTGTAAACATCACTGCTTACGTCGTGCGAGCAGCATTAGTCTTTCTGATCGATTAGTTCATACTTTTTACAAACAGTTAATAGCTTGACCTTTTTTCTGATAAATTTTCCTAGGTTTTCTTTTGCTACCGGCATTAATAAAATATTAGTATTATATTTCTCTTTGTCAGGTGTGGGAAGGAAATCGAAACCAATTATATTCTTGTGATAATAGACAAAAGTTATCAAAAAAGATTGCTAGACTGTTTGTTTTGCGAAGACAACTTTTGTAGTTTACTTTTACTACTAATTACAATTTAATATCTTTAAATTGCATAGAGGTTCATTTACCATGCCTATATAGTGCACAGTATTAATACCAATGAACTCTCACTTACTAGTTGCTATTAATTCACATTTGAGAAGTTTTTCATATTAAATAAAACGATAAATATTAAAGCTCTTAGCTTACAGATATTATTGAAATTATGATTACTATTATTAAAAAATAAATAATAAAAATATTGAAGCGGCAAATACTTGAAGAAATGGATATTGTTTGAGTTTCGTACACCAGAAAATCGAGAAAGGTACGTAGTATCATAAAACAAAACGTGAAACACAATTTCATTTTATCCAAAGACCAACATTGTACTGGTTTATCTTATACCTTTTGCTAGGAGTAATAAAAGAAGATTGCTTGTTATTCTGTATTGTTGTAGGGTTGAGTGTAGAAACTCTTTTAGAAAGTAAAATGGAAAGACAACTATAAAGCAGAACGGACTTTGTTAATCTGCTCAGACATTTTTCGCCGTTATTCGTGTAGCAATAAGACAACGTATTCGTGTAGGATTCGTTTTTCGATAACATATACAGTTAGTTAATAATTACCTACTTCAGCAACAGTAATATATTATCTTCAAAACGTGTGTCGTTTGATATTTTAGTTAATTTGAACTGAGGTTTTTTTGTCTCATGTAAATGACTACTGCTTGTACAATATCCAGTGTCTAGTAATATGAGCGTGTTTTGTGGCAACAATAGAGTATATATAACAATACCTGACATATTTGTTACAAAATTCAACTATTTAAAATCCATTATTTTTGAATAGGCTTTTACTAATAATTTAATATGGAAATACTTAAATATTATTTTTGTAAATATAAATTCGGTTTTAAATAGTACTTTAAACAACTGTGCCTCTAATTATATAAATTTTCTGAGAAGTCTGATGCTTTGTTCTTCATTACCTTTCTCTTCCTTGAGAGGATCTGCATTAAGTCTGATGCTTTGTTCTCCATCACCTTTCTCTTCCTTGAGAGCATCTGCGTTAAGGTCGTGTAATTCTCTTCTTATAAATCTTACACTTTTGTGTACATCTATGACTATCCGAGTCTTAATTGATTTGCTCATCAAGTACTGTTTAAACATTTTACAGCAGCGTAATACAATAAAGTGAACCTCTTCAAATGTAAATAATATTCCTCTTGCATCAGCTGATCATCCGCCATATTTTTGAGAGTTTGTTAACAACGTAAAAAATAAAATAACATATATATAAAAACTAATAATTTTCTTGAATTTAATAAAAACCGATAAAGAATCAAGAAATTATCTATCAATGAACGTATTCCTCATCCAGTGTATTCTTGCTCTTTTATAGGAAGGCTTGTAAAGAAATTCTGAGCTTCTTCTGTGCAGAACGTCTTTAGGACTTGAAGATCTTCATAATTTTCACGTGAAATAGAGATTGGCTGTGGGTATGATGGTGCTGGTTTAGTTGGTTGTAGCTGGTTCTCTGTTGTTGAAGCTGAAGCCAGAAGACCGGCTTGCTCTGATGTGTCGTTTCTAAAATTCTTCCTTATATTCATAGTTTTTCGACTTACAATGACAGTAGATGTAAAAGCACAATTATAAGTTTCTCTATGATCAACAGTTCTAGTTTTATTTTTTACTATTTTGAATTCGTTAATCGGAAGAGTGGGTGTCTTTAATTTCTTAAAGAAATTAAAGAAATTAGTCGGAGTACACTGGGACAAGGCACTCCCACCACTTCTTAAACATTCCACGCTCACGCGCTACAAGGCTTCAGACTTGCTGATTTTACGACGTCTCAACAGTCTTCTGGAATTTCTGCAGCTGATATGCGAGGAATCAGTCCCATATTTGTGTCTGGTTCCATGTAGGAATGACCTCGAACAGGGAAAGTAACAGTAACTTCCTTAAACTTTTGTTCAGTTACTGTTTTATATCAGAGAAACGTGAACATAGTAAAAGTTCTGTTTTGGCTACTACACGAATCACAGAAAATTGTTAGTTCATAACAGATGGATCTAGGTAATTATTTATAAAGTGGTCCAACATGGAATTAACATCTTCGGCCCCCTTCTTTACTTTTGTTTCATCGTATCTGTAGAATACTGAATATCCAGTAGCAAAAACATGAAAGATAAAAACAAAAAAGGGCAGCAGTTGTCTGAAATATACTTCGCTAGTTGATATATCAGGCAGTTGTAAGTTTCTTCTAAAATCTAAAGCTACTGCTTCAACGTTTCTTGTTTTCCTGCTTTCTTTCTTAGCATTACTATTTGTCTTGTAAACCAATCGGTTTTTATCTTATAAAGTTTTATTTCAATTTCAAACTGTTTAATTTCTTCTTAGAGTTTCAACTTTTTTCGTCAGTAGCTGATTGAAGAGCTTTCTGCAAACTTAATTCCTTCGCCTTCTGCTCGTCACATGTAGCGCATGCATCCGTACGAGGATACCCAAACGCGATCTTAAATTCATTAACGAACATTGCTCTGAATGTTTCATATGAACTTTAAGTGTTCAGATATTTTTCTACGAAAAGGGTAAGAAGTTTTCTCAAATTCCAATTTTCTGGAAAATAAATTTTCTTACTGTCATTCATACCACAGTGGCCTCTTTGTTCCTTCGGTGAACTGAAAAAGCCATGATTTTATTACGAGTTTCAGTCCTCACTTGTTGAGGCCTGTTTGTATGTTTTCCTCTTTTATCGAATCTTTGCATACTTTCTCGTTTGCAAACGACCATTATTCGAAAAAAGACATGATTGCTTTGAAACATACGGCAACTTCACTGACTTGACTGTCGCACATTGTACGCACTTCATAGCTGTATGAAAAGTCATGTAGTTTGGCTTCTTCTTGTGACTTCCAAGGACGACGACATTGAATAGGTTTAACTGAAATTAACACGGCTAGGAAAGAATTCTGAAAGTCCCTGTCACTAAATTATTAAATGAAGTTATTAAATTAAGTCGATCCACTTTGTTAATATTTTTAACATATTCAAAGCGCTTACAGTGTCACTTTTTGTCTGTTTCATGGGTGCTGTTGCGCAAACGCTTAGTGGCATCAGGAACACGGCCAAATTTACCTTTCTTTTGTTGAAGTTTCATAACCAGCCCATAACAAGAATATTCCGTTTTTCACGATAACGTTCATTCGAATGTTATACGTAAACATACAACATCACCGCAACACAAACAAAACAGAACTGAATAGGAACAGTGTGCTGGCAGCGCATGCGCACAGTGAAGTTGCGGTGGACTTTCGTCGCCTTTACCTTGCCCACTTTGGACTGTGGTCGTTTTCCCCTGTACACAAAACAAACAGGACGCTGTAGCGTGGACATTGTTCGTTATTCCCCTGCGCCATTGCACGTGGTTAAACTGCAGTACTATTGACACACAATGGCAAGGTTGGTTTAGATTAAACATTTTTGGACTCCGATCGTTCTTCCCCTGTACCCTTTAATTGTTAAATTGTTCCAGGACAGTACCATCTATAACAATTTTTGCCCGTACGGGATCTGTTCCACGAAAAGCCATCACCTTCGTTTTAAGTGTGGATATTTGTAATCCAGAGTATTTGCAGATTTGATTTAACAAATGTATACCCATTCATTGCATTAGCTTCCATTTTTTAGCGTTTTCTCATTTTCTACGTGCTCTTCTTCCACTGCCTCCTACTACTCTTAGGGCAAACGAAACCCCCTCTCGACGGACATAACCAGCATTGCACACCTTATTGACAAAAGTGCGTATAAACTGGGCTCTAGCACACACATACGTGTATGTTTATTTATCAGCTATTGAAATATCACGTAGCATGTACAAAGATGAATAGATAAATTTAAATTAGCTAAGGTCTGAAAAGTTTAAGACGCGTTATAATTTGGATGGCAAATTTGGTCTTTTGACGTTTATATTAAGAACTTTACAAAATGCAAGAGTATTGTAACAGTTTTCAAATGATTTTTACTTTTCTAAACTCTTTTAAAACGCTTATGTGTTTGTAGAATTGCAGGACATTGAGAACAGTTGTTTTATTTCATAAATGGTACAACATAAATTATGAATTAATTTCAGAATGCAAAGTATCCATTTAAGCAAATATCACTGCTAATTATACGTTTTACTATTAGTAATAGTTTGTACTAAAGGGATTATGATAACTTGTATACATTAAAAATCTGAAATTTGTGTGTAGAAAGCAAGCTTTGTGTAAGAGCAGATGCTTAGTTGTCAATCTATTTGCCACAGACAGGTTCAGATTGTCTGAAACACACGTGCGAAAAATATACCTGCGAAATATTTATAGTAAACATTTTTAAATTTACCATTTTTTCATTGTTAACAGACGTCCATCAGAATTTAAGCAAACCGCGTTTTACATATTATTACAAACCATCTAAATAAGTTAACAACGATGTAGAATCAAGTCAAATTGTTACACGAAAACGAGTTGTATTTTTACAGAAGACTAAACGAAGCATCTGTTATTATTTATGTTTTCTGCTAATTATTCTTCACAGTAAAACATGGACCTTCCCTTATATATGAGATCTTCTTCTTCCGAAAGTCGTCTTTCCGTTTACAGTAGGTAAGTCTTTTTCACATATTTCTCAGTGTAAATGAAATACAAAAAAGTCAGTAAATTTAACACCATTAATGCTAAATTATGGTATTTTTACCGATACAAATATCTCAAAGCATTAACTTATTACACCTAAATACTAGTATAACAATCATCGGACTTGTATAATAAAAGAATAACACCTAACACGTAGGTTTATTCTGTTGTCTAAAACTAAACGAATTCAGTTGCTACGTCAGCTGGTAAGCGTAAGAAACTAACAGACAAAACATTTTTGTATTTCGGACTATTTGTTATTTTTACGTCCAACCCCATCCATGTAACCGTCTAGAGTGCTTTCGTCAGAGATACACTACGCCAGGAGATATATTGCAACGTTACAACAACTATAGGCCTACAAATACATTACCATGTACTCAACGGAACTATAAAGTTGCGACCGGCCAGGTCGCAGGTTCTTTTTCTCACGTTGTGTCAAGTATATGTAGTTGCACAATAATTAAATAATTTTTAAAGAGGGGTGAGATGTTGTTGACATGAAATAATTAATTAAAACCGTTTCGAAATAATCATTCTAAGATTTATTAATTATAGAAAAATATTTAAATATTAAAATTTCAAACGTTAGACAAATAGTTATTCACCTTTATAAGCTTTACAAATATACTGTAACCTGCTATGCTATTCATAACATATAACAAAAATAAACACCCATATAATCTTACTAACTAAACAAACATGTTAAACAAGTTATTAAAATTTTTTTATTTTGGTGTGTCTGAAATTAACTCAAATTTTAAATAATACTAGCAACTCATTTACAACCAAAATAATATCAAAACTCAGGAATAAACTTTAATTGTTGCTATAAACAAAATAAAATAATCTACCATTTACTTCCAATCTATTATTTATTTCTACTGACAAACCCAAATTTTAACATACAACAAAAGATTAGTATTTCTTTTCTAGATTTGCTTGTTAAAATAAACTCTCTTATCTAACTACTAAAACTCTAGTTATTAACTGTTCATACTTATTCATACTTAAGTTCTTTTCGAGAGCCCTCTTCACGATAAAAAATATAATTGTTTTTTATCACCTGCGTATATCTGCCGTTACCGTTGCGCGTGTGTGTGTCCAGAATCCTGAGAGCATGATGATGATGATGATGATGACTATGCTGATGCGGTGTTCTTTGTCTCTATGGGTTGTTGCTGTTGGTAATGCTCCTGAATTCCTCCTTACGTCTTGGTGTGAGTGTGGTACAGTGTGTGTGTCCTGGTCGATCTGCAATCGGGGAGCGTGACGTCGTGTGTAGATTTCTTGAGTTTGATTGTGGGATCGCCCAGTGTTGCCAGTGGTATTTATACTGGGGGCGATTTGACAGGTTCGGGACTTTTTTCGACATGTCAGATATTGTCAATTCATGCAAAGCGTTCTTTTTATTACACTCACTTTTTGGTTAATTATCGCGAACTCATGAACATACTCGTCACATGAGCGATATCATTGTTTGCGCAATTTTTTTCTCGTCACTCACATATACCACACATATTAATTACCATTTAATTACACTAGTAATTAATATTAATTTAATAGGGTTTTTAATATTGCACATTTGGCAATAAATTTTACATCACCATACTCATTAAGAATTCTTTAATGTAATGGTGTCTTTATAATTGGTGTTAGTCTTTGTTTACAGATTTAAAACAAATAATTAGTTTATTATAATCCTGTTAAGACCTGATTAATTGGAAACCAACAATTCGTACGTATCACCCCATATTATCGTGTCGCAGCTTGCGTCACACACACAAACACACGAACACTGTAACTTACGCTACAAAAGCAGGTGTCACTTTTGACAGGCTCCAGCCGGTCCGTTCTCGCACAAA
Source organism: Magicicada septendecula (assembly GCA_034769895.1). NCBI lineage: Eukaryota > Metazoa > Arthropoda > Insecta > Hemiptera > Cicadidae > Magicicada > Magicicada septendecula. The sequence goes on along the minus strand of CM068369.1, from coordinate 138,498,264 downwards.
ACTGTCTAAAACTGTTCGTCTTATTCTATTTAAACTAATTACAATACAAAATTTACCGCCCTGGGAAAACATGCAAATGTATGTATTGTTGCAATATAGACAGTGTAATCGCCAAAGTACTGCCAAAAAAATGAATTATCAGTATTGTCACCAATAGTTGTCAAAACAATTTGGGTAACGTCTGAAGATTTGTAACTACAAATTTCCTTTTTATTAGGTTGGAATCATAATATGGCTGTTCTACTGGAAGTAGTGGACTTTTTCAAAAAATTAATTGTTTATTTCATACATATGCGCAAATTCAGAACCACTTAATGTAACGCACTTTACACATTTACTCTCTGTTTACTCTTAGATTATTCATCTTTTTAAAGCAAAACATATGACTCATGAATTTCTTTACTTCTTGGGTATTTAAACAGCTAATTGTTTTCCTAAATTTTGTAAGTTGGGTTTTAATATCCTATACTATATTTGCTTGTACGAGATAACTTACTAGCGATTACTGTTTCTACTAGAGGATACATGATACAGGATACAGGATACAGGCAAAATGAACAGCAACACAAATTATTTGAATGATTTCGGAACAAAGCAGACTTTGATGTTTGTAATCCAGTCACACAACATTACCATGTACGACATTACCAACTCGGTATTTGCGGCTAACCGACAGCCGCATAACAGTATAAGCATTTTGTTGCCAATTTGTCAATGTCACTGGTATCCTATAGAAGAAGCACAGATAGTGCAGAGGAAATCATTATAACAGACAAAATTTGAATTTAGAACACACGATGTATAAAAAAATAATTTCAAATACATGACCCATTTATGATTTTTAAGATAAAGATACACTTAAACTATCTTGTTGAATAGACAACTTGTAGCTGTCTCTAATTTAATTCAGGGGAAAGTCAAGTAACATGTTACCCTGCAAAGATACATGAACCGACGGGACTCCACCGGTGCCTGGTACAGATTTGTTTTACAACAAAACGCAGGCTGTCCCATTTTTCTCTGAATCTGTCTGTCTGTCTGTCTATCTGCCGACATGCCTGCCACTCTGACTGTCTGCCTCAATCTCTATTTTTCTCTCTCCCTCTCTTAATTGTTTACTCTCATAATATTTCACTCACAAATATCAAGTAAATTATAAAAAAAATTAGCATGTAACATTATGCTATATAAATATAGACAAATATTTGGTCTTATAATGTATTTTTATACGCTATGAAAGATAGACAGCAGTGCTCACAGCAGAGACAAGTGTGATGTTAAAGTCTGGAAAAATATACTAAGGTGTAAAATATGTTAACGTGCCTAACGTTAACGAAAAGTTATGCCTAGTACTGTAAGAAGCTTATAACTAACCACGTCGTCTTTGGTTCCTAGTCTCAATTTCTCACTGTTATTCCACATATCTCTAGTTAATCCTCGACAATCAATAGTATCTCTTACTCCTCCTTACCAGTTTCTTGTACAAAGATTTTCGTTTTTCTTCCTTATAGGCCTCCACTCTACAACGAAATTTCATAGCCGATATATCCATCCGTTTAATATGGTACCACTAAAACTGGTTTAATATGTTTATTCTATTATTCTAAGTTTTCTATGCTACTGTTCTTATGCAAATTATACGATTTTATATTCTGTAGATTTTCGTTATATTGTGACATGCCTCTGAAAGTTAATTCCAGTCGCATCTTGTCACCTTTTTATAGAACCATCCAGTTGCCACACTCCTGAACCACATAGCGGTATACTTTATACAAACCGAATATGAATAACAGAGGTTCCACTGCTTTGTTACATTATCACCCAACAGTATCAAGCTGAAGCATCTATGAGCTTGTGTGATTCTGTGCTTCATTGAATTTTCATATTGTCGCTTGTGTGTCTGAGTGAATCTTAATAAAATCTCCGCATGTTTATTGAATTGCTTTTTACAATAAAATCTGTGACTTCATTTTCTATGCACATACTTTTAGTTTTAGTAAAATTAAATTCTAAACAACACTTTCAGCATGTTTTTTTAATTTTGGACCATACGCTAAAACCATTTTGATCTTTACCTAGCATTTTTCACGTAGAATTCATGAATTGCATGTTGTGGGGAATTCGTTATCTAAATCATAAGACAATATTTTTTAGACCTCGCTTTATTGTACAAAATTAAAAGTGAAGGAGATAGTTCTCCGTGCCATAGCCGTTTATGGATATTTACTTTCCGGGTAACCATATCTCACTATGATTTGGAGATTACGTTTGACATTCGATGAAAGTTTGATATCTCCATCGATGGTGTAAATTAAAATTCTTTTTATAGATTTGAATAAAAAATAACAATTTTTATATCTTTCAAATCAATTTACAGAGAACATTTTTAGACAGTTCACATGAAAAAAATAATTTCTAAAGCTAGAAGTGAGTATATATTGTACCGTAGGTATGTATTAGTATTTAACGTATGTACGTATTTATACGAAATGGAAACAAAGCTTATTTGAATAATCTTACATTGAAACCAGTAATCGAGCTGATATGGATGAATTTGTCTATAACGTAAAAAGTTTTAACAATTGTTTCTTTTTAAAGCATTTACTTTTATTTGTTAAGTTTGTTAAGTAGGCTGGATGAATAAATTTATTATATGACTTTTGTCAACTTTATAAGCTCCGACAACCAACTAAAAAGTGCGTTCTGAAGTTGAAATATGTGTTTTTATATATTTACAAAGTTTTAATTTTTGTCGATATTGCTTATCTAAAGTATGCATGTGATACCAAAGAGGGAGGTTTGCAGCACATAAAATTATGCAAACGAGTACGGTTTATACAGTTATTATCTTATTTTAATGTATAATTTGGTGGGAAGTGAATTCTCACTGGCATTGCAGCCTTTAAAACAAATTTATTCTGATGCTTTTCAAAGGGAGTGGAACACCGTTATAAGAGAAGCAAGTCAGTAAGCGGAACAAACAACGGAAGACAAAGTCGTTCCTACAAAACGAAAATAGGTTAAAACTTTAAACAGTAGTCTTATTGTACCTCTATTTTGCTTCGTTGCGTCGTTTCTTTAAGCCATTAGGTAATGCAATATTTCAAAAGTATGTACTGTGATAAATTGAGGATGCGGATACTAAGTGCACGAGACAGTAACAAATGAATGTAAAAAAAAGTAAATTTAAACAATGTTATGACCATTTCTTTTAAAGGAAACCTAGTAAAATCAATTTTCCTTGCGAGTAGATTTGGAGAATACAGAAAAATTAATTACACCTAAAAGTATAGCTATATTATGCTACAAACATTGTTGAATGCGTTTTAAACAAATGGAGCAATTTTCTATGAAAACGCTGATGGCGTACACACTTTGAAAAATGGGACTTTAGTTGACTTCAAAGATAACATCCTGAGAATATGATACAAAGAAATTATACAAAGAAATTATACTGTGTTATACTTTTTATGTAAATAACGTAGTCAGAAACAATATACTTGAACAAACAACTGGTTTCAAAGCACCCTTATTAGATAAAACCAAATCAACAAATTTTAATTTGTTAAATCCATAAGTAAATTTCTTTGCTGCTTAGACACACAGGTGTCTCAAAGGGAGCAGGTCTTGGTGATAATGTGATAACTACACGGGAACACACACGAAATCCCTTCCAAACACTTAGCTCATCGCTATTTCTTTGTCTACTATTTCTTCCTTCTTTGTCTACTGTCCTGTTCTCGCTTCCTTATTCATAGAATTTCCTAGGCCTATCGGCAGTTTTTCTCCTTGGTTCAAATGGGTAGAAAATATTGGTTCAAATTCTTATTGTTAGCCAAGGTACAAGAGGCTAATTATATATAGCCGTACATAAAAATACATTTACTTTCCACATATATCTGTTCTTATAATATCCAATACTTTTCCTAACAGAACTACCAGGATAAACTGATATTTCCAAGTGTGACCAAGTTCGGCCTTTATTCGCCCTTTACTGAATAGGACAAAATATTTGAGCCTAGTCGAAAGTGGTAATGAAAGGATAAACTGATATTTCTTTGGGGGGGGGGGGGTCGAACACTGCCTCTGATAATTGCTTCTTTCCCTAGTCCACACGAGAGATAGTGTTCGGTCCCCGCCATCTTTGTCGAACGTTATTATTTTCAATTCTATTGATGATGGCCTTCGAAGGCGTGACCGAGACGTGTAGAACAAATTATAACAGCAATCTACTATTCCCAAACTGTTCGGTATTTAATGTTTCATTGGTATTTTATTTTATTGTTTTGAATTTTCAGAATCGAGTTCGATACCTGCGCTCAAAAATTTCTACACGAGAAGAAATTTAAACAGGATTGTAAAATATGTACTGAATTTAGACTTTTGATATACACAATTTAAAGTCTGTTGTTTTATCGGTTACTTTAATTTTCAGAGTACTAAAAGTTATGTCGTGTTAGAGTAATAAAATGGTAATCTGAATTAAGATTTTCAGTTAAACAATTTCTTTAATTAATAAACAATGTCACTAATATCAAAACTAGCAACTAGATATAAACAAAAAAAGATGAATTGTAATACTTAGTTAAAGTCAGCAACATTTGGGAAGTTTAGAGAGATCGAAAACAATTTTACAGATATTTTAGAACTACAGTTAAAACTACGGTATCGATTATGTTATATTCTAGTATGTTTGCGAATTCTTACATGTACGGAAATATACATAAATACAGTTATATATGTATAAATAAATACATTTATTTCTCACGTTGAATATAAAATATTAATAATTTACAAAAACATAAACACAACACAGAAAAAAAATGTGTATGAAAATATTGTTTTCAAAAACATCTTCAAACTGGTGATTGCTTTGCCTTTCCCTGGTAACGATCGATTTAGATATTCATATTCATTACGAACGATAACAAAACTGGTATAGATTCGAATGCGTATAGAAAAATGATCTACATTTTTTTATTTGTAGATTCGTTATATCATATATCATCTAAATCTCTTTTTTGCATTTAACGGAAAGGCACTAGTTGACTTCAGACAAAAAATTGATTTTTAATTAATTATATTATTTTTTACAATTAAACCATATTTTTTGTATAAAAAAAGAATCTATGACAATTCTATTTTTGTCACGCGTTTTCAATGGAACACGTACTATAGGCAAAGAACTGTTTGTAATTAGATTTTCACCGTAGGACGCCAATATGAATACAAGAACAACATGTGGTCAGATTCCCACAAACATAACCACAAGACATAATCATCCGTGCACGAGCGGACATATTTCCTCGTAAACTTTACTAAGCCAACAAAGTACATTCTACGAATTCCATAAACACTGGCTTTGTATAAGTAGGCCTACGTTCCGTATCTGTGTCACAAAGACTCACATTCTAACGCTTCAGGGTTAATTTATCACATGCGCTAAAATATATTTAAATATTAGTACCAGAATTCGCTGCCACAGGATATTCACGTCTAGAATTGCTGTATTCGTAAATGGGTATGTCTGCTTTAACATAATTACAGAGGTTTAGAAAAATTAGATTTTTTAAATCCAAAATTAATTATTTGTACTGTATAATGTAATTATAATATTATATTACATTATAAAAGTGTTTATATCATATAATAAAATTATATAATATAATTGCAAGTATACTGTCAGATTTATTGCAAATAATTTATAGAGTAACAGTAGTTGTCTGTCTATTTATAAATTTGTATAATAGGAAAGGATGTCATCTTACGTATAAAGTCGTGGACTGAAATTATCTTAATAATTTTCGTAAGGCTGTTGTATTACACAACACAGACAAAACATTTTTCAGGACTGTTATCTTCAGACGTGACATTATACAAGTTTTTGAAACATTGATATCACAGCTTTAAATCAGAAACAATTTTGAAATATAGTCTGAAATAAATTTAGTGTTTCGTGGATTACTATCAATTTATTCCACTAAAATATTATTGTTACGACGGAACTCTCTCGAAGAGTCGAGAGCGTCCTTCCACCCGTGTCTCCGCTAGTCGAGCAGGTGTAGCGTCTCAGTCAAGGGCGCACTGAAATACGTACCTCCCAGTTTGTTCTGGAGAGCACTTGCTAATATTTATTATGCTGGCAAACCGTAGTAAGGCTGGAAAGTTTTCCTCGAAATCCTGCGCTACCTGTAAAGAGAAAGCTGTTGGCTTTGTCGGACAGTTACAGTGAGGGATTTTTTTAGTGCGGATCGAGTGTTTGTCGAAGAATTGTGGAAAATGATTACTCTCTTATATTTTGTGTGGAACTCTATTACTTATAATTATTATCGCGTGTGGACAAATTTAATTTGAATTATTGTACGAAATTACCTTGTTGATTACAAATTGTAATTAGTGATTAGTTAAGGCTGGTAATAAGTTTTTTATTGGTGTCTGTAGTTTGTTTCCACTGCACCATACATTCGGGCAATCAAACAAACTATTATCAGTGAGACCGTTGAAACATTATAAACCATTACTCACTTTTCACACGGAACAGTGTATGTACCTGAATTTAGAATCAGTGGTATAACAAAATGTTGGCAATGTTAATGGTAACTGATAATAGTAATTACCAAATAAAACGAATTATAGTTGACAAGATATTAGTATTAAGACAATTATCTAACGTGTATAAGAAAAGTAACTAGCGATAATTCCCATTTCAAATAGCCCTAAGTCGCATGAATGCCACAACAAAGAAGTTCAAGAATGTTACATATTATTTATAGTTTACTAAGTTATTTATTAACCTATTTAAGTAGTCTTTAATTGGTGGGTTTTTATAGTTGTGTACAGTGAAAATTTTGAGATATTTTAACAATGATAATAGTTATGTCATTGTTTTGTAGCAGTGTTAATAAAAATTGTGCATTTCGATTTATTTGTTGCTCTTAATTTTATTTCACCATTTTAAAGTCTTGGTCCATACCATCCTTTTAGCAATTCATTAAATATCTTGTACATTACTATGAAAGCAATAACATTTAGCCGTAAGGTCTGTTATCCTATACTTATATTAACTCTCATACTTTAAATTTGTCTATTGAATTGTTATCGGTTTTAGAATTACAATCACTTTTTGGATTATTCTCAGTACAACATTAGTGAACAAGGTTTACATATATGCCTAGACAAAAGTATCGATTTACGCTTACTAATTAATAGTTGATGGAAGATGATTTTCTTATTTTAAACTGTGTTACACGGTAAACGTTAATTGGAATTTGGACGCCCAGTTTAAATTCGCTTATTTTGTATTAATAAACATTTTCTGTTGTTTTTAGATGAGTAACGTTCCCTTGAGGACTGTATGATTCATTAAAGTGAAAAATTTTGTTAGTACAAATCTATCGTAAGTATCTCAGGTAAATCAGTAAACATTTTTGAAAACATCTATTTAATCTCTTACACAAACGTATTTATGAAACGAAAAAATGAGTAATTTACACAACTATACAATAAAAATTACAGCTGTTTGTAGAGCTTGTAAAGCCTAAGACAGTTACCGTATTTTATGATTTCAATTCTAAAATGAATTTTACTTTTATAAAAATTCAAATAATATATATATATATATACATATATGTCCTAGTTTATTTGATTCTTCAGATTTGCAACTGTCTAACACACACTAATATAATAAACAATGAATAACACAAGTCACCAATTACAGAAGTCTGTAATATAATTTACAATTATCAGTTTACACTAAACCGCTTTAAGGCACTCACCGAATAGCATGTCGCAATACTAATTCTGGTACTGAATCGCAAATTCATAACTGACTGGTCGCGTCAATAACACCGTTGTTTAATATAAACAATGTTGCGAGAGGTTCTCGACACGTGGAAAATAATCGACCAGCATTCGGAAAGAGTAAAAAAGTCGAGACATTTTGGAATTGTGACTTTAGCCGACCTTGTAAACATCCCGACCACAATTCGCTGCCTGCCACACGGCCATTAGAATACAGATATCTTAATTATATTTTTGTTTTTTATGGTTTTACTGGCTACTGGCATTAAATAAATTTATTAACACCATTATTATCACTTCATTATTTTGGAAAGGGGTAACACAATTTTTAACAAAAATTTTAAGTCGTTAAGTCGAGTAAACCAGTAAAGTATAACAAAGATGATTTAAAACGAGTATTAAAGTAAACTAGCTACTTTATCTCCCACTTATTACAGAAAGTAATTTTCCATCAGGAAATCCCTTGTAAGACATGGGATTTTACAACACACTGAGTTTTCTTATTAGCTAGTTGAATATAATGCCCTTATATATGGCACCAAACGTTTTTCAAATCTACGTATATTTATGTAATCGGACTAAAAGCTTTTCTGTCTTTACCGTTGTTTGCACATCCTTATTCTCTTATCTGCTTTCACTACGCGTGTGTAACTGTACACTGCAAAATATACACTAAGTGCAAGTACATTGACTCTACTACAGCCAACTTGCTTTATGCCTGTTTTGCCAAACACTTAAACACATACGTAAATATTTACATATTACTTGGAAATATAACATTCAAAAAAGGCATAACAGGTTTAAAACATTAAAGAATAATTAAAACTACAGTGAGGGAAACAATTATAAGAAGATATATTTGAACAACTAGGTCTTCACAATTTATAGAATTTTATTTTTTATAGAAACTGTGAACAAGACAATAATAAGATTAAATTTAATTATCATATATATCAGAATAATGACATAATTAATGTAGATTACTAAAGTGGTGACAATACTACCATCCAGTAAATGTTTAGCTTATTTGCTTTTTGTAACGTACAGAATTTTTTAATGATAACAAGTCTGTTATTTTTTTATAAATTGTCTTTTGTCTCTTACTTTTGTATTCAATAAAGTTAAATAAACACAATCAATGTGTTTTAAAATTACTTTTTTTATAAAATAAAAATTATAAGGCTATAAATTACTATACAAATTTGTATGAACACATAATATTGTAGTTACCGTAGATTTATAACAAACTAAATTTTGTATAATTACACAAAATTCATTTAAAGAGTTAACTTTTAATTTTTAAGAAGGTAACTCTTGGTCTTGCGTTATTCGCATATAAACCATAATGAATGGTATCGCCACTTGACGTACTGATCGTCAAATAAATTGACGTCTGCAAAGTTTTAACAGAAATTAGCACTCATATTGAACAATCACAGTCATAATTAATTAATTATAAAGAAAAAAATAGAAATCCAATTCAACTAATAATTTCAGGAGCCGCTGGTGTATATAATTTTATTAAATCAACCAAGTGACATATACTTGATAGCATTCGCTAATTTAAAACAAATATTATAGCTAAATAAATCCATTTACTAAGCCGACAGCCTCAGATGGTCATTATTATATTCACATACGCCCAGATTAATTCACCCGTGTTGTAATGTATATCACAAGGATCCATATAATACACTCATTGTAGAGTTTCTGGAGTTTGTGGAACGTGTAGGCCTGTTATTGTTTGTACTAGAACATATTGGAATATTTACGCACACTACTACATGACGACTCATGTAGCAACTTCTCAACAACGGGACTGGTAACAATACAATGATCTTAAATTTTTGTCCCAGTGACATACAACCCTATGTCCTAATAACAAGCAGTGATAGAAAAAAAAGCCGAAGCTAAGGTAGTAGACAAGTGAACATAAGAAGGTTTCTCCCTAGAGCGACTGGATAACAATTATAATAGAGCAGTGCTAACGGCGAAGGTTGAGCGCTTCTTAATTGGGAAGACATCTGCTTAATCTTCTTAATTGGAAGAAGTGTAGATGGATAGACATAGACTACTTATTGGTCGTATCCATAAAAAAGTACCTTCTCCTCCCACATAAAATATAGTAGGTCTGTGGCAGTCTAGGATCAAGCATACCATTTTATACTTGAAACTGAGCTAATGATCAAGAACATTCTTCAACTAGAGCAAAGAGGACTTATAAAAATCGAATTAATACAAAGTAACACGCTTAATGCCTACTATAATATGACGAAAACGACAAGTCATTGAATTGCTAGACAACCGGAGATGCTGCAAAGGCCCAAAATAGGAAATTGGTTTGAGCTTCAATTTATTGTAAAGTGCTTAGTCGTTCTTGGAAAGGTCAAATTCTATTTTGGGGGGAGCTGATCAGTAATCTAATAAGTTGATTTTCAAGTTGACAGACATCACTCTTATGTTCTTCAGATACTATTCAAAAACCCCTTGCTTTGTGTTTATTTGTTTTGCACCTCCTTAACGAGTCCTGTTTGCACATGCTACCTGTATGATCTGTTTGCACATTGATGAAGTTTTACACAGTAGATTTTTTTACTAATTGTTTTATTAGTTAATCGATGAGAAAATTGTGATTCATGTGCATATAGTGATTAAGGCTGAGGTATAAAGCTAACTTTGCACATGGAAAAAACTGCAATAACTCCCACTGCTAGTGTAATGACTCTCCCTAATATATTCAAGTATGGAATTTGGAATGGAAAGGTTATAGTTGTTTTGCTTAGTACGTTAAACAGTTAGTACTTACCTATATTGAAGGCTAAAGTTTGTGTAAAGTACATTTATATAGAGTACACGTTAGCTAGACAAACGTAATTAACACTAACTGTAAGCTATGCTGCAAAATCCCTGTTCCAAGCAAATGCAGGATTCAAGTACGCGAGAACGTTAGACTACGGACCACTGTAGAAATAGTTTTCTTAATTCGGGTCCTCCACACTAATAAACTTGACTCAACCATGTTTAACTACTTCGTTATTTACATGCACAGCAGGTATTCGTAGTCAGCTATACAGAAAATACTTTAGACACCTGGGGACAAACAACTTTCTGGTACGGCTACGTCCAACACGTGTCGGATAACAGTCGCCTAAAAGAGTAAAAGATGCAAATAATACTAATAATGCTAATGCAAATAATAAGTAAGTTATTATTAGAATTAAACCAAAAAATAAGTAAATTACGCAAATATACAATACAAATTATAGCTGTCTGTGGAGCTTGTAAAGCCTAAGACAGTTACCGTATTTTATCTGTTGAATTCTAAAATGGATTATACTTTAATATAACTTCAAATAACATATACTGTATGTCCTCGTTTACTTTGATTCTTTAGGTTTGCAACTATTTAACACACACTAATATAATAAACAATACATAACACAAGTTGTAAATTAAATATAGCAATAAACACAAGTTACCAATTACAGAAGTCTGTATTGTATTTTACAATTATCATTTTACACTAAACCGCTTTAAAACAATCACTGAATAGCATTTAACAATAATGATTCTGATACTGAATCGCAAATTCACAATTAACTGGTCGCGTCAATAACACCGTTGTTTATTATAAGCAATGTTGCGAGATTGTTCCACAGCGAGGTTCTCGACACGTGGAGAATAATCGGCCACCATTTGGAAAGAGTACAAAAGTTGAGATATTTTTCAATTGTGTCGTTAGCCGAACTTGTAAATATCTCAGCCACACGTTTGCTGCCTCCCATACTGAATCGCAAATTTACAATTAACTGGTCGCGTCAATAACACCGTTGTTTATTATAAGCAATGTTGCGAGATTGTTCCACAGCGAGGTTCTCGACACGTGGAGAATAATCGGCCAGCATTTGGAAAGAGTACAAAAGTTGAGATATTTTTCAATTGTGTCGTTAGCCGAACTTGTAAATATCTCAGCCACACGTTTCCTGCCTCCCACACAGGCATTTGAATACAGATATCTTAATTATATTTTTAAGTTTTTTTTTTCTTTACGGTTTTATTCAATAAAATTGCCGGTATTCAAAAAAATTATTAACACCATATTTCATTTCACTCTTTGGGAGAGGGAGTAACACAATATTTATCAAATATTTTATGTCGTCAAGTCGAGTAAACAAGTAAAGTATAACAAACATGATTTAAAATATGTATTAAAGTAAACTAGCTACTCTATCTGCCATTTAATACAGAAAGTAATTTTCCATCAGGAAATCGTTTCTAAGACATACGTTTTTGTAACACACTGAGATTTCTTATTTGTTATTTCAATATAATCCCCTTATATATGGTACCAAACGTTTTACAAAACTATATATATATATTGTTACTTAACGAGTACGTGAGTCTCGTTGTGTCACGCAATGTAAGCCAATTTGTTAATAAGAACGGATATGCCTCTCTGTCTCTCCTCTCTTTGATTGTGTTAATTTAATTCAATTTCTGAGATATCTGGAGTTGTGGGATATAGTAATCTCGTTAGTTAATATTAACTTATCTCTCTAATTAAAATACCAGTGTTAGTGTGACTGTAAATTAAATAATTAGTGTTTTATTCTAAAATCTCGTTCAGCCCTAGTATACCTTGCAGAGAATTATTGAAATTTCGTATTTAATGCTACTCTCTTTGGTGTCGGAGAATTCCGCAACAAGCGCTGCAGTTCCGGAACAACGAAACTTATAGGTTAATTCACCGTTTATGGCAACCAATTATTATACACTTAGTCTGTTACTTTTTATTCCCAACTCATTAAGTAATAGCCCAAATAATAAGATCCTGAAATTATACAAGGTTTCTTTATTAATTCACTCTGTTAACATTAAATAAGATTGGTTCTAACTGGCATACGAAAGGCTATATGTTGCGTGAATCGATTATTGTTCGGTCCAATATTTTATTTTAGATTCAGTTATATATTTTGTTATTTATAGTTAAGTTAATTCAGTGTGTGAAGGTTCTTGTAACTGTGGGGAAGATTAAAAATACATAGATAAGAATGCAAGATATTACAAATTTAAAGTGATGTGTTGTTAAATATGATTTATACAATTATAAATTACCAGACTTAGAACGAAGCAACTCGGGCAGGCAGTTGGTTTTTAACCTCGTGTCGCTCAGAATGGATATGATTTTCTTTATTCTTTTCTTCGAATCAATAAAGTGGAATCCTTGTCCTGGTTAACTCGGAAATACAGATCCCTCGGTTTATTTACGGCCAGACTGGTGGTTGTTCTTCTGCAAATTCTGGATCCAAATACGTTCTTCTATCGTCTGAAGTAACTAGTGATGTTCCATGTATTTAAAAGGTTAGGATTTTCAATGGGGTGTGTAGTATTAGTTCGTTACACAGTTGATTCTTTATATTGGATTAATATTTCATTAATTCTTTTTCTGATATTGGACAATCCAAGTCCTTCCTTGTGGAACTCAGTTATTTATTATTATGAGACGATAATATTATATAATTTGGTTAAATTTTGCTGGCATAATTCAAGACAATCATTATTAAAATATTGTGGTTTGTAAATGTATCGAAATAATTTAGAATAGTTGAATTACATTAACCATTTCTTTGGTTTTTAATCTCATCACGTTCAGATCATAAAATGCAATAATTAAAATCAACAACTTATATTCATTTCTGTTGTCCCTAGCAACAAATTTATTTTTATTCTTTGTCAATGTTTTGTATATAGTGATTACTTCATATATTTTTCTTCCATTCCTTATTAAACTTCCATTATATCGGAATATAAATTTATTTATAGTTTTTTTACTAATTTCTACATATATTCTGCTGGTTTTTTTATCTTAGTCTGTTTCTTTTTATATTTATTATTTTTCCGATATCAAACGTTATCCATCAATATCATTGCACTATGGCATTATCATAATTTGTTTATATTGAGTTGCAGTGGCGGCTCGTGAGTAATGAAATGGGAGGGGCACACAGTGGGGAGGATCTAAGGTGGGCCACCATTGGCGGTCATTAGTACTTAGGTAAAAAAATATAGAATGTCTTACCTGGTATTTCACTTTCTGTATAACAATTCCATTCTCCTGTTTTTAGATGTAGCGAATTCCTCTATCACTTGTTTGAAATCTTGAATTCCATAAATCATTTTTTTTCTGTGGATAGCACAGCCAATGCATTCAGTCTATCAGTGCCCATGGAATTTCTTAAATATGTTTTTATTCTTTCAATGTAGAAAAGCACCTTTCACTTTCAACAGTTGTCATCGGTATGGTAACAATTATCTTTAAAATAGTCACACACCCTGAGAAGGTAAGAAACATGTTATTATCAAGGAAAAACTGTAATAAGGGTGTTGCACCAGAAGCAATACGTAAATCTTCGCGACTGTATAACACTTCAAGTTCGGTTCTCAGTTTCGGACCATTTATTGTGGGATAAAATTTAATTGTAGTCTGAAAATCATTTTCCGGAAACTCAACACAGTACTGTGGGAACTTTTCAACTAAAAACAATTTGGAAACATATAAATGATCTGAAAATTGAAATCTTTCATTAATATAGTTCACAATCATATCACATACTTCCAAAGCGGCCACACGGTTGCTCCTATTACTTAATTGTTCAACACACTGTCTCTTAGTCACAGGCTCACTTACAGACACTCACTGTCTTCAGAATATTAGGTCTTACGAATATTAACCACTGCACTCCCCACATTTTTAACAAATTTTCTCATTTTTATTGCATCAATGTTTCTTTGTTGGATGCAATCAAAGAAAATCGCCACATGAGGCATAACTTTGTGGAAAAAAGTCAACCAGAAAATGAACTGAGGATCCCTCAAAGGTCGTACAAATCCTGCAGCCTGGCTAGAAGCACTTTTGTCAGAAATCTCTATGTCCCTAATGTGTTCAAAACATTTTATTAGATTATCTTTATGTTCAAACACAGTATTAACAGCCCTGTGTTGAAAGTACCATCTTGTAGGAGGCACAGACCCAATTTTTTTTTTACAATTTCTACTAAATAATCCATCCTCTTTGGAGATCTTGAAAAATATGGTCCTATTCCTTGCAGGTCTTGAAAAAAATATTCTACTCTGGGAGGCAGACGATGTTGAGTTTTGAAGAATCAGATTCCCTTGATAGGCATAACAATGAATAAAATTTGCATTTGGATACTTCCCTTTAACCAAACACTGGACCCCTCCTTTCTGACCACTCATAACAGATGCACCATCGTAAGTCTGACAAATTAGTTTTTCCGGGGACCTGTCTATTCCTATTTCTTCCAACTGTCCTAAAATTGTCGAGGATAAACTTCGAGCACTTTTATCAAAAGGGACTTCAAAAAAACCCCAAAACCTTTCAATTTTTCTCCCTTCAATGAGATATCTCAAAATCAGTGCCATCTGTGTTTTGCACGAACTGTCAGTTGTTTCATCAGCCTGAAGTGATATGAAGTCTATCGTAGAAATTTCAGTCACAATATTTTTTCGACACACTGACAAAATGGCATCTAAAAGTTCGTTCTGAATTGTTTTCGAGGTTCCTTTAAACACTTTTTAATTTTCTAAATGATCTTTCAAAACACTGTCAAGTGCTGCAGTGTAATTGATTAGTCCTTTAAAAATCCCTGGGTTGTTGTCTGCTTCTTCCGTTTCATCGAGGCCACGTAAAGCTAATTCAAATTCCCCACAAAATTTAATCGCATCAACTATTCGAGACAAGATGTATCTGTTCTTGTCTACAAGTTCGTTATGTTTACGAACAGAAATTCTGTAACCATCATCGAGTTGCAACCTAATATTTACAATACCTAGCACGGCTAAACTCATTTCATTGTCTAAATGACATTTAGACAGCGAATGCTTCTTACTCTTTTCTGGTAAATGTTTCAGATCTTTAACGCCCGACTTAGTCCACGTGTCTTCACCGCCAAACAGAAGACAAGCAAAGCAAAATAAAGCCTTGATTGTGGGGCATCCGCATATCCATTCCCATTTTTCGTACACTGCGGTATTGAACGTTCTATTATAGGTTCTGTTTTTGTCCTTAAACACTTGGTTGATAGACAACTGCGGTCTTGGTGGACCCAATTGTTTTGCTATTAACCTATCTTCATAGCACAAAGTTTTACTCTGTAAATACTTGACATCATTCATTTTGTCTCAGAGATTTACACAAGCACCCAAAATACCGACACTTGAATATTTTCAACACCGTTATTTACACGCGTGCGTAACACTGATTACTGAAAACCACTTGTAACACTACAATTTATACAATTATTATAAGCACTGCCACCACAATTATCGTGTAGCACATAACATAACCGTTCTAGGTACACATTCTATTTTAATATTTCCTTCAATGAGAATATAATTTAAAATTATATAAAATCGCAAAAATTATTATAATCATATTCACGATAGAAACATTATAATAACATTATTTCGTAACAATATATACTAAGAAAGTAACAGTAATTATTAGTATTAGCCTATAGCACAGCTCAGATGGCGGTAAAATGTAATAGTCTACTAAATAGCTCCGATTCATATCCGTTAGTTGCAGTAATGTGGCGCACCTACAGGATTCAGAGTTTACTACTTGAAGACTGTTAATTTTTGGTCAATGGTCACATAGTCTAGTGTGACCGAACGCTATGGGAATTTAGCATTACGCTCTACCACCACAAGAGAGTAGTGAAGAGGAAGGGAGTAGTAATATTGGGTCACAGCGTCTCTGTGACCGTCGCTATGTTGCCACATTTGTTTTCGCGTTGCCACATTTCTCCAGACTTCTCACTGTTACAAACTATTGCTATCATTCGAAACGAGGACGTTTCTACAATATTTATTTATTTCGTGATTTTCTGGAGGGGCACGTGACCATGTGCCCTTATGAGTGAGCCGCCTCTGTTGAGTTGGTTTATTATATATTATTAATTATCAAATGTTTTTTTCTAACTCCTTGAACTGTATTCATTAACTATTATTAACTTCCGTACCTAACCTTTATGTTATGAGTTGTTATATAGTGTTATTGGCTGTTAGGCCTTTCATTGTATATGGACCTACCTTTGATTATAACTGGTGAACAACTATAGCCTTTTTACATAAGTTTATACACATAAACAAACCTTAACTATTTACATTTACACAAATAATTATTCTTTTTATAACTAATAACAACTTTATCTTGATCTATGGATCACATATAAGAAAATTGAGATCCATTAACACTAATTAACTGCTTTCCTACACCCTTCTATAACAGTAATCAAATAATACATTTTGCTTCATTACTTTCTAATACTTCAACAAGTAATTTGCATAATCTAACACAAACTTTAACATAACAGTCATGGTAACAAAATAATATCATTCAATTCAGAATCCTTACTTTCTATTACTGTAATATAAATTATTGACTCGCTTTTACCTAATTTCACTGTCATTTACTTTGACATTATCTGTATTGGTTTCTTTTTTTACAATTCTTATCAGTATATTAAATTTATTTACGTTTCACTAAACATGGATTTCTTACTATTGTCTATTTTACAGTTTTGTTTTTTATTGTTATCACTACCTTGCATCCTTATTCATTTTTACATAATTATAAATGTATTTATTAGACCTTTGTATTATCATGGGAGTTAAATATTTATTTACTCATTATATTGCTAATATTCTATTTATGTAACGTTGAGGACCGCATTTCCGTTGCGTTACATATGCTCCCCCTCCTAAAAAAGTTTAATTTATCTGAATGAATTTTTGGTCAAGTAAACTTGTATTTTTCACGTGCCTTTTATTCATATCAACGTTAATGGTTATTGATGGGATTCTCAATGTAACATTGTTAGACTAGTATTCATAATTCTTTACTTAATAACATTTCATTATTCCTATTAACTTTTTTTAGTCATATGCAATTTTCCTTAAACAGTATTTGTTGATAGTTGGCTACAATATTCCTTGATACTTTAGGCTCACATCTCTTCTACTTCTAGTTACTACAATCACTGTATTTCTCAATTATTCTTCTGTTGGCTATTTTCCTTCTGTTTTCTTCGTCATTCTTTTCTGGAATTTGATGCCATTCTTGCAACGATTCTAATATTCCTTAAATATTTAATTTCCCTAACAATCCCTAATATGTGCGTTGGTACAGTTCAGAGAGGCACTGTTTGGCTTCATACTCTGCTGTCCACACTACACCTTAATATAGTACTGCTGGAATTCATCTACAGTCAGCTATAAAAATATAATAATCTCATAATAATCTTCTTAATTAATTAATAATAAACATTTGGGGAATTCTTTACATTGTTGCTTTTATATTTAATTATTTCTATCTCTTGTACTTTGTGATTCCATTTTATCTTCTTTAAACATTTTCTGTAATAATTCTGACAGTCATCGTATGTAATTAGGTTGGTTCTTATTTCTTGTTGTGATAATAACGCTAAGTATCCTCTTCATTTGTTCTTCTAATCACAATATTTTCTAACTTGCAATTGTTTTGATTATAACTATTACTGAATTTCTGAGTAGTTACAGTCATTAGCTCAACTATTATTTTTCTTATCTTATTTCATTACTTTGGCTGGTTATATTACAATGAATTATGTTGATAAATATTTTTTCTCGTTCTCTTTAATATTACATTGGTCACAATCAATCGTTTATTGAGGTTGTTCTTTTCACTTGGCAATGCGGTATGTATTTTAGGTCATATTATTCTTCCTTTGTTATTCTGCATAGCTATATTTGATATAAAAACTTTTTATCTTGGGGTTTCATTATTCCTTATTCATAATATTTCTTCGTAGACATATAGTAATAATTCTGGTTTTCTTCTGTAATCTTGGGGTTTGTTATTAACTCTTCTTAATACCTTCTTCATAACTATATTTTAATTCAGACTTACTTCCTTTTGAACGCTATGTTTTCTATTTATATAATATTGTTCACACAATTCTTTTTATTTACAAGTGTTTTCTCTTCAAATTTAGTAATAAGTTGTTCCTTTTTTAATTTAGAATTTATTGGATTTTCTTCATAATATTTTTTTATGGACTCCTGATTGTATGTTCCCTTAATCTTTTTCGTGATAGGGTTCATTATTTCATAGGTATTATTATTATTATTTTTTGTTATCACATATGGCCCAGTATATAATAATAATAATTTTTTCGTTATTCCTTCTAGTGTGCTGGGTAACTCCCTGTTTCTTATTAATATTTTCTCGCCAATTTGGTACTTTATTGGTTTTGGATTATTCTTTTCATATTTCTTTTTCTTCATTTCTGCCTTTTCCATTATCCGGTTATAAAATTTAACGTTTTCAAACTGATATTCTGGGTTTGTTGGAAAATTTATGATATCCTAAATTTCCCTAGGTGGAAGCCTTTCAAACATAACAGTATATGGGGTATTTTCGATGGATTGATGGTAAGATATATTGAGAAACTCTTCGGTCAGTGACAAGTATTCGTACCACCTTCTCTGTTGGTCATGACAGTAAGTTCGGAGTATTCTGCGAACTTCCCTCAATACACGTTCTGCCGGATTGCTGCTGGGATGGTATACTGAAGTCTTATATGTTCTAATGTTGTGTTTTAGAAGATTATTTCTCCATTTGCTTTCCTTGAATTGCGTACCATGATCGGTGATAACAGATGACGGTTTACCAATCTCTGTTATGTAATGTCCAATGATTATTTCCAGGATTTTCTTGGTCGTGGCTCTGCTAATAGCGTAAAGTTTAGTATATTTAGAAAAGTGATCAAAAATAATAATTATGAATTTATACCTATGGTTCCCTCCACTGCGTGGGAATGGTCCACATATATCCAGGAATACTTTCTCCAGCTTATATTTGGATATGATAGGGATCATGACTCCCTCCTTCTTCTCATTATTATGTTTAACCATCTGGCAGATGTGACATGCTTGGATCGATTTTTGCACCTTTCTGTTTATATTTTTTATGTACACTTGTTCTTCCAGGGCTTTGACGATTTTTATGGCTCCCATGTGTCCATATCTTTCATGGTAATCCAAGATTAATTTGTTTTCCACGGCTGTGGGAATTACTAGTTTCCAGTTTATCTGATTGGGGTAACTTTAATAAATAATCTATCATCATGTATACAGTGATATTTTGTAATAATTTCATCAGCATTTTGCACCTTCTGGCGTATGTAAAATTTGGGATCTGATTTTTGAAGTTGATTAATTTCATTGGTTATGATTTCTAAATTCTTCCTACTCTTAATGATATTGTACACCTTTGCAATCTGTTCCTTTTCTCCCTCGAACGATTGGTCTTGTATGTTTATTCGGGACAGAATATCGGCTGCTATGTTCTTTCTTCCAGGTATATATTCCCAATCGATGCGATATTCTTGCAATGCAAGGACCCATCTAGTTAGCCGGCCATGACTAAGCTTACATCGTTTTAGAAATGAAATTGATTTGTGGTCACTTCTTACGGTCACTGGGTACCCGAGTATGTAGTTCTAAACTTATTGCATGCGTACACTACACTTAGCAGCTCCTTCTCGGTATCATTATAGTTGCGTTCGCAGTTGTTTAGTACTCTGCTGGCGAAGCTAATTGCCATGTGATGTCCTTCTTCATCTTCTTGATATAGAGTAGCTCCTAAACTAACATTGCTTGCATCGCAATTTAAATAAAAGCGTTTGTTAAAATCAGGGTGGTACAACATAACCGTCTCTAGAAATTTTTCCTTGATTAATTGCAGAATTTTATCTTGTTCTGGTCCCCATGCCCATTTGTCCTTGGATGATATTTGTTTTTGAAATTTGGCAGTTATTTCCGAATAATTATCTTGGAATTTGCGGTAATAGTTACAAATTCCAAGGAAGGATTGTAGCTGTTTTCTATTTTTTGGAGTAGGAAACAGTTGAATTGCTTCTACTTTTTCTGTTGAAGGTGTGATACCCTCCTCCGACAAATTAAAACCTAAGAACTTTACTTGGTTGGCGATAAATTTAGATTTATTTAGCTTGAGTGTTATATTATTTTCGGACAATTTTCTCAGTAACTGTTCCACCCTCTCGCAATGTTCATCCCAATGTGAAGAAGTTATAAGTAAGTCATCTACGTAGACTGTAGTGAATTGCAGTGTTTCTTGTCCCAATACTTGGTCCATGCATTTTACAAATATAGCAACAGAATTAATTAATCCGAAAGGTAGCCTTTTAAATTGATAGTTCCTTCCGTCAAAAAGGAACGCTATGTATTTTCTACTATCTGGGTGTAACTCAACCTGCCAGTATCCGCATACCGTATCCCAAGTACTGATGTATTTACTGCCGTGGAATTTCTTTAAGATTTCTTCGATTTCGCCCGGGGAAGTCCTATCGTTGATGATCATTTTATTTATTTCCCTATCGTCCAGGCAAATTCTCACCTTTCCGTTCTTTTTCGGGATTGCCACTATGGGACTGGTATAGGGTGATTGACTGTATTCTATTATGTCATCCTGAATCATACGATGAATTTCTGCCCGAACTTCGTTTTTTATTGAATAAGCTATTGGGTAGGATTTTCTACGAAATTCCACTGGTTCTTTAAAATTTATCACACATTGATAGCCTTTTACTTTACCTGGAGCATTGGGGAATATGTGTTTGTATTTATTATATATTTTAATTAAATTTTCAGCCTGTACCTTACTTATTTGTCGACAAGTTTTTTCCCTTTGAAATTTTCGGATCTCTTCCAACTTACTCTGCCACAGTTCGGGATCGTCGTCTTCATATTGAATGACTTCTTGTATTTTATTTTTCTTACAAAACTTGCTTTTTATGGCCTGACATCTGTTGTTAACTGGAACGGTTCTATTAGCATCTACCAATTCGGCTGTCCATAATCCTTCTTCGGATGTTAAAGATATTATGCCTTTATGTAAATCAATTACTGCGGAATGCTGTCGCAATATATCGCATCCAATCAATACATTGAACGGTAATCCCGTCGCGACCAAGAATCTTATTGGTATGGTTATATTATTATTGGTAAGATCGAGCGATATTTGTTTTTTAACTGTTTTATTTTCCCGTCCAGTGGCTCCGATAATTATCACATTATTAACAGATAAGGTCGGTATAGGCATCTGGCCTTCTCGCTGTATTTTTTCCAGTTCAGTACTATCTATCAACGAGATGTTGGATCCAGTATCTATCATTATGGTAGATTGTATTCCATTTAATTTGGCTGTTACATATATAATTTCATTATTACTATTACTGTGTACATGATTATTATCCTCTTCCAATAAATCTTCTCTAATATTTTTTAAATAGTGGTTATTGATTATAGTTATGGTATTATTATTCGTAGTTTTATTTACAAGTCGTTGTTCCCCAAGATTACGGTTCAGTGAAGGGTATTCGTCATTTTTCACTGCCTCTATTAGTTTAAATGAGGGCTTCCCCAATCTTCTCTATTTTCATCTGAATTATTAGGTTGATTTTGTACAGGTTCGGTGCGGTCCTCTGCATTAGGTTCCGCTATCCTATAATTTCTTTCAGGTTGATAGTTGTCTTCACGCCGGGACTGATTATAATGACTGTAATATCGGTGATTCCTTGGGTAATACCGTCGCTGATTGTTTTGAGGTCTGGAATAAATATAATTAACATTGTGTCTATAATTATTGGGTCGTCTGTCCCCATCTCCTCTATTATTGCGACTGTCGCGGTAATTATAAGGATTATTGCCACGATAATTATAATTCCTGGTATTATTATTCGAGTGATCGTTCTGTGTCCTATTTGCGTTAACGTTCTGAGCGGGTCGATTGTGATCATTATTATGGGAATTGGTTTGTGGCTCGTTATTACTATACTTCTCGTATTTATAATTTAACATTCTGTTTCTTTGATATTGATTTTCGTGCTCATAATTCTCAAGGAATTTGGTCATGGCTGAAATCGTTTTGATTTGGCTACACATACGTGCATTCTTTATCCCTTCCTCATAATGGTAGGATAGCTGTATCACCAAACATTCTTCGGGAATTCTGGGCTCTAAATTCCGTGCCATGCATACTTTTCCGAGGAAGTATGAAGTAGGAGACTGTCTTATGTTCGTTTCGTATCGACGGTTGCTCAAATTATTTCTAATCATGTTCTGGGTCGACTCCGACCAATTTTTCTCTTTAAATTGTTTTTTGAATTCGGTCATGTCCGGTATATCCAGGCGCACCGCTGTCCACCAATTATCATAGGTATCCTTAAATGTCTCATCAATCATACCGCGTATAATACTCCAGCGATTTTCTCTATTTCTTGCAATCATCTCTTCCAACCTCTTTAAAAATTCCATCGGATTACGCTTGTAATTACGAAAATTATTCGACTCCCGGTTATCGTGGTTATTTGTATGACTATGTAATATATAATATATTTGGCATGTCCTATCCCGCCATGAAACTACTTCTTCTTGTAACTGTAGTTCGCGTCTACTAATTTCCTCTATTTTATTTTTACTTGTGTTAATTTAACCTTCCATATTGTTTAAATTGCCATATACTCTTTCGAGTCGTTCACCCATGTCTGTCTGTATCTGCGTAATCCCTTCCTTATTCTTTTCCCGTATCTGATGTACTCCTTGTTTAATTTTCTCGAATTTTCCGACAGTTTCCTGTTGGATTCCTTCGACCATTGTTTTACTCTCGATTTTTATGTCATTAATTTTATTTTGTAATTCCTCACGAACCTGTACTATTATTTCGTTAGTTTTTCTAACCCTTCATTTGTTTTGGCTATTTCTAATTTTCATTCCTCATTATTTTGGTCCGCCTTTTGGTTAATTGTCACATGAATATTCTCAATTTTTTCATTAATCAGCCTTAAATTTTCTTCATGTATTTGTAGGATGTCTTCCTTAATTTGTTTTAAACCCTCATCATTCCTATCTAACCTTTCGTGAATTTGGTTTAATGTTTCGTTATTCCTATTGAACTTTTCGTTCATTAGTTTTGAGGTTTCTTTAATTTCCTCATTTGTTTTATCGAATTTTTCCTCCAGTCTCTTTGAGTTTTCCTTATTGCTTTCCTTATTCTCCTTAATTTCCTCATTTATTTTGTCGAATTTCTCATCCTGTTTCTTTGAATTTTCTAATAGTAGTTTAAACATCTCCTGTATACTCAAGTCTTCTTTTTGGTTGGGCTTATCTGGTTGATTCCCTTGGGCATCTTCTTCAATTACTTCCTTTTCCTTATCCGTAATTATTTCAGTTTCCGTTATTTCGTCTGTCTGTTGTTCCATTTCACTGTCTGTGATTACTTCTATTTCTTGTCCTTGTTCCCCTTCTTCCTTCTCCGTATCTTCTGCCCTCATCTTTGATCTACCTCTGGTATTATGCATGTTTATTCTCCCACAGTTTCCTGCTCTGGTTAAGTAATATTAATATAATTATAGTTACTTAACTTAAGCCCTACACGAGTTGAGCGCCAATTTGTTATTTTCTCGTTCTTTCAGCCCCAACGTTGCCGGCGTCAATTTGTTACTTAACGAGTACGTGAGTCTCGTTGTGTCACGCAATGTAAGCCAATTTGTTAATAAGAACGGGTATGCCTCTCTGTCTCTCCTCTCTTTGATTGTGTTAATTTAATTCAATTTCTGAGATATCTGGAGTTGTGGGATATAGTAATCTCGTTAATTAATATTAACTTATCTCTCTAATTAAATACCAGTGTTAGTGTGACTGTAACTTAATAATTAGTGTTTTATTCTAAAATCTCGTTCAGCCCTAGTATACCTTGCAGAGAATTATTGAAATTTCGTATTTAATGCTACTCTCTTTGGTGTCGGAGAATTCCGCAACAAGCGCAGCAGTTCCGGAACAACGAAACTTATAGGTTAATTCACCGTTTATGGCAACCAATTATTATACACTTAGTCTGTTACTTTTTATTCCCAACTCATTAAATAATACCCCAAATAATAAGATCCTGAAATTATACAAGGTTTCATTATTAATTCACTCTGTTAACATTAAACCAGATTGATTCTAACTGGCATACGAAAGGCTATATGTTGCGTGAATCGATTATTGTCCGGTCCAATATTTTATTTTAGATTCAGTTATATATTTTGTTTTTTATAATTAAGTTAATTCAGTGTGTGAAGGTTCTTGTAACTGTGGGGAAGATTAAAAATACATAGATAAGAATGCAAGATATTACAAATTTAAAGTGTTGTGTTGTTTAATATGATTTATACAATTATAAATTACCAGACTTAGAACGAAGCAACTCGGGCAGGCAGTTGGTTTTTAACCTCGTGTCGCTCAGAATGGATATGATTTTCTTTATTCTTTTCTTCGATTCAATAAAGTGGAATCCTTGTCCTGGTTAACTCGGAAATACAGCTCCCTTGGTTTATTTACGGCCAGACTGGTGGTTGTTCTTCTGCAAATTCTGGATCCAAATAGGTTCTTCTATCGTCTGAAGTAACTAGTGATGTTCCATGTATTTGAAAGGTTAGGATTTTCAATGTGGTGTGTAGTATTAGTACGTTACACAGTTGATTCTTTATATTGGATTAATATTTCATTAATTCTTTTTCTGATATTGGACAATCCAAGTCCTTCCTTGTGGAACTCAGTTATTTATTATTATGAGACGATACTATTATATAATTTGGTTAAATTTTGCTGGCATAATTCAAGACAATCATTATTAAAATATTGTGGTTTGTAAATGTATCGAAATAATTTAGAATAGTTGAATTACATTAACCATTTCTTTGGTTTTTAATCTCATCACGTTCAGATCATAAAATGCAATAATTAAAATCAACAACTTATATTCATTTCTGTTGTCCCTAGCAACAAATTTATTTTTATTCTTTGTCAATGTTTTGTATATAGTGATTATTTCATATATTTTTCTTCCATTCCTTATTAAACTTCCATTATATCGGAATACAACTTTATTTATAGTTTTTTTTACTAATTTCTACATATATTCTGCTGGTTTTTTGATCTTAGTCTGTTTCTTTTTATATTTATTATTTTTCCGATATCAAACGTTATCAATCGATATCATTGCACTATGGCATTATCATAATTTGTTTATATTGAGTTGGTTTATTATATATTATTAATTATCAAATTTTATTTCTAACTCCTTGAACTGTATTCATTAACTATTATTAACTTCCGTACCTAAACCTTTATGTTATGAGTTGTTATATAGTGTTATTGGCTGTTAGGCCTTTCATTGTATATGGACCTACCTTTGATTATAACTGGTGAACAACTATAGCCTTTTTACATAAGTTTATACACATAAACAAACCTTAACTATTTACATTTACACAAATAATTATTCTTTTTATAACTAATGACAACTTTATCTTGATCTATGGATCACATATAAGAAAATTGAGATCCATTAACACTAATTAACTGCTTTCCTACACCCTTCTATAACAGTATTCAAATAATACATTTTGCTTCATTAC
The DNA here is from genome assembly GCA_034769895.1 of Magicicada septendecula. Taxonomy (NCBI): domain Eukaryota; kingdom Metazoa; phylum Arthropoda; class Insecta; order Hemiptera; family Cicadidae; genus Magicicada; species Magicicada septendecula. The sequence goes on along the minus strand of CM068369.1, from coordinate 138,471,916 downwards.
TTTCTAATACTTCAACAAGTAATTTGCATAATCTAACACAAACTTTAACATAACAGTCATGGTAACAAAATAATATCATTCAATTCAGAATCCTTACTTTCTATTACTGTAATATAAATTATTGACTCGCTTTTATCTAATTTCACTGTCATTTACTTTGACATTATCTGTATTGGTTTCTTTTTTTACAATTCTTATCAGTATATTAAATTTATTTACGTTTCACTAAACATGGATTTCTTACTATTGTCTATTTTACAGTTTTGTTTTTTATTGTTATCACTACCTTGCATCCTTATTCATTTTTACCTAATTATAAATGTATTTATTAGACGTTTGTATTATCATGGGAGTTAAATATTTATTTACTCAATATATTGCTAATATTCTATTTATGTAACGTTGAGGACCGCATTTCTGTTGCGTTACAATATATAAGAAGTAATCGGATTAAAAACTTTTGTGTTCTGTACCGTTGGTTCCACATCCTTATTCTCTTATCTGCTTTCGCTACGCGTCTGTAACTGTACACTGCAACATATACACTAAGTGCAAGTTCATTTAATCTGCTACAGCCAACATGCTTCCTGCTTGTTTTGCCAAACACTTAAATATTGTCGTAAATATTTACATATTACCTGGAAACATAAAATTCCAAAGTGGAGTAACAGTTTTAAAGCATTGAAGAATAATTGAAACTACATTGAGGAGACATGAGAAGATATATTTGAACAAATAAATCTTCACAATTAATTTATAGAAATTATATAGCTATTTACAATTTGTTAATATTTTGTAGAAATTATGAACATTTCTATAACCTATGCAGATTAAATTTAAATATCATATGCTATCAGAATAATGACATAGTTAATGTAAATTTGTATTACATTACTACTTCTACAGTAGTATGCTACACTAATTCTATGTGGTCTACACTAATTACTTAGATTCTGAAGCATGTTTAACGTACGTCGTTATTTACATGCTCAGCAGGTATTCGTAGTCAGATGCACAGATAATATTTTGGACAGCTGAAGACAAACAACAAGCTGGTATGACTAGAGAAGTGACAACAATACCATCTAATAAATGTTTACCTAAGTTTGTTTTTTGTATCATACAGAATTTCTTAATATTATTAAATTTGTTATAATGTTTTTTAAAAATAGTGTTTTGTTTCTTAATTTTGTATTTAATAAACATAAATAAGGACAATTTATGTACTTTAAAATTAAATTTTTGTACAAACACAAAGGTTATAAGCCCTTAAATTATTGAACAAATTTTAATAAAAACATAATACTGCAGTTACAGTAATTTTATAATAAACTAAACGTTGTATAATTACACAGAATTCCTTTAAAAAGTGTACTTTTAATTTTTAAGAATGTAACATTTGGTTTTACGTTATTGTCATATAGAACTAATGAATGGTATCGCCTCAGAAATATATTCTTTCCAGAATCTTCCTACAATTGAATAAATTACTGAACGTCAAATAAATTGACGCCTGCAAAGTTTTCACAGAATTGGCACTTCTATTGAACAATCACAGTCATAATTAATTAATTATAAAAAAATAAAACCAGAATTCCAATTTAACTCATAATTTCAGGAGCCGCTTGTGTATATAAGTTTACTAAATCTACCAACTAACAAACACTTAACATCACTTGGTAATTTAAAACAAATTATCGCTGTATAGATAAATAAAACCACTTACTAAACCGACAGCCTCAGATGGTCATTATTATATTTACATATACCGTGCTTTCGTTTTCAGAGTAGATAACCCGTGTTTTAATGTATATCACAAGGATCCATATATTTCTACACTCATTGTAGAGTTTCTGGAACGTGTAGGCCTGTTATTGTTTTTGCTAGAACATATTGGAATATTTACTACATGATGACTCATCAGTTGCACACCTGCTCAACAACGGGGCTGGTAACAGGTGCTTAATGAGAATTGTTTGGCAAACGAAATTCGAAAAGAGGATTTTGTAAAGTGCAGATGGATAGATATAACTATTTATTGGTCGTATCCATAAATGAAGTACCTTCTCCTCTCACATATAATAGTTGGTCTGCGGCAGTCTGGGATCAAACAAACTATTCGATAATTAAAACTGAGCTAATGATCAACAAAACTCTACAATGGACTAGAGACTGAGAGAAATCTAATGAGTACAAAGTAACACGCATAATGACTACTACAATATGACGAAAACGATAAGTTGTTCAGTTGCAAGACAACCGAGATGCTGCAGAGGCTCCAAATAGGAAATTGGTTTGTGCTTCAATTTATTGAAAAGTGGTAAGTCGTTCAAAAGAGGTTCTTTTGGGGGGGGGGTCAGAAATCTAATATGTTGATTTTCTATTGAAAAACATTACTATTATATTCTTTACTTACTATTCAAAAATCCTTTTTTTGCTTAATTTAAAATTTATAATATAGGCTTTATTGTAATCCGTCTTGCGATCTTCTAGTTATTTTGTACACTACACGTTGTCTATAGGAATCATCACATACACACACACACAAATAAACAAATAACATAATTAAAACCGTTATAACTACACCAGTATCGAAGACATTGCGCACTGCTCGACTGTCAAATTTCAACTGGACTGATTAGAAAGTTTATCTTCAATATGGTGTCATACAGCGTATTTGATTTAAACGAAAGCTGGTCGTTAAGCAAGCATTCATTATGAATTTCGGATGCTCTATAAATTTCAAATTCCTCTAACGCATCCATAAAACGACCTTCCTTGCTAACCTGTATGTGTATCATATTTTCCGCGAATCCAGTGTAATTATGGTTTTCGTTTATCAAATGCAATCTAAAATTAGATTTGGCCGATCTGATATCCATTTTGGTATGTTCTTTAAATCGTATGATAGGGTCATATCGGATTAGTATTATAGCATCAGAGGCAAGGGACGCTGTAGGTACGACGTCAAAGTAGGCTAAACGCACTACAAGATTACGCCTGCAGCTACTGTTGGCGCAGAAACTATGTGCACTCGAGTTTGAACCATAATTCCAAGTTAATGGTTACACTAATGTTAAATCACGTTACACCAGTTTTTAGCTTATTTCATTGTGCGTTGAATAATAATAATCAACAATTTTTTGTTATTTTTACGTTACGTTTTGTTATTTTTGTTAAAGTTACGTTGGTCGGAATAAAAAAAGTGCCCGTTTTTATACCTATTCCACAGAAAGATCAAATTTAAAACAAAAGTACATAAAAACGCGGCGTTCGACTACAACAAAATATAGACACGTTATAGGATGAAATGTTTTTAACACATGTGTAAAGTTAGAAGTTGTTATCTGTTTTCAAAAATAAGTTGTTAATTTTTTAGTACATCTTTTACTCGTTACCGAATAATCGGAATAAATCGCCCTTGAACTCTTGTTAAGAGTCGTAGGTGTTCTATATCAATTCATAAATTACAAAAAACATGAAGTGATAATTGTATTTTATAATGATTTTTATGTGATAGTGGGGTAGTGTGCGCTCAGCCGTGATGTCAATGAGCGTCTACGTGGAGTAGTACAGTCTGGGCGGTATGGAGGATTCATGACAGTTTAGAAAACATTGTCACTCACAGGGGGAAAAGTACAAAAAGCGACCAGGCACATCCTCCTTACCTGCCCAGACTATATTACCCTATCCGGACGCACATTGATTTCATGGCTGAGCGCACACTACCTCACTATCAAATATAAATCATTATAAAATACAATTATCACTTTACTTTTTTTATTTATGAGTTGATACAGAAAACTTACGACCTTTAAAACGAGCCCAAGCGCGATTTATTCCGATTATTCGGTAATAAGGAAAATATGTTTTACAAAATTGATAACAACTTCCATAACACAGATAACAACTGTTAGCTTTACACATTTGTTAAAACATTCCATTCTATAACGTGTCTATATTTTGTTGCAGTCGGATACCGGCGCGTTTTCATGTATTTTTGTTTTAATTTTGAGGTTTCTCTAAAATAGGTAACAAACTGGCACTATTTTATTCCGACCAACCTAACTGTGATAAAAAGTAACGGAAAAAATTGTAATACCTCTATCCAACGCACAATGATGTAAGCTAAAATTTGGTGCAATTTGATTTAGAATTAATGTAACCGTTAACTTGGAATTAAGGTTGAAACTCGAGTGCACATAGCTTCTGCGCCGACAGTAATGAACACGATTTAGCTGATGAGTACTTGTTTTAAGGCTTTACAGTGCTTCCTGTACATTGGTGAGTGTAATTACTTTCTATGAAAATAAAAAGTCGTTGTAGCAAATCTACATCTATTTTCACCACTACATGTTGCCGTTATAAAAACTTTCGTGAAATAAGAAATTTATGATATGATATGTTATATTAACTAATACTTCAAGATTTTTCAGCGGCTAAAATATAAAGCCTCTTAAAATACTTTCCATTCAACAAAAGCAAAAGCTAGATTTACTGTAATAATTTAAATGCATTCAAACCCTCTTTAACTGTAGCCTACTCCAACATTAATCATCATTAAACAACATGTTATGATATTCCCAACGTCGGATGAAACGTCAGCGTATAGTAATTGAACGAGACAGTTGCTCCAGTATTGTGTCAGCACCAGTAACGCTTCTAGCTTAACACGTCCTTGTAATCCTCTATATCACTGTGGAATTACTCAGTCACAGTCCACTCCTTTTGTTAGTTGTTGCACGTAGCTAACTTTAGTAGTAACACTGAAATCTAAGTTTGTTTTACATTCAGAATGTTGAACACATAATACTATTTTCCTGGAGCAAAATACGTTTCTGGCTACTTGAGTCACTTATTTTCATGAGGTTTCTCTCACTTGAAGAAATTTTTAAGTTTTATATTCAAGTTCACCGACATACCATGTAATTAAGTAAATATGAGTCCTATTCAGAAATTAACATCCGATTGGCAGGTAAAGGAAAACAAAAATATGGAAACGTATTTTCTTATGTACAAAACTGAACACATATCTATGTTACATTTGCACCATAATCGCTAGCCACATACAGCCACTTGTTATATCGTTACACCAGTTTTTTCTATACCCTGTTAAAGAACGTTGCCGCCAAGGTATCCGACTTAGAGTTGACCTCATTAATGATGGAGGATCCACTTGACACGGATTCACATTCATGTCAAATCACTAGGTAACTAGTTATACCGTCATCTAGGAGACACAACAGTACACTTGCCCAGATTTAATCGGTAGTGTGGCGGTCCACTAAACCCGTCTATGAATTTCCCTCAAGTTTCAAGTAGGCGGAGCATGCCCTATGAGCAGTACCGATAGGTTCCTGCCGAACATGGTCGCCCGCCTTATGGTTATATCGGCACCTACTTTCAACCTTTTATCTGACTGTGATTGACCGGAGCGACCCCCCCCCCCACAAGGCGTCATTGCAGGATCACGGAAGGTTTTGTGTCCACCGAGAGCCTCGTCTTCCGACTGAATCCAGCGGTTCGGGGCAGACCGTTCAAATCTACCCATCAGACAACGCGCGTTTCAACCAATACCACCACGCAACTTACAGTTGGCAGAAGAGATTAGCAGGCTCCTCCATGTTTCGCATATTACTGTTAAAACAGCAATAAACAAACTGGATCGTGGATTTGATTCCTATAATAAAAGTATACTGATCGCTAATGCACATGCGCCGTGTTACTATGACAGCCAGTTTGTAAACACCAGTAAAGCGGAGGTTAATTTCTAAATAGCCCTCGTAACAAGCAATGTCATTACAGGTGAATGCACTTCCTCCCTACATACTAAAAAAAGTAAAGGATCAATATTGACTATATACTAACGAAGATTAAATTTTTACTTTTGGTAGTCTATTAATATTTCATAATTAGGCGTTGTTTACTAGAAGAATTAACATTTTAAAGAAGGCAATTTTTTAAACGTATATAATATTAAAAATTTTTTGAAATTAAAAGACAAAATTATGAACATATAAAAACAAAAACATGACAAATACATAAATATTTGTAAGTAATTAACTACATTTATATAAAAATAAACAGTATTTGTAATTTAAAACAACGGTCTGTATAAAGTTAATAAAACACAAATATTAAGATTAAACGTGTAAAATGATATTTTTTGTTTACCAAAACTGAATATCTTATGGACAATTCAATTAGGTTCGATTTAAAGTTTTGCAATATAAATTATCGTTTTAAACTTAAAAAATACCTAACGAATTGCAATGAAAATGAGAGAAATGTACATATAACACTCTCGAAACACAAATAATTTTTTCATTGAATAAATTCAACTAAATAAAGTACACTGCTCAGTTTTTAAAACACTAAACGTTATAAACACTACCAAAACAGAAATATTACGAGAACCCAATCATTAAAAGCAACCAACAGAGTCTGGCCTACAACAAATATTCAACTAAAAAACACAAATACATTACCACACCAGACAGTCGATTAATGTGGCCGGTAACAAAGAATATACTGCATGCAGCTTACGTTTGTCAAGTAAATTAATAAACAATTTAATACAAGTTTCATATATTAATGATTTGTTATTGATTTAAGAGAAAACTGCCAACAAGTTAATAAGTACAAGCCCAGAAACACACACATATATCAATTGGCGAGAAAGGCAGAAGAAATGTGGTCTCTTATAAAGTGCCATTCAAACTTGTCAGACGCATTCCAGGAAGTAAGTTCCACAACATTTCCGATACCGTTGTGTTCCGATTAGTTCTGTTTCTCACGTTTTTCATTCAACCCCGTACGTGATGAAATTTACACTCTAAGGATTTCCTTTTCTAAATAACAAAATAGAGAAGAAAATATAAACGACAGATGAATGTATCTAGAGACCAAAGACAGACTGAGAGAAGAAAAACTCATAATTGAGAAAGAAATAATAGGAATAATATTTATAACCGTTTTAAAGCATTAAGAATGCTTTATATTAATTCTATCATCAGACTTTAGTGAAATTTAATCAAGCAAACTTGTTCTCAAAACGAACTGAAATAAATTTGGAAACTCAATATTTGGTGACATCTTTAAATCATGTTCTGGTACCTTAATAAAGGGAATGAATCACCCTGTTGAAATATGAAAGTTTAGTCATTAAATCTGTGTTAGTGGTTATAAATCAGAAACAGAAATGTACACTGTTAAACCACTATAGACAAAATTCCCGAATAGCGCTTTCAAGGTTCACAACTCATTATCAGATTGGAAATATCCAATACTCAAACAAGATAATTACTCAAACGCATTTGGAGGGTTCAGTCACCCGTGTCGGTACTTTTACGTTTCCTTTTATATTTGTTACACATATATATATGTGTGTGTGTGTGTGTGTGTGTGTGTGTGTGTGTGTGTGTGTGTGTGTGTGTGTGTGTGTGTGTGTGTGTGTGTGTGTGTGTGTGTGTGTGTGTGTGTGTGTGTGTGTGTGTGTGTGTGTTAAAACATTAGGTTATATAGCATTAATAAAGCATTATAAAGCATTAATTAAGTCTAGAAAGGGATGTACATTGATTAACATTAGTAAAAATTAAAAGCTATTTATTACATAATTTAAGAAGAGTTGTCATTTATTTATTTAAAAAGTTGCCATGTATATTATTTGAAATTTTCATACAGTTTTATACAATTTTAATTTGTACTATACCGATTACAATCTTACTCAGCTTTACTCCAAATCATATATGCTCGGAAGCCTTCACGTACGGCGCTTGCAATATGCAGCTAAACAATTGTTACAGCATGTTTCTTTACAATACGTTTTTGATCAAGAATAACAAATATTTTAAACTTGCTAGCGTGTAGCATCAAGTCACAGTGGTATCACTACTTCGGATTACGCAGAGTAAACACAAAAGCAAAAGTTTTCTTGTCCGTAGTTTGCATTTATCTCGGTTAACGATTATGTAACATTAAGTTTATGTTCACACAAATAAATCTACTTGCTGGCTGCATAAAATACCTACTCTTGTCACACTTATTATAGTCAATATCAAATCATTGCTATTTGTTTAACGTAAATTGAATTTACTGAATTTTACCAAAAAGTACTGATACAACAGCATAAGATTCTACTGTTGTGTTTACGTCGTCTGCCTTTGAAGCTCTACCCTAACACTGTCTGTTGCTAAACTAATATCCAAACAACGTGACAAACATGTGTGGTATTTCTTTTGGTATCTCATTTCAAGACACAACAGCACACGTGTTTTGTAACGAATAGTTGTGGTTTCAAGGCACTCTAACCTGTCGTGAGTTCCATTTTGTGTCAGCAGCGATTAGTTTTGTCACCTTTAGAGGACGTGAAAACTTACTGTGCTGTTGTGTAGGTTATATTTTGGATATAAACAATACTTTATAATTATGATTTACTTTGTTTTCAGTGTCTTCCATTTAAACGTTTTCAAAATATATTTACTTACTTCAAAATTTTAACAATTCCTTGAAAAAAGTGTATTTCCTTTCCTAAGGTAGGATGTCGATCTCATGGTTCCTTGGTGAGCGATGTTTCCCCCCAAGTTGTTCCTGATTTAGTCCTCGTTGATACCCATCAATCGTTGAAGATCTCGAACGTCCTGTCTGAATTCGCGATACAAATTCAGCCGCACTCTCGACGATACATTCCGACCTCCCAGGGACTGGCTGGAACTCGGACTTGCAACCGCAGATTTCCGACTGAATATGAGAGACTGCTAGAGACCGCCTTATTAACGACTGCGTAACTCACGGCTCACGGTGAATTTATAGATCAACGCACACGACCTCATTTTTACAATTTAATACATTTTAAATTATACTAGAAATTCGACCAGGTGCTGGTGAACATGAACTTACGTTATCTAGACTTTCCCAATCCACATGTTTCCAACTGCTTGTGCCTGCATAGCTAATTAATTTGTCGGTTGAATAAATGCTATTAAAATTTTATTAATAACGAAATAAATACGTATCATTAATTACTCAAATTTGCACAATAATTTAAATTATTTACAGTGTGTCTCTCAATTGGCTTATTGTTAATTATCTTCACACAATTCGTTACGCGCACAACACATATTCACTTTCACACTATATTGTATTTATGTTTTTTCATTGTTTATAATTGTTTTAACTATGTTATCATGCAGTACTTATTCTAATAGCGTCTTATCGCATTCATACCACTATGCACAGGACACCAAGTAAGGCTTATTGTAAATATGTCACCATAATATATTATAATATATTATATTCACGCATAATGTGAATGTTGCCTTATTGCAATATATTCACACAAATTTATAAATTTAAATTTGCAGAAGTATTATTAAAAGTAACACCCATGCCCGCAACACTCCACTCACACATTATCCCTCCCTCTGACACTCTCTCTCTCTCTCTCTCTCTCTTTCTCTCTCTCTCTCTCTCTCTCTCTCTCTCTCTCTTTATCTCTCTTTTTCAGGTATTAAGCACAAAATTCAAAATGATGAACGCGTCTATTTTTTGTTCCGGTTACATCTGATGACGTTTGATGACCACATTCTGAACCAGACATGTACAGAATTGTAGTCTATTGATCATTGTATATAACTTCTTAGCTTTCTTCTAACATTCTTCCAACAGTTTTTCTAAGCGGTACGTGTCAACATTTCTATTGATCTTTAAAAACTCTAGGAAATATATGCCTTTACTGCAGTGTACAACGCTATCTTTAAAAAAAAACCTCGTTTGACTTAAGAAATTGTCCGATACGATTTTATAAATTTCTTAGCGAAAATAAAAGATCTAAAGTCTGTAGTTGTAATTAGTTTATATATCCAATGGTTTAATGAGTTATCGCTAATTTACTTATGTTCCAAACAAACACTACTTAATTGTAATTGTAGTGCTAGTTAATTGTAACACACGGAGGCTAAGAAATCAATTAAATTGTAACTTCACTGTGACTTAGTATTGTTAATTTCTTTGTACAGAGAAATTATCAATAAAGAACACAGTAGATTACATTCCACATCTCTATCATAGACCGGTGATTTTGTAATTTATTTAATTCTATCAGCGGTTTGTTTATACCAAAGTAATTAAAATATTATAAGTTCTGTGTGTGTGTGTGTGTGTGTGTGTGTGTGTGTGTGTGTGTGTGTGTGTGTGTGTGTGTGTGTGTGTGAAAAAACATATTCTGTAGTTACGTCGTAAAAATCATAACGTTAGATCACTACAAATCTGCAGTGATCTTTAAGTGAGCAAATAAATAAAATTAAACAATAGAAGACACTGCCTATTACAAAGTTTCGTTCAAAGATAAAATGGCACATTTCGTTAAAATTAATAACCGATTGTTGTCCTAACACTATAATGAAAAAGAATTGTACGCCGTCAAATCGTATTTTAAGGATGCTAAATGTTTAACAAGGTTTACATTAAATAATAGTAACTGTTGAAAAGTTAACTGTTGCTTAAGATGACTCGCTCGATGCTGTATGGAATATCTTGCTGCAGTTTCGTGATACTAACATTTTATGCGTTTCTCGGATCAACAGTAACACCCATTCAATAAAACTAAGGGATTTTAAAACTCCATCACAATCTACTGGAATAATTAGCATTTGTTACAGTCTGTAAAAATTATCGTAAGATTATCTACACGTTATAAAATAACAGTTACATATAGTAAAAATTAGACAGTAAATGTGCAGAGACATAAACAATTACAGTAGGCTTTACCGTATAGTATATAATTACAATTCAGGTAAATGATAAAAAGTGTGCGTAACATCAGCTGCTTTACCGTATTGTATCACCAAATTATCTGATATACAGAGATTTGATATATTGTAGGTAATTTGGCTTTTAAGTGCATATCAACATTCTTAAAAGTTCGTTGTATGCAAACGTCATTGTATATATTACCAAATAACTTATATTAATTTCAGAAAATGTTTTAGTGCACCGGTACCGATAATGTGTGTGCGTTTAGTGAAAATTAGAGTAGTTTATTCTGGACGACTAAAACTCTAAGCAAATGGTAGTAATTTCGATAAATATTTCGTTCTAGGACACACGTAATTATATTGCCTCGAACAGGCAAATCCAACACCCACATTCATTGTGCCCTACTATTTCAACAAATTTAATATTAATGTAGCCAGAACCGTAAATCGTAAATGCTGTGCTGAAGTGACCCGTGACAGAAGTCGGAAATAGTTTCACTCTAATCAAATACGTATAAATCAAATAATGTTCATGTCTCGTCCTACAGAATATCTAGCTCCCGCTGTTAGAAACTATTGCGCATTTCCAAAACCTCATAGACCTAGGGTGATTTCCACTTTTGTCGAACAAAGTTTTGGCTGAAGCTAAGTTTGTGTAGTTAGAAAGCTAAAAGTTCATTGTTGTTAAAGGTTCATGATGGCAGTACCATTGATGATGGTACTGCCATCATTTTGACAATGTAACTACTGTTTAACTGACTTCTGTAACTGAGTGCGAGTTATTGTATAAAGAATATATCTTTTAAGTATTAAGTTTTAGGGAGCGTTCTCATAGTAGAATAACTTCTGATATTGGATTTAGGATTATAAAAATTTATATCAACATATAAAAAAATCACTATGTTTTAACTTAAAACAATAGTACGGCAGTTTCTGCCTAGAGCGAATTTGTGATTCCAAAACTGGGACTTTGGGTTCCAAAACTAACCTTACTGAACTTCAGATGTTGGTGAATGATTTTGTTTACAGTTCCCAAACACACATTTACTTCTTTTGGAATTTGCTGACAAGTTATCCGTTGATTATCAAGGATCAGCTCTTCCACTCGCTGAATGTTCTTTGGAATGACTACAGTAGGCTCCGAACCACCTCGACCGTGATCGTCACTCACTGATGTATGGCCTTCTTGAAAACGTTTGCACCACTCAAATGTTTTACTGCGACTAAGAGTCTCGTCACAGTACTGTGCAAGGAGTCGCGAATAAATCTCACTCGGTTTTACGCGTTCATTCACGAGAAATTTTATTACAACACGCTGTTCCACATGTGCATTGGACGCCAATGTTCTTTACGACTGACTGTTGTTATTGTTTAACGTGTAAACAATACAGCGCGCTATGCGGTAATGGCTGACACTTGTACTTCATATGTAAGACCAACATAATGCGCAGGAATATAGATTTACACTCTAGTCTAACAAAAGTCCCGGATTGAGGCGAACGTTTTTTATTCTCGGATAAGAAAATCAGACTGTACAGGGAAGCCATCAAGATCTACCAGATGAGGTCAATGACAGAAATAGACTAAATTAGCGACAACTTGGAAAATCCTAACTGACAGTTCACAAATTAACAAACAACATATGGTCACAACACACTCACCCCCACACTCTAAACCTCCAGCTGCAAAAATCACAAGGGAAGCAAGATATAAAACGCCCGCCGTAGTTGAATCAACACCAATACGCCTTGAAAATTTTCCGGGATTACGGAACGAAACGTTGGCAATATAAACATCACATACACGGATGTACCGAAAAACCTGCTACAAAATATGTGTGTGTGTGTTGTGTGGAGGGCATCTTTAAGAAAAACAACGATACAGCAGAATACAAAATGCAGTGTGCAAATGGAAAGCTCTGCAAGTTCAAAGGTAGGTTATTCAGTAGACGAGACGAGAAAGCACTTTGTTCATCTAAAATATTATTATCATTAAAGTGACATCAGTATGTGTAACGTCGTTTCTTCCGGCGCTTCGTTGGATATTGATTCCTTATATAAAATTATAAAAGTTACGTTTTTCCTTTCCGATAAATTATTTATGTAATTCTCCCTGCAGGTTATACTCAAACCTACCATATTTTTAGAAGTAATTTATATTTTAAGACTCTACTAGACTAGTTATAAGAAGCAATGAGAACACAGCACGCAATTCGAGTCGTCTGTCCACATTGTTGCTACGAATTACATACCGCGTTTTGATTTTGTCACTGACTATTTTCAGCCGTCCTCTTATTAAATTTTTTGCAGGTAGTTCACTAATTGCAAATAATAATACTGCAGGTCTTGGAGCTGAGTATCGAATGATCCAAACATCAAATCCCCAGGAAGGCGAATATAGCACCCTGAAACTAGTTCTGCTGGAGTCATGCCAGTTGTGTCGTGTACCATACGCCATTAGGAATAATAGTATGCACCTTTATAAGTAATATATTCTATGCATTTACAGAATCTTGATCGCCGGTAAAAGTTACCATGATCCCACCGATCGTCGTGTTCTTCAATGGAAACAGATTAAATGACACCAATGACGTCAGTAAGTACAAATTTTAATTAGATACAAACAATGGGTATAAATCAACAAAGCACTCTTAACAATAATTAAAGTTAAATTTGTTTAATGTCACCTTAATACTGCTCCCTAATAACTAACACAATCGTCACATCCAAACAAACTCCGATCAACACTTGAATATCGCCAGGTCTACACTGAAAATTCTAAACCGGCCGCTGACGATTATATATACGCCGCGGAGGCTCCAGAATATCTTCCATTTTCCATACGGCGTGTTGAACAATTTGCATAAATACAAGGGCTCAAACAATCTGGAGACTAGGTAAGTGGACGACTTTGACACAGAAACCGGGTCTAGAAAACCCTCGAAAACATCTGGACGCGCTGTGCTTGTTGAGAAACGTGTAAAATGACAATCTCGAATTTTCAAGAGCGTTACGTATTTGTCTTTTCAGATTGAATTTCTATGTTGTTCTTGTTGTATCCGATAAACTACATCGTTGATTCTCTTTTTCACAGTATAAAGCCTTTCCACGTTAGTTTAAGTCTAGGAAAGCGACCACGACGACTGTTTGTGTTGTACAACCAAACCCTGGTCTCCTTTTTCTAAACCCACATTGCTACTGGAAAAGTCATACCGCGTTTTCATTTTGTCACTGCCTATCTTCAGTCGTCCTCTTATTATGCTATTCATTTCTCGCAGTTGGTTTTCTAGTTGCGAGGAATACTTCGTCTCTTGGAACTGAGTCTCGGGTGATCCGAACATCGAGTCTCCAGGAAGGCGAACCTTCCGCCTAAACACCAGTTTGCCTGGAGTCATGCACTGATGATCTATATTCTGGTCAAGTATCCTATGGAAACTCTCTACAATTACGCCGGGCTGAGGATGGAAAGACGTTGTCCAGGTCTTTTGTATTCCGAGAAGGCAACATAATTTTTAAAAACTTGGGACTCCAAATTCCATCGTTGATTTCTGTGACAACCATTAACACAAAGGAATATACATTTATGCACCCGTGTGACTTTAATAAACACATTTAGTATTTGTAATGACATTAATCTTCACGTATTTGAATTTACTAAATTATCTTGGATATCATTATATTATTTCCTGACTTAAAAATTCCAAGTCGTACAGACAGAAAAATCCGTTATGATTTCAATGTTTCAATTTTCTCCATACAAAGGTCTTGAATCACTTTGTGTAACTTTGGATTTTGTATTTTGTGGACATTTAGTACAGTCTCGTTGTTGCCAACATAAGCTGGCTTCTTTTGTTACTTTAACCTTTGTGCCGAGTCGATTAAGTTCGGCGCGTATAAACAAAAATCATGTACGGTATTTGACGAGAACGCTGACGAAAAATACTGTACTGTATTTAGCGGTGGCGTCTACGGTACTGCAATGAGGTAATTAAGTTCCGCCTGATTGGTGCTGCACTCTGGCGTTCGCTGCTGATTGCGAGTTGAGAAGGGCCGGAATTGCGTTTCTAAACCTGTCTTTTGCTGGTCCTTCAACCAAACGCCTCGTGGCATTTTTCTCCGACAGAAAGAAGTTTTTAATTGTACCATCTTCCATCTATGGCAGGCTAAATTAACACAGATCTGCGGTAAGTGACTGCAATATACTTATATATATTAATTTGAAGTAATGTAAAAGGAATTTGTTTAATAAGTACAGAAATGAATGAAATTGCTTAACCTATCACGCCACTTGGCAAATTAGAGAATCTGTAAATTGTATTAATTGTATAGCAATTGTTTAACAAACTGAGTAATTATAGAACAGTAAATGAAGTCTTAACTAAGGCACCGTTATTGAATAATGTTAACCCAGAGGGGTAAAGTTTATAAATGTATACATGCCAAGTGGTGAATCAAATTAGTATGAGTAATTAAGTCACCCCAAATTTATTGAGAATGGTAAAGAAAGAGAGTCATAGTAAAAATATAAGGTTTTAATGGAAACAAGTGACAAACTTTAATAGTATTGAGAATAATGTAAAGTCAGAATAATATGTAATTTAACTAAACTAAATGTTTTCCAAGATAGTGCCATATGCCCGTATAACCTGTTGCAGAGTGTGTCAAACTTTCATTTCAAGTAGGCCTAAAGCCGTGTTTAATATTATAAATGGATTTTGGTGCGTGTGAGGTCTGGGGGAATTAGTGTTGGAAATTCTCGCTGATAATATTTTGTATGCATAGGGTCCCTCGCTGCAAGTCGAGGAACAGCCCCAACCTGAACATGACCATCTAGACTCTCAACTTCATAACTTCATCTGCCGGAGGAGAATAGCGAGGACAGGCCACCCACACACTAAAATGTAGACCAGAACACCAACTTCACACCACGGAATAAATCAAGTGACACAGAACCATATTACTTTTATACAAGGGAATGTAACCCACTATAACTCGTGGACATATAGCTACACAACATTCAATGACTTTAAGCTTTAAACATTTTAATTGGGTCCCCGGTTAACGGGACAGAATAGTGCGTGGACTTGGGGGGGGAATCTTTTGTTCATTTTGTAACTCTGTTTGTATTAAATGTGAGCCCAGAGGTTGGCATGTATCTGTGGCTGATTACCATTCACGCATGTAAATTTCTTTCTTGTTTTCAGTAGAAGGGTTACCTTAGTACTAGTAATTCTATCATTCATCATGTAATTTCACAGGTTTAATTTAGTTTTCAATTAATGCATTAATTTTATATATTTATATTCAGTTTGGGTCATATAATGGATAGGAGTTTCTTTTGGTAGTTTCAGTTGGGTCCCCAGTTTAATCCTGTATAGATGGATTTTCATGCAGTCTTGAACATGCTTCTGGGACAGGTTTAATTATGCGCGATCTTGCCTAGGAACATGTCGGCCTTTGGGCCAAATTAATTTTAAAAAAGTATCAGGCATTATGCCAACTCCTGAATTTTAGTATGCCCTGGGGGCACTGGTGTTACACACATATATCTTGAGTTATTAGGTATTAAGACCTTGCAATAGGTGTTGCGTGCAAGGATATTTATAAATTGTAAATTATGTACCTCATGGGGTGAAAGAGGTGTGGCAAGATTTTAATGATAGAAGTTGTAATTGTCCTGTGTTGTGGAACGTGTGTATGTATTGTATATTCATGTGTATTTTTGGGGGTTAGATATAGGACTAAGTGGGGAAAAGTAACGCCGATTGGAAAAGAACATTTTTTAAGGAGAATATAGAATATAAATTTTATATTTATTGATTTTTTCAAGTAACATTTAAAGGAGAATATAGATTATAAATTTTATATTTATTTATTTTTTTTAAGTAACATTTTTAAAGGAGATATAATGAGTTTGTTTATAATAAAAAAAATTTTATTGGTTGTTAGTTTTGTGAGTTTTAATTGCAAGTCCCGTCTCACTGGATCCAGCGCATTTTTGGCTTCTCTAGGCTTTGGCCTAGTTTTAATTATCTTCTGGCCCCTCTTTAAAAAAACCCCACTTTTTTTGGAGTCAATACAACACTTAAAGAGGGGTTACACCTTGTGGTGAGTGGCATATCCTCCTATTGTTTCATCATCCCTCGCATAGACGTACTTGAGTAGTGTATGATGTTCAAGTTTCTGATGTTCTTTTGGTTGCTTCCCCTAAAAATTTCATGATATCCTTTATTTCCTTTCCCTTAAATCTATCTATTGGCTTATTTAAAAATTTTCCTAAGCCTCAACAGACACCATATGTGTGTGTTGTGTATACTGATGTAATAGATAAAAACAAATAAATAAAATATTTCTTACACAATTATATAGAATAGTAGTTTATTAAAAATTAAGTAATTTAAAGGTGTTTAAGAAGAGTCTCTACTAAAAATTGGTTAAAAAGGAAAACATTTTTCTCGTCCTAAATTGTTCTATGGTTAGATTATATAAAAAGTTTTTACATAAAGAAACACTAAAACATTTTTCCCGAAATGTTTTGTAGGCAAAAACAAATTGTTTTGGAGAAACAATTAGGCCTAGCACCTAAGCGATATACATTTCATTTAGGTATTATAATAAACCAATATTATTTACATAATATAATTTTACACATATAGATCATATTAGTATTAATGTGGAAATAAATGTTGCATGTATAAAATATCAGCTGTTTTATTTAGAATGAAATACTAGACTTGTAAAACAGTTGATTGACGTGTGTTGACAACCTGCAATGTTTTGTTCCCTGCTATGTTGAGCTTTGTTCATGTAATTCGGAACAGTTTTTTGTTTGAATTGTTATTATTTTCCAGAAATAAATATAGGAATAAATAAGTAGTAATAAATAAAGAAGGCATAACATATTGACCAGGTGAATTTTAATGTCAATGTAAAAAAGCGAAATGGGGACTACAGAGACATGATAGATAAGAAGATTGATAAGGAAAATTATCGATTATATTAAAAATGTAAAATAAAATATGTTATTGTTTATTATTTCTATTTATTTGGGCTTATAGTTCCTTTGTAATAAACTGTTATTTATAAATGTAAAAATTAACAAATTATTTTTACTATTTTCCTTACAAAAAATTGTTTTCAGTTACATCCTAATAAAAATACGTGTTTTGCTTAGATAATTTTATGATCGTCAAAATGACACCTTCCAAATGGTTGTAAGACTTCTAGTTTTTCTGGAATATCAATTTGAAAAATATTCCATAACTGTTGCTGAGAAAGGCAAATGAAATCATTAAAACTTGTACGGTTTAAAATCTCATACTGCTCATTTAATTCACAAGTAAACATGCTAACCAAGAGACAATTAATTGCAATTTGATAGTTTTAACTTGTACAAATCTCTTAGTCATTAAAAGTATTTTAAAATTTGTAACTTGAGGGTTAATATCAGTCCATTATAGTTTGTACTACAGCCGTAGTACGTAGACTGAAAAACGACGACCGTAGCAGGAGCCCGGTGACCTGATCATACCTGTACAGCATAGATGATAGAACGTTTGAAGGTCACTTTTAGATTGTTAGTGTGTGCAAAAATGTATGTGTTTATAAACACTACGAATTACATTGTAATAGTTGTAAGTTCATCGTATAGTCATATTAGACATGTACTGTAATGAACGGTAAATCTATATTTCATCACCGGGTCGCAAAGAGTCGCTACTCATAACTTATAATGACTACGTACCACGTTACAGGTTACATTGTTATTATTTCATTGTCCATTATTATAATCCTTTATTACG
Organism: Magicicada septendecula; assembly: GCA_034769895.1. Lineage (NCBI taxonomy): Eukaryota > Metazoa > Arthropoda > Insecta > Hemiptera > Cicadidae > Magicicada > Magicicada septendecula. The sequence goes on along the minus strand of CM068369.1, from coordinate 138,453,361 downwards.
TGTCGTGTGGGCGTGGTGTTAATATAGAACAAGACAACGTGGAGTCTGGTAAAGTAACAACACAATTGACCTGGTTTCCGTTAAACGAGTAAATCAAGACGCGACTTGATATCTGCATGTGCCAACAAAATGTATAACGTCCTCTGCTGAATCTATGCTTTAATTCATGCTGTAAACGTTCATGTATAAACTAGAACGGGCGTGCCAAATCCATCCCCAACCATTTCATGCTACAGAATTTGCGGTTAATAATTTTTCTAGTTTTAACATGTAAAAAATAATTATCATGATACACTTAATAATGCTATATTATTTTGTCATTTTTACAAAAATTTTTGAAAAAGTTATACACAGTCATCTGTATTAAATAATATTTGAAAAATACAAATAAGAAAGAAATCATATAATACTCGTTTTTATTTTGTAGTAAAAGACTTTAGTTTATAGTAATTGTTTTGCTAGTGACTAACTTTAATATATAATTTTTCTAATATATGTTTTCTTTTAAATACTTACTCAAAAAATGTCTTTCTGATTTGCTTCTTGGTAAACGAAAACCAATATACTAAAAAGAATTGAATAAAGTGACCTCTTACAAAACAGATTGCTGAGCATTCCAATAGTTAATGCAACAAGCTACTCGCACGCTTTACAGATATCACCAGTGTTTGCAAATTTTATTATACACAAATGTATAATCAGAATATCTGCGTATTATAAATATCGGTATGGAGAACCATACATGACTTCCATGTTCTAAGATTTATATTTAAAATCATATTCGAAATGAAATATTTCCATAGAAACTACGTCTTTCTACTTATTGCTTCAGCATTAACCACAGTACTGTGGTCACTAACGTATACCACCTCACGTTTTCGCACTCGATTTTCACTGATGATGGCAGTCGATGGCACTGACGAAAAGTCTGGTTTTACAGAAAACATTAGACTACGGCTAAACAGCCCGGGAAGCAATTTTAACAAAAAACTACTTCTTTGTTGCCGATAACGTAGTACACGTATACAAAATTTACCCCTCCACCTTCGACTATAATTTTTAATAATAGAAAATTACCCCCACCCCGTTCACCTAAACTCTTCATTTATAGATATTTCATCTACGTTTCTACAGTGGATTATTATGAGCTTCTTATCAGGATAATTTATTTATAAAAATTCAGTACTTTACTCTTGAAAAATCATAAAAGGTTTCAGGTAAACTACCCCTTTCTCTTAACCGATCTTCTCCAAAATCAATAAACCTTCAGTCCTCTACAATTCAGGGATGCATGCAAAAAAATATTTGATTGTGTTTGAATGTGCGGCAGTTATCGTTCGTCATGGAAACATTTCTCTTGTTACAACTTACTACTAATACCTATTCTTCGGTTCCGTGTACTTTTAATAATTATAATAAAGAACGCAATATCTTAACGGGCTTAAAACGCAAACTGTCAGACAACTGTGCTCTCGTAACCAAGGCTGACAAAGGCAAAACTGTTGTCATTATGGACCATAGTGATTATACTGATAAGATACGGAACTATATCGCTAACAACAACATTGAGAAATGAAACTCGGACCCTACTGAACAATACGTCAAGTGTCTAAATCGGGGCATAAATAAGAGTGTGCATTTGTTTGATGAGCGAACTAGACGATCGTTAAAGCCCATCAATTCAAGGGCACCCACATTGACAGGATTACCAAAACTACATAAAACTGGTGTTCCGATAAGACCGTTAATTAACTTCACTACCGCACCTGGTTATAAAACAGCTATAAAATTGGTAAACGTCATTAAACGCAACATAAACATAGTTAATAATCACAGTATAACCAATAATATCGATTTTGTCAATAAATTGAAGGATCTAAAGATCGAACCTCATCATAAGCTGGTTTCGTTTGATATTGTTAATTTATATACGAATATCCCGGTTGCTGATACCTTACAAATTTTGAGAAATAACCTCGTCAATACTAATAAATTGAATGTTGAAATTATTAATGAATTGATGGATCTATTGGGGTTGATTCTTAACCAGAATTATTTCTCGCATGACAAGCAATTCTTTAGCCAACATGATGGTGTGGCAATGGGTTCTCCACTCTCTGGCCTCCTAGCTGAAGTGTACTTAAACCATTTCGAAAACTCCTTTATTTTTTCCAATAGTGTGTACAATGATAACATAATATTTTATGGCCGGTATGTTTACGACACCTTTTTGATCTGTAAAGGCACAAATAGACAAATAGATAGGCTACACACATATTTAAACAGTATTAATAACAATATACAGTTTACACTAGAGCACGAGGACAGTGGAAAACTAAATTTTCTAGATTTGACGGTCACGAGAAACATTAATAAATTGGAGTTTAATGTTTATAGAAAACCCACTACAACTAACACTGTAATACGCGCGACATCTTATCATTTGTTATCGCAGAAAATGGCTGCCTTCCACAGCATGGTTAACCGCATCTTATCATTGCCCCTCAGCGACAAGGATTATCAAGACGAACTAAATACAATTAAACACATTGCGGTCACCAATGGCTACAAAAAAGCAGTAGTAAATAATATCCTTAAAAAACATATGAGACGTAAAAACGCAAACACGCTAAGGGCACCTGGGGACAGTGTCTATAAATACATTTCTATACCATACATGAGCTTTCTACCTAGAATTCTGTCTTCTATTTTAAACAAGTCAAACGTTGTTGTCACATATAAGACTACAAATAACATTTTAAATAGCCTTAGTACTCGGGAACCAACCGTCCTTGAAGAGAAAACAGGGATCTATAAATTAATATGTAATAGTTGTGATGCTTTTTATGTGGGCCAAACGGGCCGTGGTTTTCTCAAGAGGTTTATTGAACATAAGCCACCCACTTATTTTCACAACACAGAAAATGTAAAATCTAAATTCGCTAAACATCTTATTGATGAAAATCACAACTATATTAATTTTCATACCAACTTGATACCCCTTCACTTTTGTAATAAAGGACGTTACATGAACCCCCTTGAAGAGTTTGAAATATATAGAGCGTATAATAATCCTGTTACCAGGCCACACGTTTTAAATGATCAGCTGAATTTTCTAATATCCTGTATGATACTGCGTTGCGATATTGACGCGACACGAGTGAACCAGTGCGCTGTCGGTTGCCGTGCGGTGTACACCGTAAAACTGTTGTGCGCGAAATTTGTGTAATGTAATTGTGTTTTGTGTTTATGTGGATTTTAATATTATTAATATATTGACGACTGTTCCATCGTATGATGGTATGAAGAGACATATTTAAAAATTCTGAGGATGGGACAAGTGTCCCGAAACATGTCAATTGTATTGTGAAGACATTTACTTAAGCAACAGACGGTGAGTTGCATAGCGTTTAGTTGATTATAAAATACGTGGCTTGGACTATAATCGGATTTATTCCATTAACAGTAGAATTAAGTATTTCTGGTAATATCGAAATGTTTAGTCCAATTGGTTTGTATTTCTCTGGCTAATTTACATTTTTCTGTAGCGAACAATATTGTTTCTCGTATAAGTACTTGTGTATTATTGTAGGCGTAGCAACAGGGGTTTGGGGTTTTTTAACCTTAAAAATTCTCTACTCAGTTAAACGGCAGTAGTACTACGTAATTTTATTGTCTTCCTATTATAAGTATACATACTCTGTATAATAATCAATATCAATCTATTCAATGTATTTTGAGATTGTTGTTCGCTGGATAGTGGGCATATTATCTATCCTCTCTACTTTTTGATGAGCTCCTCCACAAGATAACATTCTTAATTGGCCAAAGGTTTCATACTTAACTTTAAGTGAAAGAAAACGCGTTACGTCTAACAAAAGTTAACTCTGAAAACGTTACCAAATGGTTCACAGACTCGTTATTAAAAAACCTGAAAGTGCCGTCAACTGTTGTAAAGGATAACGCCCCGTATTACTCGATTATATACTACAAGACGCTGACATGGGTTACACATAAAAAAGACAATGATTACACCTAACATTGGTTACACCTAATGTTGCACCAGTGACATTATTCACTGGTTTCACCAAAATAACCTTTCTACCACTGTTACCTTGAAAAAGCAGAGCTGTTGTAATATTGTGTCTAGCAGTATACAACACTGTATAAACGTGACGATTGTACTTACATTATATGTGACTAGCGTACACTTATATGTGACTAAGATATATCATAGAGAGAAGAAACGTTGAGTGACACTAACACAATCATTTAAAAATTGAAGTTGAATTTAATTGATGGACTTTGCCATCACACAAAAAATATATAAATATAAAGTTTCCGACACCCAAACAATTGACACCTGTCTTCAGGCTAATTATAAACTCATACATGTAAATAAATAAGCAATACTCTATCAACCAGTGAGACAGAGTCAACAAAATATTAATAACAAAACTTGACATAATGTAAAATCAAAAGACAAAATAATACACTACCGGAAACTTACTATGAAAAACGCTTAATACTCATAAAACACAAGCACAATGCGCAAGAACACTTGCACACTAACAAGTTCAACAAAACACTGCGACAGAGACGCAGCGGGCCCAAACCTTTTTTAGTAAAGGTGAAAGTTGGCGGCAAACGCCGCCTATGCACAACCGCTAAGACCGCCCAAAGACTAAAGTGCTTTACGAATGGAAAGAAGCCGGATGTTCGGAACTTCGATGTTAACCTGATTAATGCAATTGTTATTTGCAATAATTGGCTTCCTCAAATCTTTGTATAAACCATGTCTTTTGTTTACCAATAACTTTTGCTTCCTGCCACAAAACTTTATGTTGTGCCTCCCACACATATTCAGTATATAAACTCTTTTTTTGGTACCCGGAGACTTACCCGTATCCACTTTTCCGAATGGACATTTTCCCACATGACGAGATACATGAAATCATTTTGCCCGAACATTTTTTCCTGAATACATTCACCCGAACGTCCTTCTTCGGGAATAAAAATTCATTTGATTATTATAAATCTTTTATATAAACCTTTCATTTTGTTTATAAAAAACTAAAGCAAGCAGAAATTAAAATACATAATTACAAATGTGCTAATTGTTATAAATTAATATTGTTCGCTATTCCGTGTAAAAAATCAATTTCACGCCTTTCATTTTAATAATTTTCGTAACTTTCACTTATGGTTTCCAGTATTCTTTGCAGTTCGATCCAATTCTCCTTTGGTGCGATTTTGATTTTTTGTCTAAACTTTCCTCTGTAAGACTGATCTCAGTGACAGCTTATCCAAGTAATTTTTAATACATTAAGCCAACCATTCATTAAGGAATTCGATATGATTTCAGAATTTATGTTTAATGGGATTGCTAATCCACCGCTTTGACCCAGATGTATTTTTACCATCACCATTACATTTTGTGTAATAATTTTATTTGTAAAAGTACTGTTTTCCCCTATTGTGTTTGCTATGTGTTGTAATGATGTTAGCATCTTTAGTATCTATCACGCTTGATCTATATACATTTCATTAGTTACATCAGTTACTCCTTCTTCGTTACACCAGTTTCATCGTCTGTTCTCTGCAACAGCTTCTGTAGAGTGAAATGTTTGCCTCCGTCATTGATAAGTACGTATTAACCTTTCATCTTCAGTACTCAAATAAGTCCATATTGCATTACACAATGACTCAGATGACAATAATTCTGAACAAATTACTAGAAATTGTAGTGAGATTTACTCAGTAGTACAATTATTTTTACAATTCTATGTACTTAGTTTTGCTTCTTAAAATGTTTCTTAAATTACTTTATTAAACTGCTACAGTTTCTTAATGTCTGCATTAGAAGAATACATCTTTGATCACATTTTTGTGTTTTACTCCGTACTTGTAACAGATTTTCAAGAAAATTATGAATTATTTTTTGTGCAGTTTACATATGATTTTCAGTTACACATGACGTCACATTATATTTCAAATACGACAGTGAATAAATATGTTGTATGGTATTTAAAAGTAACTAAGTTTGCACGAATAACAAATTTGTACTTTTGTACAAAAATATCATACGGGTACTTTTATTCAGTTAATCGTCAGAAATAATTTTTTTATTTTTGAATTGGTAATATATTTGATAAAAACCAAAGCAGTGAAACGAGAGAAAACAGTTCCTAGATTTCACAGTTTTAAATCTACTAATGCTGTATTCAACGTAAACAATTAAACTCATTAAGCATTCAAGACTTACTATAAAAATAGTGTCAGTCTAGTCAGTGTGGTGTCATTTATTTCTTGGAGTACTTTATGAATTCGGCAAAACAAAGACGATGTGAGACGATGTGTGACTAAACTGACATTTGTTATAGAAGGACGTCTGATGTGCAGTGTAAAAATTTACTTTTATAGACAAGAACTATTCAATACAGTGTGGTAAAACCGAGATGGAGCGCAGAGGTTTACATAAACTTCCGAAAACTTGTTAGTCTAGAATCCCGCTGTAAACATTGCACCATGCGTTACCGCATTGCAGGCTGACCTTACTGGACAGCGTTCGGTGTACTATATTCAATGTGAATATTGGAAACAATGTTAGCAACGCCCACTTAATCTACGAAGCTTAGAATTACGACAATCGCCCGCCAGCGGTTCTCTTCTTCTTATTCACTATTTATTAATTATTAGCAAAGTCTTTTCTGATTTAGCTTGGTTTTTGTATGGCAGTCTTTGTGTAGTAGTATTGCCAATTGTTAATGATCTGAAGCAATGAATTTAAATTTGTAAAGTCAAGTTTTGACTAAGTACTTAAGGGAAATGTACACATATGTATTAAGTGTATGTTAATGTTCGTATGTACATGTATATTCTGTTTCAAAGTGCATCTGCCGGTGCTCATTAATTATTTTAAAATAATTAGTTAAAAACAAATGTTTAAGATTTATGATAAAATATTATTCTTATTTAATTTACTAGATAACTTACAAAATATTCGACGTGATATCGATAATATACGATTTTATAATTTATTAGTTAAATTAAAAGCAGATTGAGTTTGAAGCCCAAAAACATGTAGAAACAGATTCCAAAAATACAGTTACTTTAACTGTGGCGTCTGATTTCTGGAACAAACAACGTACATACAAGTAACAACTATGAGTATCGTACATGATAGAAAATATAATGTAATTCTGAACACTGTTATAAAATTCCTGGCGTTATTTTGTGGCTATTACAATTCACAATTTCTTCATGACTCTGTACTTATCTTTAATTTCAATAAGGAAAATAGTAAAAAAATTAAATAGTTTTTTAATGGTATACGCTGTAGCGTGACAGATAATCCACACAAATGCATTACTCAATGATCATTAATAAAGCTCTAATATATGGAATATCCAGATGAGAACTAATTAAAATGCACTATTTAATAATATATTCACAAGAAAGGTTAAATAAAGAAAAATTCTGCAAATAATATAATATAATACAAATTTAAAAACCCAGAAGACTAAAAATGATAATAACAAAATTACCCAGGAAAGATAGAAGCAGGCAATTAATATACCCCGTCAAAGAAACCAGACCAGAAAAAACAAAGATACAGAAGACAGAAGAAAGAAGAATAATTAAAACTACTATTACTGAAGAAAGAAGAACAATCAAAGATACAGAAGACAGAAGAAAGAAGAATAATTAAAACTACTATTACTGAAGAAAGAAGAACAAACAAAGCTACTGAAGACAGAAGAAGGAAGAATAATTAAAACTACTATTACTGAAGAATGAAGAAAGAAGAACAATCAAAGATACAGAAGACAGAAGAAAGAAGAATAATTAAAACTACTACTACTGAAGACCGAAGAAAGAAGAACAATCAAAGTTACTGAAGAAAGAAGAACTAATTAAAACTACTATTACTGAAGAATGAAGAAAGAAGAACAATCAAAGATACAGAAGACAGAAGAAGGAAGAATAATTAAAACTACTACTACCGAAGAGAGAAGAAAGAAGAATAATTAAAATCAAGGAAGAAAGAAGACTAATTAAAACTAAAGAAGAGAGAAGACTAACTAAATCTACTGAAGAAAGAAGAAGGAAGACTAATTAAAACTACTACTACTGAAGAAGGAAGAAGGAAGAATAAAGAAGAAACAAGCTCAAAGAAGAAAGAAGAATAATAAAAATAAGAACTACAGAAGAAAGAAGAAGGAAGGATATTCCAAAACTACAGAAGAAGGAATAATAACCAAACTCAAGAAGAAAGAAGAATAATTAAGACGACCCATATAAAACAAAAACCCCATAGGGAAAGAACCCCCAAAAAACCCCAAAATCAATGAATGCCCAGAAAAGAAAGTATAACACATTAAAAAACCATATCACTGTAAAACTGACAAAAAACTAAAAGTGTTAGCTGTAGTAAATATTAGTGCATTCAAAAAGTTATTGTGTAATGTGTATAAACAAATCTTCACAGTTCCCCCATGGTTGAATATTTCATATTAAAAACTAGAAAAAGACTAGTAAATATAGTAATAATTCACCATGGAAAAGTGTAAGTGATAAAATTATAACTAATAAACTTTAAGAAAGGTGCATGAGTAGCAGTACAAAGTAACAAACTTTAAGTTTTGTGAACAGTGCCTACTTTGATAATGAAGTAGTAATTTTACTAATAAAAAGCTACTAAAACTGTATGAACATTCCATAGAATGGAATATAACTTAGATAGCCAGGGTTATACTTTAAGAGGGGGCATAAATCTTATAAAATGGGGAATTACAGAACTAACTGTTTATGATGAAGTAGTAGAAGGTATTAACAATTATATATGGATCCAAATGTGGGGTTCCAATTAAATATAGCATTTAGATAAGTAAGGGTTAGTCATAAGAGATATTAGTATTATAATTGTTATTTTATTGTTCATGTTAATTTAGGAATGCATTATCTAAAATTAGATATCATTCCAATGTTGTAGAAATACTTTTTATTATGTTATTAGGTGATATACCAAAACAATGTTATTAGGAACACCAGTTTTATGTATCTGGGTGTTATATTTTAATTGTATAATCTGTAACTACTGTTATGCCAGATCAGAGAACTAATTTTTAATCAAATATATCAGAGTCAGAAGTCAGAGAAGGAAATAAAATAATTACATTAGTAAAACATTCTGCAAATGGCCACAATTCAAATCTAGGCAATATAATAAAGTTAAAATGCAGAATAATTAATAAACCTAATCATATAAACCAGGCAAACTGACAATATTTAGGCAAGATACACCCAACATATTAAATACTATGTAAATAAGGCTTTCTAAAGATATGGTCATTGTATGAGTAAAATTATTTATTTGTATAATGAAATACCATTTGAAACTGAAATAGGTTCACTAACTTTATCAGAAGGGGAGTCATATACAACTGAATTATATTAAAAAACCATCATTAGTATACTAAATTGCAATAAAATAAGTGAGAATTGATAATTATACAAATTTCAGATTTCATAGAATAATAATTATATTGGTTAAAATGGCTATTATTTACATAGAAGACAGGGAAGTATAATTTTAGGCCTACCTCCCAAAAAATTATAAGAAATATGATTTTCTGATAAAACTTTGTAATACTAACTTAATTACTATCAAAATAAGTAGAATAGAATAGTGAAAACGAATATGTATTTTATATTGCAAACAGTTAACTAATAACGAATTTATTTTATGAACATAGTGTACTATTTTAAAACGTGTCGGAAGTTATGGCAATTTTTAACAATGTCTGAACTATATTATATAGGCTAAGATTTTCATGAGATGAAGGAAATACAGACAGTTCATTATTATACATTGAAGAGAGCACTTGACAGGAATATTTGATAAAACCAAACTTAATGACGGTTACGTATAACAAGAGTTCGGAATCAGTTTTGTGTAAAAATTAAATTTTTAACTATTCTAATCATTGTGAAGTGGTGAAGTTGCCATACGAACTACATAACACTAATAAACAGAACCACATATAACTATTTAAATGAAGTAACACTGGAATCACACTAAATACCAAGTGAATATTCGAGGTTAAACGGACACACATAAACACCAATTGATATGCTTAATTAACAACATTTTAACACCAAGTGAATTAGTCCATCTTACTACAGTGACATTAAACTATACACCAGAAGATAATATACGATTGCGAAGAAGATTTAACCGCAGAAGGGACATATTTATTCCATAAATACTCTGTCAGTGTTAGAAGGTGAACTCCGCGCATGCGCCAGGCGGCCATTTTGACCCAATCTCGTCATCTCAACTAGACAACTGTTTGCTGAACTGGGGTGAATAAAAATTATATATAAACTTTTATTATTAATAATTACCATTATATTGTTTAATTTTAATACATTTTTAGAATTGTAAGTGTTATACTTTCTGACCCTGACCTTCTCTGGCTTTTTATATAATTAACCGTTCAAAGAACCTACTATTTTTATAATACCAATGTAAAATTCATATATCGACCGGCCCTGAACGAGTCGATACGGCATTGTAACATCAATATTTTTATCAACCAAAATTTATTATTCTGTTTAATAAACGATTGTTATCTAGTAATTTGAAGTTCATTCCTCTTATAAAAGGACATAATAGTTAATTCTTCAAGAAAACTGAATAACCTTTAAAGGCGGTATATGCGAACTACAACCTTTCAAGAGTAAGAAGAAGAGAGCCGTTTGCGCCTAATTTGAAGTTAACTGGATTGTCTTTTTAACAGATTTACAAAAGGGAAGATTATTACTAGAATACACACTATACCATCATACTTATAATTACAATCAACGACCTCAATTTATTTCTAAATTTTAAGAATATAAACACATCGAAAACAATTTTTTCAGAATTTATTTTTTTTGTATAAATATAAATTTTAAATTTATATCACCTTTCAAATTGCTGCAACAGCAACATACATCTAGAATATTTGATAACAACATTATCCAGGAACATTACCAAATCGACGTCTCCCAGAGCGGAACGTCACTACTACACATACGCACCATAAAAATTATTCTGGGTAATACTATACCAGAACACCATTACAATTACCATTATATATTACAAAAGTGAAGACCAGTAGTGAGAGCCGAACGAAGATTAGAAGACATTAACTACATTACTATACACAATAGTGAGAGTACAATTCTCATACATCAACTATTTATTTATTTTTATATTTAATATTTATCGTATTATTACAAAATTGGCGAGTCCAACTTGTGGGGCTCGATTACCGCAGAATACCAGAACAAGCAACACTTCATAAATTTAATTATAATTTGTAATAAATAAATTATATATTACATAATTTGGCTAGTCCAACCAGTGGGGCTTACAGGTGAGCACAATCTACATACATCGATATTTATTTTATTATACCCACTCAATCACAGTTATATTACAACGCAGATGTCCAATTAAAGAAACGTAAATTAATTGTATTGAGTACAAAAAAATTGCTGGAATTATACAACATAATAAGATGCGTTATCTCTATTATTCTGTTCACTACTCCAATTGTGCGTTGTTATTTAAGAACATTTAAAATCATATAATGTATTACTGAAAACTTTATTTACACTGAATTTGCTTCAGAATTATTGCTAATTTGTACAACCTCAATTTTTTACAACACTATTTGATTTTAACCATTTTTACACGTTTTCAAGATTTGCTACAAAACGTTTTGTGTACGCATACAGAGGAAGTGAAAAACTGAAAATTTTTTGCCCAAGTGATTATAACAATTTGAAATTTATAAATGTAATTAAAATATAAGTTTGTACAGGATTCTGTTTTATCATACATATAGATGGTATATGTATACACATAATTAGTGCTTTTCTGCACAGTCAAGGTACGTAGGGACATAAGTTCTGTACCGTGACTTTATTTCTTCCGTTCTATATCGCTACAACTAAATTATATGGGTACATGAAAGTGCTCTAATCTGCTATACATATATTTTCTATATGGACCAGACACGTGCATTTAAAGATAGCGAATAATTTCCAGATGTGTTATGTATAACCTAGAGTTTCTGTATACAATGAATTGAACAGAAGTAAATTCCGCTTTCTATTTTCCTGTAGCCTGTTAACTAGATCCTTTTGTTCAAACATTTTAATTAATCAGAGACTTTTACTAATTTAATATAACACTTTTCCACTTTTGTGACTTACATATTTTACTTCTGTGTTATAGCTTATTGGTTTTATGTACCCTTTGTTTTAGCTGGCTTATGAATACAAAATTCCATTTTGTTAAACAATAATTAATAATTTTAAATTATAAATTAATTTTTTGTTTGTCGATATTTTCTTTCTGATTTTAAACCACCTAAGAAAATAACAGCTTACTCAGATTAGCTCACTCAGGGGAATCTTCTTGTTCTCCTTCTAGATATGTAAATATCACTGCACGCTGTAGATGTGGGCATATACCTATAACAGGTATTATGGAAAAATTTTTTTTGAAGACGGATATAACAGTGACTGAAAAGTTGAAATACCTGTTCCGATTCAACGACAACTGAAAAGTCGAAATACCCGTTCCGATTACTCGCGGCCTCGCGGTTCCGAGTCGCGGTAGTCCCCTACGCAAATAACGAATAAACGAGTACTACGAGTACGCGAGTACAAAGTCACATTTGGTGCTGAATATTTCATTCTGGGAATGTGCTGATTGCCATACGAGTACGAAACGAAGCAAAACAGCGAGATTCAGAATAATTTAATATTAAAAGTATGACAGTTTTTTTACTGCTAGTGAAAACTTAAATTAGTATTCCCAAAGAGAGATAAGCCTACAAATTCTCTAGTATCAATTTTTTTTTAAACAGTAACAGCTTAATAAAGTCACAGTCTAAAGTAACACTGTTAACACTTTTAGTTTCAAGTTATTTCTTATAACAAATTATATAATACAGGTATATGTGTAATAGGTATATAATAAGAGGTATTTGTACGTGATTTCCTTCCAACGGTTTTGTTCGTAACTGGTATTTTTAAATACTAGTTTAGCACACTTCTAGTGCACACTGTTAATCACTAAAAATCAGTGACTTAAAAATATACTGGGAAAGCCGAATCAGCTCCAAATTACAAGGAATGCTACAAAACCCCCATCCATATTGTCTATATTCAGAAAAAATTACAAATTTACATGTTTATAAGTTTGGAATAGCAAATACAATTTTACAGATTCTGCTATTTACGAACATCCCAATAGCATACCGAATTACATAGTTCGACTTTGGCTGACTGTAGCAGGTTAAAACCGGTCACATTTTTAACTGATGATTTTCAATTTAAAAAAAAAATCATATGGTAATTTAAGGTAAAGCAATGTAGTTATTATCTAAACAAAAAACACAAAATTATTACACTTCTAAATATAATAAATCTGTTTTAAAAGTATATGATTTTTTGTTTATTACAGGGAATAATTTTTATTGTCAACGTAGAATAATAAAATTGATTTTTGTCAACTTCAACGCCATCAACGTTCAGGTACTAAGAGATAGATCTGTTGCGTCCTGCCAAGACATAATTCCTCTCACACATCTTCCGAGGTCTTAGACTAGATGCTACCTAAATGGCAATGTTAATGTTACCTTTCATGTAGTCGTACCCATGCACACACCCAAGTCGCATTGGGTTACCATTGAAGCATCAATTTCAGCGGATACTGTCAGTTGGTTGTGATGTCCAACACAAACCAACACGTCATTAGAACAAAGTATACGTGGGTGTCTGAAATAGAGAAAGCAGCCACTCCTCGCTTTTGTGTTTTTGAGCTTTTGTGACTTGTTATCATCTGTAATATAATGAATAACAAATGAATAACATTTAAATAAACTCAGTGACAATGAAGAGTCGTTATAATGACTATTACATTGAACATTACTAATTGGTCTCTTTAAATATTATTAAATATTAAAATATAAAAAACTATTTTTTTGAAGTGAAAATTTCTTTAGGCGCACCGCGTACACATTTTTTCCTGGGCAGTGAATAAGTCTGATCCGTCAGGCTCCGAGGTGAAACGCTCATTCGGGTAAACTCGGGGGAGCCGAGTTTAGCCGAGCGAGGGAGAAACAGCTGTGCCCTGTTGTGTTTAGTTTTGTCACGGAATGTTTCTATTACTTTTTTAATAATTATACTTTATTTGCAATAATACTTAATTAATATGTTTTCGAATATAATTTAATATTATGAGTGTGTGTACTGTGTGATAAATTTCGTTGTCTACAAAAGAAACAGATACGTAATAACTGTTGTTCGGTGTAGGGCCTACATTTGAGGCCACAGTGTACACACTTAGTGCTGTATCGTACTAAAACTGAAAAATATTATTGAAGAGTGATTCAGTGATTGTGTATGTAGGTAAGTCGATTTATGTATTTCTCATATATATGGGGTATGAGAGAATAATATTTCAAAGCATACTTTGTATTACGCACATAGCTATTTTCGCTCACTCCATACACTGAAAAGACAATTTATTTATAGTTAATAAATAGGTATTTAATTATGGCGATACAAATATTTTCTTGTTTCAAATATATTTTTTCCCGAAACTAAGATTTTAGTATTTGAAAGAAATATTCTATTCATAAAATATATTTAAAATAAACTATTTATACTTGCTTCAAATAAAATATATTAGAAACAAACAAAAAATTCATTTCGCCATATTCAAATATATCTCTTTTTTCAGTGTACATAATATATACATACATATCGTCGTTAGGCCTACTCTTAAAAAACTCGTATCTCAGTACTTTAATTCTTTTACCATACTTTAATCTTTGGACATTTGTTTCCTGTTCCTGTAAAATAAACGTTTTTGAGATACGAGTTTTTCTTAAGAGTAGCGACGATATGTATGTATAAATATTTGAATATTGCTTTTTGCAGATTGTAAAATTGAAGATGGATCAAAATAGCCAGTTCGACGATGAATTGAAACGATAAAGGGAATTAGCTAATGCGCGCTTGAAAAAACACCGTAAAAGAAAACGGGAAGAAGCTCAGCAGCAGAATTTAGTCTCGCAGAATGAAGCTAATGAACAAAGTAATGAACAAATTCAACAAAATAAATTAAAACGACAGAAAGGATTAGCAAGTGAGTACTCTAGAAGATATCGTGATAAGAATCGACTTTGTACTATAAAAACATTTGAACATGCGATTCATGATTCGTAAAATCCCGGGTCTTCAAACCGTAATCCACCACTCGTAATTCAGAATCAGAGAACCACGATTCATAACTTACAGATTCCCGGAACATCCACAAAAATGAACATCCCTATAGTTATAAACGATTATTCAGGGAATGTGAATGATTCTGAGGAAAACAGTGCAGGATCTTCACAAGAAGAAAATCTTGTAACACAAGCAAATCAGGGAAACTATTTTTGACCACCAGACGAAGAAAACCGACAAATGAACATTGATGATAAATTAGCACCATTACAAGATCAAGCACATGCATCGCCTGCTCCCAATTCACAACTCGACAGATCATCAACGACTTAGAGTTCTTATACAAGACACACCAGTGCCTAAATAGAATTTAATAAACAGTTTACGCAGAATAGTTTCGGACAGGCTTTCAAAATTTGTGATAGATTATGGTTTAAGAACGATTTGAAAAATTTAAATGATGAAAATATGAAGTTCGTAGACATTTCTCCCAAACGTCGACGAACATTCCATTGCAGTTTGTTCAACTTGTCGAACCAGTATCCAGAAAAAATATATTCCCCAAATGGCTGTATACAACGGTTTTGAATATCCTATAATTCCAAATAATTTACTAAATTGTCCATTAGATTTAGTGTCTGAAATACTGATTTCTCCCAGCATTCCTTTTATGCAAGTAAGGAGACTTCGGAATGTTCATGGCCAATACAAAATTTATTTTATATATATATATATATATATATATATAATAATTTATGACTTGTTCCTGATTCGTCCAAGTAATATTATCCATAATAATATTAATATAATTCATATAATATATATATTACTTAGAATCGATTACGATCGTGATAGAAGTTTTCACTTCGGTCGTGCGGTCTTAAGCACACAGTCTTTTAATTTTTTTTATAAATTGAATTTTGTATTATAAAATCTTACAATTTTTAACAGAAATAACATATCTTCAGTGTTACATATTAAAATGTTTTATCATTACAGGGTGTGGACTTACTAAATATACAACTATTTACATTGAATATACAACTAAACATACTAAATATACAAAAATGCAGTTATAAGAGATATACAAAAATATGTATAAGTTGTTGAAGCACAGTATAAGATAAGCTGTGGGTTACTGTACAATTATAATGTATTTCCTACTCGTTAGAAGGTGTATTGACAATAGCAGACATTAAACTACGGGCGGTGATTCTAAATCTGGTCAATAGTGTAGTAATTGAAAGAGATCTTTAGAGAAAGCTGTCAGCCCTACTATACATTGCTCCTACAGAAACACGCCCTAGCGTTCAGCTTTAATCAGAGTCAAGATAACATTGTACAGCGTTAAGGGTAACTAAACCAAACAGTTACTCCCGTACTGTGTCAGTATCGGTGAAGCTTCTCTTGGCTCTTCGACATGTACAGTACTCTACATCGCTATGGAGTTACTGACTAACAGTTCCACTCCTATTAATTATTATACGTTACATTTTATTACTACTAAAGCTTGATTTGACTTTATATTCAGAATGAGAAATAATTCTTTCTACTTAAATAAGAAAAAACAATCGTTTTGCCGTGTATAATGCCAAGGTCTCTGATCATTTATCTTCTTCAGTCCCCCTTCCACGCTAGTTAAAATAGATTTTAAATGCGAAATTTGTGTTTATTCAGTATTGTTTTGTAGATACGTACAGAAACCTTACAGAAACAGAAATATTACATATTTCAAGAATAACAATTGATTAGTCTACCGACTTGACTATGGTGGAACATGCATGTAGGAAATGGGGAATGGGTTGAAGCAAGTGGAAATGGTCCCTAAATAAAGATATGAGTATTATATGACCACGCCTACCAGAACCTAATGTTTCGTGGCTCACATTAATTTCATTTAAAAATAATGTAC
Organism: Magicicada septendecula; assembly: GCA_034769895.1. NCBI lineage: Eukaryota > Metazoa > Arthropoda > Insecta > Hemiptera > Cicadidae > Magicicada > Magicicada septendecula. The sequence continues at coordinate 138,436,152 of CM068369.1, read as the reverse complement.
AAACAAGCACATTAATTGACACGGAAACAGAAATATAGCCGATTACCAAAACATTTATTAAGAAGAATAACAAATACTTAAAAAAAAATTGCGATATTACCATCGAAAAGTACAAACTGTCGACAAAATTAAAACACTTGCTAGCGGACAAGTACATGTTCCCTTAAAGTACCGTTAACTGGAAATAAATTCATCAGTAATAATACTAAAAAAATTGGCTTACCACTGTCCGGACTGATGCAACTTAACCAAGCAAATCCATTAAAGTTAAATTATAAAACTCTTTACAAAGTATAAGAGAAGTGAACACTCTCCTTTGTAATTCATAACTATTAAATGTATCAAAATTTATATTTTTAAACTCATAATTTTGTATATAATCTGCATATGAGTTATATAAAAAAGAATAACCAATAAATATATTAATTCTCCTAATCAACATTTATTTATAGAAGTGCAATGAACTTCAAACCTGTTACCTTGCAATATTCATGCAATAACATATACCTGGAACCCGAAAAAAAACAAGTACTTTTATTGTTTTTTTATGTTAACGTACATTAAGAAAAGAACTCTTAAGTACTCTGTGGCAAGGTGTGTTGCGAGCAAGCATCTAGTATACGTTCTTCTTTGTGATTGGCTGGTAGTTGATTTATGACTTTATCGTGGCACTTAGAGAATTTATAAGTAGGAGTGGTGCCACGAGACTTCTCTAGCCTTAACCACAGTACTGTGGTCACTAACGTCCACCACCCCACGTTAGCGAAGCTTGAATTTACACTGATGATGGCAGTCGATGACACTGCCAAAACGTCTATTTTTGTTGAAAATAATTGACCACGGCCAAACAGCTCGGGAATGAAGTTTAACAACATTGACATCGGCCATGTAACCCTACGAAGTATAGTATATTAAGAAAGTTTAATAACATAAGAGGGTAGTTGAAAGTAGCGAGTCAACATCAAATTTATACAGCCAAAAATTAATTTTTTATTTAAGTTTATGCAAATGTTACTTAAACTACGCCAATTGTCAGAAATTCAAGAATCCCTGCTACATGTTCAAGTAAAAAAATATATTTTTAAATTAACAGAGACTAAGAATAACTTGAACTAGACCTCACTGTGTATTCTTTGTGAGCGCTAATGACTGCGTTCATTTGTACAAGACATTTTACAGTTCGTTAATGTTTGTCTGCACAAAATGTAATTTAAATATATTATATTTTTCACATCGTTTCACTTCCATTAATTAATTATTTTATAAACAAAAATATTATTATGTAATTATTTTACAAAATTTGATCTGTTGTATTCACGCTATTGTCGTTCTTATAATCATTACTATAATCACAACTATACCATAATGTATAACTAACATCTGAAGATCTAAACTACATATCTATTTCTTCACCTCTCTTTTCATGCTAATAAATATAAATATATAAAATACATATGCAACAACGCAGGAAAAGAAATAAAAGATTCAAAACACAATTGTAAAACAAAAGTTTGTTTCAGAAAAACTTTGACCATGATGTTGATGGCCTACAGAAACGTTGCCAAACGCTCCGGCAAATAATTATTTGTACAATAATCAGAAAATAATTTCTCCAGGACGTTGCATAATAAACAATCACTAGGGGCTCCGAGATTATTTGTGCGTCTCTGTCAAATCTGACCGACTCGGGAAAAAAGACCGCAAGGAGCGCCGCCAGTTGTGTTCCACATACAGTAATTGTTTTGAATTGTAATTTGTAAAAACTGTTCATAATTTTACATTTAATTTAAAATAATTTTAATGGTTTTAGCGATCATTATTAATTTTCGTAAGTATTGAGTATTAGACTACTTAATATTGTTACGACGGTCTACTCGATCGTCGTAGGTACAGTGGAAACAAAATAAGTACAAGACACCAATTAAGTCACTAATCACACCTTTAATTATTATAGTAAACAGTTCGTAATTAACAACACAGTGTCTACAACAAATCAAATGAAATTGTTCATACGCAATAAAATGTCCACAAATATTAAAACTCAACTGTATTACAATTATACCGTCCGAATATAAAACGCAACACTTCACTAATAACTACTTGAACGTACACCGTAATAACCCGAACCGCACAGTCAAAAATCTCGCATTGAACTGAAAACTAAAGCCGCGACGCGATGTATTTATAGTTACGCAGACACACCAGAAGCTTCCAAACTGCGTCTTATCTCTCGCGAACTACGTAATTGCTGCGGCCTTGACACAGTCCGAGCGCCCGAGCGAAGGCTGGCAAAGTCGAGATTTTTCTCGCAACATGCGTTTAGTAGCACGTACACCACACGCTTACGTCGAGATCTTTCTGGGACATTCGATAAACGCCTAGATTGTTCTACGCTGTCGTAGCACAACCCCCTCCTAAAGCCTGTTCGTCCCGAACTGGCAAAGCGTCTCTAAATTTGTATTTAGCCAGGCGATCTAGGTGGACGACCTTGAACTTTCGCTGTCCTTCCTGTTGAATCCGATAAACAACATCGTTAATCCTTTTTTTTACAGTGTAGGGTCCTTCCCAGTTAGACTGAAGCTTAGGTGAGCGACCACGACGGCGCTTTGGATTGAACAACCAGACCTGATCTCCTTCTTGGAAACCCACACTATTGCTGCGAATGTCATACCGAGTTTTCATTTTATCACTGGCAATCTTGAGCCGTCCTCTTACCAAGCGATTCATTTCTCGCAGTTGGTTTTCTAATTGCGAGGAATAGTTCTTTGGCTCTTGGGACTGAGTCTCAGGTGATCCAAACATCAAGTCCCCAGGAAGACGAATCTCCCGCCCAAACACTAATTTTGCTGGAGTCATGCCGGTTGTGTCATGTACTGATGATCTATACGCCATAAGGAATAGTGGTATACGTTGGTCCCAGTCTGTTTGGTTCTCGTCAACAACTTTCGAAAGATGCTGCTCAAGTGTCCTGTTGAATCTCTCAACCATCCCGTCCGACTGAGGATGCAGAGGCGTTGTCCTGGTCTTTCGAATTCCAAGTAGACGGCATAATTCTTTAAACACTCCTGATTCGAAATTTCTCCCTTGATCCGTATGGATTTCCATAGGGGCTCCATAACGGCAACAGAAGTTGTGAACTAACTGCTTTGCCACAGTGGTAACCTCCTGATTTGGAATTGCGTATGCTTCCACCCACTTAGTAAAGTAGTCACCTACAACCATGATGTACCGGTTTCCATCGTCAGTAACTGGGAATGGTCCAGCAATGTCTATGGCAATTCTCTCGAAAGGTTGTCCAACGTTATACTGTCTCATTTTTCCCCTGCTTCTGGTTTGTGGGCCCTTGCTTGCAGCACATATTTCACACGTCCGAACCCATTCCTCTACGTCGTGGTGAAGATGAAGCCAATAGAATCGCTTCCGTATTTTGTCAAGGGTTTTGTTAACGCCAAGATGGCCTCCAGATGTTCCATCATGCATCTCCTTCAAAACAGACTGCACTTTACTTCGGGGAACTATCAACTGCATGACCACGTATCGTCCATCTGCACTTTCCCAAGCCCTTTTCAGCAATCCGTTTTCTAAGGTGAGAGATTCCCATTGTGCCCAGTAGCCCTTCAGCACTTCGGAACCATGGCAGATATCTTGCCAATCCGGGCGGCGACCTTCCTCTTTTGCTGTCAAGATCGGTCCAATGTCTTCATCAGTCATCTGTTCTTGTCGACAGTCTTGTGTTGTCCAGCCATCAGCCAGGAAATCTACAGTGATGGCTTGAACATGTTCGCTTGAGTTTTGTTCTTCCTTTCTGTGGCAATGTCGGCAGTCTTCCGGGCATGGTCTTCGTGATAAGCCATCTGCATTACCGTGCAGGCGCCCCCGCCGATGTTGTACCTTGAAGTTGTACTCTTGCAGACGTTCGAGGCACCTTGCCAACTGTCCTTCCGGATTTTTAAATCTCAAGAGCCATGCAAGTGCAGCATGGTCGGTACGTAGTGAAAACTCTCTCCCATAGAGGTATTTATGGAAGTGCTCCAAAGCTCTGACAATTGCCAACAACTCTCTTCTTGTAACACAATAATTTCTCTCTGGTTTAGAAAGCGTCTTGCTGTAATACGCTATTACTCGTTCTTCACCGTTCTGCACTTGAGACAAAACTGCTCCTAGACCAGTATTGCTTGCGTCTGTGTCTACGATGTACTTCCCTTCGGAAGCTGGAAAAGCAAGAATTGGCTGCGAACATAATGCAATCTTCAACGTTCTAAATGCTTGTTCACACTCTCTCGACCATTGGAAGTTTCGTTTATTTTCCGTTAGCTCATGCAGTGGTTTAGCAATAGTAGCGAAGCCTTTCACAAAACGTCGGTAATATGAGCATAACCCCAGGAAACTCCGAACTGCGTGTTTATTCTTCGGAACTGGCCAGTCTCTTACGGTGTCTACTTTATAAGGATCCATGCTAACGCCCGCTGCCGAAACCAGATGGCCCAAATACTGTACTTCCTTCTGGAATAGAGAACACTTCTTCGGGATCAGCTTCAGTTGTGCACCGTGAATTCCGGTTAGAATTTCCTTAAGGTTTTCCAAATGATCTTCGAAAGTCTTCCCGATCACTATGACATCGTCTAAGTAAACAAGGCAAGTTTTCCACGTCAGGCCTCGGAGTATCAGGTCCATCAATCTTTCAAATGTTGCCGGTGCATTACACAGTCCAAATGGCATGACGTTAAATTGGAATAAGCCACTTGGGGTCGAGAAAGCGGTCTTTTCCTTGTCTTCTTGATGCAGACCCACTTGCCAATATCCACTCTTCAGGTCCAATGTGGAAAACCACTGTGCTCCGGACAACGTGTCGAGTGTATCGTCAACGCGAGGTAATGGATAGCAGTCTTTCTTTGTAACGTCATTTAACCTCCGGTAGTCTACGCAGAAACGCAATCCACCATCCTTCTTCGCTACCAGCACTACAGGGGAAGACCAAGCACTTGACGAAGGTTCAATTACTCCCTCTGTCAACATGTCCTGTACTAACCGAGACATCTCCTCTTGTTTAGATAATGGAGGCCTTCGAGGAGGTTGGCGTATCGGTGTTGTGTCCCCGGTATTGATGCGATGTTGCACAAGAGAGGTTCTTCCCAGTGACTGTCCCCGAACTGCAAAACAATCTTTGAATTCGTGTAAAAACTGTCAGAGTTCTTTTACCTCACCACTTGAGAGGTCGTTAGAAGATCTGTTCAATAATTCTTGCAGTTCGTCTGGTAATTTAGAAGTATCCGAAGAACTGGATCTTCGTTGCGTTATTCCGGCCACCCAGGCCACAGGAGTCAATTTGCCTAAGAGCGTATTGCTTTGTAAAGTGATAGCTTGATCCAAAATATTCGCCACTCTAATAGGTACATTTCCGGTTTCGTCAGGTTTTACTAAACTTCTGGCAATTAGTATGCCCGGTGTGCTGACTACCTGGGGTTCGAATATAGAGCACTGATTGCCCCTAGTATCTACTGCAGTTCTAACCATGATGATCTTTTCGGAGTTTGGCCGAACAGTTACGGCCACTTGGTTTATGACGTCCATCGATTTTTCTGCTGTCGTCATTGTTGATAGCATTACCTCTTCGCCTCCGATTCTCAAGACATTGTTTTTGAAGTCGACTATAAATCCGTATGCGTTCATAACGTCCACACCAAGAATTGCTTCATCCACAATGTCTGCAACAAGTACTTGATGATTGAACTCAAGTCTACCGAGGCGTAGGTGTATCTCCACTTTTCCATACACTTTTACAGGCCGTCCAGTAGCTGTTCGCAAGCTGCACGAGCACCAGATTGGCTTGAGATCTTTCACCACGTCGGGGCGCACAATAGAAACTGTTGCGCCTGTGTCAACTGTAATCGAGGTTGGCCTTTCTTGAACAAATCCGGTAACTACCAAGCTCCCGGTGTTTTTCTGAAGCGTAGAAATTGCGTATTCTCTAGGAGCTTCGTTCCTCCAGTTAGTCAGCACACGCCCCGTTGCACCGACTATTGCTCGTTTCCCTGATGCTGAATTCTAACCCGACAATCTCGTTGTAGATGTCCAGGTTTCCCACATTGATAACACTTCGGTCTTCCATCCTTTCTTATTTTATTCTGTGGCGCAGACCGTCGAGTCTCTGTTCCTTGTTCTTCTTCCTCATCGTCTGTGCCGTCGCGATCTTTTAGCTCGCGCACTTTATGACTTGTCCAACCAGACGCTGCTTTGGCGGCCTCAAATTGCAAAGCATGTACCAGGGCGTCCGCACTGTTCTGGTGTCTTGCCATTCGTAACACTTGCTGTAGTTCGTTATCTCGGACACCGGCAGTGAATGTCTGCATCGCAAAACGCGTTCGAAAATCTTCTGGCGCTTCAGGAGAGGCCAGTCTAATTAGTCTGTCGATACTTGCTTCAAACTCTTGAAGACTTTCCCCGGAATGCTGTCGCCTTGCTCTCAACTGGGTGCAGTACACATCTCGCAAATGTTTATCACCATACCGTAATTCCAGAGCTTTTATCAACTCGGCATAGGTGTTCTGGCTGTCAGGTGGCACTTTCTGTAGTAGTTCTGCCGCGGGTCCTTTTAATGCAAGAACAAGCGAAACAGCCTTGTCTTTTTCTGTCCAATTATTTGCGCATGCAGCAGCTTCAAATTGGCGGAGGTACGTTGCCCAGTGAGTGCTTCCGTCAAAGGTTGGAGCTTTGACATGAACTGTCCCTACTGCAGGCAAAGTGACTTTCTCTGTTAACTTATTTTCTGTGTATTTTTCTGTCTTGATCACTGGTACAGTCTGTTCAGAAATTTGTTTTGGTTGAATCTTCATGTACTGTTCAACTTCAATTTTAATTTGTTCTCTTATGTTTGCCATTGAGTTTTTGTACTGCAGATATTTTTGTTGACATAACTTCTTCCACAGTCAAGACAGATTTTTCTACTTCAGCTATTTTTAATGTCATTGATTCTTGTACCTCCGATATTTTAGTTACTTGTTTATTAAGCTCACCTCGTAGGAGACCCAACTCTGCAGCGGTTTGTTCTTGTGTCTGCTTTTGCTGCTGTATTAACTCCTTGATGTCCTCTGTTTCACGTTTACGTCGTTCCTCTGTTTCTTCCTTTTCTTGTTTTCGGTCTTCTTTTTGTCTTTCTTCTGTTTCTAGCATTAGTGCTTTCTGACGTTCCTCAGCTTCTTCTCTTTCTTGTATTCGTTCTTCTTTTTGTCGTCTTTCTGCTTCTTCTGCCTCCTGTCTGCGTTTCTCATCCTGTCGTTTTTCTGTCTGCAACAGCAGCGCCTGTAAATTTTCCATCATCTGACTGGCATCCATTGTTTATCGATTAATTACGAATCACACTCGTCTTGTACAAAGCGTCCCCTGTTTCCACTGTTAACCGTTCTATCCCAGTTCTGACACCACTGTTACGACGGTCTACTCGATCGTCGTAGGTACAGTGGAAACAAAATAAGTACAAGACACCAATTAAGTCACTAATCACACCTTTAATTATTATAGTAAACAGTTCGTAATTAACAACACAGTGTCTACAACAAATCAAATGAAATTGTTCATACGCAATAAAATGTCCACAAATATTAAAACTCAACTGTATTACAATTATACCGTCCGAATATAAAACGCAACACTTCACTAATAACTACTTGAACGTACACCGTAATAACCCGAACCGCACAGTCAAAAATCTCGCATTGAACTGAAAACTAAAGCCGCGACGCGATGTATTTATAGTTACGCAGACACACCAGAAGCTTCCAAACTGCGTCTTATCTCTCGCGAACTACGTAATTGCTGCGGCCTTGACACAGTCCGAGCGCCCGAGCGAAGGCTGGCAAAGTCGAGATTTTTCTCGCAACATGCGTTTAGTAGCATGTACACCACACGCTTACGTCGAGATCTTTCTGGGACATTCGATAAACGCCTAGATTGTTCTACGCTGTCGTATCAATATGAAAAGAACGATTCTTTGATAACAGATCAACACACACACACACACACACACACACACGCACGCACACACATGTCTACGAATAATAAACGTGTCTTCGTCTTTGGGCAAAAGAGTCTGTAAATTCTGGGTTGGTATGACTTGATATATTCAGATCATCATATTTATCGTTACCGTTTAAATTCTGTATCTTTTCAGACACATTTCTATTGCTCCTAGTGGAGTAATCTATTCTCACAACCCTTTTCCCTTAGCGTTCCTTCCATTATGTGTTGGACTAATACCAATGTGCTTAAGGTTACGTAAATGCTCTGCGGGTTATAATTTCTCTTAAGTAAATAACTGGCTCACCTCCTCGTGATATTTCTTTTTATGTAGCCATTTACTTGCTCATTTGTACCCTGTGCCTCTGAACAACCTCCGTTTACTTCTCCCAAAATAGCGTTTCGTTGCTTCTGTCGTTTTTTTTAATTATTTCAAATTATATGACCCCATAGTATACAAAACTAGGGTAATGACTGGGTAAAGACATCATAAGATACATTTGTACGTTTAGACCAGTGTTACGTAAGTTTCCAATCACTTTTTTCCATAACAATAATTTTTCACTTATAATGTCTTAATATTTAACGGCTACAGAATATTATAAATTACGTCAGGAATCGCAAGTAATCCGTTTCTTGATTTTGTACGTAGTATGTACGAGCAATCCAAGCGTACGTAATTACCTGTTATTTCCTGGCCAACAAGATACTGACTCAACGGTTTCTCGATTTACAATAGATCACAACGAAATTAAAATTATAATTTTTAGTAAAAATTTACTGTGTTTAATGCCGCTGTGACAGCTGTTTATCTGAGATGACATTCATTTGTCTCCAAAGGCCAGTTTAGTGTTCAGAAACAAACCAATGTATTTTACAGTGTTCTTCGTCTCTATCGTCAATCTAATTTCAGATTCTGAAGGAATCGACTGCCTGGTTATTAAGAAAGATATTTGTACTTTACATCGCCAAACTTGGCCCGTCTTCGTCCATCCAGGTAAAAACTCGACTCATGACTTGATTAAGTCTTCTTTGGGCATCTACAACGTCATGTTCCGTGAGTGCTGATAAGGAACTGTCCGACGTTTTCACGCGTAGGACAACTTTATACGTTCTACAAGTCAGGTCCTGCATCTACCGTGTTTTCCTTCGTGGCCCATCCTTGTGACTGGTATATCGGTTGTGTGATAGCCTACAAGTGTACCGTACCATTCAGATAGTCTTATATTACCCGAGAAGATGACGGGAATGTTAAAACTAATCTTCAGAGTACTCAATATGGCAAATCATTTCGCCGAGATAAAATCCTGCCCAATGTGACCAATCTTAAAAGTTTGTGTAGAAGTGATTTTGCCATTGTTCGAACTAGAAAAGTTCAAAACACTTCTTTTAAAGTCCCAGTAGTCTCAATAGTCAAGTGACCTCTTCTAAAATTATGCTGCCTCTTGGATGTGTCTTCGGTAAGCTCAAATGTAGACGCTTTCACAACCAATCGAGGATTTTTCCTGTTGTGTACAGTACTACAAACAACATTAGTAATAGTAATAATTTTTATAGAGGGGTAAAAATGCTTTGTACACCGTCAGAGGAGGCCGTGCTTCCTCTGGTGTGTGGGACTCTCACCTTCTAAAAACCCACCTCTAATTCAGGCATTCATATCCATCCTGGAACGACATAGCGTATTACTTCAGGATGGAGCCTATTGCGCCTTTATCGGGCTCCTTATAGTTTTTCCTCATCTTGTACTGCCGGTTATGTGCAAGTTGGTCGTGTCGTTTTTAATAATAATAAAAATAATAATAATTAATATTATTATTATAACAATTACTGATGATAGTATTTACTGAGGTAATTAGTTTTTGCAAAATTATTAGCATGTATTTTCTCGTTGCTTGACTAGCGTATTCAGTCTTCGCTAGTTCATATACGTGTATATTTTCATACACGTATAATGTGTGTTTCTGCGTGTTCAGTAATGCTATTAAAAACTGAAAGAAACATTATTTGATAAAGAAAAATATGCATTATATAAAGGTAAGTATAAATGTAAAAATAATAGTTTTATGTAAAAATGAAATATCTTGTATGCATTTGATGTTATACAACGGGCAAAACCCCATCCCGTCTGTATTGCCCTAAAACGCCCTCTCTACAATCATAACCGCAACCTGAGATATAGCAGCAATGCTTTTATTAGCGTTGCGAAGAAATTCAAAACAACATTGATGTAACCCAATACGATTGGATGCAAAAACATATTTTTACGCTGCAACTTTTCTTACTGTGTTACTGCAGATACTCGTGTCGTAACTTGCGACATCACACGGAATCGCAAAATTGAATTTTATTAACGTTATTATCAAGCCATCCGTTTGATTGAAAATCTATATAACTTATTTTAGTTTGGTTAATTAAGCCAAATGCCTTAATCATAGAAAAGTATATTCCAAAACTCTAATAAAATTAAGCACTCAAGTTCGTATTAAAATAGATATTTATGTAATCCTGTAATCATACTTGGTTTTTCAGAGTATTCAGGGAAAATAGTGACGATCGTCTACTGGTATGAGCTCTGATATTTCCAGTTGCTACATTGTAATTTGTTGTATGCATTGTTATATATTTGTTTGCAATGTCGTGGTGTTGTACTGTTATATCAACAATATATTATTACCTTCCACGTGGTAGGTTGTAAAATATAAAAATTATTGAATTCATAGGGCACTCTCTGTGTGTCTTGTGTCAGCCTAAATTCACTTTCCCTTTAATATATAACAAAAGCGCATTCGTTGGTTATACTGCTTTCAGTTATGTTGTTAATTAGTTGTATAATTAAAAAGTATAGGTATGTTGCTTTTGGTTTGTATAGTAAGAATTGCAGCAATTTAAACAATTCTATGCTTTATAAAGGGAATTTACTCACCAAATTGTTACGCGTTTAACATTTTTATCAATAGATCTGGTTGTCCAGTATCACAAAAAATGTTGTAACTAGCAGAAATTTAAAAATTTTTAAATTTCACCTCGGCAGAGTACGTTCACACGAGGCAAGTGTCAACGGCTTATGGTGGAGCAATAAATAAGGAGTAATGAGAAGGTGTCAGTGAAGCGTTGCTGACTTGACAATAGAAACGCATTAAGTTCAATCCAACTATAGAATTTGGTGGCGTAAGATGACAGGGAAAGTTTCGTCCAGAATTATTGCTCTCCGCAGCTGTAACAAAGTAAGAAGGACATTCACACCCGTACCAAGAATTGTAGCAGATGTGGCCGTATTACGTCAGTAGACGATAAGCGACAAAAACAAGTGATGCTCCATACTACAATGAAACGGATACGCTGCACCTTAAGTAACAATACTGGAAGATAGGCTGACAAAAACTAAAGTCATGTTACACAGCTGGAGGTATCGTCTAATTGACAGACAAGAATTTACGAAGGGAAAGTTGGGGTGACTTCAACGACCAGCAGATGTTCGAAATTAGTAATAGCCAGAAAAAAAGGGTAAGAGCATAGAACAATACGCCAGGAAGACTGTAAGTATAGATAATGGGAATCTATAGAAACGCAGAGTTTACTCAGACAATAGGCTGATAGACAAGATGTTTATAGCCGTAGTTTCTTCGAAGCGGGTCAACGATCGTCAAGCCAGGGAGCAGGGAGACCTAAAGACCTATCAGAGACCTTCAGCCAGCGAGAAATTTGATGGTGAGGGATGTTTCCATAGCAACTGAGACGAAGAACCTATCGGAAGAACTATGACGTAGGATTTTGACAGAGTGGGACATTATTTTCCGAGAAAATCAAAAACTGACCAATCTCGAAAAGAAGTGGGCGTGAAGCGCGCCAGAGACAAAATTTTGAGTAGGGACGAATTAATAAAACTAGCTGTCCAGGAAAACGGAGAGTCAGTCATACTCAAATTTTAGGCAGTCATACTCAAATTTTAGACAGTGATATTCAATTTTCAGACAGACAGTCAACACTTAAATTTTGAATAGTTATACTAAAGTTTTTTCAGTTAGAATTTTCAGACAGTTTACATTTCAATTATCAAGTAGTTTAACTTCAAGTGCGAGAGACGGTATATCATAAACTTTCCATTGTTTACTCAAATCATTCGGAAGTTAGATAAATAACAAGGAACTGAAAACTTAATAATACATTCATATCGCGGTAGTGAACTCTACCGGTGTGCTCAGTAACGGACTTAGTGAAAATTACACCAAGTGAACAATCAGACCGTTACACTAACAGACAGCATCACTTAACGATATACAAATTATTTGAACTTAATATTGTGTATCAACAACATAATGAACACGAAACATTAAACAAACTAATAAATTATGGGAACGTTTGTGGAAGCAGCGACAAATGAAACTAGACATGTATATTGACTTTAAAACGAACACACAGCAAACACAGTAAGATAGAACATTGATTGAACACTGAACTTCAATTACCCACACATATACAAACACCTACGCGAGCGGTCGGAAGAATAAAGTGATAAGTGGCAGTGATAAAACAACTTACTACGGAATGTATCTACGAGCCATCTCCATCACCAGAACGAGACTTCATCAACAACTAATGGATATTCAATAACCAAGTAACCATTATTATAATTACTTCTAATTTGTAACTTCTACTGACCTGGTTTCTTTCAAAGAATTCACACCTGAGAAATTTATTAAGAAAAGTAATGAGTAAATCTGATAAAGTATTTAATGAACGTATAAACAAAAGCTTATTTGGGATTTAATGAACGCATTAAATAAGTAGAATATTGAATTGTAACATCATTTGATTTATATATGTATGTATGTTTTCCTTTGTTTCAGCATATATTAAGATATATCTTTGTTTATTATGAATATGTATGTATTTCAGGTACAGCGACGTAACCTATGTACTATTATAATATGTCATAAATGATAATTAAACTAGTATTTTAGTTAATCAGAAACATGCGTTCATTATTACCAATGCAACCCAAATATTAATCTAAATTTTGAAAGAATGCAACTAGATTTTAAGAGTTTCTTATGTTCAATTAAATAAATGATATCACGTATGTGTTGATGAGCATAGATAGTTAGAATCATCATTAAGATTAAATTATACACATACATGTCAGAGATATATAAATTTACATATATAATAATTAACCCAATAACATTGATTGTTATAAATGGTTGCCCAACGCGTGGCATAATACATTTATAACCCACATAAAATTATAGTTATAAATGGCGCCCAACGTGGGGCATAATAGATTTATAACCCATTTAAATTCATGTTATAAATGGCGCCCATTCGCACGGCATGATACGTATTAACACAGATTGTTAACACGTACAGCTTAGGTAAAGAACAGGCAGTAGAAGTAGTAGAAAAAGTAGTGTCATAGAAGTAGAAGTAAGATAAGGGTTATTAGTGTAAGTCAGTTTGAATGATTACGCGCAGTAGGGCTAAAATGGCGAGCAATTCAGACAATGTAGAATTTGACATTAATAACCAATTAGGAGCAGTAAATACCGAGGCCAATACTACACTTAGTGAACCAAGTAGCGTGATAGAGAGTCCAGAAGATAGGGCGCGAGGACAGACATCAAAACTAGAGGATGGAACTATACAGATGTTGATGGAGTTCATCCGTCAACAGAACGAAAAACAGAACGAGAATATTAAATTAATTAGCGAAGAAAGTAACAGAAAACAAGAAGAGAATATTAACAGAAAATTAGAAGAAAGTAATAGATTAATTAATGAAAAATTAGAAAAACAAGAAGAAAACAGTAGATTATTAATGAAAAACTAGACCAGCATAAGGAAGAGATTACACAAATAAGGTCGGAGATACGTGAAAGTCAGCAGACTTGGGAAAGAAAGGTTGATGAATTACAGAAAAAACAAGATGATGTCGTGAGAGAGTTGAGAGAAGAAGCCGACAAGAAGTACGTAGAAATACAAGAAAAACAAGATAACGATCGACAAGAATGAATGGCGGCGGTACACTCTACCCAGACGACCGTTAAAAAGATTAATCACAAGTTCGATGTTCACGTTAAGGATTACAATAAGAAGCACGAAGAACTCAAGGCCGAGATGCACAATACCATACTGCAGAGACAACAGGAGCAAGAAGGAACAAATAGTAATATTATACAAAAATTAGAAGACGTAGACGGTAGACAACGTTCAACAGAACAGAAGTTGGACGAGATTACGAAAGAAAAGACAACTAGGATCGAAGAATTAAAGGGACATTTAAATAAGGTAAGAGAAAACCAAGAAAGGTTACAGCGACAACTGATGGAAGGTGATTATGGAATATTAAATCGATTTAACGGACCTAACCACAATGATCTCAAATATAATGGCACAGACAGATTCCCTATGGAATTCCTCAAAGAATTGTCCGAAGTTCAAGAGTTATATTATCCCGCTGACAATATCAAGTGGATTGGCAAACATCTGGAGTTAGACGCAGGAATTTGGTGGCGAGTGATACGTGACCAGATATCAAACTTCGCAGAATTCAAGGAAGCGTTCTCTCTAAAATATTGGGGCCAGGAACGACAGGACAGTATCCGGGACCATTTGGAGTTTGGCAGATTTGATTGGCGCGGACCAGTTACTGCTATTCAATATATTGAACGGATTTTATTGAAAAGTAAGCAGTTAACACCTACTTTGTCTGATTATCAGTTAATACGTAAGATATCTCGTCACTTTGGGCGGGACATCCAGCTTGCGGTGGTTACAAGAGGAATTGTGACGATACCAAACTTCGAATCTCTGATCATCGAGTATTCACAGATTCAACCAAGAATTAATAGAGAAGCGAACTATGCAGCAAACGAGGGAAGAAATGCGTATAAGGAAAGTGAAAGCGGCTTGAACAAAGGGGGAGGTATACAGAAGAAAACATGGGGTGACAGACCCGCCATAAATAACCAGCCCCGTAACGCAGACCGGCGCGCTGTCAACACAATAGAGTTTACGAACACGACAGCTGGTGCATCGGGCACTCAACTTAAAAGAAATCGTCAACAAGAAGAGGAAAAAAAAAATCCCTCCACCCATTAACAAAGATAGCCGTCAAAACAAATGACTACCAGACGAATATTATCCTACCGGACTTACGAAGCGATTTATTGTGTAATGATGATGAAGAAATTTCTCAACGAATAATCAGGTGTCCAGAGATAAATATCAAGTTCAATAATAATGTTAGTGTACAAGCGTTAATCGATACTGGATCTGTAATAGCTGGGTTATCTGAGTCGTGGTTTCACCAAAACAAACATAACATTACACCTTATGAAATATTACCGATGTCTAACACATTAATAGTTAGCGCAGTTGGTAATAAATCAAAGCTAATCAGAAAACAAATATTATGTGATATCTGTATTGAAGAAATTAAATATGAATGTGTTTTCCTAATAAAACCAGATTTGATAAAACCATGCATATTAGGAACCAATTTTCTTCAAGAAACAGGGTGTCTCATTGACATGGGAAGAAGAATCGTCGAGATAAGAAGAGAGGATAACGAAGCGACGTACACGGTGCCTATGATGCATATAGAAGTGGTGGACGTAGAAGAAGAAGAAGAGATTATCAGAAACATTAACAAGAAGATAGAAAGTATAGAATGCGGAGATAGAGGAACGATGGAAAGATTAAGGGAGATTCTAATAAGAAATTGTAGTTTATTCAGAGAATGCCCCGGAAGAATCGATGGGTATGTCCACGAGTTCCGGGTCACCGACCAGACACCGTACTTCCAGAGAGGATGGCCTGTCCCATTAGCCTATAAAGGGAAGGTAGACGAGGAGATTCGGAAAATGTTACGGTATGGGGTCATTGAGAGATGCAACAGCGCATATATCAACCCACTAGTTACGGTAATCAAGAAGGACGGTAGCGTACGATTGTGTTTGGATGCGAGGAAGGTGAACAGTGTGACTATCCCAGACTACGAGGGTGCCCCTCCAATAAACGACATTTTGGCGAGATGTGGAGAGATGAAGTACTTATCTACCGTAGATCTAACTAGCAGTTTCTGGCAAGTTCCACTGAAGTCGAAATGCCGGAACTTCACCGCTTTTATGTACGACGGCAAGTGTTATCGTTTTACAGTTACACCATTTGGCCTGAGTACCAGTTCTGCTGCACTGACCAGGGGATTAGACACAGTACTGGACGAAGAAGTAAAAGAAAATACCATTATTTATGTCGACGATTGCCTGTGTTATTCAGAAGATTTAGAAACGCATTTGTTACATTTAGACTTATTATTATCTAATTGAAGAAGGGCAAATTTAACCATCAATTTGGAGAAGTCGCAGTTCTTCAGACAAGAAATCGCGTACCTCGGTTATCAACTAACAACGCAAGGAATACGAGCAACGGACGAGAAGATAGATGCCATTATGAAGTTCCCTGCACCTCGGAACCAAAAACAATTAAAAGGTTTCCTGGGGTTAACAAATTTCTATAATCGTTTTACAGACAAATACGCTGAAACTACTAACCATTACTCGAGTTGCTACGGAAAGGAGAGAAATTCACCTGGACACAGGAATTAAATGAGTGTTTTCAGCAGGTTAAAAGGTTATTCGTAGAAACAGTCATCTTAAAGTTTCCCCGAATAAACCAAAGATATTATATGCAATGTGACGCCAGCAACTTTGCATATGGCGGACAACTATATCAATTGGACGAAGAAGGAAGAATTGGAGTAATAGCTTTTACCAGCAGGACATTCAAGGGTGCGGAAATAAATTATTACACTACGGAGAAGGAGCTTTTGTGTATTGTAAGATGTCTTGAGCGGTTCCGTATATACATACTAGGACAACCGTTAACCATCATTACTGATAATAAAGCACTGACTTTTATGAATAAATGTCATTTAAACAACTCGCGTATTACACGCTGGATCTTAAGTATTCAGGAGTACAAATTTGACATTGTCCATTGTAGAGGTAAGGACAATATTATTGCCGATCTTCTGAGCAGAAATCCAGAAGATGCCACACCAGAAGTAATTAGTGACAATATTTCCGAATATTTAATTAACCACCTGACAATCAAAATGGATAAGAAGGTAAGCAAGATCCTAATGGATATTGGAAGGCACCAAATTCAAGATCATAAGCTTAAGTATATTATTGATAAGATTAGGGAAAATTGTATAGATAAGAAATTAAATAAATTTTATAGATTCGTCGATGAGAAATTGTACAGATTACGCAAAGGAGAGTGGAAACTATACGTACCGAACAGTGTGTCCTGCGAAATAATTGCTGAAATACACCGTATGTATGGGCATCCCGGTGCGAAGAGATGTATGAAATTATTGCAGGAGTACTTTACCATGGACGGGATGTTAAAGAGGGTGAAAAATTATGTACGGACTTGCGACACTTGTCAGAAAAAAAAGGATTCCGGCAACAGAAATTCGTTCGGAGGAACAAAAGCCATAATACCGTTACGCAAGGGTGACCTTGTGAGCGCGGACTATTACGGCCGTTACCTGCTTCGTCCAGCGGGGTGAGGTATCTATTTATTATGGTTGACAACTTTACCAAATACGTACGACTTTTCACACTTCGAAGGGCAACGACCGTCGCTACACTGAGGAGAGTACACCAATATCGTGAAGAACTAGGGTCTCCTAGAGTGATTATCACAGACAACGGAACGCAATTTTCATCTAAAAAATGGTTAGATGGATTAACTGAACTAAATATCCAACCACGATTTACCGCAATAAGGAACCCTTGTGCGAATCTGGCTGAAAGAATCAACAGACAGCTTGGGAACTTATTTAGGATCTTTGTTGGTGATCAACATACAAAGTGGTCGCGTTACGTACCAATCGTCGAGAGTTGTATTAACGAAACGTACCACGAGACGATAGAAGTAACACCGTACGAAGCTCAGCTCGGAAGAAAACCTCCCAGAGCGTGGGAAAAATACATCAACAAGGACATGCTCCTAGTTAAAGGGGTAGATCATAACCAAATATTTATCAAAATGAAGGAGAAGAGAGAAAAACAAGCAAAATTATGTAATGAGACTAAAACCATTACAAGATTCAACATTGGTGAGAAAGTGTTAATCAGAACATATCATCAATCGGACGCGGTCCAGAAAAGAATTGAAAAATTTTGCGAACTGTACTGCGGACCATATAAAGTGCATCAAATTCTCGGAGAAGCTACTTATCTACTCGTTGATTGCGATGATGACAAGAAACTCCGTGGAAAGTTTAATGCCAGACAATTGAAAAAATACTATGAACCAGAGAATTGAAGATGAAGGAAGAGGAAGAAATAGAAGAAGATGTCTTAAGAAGCTAGCCGATGCTGATGAATCAACTGCGTTAGGGTAATTGACGCGATGATATCATTCAAGCTGGCTTATCCAAGAAAGTTGTGTACTTTAATTGTTGAAACATAACATCAAAAATGTATTTAGTCAATTAAGCACTAATTAAATGTTAGATAATAAGATAAATTAACATTTAGTGTGACATTTTAGAAAAATATTGCAGTGAATGCAAAGGACATTTAATTGCTATTATTTGATTTATATGGTAATAAGTTAAAAGGACAAAGTGAAAAAAAATGGACACTTAAAATCAGATAAGTGATAATATTCAACGAACTAGATAGTGAATGAACTTTATTAATGTGAATGTATGTAATTAGTAGGTTAGGATTATAAACGATGTTATCATGAAGTAGGTAAATCATTGAAACTAAATGTAATACGTGTATGTAAATTATTAAGATAATTACAGTTAACGTAGCGATGGTGTCAATTAACAATCTAATTTTAAAATAACGGTTTAAAAGATTTTATTGGTAAGATCATTAGTAATGCACAAAGGTGTATATGTATAGGAGATTTTCTTTGATATCATGTAAAGGTTACATTGAACCGCTTAACTGTTTGATAATATCTTGTGAATATGATATTTTAGAAGGTAAAATTTTATTCAATTGATGAAATTATTTAATTGCTTATGGAATTTATGATTTGTCTTATAATTATAAAGATAAGGTATTTATATGTCAATTCGACAATGTGAAATGCGTTCAGCTATCCCAAATAGCTGGCAATAAATTCAAAGAACCAATTAAAACCAAAAGGGGGTGTACCACTGGTCATATAAGCTTTTGAAAGTAGGTTATTGTGTATACCTTCCCCTGAAGAAGATGGACACGGCGAGGCGACGTACAGGGCGCAGAATTTAGATTTGAGTTGTTCCCATAGGTCACATCGTCAAATCGAAATTGAGGACACTGTAACGAGCAGAAATTTTTAAATTTCACCTCGGCAGAGTACGTTCACACGAGGCAAGTGTCAACGACTTATGGTGGAGCAATAAATAAGGAGTAATGAGAAGGTGTCAGTGAAGCGTTGCTGACTTGACAATAGAAACGCATTAAGTTCAATCCAACTATAGAATTTGGTGGCGTAAGATGACAGGGAAAGTTTCGTCCAGAATTATTGCTCTCCGCAGCTGTAACAAAGTAAGAAGGACATTCACACCCGTACCAAGAATTGTAGCAGATGTGGCCGTATTACGTCAGTAGACGATAAGCGACAAAAACAAGTGATGCTCCATACTACAATGAAACGGATACGCTGCACCTTAAGTAACAATACTGGAAGATAGGCTGACAAAAACTAAAGTCATGTTACACAGCTGGAGGTATCGTCTAATTGACAGACAAGAATTTACGAAGGGAAAGTTGGGGTGACTTCAACGACCAGCAGATGTTCGAAATTAGTAATAGCCAGAAAAAAAGGGTAAGAGCATAGAACAATACGCCAGGAAGACTGTAAGTATAGATAATGGGAATCTATAGAAACGCAGAGTTTACTCAGACAATAGGCTGATAGACAAGATGTTTATAGCCGTAGTTTCTTCGAAGCGGGTCAACGATCGTCAAGCCAGAGAGCAGGGAGACCTAAGGACCTATCAGAGACCTTCAGCCAGCGAGAAATTTGATGGTGAGGGATGTTTCCATAGCAACTGAGACGAAGAACCTATCGGAAGAACTATGACGTAGGATTTTGACAGAGTGGGACATTATTTTCCGAGAAAATCAAAAACTGACCAATCTCGAAAAGAAGTGGGCGTGAAGCGCGCCAGAGACAAAATTTTGAGTAGGGACGAATTAATAAAACTAGCTGTCCAGGAAAACGGAGAGTCAGTCATACTCAAATTTTAGGCAGTCATACTCAAATTTTAGACAGTGATATTCAATTTTCAGACAGACAGTCAATACTTAAATTTTGAATAGTTATACTAAAGTTTTTTCAGTTAGAAT
Organism: Magicicada septendecula; assembly: GCA_034769895.1. Lineage (NCBI taxonomy): Eukaryota > Metazoa > Arthropoda > Insecta > Hemiptera > Cicadidae > Magicicada > Magicicada septendecula. The sequence goes on along the minus strand of CM068369.1, from coordinate 138,415,771 downwards.
TTTCAGACAGTTTACATTTCAATTATCAAGTAGTTTAACTTCAAGTGCGAGAGACGGTATATCATAAACTTTCCATTGTTTACTCAAATCATTCGGAAGTTAGATAAATAACAAGGAACTTAAAACTTAATAATACATTCATATCGTGGTAGTGAACTCTACCGGTGTGCTCAGTAACGGACTTAGTGAAAATTACACCAAGTGAACAATCAGACCGTTACACTAACAGACAGCATCACTTAACGATATACAAATTATTTGAACTTAATATTGTGTATCAACAACATAATGAACACGAAACATTAGACAAACTAATAAATTATAGGAACGTTTGTGGAAGCAGCGACAAATGAAACTAGACATGTATATTGACTTTAAAACGAACACACAGCAAACACACTAAGATAGAACATTGATTGAACACTGAACTTCAATTACCCACACATATACAAACACCTACGCGAGCGGTCGGAAGAATAAAGTGATAAGTGGCAGTGATAAAACAACTTACTACGGAATGTATCTACGAGCCATCTCCATCACCAGAACGAGACTTCATCAACAACTAATGGATATTCAATAACCAAGTAACCATTATTATAATTACTTCTAATTTGTAACTTCTACTGACCTGGTTTCTTTCAAAGAATTCACACCTGAGAAATTTATTAAGAAAAGTAATGAGTAAATCTGATAAAGTATTTAATGAACGTATAAACAAAAGCTTATTTGGGATTTAATGAACGCATTAAATAAGTAGAATATTGAATTCTAACATCATTTGATTTATATATGTATGTACGTTTTCCTTTGTTTCAGCATATATTAAGATATATCTTTGTTTATTATGAATATGTATGTATTTCAGGTACAGCGACGTAACCTATGTACTATTATAATATGTCATAAATGATAATTAAACTAGTATTTTAGTTAATCAGAAACATGCGTTCATTATTACCAATGCAACCCAAATAATAACCTAAAGTTTGAAAGAATGCAACTAGATTTTAAGAGTTTCTTATGTTCAATTAAATAAATAATATCACGTATGTGTTGATGAGCATAGATAGTTAGAATCATCATTAAGATTAAATTATACACATACATGTCAGAGATATATAAATTTACATATATAATAATTAACCCAATAACATTGATTGTTATAAATGGTTGCCCAACGCGTGGCATAATACATTTATAACCCACATAAAATTATAGTTATAAATGGCGCCCAACGTGGGGCATAATAGATTTATAACCCATTTAAATTCATGTTATAAATGGCGCCCATTCGCACGGCATGATACGTATTAACACAGATTGTTAACACGTACAGCTTAGGTAAAGAACAGGCAGTAGAAGTAGTAGAAAAAGTAGTGTCATAGAAGTAGAAGTAAGATAAGGGTTATTAGTGTAAGTCAGTTTGAATGATTACGCGCAGTAGGGCTAAAATGGCGAGCAATTCAGACAATGTAGAATTTGACATTAATAACCAATTAGGAGCAGTAAATACCGAGGCCAATACTACACCTAGTGAACCAAGTAGCGTGATAGAGAGTCCAGAAGATAGGGCGCGAGGACAGACATCAAAACTAGAGGATGGAACTATACAGATGTTGATGGAGTTCATCCGTCAACAGAACGAAAAACAGAACGAGAATATTAAATTAATTAGCGAAGAAAGTAACAGAAAACAAGAAGAGAATATTAACAGAAAATTAGAAGAAAGTAATAGATTAATTAATGAAAAATTAGAAAAACAAGAAGAAAACAGTAGATTAATTAATGAAAAACTCGACCAGCATAAGGAAGAGATTACACAAATAAGGTCGGAGATACGTGAAAGTCAGCAGACTTGGGAAAGAAAGGTTGATGAATTACAGAAAAACAAGATGATGTCGTGAGAGAGTTGAGAGAAGAAGCCGACAAGAAGTACGTAGAAATACAAGAAAAACAAGATAACGATCGACAAGAATGGATGGCGGCGGTACACTCTACCCAGACGACCGTTAAAAAGATTAATCACAAGTTCGATGTTCACGTTAAGGATTACAATAAGAAGCACGAAGAACTCAAGGCCGAGATGCACAATACCATACTGCAGAGACAGCAGGAGCAAGAAGGAACAAATAGTAATATTATACAAAAATTAGAAGACGTAGACGGTAGACAACGTTCAACAGAACAGAAGTTGGACGAGACTACGAAAAAAAAGACAACTAGGATCGAGGAATTAAAGGGACATTTAAATAAGGTAAGAGAAAACCAAGAAAGGTTACAGCGACAACTGATGGAAGGTGATTGTGGAATATTAAATCGATTTAACGGACCTAACCACAATGATCTCAAATATAATGGCACAGACAGATTCCCTATGGAATTCCTCAAAGAATTGTCCGAAGTTCAAGAGTTATATTATCCCGCTGACAATATCAAGTGGATTGGCAAACATCTGGAGTTAGACGCAGGAATTTGGTGGCGAGTGATACGTGACCAGATATCAAACTTCGCAGAATTCAAGGAAGCGTTCTCTCTGAAATATTGGGGCCAGGAACGACAGGACAGTATCCGGGACCATTTGGAGTTTGGCAGATTTGATTGGCGCGGACCAGTTACTGCTATTCAATATATTGAACGGATTTTATTGAAAAGTAAGCAGTTAACACCTACTTTGTCTGATTATCAGTTAATACGTAAGATATCTCGTCACTTTGGGCGGGACATCCAGCTTGCGGTGGTTACAAGAGGAATTGTGACGATACCAAACTTCGAATCTCTGATCATCGAGTATTCACAGATTCAACCAAGAATTAATAGAGAAGCGAACTATGCAGCAAACGAGGGAAGAAATGCGTATAAGGAAAGTGAAAGCGGCTTGAACAAAGGGGGAGGTATACAGAAGAAAACATGGGGTGACAGACCCGCCATAAATAACCAGCCCCGTAACGCAGACCGGCGCGCTGTCAACACAATAGAGTTTACGAACACGACAGCTGGTGCATCGGGCACTCAACTTAAAAGAAATCGTCAACAAGAAGAGGAAAAAAAAAATCCGTCCACCCATTAACAAAGATAGCCGTCAAAACAAATGACTACCAGACGAATATTATCCTACCGGACTTACGAAGCGATTTATTGTGTAATGATGATGAAGAAATTTCTCAACGAATAATCAGGTGTCCAGAGATAAATATCAAGTTCAATAATAATGTTAGTGTACAAGCGTTAATCGATACTGGATCTGTAATAGCTGGGTTATCTGAGTCGTGGTTTCACCAAAACAAACATAACATTACACCTTATGAAATATTACCGATGTCTAACACATTAATAGTTAGCGCAGTTGGTAATAAATCAAAGCTAATCAGAAAACAAATATTATGTGATATCTGTATTGAAGAAATTAAATATGAATGTGTTTTCCTAATAAAACCAGATTTGATAAAACCATGCATATTAGGAACCAATTTTCTTCAAGAAACAGGGTGTCTCATTGACATGGGAAGAAGAATCGTCGAGATAAGAAGAGAGGATAACGAAGCGACGTACACGGTGCCTATGATGCATATAGAAGTGGTGGACGTAGAAGAAGAAGAAGAGATTATCAGAAACATTAACAAGAAGATAGAAAGTATAGAATGCGGAGATAGAGGAACGATGGAAAGATTAAGGGAGATTCTAATAAGAAATTGTAGTTTATTCAGAGAATTCCCCGGAAGAATCGATGGGTATGTCCACGAGTTCCGGGTCACCGACCAGACACCGTACTTCCAGAGAGGATGGCCTGTCCCATTAGCCTATAAAGGGAAGGTAGACGAGGAGATTCGGAAAATGTTACGGTATGGGGTCATTGAGAGATGCAACAGCGCATATATCAACCCACTAGTTACGGTAATCAAGAAGGACGGTAGCGTACGATTGTGTTTGGATGCGAGGAAGGTGAACAGTGTGACTATCCCAGACTACGAGGGTGCCCCTCCAATAAACGACATTTTGGCGAGATGTGGAGAGATGAAGTACTTATCTACCGTAGATCTAACTAGCAGTTTCTGGCAAGTTCCACTGAAGTCGAAATGCCGGAACTTCACCGCTTTTATGTACGACGGCAAGTGTTATCGTTTTACAGTTACACCATTTGGCCTGAGTACCAGTTCTGCTGCATTGACCAGGGGATTAGACACAGTACTGGACGAAGAAGTAAAAGAAAATACCATTATTTATGTCGACGATTGCCTGTGTTATTCAGAAGATTTAGAAACGCATTTGTTACATTTAGACTTATTATTATCTAATTTAAGAAGGGCAAATTTAACCATCAATTTGGAGAAGTCGCAGTTCTTCAGACAAGAAATCGCGTACCTCGGTTATCAACTAACAACGCAAGGAATACGAGCAACGGACGAGAAGATAGATGCCATTATGAAGTTCCCTGAACCTCGGAACCAAAAACAATTAAAAGGTTTCCTGGGGTTGACAAATTTCTATAATCGTTTTACAGACAAATACGCTGAAACTACTAACCATTACTCGAGTTTCTACGGAAAGGACAGAAATTCACCTGGACACAGGAATTAAATGAGTGTTTTCAGCAGGTTAAAAGGTTATTCGTAGAAACAGTCATCTTAAAGTTTCCCCGAATAAACCAAAGATATTATATGCAATGTGACGCCAGCAACTTTGCATATGGCGGACAACTATATCAATTGGACGAAGAAGGAAGAATTGGAGTAATAGCTTTTACCAGCAGGACATTCAAGGGTGCGGAAATAAATTATTACACTACGGAGAAGGAGCTTTTGTGTATTGTAAGATGTCTTGAGCGGTTCCGTATATACATACTAGGACAACCGTTAACCATCATTACTGATAATAAAGCACTGACTTTTATGAATAAATGTCATTTAAACAACTCGCGTATTACACGCTGGATCTTAAGTATTCAGGAGTACAAATTTGACATTGTCCATTGTAGAGGTAAGGACAATATTATTGCCGATCTTCTGAGCAGAAATCCAGAAGATGCCACACCAGAAGTAATTAGTGACAATATTTCCGAATATTTAATTAACCACCTGACAATCAAAATGGATAAGAAGGTAAGCAAGATCCTAATGGATATTGGAAGGCACCAAATTCAAGATCATAAGCTTAAGTATATTATTGATAAGATTAGGGAAAATTGTATAGATAAGAAATTAAATAAATTTTATAGATTCGTCGATGAGAAATTGTACAGATTACGCAAAGGAGAGTGGAAACTATACGTACCGAACAGTGTGTCCTGCGAAATAATTGCTGAAATACACCGTATGTATGGGCATCCCGGTGCGAAGAGATGTATGAAATTATTGCAGGAGTACTTTACCATGGACGGGATGTTAAAGAGGGTGAAAAATTATGTACGGGCTTGCGACACTTGTCAGAAAAAAAAGGATTCCGGCAACAGAAATTCGTTCGGAGGAACAAAAGCCATAATACCGTTACGCAAGGGTGACCTTGTGAGCGCGGACTATTACGGCCGTTACCTGCTTCGTCCAGCGGGGTGAGGTATCTATTTATTATGGTTGACAACTTTACCAAATACGTACGACTTTTCACACTTCGAAGGGCAACGACCGTCGCTACACTGAGGAGAGTACACCAATATCGTGAAGAACTAGGGTCTCTTAGAGTGATTATCACAGACAACGGAACGCAATTTTCATCTAAAAAATGGTTAGATGGATTAACTGAACTAAATATCCAACCACGATTTACCGCAATAAGGAACCCTTGTGCGAATCTGGCTGAAAGAATCAACAGACAGCTTGGGAACTTATTTAGGATCTTTGTTGGTGATCAACATACAAAGTGGTCGCGTTACGTACCAATCGTCGAGAGTTGTATTAACGAAACGTACCACGAGACGATAGAAGTAACACCGTACGAAGCTCAGCTCGGAAGAAAACCTCCCAGAGCGTGGGAAAAATACATCAACAAGGATATGCTCCTAGTTAAAGGGGTAGATCATAACCAAATATTTATCAAAATGAAGGAGAAGAGAGAAAAACAAGCAAAATTATGTAATGAGACTAAAACCATTACAAGATTCAACATTGGTGAGAAAGTGTTAATCAGAACATATCATCAATCGGACGCGGTCCAGAAAAGAATTGAAAAATTTTGCGAACTGTACTGCGGACCATATAAAGTGCATCAAATTCTCGGAGAAGCTACTTATCTACTCGTTGATTGCGATGATGACAAGAAACTCCGTGGAAAGTTTAATGCCAGACAATTGAAAAAATACTATGAACCAGAGAATTGAAGATGAAGGAAGAGGAAGAAATAGAAGAAGATATCTTAAGAAGCTAGCCGATGCTGATGAATCAACTGCGTTAGGGTAATTGACGCGATGATATCATTCAAGCTGGCTTATCCAAGAAAGTTGTGTACTTTAATTGTTGAAACATAACATCAAAAATGTATTTAGTCAATTAAGCACTAATTAAATGTTAGATAATAAGATAAATTAACATTTAGTGTGACATTTTGGAAAAATATTGCAGTGAATGCAAAGGACATTTAATTGCTATTATTTGATTTATATGGTAATAAGTTAAAAGGACAAAGTGAAAAAAAATGGACACTTAAAATCAGATAAGTGATAATATTCAACGAACTAGATAGTGAATGAACTTTATTAATGTGAATGTATGTAATTAGTAGGTTAGGATTATAAACGATGTTATCATGAAGTAGGTAAATCATTGAAACTAAATGTAATACGTGTATGTAAATTATTAAGATAATTACAGTTAACGTAGCGATGGTGTCAATTAACAATCTAATTTTAAAATAACGGTTTAAAAGATTTTATTGGTAAGATCATTAGTAATGCACAAAGGTGTATATGTATAGGAGATTTTCTTTGATATCATGTAAAGGTTACATTGAACCGCTTAACTGTTTGATAATATCTTGTGAATATGATATTTTAGAAGGTAAAATTTTATTCAATTGATGAAATTATTTAATTGCTTATGGAATTTATGATTTGTCTTATAATTATAAAGATAAGGTATTTATATGTCAATTCGACAATGTGAAATGCGTTCAGCTATCCCAAATAGCTGGCAATAAATTCAAAGAACCAATTAAAACCAAAAGGGGGTGTACCACTGGTCATATAAGCTTTTGAAAGTAGGTTATTGTGTATACCTTCCCCTGAAGAAGATGGACACGGCGAGGCGACGTACAGGGCGCAGAATTTAGATTTGAGTTGTTCCCATAGGTCACATCGTCAAATCGAAATTGAGGACACTGTAACGAGCAGAAATTTTTAAATTTCACCTCGGCAGAGTACGTTCACACGAGGCAAGTGTCAACGACTTATGGTGGAGCAATAAATAAGGAGTAATGAGAAGGTGTCAGTGAAGCGTTGCTGACTTGACAATAGAAACGCATTAAGTTCAATCCAACTATAGAATTTGGTGGCGTAAGATGACAGGGAAAGTTTCGTCCAGAATTATTGCTCTCCGCAGCTGTAACAAAGTAAGAAGGACATTCACACCCGTACCAAGAATTGTAGCAGATGTGGCCGTATTACGTCAGTAGACGATAAGCGACAAAAACAAGTGATGCTCCATACTACAATGAAACGGATACGCTGCACCTTAAGTAACAATACTGGAAGATAGGCTGACAAAAACTAAAGTCATGTTACACAGCTGGAGGTATCGTCTAATTGACAGACAAGAATTTACGAAGGGAAAGTTGGGGTGACTTCAACGACCAGCAGATGTTCGAAATTAGTAATAGCCAGAAAAAAAGGGTAAGAGCATAGAACAATACGCCAGGAAGACTGTAAGTATAGATAATGGGAATCTATAGAAACGCAGAGTTTACTCAGACAATAGGCTGATAGACAAGATGTTTATAGCCGTAGTTTCTTCGAAGCGGGTCAACGATCGTCAAGCCAGAGAGCAGGGAGACCTAAGGACCTATCAGAGACCTTCAGCCAGCGAGAAATTTGATGGTGAGGGATGTTTCCATAGCAACTGAGACGAAGAACCTATCGGAAGAACTATGACGTAGGATTTTGACAGAGTGGGACATTATTTTCCGAGAAAATCAAAAACTGACCAATCTCGAAAAGAAGTGGGCGTGAAGCGCGCCAGAGACAAAATTTTGAGTAGGGACGAATTAATAAAACTAGCTGTCCAGGAAAACGGAGAGTCAGTCATACTCAAATTTTAGGCAGTCATACTCAAATTTTAGACAGTGATATTCAATTTTCAGACAGACAGTCAACACTTAAATTTTGAATAGTTATACTAAAGTTTTTTCAGTTAGAATTTTCAGACAGTTTACATTTCAATTATCAAGTAGTTTAACTTCAAGTGCGAGAGACGGTATATCATAAACTTTCCATTGTTTACTCAAATCATTCGGAAGTTAGATAAATAACAAGGAACTTAAAACTTAATAATACATTCATATCGTGGTAGTGAACTCTACCGGTGTGCTCAGTAACGGACTTAGTGAAAATTACACCAAGTGAACAATCAGACCGTTACACTAACAGACAGCATCACTTAACGATATACAAATTATTTGAACTTAATATTGTGTATCAACAACATAATGAACACGAAACATTAAACAAACTAATAAATTATAGGAACGTTTGTGGAAGCAGCGACAAATGAAACTAGACATGTATATTGACTTTAAAACGAACACACAGCAAACACAGTAAGATAGAACATTGATTGAACACTGAACTTCAATTACCCACACATATACAAACACCTACGCGAGCGGTCGGAAGAATAAAGTGATAAGTGGCAGTGATAAAACAACTTACTACGGAATGTATCTACGAGCCATCTCCATCACCAGAACGAGACTTCATCAACAACTAATGGATATTCAATAACCAAGTAACCATTATTATAATTACTTCTAATTTGTAACTTCTACTGACCTGGTTTCTTTCAAAGAATTCACACCTGAGAAATTTATTAAGAAAAGTAATGAGTAAATCTGATAAAGTATTTAATGAACGTATAAACAAAAGCTTATTTGGGATTTAATGAACGCATTAAATAAGTAGAATATTGAATTGTAACATCATTTGATTTATATATGTATGTATGTTTTCCTTTGTTTCAGCATATATTAAGATATATCTTTGTTTATTATGAATATGTATGTATTTCAGGTACAGCGACGTAACCTATGTACTATTATAATATGTCATAAATGATAATTAAACTAGTATTTTAGTTAATCAGAAACATGCGTTCATTATTACCAATGCAACCCAAATAATAACCTAAAGTTTGAAAGAATGCAACTAGATTTTAAGAGTTTCTTATGTTCAATTAAATAAATGATATCACGTATGTGTTGATGAGCATAGATAGTTAGAATCATCATTAAGATTAAATTATACACATACATGTCAGAGATATATAAATTTACATATATAATAATTAACCCAATAACATTGATTGTTATAAATGGTTGCCCAACGCGTGGCATAATACATTTATAACCCACATAAAATTATAGTTATAAATGGCGCCCAACGTGGGGCATAATAGATTTATAACCCATTTAAATTCATGTTATAAATGGCGCCCATTCGCACGGCATGATACGTATTAACACAGATTGTTAACACGTACAGCTTAGGTAAAGAACAGGCAGTAGAAGTAGTAGAAAAAGTAGTGTCATAGAAGTAGAAGTAAGATAAGGGTTATTAGTGTAAGTCAGTTTGAATGATTACGCGCAGTAGGGCTAAAATGGCGAGCAATTCAGACAATGTAGAATTTGACATTAATAACCAATTAGGAGCAGTAAATACCGAGGCCAATACTACACCTAGTGAACCAAGTAGCGTGATAGAGAGTCCAGAAGATAGGGCGCGAGGACAGACATCAAAACTAGAGGATGGAACTATACAGATGTTGATGGAGTTCATCCGTCAACAGAACGAAAAACAGAACGAGAATATTAAATTAATTAGCGAAGAAAGTAACAGAAAACAAGAAGAGAATATTAACAGAAAATTAGAAGAAAGTAATAGATTAATTAATGAAAAATTAGAAAAACAAGAAGAAAACAGTAGATTATTAATGAAAAACTCGACCAGCATAAGGAAGAGATTACACAAATAAGGTCGGAGATACGTGAAAGTCAGCAGACTTGGGAAAGAAAGGTTGGTGAATTACAGAAAAAACAAGATGATGTCGTGAGAGAGTTGAGAGAAGAAGCCGACAAGAAGTACGTAGAAATACAAGAAAAACAAGATAACGATCGACAAGAATGAATGGCGGCGGTACACTCTACCCAGACGACCGTTAAAAAGATTAATCACAAGTTCGATGTTCACGTTAAGGATTACAATAAGAAGCACGAAGAACTCAAGGCCGAGATGCACAATACCATACTGCAGAGACAACAGGAGCAAGAAGGAACAAATAGTAATATTATACAAAAATTAGAAGACGTAGACGGTAGACAACGTTCAACAGAACAGAAGTTGGACGAGACTACGAAAGAAAAGACAACTAGGATCGAAGAATTAAAGGGACATTTAAATAAGGTAAGAGAAAACCAAGAAAGGTTACAGCGACAACTGATGGAAGGTGATTGTGGAATATTAAATCGATTTAACGGACCTAACCACAATGATCTCAAATATAATGGCACAGACAGATTCCCTATGGAATTCCTCAAAGAATTGTCCGAAGTTCAAGAGTTATATTATCCCGCTGACAATATCAAGTGGATTGGCAAACATCTGGAGTTAGACGCAGGAATTTGGTGGCGAGTGATACGTGACCAGATATCAAACTTCGCAGAATTCAAGGAAGCGTTCTCTCTGAAATATTGGGGCCAGGAACGACAGGACAGTATCCGGGACCATTTGGAGTTTGGCAGATTTGATTGGCGCGGACCAGTTACTGCTATTCAATATATTGAACGGATTTTATTGGAAAGTAAGCAGTTAACACCTACTTTGTCTGATTATCAGTTAATACGTAAGATATCTCGTCACTTTGGGCGGGACATCCAGCTTGCGGTGGTTACAAGAGGAATTGTGACGATACCAAACTTCGAATCTCTGATCATCGAGTATTCACAGATTCAACCAAGAATTAATAGAGAAGCGAACTATGCAGCAAACGAGGGAAGAAATGCGTATAAGGAAAGTGAAAGCGGCTTGAACAAAGGGGGAGGTATACAGAAGAAAACATGGGGTGACAGACCCGCCATAAATAACCAGCCCCGTAACGCAGACCGGCGCGCTGTCAACACAACATAGAGTTTACGAACACGACAGCTGGTGCATCGGGCACTCAACCTAAAAGAAATCGTCAACAAGAAGAGGAAAAAAAAATCCCTCCACCCATTAACAAAGATAGCCGTCAAAACAAATGACTAACAGACGAATATTATCCTACCGGACTTACGAAGCGATTTATTGTGTAATGATGATGAAGAAATTTCTCAACGAATAATCAGGTGTCCAGAGATAAATATCAAGTTCAATAATAATGTTAGTGTACAAGCGTTAATCGATACTGGATCTGTAATAGCTGGGTTATCTGAGTCGTGGTTTCACCAAAACAAACATAACATTACACCTTATGAAATATTACCGATGTCTAACACATTAATAGTTAGCGCAGTTGGTAATAAATCAAAGCTAATCAGAAAACAAATATTATGTGATATCTGTATTGAAGAAATTAAATATGAATGTGTTTTCCTAATAAAACCAGATTTGATAAAACCATGCATATTAGGAACCAATTTTCTTCAAGAAACAGGGTGTCTCATTGACATGGGAAGAAGAATCGTCGAGATAAGAAGAGAGGATAACGAAGCGACGTACACGGTGCCTATGATGCATATAGAAGTGGTGGACGTAGAAGAAGAAGAAGAGATTATCAGAAACATTAACAAGAAGATAGAAAGTATAGAATGCGGAGATAGAGGAACGATGGAAAGATTAAGGGAGATTCTAATAAGAAATTGTAGTTTATTCAGAGAATGCCCCGGAAGAATCGATGGGTATGTCCACGAGTTCCGGGTCACCGACCAGACACCGTACTTCCAGAGAGGATGGCCTGTCCCATTAGCCTATAAAGGGAAGGTAGACGAGGAGATTCGGAAAATGTTACGGTATGGGGTCATTGAGAGATGCAACAGCGCATATATCAACCCACTAGTTACGGTAATCAAGAAGGACGGTAGCGTACGATTGTGTTTGGATGCGAGGAAGGTGAACAGTGTGACTATCCCAGACTACGAGGGTGCCCCTCCAATAAACGACATTTTGGCGAGATGTGGAGAGATGAAGTACTTATCTACCGTAGATCTAACTAGCAGTTTCTGGCAAGTTCCACTGAAGTCGAAATGCCGGAACTTCACCGCTTTTATGTACGACGGCAAGTGTTATCGTTTTACAGTTACACCATTTGGCCTGAGTACCAGTTCTGCTGCACTGACCAGGGGATTAGACACAGTACTGGACGAAGAAGTAAAAGAAAATACCATTATTTATGTCGACGATTGCCTGTGTTATTCAGAAGATTTAGAAACGCATTTGTTACATTTAGACTTATTATTATCTAATTTAAGAAGGGCAAATTTAACCATCAATTTGGAGAAGTCGCAGTTCTTCAGACAAGAAATCGCGTACCTCGGTTATCAACTAACAACGCAAGGAATACGAGCAACGGACGAGAAGATAGATGCCATTATGAAGTTCCCTGAACCTCGGAACCAAAAACAATTAAAAGGTTTCCTGGGGTTGACAAATTTCTATAATCGTTTTACAGACAAATACGCTGAAACTACTAACCATTACTCGAGTTTCTACGGAAAGGACAGAAATTCACCTGGACACAGGAATTAAATGAGTGTTTTCAGCAGGTTAAAAGGTTATTCGTAGAAACAGTCATCTTAAAGTTTCCCCGAATAAACCAATCATATTATATGCAATGTGACGCCAGCAACTTTGCATATTGCGGACAACTATATCAATTGGACGAAGAAGGAAGAATTGGAGTAATAGCTTTTACCAGCAGGACATTCAAGGGTGCGGAAATAAATTATTACACTACGGAGAAGGAGCTTTTGTGTATTGTAAGATGTCTTGAGCGGTTCCGTATATACATACTAGGACAACCGTTAACCATCATTACTGATAATAAAGCACTGACTTTTATGAATAAATGTCATTTAAACAACTCGCGTATTACACGCTGGATCTTAAGTATTCAGGAGTACAAATTTGACATTGTCCATTGTAGAGGTAAGGACAATATTATTGCCGATCTTCTGAGCAGAAATCCAGAAGATGCCACACCAGAAGTAATTAGTGACAATATTTCCGAATATTTAATTAACCACCTGACAATCAAAATGGATAAGAAGGTAAGCAAGATCCTAATGGATATTGGAAGGCACCAAATTCAAGATCATAAGCTTAAGTATATTATTGATAAGATTAGGGAAAATTGTATAGATAAGAAATTAAATAAATTTTATAGATTCGTCGATGAGAAATTGTACAGATTACGCAAAGGAGAGTGGAAACTATACGTACCGAACAGTGTGTCCTGCGAAATAATTGCTGAAATACACCGTATGTATGGGCATCCCGGTGCGAAGAGATGTATGAAATTATTGCAGGAGTACTTTACCATGGACGGGATGTTAAAGAGGGTGAAAAATTATGTACGGACTTGCGACACTTGTCAGAAAAAAAAGGATTCCGGCAACAGAAATTCGTTCGGAGGAACAAAAGCCATAATACCGTTACGCAAGGGTGACCTTGTGAGCGCGGACTATTACGGCCGTTACCTGCTTCGTTTAGCGGGGTGAGGTATCTATTTATTATGGTTGACAACTTTACCAAATACGTACGACTTTTCACACTTCGAAGGGCAACGACCGTCGCTACACTGAGGAGAGTACACCAATATCGTGAAGAACTAGGGTCTCCTAGAGTGATTATCACAGACAACGGAACGCAATTTTCATCTAAAAAATGGTTAGATGGATTAACTGAACTAAATATCCAACCACGATTTACCGCAATAAGGAACCCTTGTGCGAATCTGGCTGAAAGAATCAACAGACAGCTTGGGAACTTATTTAGGATCTTTGTTGGTGATCAACATACAAAGTGGTCGCGTTACGTACCAATCGTCGAGAGTTGTATTAACGAAACGTACCACGAGACGATAGAAGTAACACCGTACGAAGCTCAGCTCGGAAGAAAACCTCCCAGAGCGTGGGAAAAATACATCAACAAGGATATGCTCCTAGTTAAAGGGGTAGATCATAACCAAATATTTATCAAAATGAAGGAGAAGAGAGAAAAACAAGCAAAATTATGTAATGAGACTAAAACCATTACAAGATTCAACATTGGTGAGAAAGTGTTAATCAGAACATATCATCAATCGGACGCGGTCCAGAAAAGAATTGAAAAATTTTGCGAACTGTACTGCGGACCATATAAAGTGCATCAAATTCTCGGAGAAGCTACTTATCTACTCGTTGATTGCGATGATGACAAGAAACTCCGTGGAAAGTTTAATGCCAGACAATTGAAAAAATACTATGAACCAGAGAATTGAAGATGAAGGAAGAGGAAGAAATAGAAGAAGATATCTTAAGAAGCTAGCCGATGCTGATGAATCAACTGCGTTAGGGTAATTGACGCGATGATATCATTCAAGCTGGCTTATCCAAGAAAGTTGTGTACTTTAATTGTTGAAACATAACATCAAAAATGTATTTAGTCAATTAAGCACTAATTAAATGTTAGATAATAAGATAAATTAACATTTAGTGTGACATTTTAGAAAAATATTGCAGTGAATGCAAAGGACATTTAATTGCTATTATTTGATTTATATGGTAATAAGTTAAAAGGACAAAGTGAAAAAAAATGGACACTTAAAATCAGATAAGTGATAATATTCAACGAACTAGATAGTGAATGAACTTTATTAATGTGAATGTATGTAATTAGTAGGTTAGGATTATAAACGATGTTATCATGAAGTAGGTAAATCATTGAAACTAAATGTAATACGTGTATGTAAATTATTAAGATAATTACAGTTAACGTAGCGATGGTGTCAATTAACAATCTAATTTTAAAATAACGGTTTAAAAGATTTTATTGGTAAGATCATTAGTAATGCACAAAGGTGTATATGTATAGGAGATTTTCTTTGATATCATGTAAAGGTTACATTGAACCGCTTAACTGTTTGATAATATCTTGTGAATATGATATTTTAGAAGGTAAAATTTTATTCAATTGATGAAATTATTTAATTGCTTATGGAATTTATGATTTGTCTTATAATTATAAAGATAAGGTATTTATATGTCAATTCGACAATGTGAAATGCGTTCAGCTATCCCAAATAGCTGGCAATAAATTCAAAGAACCAATTAAAACCAAAAGGGGGTGTACCACTGGTCATATAAGCTTTTGAAAGTAGGTTATTGTGTATACCTTCCCCTGAAGAAGATGGACACGGCGAGGCGACGTACAGGGCGCAGAATTTAGATTTGAGTTGTTCCCATAGGTCACATCGTCAAATCGAAATTGAGGACACTGTAACGAGCAGAAATTTTTAAATTTCACCTCGGCAGAGTACGTTCACACGAGGCAAGTGTCAACGACTTATGGTGGAGCAATAAATAAGGAGTAATGAGAAGGTGTCAGTGAAGCGTTGCTGACTTGACAATAGAAACGCATTAAGTTCAATCCAACTATAGAATTTGGTGGCGTAAGATGACAGGGAAAGTTTCGTCCAGAATTATTGCTCTCCGCAGCTGTAACAAAGTAAGAAGGACATTCACACCCGTACCAAGAATTGTAGCAGATGTGGCCGTATTACGTCAGTAGACGATAAGCGACAAAAACAAGTGATGCTCCATACTACAATGAAACGGATACGCTGCACCTTAAGTAACAATACTGGAAGATAGGCTGACAAAAACTAAAGTCATGTTACACAGCTGGAGGTATCGTCTAATTGACAGACAAGAATTTACGAAGGGAAAGTTGGGGTGACTTCAACGACCAGCAGATGTTCGAAATTAGTAATAGCCAGAAAAAAAGGGTAAGAGCATAGAACAATACGCCAGGAAGACTGTAAGTATAGATAATGGGAATCTATAGAAACGCAGAGTTTACTCAGACAATAGGCTGATAGACAAGATGTTTATAGCCGTAGTTTCTTCGAAGCGGGTCAACGATCGTCAAGCCAGAGAGCAGGGAGACCTAAGGACCTATCAGAGACCTTCAGCCAGCGAGAAATTTGATGGTGAGGGATGTTTCCATAGCAACTGAGACGAAGAACCTATCGGAAGAACTATGACGTAGGATTTTGACAGAGTGGGACATTATTTTCCGAGAAAATCAAAAACTGACCAATCTCGAAAAGAAGTGGGCGTGAAGCGCGCCAGAGACAAAATTTTGAGTAGGGACGAATTAATAAAACTAGCTGTCCAGGAAAACGGAGAGTCAGTCATACTCAAATTTTAGGCAGTCATACTCAAATTTTAGACAGTGATATTCAATTTTCAGACAGACAGTCAACACTTAAATTTTGAATAGTTATACTAAAGTTTTTTCAGTTAGAATTTTCAGACAGTTTACATTTCAATTATCAAGTAGTTTAACTTCAAGTGCGAGAGACGGTATATCATAAACTTTCCATTGTTTACTCAAATCATTCGGAAGTTAGATAAATAACAAGGAACTTAAAACTTAATAATACATTCATATCGTGGTAGTGAACTCTACCGGTGTGCTCAGTAACGGACTTAGTGAAAATTACACCAAGTGAACAATCAGACCGTTACACTAACAGACAGCATCACTTAACGATATACAAATTATTTGAACTTAATATTGTGTATCAACAACATAATGAACACGAAACATTAAACAAACTAATAAATTATAGGAACGTTTGTGGAAGCAGCGACAAATGAAACTAGACATGTATATTGACTTTAAAACGAACACACAGCAAACACAGTAAGATAGAACATTGATTGAACACTGAACTTCAATTACCCACACATATACAAACACCTACGCGAGCGGTCGGAAGAATAAAGTGATAAGTGGCAGTGATAAAACAACTTACTACGGAATGTATCTACGAGCCATCTCCATCACCAGAACGAGACTTCATCAACAACTAATGGATATTCAATAACCAAGTAACCATTATTATAATTACTTCTAATTTGTAACTTCTACTGACCTGGTTTCTTTCAAAGAATTCACACCTGAGAAATTTATTAAGAAAAGTAATGAG
The DNA here is from genome assembly GCA_034769895.1 of Magicicada septendecula. Taxonomy (NCBI): domain Eukaryota; kingdom Metazoa; phylum Arthropoda; class Insecta; order Hemiptera; family Cicadidae; genus Magicicada; species Magicicada septendecula. The sequence goes on along the minus strand of CM068369.1, from coordinate 138,398,405 downwards.
TAAATCTGATAAAGTATTTAATGAACGTATAAACAAAAGCTTATTTGGGATTTAATGAACGCATTAAATAAGTAGAATATTGAATTGTAACATCATTTGATTTATATATGTATGTATGTTTTCCTTTGTTTCAGCATATATTAAGATATATCTTTGTTTATTATGAATATGTATGTATTTCAGGTACAGCGACGTAACCTATGTACTATTATAATATGTCATAAATGATAATTAAACTAGTATTTTAGTTAATCAGAAACATGCGTTCATTATTACCAATGCAACCCAAATAATAACCTAAAGTTTGAAAGAATGCAACTAGATTTTAAGAGTTTCTTATGTTCAATTAAATAAATGATATCACGTATGTGTTGATGAGCATAGATAGTTAGAATCATCATTAAGATTAAATTATACACATACATGTCAGAGATATATAAATTTACATATATAATAATTAACCCAATAACATTGATTGTTATAAATGGTTGCCCAACGCGTGGCATAATACATTTATAACCCACATAAAATTATAGTTATAAATGGCGCCCAACGTGGGGCATAATAGATTTATAACCCATTTAAATTCATGTTATAAATGGCGCCCATTCGCACGGCATGATACGTATTAACACAGATTGTTAACACGTACAGCTTAGGTAAAGAACAGGCAGTAGAAGTAGTAGAAAAAGTAGTGTCATAGAAGTAGAAGTAAGATAAGGGTTATTAGTGTAAGTCAGTTTGAATGATTACGCGCAGTAGGGCTAAAATGGCGAGCAATTCAGACAATGTAGAATTTGACATTAATAACCAATTAGGAGCAGTAAATACCGAGGCCAATACTACACCTAGTGAACCAAGTAGCGTGATAGAGAGTCCAGAAGATAGGGCGCGAGGACAGACATCAAAACTAGAGGATGGAACTATACAGATGTTGATGGAGTTCATCCGTCAACAGAACGAAAAACAGAACGAGAATATTAAATTAATTAGCGAAGAAAGTAACAGAAAACAAGAAGAGAATATTAACAGAAAATTAGAAGAAAGTAATAGATTAATTAATGAAAAATTAGAAAAACAAGAAGAAAACAGTAGATTATTAATGAAAAACTCGACCAGCATAAGGAAGAGATTACACAAATAAGGTCGGAGATACGTGAAAGTCAGCAGACTTGGGAAAGAAAGGTTGATGAATTACAGAAAAAACAAGATGATGTCGTGAGAGAGTTGAGAGAAGAAGCCGACAAGAAGTACGTAGAAATACAAGAAAAACAAGATAACGATCGACAAGAATGAATGGCGGCGGTACACTCTACCCAGACGACCGTTAAAAAGATTAATCACAAGTTCGATGTTCACGTTAAGGATTACAATAAGAAGCACGAAGAACTCAAGGCCGAGATGCACAATACCATACTGCAGAGACAACAGGAGCAAGAAGGAACAAATAGTAATATTATACAAAAATTAGAAGACGTAGACGGTAGACAACGTTCAACAGAACAGAAGTTGGACGAGACTACGAAAGAAAAGACAACTAGGATCGAAGAATTAAAGGGACATTTAAATAAGGTAAGAGAAAACCAAGAAAGGTTACAGCGACAACTGATGGAAGGTGATTGTGGAATATTAAATCGATTTAACGGACCTAACCACAATGATCTCAAATATAATGGCACAGACAGATTCCCTATGGAATTCCTCAAAGAATTGTCCGAAGTTCAAGAGTTATATTATCCCGCTGACAATATCAAGTGGATTGGCAAACATCTGGAGTTAGACGCAGGAATTTGGTGGCGAGTGATACGTGACCAGATATCAAACTTCGCAGAATTCAAGGAAGCGTTCTCTCTGAAATATTGGGGCCAGGAACGACAGGACAGTATCCGGGACCATTTGGAGTTTGGCAGATTTGATTGGCGCGGACCAGTTACTGCTATTCAATATATTGAACGGATTTTATTGGAAAGTAAGCAGTTAACACCTACTTTGTCTGATTATCAGTTAATACGTAAGATATCTCGTCACTTTGGGCGGGACATCCAGCTTGCGGTGGTTACAAGAGGAATTGTGACGATACCAAACTTCGAATCTCTGATCATCGAGTATTCACAGATTCAACCAAGAATTAATAGAGAAGCGAACTATGCAGCAAACGAGGGAAGAAATGCGTATAAGGAAAGTGAAAGCGGCTTGAACAAAGGGGGAGGTATACAGAAGAAAACATGGGGTGACAGACCCGCCATAAATAACCAGCCCCGTAACGCAGACCGGCGCGCTGTCAACACAACATAGAGTTTACGAACACGACAGCTGGTGCATCGGGCACTCAACCTAAAAGAAATCGTCAACAAGAAGAGGAAAAAAAAAATCCCTCCACCCATTAACAAAGATAGCCGTCAAAACAAATGACTAACAGACGAATATTATCCTACCGGACTTACGAAGCGATTTATTGTGTAATGATGATGAAGAAATTTCTCAACGAATAATCAGGTGTCCAGAGATAAATATCAAGTTCAATAATAATGTTAGTGTACAAGCGTTAATCGATACTGGATCTGTAATAGCTGGGTTATCTGAGTCGTGGTTTCACCAAAACAAACATAACATTACACCTTATGAAATATTACCGATGTCTAACACATTAATAGTTAGCGCAGTTGGTAATAAATCAAAGCTAATCAGAAAACAAATATTATGTGATATCTGTATTGAAGAAATTAAATATGAATGTGTTTTCCTAATAAAACCAGATTTGATAAAACCATGCATATTAGGAACCAATTTTCTTCAAGAAACAGGGTGTCTCATTGACATGGGAAGAAGAATCGTCGAGATAAGAAGAGAGGATAACGAAGCGACGTACACGGTGCCTATGATGCATATAGAAGTGGTGGACGTAGAAGAAGAAGAAGAGATTATCAGAAACATTAACAAGAAGATAGAAAGTATAGAATGCGGAGATAGAGGAACGATGGAAAGATTAAGGGAGATTCTAATAAGAAATTGTAGTTTATTCAGAGAATGCCCCGGAAGAATCGATGGGTATGTCCACGAGTTCCGGGTCACCGACCAGACACCGTACTTCCAGAGAGGATGGCCTGTCCCATTAGCCTATAAAGGGAAGGTAGACGAGGAGATTCGGAAAATGTTACGGTATGGGGTCATTGAGAGATGCAACAGCGCATATATCAACCCACTAGTTACGGTAATCAAGAAGGACGGTAGCGTACGATTGTGTTTGGATGCGAGGAAGGTGAACAGTGTGACTATCCCAGACTACGAGGGTGCCCCTCCAATAAACGACATTTTGGCGAGATGTGGAGAGATGAAGTACTTATCTACCGTAGATCTAACTAGCAGTTTCTGGCAAGTTCCACTGAAGTCGAAATGCCGGAACTTCACCGCTTTTATGTACGACGGCAAGTGTTATCGTTTTACAGTTACACCATTTGGCCTGAGTACCAGTTCTGCTGCACTGACCAGGGGATTAGACACAGTACTGGACGAAGAAGTAAAAGAAAATACCATTATTTATGTCGACGATTGCCTGTGTTATTCAGAAGATTTAGAAACGCATTTGTTACATTTAGACTTATTATTATCTAATTTAAGAAGGGCAAATTTAACCATCAATTTGGAGAAGTCGCAGTTCTTCAGACAAGAAATCGCGTACCTCGGTTATCAACTAACAACGCAAGGAATACGAGCAACGGACGAGAAGATAGATGCCATTATGAAGTTCCCTGAACCTCGGAACCAAAAACAATTAAAAGGTTTCCTGGGGTTGACAAATTTCTATAATCGTTTTACAGACAAATACGCTGAAACTACTAACCATTACTCGAGTTTCTACGGAAAGGACAGAAATTCACCTGGACACAGGAATTAAATGAGTGTTTTCAGCAGGTTAAAAGGTTATTCGTAGAAACAGTCATCTTAAAGTTTCCCCGAATAAACCAATCATATTATATGCAATGTGACGCCAGCAACTTTGCATATGGCGGACAACTATATCAATTGGACGAAGAAGGAAGAATTGGAGTAATAGCTTTTACCAGCAGGACATTCAAGGGTGCGGAAATAAATTATTACACTACGGAGAAGGAGCTTTTGTGTATTGTAAGATGTCTTGAGCGGTTCCGTATATACATACTAGGACAACCGTTAACCATCATTACTGATAATAAAGCACTGACTTTTATGAATAAATGTCATTTAAACAACTCGCGTATTACACGCTGGATCTTAAGTATTCAGGAGTACAAATTTGACATTGTCCATTGTAGAGGTAAGGACAATATTATTGCCGATCTTCTGAGCAGAAATCCAGAAGATGCCACACCAGAAGTAATTAGTGACAATATTTCCGAATATTTAATTAACCACCTGACAATCAAAATGGATAAGAAGGTAAGCAAGATCCTAATGGATATTGGAAGGCACCAAATTCAAGATCATAAGCTTAAGTATATTATTGATAAGATTAGGGAAAATTGTATAGATAAGAAATTAAATAAATTTTATAGATTCGTCGATGAGAAATTGTACAGATTACGCAAAGGAGAGTGGAAACTATACGTACCGAACAGTGTGTCCTGCGAAATAATTGCTGAAATACACCGTATGTATGGGCATCCCGGTGCGAAGAGATGTATGAAATTATTGCAGGAGTACTTTACCATGGACGGGATGTTAAAGAGGGTGAAAAATTATGTACGGACTTGCGACACTTGTCAGAAAAAAAAGGATTCCGGCAACAGAAATTCGTTCGGAGGAACAAAAGCCATAATACCGTTACGCAAGGGTGACCTTGTGAGCGCGGACTATTACGGCCGTTACCTGCTTCGTTTAGCGGGGTGAGGTATCTATTTATTATGGTTGACAACTTTACCAAATACGTACGACTTTTCACACTTCGAAGGGCAACGACCGTCGCTACACTGAGGAGAGTACACCAATATCGTGAAGAACTAGGGTCTCCTAGAGTGATTATCACAGACAACGGAACGCAATTTTCATCTAAAAAATGGTTAGATGGATTAACTGAACTAAATATCCAACCACGATTTACCGCAATAAGGAACCCTTGTGCGAATCTGGCTGAAAGAATCAACAGACAGCTTGGGAACTTATTTAGGATCTTTGTTGGTGATCAACATACAAAGTGGTCGCGTTACGTACCAATCGTCGAGAGTTGTATTAACGAAACGTACCACGAGACGATAGAAGTAACACCGTACGAAGCTCAGCTCGGAAGAAAACCTCCCAGAGCGTGGGAAAAATACATCAACAAGGATATGCTCCTAGTTAAAGGGGTAGATCATAACCAAATATTTATCAAAATGAAGGAGAAGAGAGAAAAACAAGCAAAATTATGTAATGAGACTAAAACCATTACAAGATTCAACATTGGTGAGAAAGTGTTAATCAGAACATATCATCAATCGGACGCGGTCCAGAAAAGAATTGAAAAATTTTGCGAACTGTACTGCGGACCATATAAAGTGCATCAAATTCTCGGAGAAGCTACTTATCTACTCGTTGATTGCGATGATGACAAGAAACTCCGTGGAAAGTTTAATGCCAGACAATTGAAAAAATACTATGAACCAGAGAATTGAAGATGAAGGAAGAGGAAGAAATAGAAGAAGATGTCTTAAGAAGCTAGCCGATGCTGATGAATCAACTGCGTTAGGGTAATTGACGCGATGATATCATTCAAGCTGGCTTATCCAAGAAAGTTGTGTACTTTAATTGTTGAAACATAACATCAAAAATGTATTTAGTCAATTAAGCACTAATTAAATGTTAGATAATAAGATAAATTAACATTTAGTGTGACATTTTAGAAAAATATTGCAGTGAATGCAAAGGACATTTAATTGCTATTATTTGATTTATATGGTAATAAGTTAAAAGGACAAAGTGAAAAAAAATGGACACTTAAAATCAGATAAGTGATAATATTCAACGAACTAGATAGTGAATGAACTTTATTAATGTGAATGTATGTAATTAGTAGGTTAGGATTATAAACGATGTTATCATGAAGTAGGTAAATCATTGAAACTAAATGTAATACGTGTATGTAAATTATTAAGATAATTACAGTTAACGTAGCGATGGTGTCAATTAACAATCTAATTTTAAAATAACGGTTTAAAAGATTTTATTGGTAAGATCATTAGTAATGCACAAAGGTGTATATGTATAGGAGATTTTCTTTGATATCATGTAAAGGTTACATTGAACCGCTTAACTGTTTGATAATATCTTGTGAATATGATATTTTAGAAGGTAAAATTTTATTCAATTGATGAAATTATTTAATTGCTTATGGAATTTATGATTTGTCTTATAATTATAAAGATAAGGTATTTATATGTCAATTCGACAATGTGAAATGCGTTCAGCTATCCCAAATAGCTGGCAATAAATTCAAAGAACCAATTAAAACCAAAAGGGGGTGTACCACTGGTCATATAAGCTTTTGAAAGTAGGTTATTGTGTATACCTTCCCCTGAAGAAGATGGACACGGCGAGGCGACGTACAGGGCGCAGAATTTAGATTTGAGTTGTTCCCATAGGTCACATCGTCAAATCGAAATTGAGGACACTGTAACGAGCAGAAATTTTTAAATTTCACCTCGGCAGAGTACGTTCACACGAGGCAAGTGTCAACGACTTACGGTGGAGCAATAAATAAGGAGTAATGAGAAGGTGTCAGTGAAGCGTTGCTGACTTGACAATAGAAACGCATTAAGTTCAATCCAACTATAGAATTTGGTGGCGTAAGATGACAGGGAAAGTTTCGTCCAGAATTATTGCTCTCCGCAGCTGTAACAAAGTAAGAAGGACATTCACACCCGTACCAAGAATTGTAGCAGATGTGGCCGTATTACGTCAGTAGACGATAAGCGACAAAAACAAGTGATGCTCCATACTACAATGAAACGGATACGCTGCACCTTAAGTAACAATACTAGAAGATAGGCTGACAAAAACTAAAGTCATGTTACACAGCTGGAGGTATCGTCTAATTGACAGACAAGAATTTACGAAGGGAAAGTTGGGGTGACTTCAACGACCAGCAGATGTTCGAAATTAGTAATAGCCAGAAAAAAAGGGTAAGAGCATAGAACAATACGCCAGGAAGACTGTAAGTATAGATAATGGGAATCTATAGAAACGCAGAGTTTACTCAGACAATAGGCTGATAGACAAGATGTTTATAGCCGTAGTTTCTTCGAAGCGGGTCAACGATCGTCAAGCCAGAGAGCAGGGAGACCTAAGGACCTATCAGAGACCTTCAGCCAGCGAGAAATTTGATGGTGAGGGATGTTTCCATAGCAACTGAGACGAAGAACCTATCGGAAGAACTATGACGTAGGATTTTGACAGAGTGGGACATTATTTTCCGAGAAAATCAAAAACTGACCAATCTCGAAAAGAAGTGGGCGTGAAGCGCGCCAGAGACAAAATTTTGAGTAGGGACGAATTAATAAAACTAGCTGTCCAGGAAAACGGAGAGTCAGTCATACTCAAATTTTAGGCAGTCATACTCAAATTTTAGACAGTGATATTCAATTTTCAGACAGACAGTCAACACTTAAATTTTGAATAGTTATACTAAAGTTTTTTCAGTTAGAATTTTCAGACAGTTTACATTTCAATTATCAAGTAGTTTAACTTCAAGTGCGAGAGACGGTATATCATAAACTTTCCATTGTTTACTCAAATCATTCGGAAGTTAGATAAATAACAAGGAACTTAAAACTTAATAATACATTCATATCGTGGTAGTGAACTCTACCGGTGTGCTCAGTAACGGACTTAGTGAAAATTACACCAAGTGAACAATCAGACCGTTACACTAACAGACAGCATCACTTAACGATATACAAATTATTTGAACTTAATATTGTGTATCAACAACATAATGAACACGAAACATTAAACAAACTAATAAATTATAGGAACGTTTGTGGAAGCAGCGACAAATGAAACTAGACATGTATATTGACTTTAAAACGAACACACAGCAAACACAGTAAGATAGAACATTGATTGAACACTGAACTTCAATTACCCACACATATACAAACACCTACGCGAGCGGTCGGAAGAATAAAGTGATAAGTGGCAGTGATAAAACAACTTACTACGGAATGTATCTACGAGCCATCTCCATCACCAGAACGAGACTTCATCAACAACTAATGGATATTCAATAACCAAGTAACCATTATTATAATTACTTCTAATTTGTAACTTCTACTGACCTGGTTTCTTTCAAAGAATTCACACCTGAGAAATTTATTAAGAAAAGTAATGAGTAAATCTGATAAAGTATTTAATGAACGTATAAACAAAAGCTTATTTGGGATTTAATGAACGCATTAAATAAGTAGAATATTGAATTGTAACATCATTTGATTTATATATGTATGTATGTTTTCCTTTGTTTCAGCATATATTAAGATATATCTTTGTTTATTATGAATATGTATGTATTTCAGGTACAGCGACGTAACCTATGTACTATTATAATATGTCATAAATGATAATTAAACTAGTATTTTAGTTAATCAGAAACATGCGTTCATTATTACCAATGCAACCCAAATAATAACCTAAAGTTTGAAAGAATGCAACTAGATTTTAAGAGTTTCTTATGTTCAATTAAATAAATGATATCACGTATGTGTTGATGAGCATAGATAGTTAGAATCATCATTAAGATTAAATTATACACATACATGTCAGAGATATATAAATTTACATATATAATAATTAACCCAATAACATTGATTGTTATAAATGGTTGCCCAACGCGTGGCATAATACATTTATAACCCACATAAAATTATAGTTATAAATGGCGCCCAACGTGGGGCATAATAGATTTATAACCCATTTAAATTCATGTTATAAATGGCGCCCATTCGCACGGCATGATACGTATTAACACAGATTGTTAACACGTACAGCTTAGGTAAAGAACAGGCAGTAGAAGTAGTAGAAAAAGTAGTGTCATAGAAGTAGAAGTAAGATAAGGGTTATTAGTGTAAGTCAGTTTGAATGATTACGCGCAGTAGGGCTAAAATGGCGAGCAATTCAGACAATGTAGAATTTGACATTAATAACCAATTAGGAGCAGTAAATACCGAGGCCAATACTACACCTAGTGAACCAAGTAGCGTGATAGAGAGTCCAGAAGATAGGGCGCGAGGACAGACATCAAAACTAGAGGATGGAACTATACAGATGTTGATGGAGTTCATCCGTCAACAGAACGAAAAACAGAACGAGAATATTAAATTAATTAGCGAAGAAAGTAACAGAAAACAAGAAGAGAATATTAACAGAAAATTAGAAGAAAGTAATAGATTAATTAATGAAAAATTAGAAAAACAAGAAGAAAACAGTAGATTATTAATGAAAAACTCGACCAGCATAAGGAAGAGATTACACAAATAAGGTCGGAGATACGTGAAAGTCAGCAGACTTGGGAAAGAAAGGTTGATGAATTACAGAAAAAACAAGATGATGTCGTGAGAGAGTTGAGAGAAGAAGCCGACAAGAAGTACGTAGAAATACAAGAAAAACAAGATAACGATCGACAAGAATGAATGGCGGCGGTACACTCTACCCAGACGACCGTTAAAAAGATTAATCACAAGTTCGATGTTCACGTTAAGGATTACAATAAGAAGCACGAAGAACTCAAGGCCGAGATGCACAATACCATACTGCAGAGACAACAGGAGCAAGAAGGAACAAATAGTAATATTATACAAAAATTAGAAGACGTAGACGGTAGACAACGTTCAACAGAACAGAAGTTGGACGAGACTACGAAAGAAAAGACAACTAGGATCGAAGAATTAAAGGGACATTTAAATAAGGTAAGAGAAAACCAAGAAAGGTTACAGCGACAACTGATGGAAGGTGATTGTGGAATATTAAATCGATTTAACGGACCTAACCACAATGATCTCAAATATAATGGCACAGACAGATTCCCTATGGAATTCCTCAAAGAATTGTCCGAAGTTCAAGAGTTATATTATCCCGCTGACAATATCAAGTGGATTGGCAAACATCTGGAGTTAGACGCAGGAATTTGGTGGCGAGTGATACGTGACCAGATATCAAACTTCGCAGAATTCAAGGAAGCGTTCTCTCTGAAATATTGGGGCCAGGAACGACAGGACAGTATCCGGGACCATTTGGAGTTTGGCAGATTTGATTGGCGCGGACCAGTTACTGCTATTCAATATATTGAACGGATTTTATTGGAAAGTAAGCAGTTAACACCTACTTTGTCTGATTATCAGTTAATACGTAAGATATCTCGTCACTTTGGGCGGGACATCCAGCTTGCGGTGGTTACAAGAGGAATTGTGACGATACCAAACTTCGAATCTCTGATCATCGAGTATTCACAGATTCAACCAAGAATTAATAGAGAAGCGAACTATGCAGCAAACGAGGGAAGAAATGCGTATAAGGAAAGTGAAAGCGGCTTGAACAAAGGGGGAGGTATACAGAAGAAAACATGGGGTGACAGACCCGCCATAAATAACCAGCCCCGTAACGCAGACCGGCGCGCTGTCAACACAATAGAGTTTACGAACACGACAGCTGGTGCATCGGGCACTCAACCTAAAAGAAATCGTCAACAAGAAGAGGAAAAAAAAAATCCCTCCACCCATTAACAAAGATAGCCGTCAAAACAAATGACTAACAGACGAATATTATCCTACCGGACTTACGAAGCGATTTATTGTGTAATGATGATGAAGAAATTTCTCAACGAATAATCAGGTGTCCAGAGATAAATATCAAGTTCAATAATAATGTTAGTGTACAAGCGTTAATCGATACTGGATCTGTAATAGCTGGGTTATCTGAGTCGTGGTTTCACCAAAACAAACATAACATTACACCTTATGAAATATTACCGATGTCTAACACATTAATAGTTAGCGCAGTTGGTAATAAATCAAAGCTAATCAGAAAACAAATATTATGTGATATCTGTATTGAAGAAATTAAATATGAATGTGTTTTCCTAATAAAACCAGATTTGATAAAACCATGCATATTAGGAACCAATTTTCTTCAAGAAACAGGGTGTCTCATTGACATGGGAAGAAGAATCGTCGAGATAAGAAGAGAGGATAACGAAGCGACGTACACGGTGCCTATGATGCATATAGAAGTGGTGGACGTAGAAGAAGAAGAAGAGATTATCAGAAACATTAACAAGAAGATAGAAAGTATAGAATGCGGAGATAGAGGAACGATGGAAAGATTAAGGGAGATTCTAATAAGAAATTGTAGTTTATTCAGAGAATGCCCCGGAAGAATCGATGGGTATGTCCACGAGTTCCGGGTCACCGACCAGACACCGTACTTTCAGAGAGGATGGCCTGTCCCATTAGCCTATAAAGGGAAGGCAGACGAGGAGATTCGGAAAATGTTACGGTATGGGGTCATTGAGAGATGCAACAGCGCATATATCAACCCACTAGTTACGGTAATCAAGAAGGACGGTAGCGTACGATTGTGTTTGGATGCGAGGAAGGTGAACAGTGTGACTATCCCAGACTACGAGGGTGCCCCTCCAATAAACGACATTTTGGCGAGATGTGGAGAGATGAAGTACTTATCTACCGTAGATCTACCTAGCAGTTTCTGGCAAGTTCCACTGAAGTCGGAATGCCGGAACTTCACCGCTTTTATGTACGACGGCAAGTGTTATCGTTTTACAGTTACACCATTTGGCCTGAGTACCAGTTCTGCTGCACTGACCAGGGGATTGGACACAGTACTGGACGAAGAAGTAAAAGAAAATACCATTATTTATGTCGACGATTGCCTGTGTTATTCAGAAGATTTAGAAACGCATTTGTTACATTTAGACTTATTATTATCTAATTTAAGAAGGGCAAATTTAACCATCAATTTGGAGAAGTCGCAGTTCTTCAAACAAGAAATCGCGTACCTCGGTTATCAACTAACAACGCAAGGAATACGAGCAACGGACGAGAAGATAGATGCCATTATGAAGTTCCCTGCACCTCGGAACCAAAAACAATTAAAAGGTTTCCTGGGGTTAACAAATTTCTATAATCGTTTTACAGACAAATACGCTGAAACTACTAACCATTACTCGAGTTGCTACGGAAAGGACAGAAATTCACCTGGACACAGGAATTAAATGAGTGTTTTCAGCAGGTTAAAAGGTTATTCGTAGAAACAGTCATCTTAAAGTTTCCCCGAATAAACCAATCATATTATATGCAATGTGACGCCAGCAACTTTGCATATGGCGGACAACTATATCAATTGGACGAAGAAGGAAGAATTGGAGTAATAGCTTTTACCAGCAGGACATTCAAGGGTGCGGAAATAAATTATTACACTACGGAGAAGGAGCTTTTGTGTATTGTAAGATGTCTTGAGCGGTTCCGTATATACATACTAGGACAACCGTTAACCATCATTACTGATAATAAAGCACTGACTTTTATGAATAAATGTCATTTAAACAACTCGCGTATTACACGCTGGATCTTAAGTATTCAGGAGTACAAATTTGACATTGTCCATTGTAGAGGTAAGGACAATATTATTGCCGATCTTCTGAGCAGAAATCCAGAAGATGCCACACCAGAAGTAATTAGTGACAATATTTCCGAATATTTAATTAACCACCTGACAATCAAAATGGATAAGAAGGTAAGCAAGATCCTAATGGATATTGGAAGGCACCAAATTCAAGATCATAAGCTTAAGTATATTATTGATAAGATTAGGGAAAATTGTATAGATAAGAAATTAAATAAATTTTATAGATTCGTCGATGAGAAATTGTACAGATTACGCAAAGGAGAGTGGAAACTATACGTACCGAACAGTGTGTCCTGCGAAATAATTGCTGAAATACACCGTATGTATGGGCATCCCGGTGCGAAGAGATGTATGAAATTATTGCAGGAGTACTTTACCATGGACGGGATGTTAAAGAGGGTGAAAAATTATGTACGGACTTGCGACACTTGTCAGAAAAAAAAGGATTCCGGCAACAGAAATTCGTTCGGAGGAACAAAAGCCATAATACCGTTACGCAAGGGTGACCTTGTGAGCGCGGACTATTACGGCCGTTACCTGCTTCGTCCAGCGGGGTGAGGTATCTATTTATTATGGTTGACAACTTTACCAAATACGTACGACTTTTCACACTTCGAAGGGCAACGACCGTCGCTACACTGAGGAGAGTACACCAATATCGTGAAGAACTAGGGTCTCCTAGAGTGATTATCACAGACAACGGAACGCAATTTTCATCTAAAAAATGGTTAGATGGATTAACTGAACTAAATATCCAACCACGATTTACCGCAATAAGGAACCCTTGTGCGAATCTGGCTGAAAGAATCAACAGACAGCTTGGGAACTTATTTAGGATCTTTGTTGGTGATCAACATACAAAGTGGTCGCGTTACGTACCAATCGTCGAGAGTTGTATTAACGAAACGTACCACGAGACGATAGAAGTAACACCGTACGAAGCTCAGCTCGGAAGAAAACCTCCCAGAGCGTGGGAAAAATACATCAACAAGGATATGCTCCTAGTTAAAGGGGTAGATCATAACCAAATATTTATCAAAATGAAGGAGAAGAGAGAAAAACAAGCAAAATTATGTAATGAGACTAAAACCATTACAAGATTCAACATTGGTGAGAAAGTGTTAATCAGAACATATCATCAATCGGACGCGGTCCAGAAAAGAATTGAAAAATTTTGCGAACTGTACTGCGGACCATATAAAGTGCATCAAATTCTCGGAGAAGCTACTTATCTACTCGTTGATTGCGATGATGACAAGAAACTCCGTGGAAAGTTTAATGCCAGACAATTGAAAAAATACTATGAACCAGAGAATTGAAGATGAAGGAAGAGGAAGAAATAGAAGAAGATGTCTTAAGAAGCTAGCCGATGCTGATGAATCAACTGCGTTAGGGTAATTGACGCGATGATATCATTCAAGCTGGCTTATCCAAGAAAGTTGTGTACTTTAATTGTTGAAACATAACATCAAAAATGTATTTAGTCAATTAAGCACTAATTAAATGTTAGATAATAAGATAAATTAACATTTAGTGTGACATTTTAGAAAAATATTGCAGTGAATGCAAAGGACATTTAATTGCTATTATTTGATTTATATGGTAATAAGTTAAAAGGACAAAGTGAAAAAAAATGGACACTTAAAATCAGATAAGTGATAATATTCAACGAACTAGATAGTGAATGAACTTTATTAATGTGAATGTATGTAATTAGTAGGTTAGGATTATAAACGATGTTATCATGAAGTAGGTAAATCATTGAAACTAAATGTAATACGTGTATGTAAATTATTAAGATAATTACAGTTAACGTAGCGATGGTGTCAATTAACAATCTAATTTTAAAATAACGGTTTAAAAGATTTTATTGGTAAGATCATTAGTAATGAACAAAGGTGTATATGTATAGGAGATTTTCTTTGATATCATGTAAAGGTTACATTGAACCGCTTAACTGTTTGATAATATCTTGTGAATATGATATTTTAGAAGGTAAAATTTTATTCAATTGATGAAATTATTTAATTGCTTATGGAATTTATGATTTGTCTTATAATTATAAAGATAAGGTATTTATATGTCAATTCGACAATGTGAAATGCGTTCAGCTATCCCAAATAGCTGGCAATAAATTCAAAGAACCAATTAAAACCAAAAGGGGGTGTACCACTGGTCATATAAGCTTTTGAAAGTAGGTTATTGTGTATACCTTCCCCTGAAGAAGATGGACACGGCGAGGCGACGTACAGGGCGCAGAATTTAGATTTGAGTTGTTCCCATAGGTCACATCGTCAAATCGAAATTGAGGACACTGTAACGAGCAGAAATTTTTAAATTTCACCTCGGCAGAGTACGTTCACACGAGGCAAGTGTCAACGACTTATGGTGGAGCAATAAATAAGGAGTAATGAGAAGGTGTCAGTGAAGCGTTGCTGACTTGACAATAGAAACGCATTAAGTTCAATCCAACTATAGAATTTGGTGGCGTAAGATGACAGGGAAAGTTTCGTCCAGAATTATTGCTCTCCGCAGCTGTAACAAAGTAAGAAGGACATTCACACCCGTACCAAGAATTGTAGCAGATGTGGCCGTATTACGTCAGTAGACGATAAGCGACAAAAACAAGTGATGCTCCATACTACAATGAAACGGATACGCTGCACCTTAAGTAACAATACTGGAAGATAGGCTGACAAAAACTAAAGTCATGTTACACAGCTGGAGGTATCGTCTAATTGACAGACAAGAATTTACGAAGGGAAAGTTGGGGTGACTTCAACGACCAGCAGATGTTCGAAATTAGTAATAGCCAGAAAAAAAGGGTAAGAGCATAGAACAATACGCCAGGAAGACTGTAAGTATAGATAATGGGAATCTATAGAAACGCAGAGTTTACTCAGACAATAGGCTGATAGTCAAGATGTTTATAGCCGTAGTTTCTTCGAAGCGGGTCAACGATCGTCAAGCCAGAGAGCAGGGAGACCTAAGGACCTATCAGAGACCTTCAGCCAGCGAAAAATGTGACGGTGAGGGATGTTTCCATAGCAACTGAGACGAAGAACCTATCGGAAGAACTATGACGTAGGATTTTGACAGAGTGGGACATTATTTTCCGAGAAAATCAAAAACTGACCAATCTCGAAAAGAAGTGGGCGTGAAGCGCGCCAGAGACAAAATTTTGAGTAGGGACGAATTAATAAAACTAGCTGTCCAGGAAAACGGAGAGTCAGTCATACTCAAATTTTAGGCAGTCATACTCAAATTTTAGACAGTGATATTCAATTTTCAGACAGACAGTCAACACTTAAATTTTGAATAGTTATACTAAAGTTTTTTCAGTTAGAATTTTCAGACAGTTTACATTTCAATTATCAAGTAGTTTAACTTCAAGTGCGAGAGACGGTATATCATAAACTTTCCATTGTTTACTCAAATCATTCGGAAGTTAGATAAATAACAAGGAACTTAAAACTTAATAATACATTCATATCGTGGTAGTGAACTCTACCGGTGTGCTCAGTAACGGACTTAGTGAAAATTACACCAAGTGAACAATCAGACCGTTACACTAACAGACAGCATCACTTAACGATATACAAATTATTTGAACTTAATATTGTGTATCAACAACATAATGAACACGAAACATTAAACAAACTAATAAATTATAGGAACGTTTGTGGAAGCAGCGACAAATGAAACTAGACATGTATATTGACTTTAAAACGAACACACAGCAAACACAGTAAGATAGAACATTGATTGAACACTGAACTTCAATTACCCACACATATACAAACACCTACGCGAGCGGTCGGAAGAATAAAGTGATAAGTGGCAGTGATAAAACAACTTACTACGGAATGTATCTACGAGCCATCTCCATCACCAGAACGAGACTTCATCAACAACTAATGGATATTCAATAACCAAGTAACCATTATTATAATTACTTCTAATTTGTAACTTCTACTGACCTGGTTTCTTTCAAAGAATTCACACCTGAGAAATTTATTAAGAAAAGTAATGAGTAAATCTGATAAAGTATTTAATGAACGTATAAACAAAAGCTTATTTGGGATTTAATGAACGCATTAAATAAGTAGAATATTGAATTGTAACATCATTTGATTTATATATGTATGTATGTTTTCCTTTGTTTCAGCATATATTAAGATATATCTTTGTTTATTATGAATATGTATGTATTTCAGGTACAGCGACGTAACCTATGTACTATTATAATATGTCATAAATGATAATTAAACTAGTATTTTAGTTAATCAGAAACATGCGTTCATTATTACCAATGCAACCCAAATAATAACCTAAAGTTTGAAAGAATGCAACTAGATTTTAAGAGTTTCTTATGTTCAATTAAATAAATGATATCACGTATGTGTTGATGAGCATAGATAGTTAGAATCATCATTAAGATTAAATTATACACATACATGTCAGAGATATATAAATTTACATATATAATAATTAACCCAATAACATTGATTGTTATAAATGGTTGCCCAACGCGTGGCATAATACATTTATAACCCACATAAAATTATAGTTATAAATGGCGCCCAACGTGGGGCATAATAGATTTATAACCCATTTAAATTCATGTTATAAATGGCGCCCATTCGCACGGCATGATACGTATTAACACAGATTGTTAACACGTACAGCTTAGGTAAAGAACAGGCAGTAGAAGTAGTAGAAAAAGTAGTGTCATAGAAGTAGAAGTAAGATAAGGGTTATTAGTGTAAGTCAGTTTGAATGATTACGCGCAGTAGGGCTAAAATGGCGAGCAATTCAGACAATGTAGAATTTGACATTAATAACCAATTAGGAGCAGTAAATACCGAGGCCAATACTACACCTAGTGAACCAAGTAGCGTGATAGAGAGTCCAGAAGATAGGGCGCGAGGACAGACATCAAAACTAGAGGATGGAACTATACAGATGTTGATGGAGTTCATCCGTCAACAGAACGAAAAAGAGAACGAGAATATTAAATTAATTAGCGAAGAAAGTAACAGAAAACAAGAAGAGAATATTAACAGAAAATTAGAAGAAAGTAATAGATTAATTAATGAAAAATTAGAAAAACAAGAAGAAAACAGTAGATTATTAATGAAAAACTCGACCAGCATAAGGAAGAGATTACACAAATAAGGTCGGAGATACGTGAAAGTCAGCAGACTTGGGAAAGAAAGGTTGATGAATTACAGAAAAAACAAGATGATGTCGTGAGAGAGTTGAGAGAAGAAGCCGACAAGAAGTACGTAGAAATACAAGAAAAACAAGATAACGATCGACAAGAATGAATGGCGGCGGTACACTCAACCCAGACGACCGTTAAAAAGATTAATCACAAGTTCGATGTTCACGTTAAGGATTACAATAAGAAGCACGAAGAACTCAAGGCCGAGATGCACAATACCATACTGCAGAGACAACAGGAGCAAGAAGGAACAAATAGTAATATTATACAAAAATTAGAAGACGTAGACGGTAGACAACGTTCAACAGAACAGAAGTTGGACGAGACTACGAAAGAAAAGACAACTAGGATCGAAGAATTAAAGGGACATTTAAATAAGGTAAGAGAAAACCAAGAAAGGTTACAGCGACAACTGATGGAAGGTGATTGTGGAATATTAAATCGATTTAACGGACCTAACCACAATGATCTCAAATATAATGGCACAGACAGATTCCCTATGGAATTCCTCAAAGAATTGTCCGAAGTTCAAGAGTTATATTATCCCGCTGACAATATCAAGTGGATTGGCAAACATCTGGAGTTAGACGCAGGAATTTGGTGGCGAGTGATACGTGACCAGATATCAAACTTCGCAGAATTCAAGGAAGCGTTCTCTCTGAAATATTGGGGCCAGGAACGACAGGACAGTATCCGGGACCATTTGGAGTTTGGCAGATTTGATTGGCGCGGACCAGTTACTGCTATTCAATATATTGAACGGATTTTATTGGAAAGTAAGCAGTTAACACCTACTTTGTCTGATTATCAGTTAATACGTAAGATATCTCGTCACTTTGGGCGGGACATCCAGCTTGCGGTGGTTACAAGAGGAATTGTGACGATACCAAACTTCGAATCTCTGATCATCGAGTATTCACAGATTCAACCAAGAATTAATAGAGAAGCGAACTATGCAGCAAACGAGGGAAGAAATGCGTATAAGGAAAGTGAAAGCGGCTTGAACAAAGGGGGAGGTATACAGAAGAAAACATGGGGTGACAGACCCGCCATAAATAACCAGCCCCGTAACGCAGACCGGCGCGCTGTCAACACAATAGAGTTTACGAACACGACAGCTGGTGCATCGGGCACTCAACCTAAAAGAAATCGTCAACAAGAAGAGGAAAAAAAAATCCCTCCACCCATTAACAAAGATAGCCGTCAAAACAAATGACTAACAGACGAATATTATCCTACCGGACTTACGAAGCGATTTATTGTGTAATGATGATGAAGAAATTTCTCAACGAATAATCAGGTGTCCAGAGATAAATATCAAGTTCAATAATAATGTTAGTGTACAAGCGTTAATCGATACTGGATCTGTAATAGCTGGGTTATCTGAGTCGTGGTTTCACCAAAACAAACATAACATTACACCTTATGAAATATTACCGATGTCTAACACATTAATAGTTAGCGCAGTTGGTAATAAATCAAAGCTAATCAGAAAACAAATATTATGTGATATCTGTATTGAAGAAATTAAATATGAATGTGTTTTCCTAATAAAACCAGATTTGATAAAACCATGCATATTAGGAACCAATTTTCTTCAAGAAACAGGGTGTCTCATTGACATGGGAAGAAGAATCGTCGAGATAAGAAGAGAGGATAACGAAGCGACGTACACGGTGCCTATGATGCATATAGAAGTGGTGGACGTAGAAGAAGAAGAAGAGATTATCAGAAACATTAACAAGAAGATAGAAAGTATAGAATGCGGAGATAGAGGAACGATGGAAAGATTAAGGGAGATTCTAATAAGAAATTGTAGTTTATTCAGAGAATGCCCCGGAAGAATCGATGGGTATGTCCACGAGTTCCGGGTCACCGACCAGACACCGTACTTTCAGAGAGGATGGCCTGTCCCATTAGCCTATAAAGGGAAGGCAGACGAGGAGATTCGGAAAATGTTACGGTATGGGGTCATTGAGAGATGCAACAGCGCATATATCAACCCACTAGTTACGGTAATCAAGAAGGACGGTAGCGTACGATTGTGTTTGGATGCGAGGAAGGTGAACAGTGTGACTATCCCAGACTACGAGGGTGCCCCTCCAATAAACGACATTTTGGCGAGATGTGGAGAGATGAAGTACTTATCTACCGTAGATCTACCTAGCAGTTTCTGGCAAGTTCCACTGAAGTCGGAATGCCGGAACTTCACCGCTTTTATGTACGACGGCAAGTGTTATCGTTTTACAGTTACACCATTTGGCCTGAGTACCAGTTCTGCTGCACTGACCAGGGGATTGGACACAGTACTGGACGAAGAAGTAAAAGAAAATACCATTATTTATGTCGACGATTGCCTGTGTTATTCAGAAGATTTAGAAACGCATTTGTTACATTTAGACTTATTATTATCTAATTTAAGAAGGGCAAATTTAACCATCAATTTGGAGAAGTCGCAGTTCTTCAAACAAGAAATCGCGTACCTCGGTTATCAACTAACAACGCAAGGAATACGAGCAACGGACGAGAAGATAGATGCCATTATGAAGTTCCCTGCACCTCGGAACCAAAAACAATTAAAAGGTTTCCTGGGGTTAACAAATTTCTATAATCGTTTTACAGACAAATACGCTGAAACTACTAACCATTACTCGAGTTGCTACGGAAAGGACAGAAATTCACCTGGACACAGGAATTAAATGAGTGTTTTCAGCAGGTTAAAAGGTTATTCGTAGAAACAGTCATCTTAAAGTTTCCCCGAATAAACCAATCATATTATATGCAATGTGACGCCAGCAACTTTGCATATGGCGGACAACTATATCAATTGGACGAAGAAGGAAGAATTGGAGTAATAGCTTTTACCAGCAGGACATTCAAGGGTGCGGAAATAAATTATTACACTACGGAGAAGGAGCTTTTGTGTATTGTAAGATGTCTTGAGCGGTTCCGTATATACATACTAGGACAACCGTTAACCATCATTACTGATAATAAAGCACTGACTTTTATGAATAAATGTCATTTAAACAACTCGCGTATTACACGCTGGATCTTAAGTATTCAGGAGTACAAATTTGACATTGTCCATTGTAGAGGTAAGGACAATATTATTGCCGATCTTCTGAGCAGAAATCCAGAAGATGCCACACCAGAAGTAATTAGTGACAATATTTCCGAATATTTAATTAACCACCTGACAATCAAAATGGATAAGAAGGTAAGCAAGATCCTAATGGATATTGGAAGGCACCAAATTCAAGATCATAAGCTTAAGTATATTATTGATAAGATTAGGGAAAATTGTATAGATAAGAAATTAAATAAATTTTATAGATTCGTCGATGAGAAATTGTACAGATTACGCAAAGGAGAGTGGAAACTATACGTACCGAACAGTGTGTCCTGCGAAATAATTGCTGAAATACACCGTATGTATGGGCATCCCGGTGCGAAGAGATGTATGAAATTATTGCAGGAGTACTTTACCATGGACGGGATGTTAAAGAGGGTGAAAAATTATGTACGGACTTGCGACACTTGTCAGAAAAAAAAGGATTCCGGCAACAGAAATTCGTTCGGAGGAACAAAAGCCATAATACCGTTACGCAAGGGTGACCTTGTGAGCGCGGACTATTACGGCCGTTACCTGCTTCGTCCAGCGGGGTGAGGTATCTATTTATTATGGTTGACAACTTTACCAAATACGTACGACTTTTCACACTTCGAAGGGCAACGACCGTCGCTACACTGAGGAGAGTACACCAATATCGTGAAGAACTAGGGTCTCCTAGAGTGATTATCACAGACAACGGAACGCAATTTTCATCTAAAAAATGGTTAGATGGATTAACTGAACTAAATATCCAACCACGATTTACCGCAATAAGGAACCCTTGTGCGAATCTGGCTGAAAGAATCAACAGACAGCTTGGGAACTTATTTAGGATCTTTGTTGGTGATCAACATACAAAGTGGTCGCGTTACGTACCAATCGTCGAGAGTTGTATTAACGAAACGTACCACGAGACGATAGAAGTAACACCGTACGAAGCTCAGCTCGGAAGAAAACCTCCCAGAGCGTGGGAAAAATACATCAACAAGGATATGCTCCTAGTTAAAGGGGTAGATCATAACCAAATATTTATCAAAATGAAGGAGAAGAGAGAAAAACAAGCAAAATTATGTAATGAGACTAAAACCATTACAAGATTCAACATTGGTGAGAAAGTGTTAATCAGAACATATCATCAATCGGACGCGGTCCAGAAAAGAATTGAAAAATTTTGCGAACTGTACTGCGGACCATATAAAGTGCATCAAATTCTCGGAGAAGCTACTTATCTACTCGTTGATTGCGATGATGACAAGAAACTCCGTGGAAAGTTTAATGCCAGACAATTGAAAAAATACTATGAACCAGAGAATTGAAGATGAAGGAAGAGGAAGAAATAGAAGAAGATGTCTTAAGAAGCTAGCCGATGCTGATGAATCAACTGCGTTAGGGTAATTGACGCGATGATATCATTCAAGCTGGCTTATCCAAGAAAGTTGTGTACTTTAATTGTTGAAACATAACATCAAAAATGTATTTAGTCAATTAAGCACTAATTAAATGTTAGATAATAAGATAAATTAACATTTAGTGTGACATTTTAGAAAAATATTGCAGTGAATGCAAAGGACATTTAATTGCTATTATTTGATTTATATGGTAATAAGTTAAAAGGACAAAGTGAAAAAAAATGGACACTTAAAATCAGATAAGTGATAATATTCAACGAACTAGATAGTGAATGAACTTTATTAATGTGAATGTATGTAATTAGTAGGTTAGGATTATAAACGATGTTATCATGAAGTAGGTAAATCATTGAAACTAAATGTAATACGTGTATGTAAATTATTAAGATAATTACAGTTAACGTAGCGATGGTGTCAATTAACAATCTAATTTTAAAATAACGGTTTAAAAGATTTTATTGGTAAGATCATTAGTAATGCACAAAGGTGTATATGTATAGGAGATTTTCTTTGATATCATGTAAAGGTTACATTGAACCGCTTAACTGTTTGATAATATCTTGTGAATATGATATTTTAGAAGGTAAAATTTTATTCAATTGATGAAATTATTTAATTGCTTATGGAATTTATGATTTGTCTTATAATTATAAAGATAAGGTATTTATATGTCAATTCGACAATGTGAAATGCGTTCAGCTATCCCAAATAGCTGGCAATAAATTCAAAGAACCAATTAAAACCAAAAGGGGGTGTACCACTGGTCATATAAGCTTTTGAAAGTAGGTTATTGTGTATACCTTCCCCTGAAGAAGATGGACACGGCGAGGCGACGTACAGGGCGCAGAATTTAGATTTGAGTTGTTCCCATAGGTCACATCGTCAAATCGAAATTGAGGACACTGTAACGAGCAGAAATTTTTAAATTTCACCTCGGCAGAGTACGTTCACACGAGGCAAGTGTCAACGACTTATGGTGGAGCAATAAATAAGGAGTAATGAGAAGGTGTCAGTGAAGCGTTGCTGACTTGACAATAGAAACGCATTAAGTTCAATCCAACTATAGAATTTGGTGGCGTAAGATGACAGGGAAAGTTTCGTCCAGAATTATTGCTCTCCGCAGCTGTAACAAAGTAAGAAGGACATTCACACCCGTACCAAGAATTGTAGCAGATGTGGCCGTATTACGTCAGTAGACGATAAGCGACAAAAACAAGTGATGCTCCATACTACAATGAAACGGATACGCTGCACCTTAAGTAACAATACTGGAAGATAGGCTGACAAAAACTAAAGTCATGTTACACAGCTGGAGGTATCGTCTAATTGACAGACAAGAATTTACGAAGGGAAAGTTGGGGTGACTTCAACGACCAGCAGATGTTCGAAATTAGTAATAGCCAGAAAAAAAGGGTAAGAGCATAGAACAATACGCCAGGAAGACTGTAAGTATAGATAATGGGAATCTATAGAAACGCAGAGTTTACTCAGACAATAGGCTGATAGTCAAGATGTTTATAGCCGTAGTTTCTTCGAAGCGGGTCAACGATCGTCAAGCCAGAGAGCAGGGAGACCTAAGGACCTATCAGAGACCTTCAGCCAGCGAAAAATGTGACGGTGAGGGATGTTTCCATAGCAACTGAGACGAAGAACCTATCGGAAGAACTATGACGTAGGATTTTGACAGAGTGGGACATTATTTTCCGAGAAAATCAAAAACTGACCAATCTCGAAAAGAAGTGGGCGTGAAGCGCGCCAGAGACAAAATTTTGAGTAGGGACGAATTAATAAAACTAGCTGTCCAGGAAAACGGAGAGTCAGTCATACTCAAATTTTAGGCAGTCATACTCAAATTTTAGACAGTGATATTCAATTTTCAGACAGACAGTCAACACTTAAATTTTGAATAGTTATACTAAAGTTTTTTCAGTTAGAATTTTCAGACAGTTTACATTTCAATTATCAAGTAGTTTAACTTCAAGTGCGAGAGACGGTATATCATAAACTTTCCATTGTTTACTCAAATCATTCGGAAGTTAGATAAATAACAAGGAACTTAAAACTTAATAATACATTCATATCGTGGTAGTGAACTCTACCGGTGTGCTCAGTAACGGACTTAGTGAAAATTACACCAAGTGAACAATCAGACCGTTACACTAACAGACAGCATCACTTAACGATATACAAATTATTTGAACTTAATATTGTGTATCAACAACATAATGAACACGAAACATTAAACAAACTAATAAATTATAGGAACGTTTGTGGAAGCAGCGACAAATGAAACTAGACATGTATATTGACTTTAAAACGAACACACAGCAAACACAGTAAGATAGAACATTGATTGAACACTGAACTTCAATTACCCACACATATACAAACACCTACGCGAGCGGTCGGAAGAATAAAGTGATAAGTGGCAGTGATAAAACAACTTACTACGGAATGTATCTACGAGCCATCTCCATCACCAGAACGAGACTTCATCAACAACTAATGGATATTCAATAACCAAGTAACCATTATTATAATTACTTCTAATTTGTAACTTCTACTGACCTGGTTTCTTTCAAAGAATTCACACCTGAGAAATTTATTAAGAAAAGTAATGAGTAAATCTGATAAAGTATTTAATGAACGTATAAACAAAAGCTTATTTGGGATTTAATGAACGCATTAAATAAGTAGAATATTGAATTGTAACATCATTTGATTTATATATGTATGTATGTTTTCCTTTGTTTCAGCATATATTAAGATATATCTTTGTTTATTATGAATATGTATGTATTTCAGGTACAGCGACGTAACCTATGTACTATTATAATATGTCATAAATGATAATTAAACTAGTATTTTAGTTAATCAGAAACATGCGTTCATTATTACCAATGCAACCCAAATAATAACCTAAAGTTTGAAAGAATGCAACTAGATTTTAAGAGTTTCTTATGTTCAATTAAATAAATGATATCACGTATGTGTTGATGAGCATAGATAGTTAGAATCATCATTAAGATTAAATTATACACATACATGTCAGAGATATATAAATTTACATATATAATAATTAACCCAATAACATTGATTGTTATAAATGGTTGCCCAACGCGTGGCATAATACATTTATAACCCACATAAAATTATAGTTATAAATGGCGCCCAACGTGGGGCATAATAGATTTATAACCCATTTAAATTCATGTTATAAATGGCGCCCATTCGCACGGCATGATACGTATTAACACAGATTGTTAACACGTACAGCTTAGGTAAAGAACAGGCAGTAGAAGTAGTAGAAAAAGTAGTGTCATAGAAGTAGAAGTAAGATAAGGGTTATTAGTGTAAGTCAGTTTGAATGATTACGCGCAGTAGGGCTAAAATGGCGAGCAATTCAGACAATGTAGAATTTGACATTAATAACCAATTAGGAGCAGTAAATACCGAGGCCAATACTACACCTAGTGAACCAAGTAGCGTGATAGAGAGTCCAGAAGATAGGGCGCGAGGACAGACATCAAAACTAGAGGATGGAACTATACAGATGTTGATGGAGTTCATCCGTCAACAGAACGAAAAACAGAACGAGAATATTAAATTAATTAGCGAAGAAAGTAACAGAAAACAAGAAGAGAATATTAACAGAAAATTAGAAGAAAGTAATAGATTAATTAATGAAAAATTAGAAAAACAAGAAGAAAACAGTAGATTATTAATGAAAAACTCGACCAGCATAAGGAAGAGATTACACAAATAAGGTCGGAGATACGTGAAAGTCAGCAGACTTGGGAAAGAAAGGTTGATGAATTACAGAAAAAACAAGATGATGTCGTGAGAGAGTTGAGAGAAGAAGCCGACAAGAAGTACGTAGAAATACAAGAAAAACAAGATAACGATCGACAAGAATGAATGGCGGCGGTACACTCAACCCAGACGACCGTTAAAAAGATTAATCACAAGTTCGATGTTCACGTTAAGGATTACAATAAGAAGCACGAAGAACTCAAGGCCGAGATGCACAATACCATACTGCAGAGACAACAGGAGCAAGAAGGAACAAATAGTAATATTATACAAAAATTAGAAGACGTAGACGGTAGACAACGTTCAACAGAACAGAAGTTGGACGAGACTACGAAAGAAAAGACAACTAGGATCGAAGAATTAAAGGGACATTTAAATAAGGTAAGAGAAAACCAAGAAAGGTTACAGCGACAACTGATGGAAGGTGATTGTGGAATATTAAATCGATTTAACGGACCTAACCACAATGATCTCAAATATAATGGCACAGACAGATTCCCTATGGAATTCCTCAAAGAATTGTCCGAAGTTCAAGAGTTATATTATCCCGCTGACAATATCAAGTGGATTGGCAAACATCTGGAGTTAGACGCAGGAATTTGGTGGCGAGTGATACGTGACCAGATATCAAACTTCGCAGAATTCAAGGAAGCGTTCTCTCTGAAATATTGGGGCCAGGAACGACAGGACAGTATCCGGGACCATTTGGAGTTTGGCAGATTTGATTGGCGCGGACCAGTTACTGCTATTCAATATATTGAACGGATTTTATTGGAAAGTAAGCAGTTAACACCTACTTTGTCTGATTATCAGTTAATACGTAAGATATCTCGTCACTTTGGGCGGGACATCCAGCTTGCGGTGGTTACAAGAGGAATTGTGACGATACCAAACTTCGAATCTCTGATCATCGAGTATTCACAGATTCAACCAAGAATTAATAGAGAAGCGAACTATGCAGCAAACGAGGGAAGAAATGCGTATAAGGAAAGTGAAAGCGGCTTGAACAAAGGGGGAGGTATACAGAAGAAAACATGGGGTGACAGACCCGCCATAAATAACCAGCCCCGTAACGCAGACCGGCGCGCTGTCAACACAATAGAGTTTACGAACACGACAGCTGGTGCATCGGGCACTCAACCTAAAAGAAATCGTCAACAAGAAGAGGAAAAAAAAATCCCTCCACCCATTAACAAAGATAGCCGTCAAAACAAATGACTAACAGACGAATATTATCCTACCGGACTTACGAAGCGATTTATTGTGTAATGATGATGAAGAAATTTCTCAACGAATAATCAGGTGTCCAGAGATAAATATCAAGTTCAATAATAATGTTAGTGTACAAGCGTTAATCGATACTGGATCTGTAATAGCTGGGTTATCTGAGTCGTGGTTTCACCAAAACAAACATAACATTACACCTTATGAAATATTACCGATGTCTAACACATTAATAGTTAGCGCAGTTGGTAATAAATCAAAGCTAATCAGAAAACAAATATTATGTGATATCTGTATTGAAGAAATTAAATATGAATGTGTTTTCCTAATAAAACCAGATTTGATAAAACCATGCATATTAGGAACCAATTTTCTTCAAGAAACAGGGTGTCTCATTGACATGGGAAGAAGAATCGTCGAGATAAGAAGAGAGGATAACGAAGCGACGTACACGGTGCCTATGATGCATATAGAAGTGGTGGACGTAGAAGAAGAAGAAGAGATTATCAGAAACATTAACAAGAAGATAGAAAGTATAGAATGCGGAGATAGAGGAACGATGGAAAGATTAAGGGAGATTCTAATAAGAAATTGTAGTTTATTCAGAGAATGCCCCGGAAGAATCGATGGGTATGTCCACGAGTTCCGGGTCACCGACCAGACACCGTACTTTCAGAGAGGATGGCCTGTCCCATTAGCCTATAAAGGGAAGGCAGACGAGGAGATTCGGAAAATGTTACGGTATGGGGTCATTGAGAGATGCAACAGCGCATATATCAACCCACTAGTTACGGTAATCAAGAAGGACGGTAGCGTACGATTGTGTTTGGATGCGAGGAAGGTGAACAGTGTGACTATCCCAGACTACGAGGGTGCCCCTCCAATAAACGACATTTTGGCGAGATGTGGAGAGATGAAGTACTTATCTACCGTAGATCTAACTAGCAGTTTCTGGCAAGTTCCACTGAAGTCGGAATGCCGGAACTTCACCGCTTTTATGTACGACGGCAAGTGTTATCGTTTTACAGTTACACCATTTGGCCTGAGTACCAGTTCTGCTGCACTGACCAGGGGATTGGACACAGTACTGGACGAAGAAGTAAAAGAAAATACCATTATTTATGTCGACGATTGCCTGTGTTATTCAGAAGATTTAGAAACGCATTTGTTACATTTAGACTTATTATTATCTAATTGAAGAAGGGCAAATTTAACCATCAATTTGGAGAAGTCGCAGTTCTTCAGACAAGAAATCGCGTACCTCGGTTATCAACTAACAACGCAAGGAATACGAGCAACGGACGAGAAGATAGATGCCATTATGAAGTTCCCTGCACCTCGGAACCAAAAACAATTAAAAGGTTTCCTGGGGTTAACAAATTTCTATAATCGTTTTACAGACAAATACGCTGAAACTACTAACCATTACTCGAGTTGCTACGGAAAGGAGAGAAATTCACCTGGACACAGGAATTAAATGAGTGTTTTCAGCAGGTTAAAAGGTTATTCGTAGAAACAGTCATCTTAAAGTTTCCCCGAATAAACCAAAGATATTATATGCAATGTGACGCCAGCAACTTTGCATATGGCGGACAACTATATCAATTGGACGAAGAAGGAAGAATTGGAGTAATAGCTTTTACCAGCAGGACATTCAAGGGTGCGGAAATAAATTATTACACTACGGAGAAGGAGCTTTTGTGTATTGTAAGATGTCTTGAGCGGTTCCGTATATACATACTAGGACAACCGTTAACCATCATTACTGATAATAAAGCACTGACTTTTATGAATAAATGTCATTTAAACAACTCGCGTATTACACGCTGGATCTTAAGTATTCAGGAGTACAAATTTGACATTGTCCATTGTAGAGGTAAGGACAATATTATTGCCGATCTTCTGAGCAGAAATCCAGAAGATGCCACACCAGAAGTAATTAGTGACAATATTTCCGAATATTTAATTAACCACCTGACAATCAAAATGGATAAGAAGGTAAGCAAGATCCTAATGGATATTGGAAGGCACCAAATTCAAGATCATAAGCTTAAGTATATTATTGATAAGATTAGGGAAAATTGTATAGATAAGAAATTAAATAAATTTTATAGATTCGTCGATGAGAAATTGTACAGATTACGCAAAGGAGAGTGGAAACTATACGTACCGAACAGTGTGTCCTGCGAAATAATTGCTGAAATACACCGTATGTATGGGCATCCCGGTGCGAAGAGATGTATGAAATTATTGCAGGAGTACTTTACCATGGACGGGATGTTAAAGAGGGTGAAAAATTATGTACGGACTTGCGACACTTGTCAGAAAAAAAAGGATTCCGGCAACAGAAATTCGTTCGGAGGAACAAAAGCCATAATACCGTTACGCAAGGGTGACCTTGTGAGCGCGGACTATTACGGCCGTTACCTGCTTCGTCCAGCGGGGTGAGGTATCTATTTATTATGGTTGACAACTTTACCAAATACGTACGACTTTTCACACTTCGAAGGGCAACGACCGTCGCTACACTGAGGAGAGTACACCAATATCGTGAAGAACTAGGGTCTCCTAGAGTGATTATCACAGACAACGGAACGCAATTTTCATCTAAAAAATGGTTAGATGGATTAACTGAACTAAATATCCAACCACGATTTACCGCAATAAGGAACCCTTGTGCGAATCTGGCTGAAAGAATCAACAGACAGCTTGGGAACTTATTTAGGATCTTTGTTGGTGATCAACATACAAAGTGGTCGCGTTACGTACCAATCGTCGAGAGTTGTATTAACGAAACGTACCACGAGACGATAGAAGTAACACCGTACGAAGCTCAGCTCGGAAGAAAACCTCCCAGAGCGTGGGAAAAATACATCAACAAGGATATGCTCCTAGTTAAAGGGGTAGATCATAACCAAATATTTATCAAAATGAAGGAGAAGAGAGAAAAACAAGCAAAATTATGTAATGAGACTAAAACCATTACAAGATTCAACATTGGTGAGAAAGTGTTAATCAGAACATATCATCAATCGGACGCGGTCCAGAAAAGAATTGAAAAATTTTGCAAACCGTACTGCGGACCATATAAAGTGCATCAAATTCTCGGAGAAGCTACTTATCTACTCGTTGATTGCGATGATGACAAGAAACTCCGTGGAAAGTTTAATGCCAGACAATTGAAAAAATACTATGAACCAGAGAATTGAAGATGAAGGAAGAGGAAGAAATAGAAGAAGATGTCTTAAGAAGCTAGCCGATGCTGATGAATCAACTGCGTTAGGGTAATTGACGCGATGATATCATTCAAGCTGGCTTATCCAAGAAAGTTGTGTACTTTAATTGTTGAAACATAACATCAAAAATGTATTTAGTCAATTAAGCACTAATTAAATGTTAGATAATAAGATAAATTAACATTTAGTGTGACATTTTAGAAAAATATTGCAGTGAATGCAAAGGACATTTAATTGCTATTATTTGATTTATATGGTAATAAGTTAAAAGGACAAAGTGAAAAAAAATGGACACTTAAAATCAGATAAGTGATAATATTCAACGAACTAGATAGTGAATGAACTTTATTAATGTGAATGTATGTAATTAGTAGGTTAGGATTATAAACGATGTTATCATGAAGTAGGTAAATCATTGAAACTAAATGTAATACGTGTATGTAAATTATTAAGATAATTACAGTTAACGTAGCGATGGTGTCAATTAACAATCTAATTTTAAAATAACGGTTTAAAAGATTTTATTGGTAAGATCATTAGTAATGCACAAAGGTGTATATGTATAGGAGATTTTCTTTGATATCATGTAAAGGTTACATTGAACCGCTTAACTGTTTGATAATATCTTGTGAATATGATATTTTAGAAGGTAAAATTTTATTCAATTGATGAAATTATTTAATTGCTTATGGAATTTATGATTTGTCTTATAATTATAAAGATAAGGTATTTATATGTCAATTCGACAATGTGAAATGCGTTCAGCTATCCCAAATAGCTGGCAATAAATTCAAAGAACCAATTAAAACCAAAAGGGGGTGTACCACTGGTCATATAAGCTTTTGAAAGTAGGTTATTGTGTATACCTTCCCCTGAAGAAGATGGACACGGCGAGGCGACGTACAGGGCGCAGAATTTAGATTTGAGTTGTTCCCATAGGTCACATCGTCAAATCGAAATTGAGGACACTGTAACGAGCAGAAATTTTTAAATTTCACCTCGGCAGAGTACGTTCACACGAGGCAAGTGTCAACGACTTATGGTGGAGCAATAAATAAGGAGTAATGAGAAGGTGTCAGTGAAGCGTTGCTGACTTGACAATAGAAACGCATTAAGTTCAATCCAACTATAGAATTTGGTGGCGTAAGATGACAGGGAAAGTTTCGTCCAGAATTATTGCTCTCCGCAGCTGTAACAAAGTAAGAAGGACATTCACACCCGTACCAAGAATTGTAGCAGATGTGGCCGTATTACGTCAGTAGACGATAAGCGACAAAAACAAGTGATGCTCCATACTACAATGAAACGGATACGCTGCACCTTAAGTAACAATACTGGAAGATAGGCTGACAAAAACTAAAGTCATGTTACACAGCTGGAGGTATCGTCTAATTGACAGACAAGAATTTACGAAGGGAAAGTTGGGGTGACTTCAACGACCAGCAGATGTTCGAAATTAGTAATAGCCAGAAAAAAAGGGTAAGAGCATAGAACAATACGCCAGGAAGACTGTAAGTATAGATAATGGGAATCTATAGAAACGCAGAGTTTACTCAGACAATAGGCTGATAGACAAGATGTTTATAGCCGTAGTTTCTTCGAAGCGGGTCAACGATCGTCAAGCCAGAGAGCAGGGAGACCTAAGGACCTATCAGAGACCTTCAGCCAGCGAGAAATTTGATGGTGAGGGATGTTTCCATAGCAACTGAGACGAAGAACCTATCGGAAGAACTATGACGTAGGATTTTGACAGAGTGGGACATTATTTTCCGAGAAAATCAAAAACTGACCAATCTCGAAAAGAAGTGGGCGTGAAGCGCGCCAGAGACAAAATTTTGAGTAGGGACGAATTAATAAAACTAGCTGTCCAGGAAAACGGAGAGTCAGTCATACTCAAATTTTAGGCAGTCACACTCAAATTTTAGACAGTGATATTCAATTTTCAGACAGACAGTCAACACTTAAATTTTGAATAGTTATACTAAAGTTTTTTCAGTTAGAATTTTCAGACAGTTTACATTTCAATTATCAAGTAGTTTAACTTCAAGTGCGAGAGACGGTATATCATAAACTTTCCATTGTTTACTCAAATCATTCGGAAGTTAGATAAATAACAAGGAACTTAAAACTTAATAATACATTCATATCGTGGTAGTGAACTCTACCGGTGTGCTCAGTAACGGACTTAGTGAAAATTACACCAAGTGAACAATCAGACCGTTACACTAACAGACAGCATCACTTAACGATATACAAATTATTTGAACTTAATATTGTGTATCAACAACATAATGAACACGAAACATTAGACAAACTAATAAATTATAGGAACGTTTGTGGAAGCAGCGACAAATGAAACTAGACATGTATATTGACTTTAAAACGAACACACAGCAAACACAGTAAGATAGAACATTGATTGAACACTGAACTTCAATTACCCACACATATACAAACACCTACGCGAGCGGTCGGAAGAATAAAGTGATAAGTGGCAGTGATAAAACAACTTACTACGGAATGTATCTACGAGCCATCTCCATCACCAGAACGAGACTTCATCAACAACTAATGGATATTCAATAACCAAGTAACCATTATTATAATTACTTCTAATTTGTAACTTCTACTGACCTGGTTTCTTTCAAAGAATTCACACCTGAGAAATTTATTAAGAAAAGTAATGAGTAAATCTGATAAAGTATTTAATGAACGTATAAACAAAAGCTTATTTGGGATTTAATGAACGCATTAAATAAGTAGAATATTGAATTGTAACATCATTTGATTTATATATGTATGTATGTTTTCCTTTGTTTCAGCATATATTAAGATATATCTTTGTTTATTATGAATATGTATGTATTTCAGGTACAGCGACGTAACCTATGTACTATTATAATATGTCATAAATGATAATTAAACTAGTATTTTAGTTAATCAGAAACATGCGTTCATTATTACCAATGCAACCCAAATAATAACCTAAAGTTTGAAAGAATGCAACTAGATTTTAAGAGTTTCTTATGTTCAATTAAATAAATGATATCACGTATGTGTTGATGAGCATAGATAGTTAGAATCATCATTAAGATTAAATTATACACATACATGTCAGAGATATATAAATTTACATATATAATAATTAACCCAATAACATTGATTGTTATAAATGGTTGCCCAACGCGTGGCATAATACATTTATAACCCACATAAAATTATAGTTATAAATGGCGCCCAACGTGGGGCATAATAGATTTATAACCCATTTAAATTCATGTTATAAATGGCGCCCATTCGCACGGCATGATACGTATTAACACAGATTGTTAACACGTACAGCTTAGGTAAAGAACAGGCAGTAGAAGTAGTAGAAAAAGTAGTGTCATAGAAGTAGAAGTAAGATAAGGGTTATTAGTGTAAGTCAGTTTGAATGATTACGCGCAGTAGGGCTAAAATGGCGAGCAATTCAGACAATGTAGAATTTGACATTAATAACCAATTAGGAGCAGTAAATACCGAGGCCAATACTACACCTAGTGAACCAAGTAGCGTGATAGAGAGTCCAGAAGATAGGGCGCGAGGACAGACATCAAAACTAGAGGATGGAACTATACAGATGTTGATGGAGTTCATCCGTCAACAGAACGAAAAAGAGAACGAGAATATTAAATTAATTAGCGAAGAAAGTAACAGAAAACAAGAAGAGAATATTAACAGAAAATTAGAAGAAAGTAATAGATTAATTAATGAAAAATTAGAAAAACAAGAAGAAAACAGTAGATTATTAATGAAAAACTCGACCAGCATAAGGAAGAGATTACACAAATAAGGTCGGAGATACGTGAAAGTCAGCAGACTTGGGAAAGAAAGGTTGATGAATTACAGAAAAAACAAGATGATGTCGTGAGAGAGTTGAGAGAAGAAGCCGACAAGAAGTACGTAGAAATACAAGAAAAACAAGATAACGATCGACAAGAATGAATGGCGGCGGTACACTCAACCCAGACGACCGTTAAAAAGATTAATCACAAGTTCGATGTTCACGTTAAGGATTACAATAAGAAGCACGAAGAACTCAAGGCCGAGATGCACAATACCATACTGCAGAGACAACAGGAGCAAGAAGGAACAAATAGTAATATTATACAAAAATTAGAAGACGTAGACGGTAGACAACGTTCAACAGAACAGAAGTTGGACGAGACTACGAAAGAAAAGACAACTAGGATCGAAGAATTAAAGGGACATTTAAATAAGGTAAGAGAAAACCAAGAAAGGTTACAGCGACAACTGATGGAAGGTGATTGTGGAATATTAAATCGATTTAACGGACCTAACCACAATGATCTCAAATATAATGGCACAGACAGATTCCCTATGGAATTCCTCAAAGAATTGTCCGAAGTTCAAGAGTTATATTATCCCGCTGACAATATCAAGTGGATTGGCAAACATCTGGAGTTAGACGCAGGAATTTGGTGGCGAGTGATACGTGACCAGATATCAAACTTCGCAGAATTCAAGGAAGCGTTCTCTCTGAAATATTGGGGCCAGGAACGACAGGACAGTATCCGGGACCATTTGGAGTTTGGCAGATTTGATTGGCGCGGACCAGTTACTGCTATTCAATATATTGAACGGATTTTATTGGAAAGTAAGCAGTTAACACCTACTTTGTCTGATTATCAGTTAATACGTAAGATATCTCGTCACTTTGGGCGGGACATCCAGCTTGCGGTGGTTACAAGAGGAATTGTGACGATACCAAACTTCGAATCTCTGATCATCGAGTATTCACAGATTCAACCAAGAATTAATAGAGAAGCGAACTATGCAGCAAACGAGGGAAGAAATGCGTATAAGGAAAGTGAAAGCGGCTTGAACAAAGGGGGAGGTATACAGAAGAAAACATGGGGTGACAGACCCGCCATAAATAACCAGCCCCGTAACGCAGACCGGCGCGCTGTCAACACAATAGAGTTTACGAACACGACAGCTGGTGCATCGGGCACTCAACCTAAAAGAAATCGTCAACAAGAAGAGGAAAAAAAAATCCCTCCACCCATTAACAAAGATAGCCGTCAAAACAAATGACTAACAGACGAATATTATCCTACCGGACTTACGAAGCGATTTATTGTGTAATGATGATGAAGAAATTTCTCAACGAATAATCAGGTGTCCAGAGATAAATATCAAGTTCAATAATAATGTTAGTGTACAAGCGTTAATCGATACTGGATCTGTAATAGCTGGGTTATCTGAGTCGTGGTTTCACCAAAACAAACATAACATTACACCTTATGAAATATTACCGATGTCTAACACATTAATAGTTAGCGCAGTTGGTAATAAATCAAAGCTAATCAGAAAACAAATATTATGTGATATCTGTATTGAAGAAATTAAATATGAATGTGTTTTCCTAATAAAACCAGATTTGATAAAACCATGCATATTAGGAACCAATTTTCTTCAAGAAACAGGGTGTCTCATTGACATGGGAAGAAGAATCGTCGAGATAAGAAGAGAGGATAACGAAGCGACGTACACGGTGCCTATGATGCATATAGAAGTGGTGGACGTAGAAGAAGAAGAAGAGATTATCAGAAACATTAACAAGAAGATAGAAAGTATAGAATGCGGAGATAGAGGAACGATGGAAAGATTAAGGGAGATTCTAATAAGAAATTGTAGTTTATTCAGAGAATGCCCCGGAAGAATCGATGGGTATGTCCACGAGTTCCGGGTCACCGACCAGACACCGTACTTTCAGAGAGGATGGCCTGTCCCATTAGCCTATAAAGGGAAGGCAGACGAGGAGATTCGGAAAATGTTACGGTATGGGGTCATTGAGAGATGCAACAGCGCATATATCAACCCACTAGTTACGGTAATCAAGAAGGACGGTAGCGTACGATTGTGTTTGGATGCGAGGAAGGTGAACAGTGTGACTATCCCAGACTACGAGGGTGCCCCTCCAATAAACGACATTTTGGCGAGATGTGGAGAGATGAAGTACTTATCTACCGTAGATCTAACTAGCAGTTTCTGGCAAGTTCCACTGAAGTCGGAATGCCGGAACTTCACCGCTTTTATGTACGACGGCAAGTGTTATCGTTTTACAGTTACACCATTTGGCCTGAGTACCAGTTCTGCTGCACTGACCAGGGGATTGGACACAGTACTGGACGAAGAAGTAAAAGAAAATACCATTATTTATGTCGACGATTGCCTGTGTTATTCAGAAGATTTAGAAACGCATTTGTTACATTTAGACTTATTATTATCTAATTGAAGAAGGGCAAATTTAACCATCAATTTGGAGAAGTCGCAGTTCTTCAGACAAGAAATCGCGTACCTCGGTTATCAACTAACAACGCAAGGAATACGAGCAACGGACGAGAAGATAGATGCCATTATGAAGTTCCCTGCACCTCGGAACCAAAAACAATTAAAAGGTTTCCTGGGGTTAACAAATTTCTATAATCGTTTTACAGACAAATACGCTGAAACTACTAACCATTACTCGAGTTGCTACGGAAAGGAGAGAAATTCACCTGGACACAGGAATTAAATGAGTGTTTTCAGCAGGTTAAAAGGTTATTCGTAGAAACAGTCATCTTAAAGTTTCCCCGAATAAACCAAAGATATTATATGCAATGTGACGCCAGCAACTTTGCATATGGCGGACAACTATATCAATTGGACGAAGAAGGAAGAATTGGAGTAATAGCTTTTACCAGCAGGACATTCAAGGGTGCGGAAATAAATTATTACACTACGGAGAAGGAGCTTTTGTGTATTGTAAGATGTCTTGAGCGGTTCCGTATATACATACTAGGACAACCGTTAACCATCATTACTGATAATAAAGCACTGACTTTTATGAATAAATGTCATTTAAACAACTCGCGTATTACACGCTGGATCTTAAGTATTCAGGAGTACAAATTTGACATTGTCCATTGTAGAGGTAAGGACAATATTATTGCCGATCTTCTGAGCAGAAATCCAGAAGATGCCACACCAGAAGTAATTAGTGACAATATTTCCGAATATTTAATTAACCACCTGACAATCAAAATGGATAAGAAGGTAAGCAAGATCCTAATGGATATTGGAAGGCACCAAATTCAAGATCATAAGCTTAAGTATATTATTGATAAGATTAGGGAAAATTGTATAGATAAGAAATTAAATAAATTTTATAGATTCGTCGATGAGAAATTGTACAGATTACGCAAAGGAGAGTGGAAACTATACGTACCGAACAGTGTGTCCTGCGAAATAATTGCTGAAATACACCGTATGTATGGGCATCCCGGTGCGAAGAGATGTATGAAATTATTGCAGGAGTACTTTACCATGGACGGGATGTTAAAGAGGGTGAAAAATTATGTACGGACTTGCGACACTTGTCAGAAAAAAAAGGATTCCGGCAACAGAAATTCGTTCGGAGGAACAAAAGCCATAATACCGTTACGCAAGGGTGACCTTGTGAGCGCGGACTATTACGGCCGTTACCTGCTTCGTCCAGCGGGGTGAGGTATCTATTTATTATGGTTGACAACTTTACCAAATACGTACGACTTTTCACACTTCGAAGGGCAACGACCGTCGCTACACTGAGGAGAGTACACCAATATCGTGAAGAACTAGGGTCTCCTAGAGTGATTATCACAGACAACGGAACGCAATTTTCATCTAAAAAATGGTTAGATGGATTAACTGAACTAAATATCCAACCACGATTTACCGCAATAAGGAACCCTTGTGCGAATCTGGCTGAAAGAATCAACAGACAGCTTGGGAACTTATTTAGGATCTTTGTTGGTGATCAACATACAAAGTGGTCGCGTTACGTACCAATCGTCGAGAGTTGTATTAACGAAACGTACCACGAGACGATAGAAGTAACACCGTACGAAGCTCAGCTCGGAAGAAAACCTCCCAGAGCGTGGGAAAAATACATCAACAAGGATATGCTCCTAGTTAAAGGGGTAGATCATAACCAAATATTTATCAAAATGAAGGAGAAGAGAGAAAAACAAGCAAAATTATGTAATGAGACTAAAACCATTACAAGATTCAACATTGGTGAGAAAGTGTTAATCAGAACATATCATCAATCGGACGCGGTCCAGAAAAGAATTGAAAAATTTTGCAAACCGTACTGCGGACCATATAAAGTGCATCAAATTCTCGAAGAAGCTACTTATCTACTCGTTGATTGCGATGATGACAAGAAACTCCGTGGAAAGTTTAATGCCAGACAATTGAAAAAATACTATGAACCAGAGAATTGAAGATGAAGGAAGAGGAAGAAATAGAAGAAGATGTCTTAAGAAGCTAGCCGATGCTGATGAATCAACTGCGTTAGGGTAATTGACGCGATGATATCATTCAAGCTGGCTTATCCAAGAAAGTTGTGTACTTTAATTGTTGAAACATAACATCAAAAATGTATTTAGTCAATTAAGCACTAATTAAATGTTAGATAATAAGATAAATTAACATTTAGTGTGACATTTTAGAAAAATATTGCAGTGAATGCAAAGGACATTTAATTGCTATTATTTGATTTATATGGTAATAAGTTAAAAGGACAAAGTGAAAAAAAATGGACACTTAAAATCAGATAAGTGATAATATTCAACGAACTAGATAGTGAATGAACTTTATTAATGTGAATGTATGTAATTAGTAGGTTAGGATTATAAACGATGTTATCATGAAGTAGGTAAATCATTGAAACTAAATGTAATACGTGTATGTAAATTATTAAGATAATTACAGTTAACGTAGCGATGGTGTCAATTAACAATCTAATTTTAAAATAACGGTTTAAAAGATTTTATTGGTAAGATCATTAGTAATGCACAAAGGTGTATATGTATAGGAGATTTTCTTTGATATCATGTAAAGGTTACATTGAACCGCTTAACTGTTTGATAATATCTTGTGAATATGATATTTTAGAAGGTAAAATTTTATTCAATTGATGAAATTATTTAATTGCTTATGGAATTTATGATTTGTCTTATAATTATAAAGATAAGGTATTTATATGTCAATTCGACAATGTGAAATGCGTTCAGCTATCCCAAATAGCTGGCAATAAATTCAAAGAACCAATTAAAACCAAAAGGGGGTGTACCACTGGTCATATAAGCTTTTGAAAGTAGGTTATTGTGTATACCTTCCCCTGAAGAAGATGGACACGGCGAGGCGACGTACAGGGCGCAGAATTTAGATTTGAGTTGTTCCCATAGGTCACATCGTCAAATCGAAATTGAGGACACTGTAACGAGCAGAAATTTTTAAATTTCACCTCGGCAGAGTACGTTCACACGAGGCAAGTGTCAACGACTTATGGTGGAGCAATAAATAAGGAGTAATGAGAAGGTGTCAGTGAAGCGTTGCTGACTTGACAATAGAAACGCATTAAGTTCAATCCAACTATAGAATTTGGTGGCGTAAGATGACAGGGAAAGTTTCGTCCAGAATTATTGCTCTCCGCAGCTGTAACAAAGTAAGAAGGACATTCACACCCGTACCAAGAATTGTAGCAGATGTGGCCGTATTACGTCAGTAGACGATAAGCGACAAAAACAAGTGATGCTCCATACTACAATGAAACGGATACGCTGCACCTTAAGTAACAATACTGGAAGATAGGCTGACAAAAACTAAAGTCATGTTACACAGCTGGAGGTATCGTCTAATTGACAGACAAGAATTTACGAAGGGAAAGTTGGGGTGACTTCAACGACCAGCAGATGTTCGAAATTAGTAATAGCCAGAAAAAAAGGGTAAGAGCATAGAACAATACGCCAGGAAGACTGTAAGTATAGATAATGGGAATCTATAGAAACGCAGAGTTTACTCAGACAATAGGCTGATAGACAAGATGTTTATAGCCGTAGTTTCTTCGAAGCGGGTCAACGATCGTCAAGCCAGAGAGCAGGGAGACCTAAGGACCTATCAGAGACCTTCAGCCAGCGAGAAATTTGATGGTGAGGGATGTTTCCATAGCAACTGAGACGAAGAACCTATCGGAAGAACTATGACGTAGGATTTTGACAGAGTGGGACATTATTTTCCGAGAAAATCAAAAACTGACCAATCTCGAAAAGAAGTGGGCGTGAAGCGCGCCAGAGACAAAATTTTGAGTAGGGACGAATTAATAAAACTAGCTGTCCAGGAAAACGGAGAGTCAGTCATACTCAAATTTTAGGCAGTCACACTCAAATTTTAGACAGTGATATTCAATTTTCAGACAGACAGTCAACACTTAAATTTTGAATAGTTATACTAAAGTTTTTTCAGTTAGAATTTTCAGACAGTTTACATTTCAATTATCAAGTAGTTTAACTTCAAGTGCGAGAGACGGTATATCATAAACTTTCCATTGTTTACTCAAATCATTCGGAAGTTAGATAAATAACAAGGAACTTAAAACTTAATAATACATTCATATCGTGGTAGTGAACTCTACCGGTGTGCTCAGTAACGGACTTAGTGAAAATTACACCAAGTGAACAATCAGACCGTTACACTAACAGACAGCATCACTTAACGATATACAAATTATTTGAACTTAATATTGTGTATCAACAACATAATGAACACGAAACATTAGACAAACTAATAAATTATAGGAACGTTTGTGGAAGCAGCGACAAATGAAACTAGACATGTATATTGACTTTAAAACGAACACACAGCAAACACACTAAGATAGAACATTGATTGAACACTGAACTTCAATTACCCACACATATACAAACACCTACGCGAGCGGTCGGAAGAATAAAGTGATAAGTGGCAGTGATAAAACAACTTACTACGGAATGTATCTACGAGCCATCTCCATCACCAGAACGAGACTTCATCAACAACTAATGGATATTCAATAACCAAGTAACCATTATTATAATTACTTCTAATTTGTAACTTCTACTGACCTGGTTTCTTTCAAAGAATTCACACCTGAGAAATTTATTAAGAAAAGTAATGAGTAAATCTGATAAAGTATTTAATGAACGTATAAACAAAAGCTTATTTGGGATTTAATGAACGCATTAAATAAGTAGAATATTGAATTGTAACATCATTTGATTTATATATGTATGTATGTTTTCCTTTGTTTCAGCATATATTAAGATATATCTTTGTTTATTATGAATATGTATGTATTTCAGGTACAGCGACGTAACCTATGTACTATTATAATATGTCATAAATGATAATTAAACTAGTATTTTAGTTAATCAGAAACATGCGTTCATTATTACCAATGCAACCCAAATAATAACCTAAAGTTTGAAAGAATGCAACTAGATTTTAAGAGTTTCTTATGTTCAATTAAATAAATGATATCACGTATGTGTTGATGAGCATAGATAGTTAGAATCATCATTAAGATTAAATTATACACATACATGTCAGAGATATATAAATTTACATATATAATAATTAACCCAATAACATTGATTGTTATAAATGGTTGCCCAACGCGTGGCATAATACATTTATAACCCACATAAAATTATAGTTATAAATGGCGCCCAACGTGGGGCATAATAGATTTATAACCCATTTAAATTCATGTTATAAATGGCGCCCATTCGCACGGCATGATACGTATTAACACAGATTGTTAACACGTACAGCTTAGGTAAAGAACAGGCAGTAGAAGTAGTAGAAAAAGTAGTGTCATAGAAGTAGAAGTAAGATAAGGGTTATTAGTGTAAGTCAGTTTGAATGATTACGCGCAGTAGGGCTAAAATGGCGAGCAATTCAGACAATGTAGAATTTGACATTAATAACCAATTAGGAGCAGTAAATACCGAGGCCGATACTACACCTAGTGAACCAAGTAGCGTGATAGAGAGTCCAGAAGATAGGGCGCGAGGACAGACATCAAAACTAGAGGATGGAACTATACAGATGTTGATGGAGTTCATCCGTCAACAGAACGAAAAAGAGAACGAGAATATTAAATTAATTAGCGAAGAAAGTAACAGAAAACAAGAAGAGAATATTAACAGAAAATTAGAAGAAAGTAATAGATTAATTAATGAAAAATTAGAAAAACAAGAAGAAAACAGTAGATTAATTAATGAAAAACTCGACCAGCATAAGGAAGAGATTACACAAATAAGGTCGGAGATACGTGAAAGTCAGCAGACTTGGGAAAGAAAGGTTGATGAATTACAGAAAAACAAGATGATGTCGTGAGAGAGTTGAGAGAAGAAGCCGACAAGAAGTACGTAGAAATACAAGAAAAACAAGATAACGATCGACAAGAATGGATGGCGGCGGTACACTCTACCCAGACGACCGTTAAAAAGATTAATCACAAGTTCGATGTTCACGTTAAGGATTACAATAAGAAGCACGAAGAACTCAAGGCCGATATGCACAATACCATACTGCAGAGACAACAGGAGCAAGAAGGAACAAATAGTAATATTATACAAAAATTAGAAGACGTAGACGGTAGACAACGTTCAACAGAACAGAAGTTGGACGAGACTACGAAAGAAAAGACAACTAGGATCGAAGAATTAAAGGGACATTTAAATAAGGTAAGAGAAAACCAAGAAAGGTTACAGCGACAACTGATGGAAGGTGATTGTGGAATATTAAATCGATTTAACGGACCTAACCACAATGATCTCAAATATAATGGCACAGACAGATTCCCTATGGAATTCCTCAAAGAATTGTCCGAAGTTCAAGAGTTATATTATCCCGCTGACAATATCAAGTGGATTGGCAAACATCTGGAGTTAGACGCAGGAATTTGGTGGCGAGTGATACGTGACCAGATATCAAACTTCGCAGAATTCAAGGAAGCGTTCTCTCTGAAATATTGGGGCCAGGAACGACAGGACAGTATCCGGGACCATTTGGAGTTTGGCAGATTTGATTGGCGCGGACCAGTTACTGCTATTCAATATATTGAACGGATTTTATTGGAAAGTAAGCAGTTAACACCTACTTTGTCTGATTATCAGTTAATACGTAAGATATCTCGTCACTTTGGGCGGGACATCCAGCTTGCGGTGGTTACAAGAGGAATTGTGACGATACCAAACTTCGAATCTCTGATCATCGAGTATTCACAGATTCAACCAAGAATTAATAGAGAAGCGAACTATGCAGCAAACGAGGGAAGAAATGCGTATAAGGAAAGTGAAAGCGGCTTGAAAAAAGGGGGAGGTATACAGAAGAAAACATGGGGTGACAGACCCGCCATAAATAACCAGCCCCGTAACGCAGACCGGCGCGCTGTCAACACAACATAGAGTTTACGAACACGACAGCTGGTGCATCGGGCACTCAACCTATAAGAAATCGTCAACAAGAAGAGGAAAAAAAAAATCCCTCCACCCATTAACAAAGATAGCCGTCAAAACAAATGACTACCAGACGAATATTATCCTACCGGACTTACAAAGCGATTTATTGTGTAATGATGATGAAGAAATTTCTCAACGAATAATCAGGTGTCCAGAGATAAATATCAAGTTCAATAATAATGTTAGTGTACAAGCGTTAATCGAAACTGGATCTGTAATAGCTGGGTTATCTGAGTCGTGGTTTCACCAAAACAAACATAACATTACACCTTATGAAATATTACCGATGTCTAACACATTAATAGTTAGCGCAGTTGGTAATAAATCAAAGCTATTCAGAAAACAAATATTATGTGATATCTATATTGAAGAAATTAAATATGAATGTG
Source organism: Magicicada septendecula (assembly GCA_034769895.1). Lineage (NCBI taxonomy): Eukaryota > Metazoa > Arthropoda > Insecta > Hemiptera > Cicadidae > Magicicada > Magicicada septendecula. The sequence goes on along the minus strand of CM068369.1, from coordinate 138,353,968 downwards.
TTTTCCTAATAATACCAGATTTGATAAAACCATGCATATTAGGAACCAATTTTCTTCAAGAAACAGGGTGTCTCATTGACATGGGAAGAAGAATCGTCGAGATAAGAAGAGAGGATAACGAAGCGACGTACACGGTGCCTATGATGCATATAGAAGTGGTGGACGTAGAAGAAGAAGAAGAGATTATCAGAAACATTAACAAGAAGATAGAAATTATAGAATGCGGAGATAGAGGAACGATGGAAAGGTTAAGGGTGATTTTAATAAGAAATTGTAGTTTATTCAGAGAATGCCCCGGAAGAATCGATGGGTATGTCCACGAGTTCCGGGTCACCGACCAGACACCGTACTTCCAGAGAGGATGGCCTGTCCCATTAGCCTATAAAGGGAAGGTAGACGAGGAGATTCGGAAAATGTTACGGTATGGGGTCATTGAGAGATGCAACAGCGCACATATCAACCCACTAGTTACGGTAATCAAGAAGGACGGTAGCGTACGATTGTGTTTGGATGCGAGGAAGGTGAACAGTGTGACTATCCCAGACTACGAGGGTGCCCCTCCAATAAACGACATTTTGGCGAGATGTGGAGAGATGAAGTACTTATCTACCGTAGATCTAACTAGCAGTTTCTGGCAAGTTCCACTGAAGTCGGAATGCCGGAACTTCACCGCTTTTATGTACGACGGCAAGTGTTATCGTTTTACAGTTACACCATTTGGCCTGAGTACCAGTTCTGCTGCACTGACCAGGGGATTGGACACAGTACTGGACGAAGAAGTAAAAGAAAATACCATTATTTATGTCGACGATTGCCTGTGTTATTCAGAAGATTTAGAAACGCATTTGTTACATTTAGACTTATTATTATCTAATTTAAGAAGGGCAAATTTAACCATCAATTTGGAGAAGTCGCAGTTCTTTAGACAAGAAATCGCGTACCTCGGTTATCAACTAACAACGCAAGGAATACGAGCAACGGACGAGAAGATAGATGCCATTATGAAGTTCCCTGCACCTCGGAACCAAAAACAATTAAAAGGTTTCCTGGGGTTGACAAATTTCTATAATCGTTTTACAGACAGATACGCTGAAACTACTAAACCATTACTCGAGTTGCTACGGAAAGGAGAGAAATTCACCTGGACACAGGAATTAAATGAGTGTTTTCAGCAGGTTAAAAGGTTATTCGTAGAAACAGTCATCTTAAAGTTTCCCCGAATAAACCAAAGATATTATATGCAATGTGACGCCAGCAACTTTGCATATGGCGGACAACTATATCAATTGGACGAAGAAGGAAGAATTGGAGTAATAGCTTTTACCAGCAGGACATTCAAGGGTGCGGAAATAAATTATTACACTACGGAGAAGGAGCTTTTGTGTATTGTAAGATGTCTTGAGCGGTTCCGTATATACATACTAGGACAACCGTTAACCATCATTACTGATAATAAAGCACTGACTTTTATGAATAAATGTCATTTAAACAACTCGCGTATTACACGCTGGATCTTAACTATTCAGGAGTACAAATTTGACATTGTCCATTGTAGAGGTAAGGACAATATTATTGCCGATCTTCGAGCAGAAATCCAGAAGATGCCACACCAGAAGTAATTAGTGACAATATTTCCGAATATTTAATTAACCACCTGACAATCAAAATGGATAAGAAGGTAAGCAAGATCCTAATGGATATTGGAAGGCACCAAATTCAAGATCATAAGCTTAAGTATATTATTGATAAGATTAGGGAAAATTGTATAGATAAGAAATTAAATAAATTTTATAGATTCGTCGATGAGAAATTGTACAGATTACGCAAAGGAGAGTGGAAACTATACGTACCGAACAGTGTGTCCGGCGAAATAATTGCTGAAATACACCGTATGTATGGGCATCCCGGTGCGAAGAGATGTATCAAATTATTGCAGGAGTACTTTACCATGGACGGGATGTTAAAGAGGGTGAAAAATTATGTACGGACTTGCGACACTTGTCAGAAAAAAAAGGATTCCGGCAACAGAAATTCGTTCGGAGGAACAAAAGCCATAATACCGTTACGCAAGGGTGACCTTGTGAGCGCGGACTATTACGGCCGTTACCTGCTTCGTCCAGCGGGGTGAGGTATCTATTTATTATGGTTGACAACTTTACCAAATACGTACGACTTTTCACACTTCGAAGGGCAACGACCGTCGCTACACTGAGGAGAGTACACCAATATCGTGAAGAACTAGGGTCTCCTAGAGTGATTATCACAGACAACGGAACGCAATTTTCATCTAAAAAATGGTTAGATGGATTAACTGAACTAAATATCCAACCACGATTTACCGCAATAAGGAACCCTTGTGCGAATCTGGCTGAAAGAATCAACAGACAGCTTGGGAACTTATTTAGGATCTTTGTTGGTGATCAACATACAAAGTGGTCGCGTTACGTACCAATCGTCGAGAGTTGTATTAACGAAACGTACCACGAGACGATAGAAGTAACACCGTACGAAGCTCAGCTCGGAAGAAAACCTCCCAGAGCGTGGGAAAAATACATCAACAAGGATATGCTCCTAGTTAAAGGGGTAGATCATAACCAAATATTTATCAAAATGAAGGAGAAGAGAGAAAAACAAGCAAAATTATGTAATGAGACTAAAACCATTACAAGATTCAACATTGGTGAGAAAGTGTTAATCAGAACATATCATCAATCGGACGCGGTCCAGAAAAGAATTGAAAAATTTTGCGAACTGTACTGCGGACCATATAAAGTGCATCAAATTCTCGGAGAAGCTACTTATCTACTCGTTGATTGCGATAATGACAAGAAACTCCGTGGAAAGTTTAATGCCAGACAATTGAAAAAATACTATGAACCAGAGAATTGAAGATGAAGGAAGAGGAAGAAATAGAAGAAGATGTCTTAAGAAGCTAGCCGATGCTGATGAATCAACTGCGTTAGGGTAATTGACGCGATGATATCATTCAAGCTGGCTTATCCAAGAAAGTTGTGTACTTTAATTGTTGAAACATAACATCAAAAATGTATTTAGTCAATTAAGCACTAATTAAATGTTAGATAATAAGATAAATTAACATTTAGTGTGACATTTTAGAAAAATATTGCAGTGAATGCAAAGGACATTTAATTGCTATTATTTGATTTATATGGTAATAAGTTAAAAGGACAAAGTGAAAAAAAATGGACACTTAAAATCAGATAAGTGATAATATTCAACGAACTAGATAGTGAATGAACTTTATTAATGTGAATGTATGTAATTAGTAGGTTAGGATTATAAACGATGTTATCATGAAGTAGGTAAATCCTTGAAACTAAATGTAATACGTGTATGTAAATTATTAAGATAATTACAGTTAACGTAGCGATGGTGTCAATTAACAATCTAATTTTAAAATAACGGTTTAAAAGATTTTATTGGTAAGATCATTAGTAATGCACAAAGGTGTATATGTATAGGAGATTTTCTTTGATATCATGTAAAGGTTACATTGAACCGCTTAACTGTTTGATAATATCTTGTGAATATGATATTTTAGAAGGTAAAATTTTATTCAATTGATGAAATTATTTAATTGCTTATGGAATTTATGATTTGTCTTATAATTATAAAGATAAGGTATTTATATGTCAATTCGACAATGTGAAATGCGTTCAGCTATCCCAAATAGCTGGCAATAAATTCAAAGAACCAATTAAAACCAAAAGGGGGTGTACCACTGGTCATATAAGCTTTTGAAAGTAGGTTATTGTGTATACCTTCCCCTGAAGAAGATGGACACGGCGAGGCGACGTACAGGGCGCAGAATTTAGATTTGAGTTGTTCCCATAGGTCACATCGTCAAATCGAAATTGAGGACACTGTAACGAGCAGAAATTTTTAAATTTCACCTCGGCAGAGTACGTTCACACGAGGCAAGTGTCAACGACTTATGGTGGAGCAATAAATAAGGAGTAATGAGAAGGTGTCAGTGAAGCGTTGCTGAGTTGACAATAGAAACGCATTAAGTTCAATCCAACTATAGAATTTGGTGGCGTAAGATGACAGGGAAAGTTTCGTCCAGAATTATTGCTCTCCGCAACTGTAACAAAGTAAGAAGGACATTCACACCCGTACCAAGAATTGTAGCAGATGTGGCCGTATTACGTCAGTAGACGATAAGCGACAAAAACAAGTGATGCTCCATACTACAATGAAACGGATACGCTGCACCTTAAGTAACAATACTGGAAGATAGGCTGACAAAAACTAAAGTCATGTTACACAGCTGGAGGTATCGTCTAATTGACAGACAAGAATTTACGAAGGGAAAGTTGGGGTGACTTCAACGACCAGCAGATGTTCGAAATTAGTAATAGCCAGAAAAAAAGGGTAAGAGCATAGAACAATACGCCAGGAAGACTGTAAGTATAGATAATGGGAATCTATAGAAACGCAGAGTTTACTCAGACAATAGGCTGATAGACAAGATGTTTATAGCCGTAGTTTCTTCGAAGCGGGTCAACGATCGTCAAGCCAGAGAGCAGGGAGACCTAAGGACCTATCAGAGACCTTCAGCCAGCGAGAAATTTGATGGTGAGGGATGTTTCCATAGCAACTGAGACGAAGAACCTATCGGAAGAACTATGACGTAGGATTTTGACAGAGTGGGACATTATTTTCCGAGAAAATCAAAAACTGACCAATCTCGAAAAGAAGTGGGCGTGAAGCGCGCCAGAGACAAAATTTTGAGTAGGGACGAATTAATAAAACTAGCTGTCCAGGAAAACGGAGAGTCAGTCATACTCAAATTTTAGGCAGTCATACTCAAATTTTAGACAGTGATATTCAATTTTCAGACAGACAGTCAACACTTAAATTTTGAATAGTTATACTAAAGTTTTTTCAGTTAGAATTTTCAGACAGTTTACATTTCAATTATCAAGTAGTTTAACTTCAAGTGCGAGAGACGGTATATCATAAACTTTCCATTGTTTACTCAAATCATTCGGAAGTTAGATAAATAACAAGGAACTTAAAACTTAATAATACATTCATATCGTGGTAGTGAACTCTACCGGTGTGCTCAGTAACGGACTTAGTGAAAATTACACCAAGTGAACAATCAGACCGTTACACTAACAGACAGCATCACTTAACGATATACAAATTATTTGAACTTAATATTGTGTATCAACAACATAATGAACACGAAACATTAGACAAACTAATAAATTATAGGAACGTTTGTGGAAGCAGCGACAAATGAAACTAGACATGTATATTGACTTTAAAACGAACACACAGCAAACACAGTAAGATAGAACATTGATTGAACACTGAACTTCAATTACCCACACATATACAAACACCTACGCGAGCGGTCGGAAGAATAAAGTGATAAGTGGCAGTGATAAAACAACTTACTACGGAATGTATCTACGAGCCATCTCCATCACCAGAACGAGACTTCATCAACAACTAATGGATATTCAATAACCAAGTAACCATTATTATAATTACTTCTAATTTGTAACTTCTACTGACCTGGTTTCTTTCAAAGAATTCACACCTGAGAAATTTATTAAGAAAAGTAATGAGTAAATCTGATAAAGTATTTAATGAACGTATAAACAAAAGCTTATTTGGGATTTAATGAACGCATTAAATAAGTAGAATATTGAATTGTAACATCATTTGATTTATTATGTATGTATGTTTTCCTTTGTTTCAGCATATATTAAGATATATCTTTGTTTATTATGAATATGTATGTATTTCAGGTACAGCGACGTAACCTATGTACTATTATAATATGTCATAAATGATAATTAAACTAGTATTTTAGTTAATCAGAAACATGCGTTCATTATTACCAATGCAACCCAAATAATAACCTAAAGTTTGAAAGAATGCAACTAGATTTTAAGAGTTTCTTATGTTCAATTAAATAAATGATATCACGTATGTGTTGATGAGCATAGATAGTTAGAATCATCATTAAGATTAAATTATACACATACATGTCAGAGATATATAAATTTACATATATAATAATTAACCCAATAACATTGATTGTTATAAATGGTTGCCCAACGCGTGGCATAATACATTTATAACCCACATAAAATTATAGTTATAAATGGCGCCCAACGTGGGGCATAATAGATTTATAACCCATTTAAATTCATGTTATAAATGGCGCCCATTCGCACGGCATGATACGTATTAACACAGATTGTTAACACGTACAGCTTAGGTAAAGAACAGGCAGTAGAAGTAGTAGAAAAAGTAGTGTCATAGAAGTAGAAGTAAGATAAGGGTTATTAGTGTAAGTCAGTTTGAATGATTACGCGCAGTAGGGCTAAAATGGCGAGCAATTCAGACAATGTAGAATTTGTCATTAATAACCAATTAGGAGCAGTAAATACCGAGGCCAATACTACACCTAGTGAACCAAGTAGCGTGATAGAGAGTCCAGAAGATAGGGCGCGAGGACAGACATCAAAACTAGAGGATGGAACTATACAGATGTTGATGGAGTTCATCCGTCAACAGAACGAAAAATAGAACGAGAATATTAAATTAATTAGCGAAGAAAGTAACAGAAAACAAGAAGAGAATATTAACAGAAAATTAGAAGAAAGTAATAGATTAATTAATGAAAAATTAGAAAAACAAGAAGAAAACAGTAGATTAATTAATGAAAAACTCGACCAGCATAAGGAAGAGATTACACAAATAAGGTCGGAGATACGTGAAAGTCAGCAGACTTGGGAAAGAAAGGTTGATGAATTACAGAAAAACAAGATGATGTCGTGAGAGAGTTGAGAGAAGAAGCCGACAAGAAGTACGTAGAAATACAAGAAAAACAAGATAACGATCGACAAGAATGGATGGCGGCGGTACACTCTACCCAGACGACCGTTAAAAAGATTAATCACAAGTTCGATGTTCACGTTAAGGATTACAATAAGAAGCACGAAGAACTCAAGGCCGAGATGCACAATACCATACTGCAGAGACAACAGGAGCAAGAAGGAACAAATAGTAATATTATACAAAAATTAGAAGACGTAGACGGTAGACAACGTTCAACAGAACAGAAGTTGGACGAGACTACGAAAGAAAAGACAACTAGGATCGAAGAATTAAAGGGACATTTAAATAAGGTAAGAGAAAACCAAGAAAGGTTACAGCGACAACTGATGGAAGGTGATTGTGGAATATTAAATCGATTTAACGGACCTAACCACAATGATCTAAAAATAATGGCACAGACAGATTCCCTATGGAATTCCTCAAAGGATTGTCCGAAGTTCAAGAGTTATATTATCCCGCTGACAATATCAAGTGGATTGGCAAACATCTGGAGTTAGACGCAGGAATTTGGTGGCGAGTGATACGTGACCAGATATCAAACTTCGCAGAATTCAAGGAAGCGTTCTCTCTGAAATATTGGGGCCAGGAACGACAGGACAGTATCCGGGACCATTTGGAGTTTGGCAGATTTGATTGGCGCGGACCAGTTACTGCTATTCAATATATTGAACGGATTTTATTGGAAAGTAAGCAGTTAACACCTACTTTGTCTGATTATCAGTTAATACGTAAGATATCTCGTCACTTTGGGCGGGACATCCAGCTTGCGGTGGTTACAAGAGGAATTGTGACGATACCAAACTTCGAATCTCTGATCATCGAGTATTCACAGATTCAACCAAGAATTAATAGAGAAGCGAACTATGCAGCAAACGAGGGAAGAAATGCGTATAAGGAAAGTGAAAGCGACTTGAAAAAAGGGGGAGGTATACAGAAGAAAACATGGGGTGACAGACCCGCCATAAATAACCAGCCCCGTAACGCAGACCGGCGCGCTGTCAACACAACATAGAGTTTACGAACACGACAGCTGGTGCATCGGGCACTCAACCTAAAAGAAATCGTCAACAAGAAGAGGAAAAAAAAATCCCTCCACCCATTAACAAAGATAGCCGTCAAAACAAATGACTACCAGATGAATATTATCCTACCGGACTTACAAAGCGATTTATTGTGTAATGATGATGAAGAAATTTCTCAACGAATAATCAGGTGTCCAGAGATAAATATCAAGTTCAATAATAATGTTAGTGTACAAGCGTTAATCTATACTGGATCTGTAATAGCTGGGTTATCTGAGTCGTGGTTTCACCAAAACAAACATAACATTACACCTTATGAAATATTACCGATGTCTAACACATTAATAGTTAGCGCAGTTGGTAATAAATCAAAGCTATTCAGAAAACAAATATTATGTGATATCTATATTGAAGAAATTAAATATGAATGTGTTTTCCTAATAATACCAGATTTGATAAAACCATGCATATTAGGAACCAATTTTCTTCAAGAAACAGGGTGTCTCATTGACATGGGAAGAAGAATCGTCGAGATAAGAAGAGAGGATAACGAAGCGACGTACACGGTGCCTATGATGCATATAGAAGTGGTGGACGTAGAAGAAGAAGAAGAGATTATCAGAAACATTAACAAGAAGATAGAAATTATAGAATGCGGAGATAGAGGAACGATGGAAAGGTTAAGGGTGATTTTAATAAGAAATTGTAGTTTATTCAGAGAATGCCCCGGAAGAATCGATGGGTATGTCCACGAGTTCCGGGTCACCGACCAGACACCGTACTTCCAGAGAGGATGGCCTGTCCCATTAGCCTATAAAGGGAAGGTAGACGAGGAGATTTGGAAAATGTTACGGTATGGGGTCATTGAGAGATGCAACAGCGCACATATCAACCCACTAGTTACGGTAATCAAGAAGGACGGTAGCGTACGATTGTGTTTGGATGCGAGGAAGGTGAACAGTGTGACTATCCCAGACTACGAGGGTGCCCCTCCAATAAACGACATTTTGGCGAGATGTGGAGAGATGAAGTACTTATCTACCGTAGATCTAACTAGCAGTTTCTGGCAAGTTCCACTGAAGTCGGAATGCCGGAACTTCACCGCTTTTATGTACGACGGCAAGTGTTATCGTTTTACAGTTACACCATTTGGCCTGAGTACCAGTTCTGCTGCACTGACCAGGGGATTGGACACAGTACTGGACGAAGAAGTAAAAGAAAATACCATTATTTATGTCGACGATTGCCTGTGTTATTCAGAAGATTTAGAAACGCATTTGTTACATTTAGACTTATTATTATCTAATTTAAGAAGGGCAAATTTAACCATCAATTTGGAGAAGTCGCAGTTCTTTAGACAAGAAATCGCGTACCTCGGTTATCAACTAACAACGCAAGGAATACGAGCAACGGACGAGAAGATAGATGCCATTATGAAGTTCCCTGCACCTCGGAACCAAAAACAATTAAAAGGTTTCCTGGGGTTGACAAATTTCTATAATCGTTTTACAGACAGATACGCTGAAACTACTAAACCATTACTCGAGTTGCTACGGAAAGGAGAGAAATTCACCTGGACACAGGAATTAAATGAGTGTTTTCAGCAGGTTAAAAGGTTATTCGTAGAAACAGTCATCTTAAAGTTTCCCCGAATAAACCAAAGATATTATATGCAATGTGACGCCAGCAACTTTGCATATGGCGGACAACTATATCAATTGGACGAAGAAGGAAGAATTGGAGTAATAGCTTTTACCAGCAGGACATTCAAGGGTGCGGAAATAAATTATTACACTACGGAGAAGGAGCTTTTGTGTATTGTAAGATGTCTTGAGCGGTTCCGTATATACATACTAGGACAACCGTTAACCATCATTACTGATAATAAAGCACTGACTTTTATGAATAAATGTCATTTAAACAACTCGCGTATTACACGCTGGATCTTAAGTATTCAGGAGTACAAATTTGACATTGTCCATTGTAGAGGTAAGGACAATATTATTGCCGATCTTCTGAGCAGAAATCCAGAAGATGCCACACCAGAAGTAATTAGTGACAATATTTCCGAATATTTAATTAACCACCTGACAATCAAAATGGATAAGAAGGTAAGCAAGATCCTAATGGATATTGGAAGGCACCAAATTCAAGATCATAAGCTTAAGTATATTATTGATAAGATTAGGGAAAATTGTATAGATAAGAAATTAAATAAATTTTATAGATTCGTCGATGAGAAATTGTACAGATTACGCAAAGGAGAGTGGAAACTATACGTACCGAACAGTGTGTCCGGCGAAATAATTGCTGAAATACACCGTATGTATGGGCATCCCGGTGCGAAGAGATGTATCAAATTATTGCAGGAGTACTTTACCATGGACGGGATGTTAAAGAGGGTGAAAAATTATGTACGGACTTGCGACACTTGTCAGAAAAAAAAGGATTCCGGCAACAGAAATTCGTTCGGAGGAACAAAAGCCATAATACCGTTACGCAAGGGTGACCTTGTGAGCGCGGACTATTACGGCCGTTACCTGCTTCGTCCAGCGGGGTGAGGTATCTATTTATTATGGTTGACAACTTTACCAAATACGTACGACTTTTCACACTTCGAAGGGCAACGACCGTCGCTACACTGAGGAGAGTACACCAATATCGTGAAGAACTAGGGTCTCCTAGAGTGATTATCACAGACAACGGAACGCAATTTTCATCTAAAAAATGGTTAGATGGATTAACTGAACTAAATATCCAACCACGATTTACCGCAATAAGGAACCCTTGTGCGAATCTGGCTGAAAGAATCAACAGACAGCTTGGGAACTTATTTAGGATCTTTGTTGGTGATCAACATACAAAGTGGTCGCGTTACGTACCAATCGTCGAGAGTTGTATTAACGAAACGTACCACGAGACGATAGAAGTAACACCGTACAAAGCTCAGCTCGGAAGAAAACCTCCCAGAGCGTGGGAAAAATACATCAACAAGGATATGCTCCTAGTTAAAGGGGTAGATCATAACCAAATATTTATCAAAATGAAGGAGAAGAGAGAAAAACAAGCAAAATTATGTAATGAGACTAAAACCATTACAAGATTCAACATTGGTGAGAAAGTGTTAATCAGAACATATCATCAATCGGACGCGGTCCAGAAAAGAATTGAAAAATTTTGCGAACTGTACTGCGGACCATATAAAGTGCATCAAATTCTCGGAGAAGCTACTTATCTACTCGTTGATTGCGATGATGACAAGAAACTCCGTGGAAAGTTTAATGCCAGACAATTGAAAAAATACTATGAACCAGAGAATTGAAGATGAAGGAAGAGGAAGAAATAGAAGAAGATGTCTTAAGAAGCTAGCCGATGCTGATGAATCAACTGCGTTAGGGTAATTGACGCGATGATATCATTCAAGCTGGCTTATCCAAGAAAGTTGTGTACTTTAATTGTTGAAACATAACATCAAAAATGTATTTAGTCAATTAATCACTAATTAAATGTTAGATAATAAGATAAATTAACATTTAGTGTGACATTTTAGAAAAATATTGCAGTGAATGCAAAGGACATTTAATTGCTATTATTTGATTTATATGGTAATAAGTTAAAAGGACAAAGTGAAAAAAAATGGACACTTAAAATCAGATAAGTGATAATATTCAACGAACTAGATAGTGAATGAACTTTATTAATGTGAATGTATGTAATTAGTAGGTTAGGATTATAAACGATGTTATCATGAAGTAGGTAAATCATTGAAACTAAATGTAATACGTGTATGTAAATTATTAAGATAATTACAGTTAACGTAGCGATGGTGTCAATTAACAATCTAATTTTAAAATAACGGTTTAAAAGATTTTATTGGTAAGATCATTAGTAATGCACAAAGGTGTATATGTATAGGAGATTTTCTTTGATATCATGTAAAGGTTACATTGAACCGCTTAACTGTTTGATAATATCTTGTGAATATGATATTTTAGAAGGTAAAATTTTATTCAATTGATGAAATAATTTAATTGCTTATGGAATTTATGATTTGTCTTATAATTATAAAGATAAGGTATTTATATGTCAATTCGACAATGTGAAATGCGTTCAGCTATCCCAAATAGCTGGCAATAAATTCAAAGAACCAATTAAAACCAAAAGGGGGTGTACCACTGGTCATATAAGCTTTTGAAAGTAGGTTATTGTGTATACCTTCCCCTGAAGAAGATGGACACGGCGAGGCGACGTACAGGGCGCAGAATTTAGATTTGAGTTGTTCCCATAGGTCACATCGTCAAATCGAAATTGAGGACACTGTAACGAGCAGAAATTTTTAAATTTCACCTCGGCAGAGTACGTTCACACGAGGCAAGTGTCAACGACTTATGGTGGAGCAATAAATAAGGAGTAATGAGAAGGTGTCAGTGAAGCGTTGCTGACTTGACAATAGAAACGCATTAAGTTCAATCCAACTATAGAATTTGGTGGCGTAAGATGACAGGGAAAGTTTCGTCCAGAATTATTGCTCTCCGCAGCTGTAACAAAGTAAGAAGGACATTCACACCCGTACCAAGAATTGTAGCAGATGTGGCCGTATTACGTCAGTAGACGATAAGCGACAAAAACAAGTGATGCTCCATACTACAATGAAACGGATACGCTGCACCTTAAGTAACAATACTGGAAGATAGGCTGACAAAAACTAAAGTCATGTTACACAGCTGGAGGTATCGTCTAATTGACAGACAAGAATTTACGAAGGGAAAGTTGGGGTGACTTCAACGACCAGCAGATGTTCGAAATTAGTAATAGCCAGAAAAAAAGGGTAAGAGCATAGAACAATACGCCAGGAAGACTGTAAGTATAGATAATGGGAATCTATAGAAACGCAGAGTTTACTCAGACAATAGGCTGATAGACAAGATGTTTATAGCCGTAGTTTCTTCGAAGCGGGTCAACGATCGTCAAGCCAGAGAGCAGGGAGACCTAAGGACCTATCAGAGACCTTCAGCCAGCGAGAAATTTGATGGTGAGGGATGTTTCCATAGCAACTGAGACGAAGAACCTATCGGAAGAACTATGACGTAGGATTTTGACAGAGTGGGACATTATTTTCCGAGAAAATCAAAAACTGACCAATCTCGAAAAGAAGTGGGCGTGAAGCGCGCCAGAGACAAAATTTTGAGTAGGGACGAATTAATAAAACTAGCTGTCCAGGAAAACGGAGAGTCAGTCATACTCAAATTTTAGGCAGTCATACTCAAATTTTAGACAGTGATATTCAATTTTCAGACAGACAGTCAACACTTAAATTTTGAATAGTTATACTAAAGTTTTTTCAGTTAGAATTTTCAGACAGTTTACATTTCAATTATCAAGTAGTTTAACTTCAAGTGCGAGAGACGGTATATCATAAACTTTCCATTGTTTACTCAAATCATTCGGAAGTTAGATAAATAACAAGGAACTTAAAACTTAATAATACATTCATATCGTGGTAGTGAACTCTACCGGTGTGCTCAGTAACGGACTTAGTGAAAATTACACCAAGTGAACAATCAGACCGTTACACTAACAGACAGCATCACTTAACGATATACAAATTATTTGAACTTAATATTGTGTATCAACAACATAATGAACACGAAACATTAAACAAACTAATAAATTATAGGAACGTTTGTGGAAGCAGCGACAAATGAAACTAGACATGTATATTGACTTTAAAACGAACACACAGCAAACACAGTAAGATAGAACATTGATTGAACACTGAACTTCAATTACCCACACATATACAAACACCTACGCGAGCGGTCGGAAGAATAAAGTGATAAGTGGCAGTGATAAAACAACTTACTACGGAATGTATCTACGAGCCATCTCCATCACCAGAACGAGACTTCATCAACAACTAATGGATATTCAATAACCAAGTAACCATTATTATAATTACTTCTAATTTGTAACTTCTACTGACCTGGTTTCTTTCAAAGAATTCACACCTGAGAAATTTATTAAGAAAAGTAATGAGTAAATCTGATAAAGTATTTAATGAACGTATAAACAAAAGCTTATTTGGGATTTAATGAACGCATTAAATAAGTAGAATATTGAATTGTAACATCATTTGATTTATATATGTATGTATGTTTTCCTTTGTTTCAGCATATATTAAGATATATCTTTGTTTATTATGAATATGTATGTATTTCAGGTACAGCGACGTAACCTATGTACTATTATAATATGTCATAAATGATAATTAAACTAGTATTTTAGTTAATCAGAAACATGCGTTCATTATTACCAATGCAACCCAAATAATAACCTAAAGTTTGAAAGAATGCAACTAGATTTTAAGAGTTTCTTATGTTCAATTAAATAAATGATATCACGTATGTGTTGATGAGCATAGATAGTTAGAATCATCATTAAGATTAAATTATACACATACATGTCAGAGATATATAAATTTACATATATAATAATTAACCCAATAACATTGATTGTTATAAATGGTTGCCCAACGCGTGGCATAATACATTTATAACCCACATAAAATTATAGTTATAAATGGCGCCCAACGTGGGGCATAATAGATTTATAACCCATTTAAGTAATAATTATTATTGTTGGGGTGGCCGTTTGGATGCTGGTTTGGTCCATTGCCCCTGTAATTGTTATTAAATTCATGTTATAAATGGCGCCCATTCGCACGGCATGATACGTATTAACACAGATTGTTAACACGTACAGCTTAGGTAAAGAACAGGCAGTAGAAGTAGTAGAAAAAGTAGTGTCATAGAAGTAGAAGTAAGATAAGGGTTATTAGTGTAAGTCAGTTTGAATGATTACGCGCAGTAGGGCTAAAATGGCGAGTAATTCAGACAATGTAGAATTTGACATTAATAACCAATTAGGAGCAGTAAATACCGAGGCCAATACTACACCTAGTGAACCAAGTAGCGTGATAGAGAGTCCAGAAGATAGGGCGCGAGGACAGACATCAAAACTAGAGGATGGAACTATACAGATGTTGATGGAGTTCATCCGTCAACAGAACGAAAAAGAGAACGAGAATATTAAATTAATTAGCGAAGAAAGTAACAGAAAACAAGAAGAGAATATTAACAGAAAATTAGAAGAAAGTAATAGATTAATTAATGAAAAATTAGAAAAACAAGAAGAAAACAGTAGATTAATTAATGAAAAACTCGACCAGCATAAGGAAGAGATTACACAAATAAGGTCGGAGATACGTGAAAGTCAGCAGACTTGGGAAAGAAAGGTTGATGAATTACAGAAAAACAAGATGATGTCGTGAGAGAGTTGAGAGAAGAAGCCGACAAGAAGTACGTAGAAATACAAGAAAAACAAGATAACGATCGACAAGAATGGATGGCGGCGGTACACTCTACCCAGACGACCGTTAAAAAGATTAATCACAAGTTCGATGTTCACGTTAAGGATTACAATAAGAAGCACGAAGAACTCAAGGCCGAGATGCACAATACCATACTGCAGAGACAACAGGAGCAAGAAGGAACAAATAGTAATATTATACAAAAATTAGAAGACGTAGACGGTAGACAACGTTCAACAGAACAGAAGTTGGACGAGACTACGAAAGAAAAGACAACTAGGATCGAAGAATTAAAGGGACATTTAAATAAGGTAAGAGAAAACCAAGAAAGGTTACAGCGACAACTGATGGAAGGTGATTGTGGAATATTAAATCGATTTAACGGACCTAACCACAATGATCTCAAATATAATGGCACAGACAGATTCCCTATGGAATTCCTCAAAGAATTGTCCGAAGTTCAAGAGTTATATTATCCCGCTGACAATATCAAGTGGATTGGCAAACATCTGGAGTTAGACGCAGGAATTTGGTGGCGAGTGATACGTGACCAGATATCAAACTTCGCAGAATTCAAGGAAGCGTTCTCTCTGAAATATTGGGGCCAGGAACGACAGGACAGTATCCGGGACCATTTGGAGTTTGGCAGATTTGATTGGCGCGGACCAGTTACTGCTATTCAATATATTGAACGGATTTTATTGGAAAGTAAGCAGTTAACACCTACTTTGTCTGATTATCAGTTAATACGTAAGATATCTCGTCACTTTGGGCGGGACATCCAGCTTGCGGTGGTTACAAGAGGAATTGTGACGATACCAAACTTCGAATCTCTGATCATCGAGTATTCACAGATTCAACCAAGAATTAATAGAGAAGCGAACTATGCAGCAAACGAGGGAAGAAATGCGTATAAGGAAAGTGAAAGCGGCTTGAAAAAAGGGGGAGGTATACAGAAGAAAACATGGGGTGACAGACCCGCCATAAATAACCAGCCCCGTAACGCAGACCGGCGCGCTGTCAACACAACATAGAGTTTACGAACACGACAGCTGGTGCATCGGGCACTCAACCTAAAAGAAATCGTCAGCAAGAAGAGGAAAAAAAAAATCCCTCCACCCATTAACAAAGATAGCCGTCAAAACAAATGACTACCAGACGAATATTATCCTACCGGACTTACAAAGCGATTTATTGTGTAATGATGATGAAGAAATTTCTCAACGAATAATCAGGTGTCAAGAGATAAATATCAAGTTCAATAATAATGTTAGTGTACAAGCGTTAATCGATACTGGATCTGTAATAGCTGGGTTATCTGAGTCGTGGTTTCACCAAAACAAACATAACATTACACCTTATGAAATATTACCGATGTCTAACACATTAATAGTTAGCGCAGTTGGTAATAAATCAAAGCTAATCAGAAAACAAATATTATGTGATATCTGTATTGAAGAAATTAAAAATGAATGTGTTTTCCTAATAAAACCAGATTTGATAAAACCATGCATATTAGGAACCAATTTTCTTCAAGAAACAGGGTGTCTCATTGACATGGGAAGAAGAATCGTCGAGATAAGAAGAGAGGATAACGAAGCGACGTACACGGTGCCTATGATGCATATAGAAGTGGTGGACGTAGAAGAAGAAGAAGAGATTATCAGAAACATTAACAAGAAGATAGAAATTATAGAATGCGGAGATAGAGGAACGATGGAAAGGTTAAGGGTGATTTTAATAAGAAATTGTAGTTTATTCAGAGAATGCCCCGGAAGAATCGATGGGTATGTCCACGAGTTCCGGGTCACCGACCAGACACCGTACTTCCAGAGAGGATGGCCTGTCCCATTAGCCTATAAAGGGAAGGTAGACGAGGAGATTTGGAAAATGTTACGGTATGGGGTCATTGAGAGATGCAACAGCGCACATATCAACCCACTAGTTACGGTAATCAAGAAGGACGGTAGCGTACGATTGTGTTTGGATGCGAGGAAGGTGAACAGTGTGACTATCCCAGACTACGAGGGTGCCCCTCCAATAAACGACATTTTGGCGAGATGTGGAGAGATGAAGTACTTATCTACCGTAGATCTAACTAGCAGTTTCTGGCAAGTTCCACTGAAGTCGGAATGCCGGAACTTCACCGCTTTTATGTACGACGGCAAGTGTTATCGTTTTACAGTTACACCATTTGGCCTGAGTACCAGTTCTGCTGCACTGACCAGGGGATTGGACACAGTACTGGACGAAGAAGTAAAAGAAAATACCATTATTTATGTCGACGATTGCCTGTGTTATTCAGAAGATTTAGAAACGCATTTGTTACATTTAGACTTATTATTATCTAATTTAAGAAGGGCAAATTTAACCATCAATTTGGAGAAGTCGCAGTTCTTTAGACAAGAAATCGCGTACCTCGGTTATCAACTAACAACGCAAGGAATACGAGCAACGGACGAGAAGATAGATGCCATTATGAAGTTCCCTGCACCTCGGAACCAAAAACAATTAAAAGGTTTCCTGGGGTTGACAAATTTCTATAATCGTTTTACAGACAGATACGCTGAAACTACTAAACCATTACTCGAGTTGCTACGGAAAGGAGAGAAATTCACCTGGACACAGGAATTAAATGAGTGTTTTCAGCAGGTTAAAAGGTTATTCGTAGAAACAGTCATCTTAAAGTTTCCCCGAATAAACCAAAGATATTATATGCAATGTGACGCCAGCAACTTTGCATATGGCGGACAACTATATCAATTGGACGAAGAAGGAAGAATTGGAGTAATAGCTTTTACCAGCAGGACATTCAAGGGTGCGGAAATAAATTATTACACTACGGAGAAGGAGCTTTTGTGTATTGTAAGATGTCTTGAGCGGTTCCGTATATACATACTAGGACAACCGTTAACCATCATTACTGATAATAAAGCACTGACTTTTATGAATAAATGTCATTTAAACAACTCGCGTATTACACGCTGGATCTTAAGTATTCAGGAGTACAAATTTGACATTGTCCATTGTAGAGGTAAGGACAATATTATTGCCGATCTTCTGAGCAGAAATCCAGAAGATGCCACACCAGAAGTAATTAGTGACAATATTTCCGAATATTTAATTAACCACCTGACAATCAAAATGGATAAGAAGGTAAGCAAGATCCTAATGGATATTGGAAGGCACCAAATTCAAGATCATAAGCTTAAGTATATTATTGATAAGATTAGGGAAAATTGTATAGATAAGAAATTAAATAAATTTTATAGATTCGTCGATGAGAAATTGTACAGATTACGCAAAGGAGAGTGGAAACTATACGTACCGAACAGTGTGTCCGGCGAAATAATTGCTGAAATACACCGTATGTATGGGCATCCCGGTGCGAAGAGATGTATCAAATTATTGCAGGAGTACTTTACCATGGACGGGATGTTAAAGAGGGTGAAAAATTATGTACGGACTTGCGACACTTGTCAGAAAAAAAAGGATTCCGGCAACAGAAATTCGTTCGGAGGAACAAAAGCCATAATACCGTTACGCAAGGGTGACCTTGTGAGCGCGGACTATTACGGCCGTTACCTGCTTCGTCCAGCGGGGTGAGGTATCTATTTATTATGGTTGACAACTTTACCAAATACGTACGACTTTTCACACTTCGAAGGGCAACGACCGTCGCTACACTGAGGAGAGTACACCAATATCGTGAAGAACTAGGGTCTCCTAGAGTGATTATCACAGACAACGGAACGCAATTTTCATCTAAAAAATGGTTAGATGGATTAACTGAACTAAATATCCAACCACGATTTACCGCAATAAGGAACCCTTGTGCGAATCTGGCTGAAAGAATCAACAGACAGCTTGGGAACTTATTTAGGATCTTTGTTGGTGATCAACATACAAAGTGGTCGCGTTACGTACCAATCGTCGAGAGTTGTATTAACGAAACGTACCACGAGACGATAGAAGTAACACCGTACGAAGCTCAGCTCGGAAGAAAACCTCCCAGAGCGTGGGAAAAATACATCAACAAGGATATGCTCCTAGTTAAAGGGGTAGATCATAACCAAATATTTATCAAAATGAAGGAGAAGAGAGAAAAACAAGCAAAATTATGTAATGAGACTAAAACCATTACAAGATTCAACATTGGTGAGAAAGTGTTAATCAGAACATATCATCAATCGGACGCGGTCCAGAAAAGAATTGAAAAATTTTGCGAACTGTACTGCGGACCATATAAAGTGCATCAAATTCTCGGAGAAGCTACTTATCTACTCGTTGATTGCGATAATGACAAGAAACTCCGTGGAAAGTTTAATGCCAGACAATTGAAAAAATACTATGAACCAGAGAATTGAAGATGAAGGAAGAGGAAGAAATAGAAGAAGATGTCTTAAGAAGCTAGCCGATGCTGATGAATCAACTGCGTTAGGGTAATTGACGCGATGATATCATTCAAGCTGGCTTATCCAAGAAAGTTGTGTACTTTAATTGTTGAAACATAACATCAAAAATGTATTTAGTCAATTAATCACTAATTAAATGTTAGATAATAAGATAAATTAACATTTAGTGTGACATTTTAGAAAAATATTGCAGTGAATGCAAAGGACATTTAATTGCTATTATTTGATTTATATGGTAATAAGTTAAAAGGACAAAGTGAAAAAAAATGGACACTTAAAATCAGATAAGTGATAATATTCAACGAACTAGATAGTGAATGAACTTTATTAATGTGAATGTATGTAATTAGTAGGTTAGGATTATAAACGATGTTATCATGAAGTAGGTAAATCATTGAAACTAAATGTAATACGTGTATGTAAATTATTAAGATAATTACAGTTAACGTAGCGATGGTGTCAATTAACAATCTAATTTTAAAATAACGGTTTAAAAGATTTTATTGGTAAGATCATTAGTAATGCACAAAGGTGTATATGTATAGGAGATTTTCTTTGATATCATGTAAAGGTTACATTGAACCGCTTAACTGTTTGATAATATCTTGTGAATATGATATTTTAGAAGGTAAAATTTTATTCAATTGATGAAATAATTTAATTGCTTATGGAATTTATGATTTGTCTTATAATTATAAAGATAAGGTATTTATATGTCAATTCGACAATGTGAAATGCGTTCAGCTATCCCAAATAGCTGGCAATAAATTCAAAGAACCAATTAAAACCAAAAGGGGGTGTACCACTGGTCATATAAGCTTTTGAAAGTAGGTTATTGTGTATACCTTCCCCTGAAGAAGATGGACACGGCGAGGCGACGTACAGGGCGCAGAATTTAGATTTGAGTTGTTCCCATAGGTCACATCGTCAAATCGAAATTGAGGACACTGTAACGAGCAGAAATTTTTAAATTTCACCTCGGCAGAGTACGTTCACACGAGGCAAGTGTCAACGACTTATGGTGGAGCAATAAATAAGGAGTAATGAGAAGGTGTCAGTGAAGCGTTGCTGACTTGACAATAGAAACGCATTAAGTTCAATCCAACTATAGAATTTGGTGGCGTAAGATGACAGGGAAAGTTTCGTCCAGAATTATTGCTCTCCGCAGCTGTAACAAAGTAAGAAGGACATTCACACCCGTACCAAGAATTGTAGCAGATGTGGCCGTATTACGTCAGTAGACGATAAGCGACAAAAACAAGTGATGCTCCATACTACAATGAAACGGATACGCTGCACCTTAAGTAACAATACTAGAAGATAGGCTGACAAAAACTAAAGTCATGTTACACAGCTGGAGGTATCGTCTAATTGACAGACAAGAATTTACGAAGGGAAAGTTGGGGTGACTTCAACGACCAGCAGATGTTCGAAATTAGTAATAGCCAGAAAAAAAGGGTAAGAGCATAGAACAATACGCCAGGAAGACTGTAAGTATAGATAATGGGAATCTATAGAAACGCAGAGTTTACTCAGACAATAGGCTGATAGTCAAGATGTTTATAGCCGTAGTTTCTTCGAAGCGGGTCAACGATCGTCAAGCCAGAGAGCAGGGAGACCTAAGGACCTATCAGAGACCTTCAGCCAGCGAAAAATGTGACGGTGAGGGATGTTTCCATAGCAACTGAGACGAAGAACCTATCGGAAGAACTATGACGTAGGATTTTGACAGAGTGGGACATTATTTTCCGAGAAAATCAAAAACTGACCAATCTCGAAAAGAAGTGGGCGTGAAGCGCGCCAGAGACAAAATTTTGAGTAGGGACGAATTAATAAAACTAGCTGTCCAGGAAAACGGAGAGTCAGTCATACTCAAATTTTAGGCAGTCATACTCAAATTTTAGACAGTGATATTCAATTTTCAGACAGACAGTCAACACTTAAATTTTGAATAGTTATACTAAAGTTTTTTCAGTTAGAATTTTCAGACAGTTTACATTTCAATTATCAAGTAGTTTAACTTCAAGTGCGAGAGACGGTATATCATAAACTTTCCATTGTTTACTCAAATCATTCGGAAGTTAGATAAATAACAAGGAACTTAAAACTTAATAATACATTCATATCGCGGTAGTGAACTCTACCGGTGTGCTCAGTAACGGACTTAGTGAAAATTACACCAAGTGAACAATCAGACCGTTACACTAACAGACAGCATCACTTAACGATATACAAATTATTTGAACTTAATATTGTGTATCAACAACATAATGAACACGAAACATTAAACAAACTAATAAATTATAGGAACGTTTGTGGAAGCAGCGACAAATGAAACTAGACATGTATATTGACTTTAAAACGAACACACAGCAAACACAGTAAGATAGAACATTGATTGAACACTGAACTTCAATTACCCACACATATACAAACACCTACGCGAGCGGTCGGAAGAATAAAGTGATAAGTGGCAGTGATAAAACAACTTACTACGGAATGTATCTACGAGCCATCTCCATCACCAGAACGAGACTTCATCAACAACTAATGGATATTCAATAACCAAGTAACCATTATTATAATTACTTCTAATTTGTAACTTCTACTGACCTGGTTTCTTTCAAAGAATTCACACCTGAGAAATTTATTAAGAAAAGTAATGAGTAAATCTGATAAAGTATTTAATGAACGTATAAACAAAAGCTTATTTGGGATTTAATGAACGCATTAAATAAGTAGAATATTGAATTGTAACATCATTTGATTTATATATGTATGTATGTTTTCCTTTGTTTCAGCATATATTAAGATATATCTTTGTTTATTATGAATATGTATGTATTTCAGGTACAGCGACGTAACCTATGTACTATTATAATATGTCATAAATGATAATTAAACTAGTATTTTAGTTAATCAGAAACATGCGTTCATTATTACCAATGCAACCCAAATATTAACCTAAAGTTTGAAAGAATGCAACTAGATTTTAAGAGTTTCTTATGTTCAATTAAATAAATGATATCACGTATGTGTTGATGAGCATAGATAGTTAGAATCATCATTAAGATTAAATTATACACATACATGTCAGAGATATATAGATTTACATATATAATAATTAACCCAATAACATTGATTGTTATAAATGGTTGCCCAACGCGTGGCATAATACATTTATAACCCACATAAAATTATAGTTATAATGTCAACCCCAAAGTTTACCTAATAATGAATTTATAGGGGGATTGTTTTTGAGTGAAAATTTGTAAAGACATTTGAATGAGGAGAATTTTTACATTCCACTGACGTCGTCTGTTTAGCTTCACGTAATTTTAACTGTTAGTAAGTTTAATCCGAAAAAATATTATTATTTGAAATGATCAAATATTTTTATATAACTTTATCAGTTCTTATATATGTTGCCAAAAATAAACATAATGAAAATATTTGTCAAGGTTTTCTTAAGGAAAACCTACAATAAATCTGAATGTCTGTATGTGGGGTATTAAGTTAATTTTTAGTCAACAGAAGGTTTGCTCTGTTCAACAAACCTATTCATTTAAATTGTTTCACCATGTAAAAAACATTTTACTGTATACATTAAACAATATTCTAAACTTATAAAATATAATTTTTAAACGCTTCTATAAACTTTACTATAAATTTAAGAGAATGTAATTTGAACTTATAGGTAATTTGTAAAACAAAGTCGATGATTACGAAACTTTTGACTGATTTTCAAATAAACAGTACAAGTGATGTAACAACGAATTATACAAGGTCAGTAACATGCTTGTATATTGACATTTTATTTGCTAAATATGATTTACACTTACAAAATGGAAACGGAAAAACGGAAACCACAATATTAAGAGACTAAGGAAAGAAATTAACATCAAATATTTTGTTATTTTCAAAAGTTTAAATTATTTTTATTACTTATAAGGATAATGTTAAGAGACCTGCCACAATCTACAGATGGATTTACATTGCACTCAGTTTTTATGTGAAGACTCCACTTCAAATGATGTTTCTCTCTAAAATAACTTTGATAATATAAAGTTTAATCGTGTCCTTGAACGCACACTAATCAACTATAATTATCACATTTCAAATCTAACTTGGAACCACTACACATTTGTGAAAAGGCTTAATTATGAATGCCTTGGAAGAGTTTGAAATTTGTGGGCAACGCAAATATAAGCAGTTCCGTTTTGTATTGAATGACCAACTGAATTTCAAATCCAATCCGCTGTGCCATACTGCTTTGAACGTGCTTTATTAGATAGAGACCAACAATTACTCAGCAGTCGACCAAATGTGAATAGATGCCGACCTACTAACGCGTATGCAGTGCAAATGATATTGGAATATTAACACTGATGGCGACCTCTTACGAGGGTTATTGTAAGATCTGATGATCAAGCATATGCTTCGAAACGAGTTATCTGGCAATTCCTTTGACTAACCGACATATGGAAGTAATGTAATACAAAAATTCTTACAATCCCTAAATTAATATTCAGTTTTCAACGCTGATGGTGTACAATTATGCTTGTACAACACACTTCCTCATACGCATCGTGTAAAAAACATGTTTTATTTAATTACAAAATTTATAAATAAATTTTATTTGTGGGAAACGTCGATGAATACGAATTAATGTTTACTTTACCGTTGTTTACGTATTAGAAATAATGTTATTATTAACTTTAAGTCTACATAAGTAAGATTACTTGTGCATAGGTTTGTAAGTAAGAAGAGATAATAAGCTAACATATTTATAAGGTAAAGATTTACGTTAAACTTAAATCTGTGTAATATTATTTGTTTCGCTAATCTTGTCAGCTAATCTTTGTTATTTGTTGTCTTGTCTTGTTTGTTTTGACTATCTGAAAGGAAACTTAAATATGTTCAATAGAGTACAGACAACTTAATTACTCCTACTGAACTGTACTGACGAAAATCAATTAATTAATATATTACTTGAAAAACAAAGCAGACCTGTGAGTCAATTAACAACGTTACGAACACTTTCCCGTCAACTGTGTTAAGAAAGTAAATAGTTTCAACTACTTCAATAGTGAAATTGACAAAATGAAATGTATTAGGTTGATAATTCTAAACGATTTAATTAAAATTTATTTAGAACTTTAACGCTTTTAAGTAGAGTTTCCTTATGAAGTCTGCTTTATTCTCAAAACATAATTAATTTCAATAAATTTATTTACGAATAAATTCTGCTAAATTTTCAGCACAAAAATTATATCTGTCCAAAAAATGTTCTTCTTTGTTTCACACTCTGTCGCTTTGCGGCCTGAAGAAGATCCCCGAAGGTAGGATTGAAACGTAGCCGACGGAGTCACTGGTGAATAGCAACCGACACGGCCTAAGAGCTTGGTTTATTCTTAATTTAATAAACTCTACTTATTCTAAGCTTAAATTATAAATCTATAGTTTGTCAATAGCTTGTTTCTTCACTACAGAAATCTAATTTAAGTGTGGGAATTACAATCGAATCATGTTAACTATGGCTTATACTCATCACGAGCTGTTCTATCCCTACAGAAATGTTTCTAAAGGTTTACGTTCTTTCTCAAGTACGAGCAGAACATAGACTTATTGAACAAATAGAGTCCCACAAGTGAATACAATATTTGAATACAGCAAACTCTTCATTATAATATAAACTAAATTCATTCTTTTCCAAGTCCCATTTCGAAACTTAATTACCAATTATGCTATATTTTTATTTCTAAGCAGAGTCTAAGCAATACTCGAAAACGCACATTCGCCTACTTCAACCCGAACATTTTATACACATTTATAAATATATCGCATTACACTATCGCACTTAACAGTCTTTTGCTTATAAGTCGAAATAACAAAGCTCCTTACAAGCTTTCATAATACGGCTTATTTCCAGCACAGATACACACCAATTAAAAATAATGCAACAGTATTTCCGTTGCTATATAAAACAACACTTTTTCTGGTATCGTAGTATTGTAATATAACATCATCCAATATTGTGACAATAATATTATTCTTACTATCGATCTTTGTAAAACACAATTACAACAGAGAAAACTATAAATGAAACAAGTTTAGATGTGAAACTTACACAGATTTTAGTATGGATACCGTATTCAAATTTAATGTTATAGTCGCCACCACTATACTATACATTCGTTTTAAAGTAAACGTAACAACCACAAAAGCACAAATCTTATAATCCGATTACCGCAGACGTAGTTTTATGAAAATATATGTTCAAGAGGATTATTTGTAGCAACTGGTATACTTGCACTTACAAGAGACACACATAAACTAGACGAGACAAACATACATTTTTAATTCGCACATACAACGTATCTGCACGGACAATCTCTAAAAGAAAAATAACAGTTAACTACAAGAAGAGACGGTAATCAATTAAAGACCTGCACAGTCAAATTAGATCAAGTATTATCTTTTTCAGAATTAAGGCCTATTTGGTACACAAGAATTTTGGAAAGTTAGTAAAGACAACCTGATGTCGGCCATTGCTAAGTAGCTAAATGCTGTTGTTCAGTGAACTTAACAAGTGTAAGTCAGTTGAGAACTCAATGGGGAAGCATTCGATCTTCACTACTAGAGAAGAGTGGGGCACTGCTATTAGTAGTATGTTAATTTTGGTAACAATAATTAAATGTTGATGTTTTGAAATACATTTAATTACACTCTGAATAATACTAAAATAACAGGTGATTATAATAGTAAATAATTTACACACGTTCTGTGTTACAATTATGAACAGCCAGAAGGCGACAAAATAGTTGGTCAAAAAACGAAGTTCATTCCAAATAATTCTTATATACAAATGTTTACCTATTCAGTGAACATGAAATCTGTCAGAAGAAAGAAAACAAACGTTAATTTCAGGTATAAAATATTGCTGACCCCATATTTGAAATCAGTATGTAACGATGGTCTCACTGATCGACGTATGGTACAGTGAAAACAAAATAAAAACAAAAATTAAGTCACTAATTACCACCTTTAGTTAATGATAAATAACAGTTTGTAATCAATATGTTATTCAACAAGATTATACTCGTACAATAATTTAAGTTAAATATGTCCTCACGCAATAATAATGTCAACTAATCGAGTTCCGCACAATATTCCGTTTTACTAAATTACCACTTGAGACGCACTGAGCAAATCACCCAACGTAAAACTGACTTCCAAGCGGCAGACGTTATAGCCTGCAGGATTCCGAAATATGCGTTCTTAACAAGCACTCGAAACCTCTAGACGATACTTGAGTGCGGCCTTACCAGAAACTCGCACCTGCTAGTCTAGCCGCAAAACGAGTAGAACGATAATCTCCATTTTTCAAGGACTTCCGTAATAGCTTAACAATATCTAATAGACCTTCGGGAATATAAATTTCAATTCTATGTCAGTTTTCAAGGAAAATATTACTTTAAATTAATTAAGAACTTGCTCGTTTAGTACACTGACTGCTTTCCAACTGAGAGATATTATTATTTTGGTCGTTTGGTTTTCTAGTTGGCTAATAAATTACGCTAGAAAGTGTTGTATTTGGCCGTCAAACGTTTTTAAAGAGATAATTTTGTACGCGACAGTTGCTGTAATATGATTCTTCCTTTTCTGTTGCATTAAAATAAAGAATGTTTTAACATTTAGAGCGATTTTCATTTTTTTACCAATAATAGAGTAATTTGCCTTTACAGTATAAGCCAGGTTTATAAACACTTACTGTCTGTAATATTTGTAAAAATAATGGAAGCTAATCGCGTACAAAAGTAACCCGGCAGCCGACAGGCTCTGGTTTTACACTCGCCTGTTACTTCACTGCCACGTAAATAATGGTATAATAATCTGGATGACAGTAGACTGTTGAATCAAATTGTTTATAGCATTCCCGAACATGTTTGTTGATTACCGACAGTAAGTTTCTACGAACTTGCAGAGTGTTTCAATTGCATAATGCTTTACTTATCGCTTTTCTTGTTAAGTCATCTACATTACTTATCTGTTAAGTCATAAACATTCACCACGACATTCTTTTTATTTCGTGTTCCGCTCTAAAACAGGTCTTCAAATGATAACACCTCTCCAAGCTGTCCTATCGCGTGGCAGTCTTTTGGTTTCTTCATAACACCCCCCGATTTTAATGCTATCTATTAACTTCATTCTTCTACGCCCTCTTCTATATTCTCCTTCTATGACACCTTCCATGGCAGTTGTAAGCGAGCAGTCGCTTCTTAAACAATGACCTAACCAAATCCTTTTCATATGTTCTATTACCTTCAGAATTCTTCTCTCTTCCCATATTCTTCTTAAAACTTCGTCATTCCTTACTTTATCAACCCACCTCACTTTTTCAATTGCTCGCCATGGAAATTAACCGAGATCTTAAATGCTTCTAATGTTTTCTCATCCTCTTTCCTCAGTGCACAACATTCTAAAAGTATGTAACTTCGTATCTCTAAACCCACGAAATGATATGTTTGGTAAATATACTAAGTAAACTATTTACTGGATTAGGGTAATTCTTACTAATTATAAATAAATTTGTAATCATTGTTCAGAAAATAAAACTTGTAAGTTTCAAAATGTTACTCTTTGACTTGTAATGTTAAACGTAAAGTTAGAGGGTAGCCATATTCTGGCATCACCTTTGAAAACTAACATCACATTAATGTTTAAACTCATGGGAAAAGGTCAACTGTATTTAAATTAAAATCTGGTTATTCAAATTAGGCCTACACATGTTTAAAGTTTTCCAGCTATATATCTACACATTTTGCATTCTTATACCTAAACAATTCAGAGTTTACAATTAGTTCATACGTATATAGGAAAATATAGGAATCAGATAAAAACATGAATAAAATAAAATAATCATTGTCAGAATTGAGTGAAATATTTTTAAATACCAAACGTAGCAAAATGGTAAAATAAATTTTAAGGATTATATTTTAATACGCAAGTTCTTAAGCTTCCGGATTGTTGAAATTATAGTCTCTACCTAATCTCTGAGGTGAAAATTTCCGCCATTTAATGGCGGACACCGTGCAAATCTACACACTGAAGAAGGTCTCCAATGGTAGAGCCTAAACTTCTGTGAGTAACGACAACTATGGATCTCGGCCCAGTGGATAGTAACAATTTCCACAATATATATTAGTTATTCTTTCTTAATAGTACTGTAAATATATGACCAATGGAGTAGCGTGAAATAATTTCCTTGGAAAACAAATTACACCTAGCTAAAACGCAAAGGAGCTAATTTAATATTCATTACACGCGCCTTCGTCTTCATAAAGTAATGTTTGCTATTAGTCTACCCATACCAAACCTCTAAAAGAATTTGTTATACAAAAAATTTCTTTTAAAGCATACGGCTATTTAACACATTTAATGAATATTGAAAGTTTAAAGTTATTGATAAATATAAATATGCACATGAATAGTGTTAATGGTATTTATTACTTTATTTATTTAATAAGATTTGACTTAATTTACATTTTTTAGCGAAGGTAAGCCTGCTGACGATACACATGTTATCAATTGGACTCAACTCGGATATTCAAATTAGTAGACCTATGTTGCTATTAATTATACATTGTAGTAAAATAGATTGTCTTCATTTACTTGTGAGTACTAAGTTTGTACGTAAGATAAACGTAAAGATATAAGTGTGTGTCCTTGTGTACGATCGCATTCAAATAGACAAGGTATATAGAAACAGCTAATCCATTTTTGAGACAAAATATCTCAGGAACGTGTTTATGTGAGTGAAGTTGGAGAGCATCGTCTGCGTCATGTTTATTCTCAATTATCTCTGAAAGACAAGTCATTCATAATCTGTACGCATTTATAAACAAATAACCTAAAAAAAGAGTAACAAAAAATGATCCTTCTTTAATTTTTTTTTTTGGTAGAGAACTATAAAAAGAATGAATTAAAAACATCAACTTATAATATTTGATGATGATGATATTAATAATAATAATAATAATAATCATCGTCATCATCTAAATTATAGTGGATAATGTGAAATAAACTGTAATGATAGTTATAAAAAATGGTAACTGAATATATTAATTATTCTGTTATGTTTCATACAGCGTTGAGTGAATTTTGTTCACTAAACACAAAAACAATTGCTTCATAAAAAAATAAATACTGCATTATGGTAGAAATATTGTTTTGGGTCAACGAATACTGACACGCTATTAACGTTCATCAAGTAATTTAATTTGCTCGCTGTTATAGCGTCTATATTTTAACATTGATTATTTTGTATATCATAATGTATACTTTCAACATAATTGTGTTTTGTAGAGTATGAGGACATTAAAAGGCAATTTTTCCTGAAATAATGTCTAATAGTAACCGATTGCGCATCAAAACAAAAACTGAAATTAATACGAACTTAGTTATACAACACAACACATTACCAATTGATTTGTGTGTATAAAATATATTTGTTTCGTTAAAGCGATTTTTAGTTCACTCGGTTTTACTTTACTAAATACAATAAAATATAATTTCGAAAGTAAAAAATTGTATACATAACATATGTTAAACATAAAAGACCAAAAATATTCGTTACATAAAATTACCATTCGTTCTTATGCCGATGAATAGACAACCTGGACAGTAGTTTTGTAACAATATTCACTTGTTGCAAAATCAGCAGAACGAAACGGCACGCCTTTCAATGTTCTTGCAGTCTCCAAAGGCATACCGCCTTCAACTGCCCGATTTTTCTCGAGACAGTTACGGGGACTGTACAAGACCAGCTTCTACAAAATGTGTTACGCTCAACTGTAAGCAGGATGACAGTGTTTTGAAGACAGCCTTAGAGCTTGAATCAAGCGTTTAATCAGATTAGATTACCAAGAAGTAGGAGAAATTTTAACTGAGGTGTACAGGGCAAACGTTTAATGCTCCGCTAGAGGTAATTATGAATAACTTAGCACCAAAATAGTACAAATACCTTTGAGCAAAATAGTCCGGCACTACACTGTCAAGCCACCCAGACAGAATCTGCTTTCACCAATCACAACGTGCGCGCAATAAATGATTTATCACAACATAAAGATATCAATTAAATACAGGTTACATTGATATCAAATACACCGATACAAAGATATCAAAGAAAGGGACAAATCATCGGTATTTCAATGGAAAGAAATTACGAATGAAAGAGCGAAACACTATAAATACGGGAAATAGCAGTCTCTCACAAGGAGATTGGCGGTAAACAGTTGCAGGGAAACAAGCAAAAGTCAGCACTACGAGGCGTGTGGTTAGTTGGTTCAACACACTTTTCAGATTGAATGTTTTTGTAACTTGGGCGACGAGAATAGCACGTCGAAGAGGCGCCTATTCAGGCATTCTTCGTAGTTATCAAGACTTGGTAACTCTTAGTATTTTGGTAATTTAAAGTCACTAAATTAGTGTAGGCTACCTGTTAAATTGATCCTCCGACAATCTTCAGGAGTATAAATTTGAAGATATCAGACAGTTTCTATTCAAATTGAAGATATTTTTTCACTATGCAAGACTCCGTCATTGAGAATAAAATCACTACATTTGTGCAGTACATACAACATAAATGCTATACAAGACTGCACTACTACAGTAGAAAGGAATTTTGAGACTTGGTCGAGCGCGTTATCTTAGGTAGTACTAGTAACGAAAAAGATATATACGTTTACAGAAAGATAAACCGTATAAAAAAGAAATCTATTATCCACCACTTTGCCTTTTGATGGATAACACATCATTCATGAGCGGACACATAATTCATTCACATCCATTTGATGCGCGGACGCATCATCAGACTTGATGTTTGAACCTCACCGTTCAAGTAACCTCTTTCAATTGAAATTCATGTCATTTAAAGTCTCTAATCCATCTGCGGCATTATAAATACTTGATCTTTCAAGGCCTGACGTAGAAAACGTGCCTTATTGACAAAGTTATATTTATTGATAAATCTTTAAGAATTATTTGAAATACGTTATAGACGTTCACGATTTTCAATTCAATCTGAGTCATAAGAAATACACCCCATTATAAGAGGAAGTTTGATGTTTGGGTGATTTGATGTAATGAGCAGATTTTATTAAAGATCCTAATAAAGTACAGAGTAGAAAACAGGGTCGCTTCCAAAGACTGACCACGATTCGGAGTATTCTTGGCTTTTCTCTTATGCAGAAGTTTTGCTGCTATTGATGAACTATTACATGAACTAACGTTAAGCAACGAGTACTCAAATTTTCTAAAAGAATTTACCAAGTCTTCAGAAATTTAACAACTGATTTATTCTTGGAACCATTTCTTGCTTTCCTAGCTCACAAACGAATGTAAATCGTAGACACAACCCTAGACATCGTAGAATATAGACAGGGTAGAAAATGTAATACTTGAAAATGTAGACTATACAAAATGGCAGAAAGATAATGAAACTGAAAAATAGCAGAAAGAAGTAGACCATGTGAAAGACACGAGATCGAGATTTAATAAATTTAATAACGTGTAGAGAAAGCAACGGAAATGTGTTAGACGTTATATCCGGTAAGAAAATAACTAAGCATGTAGGCAAAACGCCTAAAAAATAAAACAAGTTAAAATATTTTTCAACTTGGCGATGTGGAAAGGAAAAATGAAATGACACAGGTAATATGCGTTAGTATGTAAACGGTTTGTTACACTGTCATGACAACAATTTAATACACATTGTTTCACCTGTTGGTTTTAAGAATCTAGTCGTTAACTTATTGAAATTGTATTCAAAGAATTATTTGTGTAAAGCATTCGTTAATTTGCACATTGTGTTAGCGTTAACTGAAGAGTTGAGTAACGTGTCCTGTCCGGACAGTTTTAATGTTCTAATTAACTCTGTGTATTAATAAAAAATATCGTTATGGAGTACCATACATGACTTCCATGTTCTAAGATTTATATTTAAAATCATATTCTAAATGAAATATTACCATAGAAACTACTTCTTTCTACTTATTGCTTCAGCCTTAACCACGGTACTGTGGTCACTAACGTATACCACCTGACGTTTTCGCACTCGATTTTCACTGATGATGGCAGTCGATGGACTGCCGAAAAGTCTGGTTTTGCAGAAAACATTGGACTACGGCTAAACATCCCGGGAAGGAATTTTAACAAAGAACAACTTCTTTGTTGCCGATAACGTAGTACACATATAAAAAATTCTCCCCTCCCCAATCAACTATAATTTTCATTAATAGAAAATTACCCCCACCCCTTTCACCTAACCTCTTCATTTATAGATATTTCATCTAAGTTTCTACAGTGGATTATTGTGAGCTTCTTATTAGGATTCATTATTTATCAAAATTAAGTACTTTACTCTTGCTAAAACATAAAATGTTGCAGGTAAACTACCCCTTTCTCTTAACCGATCTTCACCAAAATCAATAGACCTTCAGTCCTCTACAATTCAGGGATGCATGCCAATAAATATTTGATTCTGTTTGAATGTGTGACAGTTATCGTTCGTCATAAAAACAAATACCCTTGTTAAAACATAAAACGTTGCAGGTAAACTACCCCTCCCACTTAACCGATCTTCACCAAAAACAACAGATCTCGCTAACTCTACAATTCAGGGGTGTATGCAGAACATTATTTGATTCTGTTTGAATTTGCGGCAGTTACCTTTCGCAAAAAACTACCCTTCTTACAACATAAAACGTTGCTGGTAAACTATCCCTTTCCCTTAACCGATCTTCAACAAAATCAACAGACATTGAGTTCTCTTTAATTCAAAAAGGTATGCAAAAACGTAGTCGATTCTGTTTGAATTTGCGGCAGTTATCATTCGTCATATAAAAAATTACCGTTGTTAAAACATAAAGTGTTGCCGGTAAACTACCCCTTACCCTTAACCGATCTTCACCAACACCAATACGACTTGAGAACTCTACAATTCAGGGCTGTATGCAAAACATTATTTGATTCTGTTTGAATTTGCGGCTGTTATCGTTTGCCATAGAAAAAATTACCCCGACAAAAAAACGTAGCAGGTAAACTACCCCTTCCCCTTAACCGATCTTCACCAAGACCAATAGGTCGTGAGAACTCTATAATTCAGGGCTGTATGCAAAAGAGTAGTTGATTCTGTTTGAATTTGCGGCTGTTATCGTTTGCCATAGGAAAAAATTACACTTCTTTAAAAAAAACCGTTGCAGGTAAACTACCCCTTTCCCTTAACCGATCTTCACCAAAATCAATATGTCCTGAGTACTCTACAAATCAGAGCTACATGCAAAACATTATTTGATTCTGTTTGAATTTGCGACTCTTATCGTTTGCCATAAAAAATACCCTTTTAAAACATAAAACGTTGCAGGTAAACTACCCTTTTCCCATAACCGATCTTCACCTAAAACAACAGTTCTTGAGTACTCTACAGATCAGGGCGGTATGCAAAACTTTATTTGATTCTGTTTGAATTTGCGGCTCTTATCGTTTGCCATATAAAATACCCTTTAAAAACATAAAACGTAGCCGGTAAACTACCCCTTTCCCTTAATCGATCTTCACCAAAATCAATAGGCCTTGAGGACTCTACAATTTAGGGCTGTATACAAATAATTATTTGATTCTGTTTGAATTTGCGGCTGTTATCGTTTGCAATATAAAATACCCTTGTTAAAACATAAAATGTTGCTAGTAAACTACCCCTTTCCCTTAACCGATCTTCACCAAAAACAATAGGTCTTGAGAACTTTATAATTCAGGGCTATATGCAGAAGAGTAGTTGATTCTGTTTGAATTTTCGGCTGTTATCGTTTGCCATATAAAACAATTACCCTTGATTAAAAAAAAACCGTTGCTAGTAAACTACCCCTTTCCCTCAACCGATCTTCACCAAAAACAATAGGTCGGAAGTACTCTAAAAATCAGAGCTGTGTGCATAAAATGATTGGATTCAGTTTGAATTTGCGGCTGTTATCGTTTGCCATAGAAGAAAATCTACAGACACACAGACACACAGACATAGACAGACAGACAGACAGACACACAGACACTTTTCGAAAAATGACTTTTTTCATGTTTTGAGTGTAGTACAATCAGAATCTGCAATAATCTCGAACACGATTTTTTTTTGCCATCACCATACTTCCATTTCCTTAAGGAACATGGAAGTAAAATGTAGATTTAAAAATTTGTTCAATACCTAATTACATACACAAAATTTATCCTGTTAAATTTTTGTTTAAAACTACTGCAACTGTGTTCGAAAGTATACACTTAGATGACTATTCGAATGGAGGCACTGATAACACGTGGGCATGTCCATGCATTTATGAATTCTATTTTTTTATGGGGCTGAATAAAAAACTTTTGCTCTAAACATAGACGCTCTGTCTGTCTGTCTCTCTCTGTATGTATGTCTATCTGTCTCTGGCTGCCTATCTGTCTGTCCGTCAGCCTATGTGCCTCTGCTCTGTCTGTCTCTCTCTGTCACTGACTCTATCTCTCTCTCTTTTATTTTTCTTTTTATTATTTTCCACTCTAAGGAACATAAATATTTATTCCGACTTGCGACTTGTAATAGTCTCAGAACCTGGTGTAGTAGTTCACACTTACCTGAGGCAAACGTTCTTAATGTACTACAAAATACATGAATTACAGATTGCCGGTCAATATTTCTAATTAGCTTCCCCATTGTATGTGTTCAGCCACTCTCATCACAATGATATTATTGCACTTAAATCATTTAATTCAGTTTAACTAATGGACGAGTTATTGTAATACTAATACCAGTGATTTATAATGCAGTAAAATAGTAACTTTAAGTGGTAAATCTGTAACAAGTATTCACAAAACGCCAACACTCTACTATTAATATGTTTCGGGTCACCTAAATGTGCATATTTCCTTGCGTATTACGAAAAATAACTGGCACCTGCTAACATACATGTAAAAAAATGAATTTTGGTTGATAGAAAATAGATGATACTTTTTCCAACTGTTTTTAAGCATTTGTTGACGGAGAAATTCGACGTTGTACTCTGCCTTGTCAGTCACTCGCGAAGCACATTTTTACGTAACATCAGTTGCGTAAAAACGTAATATTCAGAATTTTATGTTTAGAATATAAAACTTTGTAAGGAATTCATAGCTCTATTAGGGCAAACAGTAAATTTACGCACATGTGTTTTGTGTATGCTTATTTAAGGTTTTCCCTACTGCGAAGAAATATTCTGCTGATATCACATATAGTCTAAGCTGTTACAGTATATATAAAAATGTAACAGAGTATTCATAAAGTCAGTCTACACAACAATGCGTGAAAGGAAACGCGAATTTTTTGCAATTTATTTGTATCAATTGTTTACAATTGTAGATGAAGTTTAACACTATAAGTGACAAGTAGTTTAGTGTCAAGTGGAAAGAGTTCACTTGTCTTTTTAGACTAATATTAGTAACATTGCTTAATAAATTCCTATTTTCTAAAATATTACAATATTTAAAAATTTATTTTACACTACAAGTGCTTTCCAGAATTTCATTTTAAATTATTTAACGTTATAAACAACAAGAACGCAGAGCTTTTTTCGATATATCATACAAAAGTGTTCATTATGTCGACTACTCTTCTTCCAATGAAAGTCAATTAAAAATTGTAGCCAAATATTCATTTTGTTCTAAAGTGTATTTACATTCTATACATGTCTTTTATAGAATGAAAGTTAGCCAAATGTTTATAATTTCATGTCGCCAGAACATTTTTCGGTAAATTTAAAATTTCGTGCTAAAAGAAATAACTGTGGTGGAAGTGTCTACTGTGGTATTTCGACTGATTAATTATTTATCTTCAAAGCTACCAAAATACACTTTAACAATACGCCGAAAACAATGAAAAAAGTAGAGGAGAACTTTCTTCGAGGTAACGATGTTTTAGAGAGGCTAATAGTTCCTTTCAGCCTATTACATGCTTTCGAATAGGCATATTCTCACCTAATACTTGGAACAACTGTAGACCTATTTACAGGAAATTTAGTAGTATATTAATTTAAAATTTGTTATTGTGCAAATTAAAGACATTTCAGAGAAAAAAATAAAGCAATAGAACGATAAATAATCTTATTTATTTAAATCACGTTTTGTTTTATATTTTGGTGCATATTTCTATTTGTACTGACGATTACGAAGGCAAAGTTGTATGTATAATACGCTTCTAAAACATAGTACACCTAATAAGCCTTTGTCACATTATAGTTTTTGTTTCAATATAATGTGTAAAAGCACTTTCATAACAGTAACAAAGAATGCTAACTATGGAATGTTCTGCTTACAGAACCCTGTACTAACTTTACGCACATTCTTGTGTGGAGAAGTTAGAGGAGCTGAAGTCCAAGTCACAGTTACACCTACTGGCACATTGAAAAAGTGTCTGCGTTTACATTGCTTTTGAGTTAAAACCTTTATTTGTTTCCATTTAATCACAAATTTTATGAGACAGGTTTCTCGATCTCACACATGAAACGTCTCCAAAAAACACTAAAACGGTCATCATAATAAACACTACAATCTGATAATAAATAAATTCATTAAAATATACTTCAATAAAAAAAATTCCTAACGCTTTCACGGCCGGGGCCAACATAGTACCTCATAGTGTGTATTTCACTAAAGGGGTGCACTCCGTGGCAATTATTCCACCTTTTTTACACTGTAGGTGGCCTCGGATGGTAGGACCGAATCGTCTGCTAACAATGATAGGAGTAGGTCATGGCCTAATTGCGGACAGAAAGTAATCGCAACAACACACTTCAATTATATAAGAAGTTATTATCAAATCTCATTAATTAAACCCAAAAAGTAAATTACCATAAAATATTCATATATTTGGCTCTTTTTCGATTATGTATACTGAAGTGGAGCTTGCCAGTGTTGTTCAAATAATTTATGTCAGCCTGAATTTTGTGATGTTCTGATGTGTGCTGTTTATAGTTCATTGGAAAGAAATTCCTTCTTGAGCATCATCACATGGTCTTACGAATCAACCTTATACGGCACCTGTTGATGTTTCCAGCTACATAGGATGTTTTTATACATCCAGAACAACCTCCTTTCTTATATGTCTGTTGCCGCACATACTATAAATGATATCTTATTTGCAAATTAATACATTTTTATTGGCCATTGTGAGTTATTTAACGAACCCAACAACTAAAATTTTCTGTTTTATCTGCTGTAAAATATATGTTCTGGCTAATCCAAAACACAATATATACGTAAAATCTACTTTAAATCTGGAAGTATTCATAATGTCCTCGTCGAAAGTGTTTTCGCAATGATGTCTGCATACGAGAACTTAGTAAGTAGACGATTCGGGCGTTAGTGTACTATAGCCATTACGCTGACAGAAATATTTCTTCTCATGATGGCAATTGACACTTCCTCTTCAAATATTCTTTTGACACTGTAATTTACGCAGATTAAAGTATACGCATCTTTAGTTTATACACGAAACTTTATGGATTATTAATTGCGGATTATAAGTGTCTGTTTTATTAATCGATTCAATATATCAAAAATTATAGTAAAGCTACCCAAGAACAATTTTTCTAATTGTAGATTGACTGGTAGCCATCGGTAAAGTGCTCAATTTCATTACCATTTTTACTTGGACAGCAATATTAGGGAAGAGAGATTTCAACATCTAAAGTAGTAATTATATTTTTCATTAAACGTATTAACCAAGTTACACTTAAATCACAAATTTCTGAATCACTGAAGAATTGATCAACTTACCGGTATAAATACCACTGCAATACTCAAACAACACTGACTCCAAAGCCAAGGTTGTCAGTGTGATTAATATTGTTGTCCTGTGTAGTAGGACGTGGTCGTAAAACGTCAGACGTTTCAGCTGTGCCTACCACCTCGTTGCCTCAGGCAGATTTACTTCTACCTGAGACAGGTATTAGGTATCGTTCGGCAAACATACCTGTTCTGCCGCTACTGTTTCCGTACACTCTCTCGCTTTATGGCGGCCTGAAGAAGATCCCCGAGGGAGAAATCAAAACGTTTCCGACAAGTTGTCGGTTCACAGCAACCAACGACCTCCTAACGGCCTGGTTTAATAAATAATTTTGACAATGTATGAATATTAAATATTATCGTTTAAGAATTTTGAAAATTACCTCCCCTCGATTAAAATCTGTGGTGTACATGGTAGCAACTAACGTTATCTTCACACGTCACTTATCTTTACTGCATGTAGTTGACTCTACGGCCAGTTTATACTGTTTAGTTACTAAACTATTCCCTTCTCTGTCAATTTAAATATAAATGTAATGAAACTTATTTATGATAAAAACAGTTTATATTTAACTAGAAATATTAAAGACAATGTAGAAAACCAATCATTGTGATGTTATAGCTAAAAACATTTTTACGGTACACTGAAAGTTTAAACAATTTAAAATAAGTTACAACCAATAAAAAATAATAGCATGCTTAAAAGGTGATATTCATATTTACGTACGTATCAACTTAAGTTTACATGTATGACAAATGTAAAATTTAAAAATTTTAAACATAATAACCTTTAAATGTATGTACAAATACTGAGGGAAAAGTTAACAATAATTGTGTTTGACACACTTCTGGGACACTTAATGCTCAGAGTACAATGTGAAAGCTTCCATTTTTGTACTTGAATGAACGTAACTAAAACAACACTACACTACATTCTACAGTGCTTCATAATTAACTTACAAATTACGTTTTCTTTCATACTTGACAAATAAAAAAACACCCTATTGGAAACAAAATTGAATATACTATGTGCAGCGACGAAATTAAATAACTTCCAATATAAAATGAAATTCACGTTTTACCATTTATCCTATTAAAACGTTGATATAATTTTGTTGTTTACAATTGGTTTATATTATTTTTCAGAGTTGTTATTAATTCTTTATTTTCTTCTTTGATACTTTGAGAAATTTTTTGCGATATATTTTGTATTGAATTCAAACTGGATATCAGTTATACAAAATTACTTTTGCCCCAAAATTCATGTTTAAATTGATGCAGGTGTATAAACACTTAGAGGTCTTGTGAGAAAACGCAATTCAAGTTTTAGTAATGATACTAGTTTTAAGTAAAGATACTGATTATTTTTAAGTCTTTTGCCACATTTAGGAAAATAATACTGATTTATTGGTAAATATTTCAAAGTTATTTTTTTCGTAAAATAAATATTTTGTAGAAGAATGCAGTCATACAAGCAAAACGGTTAATGGGCCCACTAGAGAATGAATAGTCTTTGTTTATATATTTATTACTAGTCACATTCACTTGAGTGTATACTGCAAGGGATCTTAAACAATGATTTGTTCAAGTACAATGATCAGTCACAATTGATTAACCTCGTTAACAACAATGTTCATATACAAGTGTCATAACACCACTGCAAAGAATAATAATTTGGATTCTAACACTGTAGAGACATTACTACTATAGTTCAAAAATTTTAAATCTAAGAATAAATAAATTATTTGTTTAAGATCCGATGGTCTGTCTTAGCTGTTTGTCACTTTAAGAACAGAAATTACCCCAGCATGTATAACAAGAAGTGAATTAGTCATAAGTAATGGACGTCTGCGTCTAAACTCTAAGCGTCGCTGTCAGCGAGTAGGTGACAAATTCCTGAATACGGCGTCTGCAACTAATTTGTCGTCATTAGTTGCAACGGCCACAAGCAGTTCAACTTTTCTTTGGTATTTATTTTTAGATAATTGTATATGTTTATTAACTTGCAAGCTAAAATAGGGAGTATATTTCTTGTTAGGAAGGATTATATTAGTATACAACACTTCAAATATAATGGTGGTGTAGAATCCAAGTTTTCCAATTCGAGAATCCTGTGCGAACTTCAGGGCAGCCGGAAAACCTCGAAATTTTCGGACGTCTTTCAGTTTTTTTCTTATAACTCCTAAACGACGCGTTCTAGCCGAAAATACTCCATTACAAACGTTAAAGAGCATTAAATGTTCTACAATTTGCACTGGTTAAACGTTTTTTAAACCAAATACGTACCGAGATATAGCGTTTCAAATGTTCGAAAAAATTTTCAAAATATCGAAAAACTGCGAAAAATGCAGGTTTTTCCCTAGTAACTTTCATCTTTTGACATTTCTATATGAACAACGTTCAATAACCTAAACAATAGAAACCCCACCCTTAATGAGATGTTCATTTCAGAATAAAGAACACAATAATTATTGATGTATAAAAAACGTATTTTATAACAATTTATACTATATGTAATGAAATGTGGGTATATTAACTAAGTAGAAAATATTTGAATTATTACAAATTAGCCATTAATATTAATGCATAGAAGCCTTGACCTCTTTGGTCCTGATGGCAAGTCGGCATCATCTCTCAGTAATTCCTCTTCCTCCTGAGCAATGATCTCATCGATGACGTCCTCCTCCTCGTCGCACTCAATGTCTGTGTCTTCCTCGTTGAGGTCGGTCTCAGGCGAATCCTCGCAAGCATTTCCTGCACAATTCTTGCAGATGGCTGAGCACCGGAGTCCTGCTTTTTTGCAGCTGCAAGCCCCGGTGCTACACCCTGTCGTACACTTGCATTGTATCATGTGCAGCAACTTTTCTGGAGCTGCATCCATGGTCGTTGTTATGGGGATCAGCCCTCGTTTCGTTAAAGTCCAGCCCCAAACTGACGGTAACTTTTCGTAGCCTAGCCACGTCTGCACTTGTAGATAGGTACGAAAGAATGGTACCGGGCAGCGTCTCGTGTAGGGGGCAATCTGGCAAGGTGGAATTTGGATTTTACCACGGAGTTGGAAAATATTCGGTAGCGAAGATCGTCCAGAGTATCTGTGTCCATGTTTCCACCGTACAGTGTTACAAGAAACTTTTCCCCTGCTTCCGAAATTTGGCGTGGTGTTGCTTCGTCATCTTTGAAAACACTAACAATGTTAGACAGAGAACGGTTTTTCTCATAAATAGTGAAAACGTTCTTCTTTCCTTGTCCAAATGGGTTCGATGTAGTGTCACACCCGCTTGCTGCATGAAGGAAAAGAGTATCCTGAGTATTATATTTGCACGAAGCTGACGAATACAAAACACTGGTGGCATTACCTCTCCCACTCTTTTGGAAATAAACGTTCTTTTGAGAAGAGCAATACGAGTCAGCAATACTAAGAGATCGACGTCTTCACCTGTGATAGTAGCACTATCGAAGTCAGCAGCCTTAGATTTTGCAGTTTTCACTATCATGACATCAGCATCTTCTATTGCCTGCTTAACCTCGATACCCTTTGCTGCCATTTCAGTCATCAGCATTGAAATAAAGTTTCTGTTGTTGGTGTCGTTGGACAGAAATTTTTCTTGTGACAGTGTAACGGCCGTTGTTAACGAAAATACAAATTTTGTAGACGATTGCAGCAAAGCCCGGCGATATCGTTCAGCTGCTTTGGTGCTCTGATAAGCGACGTCACTAGGGTATCCATCGAATACTACTATGGCATTACACCCAAAGTGTTTCTGTACGTAGTCCACATAGGTCTTGCACACTGACTCAAACGTGGGTGATGTAGTCTTACACCATACAACCTTATGCAGCAAGTACCCACCGTCAATTACTGCACATTTTCTTCTGCCAAGCTCTTCTTCCTCTACAGGAGTGAATGCTTCGTGCAACGCTGACTTTTTGCCCTTGCGCATACCTTCCTCACTGAAGAGGGATATGGGGAAGGATGCAAGCTCGAATCTGAATATGTCTTTGAGGTCATCATCAGACTGTTTGGTAATGCAAACTCGTTGAAAGAGAGTTAGAGGGTCGACTGCAAATTTTTTGTTTTAAATTTTCAGAGCACTGGAAACTGAGGCTAGAGTTAACACCTTATTCTTCGGTTTCAACTTCACTTCTTCAAAATTTTCTCCCACCATTCTCTTCATGCAGCTGATGCCGATTCCTCGCGGCAAGTGACAGTTCACCCCTTCATGAGCAATAGCTCCTGTGCAGAGTGACACAAGCTCCTCAATTTCAAGGAATGGTGGATGTTCAGCAAACCAACCACTCAGCTTCTCAATACCAACATTATCCCTGGTTACACGGGAAGGCCGCATATCCACATGTTGTTCAGATGTTCCTGAAAGTACTTCGGTGAACATCTCTATCTGTTGATAGATGTGTTGGAGACACAGCATACCAACAATCCATTGAGAAAGCACACTGTCTGTTACGCCGCGTCCACGAGTCAGCCCGCCATAACTCTTCATCGCTCTCATTAAAACCTGCTCTATGGTCATGTCCGACCATATGCCAGACCAGAATTTATCAGTTCGACGAATAGTGAAGTAGCCTCCAGTGGTGAACTTGTGATATTCATCAGGATCCATTTTGTCTTCCAAGCTGAGCATGTCTTAGAGGTAGAGGTGTGCACTCTTGGCATAATGCAAATGACCTGCTGCATGGAAGTAGGGTATCATATCTCCGACACATTCGAGGTGCAGGTTCCAGTCCCCCATGCGTTCAGCTTTAATGAAATTTTTCATTATGGTACACATACGGAGGTATTGAATCCATAGCGTAGCTGTTGGGCCACTATTCTCAATTTTCTTCAGCATTGCTGAAAATTTGACAGTCACTGCATGGAACACCGGATCATCATGTGCCCTCAGAATAATGGATCTTTCAGGAGAATTAATAACTGTATCCAGTGCAGACACTTCTTCCAGTGTCGAATCCAACCAGCCAGAGCAGCATGAGTGAGGGTGTGCGCTCGAACAGCCCTGGCATACGCATGTCCAGACAGCAGGATCTTATCAACCCTGTTTTCAGCGTAAACCATGCAAAACAGCTCTTTCAATCCACTCCCAGCCATAATCGTCCCCATCGCACCCATAAATGACATTAACAGGTTGTGGTTACATTATAATATAATATTATTATATCCAGTTATATTATTATTTTACGGCACTCTCACGAATAGAACGAACACACGAATCGCAAGTCACACACGAACGCGTTGTGGTTACATTAAAATATAATATTATTATATCCGGTTATATTATTATTTTACGGCACTCTCACGTATAGAACGAATGCACGAGCATTAGACGCCTTCAATGGCTACAACACAACTGCTCTTTCCTTCCTTGAGTTCCCTTCCAAACTGCTCCCCTCTCTATACCGCACCGTCATTGTCAACGGCTAAAAATAGCCCAGGCAGGAAGGGAGGGTGACTCACCGACCGACCGGTCTCCCAAGGTCTCCACACTCTCCTCCTAAATTTATCAATTTAGAGACACCTACCATTACTACCATTATTATCCATATAGAAATGTTGAAAGATGAAAGTTACTAGGGAAAAACCTGCATTTTTCCCAGTTTTTCTATATTTTGAAAATTTTTTCGAAAATTTGAAGCCCTATATCTCTGTACGTATTTGGTTTAAAAAAGTGTTTAACCAATGCAAATTGTAGGAAATTTAATACTCTTTAACTTTTGTAATAGAGTGTTTTCGGCTAGAAAGCGTCGTTATAAGAAAAAAACTAAAAAAGTCCGAAAATTTCGAGGTTTTTCGGCTGCCCTGAAGTTCGCACAGGATTCTCGAATTGTAAAACTTGGATTCTACACCACAGACTACCCACATACAACATATTAAAAGATCAATAACTTCGGA
The DNA here is from genome assembly GCA_034769895.1 of Magicicada septendecula. Taxonomy (NCBI): domain Eukaryota; kingdom Metazoa; phylum Arthropoda; class Insecta; order Hemiptera; family Cicadidae; genus Magicicada; species Magicicada septendecula. Next base: position 138,309,520 of record CM068369.1, on the reverse strand, counting down.
CCTTTTTCCAGGTAACCGCAATTTTAAGTACAGGGTGACTGGACTATAAGATTAGTTGCCTAATAAAAGGTAAATTTTTAATAATTTTAAATGTATACTTAACGTTGTTTTTTAACACCAAAGTCAACAAAAATTAAAAGAAGGCTTTATGTTATAATTTTAGATGCTATATATATTTAAAAAACAAATTTTGACAAAGTATTTGCTCTTTAGCCTTTGCTCCTGGAAAGTGTTAATTCAGTTTTACATTAGGTAGTAGGCATTGAACATTTCAGTAGTTAATTCCTAAAACTACTATTCGGTCTGTGAGGCCGTTGTCTTCCATTTTTTTCATGTCGAAAGGTTTTGACTCAAACAGACGTTTTGGCCACACTTCTGGAGGCCATGTTCAGTGTAAGAAGGACTTAACGACTGACAAGGTGTACGTCATTACAAAAAAATTAGTGTGGCAAAGGCGTTTTTATATTAATACCTTCTCCTTAAGTCGTTAATTCCTTTTTACATTGATGATAGCCTGCATAGTTTGAATAATTATGACGCTGGTCGTGAAAGTTAAGAAACAGATTGAATTTCATTAGGCTATGTTGAAAAGTCTATTATTAAATCTCCATGATAATGCTTCTTTTAAATTTAAACTTTACCGTTTAAGATATTTAAGTAGATTCAAATATGGCTAGTAAAAAAAAGGGCTGTGAGCAAAAGGAGACCACTCAGACAACTAGCTTTGAATAAATGTTTTCAGAGGAAGACTTCATGCGTCAAGTGTCCTCGAGGGAGAAGTAAAACAATTACAGTACTTCTGAAAATTACAGATGGAACGGAAGAAAATGTTGCAGCTGACAGTTGTGTGAACTAACGCTAGTGAGACATAATACAATTTTCTTAACAGAAACTTAAGAAATTTCTAACTAATTCTGCAGAATAATTCAAATCTTTTCAAGTAAATTTAAATACAATACATACATCTAATACCTTTCCGCTATACCAGTATATTGACCATGTTTGAATAATCATTTTAGTCATTATGCAATTATCACGATATTAATAAACAGTGAATACCAATATTGTTACTCATCACAAAAAACAAAACGAGTGTAATAAAATTAAATATCACAATTTAAATCTGTGACTCAAATACACCATAATTGTTATTACTTATCAATAAAGTATTAGTGTAATAAGATCTATTACATGGGAGTATGTAGATTTTTAAATACAGGCGCATTAGACTCGTTTCATTTGTACTAGTTTTAAACATAATATTAGTTTAAATAATTTGATAGAATTATTAATCCGTAAACAATTATTATGTTAATAGTACTAGGGCGTTAACAAAGGACATATTATTTATGAGTAATAAGTCGCGTATTTTGTTATTGTATTTGTCAATGTTAACTAGTGCCACATTTACCCATTGAAATTTTGTATAAGTGCAGTTAATAAAACACAAAAACCTTAAACAGTTAAAAACGAAAATTTAATAGTGTGCAAATATTTCTAACTTTATAGAAATAACATTCAATTTACTGTTAACCAAGATGAAGAAAATTTTAGTTTTATAATTATTCAAATAACTTAAAATACACTTAATACACTTGAATTTAGGTATAGTAAAGCTGAAACGTGAACAAAGTCGTTTTAAGAACTCATTAACATTTTCAGTATAAATCGCCAAGCGTGATGTAAAGTGTTTATGTTTAAAATAAGCAATAAAATGTTGTCAATAAAATATTAGAAATATGAGTTTAAAATAATACAATGTATATTCATTTATTCTTTTAAAACTGAGAAAACTAAAAGGATTAGAACATTGGGTATTTTGGCTGAAATATGGCGTCAAAATCAGAATAGTTTTCCACAACAGCCATCGGTCGTTGAAGATCTCGAACGCCGTGTCTGATTTTGTGGTACAATTCAGCCGCTCCCTCGATAAAACACTCCGACATCCCAGACGCTGCAAGAGACTCTATATTACAGACTGACATCTGAAAGACTGAGAAAGGCTGCCTAACTCACGGCTCACCCGTGCTTTTATAGATCTACGCACATGACAAGTCAGAACGTTCCAGATTTCACTAGAAATTCGACCACGTGTTTGTGAACGTGAACTTCCGGTTTCTAGATACTTTTAAACTACTTGTTTTCAACTGCAGGTGGTTTCATGATTAATTAATTTGTCAGTTTAATAAATATTTTTACAATTTATTTAATATTAAAATAATTTGTTACTAATAGTTATTCCAATTTGCAAGCTAATGTAAATGACTTAAAATGTGTCTGTTAATTGGCTTACTTTTAATTACTTTCACACACTTAGCTATGCGCACAACACTTATTCACTTTTACATTGCACAGCTCTTCTGTTGTTTTTATTATTCATTATCGTCTTAAATAACGAAAACACACATACATGCAATCAATAAGAACATTAAAAACTTGTCTTAAACATGTCGTCTAGAACGTTAATATGCTGTAATTATTCTAGAATCTATAGTGCCTTATATGCATAAAGTATTTAAAATTTATATTTTTATTACCTCAAGATGTTAGTTTTCCTTCTTTGGAACATGTTTCGAGAGCTCCCGTGCTTTCATCCTCAGCCTTCTCGATATTGCGTCTGGTGAAGTATTTATGTGTTGGCTGAATGCTATTAAGGTTTCTTGTTGGTCTCTGGTACTTTAAAGTTGTATTATTGTGTGTGATTGTGGTATATGTATTTGTAATTTGTGTATTTTCGATGTTGTGCTTTCAATATTGTGTCGTGTTTTGTATTGATTTGTATTTGTTCAGGTATTAGTTTGTTTTGTGTTTTATGTTTGTATATTTGTAAATTTTCCCAAATGTTCATTATGGTGCCTTTGTGTGGTATATGTTTTATTAGTGTCACATTGGTTATGTCTGGGATTTCATGTCCTGTGTTTATTGCATGTGTGGCTAAATTGGATTTATATATTTCTGGTTTTTTGTATGCGTTCAGGTGTTCAAAATAACATTTTTTCAGCTGTTTTTTGTTTGTCCTATGTAACAATTATTGCATTCAATTTTGTATATACCGTTAGTTGTTGTATTATTTTTGTTGTGTGGGTTATTTAGTTTTTGTAAATAATTTTTATTAGTTTTTTATGCTATTTTTATATCTGTGTTTTTAAATAGTTTTGTTAGCTTTGTCATTTTATTATTTATATGTGTGAATGTGGCCCATTTGTTGTTGTTGTTGTTATTGTTTATGTGTTGTTCATTTTGATTAATTCTTAATTGTTCAGTTTTTATTTTATACAGTTTACAGTATTTTTATTGTATCCATTTTCATAACCAATTTGGTATCTTATATTTCTTTCTTTGTCAGTTTCTTGTTTGTTTAGGGAAATTTTGTACATTCTGTTAAATAGCGAATAGAATGCTGCCATTTTATGTTGTGGTTGTGGTCAGAATGGTTATGTATAATGATGTTGGTAGAAGTTGGTTTTCTGTATATTGCATATTGTATGTGGTTGTTGTTTCTTGTGATGTGTTGTCTAAATAGTTGCTTTGTTATGTTTTTCTTATTCTTCTGTGAATTGTATTTTTGGATGTATATTTTTAATTTTTTTAGTATGTTCTCTGCATTTGTGTTTTTGTTATGTGATACATATAGCCCATCATCTACATATCTTATCCATATGCCATTTGGATACAAATGATTTTATAATATTTTGTATTTTGGTGTCTATGTGTAGTAGGAATATCTCTGCTATTATGCTTGATAATGGTGATCCCATTGCTAAACCTTCTAGCAGTAAATAAATTTTGCTATTAAATTCAAAGTAATTTTGTTTTAGTATTAGTTGAATATATAAAATACATTTTTCACATCATATGATATCACAAACATGTACACCAACAACCCAGTAGAAGAAACAATAGGCATAATAATACACAAACTTGAAGAACAAAATGAAGACAAACAATATATAACAGAAATAAAAAATAGCCTCCAACTAATACTAAAACAAAATTACTTTATCAAATTAAACAAACAATTACTTTATTATTAATTTAAACAAAATCAAATATAAAATAAAAACTGAACAATTAAGAATTAATCAAAATGAACAACACATAAATAATAACAACAACAACAAATTGGCCACATTCAGATACATAAATGACAAAGCTAACAAAACTATTTAAAAACACAGATATAAAAATAGCATACAAAACTAATAAAAATAATTTACAAAAAATAAATAGCCCACACAACTAAGATAATACAACAACTATCGGTATATACAAAATTGAATGCAATAAATGTTACATAGGACAAACAAAAAACAGCTGAAAAAATGTTATTTTGAACACCTAAACGCATACAAAAATATATAAATCCAATTTCGCCACACATGCAATAAACACAGGACATCAATTCCCAGACATAACCAATGTCACACTAATAAAACATATACCACACAAAGGCACCATAATGAACATTTGGGAAAATTTACAAATATACAAACATAAAACACAAAACAAACTAATACCTGAACATATACAAATCAATACAAAACATGACACAATATTCATGACACTCAACATCGAAAATACACAAAATACAATAAAAATACCACAATCACACACAATAATACAACTGTAAAATACCAGAGACCAACAAGAAAACTTAATAGCATCCAGCCAACACACAAATACTTCACCAGACGCAATATCGCGCAGGCTGAGGATGAAAGCACTGGAGCTCTCGAAACATGTTCCAAAGAAGAAAAAATAACATCTTGAGGTAATATAAATATAAATTATAAATACTTTATATGTATATATACATATATATATATATTGTAATACAATTTATTACAAATATATTATAAAATATAAATATATAAAGATAGAAATTGTGATGCTAATAAATGTTGTCTGAATCTCGGTGTTGAACTCGCCGATGATACAGCTCCACTTTGGATTCACCAATTGGAAATTATTCCCAATTACAAAGAATAAATTAGATATAAATAATGTATTATAATAAAGTGTGATTTGTTGATAATAAAAATTTTTTGTAAGTTATGAAATTTTACTTATATTTTGTTTTGTTTAATTAATTAATTCAATTAATTAATAAATAATTATTTAATTGTATGTGTTTATGTACTTCCAATTAAATAGGTATGAATTTGTGGTTCTAAACTATTTGTTTCTATTAATAATTTAATTGTGTATTTAGATCTGTGGATTCTCTCTGCTGACTTTGCTCTTCTTCTTCCTCTCAAATATTTATTTTATCACTGTAAATTATAATTTTTTTTTTTTTTAGAAGAAAGATTAGCTAACATTCACTATACAAACTCTTATAACTGAATAATTATGTTCATTTATTAACATTTAAAATTATGCGCCATTCTGGCTGCGCGTGAACCAGGCATTGGCTAATATGTGGTCAAGTCGGTAGCGAACAAGATTGACAAAATATATTTTCACAAGATTAAATAATTAGGATTCTTTAAGCTATTCGAAATGGTCAGAGAGGGCAAGGAACAAGATACAATTCTTACAGCTATTTTTAAAATAAATCATTATGGCTGAAAAAACAATATTATTATGTAAATTGTCAATTATTGACAGTAACATCGAACCATTCGTCGAAATGACGTCACTGGCTTCAAGCAGGCTGTGTCCTGGACTCGTTCGGAAATTAAGTATGGCCGCCGTAACCTCGATTTTCTCTGCTATGCACTGCTGATGCTGGTTGAGCTTCTCCCACAGAAATAAATGAGTATTCCCTTCTCTGCGATGTTGTAGGTGTCCTGGAATATAGTGTAGAGTGTTCTCCCTTCTCCTGCGATGTCGTTTCGTGATGGTTTACTGGTGAAATGTCCGGTGTTCAAATGTGTTGTATTCGTGTTCTGCTAATACGGTTTAAAATATTCTCAAAATGGCCGTTGATTTCTTGTGCTCGTGTTAGATAGTGTTATTGCTGTTGTTCTGAATTAGTTAGGTGTTAATTCTTATCTGTTAGTGTTATTTTTATTTAGTTAACCTCTGTTACACTTTTCGAGGCTACACTCACGGTTTTGCACAAAATTATACTTTTTCGGTCTTCTGTTAGTAATTTCTCAACTGGTCATATTAACGATTAACAATAGACTAAACTCTGAAAGTCGTCGTTTTGGAGTAATTTATGAAAAGTCTTTTTCCTCTTTCCATTGTTTATTTATAAAAGTACATGTCTCAGATTTGGTTCATCCTCTAAATATACATAACAAGTTTTCCTATTTATTGCTTTAGTTCAATTATTTCTTAATTTCACTAAAATCTAACTATTCAGCAATATTCTTAAATTAATTTTACATAATTGGATATATAGCTGGGTCTGTTTTAAGTTCATTTAAGCCTAAAATTTACAATTTTTGATAATTATTGTAGGCCTCATATTTTGTACAAATTTAGTGTTTAAATGGTTTACAAGTGTTTTTATGATAATATTTCCATGGAATAATATTAATCACTCCGTGATTATCTTTTTTTGTTAATAATTTTGTTGTTATAACACTTCAATATTGATTAATTTACTTTTTAGTCTGAGTTGATTACCATTATAGGCCTAGTATTATTTATTTCCAAAAAAAATTAATTTTCATTCCTTTGTCATTCCATTCGCTATTATTTGTATCTGTACTAATTAAATTTTCATATTTCTGTGTTGTATGGACTGAATTCTATTCCCTATATTATGTAGTTTGATTTTCTGATAGATAGTTTTGGTTTACATTACTGGTCTGTTTTTCTAGAGTGGTGTATTAGCTAATCTGCTTTGTACTTTCATATGGTTTACAGTTTTAAATAAAATTATAACATTCTATTTCCTACTTGCCTCTCTGCCTTACAAACTTGAAAATTAGTTAACACGATTTTAAATACAACAAAACATCTTATTATCTACTATTTTTCATATATCACCTAATTTTTACAAAAATATCTTATGCCTATTATTTTTTATATATCATTTAACTATAATAGAAACATCTTATTACTAACAATACCTTCAGTCATTAACTGTCTTTTGTATTTGTTTTTTCTGGTAACAACTTAACTGTGATAATAAATATCTTATATCTATTATCACCTTATATCTAACATATTATCTGATTAACAATAAATAACAAACATTTTATTATTGGTTATACCCTCAGTTGTGAACTGTCCTCTGGTATTATTGTCCTTCTCACAATTTACTTAACTGTAATTAAAAAAAAACATTTTATGGGTAATATTATTTCTTGTATCTAATTTTAAAAACTCTTATCACTAATAATGTTGTCAGTCCTTTTAAATAATTTTTATTTGGTACACTATTTTTTATTATAGTGTGTCACTTGTTATTCTCTACACTCACTGTAGTCTCTAACTTTTATTGTATTTATTATGGTATTTCACCTTATATTTCCTACATTAATGGTAGTCTTTTGTTTTTACACTATGGTAGTTTTTGGTTTGTTTCTACACTATTGGTAGTCTTTTGGTTGTTACATATAATACTTATATCTAGTTTACAACTCGGTTTTCATTGGATTGTATCTTGTAACTTGAGTTACGGGGTCTAAATATGTTGGTTTTAAATTTAGTTCAAAGGTATGTATTCCTTTATTAACATTTTTCGAATAGCACTTCTTATTTCTAGGCTCTTTGTAGGAATCTTGACATATTTTGTCCTTTCTTCATTATTATATTAGTAAATTTCTTGTCTTGTGGTTTCTCTGCTTTTTGACCTTATAAATTTCCCTTATTAATATTGTTTCCACCTTTTTATCTCCTTTTTCTTTTCTTTCCTTTTTACTGCTTCCCCAATCTACTGGGTATACTGCTGGTTTATTGGGTTTTTACATAGTAAGTTATTTTGACCAATAGTTTTCTTTGTTATTGTTTATTCTTATTAATATTTTATTGACTTAATGTACAGTTTCTTTAGTTTAATCTTTAACCAATTCATTCTCCTCACTCACTATGGACCTTTTCTTCTTTATTTATGTTGCATTAAGTTAAAATTTTAATGTGATAATTTTGTTATGCTACATATGCTCTCCTGTAAAAGTGATTAGTTCAGATCATACTCTTAGTATGGATGAAATAATTACTACTAATTCTTTTTATGTACCATATTTTCTTCGTGATTACATGGTTTCACTTTACATACCTTCTTTTTCCACCGTTGCTTCCTCTCAGATGATGTGTATCTCCTTCATTAGTTTCTGTCTTCATTAATAAGTAATCCTCAATCTTGTGTATAACATTATCTTTTTATATCCTTTCTTATTTGGTGCTTCCTCACCAGTATGTTTACTCCCTAACATTCCCTAACATATTAATTGGAACAGTTCAGAGTGGCACTTTTGGCTTAGATCCCTGCTGTCCAATACTTCAATTAATTGAGTCCAGAGGTATTATCATCTCTGCTCAAAATATAAGACTGATGGCATTTTCTACATCCAGTCATAAAAATAAGTAATCAGTAAAAGTAGTCTCCTTTGACTAAAATAAACATCCTTAGATTCTTCACTTCATAATATTTTATACCAGTTGATACTTTCATACACTTGACTGTTCTTCTCTATTAAAGCTTATTCCATATTATGTGGTTTAGGTGTGTGGTATAATATACATTTCATCATTTCATCATTTCATCTTGTTTACATAGTCATTAGCATCTATATATATATATACATTTTTTTTTCTACCATTTGGTATCCAATGAGTTATTTTATTGCTCATGGCATAACATTAATGAATTCTTTATCACTTATCACTATAACAGTGGTTATTACAACAATATTATCATTAATAGTAACCAGGGTTTTTGGTTTCTGGTCTTAATATTTGGTCTGTACTTAGTTGGTCTTTCTTCATTGTTCCATCTTTATCAAATTATTTTCTTTGTGAGTTTGGTTAAGTTGTTTTGATTAAATCACATAATATTCTGGTTTCTTTTCTCTTTTTCATTTGAAATTCTGTATCATTTTTGTCTTAATTACATAATTTATAATAGTAGTCATTGTTAGCATAGTCACTATTATCATACAAACTATAGTATGGTTTTTTATAGTTGTGATAGTTTATTGAGGGTTTTTTTTCTTTATTAACACTGGTTTTTATGAGGATTTGTTACATTCCTTCTTCTAACATTTTTAACATTTATTAATATATTGTTCTGGTAACATTAAATTATCCAATTGTTTAACATTGGTTGTTCTTTTTGTTTACTGGAACCTGTTCTTTTTGTTTTGGCTCTCTGGAGAGTTTGAGAGAGAGTTTTTACATTTGTACTCCATTTACCTTCAAATTCTTTTGTGTAAGAATTCACTCAAATTATGAGTGTGATTTGTTCTTACTCTTTTAGCATTTTGTATCTCTTTCTTACAAAATTTCTTTTTATATTGAATAATTATATCTCATCATTTGTATGAGTTGTACTTACTATTGTTTTGAATTTTGAAATTTTTTTATTCATCAAAATTCTTTTTTATTCTATAATAATTATTTCGAATAGTTTGTCGAATAATTGGTGTAAGTTGTCCTTACTGTTTTTTTTTAGAATTTTGAAATTTTTTATTCATTAAATTCCTTTCGTTTCTTCATAATTCTTCGAATGTTTGGTGTAAGTTGTACTTACAAATTTTTTGAATTTTGAAATTTTTTATTCATCAAAATTCTTTTTTATTCTATAATAATTATTTCGAATAGGTTGCAGAATAATTGGTGTAAGTTGTCCTTACTGTTTTTTATAATTTTGAAATTTTTTATTCCTCAAAATTCCTTTCGTTTCTTCATAATTCTTCGAATGTTTGGTGTAAGTTGTACTTACAAATTTTTTGAATTTTGAAATTTTTTATTCATCAAAATTCCTTTCGTTTCTTCATAATTCTTCGAATGTTTGGTGTAAGTTGTACTTACAAATTTTTTGAATTTTGAAATTTTTTTATCTCTTCTCTATATATTTTTTAATTGATAATTGATTATAAGTTCCTTTTACTTTATTTGAAATGATATCCTTTAATACATACGTATTGTTATTATTGTTTTTAATAATCAGGTATGGGCCGGTATACAGCAGTAACACTTTTTGGTAATGCCTTCCAAAGTACTGGGTAATTCCCTGTTTTTTAATAGTACCTTTTCACCGACTTCATAGCTTATTATCTTCTTAATCGCCTTTTGGTACTTGTTCTTGCGCCTTTCCTGGTCTTCTGCTAATTTATTGTAGAATCTGATTCGATTGAACTTGTATTCTTGACTCATGGGGAATTCTATTGTCTTGTATTTCTCTTGGAGGCGGTATTTCATACATTGCCGTGTATGGCGTGGTACCTATAGCGGGGTGATATGCCAAATTAAGGAATTCTTCAGTAGCTAATAAATATTCTTGCCACTTCCTTTGTTGATTATAGCAATAAGTCCGTAATATTCTTCCGACTTCTCGCAGTACCCTCTCTGCTGGATTGCTGCTGGGGTGGTAGACAGACGTCTTGTATGTCTTAATGCCCAACGTATTTAGAGTGTTTCTCCACCTCCAACCCTTAAATTGCGTTCCATGGTCTGTGATTATGGATGCCGGGCTCCCTATCTCTGGAATGTAATGATTTGTTATTATTCCTAGAGTCTTCAAAGTGGTGGCTCTGTTCACAGGGTACAGTTTTGTGAATTTTGTGAAGTGATCCATCATGATAATAATGTATTTGTATCGATGGCGTCCGCCACTGCGGGGAAATGGACCACAGATGTCCAGAAAGACCTTTTCCAGTTTGGCTTGTGAGGTAATTGGTATCATCATACCCTCTTTTCTCTCATTGTTGGTTTTCACCAATTGACATATCAGACAGGTTTTGAGGTATTTTCTCGTCTTTCTATTTATATTTTTTATATGGCAATTCTCTTCTATCGCCTTGACCACCTTCATGGCTCCCATGTGACCGTATCGTAGATGATAGTCCAGGATGATATCCTTTTCGATTGTAGTAGGGATCATGATCTTCCATATCTCTTCATCAAGGGATGTTTTGATGAATAATATTTCGTTATGTACACAATAAAACTTGGTTATTGTGTCATCTTGGCTGGAGAGACGAAGTTTAATGTTGTTTAAATTCGGGTCGGACTGCTGGTGTTTGCTGATGTCCTGCACTATCTTTTCTAAATCGGATCTATCCTTAATAATATTATAGGTTTTCAAGATGCTCCCCTTTTCGCCTTCGAACGTTTGTTCTTCCAGATTTACTCTCGACAACACGTCGGCTACTACATTTTTACTTCCAGGAACATACTCCCACTGTATTCTTGCAGGGCAAGTACCCATCTGGTCAATCTACCATGGCTTAACTTACATCTTCTCAGAAATGATATAGATTTGTGATCTGTTCGAACGGTCACTGGATATCCGAGGATATACGTCCGAAACTTCCCACAGGCAAAGACTACACTTAGCAGTTCCTTTTCCGTCACGTTATAGTTCTTTTCACACTGGTTAAGGGTTCTACTAGCAAAGCCCACTACTAGATGGTTTCCACCTTCGTCTTCTTGGTACAGTGTTGATCCCAAGCTAATGTTACTAGCGTCACAGTTTAGAAAGAAGGGTCGGTTAAAATCCGGATGGTTGAGCATTACTGCTTCTAAGAACTTCTCCTTAATTGATTTGAAGGTTTCTTCTTGTTCTTAACCCCATCGCCATTTATTCTTGGACGATAACTGGTACTGAAACCGGGCCGTCAGTTCGGAATAATTATTTTGGAACTTCCTATAGTAGTTACACAGGCCTAAAAATGATTGTAGTTGCCTTCTGTTTTTTGGTATAGGGAATCGTTGTATGGCGTCTACTTTTTCTGTTGATGGTGTTATTCCTTGACTGTTTAACTGGAAACCCAAGAATTGCACTTCTTTAGCTATAAGCTCTACTTGTCTAGTTTAAGGGTAACATTATTTTCAGCCAGCTTCTTCAAGACATGCTCCACACGGTAACAGTGTTCTTCCCAATTGGTTGATGTTATTACGAGATCATCAACATAGACAGTCGTGAATTGGAGCGCTTCTGGTCCGAGTATATGATCCATACATGCGACGAAAACAGCTACTGAGTTCACTAACCCGAAGGGCAACCTCTTATACTGATAGTTGCGCCCTTCGAAGACGAACGCCATGTATTGCCGGCTTGCTGGGTGCAGCTCCACCTGCCAATACCCGCAAACGGTATCCCACGTAGTAATGAACTTCGTTCCGTGAAATTTCTTCAATATCTCATCAATTTCGCCAAGTGAGTTACGATCGTTAATAATCATTTTGTTTATCTCACGTGCGTCAAGGCAAAGCCTTACCTTCCCATTTTTCTTTTGTATAGCCACAATTGGGCTAGTGTGTGGCGATTGACTGCTTTCGATAATATCTCTATTGATCATATTCTGGATCTCTGTGCGTACGGCTTCCTTCAAAGATTGTGCTATGGGATACGACTTTCGATTAAATTCTACCGGTTCTCTGAATCGTATGGAACATTGGTAGTTCCGGATCTTTCCAGGTTCGTCCGAAAATACAGCTCGATATTTTTCATATATGTTGACTAATTGATTCAGCTGGTTTTCCTCTAATTGCTCGGTAGTATTGTGGCACTGGAAGTTACGTATCTCCTGAATCTTTTGTGGCCATAGGTCATCCTCCGAATCCTGATGTACTGGCTTGTTGTTTGTCGAGTAGTTTGACAAATAATTCACCTTATTTTTGTGGTCGAGAAGTTGTCTGGAGTCTAGCATCTTGTTGTTAGTTAAATTGGCTACCCAGGTCGAACCTTCAGAAAAGAGTGATACCTTTCCTCGGCACAAGTCGATAACTGCTGAGTTTCTGCGCAATATGTCACATCCTATCATGATGTTGAAAGGTAATCCGGCTGCAACAAGAAATATCATATCCATACTAATGCCCTGACTGTTGACACTTAGGGATACCTGTTTTCTTATGGTTTTGTTCTGTCGGCCGGTAGCTCCTACAAGTACAATATTATTAATAGGTAGTACCGGTATGTTTTTGTGGCATTCCTGCTGTATCCGGTCCAACTCATTACGATTTATTATAGAGACATTGGCTCCAGTGTCTATCATTATAGGAACAGAAATACCCTCAATTTCTGCAATTATATATATTATTTCATTGTCATTATTATTAATGTTAATTTCGTTTTCTTCTAGCAAGTCCTTACGGATATCTTTCAAATAGTTATTGTATATTATTGTAAAATTTTTTCTTTCTTCCTTCAAATTTATTTCTTGGTCAAACCCAGCAGATTGGAGCAGTAAAGGGTTATTGCAGTTTATTACTGCCTCCGTTCGTTTAAATGTTCCGCATCATTACGGATTAGGCCGTTGGAAGCATCAACTTGGAGTCCTGAAACTGCTTCGTTTGGTTCAGCACGATCGTCCTGTTGGGCTACCGTTACAGGTAGTCTTCGTTGATTTTCCAGGCTGGAACTGCGTCTGGGCTCGTACTCTCTGTAACGATTACTTCCCTGACTTCCTTGAAAGGTCTCATACTCATTATATCGGCTCCTTCGTTGAGGCAGGTACCTCCTCTGTCCACTGCCTTCCGCACTGATGTAGTTAATATGGGGTCGATATGTCCTGTAATTATTGTTATTACCTCCATTCGGGTAATTCCTGTTATAATTACTATGATAATTGTTATTAGAGGGGTTGGGGTTTCTCTGACCATTTGGAACATAATTACGGTTATTATTATAATAACCGTTGTTGTTTGGTGGACGGTTGTTATTATTATTATTATTATTATTATTATTATTATTATTATTGTTGTTGTTGTTGCCCTCATTATTATTAATTCGAGGAACATGATTATTATTATTATTGTTATTAAATCTAGGTACATTTTTGTTATTAAGGGTTTTATGATTGTATTCGACATTATTCCGATTTGCGGAATTATAATTATTGTTGTTGCCCACATTCTGCCGATTATTATTATTCGAATTATTGGTGTTACTTCTTGGTTCCGGCCTTTCATATCTCCTGCGACTTTGGCGGTAGTAATCCTCATGCTCATACATTTCTAAGAGCTCGGTCATTGCTTGTACAGTCTTTATTTGACTGTTTCTTCTAGCTCTTATTATATCTTCCTCATAATGGTATGAGAGCTTGCTGACCAGGCATTCTTCCGGTATTCTGGGCTCTAGATGTTTGGCCACGCACACCTTTCCCAAGAATTATGCCGTTAGAGTCTGGTTTCCATACGGGTTGTTCCATGACAGATCCCGTCTCTGGCGATATTTTGTGTCGATTCAGACCAATATTTGGCTTTGAATAGCCTTTTGAATTGTTGGTAGTCGGCCACTTCGTCTCTTATCGCCATCCACCAGTTATCTGCTATCTCCTTGAACGATTCGTCAAGTACTTCCTTATTCTCCCTCCATCGATTGCCTCTGTGTTTGGTGAAGTACTCTTCGATTCTGGCTAGGAACTCCATCGGTTTGTTTTTATAAAATCTGAAGTTAATTCCTTCGCGATTCTCGCTGTTAGGACAACTGGTAATGCTTGTCGGTCGACTATGGAATAGGTCTATATCTGTTTGATTCTGTCGCACCTGACTGTTGATACTGGTCACAGTAGCTTCAATGCCGTCACATTTTTCTGTGAATCGGTCCTGCACTCGCTCCCAGTCTTCACGTGTTTCTTTTAGTTTTTCCTCTAAAGCCTTCCTATTTGTTTCTTCAATGTTGTTAACCTTAGTGTTTATTTCTGTTTTGATACTGTGTACTTCTCGTTCGGTCTGATTCCATCTTTCGTCAGCTCTTGTAATCTTTTGTTCGATTACCGTTATTTACTCTTCTACCTTCTTGCTGATTGTTTCATTATTTTCAGCTATCTTTTGCCCCAGTTCTTCCTTCAATGCTTCCATCTTTCCATCTAATCGGTTCATATTCTCTTGGTTCGTCTCTTTCAATTCTTCTCTTAATTGTTGATTATTGCTTTCCATTTTCTGACTTGTTTCTTCCATCTTCTTGTTGGTCTCTTCCAGTTTTTGGCTTATCTGGGTTAATTCCTCCTTCGACTGTTTATTGTCAGTCTTTATTTCCTCCATTTTCTCCTCAATTTTCTGAATATTTTCTTCCATCTTCTCTTCTATCTTCTTACTGGTATCTCCAATTTTATTACCCAATTCTTCCTTCAATCATTGGTTATCATTCTTCATTTCCTTATTATTTTCTTCCATCTTCTCCTCCATCTTCTTACTATTTTCTTCCATCTTCTCCTCCACCTTCTTCCTATTTTCTTCGATTTTCTTATTGGTATCCCCGATTTTATTACCCAACTCTTCCTTTGTCGTTTTAAATTCTCTGAGTAACATCTCCATCATTCTATCCAATTTTGTATCTTCCTTTGTGGTGGATTTCTCCGGCTGTTCCTCCTGTGGTGCAGGCTTGTTTGGTTCTGCTGGCGGTAACATCGATTCCACATCTTCTACTGGTGTCGCCTCTTTATCCTCCATATCTCTCTCCTGTTCGGCCTCCGCAGCCCTTTTTTTTGATGTAGCCCTCCTGTGCATCTCGCTTCTTCTTCCGACCTATTGACCGCTGCCGAGCTAAAATAGGAAACTGGACAATGGTCTTTATTTTATAACTCTATTAACTCCTATTTTAAGCCCTTTAGTTGGACGCCAATTTGTAATATAATTTATTACAAATATATTATAAAATATAAATATATAAAGATAGAAATTGAGATGCTAATAAATGTTGTCTGAATCTCGGTGTTGAACTCGCCGATGATACAGCTCCACTTTGGATTCACCAATTGGTAAATATTCCCAATTACAAAGAATAAATTAAATATAAATAATGTATTATAATAAAGTGTGATTTGTTGATAATAAAAAATTTTTGTAAGTTATGAAATTTTACTTATATTTTGTTTTGTTTAATTAATTAATTCAACTAATTAATAAATAATTAATTAACTGTATGTGTTTTATATACTTCCAATTAAATAGGTATGAATTTGTGGTTCGAAACTATTTGTTTCTATTAATAATTTAATTGTGTAGTTAGATCTGTGGATTCTCTCTGCTGACTTTGCTCTTCTTCTTCCTCTCAAATATTTATTTTATCACTGAAAATTATTTTTTTTTTTTTAGAAGAAAGATTAGCTAGCATTCACTATACAAACTCTTATAACTGAATAATTATGTTCATTTATTGACATTTAAAATTATGCGCCATTCTGGCTGCGCGTGAACCAGGCATTGGCTAATATTTGCTCAAGTCGGTAGCGAACAAGATTGACAAAATATATTTTTACAAGATTAATTAATTAGGATTCTTTTAGCGAGTCGAAATGGTCAGAGAGGGCAAGGAACAAGATACAATTCTTACAGCTATTTTTAAAATAAATCATTATGGCTGAAAAAACAATATTATTATGTAATTGTCAATTATTAAAAGTAACATCGAACCATTCGTCGAAATGACGTCACTGGCTTCAAGCAGGCTGTCCTGGACTCGTTCAGAAATTAAGTATGGCCGCCGTAACCTCGATTTTCTCTGCTATGCACTGCTGATGCTGGTTGAGCTTCTCCCACAGAAATAAATGAGTATTCCCTTCTCTGCGATGTTGTAGTTGTCCTGGAATATAGTGTAGAGTGTTCTCCCTTCTCCTGCGATGTCGTTTCGTGATGGTTTACTGGTGAAATGTCCGGTGTTCAAATGTGTTGTATTCGTGTTCTGCTAATACGGTTTAAAATATTCTCAAAATGACCGTTGACTTCATGTGCTCGTGTTAGATAGTGTTATTGCTGTTGTTCTGAATTAGTTAGGTGTTAATTCTTATCTGTTAGTGTTATTTTTATTTAGTTAACCTCTGTTACACTTTTCGAGGCTACACTCACGGTTTTGCACAAAATTATACTTTTTCGGTCTTCTGTTAGTAATTTCTCAACTGGTCATATTAACGATTAACAATAGACTAAACTCTGAAAGTCGTCGTTTTGGAGTAATTTATGAAAAGTCTTTTTCCTCTTTCCATTGTTTATTTATAAAAGTACATGTCTCAGATTTGGTTCTTCCTCTAAATATACATAACAAGTTTTCCTATTTATTGCTGTAGTTCAATTATTTCTTAATTTTACTAAAATCTAACTATTCAGCAATATTCTTAAATTAATTTTACATAATTGGATATATAGCTGGGTCTGTTTTAAGTTCATTTAAGCCTAAAATTTACAATTTTTGATAATTATTGTAGGCCTCATATTTTGTACAAATTTAGTGTTTAAATGGTTTACAAGTGTTTTTCTGATAATATTTCCATGGAATAATATTAATCACTCCGTGATTATCTTTTGTTATTAATAATTTTGTTGTTATAACACTTCAATATTGATTAATTTACTTTTTAGTCTGA
Organism: Magicicada septendecula; assembly: GCA_034769895.1. NCBI lineage: Eukaryota > Metazoa > Arthropoda > Insecta > Hemiptera > Cicadidae > Magicicada > Magicicada septendecula. The sequence goes on along the minus strand of CM068369.1, from coordinate 138,292,091 downwards.
GTTGATTACCATTATAGGCCTAGTATTATTTATTTCCAAAAAAAATTAATTTTCTTTCCTTTGTCATTCCATTCGCTATTATTTGTATCTGTACTAATTAAATTTTCATATTTCTGTGTTGTATGGACTGAATTCTATTCCCTATATTATGTAGTTTGATTTTCTGATAGATAGTTTTGGTTTACATTACTGGTCTGTTTTTCTAGAGTGGTGTATTAGCTAATCTGCTTTGTACCTTTCATATGGTTTACAGTTTTAAATAAAATTATAACATTCTATTTCCTACTTGCCTCTCTGCCTTACAAATTTGAAAATTAGTTAACACGATTTTAAATACAACAAAACATCTTATTATCTACTATTTTTCATATATCACCTAATTTTTACAAAAATATCTTATGCCTATTATTTTTTATATATCATTTAACTATAATAGAAACACCTTATTACTAACAATACCTTCAGTCATTAACTGTCTTTTGTATTTGTTTTTTCTGGTAACAACTTAACTGTGATAATAAATATCTTATATCTATTATCACCTTATATCTAACATATTATCTGATTAACAATAAATAACAAACATTTTATTATTGGTTATACCCTCAGTTGTGAACTGTCCTCTGGTATTATTGTCCTTCTCACAATTTACTTAACTGTAATTAAAAAAAAACATTTTATGGGTAATATTATTTCTTGTATCTAATTTTAAAAACTCTTATCACTAATAATGTTGTCAGTCCTTTTAAATAATTTTTATTTCCTACACTATTTTTTATTATAGTGTGTCACTTGTTATTCTCTACACTCACTGTAGTCTCTAACTTTTATTGTATTTATTATGGTATTTCACCTTATATTTCCTACACTAATGGTAGTCTTTTGTTTTTACACTATGGTAGTTTTTGGTTTGTTTCTACACTATTGGTAGTCTTTTGGTTTTACACTATGGTAGTTTTTGGTTTGTTTCTACACTATTGGTAGTCTTTTGGTTGTTACATATAATACTTATATCCAGTTTACAACTCGGTTTTCATTGGATTGTATCTTGTAACTTGAGTTACGGGGTCTAAATATGTTGGTTTTAAATTTAGTTCAAAGGTATGTATTCCTTTATTAACTTTTTTGGAATAACTCTCCTTATTTCTAGGCTCTTTGTAGGAATCTTGACATATTTTGTCCTTGCTTCATTATTATATTAGTAAATTTCTTGTCTTGTGGTTTCTCTGCTTCTTGACCTTATAAATTTCCCTTATTAATATTGTTTCCACCTTTTTACCTCCTTTTTCTTTTCTTTCCTTTTTACTGCTTCCCCAATCTACTGGGTATACTGCTGGTTTATTGGGTTTTTACATAGTAAGTTATTTTGACCAATAGTTTTCTTTGTTATTGTTTATTCTTATTAACATTTTATTGACTTAATGTACAGTTTCTTTAGTTTAATCTTTAACCAATTCATTCTCCTCACTCACTATGGACCTTTTCTTCTTTATTTATGTTGCATTAAGTTAAAATTTTAATGTGATAATTTTGTTATGCTACTATATATATATATATATATATATATAGACTTAGCGCCGCATAATTTCTTCATCACACCCCAATTTTTACCCAGGGTATCTAAAACAAATTTGACGAACTTGTATAAGTACATTTTTAGGTGATGAAGTTATTTTGCCCAAGTTATGGTGTGTCAGCGTACGAAAAACTTATACAAATTTTTATACATCGTATTTTTGCTGTACGCTGAAGCCAGACAACCTGTTCGATATATACAAATGTATATAATGAAATATGGGTAGTTAGTCGGCCATATTGGCATTCGTAATAATTATTCTATAAAATTTGTAACATGTGTAAAAAAGACAGACACTACAGAGGGAACTGTGTTTCTATTCTGTTTAGTTGGTATAACGAAATATTGCAACCTGCCATATTTATTCTGTTTAGTCGTCGCTGTGCGGTAATTCGTTTTCGTTTGTTAACGTGTGTGGGACAGAATTTTGTTATTCGTATGAAGTGTTTGTGATTGCAAGTCGAGGTAAAAATATGTTGGAGGCGCTAGGAATAATTATGAAAGGTAAGATGATCATTTATTTAGTGTATGTTGTCCGTTGTTTGTAGGAAATTAGCTGTGTTAGGTTATGTATGAATGTCTCGATTACTTTGGGTCTGTAACACTAGGCCTACCTGTTATAGACCCAACTATACATAATATCACTGTGTTCTGTACAAAATTTAATAATGGAGCAAATTGGAATTCTAATTTAATTAATAAAATATACCTAGGCTAACACCATGCGTTCTTATGGGAGTAAAAATTTAATTTTTTGTCTCCGTAAATAGGTTCGACCGCCGTTTAAAATTATTTTTCTCGTGTTTATATAACATAGAAGAATATAATAAAAATATGTCAGCGCAATATCAGTATTGATGAGAATCTTCATAATTACCCAAGGGGTAATTAACTCATTTTAAAAAAAAAAGTCCCTGTAAGGCACTGACTGCAATTTAATTAAATAATTTTTCTTTATTATAGATACTCCTGTAAGTCTGACAATTACTACTCTAGCCTACCTATATTTGTGTAATGTATCCAATTTGTAAGTCATTTAATTCGTAAAATGTCGTCCTACCTAACACAAGATGATAGGCCTTACCATAATATATTTAATTTGAACTCTGCTCGTATTTAACTAGTTACATATTTTATTTAATTCTTCAGTCCAGCTATATTACCCTAAATATACTTTCAAATTCAGCATTTTTCAGAGAAACGTAATTACTTGATAAGATATGACAACGGTAGAAAGTTAAGGTTAATTTTAAGACCTAATATAACAAAATTTATAATATAGGCCTATGTGTACTATATCCTCACTGAAGCAAACTGTTGTAATTGTTTGTACACATAGTTACTTTCATACCATTGAGTCCATTAAATTGTAATATATTTGTCATAAAAATTTTGTTTTAACACAGCTCTGCTTTAAAAATTAAGGGCTAACATTTGTCAGGTAAAAGAAAAATTGGAAAGAGAATTTGACCTGTGACTTCTTTAATTTTTGACTTAAACATGCATTTTAATCTCGATTAAATTTTTTAATAAAATTGTGCTGTTTTTAAATTTTATAATATTAACTTGCAGACAGAAAGGTTTTGCTGGTGACTAAAGAAAGCATCGTTCTTTTATCTTATGTAAAATTTATTATTGCATGCAAGTCTGATTAAAGCTCACTAAACTAAAATTATCACTGCTTACAGCAGCAGGTTCTTAAACCCGATAATTGATGTAGGCCTATAGTGTTATTTTATTTAATTTATTATTATCTGTATTTATAATCTGTAACTTAATGTGTAGAATTGTATTTATATTGTTTAACCTCCTAAATGATACTCAACTAATATCACATGAAATTTTAAAAAATTAATATCTTAATATTCTAAAATATTTTATGGGGTGTGTTATACTTAATAGTAGATTTAAATGATACAGAGTATGGATGAATTATCCGTAATGTATTTGCTAGTTATAATACCGTTATAATCAGGATTATATTATTCAATGTTAATCATTTGAACAGTTTTTGTTTTTCGAGTTTGTATGATTATATTAGAAATCTTTTTCAGGAATCTTCAGTGCAGGGCTGTAACCAAGCAATAGTGACTTGAGTTCATTTAAATTAAAATAGATTATATAAAATAACTACTAGATTATGCTGTAAATTTAATTTTTTTTAGAAATTTACACAAAATCCATTAACTTTTTGTAAATTCATAGTGCTAACCTACAAATATTGTGCTAGGTTAAGAAAATAAATTATTCTCTTAATTATTAGCTTAATATTATTATAATTATTAACTTAGTGAAAAATAATGTATGAGTTTTGTAATGATCTTTCAGGTTTCTCCTGAACTTTCCAGAATTGACTGGGAAAAAATGACTATTATTGCACCATCAGTAGTATCGACATCAGATGATATTGATGTGGAAAACATATGAAGTGGAGAAGGTAATATAATCAAAGCAATTTAGCCTATAGATAATTTAAAATTTTTTTTTTCTGTTTGTGAATTTTGTAACATTACCATATTTGATTTAATGTTTGTTTCATATGTAGTGTTAGGTGTACCTAAATTATCTTTACTTGACAAACTAGACTTGTATAGGTACTTTAAATCAATTAAGAAAATCAGCTTTGAATGTAGCACAATTAATTCATACCATATTTCATTAATGTTTTGTTTTCAAAGCATTTTTTTGTTTGGGTGTTAGCCTATTTAATTTGTGTTATGGCAAAGTTAATTTTCTGCATCAGGAATGTCCTATTTCATTGAGCAAGCTTTATAGGAGATTTTGAAGTTTGTGATAAAATAGCCATTAATGATTGTTTTGTCTTGTTAATGACAACAATATAAAGTTATTAACAGTCCCATTTACATTTCAAATGAGAAAATTTAGTAACATAGTAGTTGGAATCATTTTTATTTAGTAGTATTATGTGTCAATGCTTTGAAATCAGGGGCTTCCTTTGGAAAGTATAATCATATGATAATTTTAAGATAAGTATTGTTAGAAGCTCTAAATAAGTTTGTTTATATTATTTTTTATATAAAGAGTTTTGGAAGCTGCTGGAAAACAAAAGTTCTTAATAAAGTACATAATTAGTTTAATAACATGATTTCCCATAAAATTGCAATTATTTCATTTAGTAATTTGCACTTTTGTTGATACTGGCAATGATAATTATTTTTCTCTGTTAGCTAAAATTCTTTCTTTGTTACAGAGTCCATTGTTGTAGAAGCTGTTATATCGCCAGATGACTGTGCAAAATTTATAAGTTTGGAGGTAAATTTCTCCTTATAGAACTGCTGTATTCTTATATAGTTATCTCTCTCTGACCTCTATTTTGCACTATGAGGTGTACACTTATTTCCATTCTTATTTGGTATTCTTTTATCTCTTTCTACTATTATTTAGTTACAACAGTTTAATCATAGTAGTCTCTTTATAATTGGTTTAGTGTTTTTTGTACACTGGTCTGTCCCTTAGTGTACATCATTGACTAACATTACTTACATGTGGTGTCACATGACAGGTGTTCATAATTACGATTATAATACATTTTGTCCTTTCTTATAATATTCTTATACTATTACAATAGTGGCATTACACCTTACTTGTGGTATAGACATTAACCTTTTACTTCTATTTGGTATTATATAGTGGTTTTGTTCACGTTTTACTTAGTGAATCCCCTTTTGGTCGGTTTTGGTTCACTTTACTTACTTAAATTCTTATTTAAAATCCATTTTGGGTATCTTATATTGGTACCTGTAGAAAGCTTATCATTTCTTCTTGGTTTAAGGCACAAAACATTTTGGTTTAGGGAGGCTTTTCCTACTGATAGATGTGAATTTAGGTGAAATTTGTACCAACAATGTGTATGTTAGGTTGATACAAATTTACATTCTTTTAACCTTATTTTCTCAAGTTTGGTTTTATTAATGATAACTAATAACTCTTTAGTTATTGCCTTTTCTTATCTTACATGATTGTTTGACTATTTGAGTAATATTTGTTATTATTATGAGACAATTTTAATACTTCTTTATGTTACATGGGTGCTATGCATAACATGTTACTATGCTTTTATTCACAGCTTCTATTCAGTTAACAGTATAGTTACTTTCATTCTTTTATAACATATCTTGTCCTATATATTTATAATATTATCTGTTGTATATTGGTCATCTCAGTTAGTCAGTTCTTGTCCATCTCTTCAATCTGTAAGTTGTTCAGTCATTGCATATACGGGTAAGATGTTCTATAGTTGACTGGCTCTTGGAATCTATATTTTATGCCATGGTTGTTAGGTGTCTTTCTCGTAGTATGTTTCTTCCTTGTCTTCATTGGTTCCTTACTGACCGAAAACTATTGGGTTGTTGGTTCCTGTGGTACAATCATTGTTCGGTGCATCTTCTTTTTCTTATAATGTTATTTCACTTGTTAGTTACCATTAGTTTTATTAACTCTTATTGTTGTGAGTTTATCCTTGGTGATGAGTAGCTCATGTAGTTTCATGCTTGGCCTTTTAGAAGAAACACTTGGTTTGTCTCTTTCACTCAATTGTTGACATGTGTTAATATTTTGGGTTACTGAAATATTTGGGCTCATATGTCTTGTTACAATATTAACTGGTTCTAGGCATATAAACTTATACACTGTTGTGAGAATTGTACAAAAGTACATTTAAGCTAATTACAAAACACAACATTTCAGAATTAATCCCATTTTTTTCACTTTATAGGCTATGTCACACCAAAAGAAAATGTACAGGTCACTTTCAACAACAGTTGACAACAGCTGACTGAATATTATCCGATGACAAAATACTAAACAGATGGTAGATAGTCACACCAACCAACCATTTTGTATATAGTCTTTAAAATGAGATTTTTTTGCTTGTACACGGAAAACCTGGATCACTGTATTAAGATATATATTTTAGATATGTAGGTCAATTTATTAATTTTGAGCTATTAATTTAGCTAGTGCTAAGCTTTAAAACACAGTTATTTGTATGAAAGAAAAGTACAATTTTGTAGGCCAAGTAATAAACCCAACTATGATTCTGAAAAATTGTCACGGTTAGGAAAATAAAAATAATAATAATTCACCGACCTGAATGACGTTTTACAGAATCGTGATAAACATAAAATTACTTTTGATAGTGATCCCATGCTCATCCCAAGTTGAAACTTTCTGAATATGTAGAGGAAAACAATATCTTTCACATATATTTTTTTGAGAATTTTAAAAATACAGTTTTTCAAAATTCAGTAAATGCAATAATGATGTGTTTATAAAAAATATATATATTTTCAACTAATTATGTTTTATATCATATGAAAGCCCTTTAAAAAAGCTTTCAAATGAACTCGATGTCATTGTTCTAGCTTAATTAGAACACAAGTTGTAAACAAATCAATATTGTTGCGCAAGTCAAAAATTTTATTTTTTTTTTTCATTTTTGAGCACCCATTACTCAGTAACCTTTCGTCAGAAAAATGTGAAAGAATTGATTTGTGTTACTATTTATGAATACTACATGCATACTTAATTTCAAATAAATCTAAGAGGGTCAGGTTGTAGCACTTGTTGATTTGACACGGAATATCTCTTAAATGTAACTTGAAGTTTTCATTTTGTTGTAAACATACCAGTCTAGTTTTTCTATTTATAGTTTATGCTATTTTTTTTTTAATAATTTGAACTAATTGAACCCCTAATCAATCCTACACTCCCTCGCAGAAAAACCTATATTTAGTTCATTTATATTGTCATCTGAGTTTAGTTATGTTTGATGTAATAAATAAAATGTTTATTTCATCAAAGGTGTTTTCACTTTTTGTAATTATGTTCTTGTAAATAAATATTCTATGTACTTTATTAATGTAATCTTATAGTTACTGATAAAGTAACAAAGCCCAAATGTCTGTGTGGTATTTTTGTTGTAATAATATTTGTCTGATATGTATTATTTTTGCAATGTTTTTATGTATCGTCTCTGAAGAAATAATTTGTTCATTATCCTTAATATTTATTAATTATTGATACCTTAGAATTGAAACTGTTTTGTATAAATTTTGTAATAAAAATCAATGTACTTTTAAGTCATTTTTTATCAATAACCTATTGCAAATAACACATTCCTTGTGCAATGCAAGTAGGCCTACCAAATACCTACCAAAAATGTATATCCCCAATTTTTGATAGAATATTTGATTTTTGTTGCCATCAGAATTTTACTTTGATTTTACTTTCATGTTCCATAAGGAAATTGAAGTATGGTGATGGCAAAAAAAATCGTGTTAGAGATTTTTGCAGATTCTGATTATACTACCCTCAAAACATGAAAAAAAGTAATTTTTCGAAAAGTGTCTGTGTGTCTGTCTAGATTTTATATGGCAAACGATAAGAGCCGCAAATTCAAACAGAATCAAATAATTTTTTGCATACAGCCCTGAATTGTAGAGTATTCAAGACCTATTGTTTTTTGTGAAGATCGGTCAAGATAAAGGGGTAGTTTACCTGCAATATTTTATGTTGTAACAAGAGAAATTTTTTCATGACGAACGATAACTGCCGTAAATTCAAACAGAATCAGATATTTTTTACATATGTGCCCGAGTTATAGAGGACTCAAGGCCTATTGATTTTGGTGAAGATCGGTTACGGGGAAAGGGTAGTTTACCTGAAACATTTTTTTGTTGTAACGTAATAGTTTACCTGATAATTTTTTTTATATATGTACTACGTTATTGACAACAAAGAAGCAGTTTGTTTTTAAAATTCCTTCCCGGCCTGTTTGGCCGTAGACCAATGTTTTCTGCAATACCAGACGTTTCGCCAGTGCCATCGACTTCCATCATCAGTGAAAATCAAGTGCGATAACGTGAGGTGGTATACGTTAGTGCCCACAGTAAGTGGTTGAAGCAGTAAGTAGAAAGAAGTAGTTTCAATGGAAATATTTCATTTCAAAAATGATTTTAAATATAAATCTTTGAACATGGAAGTCGTGTATGATTCTCCATACCAATATTTTGTTCTTATGTGTGCTATTAAGTATTAGGAATCTTCTCCATGTCAAGGTATAGGATTACAGCCTGTTTTGCCTTCACTCAAGGCATCTCTTTTCCTTGCCCTACCTATATCTCGTCTTCCCTGAGGTCTGTATCTTATTACTTGTTTAGGTAGTCCCATGTTTTCCATTCTCTTGATATCCTGCCTCTATTTTATTTGTCCTCCCCTTATTCTGCCGGCTGTAGAATATACATTTTACTTGGTTCTTATATTTTCATTTCATATTTGATATCTAAGGGTTTGTATTATGAATACTCGACACAATATTTTTCTTGTTAGATTCGAAATTTTAAGTAATTTTCTCTTAAAAAGTGTGTATGAACATTTTAGCACGACGAGATTGTCTGTTTTATTATTATTCTTAACGTTTTGGTTTTTATTATTAATTTTTGGTTTATTGATTTATTCTACCCAATTCAATCTATTATTGAATCCGATATGAATAAATCGGTTTACTTAGTCTTTGACATCGTTTATTAATTTTGTTTAAATAGTTTAGAATGTTTTTTGTTCCATTTCATGAGTTCGATTCTGAAGAAGTTGCGTTGACTCTTCTATTATTAGCTGCGGTGAGTTGCTCTGTACTTTCCTGTATAGACACTAACATAAACACAACATGTACATGATACTTACTATTATACTAACATTAATAGTTAATAACATTTTATTATGGCCTATGCATACTGCATTGGTCATTGTCACTTCTGATAGTGTCCTTTTTCTTCATCTTGTGGTTTTATTACCTTAACTATAGTTTGTTAAGTGAGTTTACTATAATTTAGGAAGTTACATTTTTATATGGGTTGTAATCCTATCAAATTGTTCTCATTATTGCTTGAATATCTCTTATCATTGTTTTGATAGCACTGTTATTATTTTGCAGTAGTTCATTCTGCATTTATAATCCTTGAATTTACTTATTCGAATAGTATTCTGCCTCATTCAATGTTGTTGGTTTAGTTCCTACTCTTTTGTGATAAGTTTACAAGATAATTTTGTTCATCATGCATCCATTCTATGGCAAGCATATAGTTATAATATACAACAATGGATTATTGTCGGTTTTGTGTTTCTGTATTACATTTGATTTATTTGACTTTATGTAGTACTGGTATATCTATTGGTTATTATTAGATTCCAGTTTGTTTATCTTTTACAGTCTTTACTATTGGTAATTAGTGGTTATTTCTAATATCAATTCCACTTTACAATTGGTCATTGGTGTTTTGGACATAGCCCTCTTTTCATGTCTACACATAATTTAGCTAAGAACTTATTATTATTCATTCTCTTTGTTACTTTTTATGTTCAATAATTCATTCTTATTGATTATTGTTGTATTACATTGTCAAGGAAGGTATTCACTTAATACGTTTTGGTCAGTGTCAATTTGTTTTGCAGCTTAAGGGTTTAAATCATGTTGTTTATTCCATTTATTCTTTCTTCTTTTATAATAATTCTTTTATTGCCATATGTTAGTTCATTATAATTCATGTTATCTCCCTTTTTTGTGTTTGATCTGGATATTTTCTTCTTCTCTTCACCGATTCCTTCCTCCCTCTTAATAAGTTTCTTCATGGCGTTGTTTTCACTGGTTTCCTTCTCACGGTTAATAGGTTTCTTCTTGATTTTGTCTTTAATGGGTTTCCTTCTCACTGTTTGATCTATTGGGTAATTATGTATGTCGTCTCGTCGTTAGTCTTGCTTTATCTTCTTTAGTTGCACATTTACTGGTAATTCCTTCTTCATTTTAATTCACTTGGTTTTGGCTTATGATACTTCCTTTTTTATCCATGATCGTATGTTTGACCTTGTAGGTATTCTTAATTGTAGTGGCTTTCAACTTATTTGTGGTACGCTGGTGTTGGTAGTGTTATATGTACCATTACAACATACAAAAATTTGACAGATATTTTTGTCACAAAAAACTTTTATGATATATTGTGTATAAATACACATATAAAGGTATTTTTGCCACAAAAAACGTTTATGATATATTGTGTATAAATACACATATAAAGGTATACAATACATTTGATTTGTTTAACAGTCGTCATAAGACAGTATTACCATATAGGGGAGAGCAGAGAGACATAAGTTGATACTTTGTACTTCTTCAAGTGTCCCTTAGTCGCAGCACCTCTGCAACTGTATAACGTTTTTGTTATAGCTTCTAGTACATGCTCCTCCAGTCTGATTATAGCAGTGTACAGTAAAATGAGTCTTTGTTCCCTTTTGTATTTTAGAACGTGTAAAGCAACCTTTTTGTCACTAATTTGCTATGGGTGTTTACAGCTACGTACTTTGTTGGATCCATGAAAAGTGTACAATTGAATCATACTAATACAAAAGCAATGTGGCAACATGAGGGCAAGTTATGTTTCTCTATAACTTTTAAAAGAAAATTAATTCATAACCTAACAGATCTCAGAATTAATTATGTGTCAGTTACTTGTGATCCTATAATGAAGATTACGTGTTTATTAAATCCTAAAAAACTAAAATTTTTAAAATGATAATAGTAATAATGGCTCCTTTTTATGCCGCCTAGGAAATTTAGGAGGTAGAATAGGTTGCCTAAAGTGAGTGTTCGACACACGCACTAAAGGTAGAGTGGCCAGCAGCACTACACTTCAGCCACTAATTTTAAAATTAAAGGTGTACCTTCAATTTCACCAGAAGGAAAGTGGTATGTTGGTACAATGTAAGTAAAACATATTGTTCTGTTTTCTTTTTTTCATATTTAGTTCAAACGTAGAAGTGAAAAACTTTCTGGGGCGATGTAGCTCACAAACCCTACAAAGACTCAGCGTTTTCCACAACTTGTATTTAGGAAAGAACAAAAAGAAAAATCAGATTTATGTGTTACGATCTGCACTATTCTGTTAGTTATTATGGTTTGTACCCTAAGAATATTCGTATGTTAGCCTCCGAATACGTGTTTGCAAATAATGTCGATTTTCTGGTGAACTGGGCCGGTAAAAGATTGTTTTACTGGCTTCATGCAGCGACATTCAAGGTTGTCTTTTAGAGAGGCTGAAACAACAAGTTTTGCAATAGCATTTAGTTTTAATAAACATAACATAAAACTTTCTTCAATATTGGAATTCTGTGATAAGTCGCCTTCATTTTTATTGTCACAATATTTGGAATGTGAAGGAAACCAGGCAGCATAACAACAGTGCACTGTCCTAACAAAGTTGTCAGTTTGAAGGGAAATAAACAAGTCAGCAGGGTTACCCCTTTGGAAAAGGGTGAAACCAGTGGTATTTTCATAGATGGCAGCTGGAAACCACCACTTATCGTTATATCCACAGAGTGTTATGTAGATATCACTTTGATTATTTATGGACCAGCAGGTTGTATTGGAGTAGCACATCCATCAAGATAAATTACAGCCTCTCTTTTTTTACTATTTATGAAACAGTTTATACCTCATACCCGTTACAATCTGACTTCAGCCATTAGACAAGTGTTTATATGGCCTGTTTCGGTGTAGCCGCTGAGAGCTGGATGACAATAAACCCAGGTAAAACCATGACATACCTGGGCTAGCAAAAGATACTCTTTCAAAGGCAGCTACACCATCTAACTGACAGCAGGTTTTAGTTCAACTGGAATTTGGCCATTAAATGAAAATATATTCAGTATCGAAGAGTTTCTGTGTTCACCTGTAATTGACAGAGAGATAGGAGACAAAAGTAATTATGAAGGAAGGTTAACACCAACAAAAGATTGTCAAGAGACCACAGTAGCCGGAGCTCCCACGTCGGCAATAAACGAGACATCTGCTAATACCTTATCACAATTGACACCAGAATAAATTCGCCCTTATCCGAAAGCGACTGCAAAAATAAAATAAAAATGCGCCAAGAAGAAAAAGTCAAGTATTCTCACTGACTCCTATTAAAAAAGCAATTCGTATTGAAGAGGAGGCATGACAAAAGAAAGAGGGATCAAAACGGAAACTAATCATGAACGGTAAAACGAAGGCGATTTGTGGACTGTATAGAAACGGTCAATCAAACTCTCCAAGACTTAAGAAATTGTTACAAATTAGTGGGTAGCGTAACATTTGTTATTTCAGAGGATTCTCGCTAGAGATTACCGGTAACTGCAAGAGGAACCCGCGCTGATATTGTCTCAGTGTTGTTTAAAGTCCTCGGCGATGTGGAATGCTATTCAGACTAAATTTTCAAAGCAATATGAGAGCCCATTTATTATGAGATGGTGATTTTTCTACAAACTTACTGCACCTCGGTGACGGTAGTGTTCCTAATGACGATAGCTTCACAGAAATTGACGAAAAACTGGGACATAGTAAATAGTACAACACTGTATTAATTGCTTAATTCTGTGCCAAACGTCAAGTGTTTACTTGATAAAAATTACAAGTGGTTATTCCCAAAGAATCGAATCTGTGAAGGAAAATAATGATACAAGTTTGGAAAAATTTTCTGGGGATAATAAAAAGTCCGAAGAATCTATTAACACCGTATTTAATATTGAAAATATAGTGTACTATCTCCAAGAATTTTTGAATTCTTTAAATCAATCTTGCATTCCGCCACAACGGTTCATTCTAAAGGTTGGCACTCCAACAATGTTGTTGAAAAATTTACATCCTCCGAACGTTTGCATAATACAAAATGCAGGTGACACGGGAATTTCTGTGTCAAGTAGGTAATAGCGTTATTATCGACTCAAAAGCCCTCTTCACACAAACATTCGAATCAGTAGGGTACTGGTTGTTAGCATTACCTGTTTAAGCCTACCTGGTGTAATTACCAACTTATAAATTGTAACATTCTTTACTTTAGTACACACTTGAAGGAAATTAACAGTTTCGAAATTACATCCGTTCCATTTACATAATTTTCATTAAACCTACTTAATATGTAGTAGTGGACGATAAGCTTTTCCAGGTTTTACTAGTACTTGACCTACAACGGTCTGATCTCCTACACTCAGTGCCTCTGTCTTTAATGATCACTGCTTTTTTTTACGTAATAATTTTCCCATTCCTGCATAGAATTTACCCGCTCGTACAGAAGGCAACAGAATTTAGTGAATCCAAGCTGCAATCGAAGTAAAACTACGTTACTTTGACATCTCCGTAGGTATGCCACGAATATCCGTCATACTGAATTCTGCTCAATAAAAGTTTCATACTATCACATGACTCCGACATGTAAGCAGTAAGTTATAAACTGAAGGGATTGGTGAATTATTAAAAATGGAATAAAATCAATAGGTTAAAAAAAGTTCGTAGAAGTCTTGAGAGGAGGGAACGTTAGAAAACTGTTTGTGTTATGAATGCTTAAGCCTACAAATCGTGATAGTTATTATTATTATTATATTATTTCTATAAAACAACGTTTGTATTATTTTAATACAGACAGGAGTGAATACAGCCTTCGAATGAATTAGTAGTACGAACGCGTCAGCCTGCCAACACACATTAGATCTGTATATTTGTGTCGTCAAAACGGTAGTAATTTTTGTAAACATAGACTGTTGTGTCATTACGACATTAAGAATGTTGTTGGCGTGAATTTAATGCGACATATTTTTTTATATCTGCCCATGTTTCTCTCTTTCAGTCCTCTCACTCACTCACTCACTCACTCTCTCTTCTTCTATTACTTTTTCAGCTAGCAACTTTTTTACTTCCATGTTTCGTAAGGAATGGAAGTATGGTTATCGCAAACAACATCGTGTTCGAGATAAGGGCAGATTCTGATTGTACTACCCTCAAAACATGAAGAAAAATCATTTTCTTTGTTCAAATTCCTTACCACGGCTATTGTTCTCAACATTGGGTGCAAGGTATAATTACTTTCTGTCTGTGGAACATCTATTCAGTCTTGTTTGTGATTCTCTTTAGCAAACAGTAGGTGTAAATATTGTGTTTACAATGGCACAGAATCCGAGAAGGAAGTTATGGAATTATTGATGAAGAGTAGTGACGAGGAAGACAACATTTTCTCAGAGAAAGATATGGATGCTCCCGGGCCTTCTCATAATCGTTCAACACCACGTGCAGCTTCATCAGAAAATGAAACATCAGCAGGAGAAGATGATGATGAAGAAGAAGAAGAAGAAGAAGAAGAAGAAGAAGAAGAAGAAGAAGAAGAAGAAGAAGAAGAAGAAGAAGAAGAAGAAGAAGAAGAAGAGGTAAGAAATCTTCAGAAGCGAAAAAGAATTTACGATTGGTCGGCCAACAGTCCTGCGACAAAACGTCACTCTTTTGATAAAGCAGTTAGCGGATTACGAATTAGTTTCGAAGACACGGCAACTCACTTAGATTTTTTTAAATATTTTCCCCTTAGAATTTATTTCTGTCATTTGCACAGAATTAAATAATTATTACAAATTTGTTACCGCAAAATTGACATTAATATCCCGATTGTCCCGATGGAAAGATATAGAGCCTGCAGAATTTAATTTCTTCTTGGCGTGTTCACTGCTGATGCCAAGAGTAAACAAATTAGAAATAGACGAATATTGGGCAAAGGATTTGCTATTACTGACGCCGATATTTCCCCAAATTATGTCTAGGGACCGATTCAAACTAATTCTGCGACTTTTACATTTTTGTGACAATTCTACCCCTACTCAAGATAGCCTTGTAAAAATACGGCTTATTGTCGAACACACAAGAAAAAAATTTAGAGAGGCCTTAAATCCATTTAAAAATTTAGTAATTGACGAAAGTTTGTTGCTATTCAAGCGGGCGCACCTCAGATACGGCCTGTCCGCAAGCCTCCGGTATAGAAATACTTTTGGAATTTTGTCATCCCTCTCTCAGGTAGCAAAAGGCCTAGTGTCCGCAAATCTCCGGAAATAGCTTGTGTTCGCAAATCTCCGTGTCCGCATCTCTCCGGTATTCGTTTAGATAACCTCGGTATGATACTGTCGGGTTCGTTCGCCTCACTGCAGCTACATACACTTCTTCGTCTATATATTCTTAAACTGTAGGGTATTGTGCGTCCTGTTAAAATAGAAACAGTGCTCCGTTTGAAAGGACAGGCAAGAAGATCAAATTCTTTGGAAGTATTTTTGGTCGTTAGAAATCTAATACCAAAGATTGTTTGTCGTAGACTAACAAAAATAGAGTGGGCATAAAGTGAATGGAAGAAGCAAAACGGTACAGAAGAGATACAGCGATACTCTCTAGAGTGTCTTTCCAGAACTCGTGTCACCCCGGTCTATAGTAATCACTGACTGTTCGAGAGGGATCAGGTAGTTTATAAATGGAAACTTCAGCCACGTTCTTGCACATAAAAATGTATCATAGGAGTCCAAACAAAAAACTTTGAATGCCTGGGATCATAGTCAAAGAGAGACATCCGGAAAAGAATACCGTACATATAAAGATCGGAGAATACTTCAAAGGATCGGTGTCACAACATTCAAGACCTACGTAAATAAAGATGAATTGTAAATATTTCACGATCCAGCAAGGAATTACTTTTTGATATAATGAAGCCAATTAAAAAGAGTTATTTCTCCTATTTATCCTTAACGATTACGTAATAATTAAACGTATAAAAGTATTAAAAAGTTAAAATAAAAATTAAATAAGAAACGTGAGATGACAGTCATATGGACATATGCCTGTCCAAGGTAGTGTGGTGTGCGTGTTTGTTTAATCATTCATTGTGTTCGTATAGACTACACATTCAAACTTGAGTAATCTGTTTGTAGCAGTGTAACATTTCAACAAACACTTAAAGAGGCGCGCTCTGGGTGCAGTCGCAGAAGGACCTGCCGTGCTAACTTAATGAAAATAAAAGGAAATTAATAGTGAGGTAGTCATGTTTAATTAAAGGTAGTAGTGAGTTTTGTCCCTATTAGTGAGGTAGATGGGGAAAATTGACAGTGAAAGAGTGAGGGGGAGAACAGAGACGGGGGAGAGAGAATTACGAATTTTTAATTATTCTCATTCATACCGAATATCATTTGTAAGAATATAGTTATGCAGTTATTGGTATACAGTAGTACCGAAGCAACATGTTTCAAGTTGACTCCCATCCGTTGGAAATTTATTCACCATTCTGATTTATAAAAATTTCTACAAGTACCAATAATATAAATAACAACCTGCAGAAGCAGAAGAGTTTATATCTTACAGAGTTGAAGAGTTGTAATGTTACATTAATTATATTTTTGCTTTTCGTATATCACAGTGAGCAGTAATCTAATTTTTTTGAAATAATACGTGAAGGCTTATATATTAGGAATTAATTTTTTTTTATAGTTTCCGTAACTTGCTTGTAAAATAATTAGGTACCCAAAAGGTAAGTTACATATTTTAATAGCAACTTATAAGTTCCTCATCCTCGGTTTTTTCCTTTCTTCAAAATGTACCATTTCTTAATTGCGAATAAATTATTTAACGTAATAATCGTTTCACCAAAGGCTGTTTGGATCCTGTTAATAAAACTCTTGAGTCTGCTGCACATAATCCTTGCTTTTGGTTCATGTTTCGTTAACTTTCTACATTACAATAAGTTTAATTATTTTCAAGTTCCTTATAAGTAGCCAACTGTAGTAAACATCATGTACTTTGACCTCTCTCTCACTCTCTCTCTCTCTCTCTCTCTCTCTCTCTTTCTTTCTGTTACTCTTGTTCTTCTCAATAACTGTATCTCAGGAAGTCTGAACGTAACAGGTTCTTAAGTAAACTTCATATGACTTAACGTGCAAAATCTTAAACATCATTTGGGCTTCAGTTATGTTATAATTTTGTAAGAAAGCTTTACAAAATACTTTTTACACTGCTTCTGTATACGAAACTAGGTGCAGGTATGTAATCAAATTTTTAAGTAGGCCTATTTATTCTAACACTGTTACAGTTTCTTGAAAACGCCGTATGTAAACAAACATTAAAACTTAGTAATAAGGTTTATCAAACTACTATTTTTCTTGGACGCATTAACGCAAATCAGTAATCTAGAGACCAATTTTATATTGAAAAATCGATGTCTAATAAACGGAATTCGATATGCAAAAATCCATCGGTTAAGAAAATAAAGTAAACTTGGTTAGTAACAAATAATTTTGGCAAAAATTTTTAGTTTGATATAGGCTATAATTGATTCCAATTTTATTACAATCTGAGAAATGAAGACAAATAGATTTTCATAAACGTTGGTCTAGTAACAAAAAAAGTTTCATTCTTAAGCGCACAATATTATAATTTCCCTTTCATCCCGGAAAAAAGACTGTATTAAGCTACTATCATACTTGTCTAGTCTACACTATTTAATGGGTATATTATAGGTTTCACAAAAATTGATTATCTTACATATATACCGATTCAAAATATGTCGTCATATCTGAGCGTTAATTGAAAGGGACAGACTGTGCGCTGCGCCGTAAGCTAGACAGAGAGCGTATAATAAGCAACTATCTCACTCTAACTTCCTCACAGTGAAACTCGCGGGCGGATGATTTTAGACGAATTTTATTCAATTCATTTTTGCAGTTCAACCTGCGATAACTTCAAAACCAATAAATATATAGCAATTCTAAAAACTGCATTGTGTTCAGTAATTAAATCTCTATAAGTAGCCAAAATCTCAATTAATATAATTAACAATTACAGAAGATACACAGAAGAAGGACGTGTTTTTTAAGACGTTTCTATTGGTTTAGCATTTGCATTTGTACACTGTACTCTTTAAAATACAAAAAGTAAAATTGGTTAAAAAGTTTTACTTACAGTACGCCTACATCAGTTTTTGAAAAAGTTTGTGATTCGGCTGCTTCATACAATGCACACGTTTTTTGGAAGCCATGAAGCCAAAGTGAGTCGACCTAACGCCGCTGCCCCAGACTCAGTTGCCCCAAATAAAGTATTTCAATTGTAAAAACTTAAATATTCAAAAATAGTGAACCATATCGCAGAATGACGTAAGTGTAGTGAAGAAAAAGTGGTGATCAGCCAAAACATCAAGAGTAGTATCTTTACATCCCTAACCATTCGCTAACCAAAATTGCAAAAATTAGTTTGGAGATACGTCCGGATATGGGAGGTTCCGGATATCACAGGTCCGGATGTGACAGGTTGTACTGTATTTACCTTATAAAAATTCCCCCTAAATAAAAGGGAAATCCCCAAATTCATATTTCGAAGCCACCTGTTCTAGATAAAACGGTATTTATCTTGGATACATACGTTTAATCTCATACAAACGTTTTTATGTGTGTCCCCATCAACACCGACACACCTGTACAGGCTTCTTCATGTTTTTCTACACCTGTCCAAATATGACTATACTGATTACAATAGTAATTTCTTCTACGGTTTGTTTATGACCATAAGATATGTCTTTATAGTTCCTTTTAAATACCATTATTTTTTGCTCATTCGTACAAAACTTTTAATTGTTGAATGTGGCAATTCTGATAATCTTTGCCAAACCCAAATTTTAATGTTATACGGCGTCACCTTATTATGTAGCAAACAAAATTAGAACAAATCACTGTTATTTTAGCAGTAGCTTTTTTAAGGAGCCCAGAGTAGGCCTACTAGTAGGCCTATACCTACCCGACACACACACATTTGAAGGATCAGTATTTTGTCTTGGAGTTCACTCTCCCAGCTGAGATACCCATGTTTTTAGAGACCAGGAACTCCCTGAATTTTTAACCTTCTATTATCAGCTACATAATGTAAATCCTAGATAAATGTACAAGCCTATGCTCTAAAAGCCTAAGCTATGGTACCCACAATCATCTACGTTTTACTAAAATAATGGTTGCAAGTTAAATTTTTTGATTCATGTTGATGCTTTTGTCTCGAAGAAACCAGGTAAATTAATCTGCTTTTCGTATCCGGCCGACGATGGTGTGCTCCCACTTAGGAACAGTGGCACTTGCAACTCGTTTCACTTGCGAACACTCAAGTAGATAAGACACGTAATTAATTTTTGATACGTGAGAGTACCTCCCACTTGCGAACACACAAACAACGATGTATGTACATCCACCCTGTATTGTGTTTATGTTTTTATAATTCGTTAAACGTATTTTTTGTTACCAACTACGTTTACCAAGTTACAATTTTTATAAAACGCACACACACACACACACACACACACACACACACACACACACTTGCATAGCCGCTCTCTCTCTCTCTCTCTCTCTCTCTCTCTCTCTCTCTCTCTCTCTCTCTCTCTCTCTCTCTCTCTCTCTCTCTCTCTCTCTCTCTCTCTCTCTCTCTCTCTCTCTAAATTAAAAAGGAAGGTTATTTTTTATTTATTTTTATTAGTCAACTTGTAGAACGGACGACGTGATCTTGAGAAACATCCCAACTTCAGAATATTTTTCATATCTTTTAGTTTATCCAATTCAGTATACTTTTTCGTCCTTTTCATAGCTTAAAAATTTCACTCCATCGTTACATCGTGTTCTGAATAGATTTCTCTGCCTCAGATTATAAACATTTGATAATGTTTTTTATTCTTGGATGTGGTCTTCCAACGTGGCTGTTTAGTTTCTGATGCGTGCTTGTACGGTATTATTCATTGTATGACGTCGGAAGTAGCAGTTCCGTAACTCCTGTGGCACTAATCATTGTCTAGCTATTGTTCTACGAAACAATTAAAGAATTAATCGAGTTTCTCTTCCTCTGGAACTTGACCATGGATATACTGCCAGCCACGTTCTACATCTTTTCGAAGGAAAGCAAGTATAGCACACATTAGGATTTTTGTGCTCCCTAAGTCATTTGAATGTGTATACTCGTGCAAAGTGACTACTGCAGCTTTTGAATTTTCCATTCATGAAAAATTACTTTTAATCTTTCAAACTCTCTTCTCTATTGATTTAACCAAAAATCGGGAGCTTAGCTTGCACAACGTCTTCGCCCGGACGGAAACTACTCTCGTCAATTTTCAAACCGGGACAATTGACAAACTGGCCGGGACCCCGGGATCAGGTCGTCAAACCGGGACAATCCCGGTCAAACCGGGACGCATGGTAAGCCTATTTATACATGTATTTATCGGTTTTCAATATTGATGTGTGCATTGTGCTGTAGAATTAGGAAGCGATTGTATTGAACGAATCACGATTATCAAATGATATACGGTATTCCTTTTAGTTCAACAATTCCGTCATCTCGTCTCCGGTACTTTGGAAAACCATTGTTATTTTCAATAGTTTAAAGTAAAATGTTGCACGGTTATTATGTGTACATATTCCATCAATCATGCAAGGAACATTAGGATTACGAGCTCTACAAGATCCATGTATCATTCGAGATAACAATTTTATGAATCCTTGGAAAACTGACTGTGTCAGGTATTTCTCCGCACAAAACTTAGGATAAGCAAGAGGTAGTGTATTAACTTTTTAAATTGTATATTATTATTATTTTTATTATGTTTTTACTATAAAATATTCATATTATTTTAATATGATTTTCTGGAACACGTTTGGTGGAAACGTAAAACCGGCCAGCTGATAAATAAGAAGTTGCGAGTTCAGACGTAGGTGTGTATATATGTGTCAGCCAAAACAGTGTTTTGTAAACGTACACGTCTGTCATTACAACATTAAGAATGTTATTTGACCTTGAGTAGGTACTCATGTTGACGGGAATGAGAAATCTTGTCTCTGTGCTGGAGACCTGTGGTGTTAGCGCTGAATAGACACAACACATATCACTGTACATAGCAGTGGCTGACGTATATTAACCATTTCTGAGTTCGAGATACCACAACTCAGATTAAACTGTGCACAATGTTTGTATAAAATACGGACGTGTGTGACGTAGACGCCAGTTTGCAAAATGCATAATCTTTCCCGCCAGAAATGTAATCACGTTTCTCGTTTATCTTGTCTCAGCCAAATAAACATTACTATGCGTTTACCATGTTCCAGTGTCCTCCTTATTTCATAAGCACTTAGGAAATTTTATTGTTTCTTACACAGGCAACCTTAGAGGTGTCCGGCAGGTGTAAATGTACATAACCTCCTTGGCTCATTCTTTAATAAAAATAAGGGAAAGAAATAGAACGAATAAGGAGAGAGAGAGAGAGAGAGAGAGAGAGTGAGAAGGGGGTGAGAGAGAGAGAGAGAGAGAGAGAGAGAGAGAGAGTGAGAAGGGGGTGAGAGACAGAGAGAGAGAGAGAGAGAGAGAGAGAGAGAGAGAGAGAGCAAGAAAGTGAGACAGAGGTACACAGACAGAGAGGAGCTGTTTCGTTAATCAGGGTAAAATTATATGCAAATTTTGAGAAGGACCGGTGTCCTAGGCCAATGAAAACTTAGCTAAAAACATTAAAAATACGAAATATATACAGTGTACACAAAATGTGAGGTGTACAAAACATATAAAAGACATGTCATAAGATTTATTTAACAAAAGAAATAATCGGAGTGGGCGAATGGTAGGAATAAATATGTAATTTAAACAATCCCTTTTAATAATAAATGGTTTTATAATAATTATGTTCAATACATATAGGCCTAAGTGTGTAAAACGAATTCCCTACAAGAGTTTTAAAGATTAATGAAGATTTAATTAATTCCCTACAAGAGTTAATGAAGATTTGCCTTAAAATTTTTCAGAGTTACATAATTATTATTTGTTAAAATATACATACATTTTATTCAGAAAATATTAGATATTTGTATTTAATCTTTTATTTTATTTTATTTTTATTTTACCGAGAATAGTTACTATTTATATTAAACCGTAGCAAAAAATATTTGTAATAAAAATCTATCTGTACCGTATTCATACTTTTACCAGTACAGGTACAACCTGTCATATCCGGACTAATATGGCGACCGGCCGATCCGGATATGGAAAAATCCGGATATCACAAGGTCATTTATAAATACCGTATTTTCTCGCATAATTAACGCACTTTTTTGACGAAAAATACCGGCGAAAATTTCGGGTGCGTAAATTATTCAAGGATTTCAGATATACCCAAATTTCATTTGAAATTTATTGACATTTAAAAGATACATTAAATATATTGTATTATACACAAAATCAGTTCAACTCATTGAAGTTATCGTCGGGGTATATTATAAAGATTCATAGTATGTCGTCATATCTGAGCGTTAGTTGAAAGGGACACTGTGCGCTGCGCCGTACTCTAGACAGAGAGCGTATAATAAGCAACTATCTCACTCTAACTTCGTCAGTGAAGCTCGCGGGCGGATGAGTGAATTTTATTCAATTCATTTTTGCAGTTCAACCTGCGATAACTTCAAAACCAATAAATATACAGCAATTCTGAAAACTGCATTGTGTTCAGTAATTAAATCTCTATAAGTAGCCAAAATCTCAATTAATATAATTAACAATTACAGAAGATACACAGAAGAAGAACGTGTTTTTTGAGTAGTATCTTTACATCCCTAACCATTTCGCTAACCAAAATTGCAAAAATTAGTTTGGAGATACGTCAGGATATGGGAGGTTCCGGATATCACAGGTCCGGATGTGACAGGTTGTACTGTACTTTTCAAATACATATTATACTAATGTACAATGAAGATATACTTATTATATCTTTATTTAGTATATAGTTATTTACGTGTCAAGAAAAGAACGTGTGAATAAAGTGATCACAACATTTTATACCTTTATGTTTTCTGTCATTGAATGATTAACCCACTTTTTAATAACAGCGTTGAAAAATAGTTGATTACGTCTTTCAAAGATTATTTTTACTACGGTACTGAAATTAAAAATAACTAAGATCGTATACAGGAATTAAACGTAGGCGACTGGAAGCAGTAATTGTATAAACAGCCGAGACACACCACCTGCTAATATTGCAGGAATTGCTTACGTTCAGTAGACTTGGCAACGTTGTGACCTTCGTGACTTTATATACATTTTGTGGCAACACTGTGCATATTTTTCAGCACTAAAAGCTAAACCGATATCCGTGATAAAATAGTAATGCATTTTTTTACACGTGTGAGTCGTTTGTAACGATTATGTTAACAGGGTAATTATTATTCAACTTTTTTCAACAAACTATCTTGAAACGGATATATATTTTTACGGTTTTTTATGCTGATTACGAATATGCAAGAATAAAATGTCTAAGCTTATTCGTAACTTTTATATATGGGGTCTCAAAAAGATCAACTTCTCTGGTCAGAACTTGCATGTTTAGCTAATGATGGATAAACGTGAATATATATATATATATATCAAGAAACGAACTATATCAGAAAGTGATTGAATATATATATATATATATATTGTTAGTAACTAGATTCCTCTCCTTAAAGCCCCACTGTTGGGCTGGCCAATTTGTTAGTAAACGAGTACGTACAGTTGAAGCCCCCACTGTTGAGTTCGTTAATTTGTAATGGGACGAGTACGAGCGTCTCGTTATTTTCACGCAATGTAAGCCTATTCGTTTCTATGAACGGGTATGTTCCCCTGTTTTACTCCCTTAGGTCGTTTAGTTTACTTAATTATTTAAATATCTGAGATATTTGGAGTTGTGGGATATATTGATGTAATTAATTAATATTAACTTAGCTCTCTAAAAAATATCAGTGTTAGTGTACCTGAAACTTAAATAATTAATGCGTTATTCTGTAATTTCGTTCAACCCTATTATACCTTGAAGAGAATTATGTCTAATTTTGTATTATTACGCTCTCTCTTTGGTGTCAGATAATTCCGCTATAAGCGCTGTAGTATCGGCTCAACGAAACTTATAGGTTATTTCACTGTTTATGTTAACCAATTATTCTATACTTATTCAGTTACTTTTTTATTCCCAACTCATTAATCATACTCCAAATAACAAGATTTTGCAAGTATATAAAGGTTCTTTATTTGTTTACTTCTTTAACATTGAATAAGATATGTTCTAACTAACATATGCTTGGGTTATAGATTGCGTGAATCGATTGTTGATTATTCCGATCCTTTATTTAAATTCAGTTATATAGTGTGTTTTAATTTGTAATTAATTTAATTCAGGGTGTGAAGGTTCTTGTAACTGTGGGGAAGATTAAAAATACATAGATAAGAATGCAAGATTTACAAATTTGAAGTGCTGTGTAGTTAGTATGATTAATATAATAATAATTTACCAGACTAGAACGAAGCAAATCGTGTAGGCGGTTGATTGATAAATTTACTGTTCTGGACAATTATGCCGTACGATATTCTTTCTTCGGTTTAATAAAATGGAATTCTTGTCCTGTCCACTTCGGAATTCCATCTTTCTGGATTGGTTTACAGCCCGATTGATGCTTCTTCTGCAACTCCAGGATCCAAATACGTTCTTCTCTCGGTTGAAGCAATTAGTGATGTTCCGTTTATTTGAAAGGTTATAAATTCTGGTGTAGTGTATATTATTATTTGTGATACTTTTGACTCTTTCTATTTGTTTTAATGTATCGTCAATTCCTTTCGGATATGGGACAGTTCAAGTCCTTCCTTGTAGAATCCAGTTATTTATTTCCTATTGCGATTTCATACTATTGTCTTGTTTGGTTAATTTATACTGGCAAGAGTCATAAATATTATCATTAGTATTTTGTATTTTATAATAGTATTTACTAATTTAGTATATTCCAATTAAATAGATATTTCTTGGTTTTTTATTAATCTCATCACATTCAGATCATCAAAGCAATTATTGTCAAATCAACAACTTCTTCTTTTCCTGTCGTCCCTAGCAACACATGATTTTTCTTCCTTCCACATGTTTTGAATATAGTGTTTATTTCATATATTTTTTGTCTATTCCTTATCAATTTGCTATCCTATCGGAATGTAACTTTACCGATAGTTGGTTTATTATTTTCTACACATATTCTGCTGGTTTTTTTATATAAGCCTGTTTTTTTTCTTTTTTATATTTAATACCCTTCCGATATTAAACGTTATTAATCGATATCATGGCATTATGGCATTATCATAATTTGTATAAGATTTATTATATATCATTATTAATTTAATGTTTTTTTTCTAGCTCTTCAAATCGTATTCATTAATTATTATTAATTGATGTACCTAACCTTTATGTTATGAGTGGTTATATAGTGGTTTTGGCTGTTAGGCCTTCTATTGTGAACGGATCTGCCTGTGTTTGTAACTGGTAAACATCTATAGCCCCTTTTACATAAATTCATACATATAATCAAATCTTAACTATTAGCATTTACATAAACAATTATTTTTTCATATCTAATAACAATTTTATCTTGACATATGGATCACATATAAGAAAATTCAAATCTATTAACGTTAATTAGCTGCTTCACACTTCATTCTACAACAGTCATTGAATAATACATCTTGTTTCATTATCTTTCATTAACTCAACACATATTTGGTATAACATAACATAAACTTTATCGTAATATTTGTTGTCGCAAAATAATATCTCTTAACTCAAAATTCTTATTTGCTATTACTATAAAGTAAATTATTGTTTCATTTTTTGTTTGCCTTTCACTAAACATATATCATCAACTATTATCTAAATTACAGGTTCGTTTATTCTTGTTAATACTACCTTGCATCCTTATTTACCTTTATCTATAATTATAAATGTAATTATTAGATCTTTGTTCTATCATGGGGTTAGATATTGACTTGTTTATTATTCTGTTAACCTTGTTTTTATGTAACACGGATGCTAGCATTTCTGTTGCGTTACAATATATATTGCAACGATACTCTTAACAACTCACTTTTGCACATATGCTATTACTCATTTGTGCGCACTTACCCACGTCTCGAAGGTATACTCTTCTTCTGCAGTATTTACCTTGATGTTTCCCAGCTAGGTCGCAGGATTTGGTAGTTAATTGAGGGTGGATAAGCACGTGAATATCGTTACAAGTAAAGAGTACAGAGGATTTAGTACTGGTTTTGAAATTAGTACGACTTTGTTTATAAAATTATATTCATTTAGTTTATTAATTAAAAACTGCAAATTGTCATGTTATTAATTAGTGTGTGAGTTAACTAATATTGAAACCGTTATATTCACTTATACGAATATCGTATAATTATAACGTGACAAACTCTTAGCTCTTATAGTCTAAGACACAGTATACACAAACATAAGACTTATATGACCTGGAATATTTACACGGACATATAATATATAACTCATACATTATTACAATGCTTGATGAACACGTACGAAATTGAATATTAATATTGACTTAGCAAGTGTGTTTTTTTTATGTACCACTTAATTAAAAAAATAAATAATTAAATATTTATAAAAATTCTAATAGAGACCATTCTATTACTTAATTTAACTATACTCCTGATGTCTCAATTAATTAAAAACCTACAATTGAAGTAAACTTCCGTACTTGGTTTTACGTCACAGTTAGTTGATTTTAATTATTTAATTATAATACAAAGTATAATAAAATATGGTTTCTCTAATTATCATTTATTTATGGGATAAATAAGTTTTATGTTCTTTGTTATAAATTATTATTCTCTGAACTTTTATTAATTATTCATTATGCAAATAAAAATAATAAAATTTATGTAAACTTGGATATGGAATCTAGAGCCTTCTTTTGTTAGACCTCAGGGTCATTTATAAGATTGAATAAATGTTTGACTTCACCTGCATATTTCTGCAACCATTTAACTGTGTTGCTACCGTCACCTGGACTCTCGAGTTTTGGGATCCCCTTCCGGTATCACCTTCTCTGTCTCTGCGTCGTTTGGAATTACTCTCTCCGTCTAATGGATGCTGAGTTCTGACATGGACCTCTGGTCGTGATGATGTACGGCTGGCTGTAGCTGCGTGTGGCTGTCCCTGCGTCCTCTGGTATATTGCTCTGTTTCCTATCCTCTCCTCGTCTTTTCCCTCGTGGATGTCTCGAAGTTCTACGTGGACCTCTTGAAGTTCATCGACGACGTTTACGGTATTATTGTCTTTTACATCACTCGTGTATATCGCTAATTACTTTCACCGAAGTACTGCCGGTTCTATCGCACTTTAGTTTATGCAATACGATTTAAATCAATCCTTAAACTTTGTAAAATTTGCGGTGGTGAGATACGTGGACTTCACGTGCTGACTGTTGATGATTTGAGCAAGAGCGTGTCGCTCGCTGTGGTTTTATACTCCTGCCGGCGTTCAACTCCTGTTGAAAACTCTTCGGACAGAGTTGAACAAGTCAGCGTGTCGGTTTATTAACTAATTACAACCTACGCGTCTTTCTATGAAGAGCACACTTTTTTATAAATATTATTTGACACATCGTTAGGTACATTAATAAACCTAACCTATGTAAATTATGAACATTAAGGTGTGCAGACTATGGAAGTTACGGCAAAATTTCACACGGTAGCTGAACGATTCCCACGATCATAGACCTCTTAGTATCTAATTGTAGCGCCGGGCGCCAGCTGTGTTTCTACATATGACTCTGATTCGTGTGACTTCTGGTTTTCGTTCAGAACTTAAAAAACTGTGTAAAATTTTCCATAATCGTATACATAATTCAATTTGTTCTTCATTTACACACTATCACTAATACACACACACAAACTGATACCAAACGGTTGCCTGCAGCATGACGTCAAAGCTGCCGCTCGAGGCGTGTTTCGTCTTCCTTCGCTGCGTTTAAAACCAACAAGGTTTGGCCATCCCATATGCATGTTCACTTACAATTATTTCCTTATTTAAAATAAATTAATTCCTTTGTTTCTTTTATTTATGTCTTATACCTAACGCTCAATTATTGCATTATTTTCAATATTTACATCTTTCACACGACTCATTCGTGCGTTCGTACGTTATCATACCGCAGTCAGCGGTTGATACGGACACTTATGCTAAACGTATCGTTGCATAAATTCCCCTGCTGGGTAAAATAAAATTTGAAGTTTATTAAAATTTATTTCTTTGCTCAGAAATTATTCATTTTTGTTTGTTTTATTTATTAAAACTCATACTTAGTGGTTACAAGGGTTCTTAAATTTTTTTCAATCATTCCCTGGGTGGATTACGTCTCTCCCATGGATTTATAAGTTGACTTTGTTTTCTTCTTTATCCATAGAATTTACGGAATGCTGATGCATGGTACTTTCTAATAGACTTTCTTTTTGTCGGATCGTAGACGATAAAGGTGTGTCGTCCTTTCCATCTTTGTAATAAGTAGGGTCCCTCGTACAGTCTAAATAGTTTCTTTGCTGTATTGTCGATTCTTTTTCCCACTGGATTGCTTCTTAGTAGCACTATTTCTCCTTCATGGAATGTGATGAGTTTGTGCGTTCTGTTGAACCTCTCGATCCTCTTCTCTCCAAGTTTTTCCATCCTTCCCTTTGCATTGTCGTACTTGTGAATCAATGGAATTTTCAGGTTTTGGATTGGAGGTTTATCAATGTTTTTCGACCAGAATCTAGTAGGTCTTTTATTCGTTTCCAGTTCCACCGATGTATATCCCGTGGCTTCACTGTATGTAGCATTTGTGGCTTGTTCGTAAAATGATAAGTACTCTGCCCATCGGTTATGTTGTTCGTTACAGTAGATGCGTAAATGTTTTCCTAACTCTTTGTTTACCCTTTCAGCAAGGTTTCCTTGTAGGTGTCGTATTGACGTTAACACTGGTTGTATGCCGTGCTGCGTTAGCGTTTCTGCCCATGGTTTATTTTGGAATTGTTTACCTTGGTCACTTTTTGATTTGACCATACTTCGGTACGTATTTGCGTAGTATGACATTCAGTACACATTTAGTGGTGGGCCTTCGAATAGCGCAGAGTCGAACTGCCTTGGTGAATACATCTATACGTACAAGTATGTGTTTTGTACCCCCGTGAATAGCTCTGGGAAACGGGCCCAGGAAGTCTAGTGCTACTAATTCTCCCTTTTCCTGTGTCTTTATATTTTGCATATCTATGTAGGTGTGAAGATTCGGATGTCGGGCTGTTTGACATTCGTAGCATCCTTTTAAGATTGCTTTTATTCTTCTAAACATATTATTCATAATGAAGTCTTCATTTAAAGCTAAATGACATTTTAAAGCAGACGTATGTGCTAGACTTTGATGACATGGTATAATTAGTGTTTTTATCATCTCTGGTGACAGGACTATTTTCCAATCATAATTGACGAGTTTGTACAATATACTATTTTTTATTGTATATCTGCTAGGTAGTGGTGATAACTTCATGTGACTGATTTGAAGATCTTTGTTTTGTTCATTTGCTATATTTTTTAATAAATATTTAAATTTGTCATCTGTTTGATATGTTATGTTTAATATTCTAACATCATTCCAATAGCTTCATGAGTTTCTTGTGTCTCTTGCGGTACATAACGACTTAGGGTGTCGGCAATTATATTATCCAAGCCTTTACAATATTTTATTGTGAATGAATACTCCTGTATGGCCAGTATCCATCTCATTAGTCGTGCATTTGTTGCTTTACTACTTAATAAAAATGAAAGCGCTTGATGATACGTGTGTATCTCGAAGTGTGTTCCATACACATAATAACGAAACTGCTTCAAGGCGTATACTGTCGCTAAGATTTCCTTCTCTGACGTACAGTAGTGTTTTTCTGATCCTTGGAATACTTGAATGGCGTATGCGATGACTTGTAGCTCTCCGTGTTTATATTCTTGATACAGGACACTCCCTACTGCATAGTCACTGGCACCTGCGCAGATTATAAATCGTCCTTCCCGTTGTGGGTGATGCAGCATAATGTTATGTAGACATACATTTTTCACTTCACGGAACGTTTCTTCATGATGTAGCTGCAATTTCCATTTGCTTTCTTTTCTAGTGAGTTCTAGAAGTGGTTGGATTTTCTCCGCATATAATGATGAAAAACGTCGGTAGTATGTCATGAGTCCTAGGAATGCTCTTAACCCTTTTATGTTCTTGAGTCTTGGGAACTCCGTTATACTCTTTAGCTTGCAAGGGTCTGTTTGTATTCCCTTGTCAGATATTATGTGACCTAAGAATTTTATTGAAGTTTTAATAAATTCGCACTTCTCTAGCTTCAGTGAGAGGTTAGCGTCTGTGAACTTTTGAAATATAGTCTTCAGATGCTGAAGGTGTTCTTCCAACGTTTGCGAGATTACAAGGATGTCGTCAACGAAGATCATGGTGTATGGTTCCACCTCTGGTCCTAGTGCATTTTCCAAACACTTTACAATTGCTGCGAGGCTTGTACTCAATCCAAAGGGCACTACTCGATGTTGGTAGCTTTTGTTCTTGTACATGAATGCGGTGTATTTGCGATCTTGTTTGTGAATGGGAATTTGCCAAAACGACAAAGTCAAGTCTAACTTGGTTAGATATTTTGCTCCTTGACATTTGTTAAATAATTCTTCAATATTCGGTGCACAATCAAAATCCTTTTCGACGACACTATTTAGATTCCGCATGTCTAAACACAGTCTTATTTCGTCCGTCTTCTTTTTGACGACAACGAGAGGATTGATGAAGCTGCTGTTTGACCGCTCTATTACGCCGTTATCCAACATTCTTCTGACTTCCTCGTCGACTGGTTCCGCATAT
This sequence comes from Magicicada septendecula, assembly GCA_034769895.1. Classification (NCBI taxonomy): domain Eukaryota; kingdom Metazoa; phylum Arthropoda; class Insecta; order Hemiptera; family Cicadidae; genus Magicicada; species Magicicada septendecula. The sequence goes on along the minus strand of CM068369.1, from coordinate 138,260,917 downwards.
TTCATGAGGATCGGATATGTCCTCCGTACGAAATTAGTAGGATCGGTGACCTGAATCATGTGTTCATAAGTATTCGTAATTGTAGGCACTTCGCTAAATATATCTTGATATTCCTGTATCAAGTCTTCTATTAACTCTATTCCTTCGTATTGATTGTCTTCTTGTGTATTGATGTCACTTGCAGTGTGTTTTACAGCTGGTCTGGAGATGACGATTGGTTCCTGTTCTTCTTCCACGTTGTTTTGACTTTCTTCAAATTTAATTACATAGAGTCCTCCCTTAATTTTGCACGTCATTGAATTGTTTTCTAAATTAATAGCTGCTCCTAATGTATTTAATACGTCGATACCTATGATACACTCAAATGTAAGCTTATCTACTACTATCATAGGAATATTGCATTCAAGTTTATTACATTTAAAATTAACATATATTTGTTGTGTGGCAATCTGTTTAATGTTTGTCGCCGTTGTTATATAATAATTGCTTATCGGTAACACTGGTGCAGGTCTGAAGAGGTTCCTGCTCTTGTTGATGCAGGTCCGTCTGATTACGGATACCTCACTTCCAGTGTCGACAAGGATTTTCATATTAAATTATTTATTTTTCTCCCTAACATAGGACAATAGGTTTCAGATAACGTCATTTTCTGTTGTGTATCTGTATTGTTTAGGGTGTCACGGAAATCATGTGTGTGCAGGTCGTTTATTAAACCTGTACGTACTGGCGTTTTGTTACCCTTCTGTAGTCATACAGTTTTCTTATCGGTTGGTGTTCTACGATCACCCCCTTTCTCTTTGGACGTTGACGGGTGTGTCGGCTGTTGCAAAATTTTATTTTCATAATTATTTTTATTATTATGATTATTATTTTTATTGATGTTTTGTACATTGCAAATGTACTGTTTTACGTGTTTTTTCGACGAAAATGGGGGGGGGGCGTACGCTCCTTTATAGGGCTCCGGAGTCGGGATACTTTTTCATAGGGTTGTTTATACTCTTTCCACTTATCTTTCCGTATCCCCTCTTCTTTAGTTTCGAACTGTGGCGATTTGTGGTGTATTTGATTTTGCGTAGAGTACTGCTGCTGCTGAGACCGGTTGTCTCTCCTTCCGTTCTCTTTATTAACAAACTGTGATGATTGCGTCACAAGGATAAGAAGTTCCTCAATGGTTTTAACTCCTTGGGTATATACGGGGAGTCTCATGTGTTTGTCAAAATAGTAGCTTAGTTTTAATACTAATTCGTGCTCAGTGAAACTTGGTCTAAGGTGCTTACAACGTTCGACGAGTTGTATGATGTAGTCTTCCATGGATCGTTTGCTGTTGACGTAATACCGCCCATACTCCAGCTGGCCTCGTATCTCTCTCTGGGTATGTATATTCAAGTACCGATTTTCGAAGGATGCCTTGAACTGTTCATAAGTTTCTGTTTGGTCCCGAACAATCGAAAACCATTTGGATACTGTTTCCTGGAATTGTCGACTTACAAAATCTATACGTCCTCTATGGCTTACGTTGCTCCCTATTGCTGCCATTTCTCGTTCACACTTTTGCAAAAATTCTATGGGGTTCTCCCAATTGTTGCCTTTAAAGCTGATTTTCTCTCGATCCTCTACTTTTGCAGCACACATCATAATAATCCACAGTACGCATCAGCACTACTATAAAACACTAGAGCGTAATTTTCTTGATGCCTTCAACACAGTGCGCGGACCGGTATGGTCTAGAACAGCCTCGTTAACGCATGTTAAGAATCACGTACGCATACAACATTACTGCTGGTTCTGCTGGGATAGCAGAAAAACATGCAGAACGTTCAATAATTGCGTAACGATATATTATATAAGAAAACAATATATAATTATAAGAAAATTATATAATAATTATCATATTCTACCTTTCAAATAAATATTCCCTATATAATGTTGTTACTTTGGAAAAAAATCATTTGTTACATATTCTCGTATACGTGTGTATACTGAAATAAAACGACGTGTAATATGATTCAAATACGTTCTGTGTAATTATCGATTTCTTATAATAAAATACATAGAAACACATAATATGCACTCGTCTCATTTAATTATCCGTTCACTCTAATTTGTATCTCAATTGTTTATAGCAAATTATCTCTTACATACGAGCGAACCTTACACATTGTATTAGTTTACCCGCCAATACTTTTGAAAGTAAATCCAATACATTTTGCACACTGTTTGCAAGCGTCGTTCACCGACTTCCTCCTCTCTGATGTCAGTGTTGGGGTGCCTTCGAAAATACGTCTGCAGTACAAAATATTAGTCATCTAGTTGCTCTCAGTCCCGGGATAAGCCCCTTTAAAAACCCAAAAAATGGTCGATTTTAGGCTATTTTCAAACACTGTTATTTCTCCATCACATCTACCAAAATACATGTCTACAGCTCATTCGTTTTAATGTTTCTTATGCAGTTTAGTAAAATTAAATGCAACCGGCCAAATGCTAAATTGAGAACTGGCCTCAGATTATTTTAGAGCTGATTGTGGACAGCCAGCTAAAGCTAAAAATTAAGATTTTAGAAAGTCAACATTTTAACCAAAAAATTCTAAATGTTCTTGGTTATATTTGTTTGTAGGAGCACTTTAAAATGAGACATTGAACATTGAAATTGATTAAAGCAAACAAAACTTACAAGCCTTAAAACAAGTCAGTTTTTCAAAAAATGCGATTTTTTTACCCAAATTTGATTTGCCGTAGCATTGTTCTACCAATAAAAAATGCACCAATATTGTTGGGAAAATACGGTGTTATTGGTATCAGTATGATGGGGCAATGTCACAAAGTTCACAGAAGACAAACAAGTGTGCTGATTTCGGCAGACAATCGAAATGGCAATCGTTAAAGTCTTAAAAAGATTGAAATAAAAAGCGGTGGAGTTGTCAGTTTGGAATGCCGGTTTTGATTATCATAGCATGTTTTCAGTCACCTAATTTATCGCGATCCTCCAGTCAACCCTTAATCCGTGGCAGACTCTTCAGTTCGACGTATCTCCCGTAGCCCTCATCCACAATAATGTGACTTATTTATACAAACCGTTGTCTTTCGTCTTCAACACTTCAGGTGGTAGGCAATGTGCATGTTCCGACTTCACATTATCAGATACAAAGGTTTAAAAAAAAAAAAAACACTTGTGAAGTTTCACAGATATCTGTGAAACTTACCAAGTGTTTTTATATATTTTACAAAATCTTTGTATTAATATGTTTCACCAAGTGCCCAACGAGTCATCAATTATTATCAGATACATTTCTTTCTTGGCCTTCCTTTATCCCTTATTCCAGAAGGCTTGTATTTGTTTACATTTACTGGAATCCTACCTTCATCCGTGCGATTTAAATACTGTCTACATTTACCCCTGTATTCTACACTTTATGTTATACATACTTAATTCTTCCCGTGTACCTTCTTTTCTTTTGTGATCCTTTCTTGTGCATTTTTAACCCTTCTTCAAAATATTAACTCTGCTGATTGTATGTTACTTTTATCACTTTGTTTTGTAATCCAGGATTCACTGCTATACAGTAGCACTGGAATAGCCATTGTTTTGTAGTATTTTGTCTAACGTCTAGTTTTATTTTTCAGTGTTCTATTTATAGCCCGCATATGTGATGAAATCTACTGACCTTATTTTCTTTATCTTTGGCAACGTCTAAACTTATATCACAATCTAAATAGTTAAAATTTGAGGTCTGTTGCAATACTTCATCCTCAATAATAATCTTTGAGCATACTGGAAATTTTCCGTATTGAACCATGACTTTTATATTCTTGGTAGATATTGTTACGATATAGTTTCCCGCAATAATAATGTCAACTACAAGGAAGTCCGCAGTAATAACAACAATTCACTACAAACACTCCATCCGAGCTAAGGGAAATCGCTCACGTAACTGAACTGACGAGCCGACTGCAATGCGTACCTCCAGTGTTCTTGAATACACTAGAACCTACTTGAGAGCGGCCTTGACTGGGACAACACCTGTCACACTGGATGTGGATAAGAGTGGTGAGGTTCTGGGTTGTTCGACAATCTTCTCGTCCCACTGTTAGAGCCAATATTGCCAATTGTTAAGACAAAGTTGTTGATATATGGTTCCTCCTGAAATGTTTCCCAACTATTCTGGCTGATGAAAAATTTTGCTTGATTTCCTAGTATTTGTTTTAGAGTTTAAATCAAGTGTATTAGCGCATATGTTTGGTTTTGAATTTGAACTCTTGACCGTTTCTTTGCTCCAAATTTTCTCTATGCCTTACGTTCTTCTAGTTAATGGCAGTCGTTTGGTAACTTGATACATTCGCAGCGATTTCTTACTATTTCTGGGTTATTCTTTGATTAGACACTGATTGCCATATGGTGGGTCGAATAACTGACTTACACTGAGGAGGAAGTGTAAAGGATATTTGTAACAGTTTTCTTGTTTCTTAGATGTAGTGTCTTTAAGTTACAGACTTTAAGGGTGATTGCTTTTTAATTAGATGATATAATCTGTATGCTGTTGACCAAGCACTAATAGCAAAAGTTTCTTATGACCTGGAATTTATGCTTACCCGACTATTCAAGGCTTATGAAACGTGGGGATTGAAGATTAATGTAAATAAGACAGAATATATAGTCGTTAATTCCTATCCCATATTTGATGTATTGGTTAAAGACAGTACGTCAATTCAACAGGTCGATGAATTTAAATACATAGGGGCACTAATAATACGGGAAGGCATAGGAAAACCCAATATCTAAAAACGAATAGAACAGAGAAGGAAAGTTCTAGGAAGCTTGAATTCTTATATGGTGAGACAAATATATTTCGAGAGCCACAACGATTCATATAGAAAAAGCTTTTGTTGTGTCAGTTCTGTCTTAGGGCTGTGAGGTGTGGACGTTGAGCACGGAAATTATACGACAATTGAATGCCGTGCAAATGCAGTATCTCCGTAGAAGTGCCGGAGTCTCAAGAAGGGAGAGAATAACTAGTGAGGAGATCAGAAGAAAGATAGAAAGATGCATGTAGAAGACACAATTATTAACAGAGTAGAACGAAGAGGCCTGAAGTGGTTCGGTCACTTACTACAAATGGATGAACAGAGATGGCCGAGGAAAATATTTCAGTGGAGGCACCCAGGCAGATGAAAAAGGGGAAGACCTAGACTGTCCTGGTATTAAAACATGAGGAAGGCCATGAAACATCATCACTGGCAGAAGAAGATGCACAGGATAGAAATAGATAGCGGTTAGGTGTGCGTATGCAGCAATAGCCGATGAAAATCCCTTTAAGAGAGAGGTAGGCTGTAATCTTTAAGTTGTTGTGAAGGTAGAGTTTGTATAGTTGTAATTATTAAATACACTAGAAAAATTGAAAATATTTTCGAATTTAAAATAGTCGATTGTTGTCACTTTTATATAAGAATCTTCTAGTAAGATTATTAAGAATCGAATAAAAAATTTTATTAAGAATCGACTCTAACATTTATTTCTGTAATTTGCTTTCACCTTCATGAAGACCAGGTATTTTTTGTCTAACTCTAGTAGGCAATCTTATTCCAAGGGGAGATATTTACATTATTTATGCTTCCTTCATTATGCCTTTCTCCGTTCTCTAGAATCCAAGTAAGTGATTGTTATTTCTGCATAGTACCACCTTGTCATCACGATATCTCAAGAGAGGACCGACTTTCTTCTATCCAAATATATAATCTATATAGCACACGGAGATAGTCTGCCTGTCCCCATCCCATCCAACTGTATTACCTATGACCCGTTACAGACCTGGAAAGAGGTTGTGCAGAACTTCATGAATCTCCACGGCAAGATCATGATTTGAAACAAATTTTAACTTCGTTCAGGAAACAGCATAATATTTCTCAAAATGAATCGCGTGGTGTAATCCATAATCTGGATTCACTAAAAACAAAGACGATTTTTTTGCTTTAAACCAGTTGAATAAATTTTTTGTTGCAGTTGAATACCTGTGGAGGAAACCTGGAAGTGTCTTCAAACAGAACTCACAAAAGATTTGACTCCATTTTTTAAATGGTAAACAACCTTGTTGTCTGCAGTGATATAAATCGTCTCGTAAAAATAGAGCACAGCCCATAAGAGTAATGGTTGTTTATAGACACATTATATGAGTCTGAGAAAACCTTACTCGTCTGGATTGTAGAAGAGTTTGTAGCTTAACTTACGTTAAGCTGGAAAGCAGATTGGTTAGCAATACAAATTTTGTGGCTCTGTTTTTGTGAAAAAGAGTTATGCAAATTTTAAATTGCTTCTAAAAAAAATTAGCTGTGAATATCATCAATAGCAGATAAGTGTAAATCTGAAGGTCATTTCATTTGGAATACAGTTAGTGTATAACAAATGTCTTCCTCTGCACGCAAAATAGTCGTGTTAGGTCTTCGGACTGCATAAGAAAAAAATTGTGTATGTCGTGGGACATACGCCAGAAGTGAGAAATTCAGTGCTAAGTGGCGAGTGAACTGATTCAACATGTAAACACTTGCTCAAATGTATTTAAAGTATGAGCGATTTTGCTGTAAAGAATTAAATTTTCTCAAATGTATTTGAAGTATGAGCGATTTTGCTGTAAAAAATTATGATCTATTTCGTTATACGTTCCGTTACACGAGGAAACAGTCTAATGCCCATGGACCACAGCCGACAGCGCTGAATACAAAATTCTCACTTAAAAAATGAACATAAATGACATATTTGAGCCTGAAAACAAGAATATCTAGTAGAGTATCCAAGTTGCCCATGACAAATCATAACGCTACCTTTATGTGCTAAATTCAGGCATAAAAACTATTTGTTAAGGCACTTAGGAAAGAGAAGATTTCGAGTATTTAAAAATAAAATCCTCACATCCGAGTCGCACTAAGATCGTGTCAAGAAACTTTGTTGGCCTGGAGATTCGTGATCTCTTTAAGGATGCAACGTTTAATTAGGTAATTGAAAAAAATGAGAACGAAGCTTGCGAAACCATTGAATCTGCTGTTGGCAACTTTTCGGGTTACCAAACAGCTGGAAGTTACGACGTAGCTTTTATGAACTACAGACAACTAAGGAGTAGGTTGCAGTTTTTTATTTTAAAATACTCTTGCTTGATAGACATCTTCGTTTCTTTCCAAGCAAGTATGGGACAGTAGGTGATGAGCAAAGAATGCGCTGTCATCAAAACTTCCTAACAATGGAATAAAGGTGTCAAAGCATGTAAAACAAATTTTTTTATCTTGACTGTTGCTGGAAAATGTTAAGAGATTGCTTGAATTCCTTTCGATAATTTCTAAAAAATATCGGTATGGAGAACCATACATGACTTCCATATTCTAAGATTTATATTTAAAATCATTTTCAGCCAAACATCCAGGCTGTGTCTTACCTGCCTTTTTATTGCTGCATTAAATGAAAAATATTATATTACATTAAAATGAAAAAATTATAATTTTATTGCCTGGCAAAAAAATTATTTTATTTTTAACAATTACCATTGTTTCAAAAAGTTTAAATAAATTTTCAAGTACTTTACTCTTGTTAAAACGTAAAAGGTTGCAGGTAAACTACCCCTTCCCCTTAACCGATCTTCACCAAAATCGAAAGTCATTGAGACCTCTACAATTCAGGGACGTATGCAAACAATTATTTGATTCTGTTTGAATTTGCGGCTGTTACCGTTCGTCATACAAAATACGCTTGATAAAAAAATGTTGCAGGTAAACTACCCCTTCCCCTTAACCGATCTTCACCAAAAACAATAGGTCTTGAGTACTCTACAAACCAGGCCTGTATGCAAAACATTATTTGATTCTGTTTGAATTTGCGGCTGTTATCGTTTGCCATAGAAAATACCCTTGAGAAAAAACGCTGCTGGTAAACTACCCCTTTCCCTTAACCGATCTTCACCAAAAACAATAGATCTTGAGAACTCTGCAATTTAGGGCTGTATACAAATAATCTTTTGATTCTGTTTGAATTTGCGGCTGTTATCGTTTGCCATAAGAAATACCCTTGTTAAAACATAAAACGTTACTGGTAAACTACCCCTTTCCCTTAACCGATCTTCACCAAAAACCACAGGTCTTGAGAACTCTACAATTCAGGGCTGTATACGAAACATTATTTGATTCTGTTTGAATTCGCGGCTGTTATCGTTTGCCAAAAAAAAAAAATTTCCCTTGATAAAAAAAAACCGTTGCAGGTAAACTACCCCTTTCCCTCAACCGATCTTCACCAAAAACAATAGGTCGCGAGTACTCTACAAATCAGGGCTCTATGCAAAACATTATTTGATCTGTTTGAATTTGCGGCAGTTATCGTTTGCCATAGAAAAAAAATCTACAGACAGATAGACACACAGACACACAGACAGACATACACACAGACACTTTTCGGAAAACGACTTTTTTTCATGTTTTGAGTGTAGTAGAATCAGAATCTGCAATAATCTCGAACACGATTTTTTTTGCCATCACCATACTTCCATTCCTTAAGGAATATGGAAGTAAAATATACCCCACCTTGTAAATCGAGTTTTATGTTTGACAAATTGGAGTGAAATATTTCCATACAAAATATTTCCATAGAAACAACTTCGTTGTTGCCGATAACGTAGTACATATATACAATATTATCCCCTCCCCTTCAACTACCGTTTTTATTTATAGTAAATTACTCCCTCCCCCTTTATTTACCCTGTTTATTTATTAATATTCTATCTACCTTTCTACAGTAAATTATTATGACCTTCTATTCAGGATACTTTAATCAAATCAAAATCAAGTACTTTACTCCTATTAACAGGTAAAACGTTGCAGGTAAACTACCTCTTCCCCTTAACCGATCTTCACTAAAGTCAAAAGATCTTGAGTCCTCTACAACTCGGGTACATATGCAAAAAATTATTGCCTTCCGTTTTAATTTTCGGCAGTTATCGTTCGCCACATAAAAAATTCTACACACAGACACACACAGAGAAACCTTTAGGACAGTGACTTTTCTTCATGTTTTGAGGGTAGTACAATCAGAATCAGTCTTCACCTGATTTTTTCGCGATAACGATACTTCCATTTCCTTATGGAACACGGAAGTAATAATGAATAAATAAAAACAGAAATGTTCTTACTTGTAGTTAAGCGTTACATATATTAGACGTATATATTACATTCCGTACATAAAAGGTATTATACAATTAGTTAATTTCCATATCTTAATACTGAGAACTGATAATACCGTATCGATGCCATATTTTTGTTGGTCGCTGCATTTCTGGTTATAATTGATAATTTTTGTAAAGGAAAGTAACATCTTTTATTTTTTGTTGTTGTCCAGTGATGATAACGTTTCTTCTGATGTGTTGTAGCTATCCGAGTGCAAGGTTAACACCTCTGGCATGAGCTGACTAAATCGTAAGAGTAAACTGATAACACTGTTGTCTGGGTCAGAAACTTGTTGACTGTTGCGAGATGTTGGCCACATCTGTTTTTCGTCTCATTATCACACAATTCCCTGTACTGAGTTTGTTAGCAATTTACGTTTTTTTTTACTACAGTTACTTTCATTTATTGCACTTATTAGCAGTTCGGAAAGAAATGTGTTTCAAAATGTGTGATATCTTATGACTCAAATGCTACTTTTTTTCATTATGTTGATAAAAACTAGTATATTAGAATAAAATTATTTATTACACATTGTAAGTTTGTCTTGTATTTAAGATTGTATACTAGATTTTTCAAATTTGTTACAAACAAATAAAACATACTAATTCCTCTAAATTTAGAACAGTTGACAGTTTCTTATCATCACCACTCCAAGGACTCTTAGACCTGTTCCAGAAAACATCTTCTCCTCGGTCCACCGACATCTCTCTTTCCAGTAGGGTGATAACACAAAGCAGCCACAGGTAGACGGATATCAAGCATGCGATTCAAGTGTTCACATTATCTCCTTCTGTGGTCTTCAATCTTCTGGTGAAATGATGCTATGTTTAAATTGCGTTTAATGTCATCGTTCCTTCTCCGATCCAAGAGAGAACAACATTGCGTCCTTCTTAGAAATTTCATTTCGCCTGACTGAATTCTCTGCACGTCCCATTTACCAAGAGTTCATATCTCACTAGCATACAAGAATGTGGGGACAGCCACAGTTTTATAAAATTTCATTCGGGTATCCTTTCGTATTTTATTTTTCAGGTACCTATGAATCGTTCCACAGATGCGTCTAAATTTTGTTAGCTTACTATCCCAATCAATATCAGTTCCATATGAGATATTACAACCCATGTAATTAAAATAACTAACCTGATCCATAATCTGATTACTCACGACTATCTTAGTTCTTATAGGATACGTGCCTTGAAATGCCATCGTTTTAGATATTGTAGCAGAGATCTGTAGCCCGTAGTCTTGTATGATGCTATTGAACGTAAATATCGCCCGTTGTACCCGTTATAACTAGTCTTCTGCCTATTGTATCATTACCTTATCATCTTCTTAAAGCAATGCATTCATATGAATATTTTGCTGAAGTGACTCCCCGAGTCAACTTTCACTGTCCATCGCCGAAATATGTCATCCATGTAAGTATTAAAAAGTGTTGGTGAAATAGGGCACCCTTGTCTCACCCTTGCCTTGACAGTCTCTTTATACTGAATTTTCACACTGCCTATAAACTGTGGTTGGGGCTTCGCCGATAACTCACAAAAATTGCTCAATCGGCTTCCATCCTTTAGAGGAGACGATATCAAAACACATTTAAATTGTAACTTGATTAGTGTCATCTGAACATACGTTCGTTACGCCTGTGTCACACTATGCTACTTTACTAGCTGCTACTCGTGTAATGCAGTGTGACATAGATAGCCTAGTAGCAGCTACTACCGCTCGCCGGCGAGTGAATAATAAGTAGAAAGAGAAGTTGAAAATGTTCAATGCGCTACTAAATAGCCGGTAGCCGACCTTGAGACCACTTCACTCACTAGCCGCCAGCGAGTAGCGCCTTAGTCGCCCAGTGTGACAATGCAGTAGCAGTAAATTAACGCCTCACTTGTCACCACGTGCTTGCTCGGCGTCTGTTTTGTTTTGTTTGTTGTATTGTGCCTTTAGAGTGTTCTATTTCTACATTTACAATGAGTGATTTATTAAAGTGGTCGGGTGATGAAATAATTACAGTCCTTAATATTGGCCTATATAGAAAATATGATTGTTTATGGGACATTACGTCCATAGAGTATTTGAAACCCGACGCGAAAAACCTGCTTTCATTCGGTTGCTAGATGAGGAGAAACTTGCCTGATTATCATCAAAAGACGATGCTTTAAAAAATGAAGGTTAAAACAATCCGTGACGCTCATCGTAGTGAAACGAATAAAATTTAAAAACCTAGAAAGAGTAGTGTCAGGACGGAAGACGGTTAATCTAAATTTAGTTTTGTGACACTAAATCTAGGAACTGATGAAACTTTGTTATGGCTAACCGCATAATGTTACGGTACGATTGGAAGTCATCAATTGCCAGCTCCCTTAGTAATGTTGCTGACGAACCCAGTTTATCCCTTCTCCCTATCCATTCCCGAACCCACATGCATTTCTTCTTCTTCCTTTTATAACTCAGCAACTACTTACAAAGTTCTCTAACAGCAATCAGAAACGGGTGTCTCAAAGCCTCACGTGGCACACCCACAGATGACATTTTGCACAAAACTGTTAACATGAAATCAATCTTCGCAACCATTTTCTTTCTATACTAGCCACTAAGAAATAACGGTTACTTAAAACAGTGTGACATAGAAATAGCAAGAAAAAGCAGTAGCAGCTAGTGAAGTAGCATAGTATGTGTGACACAGGCTTTAGTGAATTCGGACGGTCTCGGTCAGTTGCGAGGAAATTACGTTTTTACTTACTCTTCACCAGTTAATTGCGCTCGCACTTTTACTTCGCCACACTTAACCGAACCCGTGGCAGCTAGTAGGAATGTTTCTTGTCCAAATTACGATGAGATTTTAATTCGTTATATTTTTGAAGTGAAAACTTCTATAGGCACGTTGGGCGATTTTTGGATGGGTAAAATCTTATGAGTTCGAGTCACCGACATGCTAATGCCAACATGATAATGTCGGCATGCTAATCTTAACAGTATATCTGTAGCTATAAGTATGACGTGTTGCGCGTGGCCAGCAGTGAAAGTATAGATTATACTTGTGTGTAATACTATTATTTATACTATTTAACACACTTTTATCGTTTACGTACTTTATTTTGGAGTTTCTTACACTGCCGAATTTGCTATCGCGTGTTCGATCCCTAGCGCGATTTTTGGATGGGTAAAATCTTATGAGTTCGCGTCACCGACATGCTAATGCCAACATGATAATGTCGGCATGCTAATGTTAACAGTATATCTGTAGCTATAAGTATGACGTGTTTCGCGCGGCCAGCAGTGAAAGTATAGATTATACTTGTGTATAATACTATTATTTATACTATTTAACACACTTTTATTGTTTACGTACGTTATTTTGGAGTTTCTTACACTGCCGAATTTGCTATCGCGTGTTCGATCCCTAGCGCGATTTTGGCTTTCCGTATTAACAATTAACGCAATACTTATGATCTACTTTTCATTATTTTTATTCTTATTAATTACTTATACTATATTATATGATATTTACATAATTGTTATTTGTCCGTCTGGCTGTTAACTTAGAGTTTTTCGTCATGTCTTATGTCGAAGTATGTATTTTTAATGGTTTTTTTATTATTGTAAGATTGTAACATTAGTGCTGTGTATATGTATATAAGTAAAGTTAAATTGACTACGTGGAAAGTTTAATGTGTGTATACTGTGCATTGTTTAAATTGTGTTTTAGTTTGATCATTATTTTAAATGTTCAAATGTAGGATCACTGTGCAGTACAAAAGTGAGTACTAAATATGTTAACATTTTTATATAGAAAAATATATAACATAAACAAAGCATGTATTTTCAAATATTTCCAATATTCGTATCAATATTTCCGTTTAAAAATTTGATATTATTTACTTTTTATTTTGATATTTGACCTCTGCCATACATCATGCAATATGAGTATTTCATAGTGGCTTAGGAGTTATCTTACTAGCGTGGTAAAACAAATTTCTAGTTGTTCAATAGTACTTTTGCCGCGGATTAGTAATTAATAATTAAACCATATAAAAATGTATATAATTGTTGCTCGGAGTGCCGATAGATGTGAAAACCAGACTGATGTTAAAGATTTTAATTTACAAAAAATTTTAATTTTTGATACTAAAATTAATTTGAATATCCAAAAAAAAAACCACTGTTATTTCATAGTTTTAAGTTTTCACTTCTGTCGGCAGTCCTCAATGACTGCCTATTTTTAAATTTTCTTAGTTTTGTGAGTAATCTAACCTACTTCTTTCAATATTTTTTTAAGTTAGGTTAGGTTGTGTTGGTTCCTCTTATGTAGGTTGGTTAGGTTGGTGTCTTTTTAGTATAGTTCCTCCTTCTAGAAGTAAAACGGAAGGTTGTAATGGAAAAGTGGTCAATGGAAAAATAAATGCGACATACACGTTAAAATTCAGCAGTATAGATATAGATGACGTTTCTAAGTAATTCTCGACTCATGTAGCTCGTTAATGAAAATGAAGTCGATAACCTTGTAAAAGTAAAAAGACGTCTTCCATTTACCTTTGTGGTGGTCCATGTCTGCTCCATATGCTCCATATAGAGACTGCGTTTTGTTGATCTTGATATTACTTTACTTCTCATCCGCTTTAACAATCCAAAATGGCCTCTGTTTACTACTAACATTCGCTGTTGGATCTTGTTTTTATTTGTTGTCACTGTTAAACCCAGATGTCGAAAGTGATCGAATTTTTCTAATATGTTCTCATTAACACAAATTTCAGGTCTAGTACTATAATTGTCCAAACGTGCATACAATTTATAGTTTTGAGTACTGAAAAAATTAACTTAATTGGTTATACCGCATGGAGAAAACCTTGAAAGATTCAACACACATATTAAGACATAAAAAGTAATTTTTAAATAAACAGTATTGTATGTAGAGAAACAAATTCAAAATCTTGAGGTTTCTGCGATGAGAAGAAGACGACAAAGGGGTGGACAGTGGAAAGCAAGGCGGCACATAGTGTGCAAATGAAGGCTTTCTGGCAGCAGAAGAAAAGGAAATGATATTCGCGTCGTCCACGGCTAGCCTGTTTGTGCAAAAACAAAAGTATTGTATGATTTTTTTATTAGTTGTACAATAAATGAAAGGGTACAGAGGTAGAGAAGGTAAGAATGGAATTAGTATATCTCAAAATTTTTAAAGTAACGAACTATACGTGATATATTAAAATATTCTTATTACATTGTAGGAAAATGTAACAGTTATTGAAACTGCACTTAAAAATTGTAGGCGTCATGAAATCTTGAAGTCGTTTAATTATGTATTTAGTCGTTTATGTATTTTAAGTTTATGTATTTATGTATTTAAGTCGTTTTAGCTTTGTAAAAAGCAATAAACAGTAAAATAGCATACAAAAACAAAATAAAACAAAACAAAATAAATAGCATAGTATATTAAAATAAAAATAATTTACAAAAACTAAATACCCTACCCAACAAAGGTAATACAACAACCAATAGAATATACATAGTTGGATGCCAAGATTGCAATAGATGTTACATAGGACAAACAAAAAACAAATAAAATACGTTATTTTGAACAGTTAAACGCGTACAAAAAAAACAGAAATATACAAATCCAATTTGTCCACAATGTAATAAACACAGGACATGATTCCCAGACATATCCATCACGACACTGATAAAACACGTTCCACAAAAAGGCACAATAATGAGCATATGGAAAAATTTACAAATATAAAAACACAAAACGAACTAAGGTCTGAACAAATACAAGTAAACACAAAAAGTACGCAATATTAAAAATAATCAACATTTAAGCACTGAAAAAATAAATATAAACACTACACCCACACCCAATAATACAAATAAATTAAAAGACCAAAAACAAACAGGAAACCATAGCAACAACCAAACAGAACACAAATATGCAACTAGATCCAAAACCATAATGGTTAAGGATGGAAACTATAAGTGTCCCGAAACATGTTCCAAATAAGAGAAAACATCTTGAGGTAAAGAAATTATAAATACTAAATAAATTATGTATGCATCAAGAAATAGACTGTATCAGAAAGTGTTTGAATTAAAGTTCTGAATACTAAAAACGATAACATAATTGGTTATACGTTATGGAGAAAACTTTGAAAGATATGATACACATGTACAGGAATAAAAATAATTTTTTTAATAAACAATATTGTATGATTTTATTATTAATTGTTTTATAATAAATGTAAGGGTACACAGGAAGAAGAGGTAAGAATAAAATTAATATTTCCTGTACTTTTTATTAGAACAAACTGTACGTGACATAATTTTCTATTTTTTTTTTACGTTTACTTATGCATCTGCTAATACATAACAATAAGCATAATTATTTACAGAATACATGGCATGAAAAGAACTAGTCCAATGTGTATTTCCCTGTATGAGTTATTATTTACAATATTTTTTTTATAGTGTTAGAGTCTAGGTAAGTCCATAGGAAATGTTAACTTTAAACGTCTTGCCTGCAGGCTGTTGTGTAGTAGATTTATGGCTAAAGGATTTGTATGCTCTTAAAGCTGTTTCACATATCTTTTGCTGAACATCGGAATGGTTTCACTGACCGAGTGCAGGTCCAGGTCTCTATAGATGTCTTTGTTGCTGATGAACCACGGTGCGTTGGTTATGGCACTCAACACCTTGGTCTGAAACCTTTCCATTATGGCAATTTTGGATTTAGATGCAGTTCCCCCAAAACTGTAAGCCACAGGAGCTATATGTCCACACAGGCTTGAAGACAGTGTTGTAGACCAACAGCTTGTTTTGCATCGACAGTAATGATTTTCTGCCCAGGAGCCAATAATGCTTGCAAAACTTGGTGTCCAGTTGTTTCTCTTCATCGAAATGTGGTTGCGCTAAGTCAGTTTTTTTATAAGTGGATGTCCAAGAAGTTTACAGAATCAACTACCGGGGTAGCATTGTTATTAAATTTTGATGTTGTCCCGTGACATATTGTGAAGGTGATGTGTGCTGATTTCGTTTCATTTAAATTTATTCTCTACTTTTTTGCCCATTTTTCAATTGCATGTAGCGAATTCTGTAGTAAAATGGTTGCTTTCACCGGACTATTTTTTACAGCAAGGATTGCAGCATCATCAGCTTACGTAGCAATAATCACATAATTGTTAGCTGGCAGATCTGCTGTATAAATTCGACGCAGAATGGGACCCAATACACTTCCCTGGGAAATTCCAGCTCGTAGTGGGAACAAACTGGTAGCTATATTTTCGTGGCGTAACGTGCTATAATAAAACATTCTAATTGTATTATAGGAAAATGTAACAGTTATTGAAACTGCACTTGGAAATTGTAGGCGCCTCTTAAACTCGTTTAAGTATGTACTAGTAACTCTAAGGTTCCGTTGAACTCAACTACACTTTGTTGAGAAGTCTCATTACAAAATGGGGAAGATAATTCCCCATGAGATTTTTTCACTCGTATTATATGCACTGCGTAACTTTGAAATAAATTCATTACAAATTACAGTTGCAGGAATATAATCCTAAAAACTTTATAATATCAAAATCATTATTTTCCATTATTTCGAAAATTTGATTTAATTTTGATCACAAATAAAGCTGTATAAATTGTAAAATTATAAATTATATTTTTCCACAATGTATTGAACTCTCAAACATATGTCGGTGTATTTCCGTTGATATTACCGTAAGTGGATAATTATAATTTCAGGTTATAGCTTAATACGTCGTCAATACGATGAAATACTTAAGTTTTGACTGTACGTTTTATACTTGTTAAAAAAAGTTGTATATAACGTTTAGACATGATTTTGTTCCGAATTACAAGAGAAAACTGGTCCTATGTGAAACGTTTTCCTTATTGGACGTTGGTGTCTAGTATCTTCTTCTGATAGCTCATATCCTTCGGATGTTGGGTATCATACAAGCTATTTTAACTTTCTGCACTGCTGTACGGAATAAGTCAGTTGTATTCATGAAAAACCAGGTCCTTAAATTTTTCAGCCGTGATACTCTAGGTCGCCCAACTCATCTCTTTCCAAGTACTTTTCTCTGTAGTATGGAATGCAATAAGTAAACTCTCCGTTCATTGCTCATGAGATGTCCCAGATACTGAAGCTTTCTTATCTTCACTGTGTTAATAACTTCCCTATCTTTCTTCATCTTTCTAAGAACTTTAACATTAGTTATATGTGCTGTCCATGAAATGCTCATTATTCTACGGTAGAGCCACAGTGTCTAGTATAAGCAAGTAAAATTATTAAAACGATTTGATTTGAATTTTTATTTAATTCGTAAGTATCGAGCTCAATAGTTGTTGAAGAAGCAAGTTTAGTACCGACACCTGAGTATAACGCGAGCGCTTGGTACGTATACTTATTGTTCTCTGTCCTATTAGGTTGCTATTTAATATTTACTTAATCTTTATATTAGTTATGTTTTGCAAAGACTGCCTCGTCCGGAGCCAACAGTGTTGTTACGCCATTACAGAACGTTCTACGTACGTATTTCTCGGCCATCCCTGTGATGTTTCTGTACACGTGACACTTAACATGCGAGACAGTGTTACGCAATACGGAACAATCTCCTACATTCAATAGTGTTGTTCGACAAGGTTCTCAACTAGGAAAACGGTGCGTGTTTCTGCCAAGGTCGGACTGAAGTATCCTCTAGAATTGTCAAGTGTTCGACAAGGTCGCCTATTATGGAACCCTGCAGACTATAAATACCCCAACCCGCCGCTTATTTATTCAGTTATTGTCGGGCGATTTACACAGTAAATTTAAAGCCGTGTCTTAGTGAAAAGTGATTATAGTGCAGAATTCTCTACAGTTGACATTATTATTTGTGTGAACAGATTAACTTGAATTATTGTACGAGTATAATCTTATTGATTTCAAACTGTTAGTTAAGGATTGTGAAAGCTGGTGATTAATGATTTCATTGGTGTTTGTATTTTGTTTTCCACTGTGCCATATGACGATCAGTGAGACGCCCGTAACAGTATTAAAATTATAAACAACCAAATTGTCGGGGCGGGCTCGATTGCTTAAAACCTGACTGTAAACTACCAAAATGTCGTGGCGGGCTCGATTGCTTAAAACCTGACTGTAAACTACCAAACTGTCGTGGCGGGCTCGATTGCTTAAAACCTGACTGTAAACTACCAAACTGTCGTGGCGGGCTCGACTGCTTAAAACATGATTGTAAACTACCAAACTATCGGGGTGGACTCGACTGCTTAAAACCTGATTGTAAACTATCAAATTGTCGAGGCGGACTCGACTGCTTAAAACCTGATTGTAAACTACCAAACTGTCGGGGCGGGTTCGATTGCTTAAAACCTGACTGTAAACTACCAAACTGTCGTGGCGGGCCCGATTGCTTAAAACCTCATTGTAAACTACCAAATTGTCTGGGCGGGCTCGATTGTTTAGAACCTGATTGTAAACTACCAAATTGTCGGGGCGGACTCCATTGCTTAAAACCTGATTGCAAACTACAAAACTGTCGCGACGGGCTTGATTGCTTAAAACCTGATTGTAAACTACCAAACTGTCGGGGCGGGCTCGATTGCTTAAAACCTGATTGTAAACTACCAAACTGATGGGGCGGGCTCGATTGCTTAAAACCTGATTGTAAACTACAAAACTGTCGCGGCGGGCTTGATTGCTTAAAACCTGATTGTAAACTATCAAACTTTCGGGGCGGGCTCGATTGCTTAAAACCTGATTGTAAACTACCAAACCGATGGGGCGGGCTCGATTGCTTAAAACCTGATTGTAAACTACCAAACCGATGGGGCGGGCTCGATTGCTTAAAACCTGATTGTAAACTACCAAACTGTCGGGGCGGCCACGATTGCTTAAAACCTGATTTATATTTTTCTAAACGCTTCGGCCAACCACCGGAGGCTTCTACAGTAGAAACGCGATCAACAAAAGATAGCATGCCCAACGCACCTCAAACAGAGGTACTAACAATCTTATAAAATCTGAGACATAAACTGACAGCTCTTAAGTTACTAATTTAACGTGTTACTAATTTAAGTAAATTCTTTAACGTGTAATTTTTAATCATTTAAATAATTACGTATTCTCCAAGTACATGTGTTTAAATATATAATATGAATATGTATGCTTACGCCGTATGATCGTCAGTTAGTTTTCTTTGTACTTCTAAAGTGGATAAAACAGTATTGGTAAACAGGCTGTCAAATCATTTATCTTAATTTTAAGAATATCAGTAAATATACCAAATTTTATAAAAGGCAAATTGCAAGCGCCATACATCATGTTGTGTAAATATTCGGCAAACCTGTTGAATTGGGTATCAGTTTAATTAATATGGTGCATAAAAAATGAGTTACAGCAAAAACCATAACAAACTGATTAAAGAACTAGCTAATACGCATTATATAAAGAAAACAATTTATAATTAAGTGATAATAATGT
Source organism: Magicicada septendecula (assembly GCA_034769895.1). Classification (NCBI taxonomy): domain Eukaryota; kingdom Metazoa; phylum Arthropoda; class Insecta; order Hemiptera; family Cicadidae; genus Magicicada; species Magicicada septendecula. The sequence goes on along the minus strand of CM068369.1, from coordinate 138,241,254 downwards.
TTGTTTGCTAAAAGGTGACTATATAATTTGCACTTTCGAAGATAGTAAAATTGTTTGTCACTTGTCACTCCTAAAATTGTAATATTGTAATAGTTGTGATATACGGTTATATATATCACATGATGAGAACACAGGAGTTCTCGAAACATGTTCTAAATAAAGGAAAAACAACATCTTGAGGTAAAATAAATATAATTTTTTAAATATTTTATATATATCAAGAAACTGACTGTAGCAGAAAGTGATTGAATATATATATATTGCAACGATACAAATTATAACTGCACAGATAGGTAACATTAAAATTATTAAACCAAGTCTATATCTGGAGGTAGGAAAATTTTATTAAATTAAAACATTAAAATTTACTATTGTCTTATTACTTTATAATGTGAAACTGTTTATTAGTGATTTGTCTTTCAATAAATCAGTATATAGGTTTGTTTTACAAATATGTTACTTGTGAGTTGAATTCCACTGTTTGCGTAGGCTCCCGACGCTCCGTCTGCACCGCTCCGACTATGCACGTCGACCGACCGAAGATCACTAACGCTGAAATATTTACGTTGACAACTCATGTCTTTGCACACACACACACACACACTGCGATATGATACTGTTATTGTTTATATTGGGAATAATCTTAATCTCAGGATTTAAAACTGTCTAAAACAGATCGTGTATTGAGCTTACACAAATTCGGCTTCTTGAAGGGTTCTCGCGTTAACACAAAATATCTCGTTAGATATTTTGGCCCTAACCAGGAAAATCTTCCACTGTACTCAAAAAAGCACTAGAGTATGATGATCTATTTATTATTATCTGAGTTCTATAAGTGGCAATGGTTACGAAGATCTCGAACCTTGAACCAACTTCTAAGTCTTAAGGAAAACGACCTGTCTTGTCACGAAAAACTCGTGACAGCGAGTACGCGTTTCTATGGCAAGTCCTCGGAAGAATCTGAGCAATGTGCACTCGACAACGGACCATCTCAAATAATTTGTAGACCTTCTGATTAGATGGAAATCTAGCAACGCCATAGATGAGAACACAGATTGACTAAAATCAGGCTTAAACTCTGTCCGATTCTGCAAAGGCCTGTCTAGATTTAACCTACAAATTTTATTACTTTCTAGGAGATAACGAGAATAAAAGAAGATTGATTTAATTAAAAAAAACATAAAAATTATAGTTGTGGAGAATTGAGTATATGGAGAATATAGCTTATAACCATGAGAATACCCTGTCCAAATTTCAGAACGAAATGTTAATTTTCAACAAAGTTATTAAATAAGTCACCCGCGCACCCACGCACCCGCGCATCCGCGCACATACACACAAATATTTCACATGACATAAAAGAGAATACAATTGTGAATATTTTGAGTTAACATACTTTTTTAACATAGCTTGGTTCAAAACTTGTGACTACTTTAAAAAGAAAAGAATAAAATCAATTTTTAACATTTCTATGGCCGTCAGAAAATGTGTTATAGCCTTAGTTTCCACTTATAGTGTGTACTGTTGCAATATATATATTGTAGCATGACAGATAATCCACTTAAATAGATTACCATATGATCATTAGTAAAAATCAATTATATGGAATATCCAGAAAAATCCAAATGAGAACCAAATAAAAATCACAATAAATTACCACCATAACAAGAAAAAGTAAATATAAAGAAAAACTCTGCAACAAAAATAAATGTACAACAAAATAAAACCCCAAAAAACTAAAATTAAAATAAGAATAATACCCAGGTAGGATAGGAGTAGGTAAGGAAGCTACCGAGACCAAATAAACAAACCAGAATAAACAATAATAAATATTAATGAAGAAACCAAGAACGAAAAAGGAAGAGACCCCGAACAAAGAAAAATAATAATAACAAAATGGTACTGAAGAAACCAAGAATGAAGAAGGAAGATATCCAGAACAAATCAATATACCTAATGAACAGGGACAAATGTGAAGATAACATGTAATAGAGGAAGTAGAATACAACCAATACCCAAAAGAAACCCAATAGGGAGAAAACAAAAACCCCAAAAGAAATTAAATGTCACTATAGAAAGTATAACACCCCAATAAACCATAAACTCATGTAAAACAAGTCAAAAAAAAAGTGTTTAAAGTGCTAAGTAGAAGTACACCCAAGAAAGTTATTGTATAATTAATAAAGACAAATCTTAACAGTTCCCCCATGATTAAACAATTTTATATTATAAAACTATGAAAATGACTAGTGATAGTATCAAGAAATAACAGGGGACAAGTGCAAGTGATTATATTATCATAAATAAACTTTGAAAAAGTACATTAAATACTGTGGGTTTAAATAACTTTAAGAATTTTAATATAATATCATGAGTGCTAATTAATAAAATAGTATGGTGAAAGAGCAATGACTACTCTTTCTAATAAAAGGCCACTATTTATGTAATAACATTCAATGGAGTGAATAATTTAAATAGAGAGCTTGGAGTTAATACATAAAGTGACAAGGGATACATCCCTAAAGTTAAGGAAAACAGATAAGACTGTACCCAAATAGTTTTAAGTAAGTATCAAAATTAATGGAACAGAATGTTAGGACCCAATTACCATATATGAACTCAATGCCTAAGGTTTGGAAATAGAGATTAAGTCTTATATTTATAAAATGTTATTATGTTTAATAGTTTGAATTAGGAATGCAATGTCTGAATGTGGATACCATTATTATATAACAAAATGTTTTTTAGGAGTTACTGTAAGTAATCAGTACAAAAAAGGGTATAAATTTAAATACCATATTTAATGTCAAATAATTGTTATGTTTTAATTGTTTAAAGTCAATACTAAAGGTTATTGTAGTAAAAGAAGGAATTACTAATGAATATTATATTAGAATAGAAGGTCAGAAAAGGGTATAAACTAACTGTATTAATAAAAACTTTGTAGGTAACAACAGATAAAATCTAGGCCAAATAGTAACTCTAACTTACATAATAATTGACAAATCTAGTCCTATAAACCAACTAACTGATGAAATTTATGCAAGATAAACCCAACACATAGTAATACGATGTAATTTATACTTAAAAGGATATTGTCAGAAGATAGGTAAAATTATGAATAAAAGTGAAATGTATTAACTAAAATTTCAGAGGAGGAGTCATAGATAAATGAATTATATTTAAAAACCATAATTAATGGACAAAATTGCAAGAATTTAAGTAAAGATAAACAATTATATCAATCTGAGATTCAGTATAATAATAATAATATCTGATGAAATGGCTATTATTTGGACAAGGACAGGAAACAAAAATTTTAGCCTACTTTTCCAAAATGAAAGAAATATAACTTTTTTAAATAAAAACTTTGTAAAACTATATTAATTAATATCAAAATAAGCAAAATAGATTAAGGAAAACGAATATGTATTTAGTATTTCATACAATTAATTAATACGAAAATATTTTCAGTAATATAATGTATTAAATAAAAATGTATCGGAAGCCAAGGTAATTTGAAACAATGTATGATGTATATTAAATTGGCTAAGATTTTCAGGAGACGAAGGAAATGAGAACAGTTAATTATTATCCGTTGAAGCGAACACTTGAACGAGGTTTTGCTCCGTGTAACCTATGTTAATGGCGTGCGATACATAAATTGAGTTCAGTGAAAATTTATAACTTTTTTATTTTTTGACTTTAACTATAATCAGTGAGCACCAACAATAAAACACTTAACTACAATAAAACAGAACCACATACGCCTAAATTATTGAACTAACACCACCAGAAATAATTATTACGGACGAAACAAACAGGGTTACGTACGACTTATTTAACCAAAGTGAAATAGACATAATCACACACATTTAAACAAAGTGAACTAAGAAACACTGCACCAGGAACACTCAATTAACTCCATAACGAATATCCACAATTGCTGAGACGAGGAAACGATGAACAGGCATCTTTATTGCAAGAAATATTTGTCGAGGTGACGGACATTAACCTACGCAGTTCTCAGTCGGCCATTTTGGTTTTCCCAGCATCCTATGCGAATTGGAATAAATGAACATCGAGTCTTCACTGGAATATTCGTTATATGGTTCGAATATTATAATATATAAACTTTCAATATTGATTAATAACCTTGTAATTGTTAGTTTTAAGACTTTTCATTGTAAGTGTTATACTTTCATGGCCCTACCCTTCTCTGGCTATTCATAAAATAACCGTTGAAAGAACCAAATATTATATACACTATTCAACGTAAATTTTTTATCGACCGGCCCTTAGTAATGAGTCGATACTGTTGTCAATAATCAATTAACCATCGATCTTTCTAATAAATTGTTAATAAATAATATAATTCTGCAAATTGGTTGAATTTTAATTTAAATATAATTAAAGAATAAGTTAATTCAAGATCACGGACTAACCGAAAGGCGGTATTTACAAAAATAAGGGGCATATTGAAGAAGAAGAAGAACCGTCTATCGACTAGTACCGGAGTTAACAATATTAACGCAGGAGTTATTCAGAGAAAGTGACACCACAACATAAACAACCATAAATTAATTAAAATTTTTACACCATACAGTTACAAAAATTATTTCTTAATTACGTACCACAAAAAACACGAAACCAATAAATTTTTCAGAAAACAAAATTTTTTATTTAAAATAAAATTTTTTTTTAATTTCAAAGTTTAATATTATTATTATTTTGTAACCCGAATAAAAGGATACGTTACAAAATTGGCGCTCACAACAGTGGGGCGTAACGTAGACACACGGAAACGGTACAATATATATATATATATATATATATATATATATATTACAACACTTTAACTATGTAATGTGCGAACCCCCAACTTCTTGGACGACAAATCTTAACAACACTACAACACATTAAATTCGTGTGTGTATACGATGATAGGTGTAATCGTATTAATAATAACTACGTAATTTGGTTTAAATTCATTTAAGTATCTATTAAATAAAAATTCTTATTTTTGTTGCGAATTAAAATCATTCTTATTTGCATGTGTGTGCAGTCTTAACACACATCTAATTATTACATATAATTGATACTCTCATATTACACATAGACATATTATACAACCTTATATTCTAATACATCTTTACAATTATCTAATATTCCTCTCAGCTTGGTCATTAGTATGATACTGATTATATTATCTAATTTTTATAATGATATAATCTCTTTTGAATATACAAATTGGAATCATTCTTAGGAAATAGGAAAAGATAAATTTCCTCCCGTTTCTTATGTGTTTACTTGTTTGTAACGCTGGTGGGGTGCCAAAATTGATTGGTTATCCTAATTGTGTGTGTGTGTGTGTGTGTGTGTGTGAACTTGACATATTTATAAATGCATTCTCTTCTTGGCCCAGATCAGTGAATAAACAACCGCTATACTATAATCAGTGCATAAACTGAGTGAGAATTACACATCCAAGGACAAACACTAATTGGTAAGCACATTCATAATAGCTCTCGTGGTAGTATGTGAATCATTTTCGCAATATTTCTGAGTGTGTGTGTGTGTGTGTGTGTGTGTGTGTGTGTGTGTGTGTGTGTGTGTGTGTGTGAGGGGGCTGTTATGGACCTCATAAAACACTTACTTACGCAGTCGGGTTGTGCGATTTAAGGTCACACGCAAACACTATGTCACAAATAAAACGTGCAAAGAGGATACAGCAGCATATACTGAAACAGTCGTTTACTTAAATATTAAAAATATAACACAAATTTTTAATTTATTTGTGTCGATTGTAATACAGTGTTTATTGTCATCATCAGGATCTGTGTATGAATACAAAAGAAATGTGAAACACAACAGAACAATTATTCGAGTGAACGTGTTTGTGTATGTGAGTGTACGTGCGTGAATTCTCTAAATTAATGACGGTGTTTTTCATACCAGAAGTGAGTGAAACATGTTAAAATAACTTTTAATAATTACATAAATGAACATCCGTATAATCTGTGTTTAGCTTTATCTGCTTTATTATGCTACATTTTGACAGGTGTATTTATAAACGTTTTCTTTACCAATTCTAATATTTAATTGTTGATTACTGCCTTTATAATTAATTACAACTACCATTACATTATGAGTAATTTAAATTGTAATATGATATAAATTAAGTTCCGTGATATTAGAATTTTCTCGTTGTCTTTAAAGAAAACAATTGATGATGTAAAACAAACTGTCTCAACTCCTTCACATATACACAGATACACACATACGCACGCATGCGCGCGCACGCACACACACACACGCACACACAAACACGTTCACTTAAATAACTTCTGTTTTGTTTGATATTTCCTTTGTGTCTTGTCTTTTGTTTCCACTGTACCATACGACGATCAAGAAAAACCGTCGAAACAATATTATCCCACAAAGTTGTCTATATAAATCTGAGCATTGCTATAATTTTTAAATTGGCCAAACTTTTATTACACTATTAAAATTAATTAAGATTTAACAATAAAATATTAGGTAAGTATATGTTTATTAATTCCTTTAAATAATATGCCGATCGGATCGGGCGTTAAACTGTAGGTCCCATATATGTTGTGAGGGACTCCGTAACACACGCACCACGGGTATATGCGGAAAGGGCACAAACCTGTCGAAAGACTGATGACTCCAGGAGCAGAAGGAGGAATTCCTTTAAATTTTGGACAAATGTTACGGTAGACATTTAAATATTTACACATATTATTTTTAACAATTACCAAAAATATGTTTTTTTTTGCAACTCGGTCTTACTTTAAAACGTTTACAACAAATTGTTGGTTATCAGAAATACTCCTGGTGCCGTTTCTGCGTTTAGAATCACCGCATGTAGTCGCTCTGTTTTTTGAGTTTTTTTTTTTTGCGTGTGTGTGTGTGTGTGTGTGTGTGTGGGTGGGTGTCTGATGTGTTATAGACGCTAATTTTGGTGGTACTGTGATTGTGGCTGAACGTGTGCCAATTGTCCGGCGTAGAAAACTTGGTAAAGTAACAGGATGTGCCAGTCAACAGTACAGATTATCTAGGAGATGATTAGTACTAATTAGGACTAAACTTTGTTCACCCTTAGAGTCCAGCCTGATGTAAACAAAACAAGGTGCTTGTACTTGAACCGGATTGATTAGACGAGTGGCCGCATCACTAAATCCACCGCTGGGAATAAAGTATACTGATTGATTATAACACTGTAAATTGATTAAAAATATATCAACAAACGTTTTTAAATACGAGGGTCAGCTGAAAAATTTGCGGAGCGACATCTGTAGCTTAGCGGTAGAACTAAAAATTTTCGTGTGTAGTAAGATTCATATTTGTTGACATCTCTCAATTTCCAAATCTGCCGACCAATTTATTCATTGTTTACCAGGTGTTTGAAACTTGCTTGTATTTTGAAATGTGGACAGATACTACGTCTTCAAAAACAACGATTTGTAAGTGGGTACTCGAATTTAAACGTGGTCTATGCGCACTGACAATGATCCTTGTATGGAGAGATCGCCGAAAAAGGTGCAATCATTCCAGACACAATTTACAAATTTCGTACACCATATTGGAAGACTTGCGATTGAGAATGGATAACATTGCTGAGATCGTAGCCATCTCGCATGAGTGTGTGTATCATATTTAACTGAAGAACTTGAAAGTTTTGTACTAGCTTGATGCCGCATTTTGAGTTGTCCGCTTTTTAGGTCATCCGCGCGGGGATCACATTCCTAGTTCGTACGGCTACGTTTAATCTTAAGTGCGGACTTACAAACGATTATTTTTAAATGTGTAGCACCTCCTACCACATTCAACGTTTCGTTGTGGACCTCCGTTGGCGTTAGACCATTTTTTAACAAAGAATTCCTGTTTTTGTCCATTTTTCAAAACATGCCTGACACGTAAATTTCGAACAGCTGGTAAGTAACGAATAAACTGACACATAGATTTCGATATTAACAGGGGTTTACATGAAATATAAATCTTACAACACCCGAACAATTTTAGTTCCGCCGCTAAGCTGTAGATGTCGCTCCGCGAACTTTTCACTGTCCCTCGTATATTTGGGATTAATAAAACTAAAAATAAGATCAATGAATTTATAATTCTTTGAATATGTTAAGAGAGTTTTAATTTTGTACTGTACATGCCTATGTACTGTATCACTCCGATTTGTTTACATCAAGAGAGAACAAACTTTACACGACACAAGAAACAATTTTGTTTGCTTTTACTCTTGTCTTGAATACCTAAAAGACGTCTAGTGTTGAAAGCAGATATACGTTTAATATGTTACACTGGACATGAATTCCCATACATAACCAACATGAGACTAATAAAACATATACCACACAAAGCCACATACCAACTTTCCAATATCATGGGAAAGTTTACAAATATACAAACACAAAACACATAACAATCTAATACCTGAACTAATACAAATAAATACAAAACATGATACAATTTTCAAAGCACTCAACATCCAAAATACACAAAATGCTAATATATACACCACAATCACACAGTATAATAACAATTTATAAAACCAAAAACCAATGGGAAGCCATAACAACAGCCAACCAGCACACAGGTATTCTACAATATTCAAAAATAGGAGAGCTGATTATGGGAACACTAAGGGTCCCGAAACATGTTCCAAATAAACAAAAAATAACATCTTGAGGTAAATTAATAAAAATTTGATATATATATATATATATATATATATACTAACCCTTTTTGCTACAGTCTGTTTCTTGATGCATATATAATTTATTTAATATTTATAAATTCTTTATCTCAAGATGTTTATTTCCCTTATTTGGTACATGTTTCGGGAATCGTATTGTTTCTATCCTCAGCCTTCCTGATTTCATATCTTGTTGAGTATTTGTGTTTTGGTTGGTTGTTGTTATTCCACTGTAACCAGCAGGCACAATAAAGAGGGTACCTTCTATGCTGTTCATGACATATAAAAATAAACAACCATATAATCTTACTAGATAAACAGACATGTTAAACAAATTATCTAAACACTTTTTATTTCAGTGTGTCTGACTTTGACTCCAATTTGAAATAATAATAGCAAATCATTTACAAAAAAAAATAATATTAAATCTCAAGAATGAAACTAATTGTTGCTATAAAAAAAATAATAAATAAACTAACATTTACTTCAAACCTATTATTTATTTCGACTAACACACCCAAATTTTAACATAAAACAGAAGATTAGTATTTTTAAATTTTCTTGTTAAATGAAATTATTTTCTTTAACTACCATTTAAATTTATGTACAGATAATATATTTAAAACTTTAAGTCTTTACTGTTCATATATAAGTTTATTTTTAAGAGTTCTTTTCAAAAACAAAAAATATAATTGTTTATTCATCACCTGCGTACTGCCGAGATTACCGTTTCGTGCGTGCGCGCGTGTGCATGTGTATGTGTCCTGAATCGTGAGAATTTGATGATGATGATTATGCTGATGCTGTTCTCTGCCTCAATGGTTTGTTGTTTGTGATGGTCCAGAGTTCCTCCATAAGTCTTGGTGTGTGTGGTAAAAATGTTCGATCGGTCGGCAGACCAGCAGCGTGACGTTGTGTGAAGATTTCTTGAGTCTGAGACCGCCCCAAAATTCCTGGTGGTATTTATACTGGACGGCGATCTGACAAGTCCAGGCCTGTTTCCGACCTGTTGGATATTGTCACTTCGTGCAAAGCGTCCTTTTAATTACAAATCACTTTTTGTTTCATTTTAGCGATTTCGTAAACATACTCGTAGCTCCAAGGATATTATCGTTTGCGTAATTTTTTTTCAGGTCACTCACATATAACACACTTATTAATAACTATTTAATTACACTAGTAATTAATATTAAATTACTTAGCGTCTTTATTATTGCACATTTCTGCAATAATTTTTTCATCACCATATTCGTTAAAAATTCCTTAATGTAATTATGTCTTTATAATTGGGGTAAGTCTTTGTTCACAGGTATAAAACGTATTAATGAATTTATTTTTATGCGGTTAAATCCTGATTACAGAAAAACCACTAATTCGTACGCATCACCCCATCTTTGCATGTCCGAGCTGGCTTCACTCACACAAATACACAAGCGCTGTATTCACTCGCGGGGCAGGTGTACACTTTCTAACAATTCTGAGCCTGTATAATATTGTTAAAAACTGTTCATCATATATTTTCTATGTTAAATATTTACAAACATACCGCCCTGGGCAAATACGCAAATATATGTATTGTTGCATATGTGTGTGTGTGTGTGTGTGTGTGTGTGTGTGTGTGTGTGTAATACATGATGTAATGACATATTAAGATAAATATTATTGTATAATAAAGTGTGTGTGTGTGTGTGGGGAGTAAGGTAAAGTTAAAATGTATTAAAAAACACTTTTGGTAGGTAAAAATAGGTTACAACGTAAACGGCTAATAATGTTATATTTAACTTGTGTTGCAGCTGTAGAATGTTCAGAGCTGTGCTGTTCGTGACATCTGTGTTACTGGCGGTAGCCACCGGAGTCTGCAACGCCCTAGTCTGCCGGCAAGCTGATGGCGCGGTCCCAGACACAAGCACGATAGACAATGTATGTCATAAGTAAACATAAGTCTTAGTTTCACTGGTATTTGCAGACAAACATTGTTACCAACTCAAACAAAACAAACAAGCTCGCAAATAAATCTCGTTTCTTGTATACTTAGATTAATCCTGATGTCAACAAACCAACGTGGTAAATCAGAAACGCTACTGGTCTGTGGCGTTGACACTGTTCACATAGTAATGTGTTACGCGCATGTGCAGAATGTCTGTGTAGTCATGTGAGAGTTATCTTGCCACTTAAATCGGGTTGAAACACACTGTATTCTGAAACCTACTGAGTAATATGGAGCCAGTTGAAAGTAGGTTGCCCGTCATGACATAAAAAGCTACCTGATATAAAACAATTGATACAGAAGGGGGTAAATGAATCGACGGCAGACACGTGGCGTTTTTGTATCCAGTACATAATCAAGATAGAAAATAAGCTATGGCAACTGGCCCACATTATCGACCTCGTTGTGGACAATCTTATTATTAATAATGCTAACTCAACTGATGGTATACACAGATATTGAAGGGATTGAATTACTCCTCATACCAACTGATAATATACAATAGACGTGTAATTATCACAGCTTCTAGTTTCGTTTAAATAAAATTTTACTTTTATACTTTGTTGCAATTTTTAAACATTGAATAAAGAAGCCATTAACTAGTGTTATGAAATATTTCACTGTCTGTCTAACACAGTCACACAGATTTTACTTTGATCAGGACAAATTATTACAACTTACATATGTGTATAGGGTATCAGTATTATATGTACCCTGCCTGTACTTCTTCTGCTAGTCTGACACGCCTCTTATTCAAGCAGCAAATAGCGTTTCAGATGTGCCACACCTGTTTGTTTACATCAAGATTTAACTAAGAACTGAAGTAATATAAATCTTCTCAGTTTTACGGTAATAACAACAACACTGTTTCTGTTTCACCCGCGTCGTTTTATTAGCCTTGAAACGAAACGTTTCGCTGATGCGGGTCACTGAGATGGTACCTCATCATAGTGTGGCCGACTGTTTCGGTCTCAACAGAATTAACACGACATGTACAGTGTTGCAAACCAATATGAATAAAAATTAGCTCGATTAGCGCTATCAAATTTCACAGCTCAACATCAGATTGCAAATATACAATAATGGAGCAAGACAATTCATGATATTGAGTGATGACTCGTTGGGCACTTGGTGAAACATATTACTACAAAGGTTTTTTAAAAACACACAACCACTTGATAAGTTTCACAATTTATTTTTAGCCTCTAGCAATTTTTTTCAGCCTATTGGGTTATTCTCAAAAAGATCATAGAAACAACTGAACAAAGAGAGTGAGGGTGTTGAACTTGTGTTAAGGGTTTGTACAGGGACACGTGCGTGGGGTGTGTATGTTGGTGTGGGTGTAGAAGCTAGTATAGGAAAAGTCAAATGTATGTAAAAACTAAGTTTAGTAGAAAGGCAAATTCTAGAAATTAACAAAATTGCCTTTATTAAAATTTGTTATTTAGTTTACATTGACATTGAAATTTTGTTATTTATTAAGAAACTTGACCTTCCCTACACCATACCATAAATTTGTTATTTATTAAGACTCTTGACCTTCCCTATACTAGGTTCTCCACCCCCTCCAACATACACACCCCACACACATGTCCTTCTACACACCCTAAACACATGTTCAACACCCTCCGTTTCTTTGCTCAGTTGTTTCTATGATTTCTTTGAGAATAGCTTAATAGGCTGAAACAATTGTCAGAGGTAAATAGTAAACTGTGAAACTTAACAATTGTTTGTATGTTTTTTAAAACATCTGTACTAGATAAGTCCTTCATACCTCTACTTGCCCTACAAGGTGTATGCGTGTTACCTATGTACTAGTTTACTTTACACTGTAGGGTAAGTAAAGTTATAAAGGATTTGTCTCGTTCCGTTATTGTATATTCAGATCTGATGATAAGCTGTGAAGCTTGAAAGCGCTAATCGTGGTGTGCGATAGTGTTATCTTTGTTTGTAATTATAACAACTAACACAATTTTATCATTAATTAACACGACATGTGTTAAACTAGAGTCAAGATTGTTACACACACAAAATAGAGAACATACATTCCTGCGCAAATTATAATACATACTTTTAAAATTCTGTTTATCTTGAGAGAACAATTTTTTGTTTCAAGTGTTTATAACGAACATGTTTTCGTTGATCTATATATTTTCTAAGCTTATAATGTCATGTCCAAATATAACTTAATTTACCTTCAGTGCCGTGTTCGTTTCATTTATTTCTAACATACTACATTGAATTCTCTTTTACTCTTTTCATTTTTAAGTCTATATTTTATTGTTAAAATAATTTACGAAAACACTAATTTGTACTAATTATACGGATCAATTAGTGTAGTCTAAAGGCAAAAAAATATTAAATGTTTACTTTTCCAAAATGCTTTTTTTATTATAACTTCGACTTTCCGAAAAAAATGGTGTATATTTAATGATAAAAATAAACTGGAAAAACACATTTCTTTAATAATCTAAAGTACGGCTGTACACAGTAAAATCATGACAATCTTGTACACGATTCCTTTCAATAGTTCATATTCTCCAAACAGCCTAATCTAAAATGACGTGTAACTAATAATGTTATGTTAATGGTTATAATGACAAACAGAAATTACACTCTTGCACACCGATATAGAACAAATTTCCGATTAGCGCTTTCAAGCTTCACAGCTCATCATAAGATTGTAAAATTGATTTTTCGATCCGATGATGAGCTGTGAAGCTTGAGAGCGCAAATTGAAAATTTTTTATATAGTGGTGTGCAATAGTGTAATTTTTGTTCAAAATGGTGTGGTTTGGTTAGGTAAGGCTAGATTTCGGTAACTTAGATTGGTTTAGATTATGTTGGTTTTGGACTACAAGCCAGGCTGCTTGTGAAGTTAATGTTGAATATACTGTAATAATCAACAACTATGGGTATGATATATTGTAATCCGTTTTTTGAAAAAAAACTGTATTTTCTACACTTCGGTAAATAATAGGCCTATATCACAAACTATACCACGTAGGAAACTGAAATTTTCAGAGACGATGTAAGTTGCTATCGTCTACCTAAAGAAGTAGAATCTGTAGAATTAAAATGTATACTTTGGGTGTTGTAAAAATTAATGTTTATTAATTTTCCTTGAAAAGTGTTATACAATTGAAATAAATATGAGTTTTGTTGTGGACATGGAAATTAAATAATTATACTTCAGTAGACGTAATACGTACACATAAAATATTAAAGGCAATGTCCCGACTCTGTGTCATCAGGTTTTAGAGAAAACTGTACCTAAATAGGGGCAATTTAACATTACCAGCATAGGGCCTACCGACTTAAACATTATCATTCGTTATCAGAAGGGTTATATCGGACAATAATTATCGTAAAATTTATCGCCCTTCGTTTCGATCACTTAACGATCTGTGGTCGTCTTCAGGTGTAATTAAAACTAGTGCATTAAGAATAAACTTGACTACCCGAGATTCGTTCACTAATAAACCTGAACAGTCAGACAAAATAATAATGAACCATTACCAAAAAATCTATGAAACTGACAAATTCAATTATCTAGAAGTTATTGAACAAAATGTCTCAGGAAAGAAGCCATTAAAAGAATGCGTTAATAAGACGAATATTGCTTACCGTTTAGCCAACGATACATATAACAGTAAATCAATATCCATTAATACCAAACTTAGACATTACTCAGCAGTAATTCGCCCGGAAGTACTTTATGCAGTTGAGTGTGTGACTTTGAACAAGAAAATGATGATGGAAGAACTGGAAGTCACGGAAACAAAAATATTAATAATAAATAGTACAGACAGAAGACGCTGTACACATTAATGAGCTGTACACACGTGTTGAAAAACTCGCAGACATAATTAGAAAAAGAAGAATTACTTCCTACGGACATGTTCAAAGAACGAATCCTCCAGACTACCAGAGAAGCTCCTTAACTATTTCAAAAAGCTGAAAATATCCAAAACGTTGTTCTGTGATACAGAAAGAGACATATAAGAATTTCAGATTACTCAAGAAGACATTGAAGAATGCTTGCAATCAAACAAACAAAAAATTACTCAAGGTTTTCAGGAATACCCAAGAAGAGGACAGGTGCCATCTGGACTAACTAAAGGAGTGAGAGACATCGTTCAAGAATAAAGGAGGTATGGGAAAGGAGGAAGAGAGAGGAGAAGAACGGAGGAACCACTTGAACCAAACGTAGTCCATAGTGGCTCATACGCAAACAAAAACCACAAAACTTTTTCAAACGTTAACACGCAAAAAGACAAAATTCATAAAAACAAACCCCTACTTACCTTCTACGTTTGCTGGACAGAACAGGGAAGCACATCATCACTGACAAAAGTTCAACACGTCAGTTTAAACACAAATTTTGTTAAACTTGCGTCTGTGTGGTTGTGCTTCAAGTAGACTTAGATGGTAAATAGCGGAGTTTTTATGTAGTTTCTCTTTAGTTTGTCCAACTTTGTACGTGTTGGTGGTGGTTAATTATTAATTTTTACTTTTGCTGATGGTTCACGCCTGCCAGTGAACGAATCTCGGGTTAGCGTACCTTTAAATTGAATGTGCTACTTTAAGTTACACATGAAGACGACCACAGATTGTATTGTGGTCGAAACGTTCTGTGACAAATTTTACGATTGTTTTTGTCCAACCTAACCCTTCTGATAATGTTCACGTAGCATCGAAAATTAGGTTTAAAGATTGTTTTACCAATCGTATTGAATATAATCATATCTTTTGGCGTTTATTCATAAATATATTCACTTAATCCTTGAAGCCTGTTGGTTGTATTCAATGTAGTTTCACCTAGCGTACCAAATTACAATAAATAAATAATGAGTGAAATAATTTACGTGATCGTAGTAACGCATTGCGAGTGTACAGGATGTCAACCCCTTGTGTAAAGAATAATGCTAGAATCATGCTAGAATGTGTAGAGTACTAATAAAACTTGTACGAGGAGGGTTTGTAAAGTTTCGGCCCAACATGGAAAGATATATATTCCGGCCCAACCAATAGCAATACCTAATAATTCAATGTAGTTCAATACACTTAAGAGAAGACACTGAATCAATTGTAACCCTTGGAGAAACAATTATTTTTCTTTCTCCTGCAGACACGTGGTAATAGTATCGATGACAGCATCATTATTTGCAAATTGTGTTCCTTTCAAGTCCATTTTCAGTTTTCGAACAGATAAAATTCCGACGGAGCTAGGAACTCAGAAAAAGAGGGATGGCCAATCACTCCATAGCCCACCCGGTGAAATTTCTGCATTTTGATAAGCGCCTTGTGACATGAAGCGTTGTCCTGAAGAAACATAAAGATTTCGCCAGCTTTTCTCGCCGTGTCTTTCTGATGGCTGCACGCAATTTTGCCAAAACATCGCAGTAGTAGCTGGCATTCACTGTGGACCATAATTGATGTGGCTGATTCCCTCCGCATCCCAAAACACAATCACCATTACTTTGGCAGCGGATTCCTGCTGTCGAAATTTCTTGTGCCTTGGTGAACCCGAGTGTAATCACTCCATTGACTGCTGTTTGGTTTCTGGCACCCATACTATACCCATACTATAATGTAATTCATCGTTAACCTTCTTGGCATTCATACCCTTGGAAACAAGACAGGTCTACTTGATCACTATCCTCTATTTCTGCCGGGTGAATTCCATATTTTCCTGCTCCATCATTCACTCAACAAACAACAATTCTTCTTCTTAAGCGGAGCAACAACCCATTACTGAGTCAAGGCCTCCTTTAACAGCCTCCGTCAGTTGTCCCGGTCAAGTGCAGAGAACTGACTGGTTGAGAAACTGATACGTTTCTGCACATAAAAAAGTTTCACAGATGGGATATGTCAATTCTTCAATCCAACTCCCAACTTGGAGGACCTGGAACTTTGATTTCGGGCTGCTCTTCCACTAGAGAGTTGCTTTCACCTCAGCTGACCAGTTTTCCCTGCCTGGTCGCAGTAGGCTAACTGAATCAGCCCATGTGTGCAGCCGTTGGGCTACTATAGGCTCATCCGCCTTCACACTTGTTCGAACTTTGTACTGTATTTATTATCTGTGTATTGTAACCACCGCATTGCGACACGAGCGGATGACGTCACTTTGCTTATCAAGCGCCGCCGGCAGTCAGCTGTGGGCTGACGGTGGTCAAGTTTAGTTCAGTTAGTTAACAGACTCCGAGCTGTGCTCTCGTTAAAATTCAATCTTCCAGCCGCAGCTTCTGGATCATTATCCAACTATTTTTCATGTGCAGCTTGCACTAAATTATTCAGACGACCTTCGTCTATCTACAATGGGTTTTTACTTTTATCAACACGACACGTGTCGGCAATAGTATCTGAATCTTAATATTTTCAATAAATGAACATTATACATCATCAATACAGTCCACTTCATTATATTTCAAAACCAGCCCTTTCCACTTAGCGTCTTTGGAACAACTCTACAAACTTCAAGAGCTTCCAGTACGCAACATTTTTGGTCCAACCGAACCGGATTTCTTAATTTTTGTCCACAGCAACAACATTAATATTTCTTTTAATGGGCCCAAACGGCGTTTAGTTCATGCCCCAACATACTCAACTTTGGATTACTGACAGTTGCGTGGCTCTATTATCTTCAAAAATCACCTCACAACCAACACTACAAGATTCTGCAGACCAGTAAACTAGAGACGACGGGACACGGCAGGACAGCATTGGTGATTCTACATCAAAAAGTTCCACAGCTTTAAATTATGGAGAGCTGCAACATCAGGCGTCATCTGACCGGTAGAGACAAGAGGTGCAACACCCCCCACACACCCTAACACTCCTAACAGGATCGAGCAGCGGGATCGAAGCCATCTTCAGCACGTCTGGATCAACGTCCACGTGACTATGAGCCTTTTATTTATATTTAACGTTCCAAGCAATATTTTATATTTAACAGTTATTTTTTAACACCTTTGTGTAAACACACACCATCATTTTTCAATACATGTTAGTAAATAGTTAGCAGCTCATTGTGAGTTCATACATCAAAGACAAAACTATATGTATTAGTATCTTTTAAATTCATAATTTAATAATTTTTAATTCCTAAAAGAGGTTGTTTAATATAGAGAGTAGGCATATGTTGTAGCAAGTATTGTGTTCATATACATAACGATCGCTAGCTACCGCAACTTATTCAGATTTATCAAAATTTAGGTCTATGGTTCACATGCTCTGCGCTCAAATTATTCCAAATTATAGTTTAAATTATAGTCATGGCAGATGTAAAAGCTTTAATAAAAAAACGAGGCACCATTAAAGCTTCGATATCTCGCGTAAATACCTTCGCGGGCAACTTCGATTTGGAATCCAGCGATCATCATGCGCTAAAAATAAAACTTCGGCATTTGATGGAATTATCCACCAAATACGATGAAATACAATCCCAAATCGAATCCGAGGAAGCGGACTTTGCTTTAGCGAGTGATAGGGTCCAAACTGAAGACGATCTTTGTAAAATAGAGTGTAAGTTGCAACACCTACTGGAGCAAGCCGAGCATATGAACCAGAAACCCTTAATTAATGCTGAAAGTAAGCATCTTAAAACCCCCCCATTCAGTTGGAACCGATCAAATTACCTCGGTTTGCGGGAAGCATTATTGAGTGGCAGCATTATTATCATATTTTTCTTGAACTAATACACGTCAGATCCGATCTGACGGACATACAAAGGCTGCAATATTTGCACTCGTCATTCTCTGGCGAGGCGCTTAACGTAATAAAGTCACTGCCAATCACTCATGAGAATTACGCGGTGGCTATCGATCTGTTGAAGAATAGATATGACAGTAAGCTAATTGTCTCCGCCCATCATGTCTAGAATGTACTGACCGTACTATCAGTTCAACAAGAATCCCAAGTTAGCATATCTTGATTCATTGATGAAATAACAGCCAATATCAATGCTTTAAATAATCTCAACTTGCCAGTTAACACATTCGAAATCATTGTTATGCATTACTTAGCTAAAAACTTGATAGTTACACTTTCCGGTTGTGGAAAGAGAGCTTGTCGGAACATAAATTCCCTGATTTTAATAATTTCATGAAATTTCTAAACTCACGCAGACAATTGCTACAAAATCTTGATAGCGTAACTATCTCAACGAGCAAGTTAAATACCAGCGATAAGACTCCTTATCGCAAGGCAGTTAAACCGATAAGCGCTCCAAGGGGGGCATTCTATTCTCATGTCGGAGATAATTTATGTAAACTATGTAACGGTAAACATAGAATTATTGATTGCTTACAATTCACATCGCTTGCTATCCCTGAAAGAATAAACGTCATAATAAAAAACAAACTTTGTTTAAATTGCCTTCGTCCGGGTCACGAAAGTTCTCAATGCACATTAAAATTTTCTTGTAAAAATTCTGCAAGGCGTCACCACACCTTGATTCACTTTCCCAACAAAGATGAATCTTCCATCAATAACCAATGTTCACTAAAGTTGCAAACGAATAAATCAGTATTGTTATCCACCGCTGTCTGTATGACAACTAATAAGGCCGGTAGAAAATTCCCCGTTAGAATTTTATTGGATTCCGGCTCGCAAGCAAATTTCTGCACAATGGATTTCGCCCGTAGAATGGGCCTTCAATTGGTTAAATCGCAATTGCCCATAACGGGTATAAACAACTCACTGTCCCAGGCTGATTTCAGTACAAAGGTAAGGCTACATTCGCGCTATAAATCTTTTACGTTAAACGTGCATTGTGCCGTACTTCCCAGTATAACTAATGATTTACCGGCGGAATCGTTCGATCTCGCCTCTTTGAATTTACCGAAGCACGTATTCTTAGCTGATCCACACCTACACTGCTCGTCGCAAGTCGATGTACTACTCGGCGCTCAATATTATCTCCAATTAATCGAACCTATTACATTTATGCGCGGACCGCACTTTCCTATAATTCAGGAGACAAAGTTAGGATTTATTCTAGCCGGTAACCTACCCTTCAATGTCGACATAGCTAAAACGGTTTCATCCTTTATGGTCTGTAAGGATGATAGTCAGATTTCCTCGCAACTAAAGGAATTCTGGAATTTGGAGGAGAACTCTAGTCGTGAACCCTGCTCTGAGGACTCGACGTGTGAAAAGCATTTTGTGACAAATACCATCCGCAACAACGAAGGGAGATTCGTGGTATCCCTGACTCGCAGGTCTGACAAATCTCATTTGGGACATTCTCTCCGCGGATCTATCCGCAGGTTCCAATCTCTAGAGTTCAAGTTCAAGCAGAACCCTGCCCTTTACAAGGGCTATAGCGAGTTCATGCGTGAATACTTGAAGCTTGGTCATATGTCTCCACTTAATGATTACGATTTGTCGCTTGACAAATCAGACATTTTTTATTTGCCTCATCACTCAGTCTTTAAAAGCTCCAGCCTAACCACTAAGTTACGTGTGGTCTTTGACGGCTCCGCTAAAACGACAAATAATCTGTCTCTCAACGATACTCTAATGGTCGGTCCTACGATCCAGCAGGATCTGTTCTCGATCATGGTTCGTTTCCGTACCCACCAATACGTACTTATTGCAGACATAGAAAAGATGTATCGTCAAATTATGGTTAACCCGAAGGATTCCAATTTGCAGCGCATCGTTTGGCGTGACGATCCGCATAAGGAACTACAACATTACGCTTTAAGGACGGTTACGTATGGGACTGCTAGTGCCTCTTTCCTTGCAACTAGTTGTCTGGCGCAGATAGCCTACGAAAATAAATCCGACTACCCTATGGCTTGCATAGCCATAGCCAATGATTTTTATGTAGACGATCTTATAACGGGATCGGATGATCCGAACGTGTTAGCTAAAATGAAATTCGACATCGTGGATTTGCTAAAAAGGTATGGTTTTACGTTACATAAGTGGTTTTCTAACCACCATAAGTTTATGGCCTCTCGCGCCCAAGTATCCCATGACTTCAGCAAAGGTCAAAACGTGCGTACATTGGGAATCCAATGGAACGTTGAGAAAGACAGTTTTTTATATACCGTTCGGGGTGATGACAATTCGACCGTGTTCAACAAAAGAAGCGTTTTGTCGGTCATTGCAGGGATTTACGACCCGCTGGGTCTTATTGGTCCCATTACGTTTTGGTGCAAACACTTTGTACAACAGTTGTGGTTGGCGGGCACAAGTTGGGACGAACCCTTATCTAAGACATTATCCAATCAATGGATGGAACTCTACTCTCAATTAGTTTCCGACACTCATTTTAAAATTACGAAGTCGGTTAAGAGTCTGAACAATTGTCAAATCAGTTCATTACAGCTTCACGGATTCGCCGACGCCTCGGTTAAAGGTTACGCGTGCTGCATTTATGTGCGGGCAGT
Source organism: Magicicada septendecula (assembly GCA_034769895.1). Lineage (NCBI taxonomy): Eukaryota > Metazoa > Arthropoda > Insecta > Hemiptera > Cicadidae > Magicicada > Magicicada septendecula. Next base: position 138,220,133 of record CM068369.1, on the reverse strand, counting down.
CTACCAGAACGGCGCCATGTCGTCAAACCTGTTGTGTGCTAAATCTAGGGTCGCTCAGCTAAAACAGATAACGCTACCCCGGCTTGAATTTTTTGCTTGTTTATTGCTAGCGCAGTTAACTTCTAAGGTTTTAGACGTTAAACTAAAATTTTGACGGACTATATCTTTATTCGGACTCGATGATAGCGTTGCATTGGATACATCAACAATCTTCCCGCTGGAAGGTATTTGTGGCCAACCGTGTCGCGGAAATACAGCGTCTTAGTAGCAGGGGAACTTGGCATCATGTATTATCACCTGACAACCCTGCCGACATTTTATCACGCGGTTGCCTCCCTCGTAGTTTGCACAGCCATCCTCAATGTTGGCATGGTCCGTCCTGGTTAGCCCATGAGTCATCATCATGGCCCACTAGTGCCTTCGACATTCATGCGCCCTGTAATTACCCGACCTTGAACAAGAACGTCGTAAGCAGTTCAAAACCTCACTAATTGTCGCCTCTTCCACCCGTAGCTATGTTGAAAATTATTCATCCCTTACAAGACTCATTCGCGTCTTCGCATATTGCCGCGGATTCATTCGCAACTCTAGGCTCCCGGTTGTTGACAGGGTCACGTCCTTTTTGTCTACTCAGGAGTTACATGACACACTTTTGTTTTTTGTTCACGAATCTCAGGATTTACACTTCGGTATAGAAGTTAAGGAGCTTGAGGCACATCGCTGCATTCCTCGCAGCAGTAAAATTCTTGCACTCAACCCCTTCCTGGATGACTCAGGTATCTTAAGAGTAGGTGGACGCCTACAATTTTCCCAACTTAACTACGCGAGTAAGCATCAAATAATTTTGCACCCGCACTCTCATCTCACTAAATTAATAATTGAGTATGAACATATCCGTTTGTTGCACTCTGGGGTGCAATCAACCCAATCTTCTCTCAGACAGAAATATTGGATTATTCACGATAAATCTTATATCCGCTCAGTAATATATAAGTGTACCATTTGTTTCCGTTACCGTGCTAGAGGCGCGAATCAACTATTAGGTCAGTTACACCCTTCCAGGGTCACGCCTGCTAAGCCATTTTCCCAGTCGGTCCTGTACTTTTACGCCATGGCGGGCAGCGCTCAAAGTCCACGTCTAAGGCATACATCGCGTTATTTATATGCATGTGCACAAAGGCCATCCATTTAGAATTGGTGTCAGATCTCACCTCCGACGCCTTTATAGCGGCTTTAAAAAGTTTCGTCGCGCGCAGAGGTATTCCCGCGCAGATATTTTCGGATAATGGTACGAATTTTCGTCGTGCCAACCGCACCTTACACGAATTGTACAAATTTTAAAATTCAAAGGGAGTTGAGCAATCTTCTCAGGAATTTTGCGGTCTCCGTGGTATCAAGTGGTCCTTTATCCCTCCCTCCGCCCCTCATTTCGGTGGTTTGTGGGAAGGCGGTGTGAAAAGTGTTAAATATCATTTGCGTCGCGTAATCGGCGGTACTATCTTGAATTTTGAGCAGTACTCTACTCTTCTCTCTCAAAAAGAGGCTTGCCTTAATTCACGCCCTTTATGTGCTGTGTCCGACGATGCTACAGACCCTGAACTCTTAACTCCCGCTCATTTCTTGGTCGGTGCTCCACTGACTGCACTTCCGGAACCCGACTATACCCAAAGCAATACTAGTCGTTTGGGCAGATGGCAGCTGCTCCAAAAATTTACGCAATCCATCTGGAAACGCTGGTCCAGGGATTATCTGCACCAGCTGCAGCAGCGCAACAAATGGCGCACGACGTTAAGGAATTTGAATGTCGGACAGCTTGTCCTCATTTTGGACGATAATTCCCCCCCCACTTCAGTGGAAGCGAGGGGTAATTACTAATGTTTTTGCGGGTCAAGGTTCCAGAGTGCGCGTCGCGGAAGTTCGCACCGCCCTAGGTATCTTACGCCGGCCCATCCACAAATTATGCCCCTTTCCGGCGGCAACAGATTAGTCGTATGTGTGCCATACGAGACTTACTATGAATGTGAACTTGTCACATTGCCTGGAATACGCCCGGGGCTCCCGGGGCTATCATACAAGTCAATTGTATCATTAGCGTTGTAATTATTATTACTACGTTCTGATAGCTATTATTGCAATAGTTAATGCGTTTTCATTGTATTATCAGTTATTTATATATGCTATATGATTATATATTCCACTTTTGAAAATTACTATTGTACCAATTATTGTATGTATTGTATTTTTCAATGTCATGTATTATTGAATTTTGTGATCTTTATTATACTATTATGTACCTTTAATTATTATGTCAGTCCTTATATATTATGTATACTCGTACATTCATGTTATGTATTTTACATTGGATATGTCTACCATATCTCCATATACCATTGAACTTTGATATCATTGGGCTAATGCTATACATATACATTGTTATGTCTTTATTATTAGTATTACTATATATGAAGCAGTGTTCAAGATGGTTTCTCTTATATAAATTAAGGTTTGTCACTTACGTTAAAGTATAAAGTATAAATATATGTATTTCATGTCCATATGTTCATGCTTCAAGAGAGATCATGTTTAGTTATGCAAAGACTCGTTTTTATCATGATTTTTTTTTTATTTGTACCTTTCCTAGCACAGAAATTGTTTTGTTTTGCCTTTGAGCTTTTCTAATAGCTTAATGAATTTTGTTATTTACAGATTTTTATGTTAGAAGTGATTTACTTCAATCCAAGGGTCAATTTAATGTATAAGCCTTTTAAGTATATTATGTATTGTTTATATATAACATTGATAATAATTTGTAATATACTGTTCCCAATTAATTTAAATTTCAAAATCGTCCCGATTTTGAGCGAGCAGTATGTTCGAACTTTGTACTGTATTTATTATCTGTGTATTGTAACCACCGCATTGCGACACGAGCGGATGACGTCACTTTGCTTATCAAGCGCCGCCGGCAGTCAGCTGGGCTGACGGTGGTCAAGTTTAGTTCAGTTAGTTAATAGACTCCGAGCTGTGCTCTCGTTAAAATTCAATCTTCCAGCCGCAGCTTCTGGATCATTATTCAAGTATTTTTCATGTGCAGCTTGCACTAAATTATTCAGACGACCTTCGTCTATCTACAATGGGTTTTGACTTTTATCAAAACTAAATTAACGGGCGTTATGGCCTTAAAACATCCGCACGTGTCGGCAATAGCATCTGAATCTTAATATTTTCAATAAATGAACATTATACATCATCAATACAGTCCACTTCATTATATTTCAAAACCAGCCCTTTCAACTTAGCGTCTTTGGAACAACTCTAGAAACTTCAAGAGCTTCCAGTACGCAACAACACTAGATGCACATCCTTCTGCCGATGTGCACCAACCTGCCAGGCCAGGGTCAGGATACCCCCAGACTGCGTTGATAGAACCCCCATCTCTCGTTTGCTTACCGATCCACTCCCCCAAAGGAATTGGTTACCACAATCTTGGGAGTGGATTACTGGGCGTAACTACACCGACGTGTACAACCAGCAACAATAGAAAGAGAATTTACACCACGCTCTTTAAATTTCAACTAAAGTGCATACAATAATTATTGTATCACATACTCTAATTTTTCGAAAATGATAAGGTCAGCGAGCGTTGGAAGGAGTATATAGAGGAACTATACGATGGGGAATGTGGTAGTCATGCAGGAGTTTCTAGAAAATGAGAATGCTGTAGATAGAGATATGGTAGGACCGCCAATTAGCAGGGTGGAATTTGATTATGGCCTTAAAGGTCTGAGTATGAAAAAAGCGACAGGGCCTGACAGTCTACCAGCAGAGCTTTTGAAAAATGTAGGGGAGAGAACGAAAGACCAGCTATTTCGAATAATTACTGGGTGCTATGAAGAGGGAGTTTTGCCAGTTGATTTCATTAAAACTAGAACAATCACAATACCAAAGAAAGGTAAAGTAGACGACTGTGCTAATTATAGAACGATAGCCTTAATATCTCATGCTGCTAAGATTTTGCTGAACATAGTGAAGAACAGACTGGAAGGAAAGATTGATCACACTTTGGAGGAGGATCAGTTTGGATTTAGAGCAGGTAGAGGAACCAGAGAAGCAATCTTGGCTCTGCGGCAGATCTTGGAGAGGAGAACTGAAGTGAACAGGAAAACCTATTTAGTATTTGTGGATCTCGAGAAGGCGTTCGACAATGTTGATTGGAAGCTGTTGTTTCAAACTATGAGGAAGTCAGGACTTGACTGAAAAGTTAGAAGGGTAATCTTCAATATTTATAGGTTGCAAAGTACTGAAATAGACATAAATGGATGTAAAAAGGAAGCAATAATAAGAAGAGGGGTAAGACAAGGTTGCCCACTGTCACCGTACGTTTGTAATTTGTTTATAGAAGATGTTGTAACTCAGATGAAAAGGAGTTCTAGGGGAATTAAAATAAATGGGGAACTATTCATACAATGGGGAAGTATTCGCTTCGCAGATGATATTGTACTGATGGCTGACTCAGAAAAGGATATGACCCGAATGTTAGGTACGTTTAACAAAATTCTTCACGCTTGGAGAGTGAGGATAAATGTTAAGAAAACTAAAATAATGGTTGTAAGTAAAAAAAGAGAAGACATTAAATCAACCATTATGTTGAACAACACAATATTGGAGCACGTTACTGAATTTTGTTACCTGGGTAGCATAGTTACAAGTGGGAATAAGTGTCTGGCAGAGATTAAGAGGAGAGTAGCTCTGGCAAAACAAGCATTCCAGAGGGAAAGGAACTTATTAACAAGCAACCATATTAGTATTGAAACAAGGGAAATGTTTGTTAAGGTATTTGTATGGAGTGTTTTAACTTACGGGTGTGAATCGTGGACCTTAGGGAAGGTGGAGAGTGACAGACTTCAGGCAATGGAGATGTGGATTTGGCGGAGAATGACAAAAACTAGTTGGACAGATAGGAAGACGAATGAACAGATCTTAGAGGAAATAAATGAGAATAGAACACTGCTTAGGAGTATAGAGGTGAGGAAGATTAAGTTGATAGGGCATGTGATCAGACATAGTGCTTTTTTAACTAACATCTTTGAGGGCAAAGTAGTGGGGAAGAAGCCCAAAGGAAGACCAAGAACTGCATACTTCCGCAGCACAATGAGTGTCGTGAATAGTGGGTCCTATGAAGAAATGAAAAATATCGCAAGGGATAGAGTGACGTGGCTACAGCGACAAGGCATTGCCTTTAGGAGTTAATAAATAAATACTCTAATTGTACTATTCTATCTGTCACTCTTCCGTGTTGGATGGAAACTTTTCAAACCCCCTTTGTATATTTTCAAAATTGCAGTACGTTAAAGTCGAGTGTGTGTAGACGATTCTGATGTTACTAATGTTTTACAGCTCCACGGAAACCGGATATACATGATGTACAGCATCCATTACACCACTGTCTCACCGTTTGTCACGCACACAAGACCGTTTGTGTATATCAACGCAGACGTGCACAAGTTTAATGATTCTATTTACTACAATAATCTCAGCGTTCTTTTGTAAGTATTTAAACATTACATTACAATAGTAAATATAATATTTTAGGCAGGCATGTACTGTAGCTATAAAGCAATCTAATTTTACGTTCCAGTTGTATATGATCGTAAGTTGTATAAGGTCTTAGTAAGTTTTATCTTACTAACATTTTGACTGATCACAATCAAACCATAAAACAAAGCTATGTCTTTTTTTGGGCCAAATCATTTTAGAGTAAAGATTGTCATACAGGACTCCCCAATAAAACAGGTACCAGATATCATGTATCTACGGTGCAGCATTACATACCAACCTGATAAAGAGGTTGAAAGCATAATTAGTCTCTTCCAGTCGCTTGTGGCTGTATCATGAAACACTTAAAGCGAAAATAAGGGAGGAGACCCAATTCAAATAATATAATGTAGTGGCCATACATCAACTACTGTATGGCAGTGAGACTTGGATTAGAAAGGCCAAAGATAAATCTAGATTAGAAGGAGCGGAAATGAGGTTCTTGATGGTTGTAAAGGGTTGTACCAGGAGAGATCTTATCAGAAATGATCATACTAGAATAGAGCTAGGTATAGCTGAAAGCTGAAATGAGAAAATCTCCCGGTACAAAACGGAGTGGCGGTTACTCGTAGAGATTATTATCCAACTAGATTCTCAGGAAGAGCCCTTCACTATCGTGAGGGATAAAAGTGTGGAAAGACCCCGCACGCGATTGTTGGATGACTTCCATTGTGACTGGAACAGGCTACTAGCCCAAGCCGTAAAGGAAGACAACGAGCTCTATATGATAAACATCCATGGTAATCGATTCTAATAATTCAGCAGTAGAATAGAAATTCAAAACTTTGAGTGGTGCCCCGAGCACACAATGTGTCATTATTATGTTGTATATCTAGGGGTTAGTGCCAAGTCAAAGTTTTAATTATGTTTCAAGATGTTTCAAAAACGACATTTTTATGTATTTATCTTTATCTTTTTATTTTTTGACTGCTACTTAAACAAGAAAAAACTCTATTAGTAATAAAAATTAACTTTGAAATCAGTGTTATGACTAATCATTGCGCTTGAAAACATTTAATTTCATTTTTCCGTAAATTCACATGAGTGCACTTGGGTAGTTTTACCTCGATATGAAAAAGTATATAGAAACCCTAACTACGGAGGTTTAAAAGAAAGAATGTGAAACGTGTTCATGGTCCGGTTAAAGGAGAGGATGAATGGACAAAAAGAAGTAACCAGGAGATAGGTGATAAGCTATTGAAGCATGTGGACATTGTAAGATTCGTAAAGGCTCAACGAATACAATCGCTAGGTCCCCTACAGCGGATGGATGATCAGCGTATGCCAAAGAAAATCCTCAGGGCGCAAGTCTATAAAAACTGAAAAAGTGGCAGACCTAGGATAAAATGGTTGGATGATGTACTGGAAGTTCTAAGAAGAATGTATGTGAGGGGTTACACTGGAAGGGCAAGAGATAGGCGATATTAGAGAAGATTCGTATTGGAAGCCAGGGTTCACGTTAGGTTGTAGTGCTACAGAAGAAGATGATGAAAAGTACATAAATAATTTCATTGAACTATGTGACACTGGGGAGATCTCATAGCCACTTTAGTGAATCTGTTATTACAGCAAATTTCGTTTCTTAAGTTCCAACTGTAGTTTTACTTATTTTTACCAAAGCGTAATTGCAGGAAGAAAAGTAAAATTCTCACTATGTGTGGAGGTCCTGCCGTTCCTTGTCCAAACCTAAGAGACACCTCGATCTGAGTTATCCTGTGCAGACAATGTTCCGCCTAAAATACCCCGAACGTACCTAACAGTCCTATGTGTCACTGAGATTTTACTGCCGCTTTACTGAATGGATTACTACAGCGGGTTGTTATTAAATTCCAACCGTAGTTTTCTTGTTTTTTTTTTCACCAAACCGTAATAAAATAGTAAAATGTTTAGTACCCGTGACGCTTATACCGTTCCTTAGCGAAGCCTAACAGAACCATTAGACCTGAGTAACCCTGTGCAGTCAACATTGCTAAAACGGGTGTCAGCCGGCCTGTAAGACTGTGGCCTCGTGGTGTTTCAAACCGGACGTTTCGTCCTCATTTTCGGAGGCCATCTCTAGTGATAAAAGTAAAACTTGGCTGATGTTCGCCATATCCTTGGATTTTGCCTCTGCACTGGGGTTAAACGGGATTGACACCCGTTTTAAAAATGTGACGCGGGCCGTGAAAACCTTAGGTAAATTCATTTTGTTTTAATTGTCTCCAAGTCACGTTACTAAATATTTTGAATTAATATTAGGCAATTACCTGTATTAACTTCCGTCTTGTGACTTACTTGGTTTTTTTTCTTAAAACGACGCGTTTCGAGAATAAATTCTCATCATCAGGTTCAAATTCTACAGAAACATCAAATTCACCCAAAAGGGGTCGTCACCTAGTTAAAATACACAAACACAAAAACACCACACATAATTCAACACCGACACAGTCACGGCACAGTCCGATGCGCATCGTCTCGTTGCCAACGACCAACTGTTGCACTTTGTCTTATACGACCGTTATCATTGCCCGCTGACCCATCGATATCGATGGCCGTGTTGTACAGCAGATTCGATCGGAACGAAACTTTGTCATTAAGTAGCTGGTCCGTTTGTAACTTAGAAGCCCTGTATATCTCATATTCCTCCACAGCGTTCATGTATGCACCGTATTTACAATTATGAAGCAGTTTAAAGTTTGTGTGGAAGTCTGAGTACTTATGATTATACAGCATTAAATGCTGAGCGTAACTGGATATAGTTTTCGAGATATCACTTTTGGGCAGGTGTTCTTTAAAACGTTTGGCTGACGGCCTGCCCGTTTGTCCTATATAGAATTTGTCACAGTCATCGCATTCAAGCTTGTACACTCCAGTTTTCTCTTCAGCTGGGATATGAGTTCTTTGTCCCAAACGTTTTTTGAGGTTATTTGTGGTTTTAAAGACCACTGTTATTTTACGTTTTTTCAGCTCATTCTTTACAATGACTGGTAGTACATTCGTGTACTCAGTTACTATAAACTTAGTATCTTCTTTAGATGGGCCGGTTAATCTGCCTTTACTATTGATTTTTACCGAGTGTCTTCTTATAAGCTTGTTTATGATTCCACTGTTATACCCATTAGCGATAGCTATACTTTTCATTATATTAGTCTCTTCCACTCTGTCTTTTGGCTCAAGGGGAATAGCAAGCATTCTATGAACGAACGCGTTGAAGGCTGCCATTTTTTGGGAATATGGATGGTACGAATCAGCATGAATAGTAATATTCGTGGTGGTGGGCTTTCTATAAATTTTTAATCTAAAACGGTCATTATATTTGCTGATAGTGAGATCAAGAAAGTTCAGGCAGCTATTATTCTCCATTTCTAGGGTAAATTGGTTTTCATGTTTATGCTGTTCATATATCATTTCAAATTTTCTATTTGTCTACTCGTTCCATTGAATATCATAAAAGTGTCGTCAACGTAGCGTACGTAAAATTTAATTTTGTCTCGCTGTTTATTAAGACTAGACATTAAAAATGTATTCTCAAAGTGGTTCAAGTATAGGTCCGCTAAAATTCCCGATAAAGGTGACCCCATTGCCAGACCATCCTCCTGCATGAAATACTCATTATCATAAGAGAAATAATTTTGTTTGAGTATTGTTTTTAGCAATTGCATAAGTTCATCAATTTCATTTCTACCTAACCTATTTGTATTAACTAAGCTATTTCTGAGAATTGTCATTGTCTCATCTACCGGCATATTGGTGTATAGATTAGTTACGTCAAATGAAGCCAGCCTATAATGTGGTGCTGATTTAAAAGTTTTAATTTTATCAACGAGATCGTAGCTGTTTCGTATGCTATAGTTATTTACTATGTCAATGTTCTCTTTTATGATTTTTACTAATCTTTTAGCCGTCCTATAACCAGTGGCAGTCATGTAATTTACAACCGGGCGTATTGGCATATCTTCTTTATGTATTTTGGGTAAACCCGTAAGTTCTGGGGCCCTGGCATTTATGGGTTTTAAATAACGTCTAGTGCTTCCATTGAGGAGATTGGGGCATTTATTTATAGCGTTGTTTAATTCCTTGACATAGGCGCTGGTGGGATCCTTGTGTAGCTTTTTAATATTATTGGTTTTTATGAATTCCTGTACCTTATTAATATATATATTTTTGTTAATAATAACTACCGTATTACCCTTATCAGCTGTCGTGACGATAGCGTTATCATGTCGAAGTTTTTCGTAAATATTCCGTGCAATACGCGCGTCACGTTTTGACTTATTTTGCAGGTTAGCGATGTGGGTATCCTTCTTAATAACTTTGTTTATTTTGCTATTTACGATGGCACGCGTTTCCTCCTGATGCGAAATATTATCAATAGTTTTTATGGCAGCTTCCGCGCTTATTATTTCACGGATCATAAAGTTCTTATTAAACGAGGGAATGTTATACATCAAACCTTTGTTCAATAATGTCATTTCATTATGTTCAAATTTTATTCCGGTGTAATTTGCAACCCGCTGATGAAATACGTGGCTATGTTCTACTGTATTATTATCGTCATTGTGTTGTTTTGTATACAGGTTTTGAAACTTTCTTAACTGTTTACGTTTAAGAGAACTGACGACTTTGTTTATCTGTCTATTGACAATGTCGAGAATGTCGTTTATTACTTCCGGGTGAAACTCGTTTAAAATTTCCAGGTGGGCTAGATAAAGCTTAGTATTTAGACCACTTTTTAAAATATAAAGTCGTTTGATCTCTTCCTTAATCCAGATTGATTTTATTTTTTCGGAACAATGTCTGCTGTTGATGTTGGAACTTATGTACTTCGGTGTGATGTTGTAGTGAAGGCATCTTTTATTATACTTGATGTTCTGCGATGCCTTAATCAATTTTAATTTGATGTTTTTAAATTTATAGACAATACGTGCCTGACTGGCTTCCAGATTCATTTTGTTTTAATTGTCTCCAAGTCACGTTACTAAATATTTTGAATTAATATTAGGCAATTACCTGTATTAACTTCCGTCTTGTGACTTATTTGGTTTTTTTCTTAAAACGACGCGTTTCGAGAATAAATTCTCATCATCAGGTTCAAATTCTATAAAAACATCAAATTCACCCAAAAGGGGTCGTCACCTAGTTAAAATACACAAACACAAAAACACCACACATAATTCAACACCGACACAGTCACGGCACAGTCCGATGCGCATCGGACTGTGCCGTGACGGTGTCGGTGTTGAATTATGTGTGGTGTTTTTGTGTTTGTGTATTTTAACTAGGTGACGACCCCTTTTGGGTGAATTTGATGTTTTTATAGAATTTGAACCTGATGATGAGAATTTATTCTCGAAACGCGTCGTTTTAAGAAAAAAACCAAATAAGTCACAAGACGGAAGTTAATACAGGTAATTGCCTAATATTAATTCTAAATACTTAGGTAAATGCTGTGCAGGCAGTATACCGCCTGAGAAACCCCAACAATCCCTAGGTGTCACACGTCCTTGATAAAGTCGGGCAACTTTCAGGACGGACTCGGACCACAGCTTTATACGTTGTCTTGGTAGAAAACGCGTCCCCAGTAAACTCGCCCAACTTCGGTAGAAAAAAGTACTGAAAAAACTGGAATTAGAAACGTTAGTCGGCAGAAAATCTAGCATGTATTGTGTGGGCATGGGGGCTGTACATAGCTATTCAGAACTCGCCATGCCCCTAAAACCTTTTGACTTTCAGAAGTAACAACAACTACTGTTGAAATAAAGCAGTTACCAAAGAAAATGTATATCCAATTTTTTTAAATATTTCCTATGTATCTCATGACTATTGGTTTACAAATGCAAAAATAAATACTAGTACTACCTACACTATATTTACTCTGATACTGTACAGTGAGCTATAAATAGGTTGTCACTACCAGCTAAATTAAATTTAGACTTCTTCTATCAGGGCCTACGCGAATCACCTGTTCCAAAGGAATATATACACTTCACCAACAACGCTTCCTATGTCTTCCTATACTGTGTTGTCTAATAGGATTGAGTTGCCAAAATTTCTAAGACAACCTGCCATCTTGCATCCTATTCAGATGGGCAGTCCATCTCTTTATTCTCTGCAATAGGATGTTGGATATTAAAAATGTTCAACTCTTTACGAACGTATTCAATGTAGAGTCTATCCCTTCGTCTGCAGTCTACAACAGATCGGAAGAATCTCATATCCGATGCCTGTATTCAACGGTGATGTTTTCTTGGCCGGAACCCGAGTTCCAGAACCATACAACAATACTCACACAATTATTATAGCCATTGTGAAATTTTTAGTGAGACTCTTTGCTTGTTTTTCTTGATATCGCTCGAGTAATTGTACCATATACTGACTGAAACTAATCCAACTTGTGATCAACATCGTAATACATATCATAAGTGATGTCACAAACTACTAAATTTATAGGTTAGTGATATAATAAGTGATGTCACTAAACTTAGTAGTAACCGTAAGTAAAGACAACATGAAAGATTTTGTAACTTTTGGTTATTCACTAAAGACAATTCAAATCATTTGTGTTGTCGCTTCGACAAAACTTAAAGTTATTATAATCGAAATCTCTGTTCGGCGGATACAGAAATAACACATTTATCATTAAGTTGCCTGAGAATGTGTGTGTGTGTGAACACGCGCGCGTGTGTAAATAAAAAATGGTGATACTATTTATAATAGTGTTTATATTGATAATAATTATTGTTATTTATCATTAATATTAACTCTTTTTTATATTCTGTGTTAATTACTTTTTTATTTATCGCATTAGCTTCTGACGGCGACAAACAATGACAGAGCTCTTGACAAAAAAAGTTTTTAAATTACTTTTAGTAACGTTTGAACTTCACAAAATATTAATTAGATGCAAATTATCAAAGAAACATAATTTCGTCAAGCAATGTGTGGCCCACTGTGTATGGAGACAAATAGGAGTTGCCGGCTCTGTATTCAAAATATACTAGGAGTGCCACTGACACAAATGGGCGGAGCATTTGATATTCATAATAATTTATTTACTAATATTTTTACTATCAACCGTCTTTGTTCCGTTAGATAAATAGATTCGTAATAATTTATTTATCAATATTCTTACAATCAACAAAATATATACACTTTTATGATACACACTTTTTATTGAATACACTACATTATCGTACAATATATATTAAATTTCATTAGGCATATTCCACAACCTTTGCAACTCATCCCTACGATCAACCATTGATGGACTTCTATTAATTTTTAGCAGTCTATCAAAATTAAACGCCGGTTTTAATAATAATCTTTCTAATCTTTTCACTCTTGAAAGAGCAACATACGTTAATCCAACCTGAAATTCATTGTCTCCTAAATTAACAATTGCCTTATCTAATCTTATCCCTTGCGATCTATGTATACCAACAGCATATGCTAACATTAACAGAAATTGTTTGCGAGTACAAGAAATTTCATTTTCCTTGAATGATGCCATTACTGGTACAATGGGTATTGAATTCTCGTACAGAACTGGTCCTGTATATTTTCGAAAGATACGAGTATACATATTGGCATGTCATCAGCTGCCGGGTCATAAATAATATTAGTTACTGTCCCAACTGAACTGTCGGCTAGTCTTTTTGTGACCCAAAGATTTTTTCTAAGAATAACTCGAGCACCTTTACATAAACGTAATTGCGCAAATAATCCCTGAGCATCGTCAGATTTTCCTCGAGAGGCTTCTGGGCAATTATGGATTGCATTGATTAGAGCCACGGGTTATTTATTGCTTTCTAGTTTTTCATAATTAAAGCGTTCGATTTCATCATTTTCGACATTATACAGACAGTGTCTTTGAAATTGTCCCCGATATTGTTTACATAAAATCTTTTAGATAGGAGCTAATAATCTTGTTCAGTGACTGTTCCATTTGCGATTCTATTTAATTTCTCTCTGAAAATTTTTTGATCATGACCTTGTTGTCTCATAATCTCCGTTAAAAAGAAAACTTTTTTAAACTGTTTATATAAAAGATTCGATTGAATGGTCTGAACATTATTACCAACGTTGTAAAGACTCCTGTCACAAACCGGTGGAAGTTGGGACCGTCTAAATACACGCAAAGGCCACCAACAGCTGAAGAACGCTGCTTTACTTGTTTGAGTCGCATATCCACTTTGAAAAACAAATTCAAACCCAACATACTGACTTCATTAATAATAACGAACCTCACAACATGAGTTGGTATTGCATTAAGCATTACTGCTGCTATAGCCATCCAGTCTCTATCGTCAAAAATATCAAACTTGTTATTATTAACCTGATCAATTTCAATTTCTTCTGTAATTAAAGACATGTGTAATTGTTCGTGAAGCTGTCCAAAATTTTGTCGGGTATAAGGCATGAACCATGTTTCATCTATTCTTTTCAAATCTTCTTCATTACTCCAATGCTTATGTAAAATCAACTTTTGTTTACAATATAATTCAGTATTGACTGCATTATTATTGTTGTTTACTTTAGAGGAAACTTGTACAATTCTTTCTTTCCTGTTTGTGCTAATTGAATTATTTCTTCCCTTAGACATTTTTTTAGCAAAATCGAAAAATGTTATTTCTTCCAAGTCTAATTGTCTACTACTATAAAACTGAACGAATTAATTACTGTCATTTTCACTGTTGGTTCCATTTATTGCAACATAGTCTTTTATTGTTATGACAAGTATTCTAAAAGTTCTGGTACATTGATACAATGGAATTCCATGGAGTAAGTAACATGTTTCGCAAGCCCCGATGTCTCTTTCTCCGATCACTCTTATCATCAAACTTGTATATGCTCGACGAGATTCTTCATCCGGGGGTCTCGATTAAACGATTTCTTGAAACATTTCCGTCAAATTTTTCGAAGCAGCTGCTGACTTTGAAGCATATTTGGATACATTTTATAACAAGATTAAAATTCGTTATTTGTTTTTTAGATATGTTTATTATTTAAAATTATTTAATTTAATTGCATAGTTAGGCCTCACCTTGTTGTGCTAATTTTGTAACGATAAATTTTTTTTTATTTAACGCCTCTTGTTGTAAGCGCCAATTATATAATTGTTTATTTTTTATTTATTTAACTTTAATTATTTAATTTAACTATTTATTAACGTTGATTACTGTTTTTTTGGGGACTGGTTTTGATTTTCGTGTTGAGTTATCAAGATTGAGGTTACCAGACTCACTTACCGTAGATTATTACCCTTGACGGAATTACTTCCGTCGTCGTGGTCGGGTTCTATTTACTTATTCTGAAATAAAATTCTTAATTTCTATTTTATTTTTTAATAAAAGACCACTCGTATCAATTGCGGAAAAATATCATTGTTTATTTTCTAAAATTACTGCCTTCGTTGATCTAATGTTTATTTGGTACAATGCACGAGTCGATTCTTAATCTCAGTTCGATTCAGAGTTACACTTTCGATAGTTATATAAACTCCTGGATTCTTTTGATTGTTACTAAAAAGTACGAAATGCACACTAAGAAGTACAACATATTACAATTAAAATAATTCTTACTTACTAATAACAATAAAATTAAAATTAAGAAATTACCATAAAAGGGTTGTTTGGTTTGATGCGGGAACACAAATAGTTAGTGTCGATTAAGTAATGGTTTAAGTTGGCAGTGCCAAGATGGCGGACTGACGCTAAGCAAATACGGAGTTAATTTAACTCCCAACTATTTAAAACAAGTTTTTAAAATAAAATAAGTCAAGTAAATTGTTCACTGGTGTTGAATTAGTCTTTTCACTTTGGTTCAGATGAATAACTGTTATGTGGATTACTTCTGGTGTCGTGTAGTTATTACTAGTGTTACTATACAAGGTTCTGACTCACCACTTTTGTAGATAACTTTTATTTACTTTTAGATATATTATTTTCTTCGTTCTTCTTGCTTAGTATTATATTATCATTTCTTTGTTCTAGTTTGACACTATTAATATTTTACTTTTACTTTTCTTCTGACTTGGACTTGACTCTATCATATAATTTTTGACACAGAGCTGCATAGATTAGTTCTTTATAATTTCGAGTCTAACAATCAAGTGAAGAAATTTCCTTGTACATTCAACGGGCTTGACCAAAATTGCAAAATTTCTCATTGGTCAAAATCATCGGGTTAGGAGGTCACATGACCTTAATTATTTAACATACAAAAATTTACATGTTCTAACTACAATTACTCCCTGTCTATTAGATAATAAATCTCAAATTAGTTACAGTACTGTGATGGTTTATTATTTGAATTTACAATAAATTCTAATTTGATATTTGCCAATTAATTGGTATTTCTTTATAGTACAAAGTTTCAATTTAAAATTATTGTATTACCTTGTGGCTTGATACACTATTATTATTACATGCATTAAATTATCCATTATATTATTATTATCCATTGAATTGATTCTGAGAAAGTAAAGAACAAGATTTACATAAAACGTATTACCATAATGTTAGGCCATTATGGTCAAACTCAAACCAACTTTAAACAATAAAACTATCTTTTAATAACTTCTTAATATATAATAGTAGCGTTGGTCAATTTATTATAACCTATTATTAAGTATTATTGACTCCTGGTCAATTTAAACAATATAATTCTTATTATCCGAAATAAGTTTTAACACATCAATATAAACAACCCAAATGATTGTATTATTCCCTTCAGTTAGCATAAAAATAAAATATGGAACTATTTATAAAATCAAGGTTATTCAGTTAACATTAAAGTAAATTAAATTAACAACCTAAATCACCTTTTGGTCCTTTATAGGTTGAAGATTTTGGCAAATTGGTAATACATAGATATATTGAATACAAGTTATATTATTCATTAAATATTTTTATTATATGATCACACATCGTCTTTAGTTGTGATTATATATTTCTTGCACTATAAGTTACTACTATTATTAACTGTCCTGTCTGTACAGTTAGTAATTAACATCTTACATTTACTTTTACACTTAATCACTTATTCTTCTTGTTGTGATTACTTTTCTTGTTACAAATAGTCATTATTAAAATGAACAGTCACTTTTTAAGGTTCAGAGTACATATTTTTTCTACCTTAGTTTATATTGTACTTCTTTTTTCTTATTTCGAGTTTTTACCTTTCTATTTGGTTTAGCAAGGTTAGGTATATGGTTTAGTTTTCATAATTCCTTATTGGTGTATATATCCAAATACCTTCCTCATTTTTCTCTAGAAGAGATTGCTCTTGTAATTCTTTGCTATATTTGAACCTGCAAGTATATTCTTTGCCATTCCACTGAAGACAATATTCTTTGGTACATCTGGTATGTCTTTGGAATCGATTCAGTTGTTCTGAAAGAGAACGATCGTTGTCGATAACATCAGTTGATCTAATCTTTGAAGGATGCATAGATTTACTCTTGCTATCAAGAGTTGTTCTACATAAGTGAGATCCATCATTTCTATAGGTACATCTTTAGGATGTACTGTAAGATTAACTGCAGTAAACTTATTTGGGTTTCGCTTACACTGCGGACACATATAAAAAAATGTTTGCTCCATCAACACTTGAGAAAAATTTACATATTCATAGAATTCTAGAGATCGTAAATTTTTTTTAAATTCATTCTGAAAATTCCTATATCCTGTGTTGTTTTGTTCATATAACACATGATTCATGTTATGTTCTGCAGGGCCTTCAACAGTTGCTGCAGCAACATTTTGTCGCTCTCTCATCCGTCTTTGGTTTGTAGTTAAACGACCCAATATTTGGATCTCTTCTGCGTCGGGGCATACTATAAACATTACGTATATATAAATTGATGAATAAGAATGTATAGAATATGCGTATAACAGAAAAAAGTACTTAAATAAAAAGTACAAAATTGAATAAGAAGTATAAGAAAAATAATTTTATTAGGATTTTCATTAAAATTTACCTGAACTGTGATTCGTTGCAATATGTAATGGAAAGTTCCAGTTGCATCAGCGACTACATAGATTCTCGTTTAAAAATTGGCACTTGATCAACACTGAAGTCCAATCCGTACATCTGGCTACACCATAGAACAATACTCTACTACCGTTTGAATTAAACACGTGTGAGACACGAATACAAAGTGTATACAGCAAAATCTTATTTTATCGAGCAACGTCCAGCGCGGGCGGCGGGAGCCGCACACGCACACGCACCGGCATTCGCGAAACAGAAAATGTTTTATCTTATCGGGCGGCAGCCAGCGTGGGCGGCGGAAGCCGCACACGCAAACGCACCGGCACGCGAACGCCGAAATCGGCCGGTGACCGGTGAGTCGTCTAGCGCCCCGTAAGTGCGAGTGAGACAGGGCGCCGTAGCTGGGCCACGGTATCTCTATCTCTCTTCTTTTCACACGTTTAAGCTAAGATTGTTTAAAAATCGTATTATCTTTAGAACCAAATAATTTAGAGAAATAAACATTACATGTGTGCACTCTTCAATCAGTCCGGATATGTATGCATGTATGCAACATTTTATAAATTCGGTTGAGTAGCTTCGGAGGAGTTCGGGGTCTAAATTTTGCACCGAGTCATGGATAAAGGGCTATGTCTGATTTCGCTACGCTCATCAGGCTCCTCCCAATTATATAGTACACTAGAGTCTCGTTTAACTGAATTTGATGGGGCCAAGTGTGATTCGGTTAAATGAGAATTCGGTTAAATCGGAAAAATAGTATTGTACTGTAATTTACACTTGGCTAGCGAGAAAAAACGCTAAAGAACAACAAGCGCATTTAATCGTTTTTTAGGCGAACTAGCAGTACTGATGCCCCGTTATTACATACTTCTATTAAAATGCAGACGTCTTTAAAGTCAACGAGCTTCAAATCCTGTAATTACATTATACAATATGACTGTATACAAATTTAAAAGAACAATTTTATTTTAATCAAACTAAAAACTATTTTTCAAACGAAATTTTCAAATACAGTAGTACGTATTTAAGTCATTACAGTAGGTGTACTAATGCGTGAGTACCCTATAGGTGTAGGGTAAGTGACTCACGCGTGAAGTACAGTACAGTCGGTCACTCATACAGTTCCGCATACAGTACAGTCCGTCACACGAGTTATAAACGCTGTAAAATTTAAAATATGCAAATTTCTTGAAATAAGAAAATTACCGTCATCATTCGGTTAAATCGGAAATTCGGTTAATCGCGATTCGTGGTTAATCAGGACTCTTGTGTATGTTGTGTTTAATGTTAGAAAAGAACTAATGTGCTGGAAGATTTATATTTCAAACGGTGATTACGTCAGTTGAAGCGTGCGGCCCTTCATCAACAGTTTATAAATACGCTTTCCCGTGTAATCCTTCATTATCCTTTTCGTTCTTTACAATTTATTCTTTTCTTAAATTTTATTATTTAAAATTATCCTTACTTCTTTATAGTTTGTGACCCTTTATTTTTTTTACAGTTGTTCGTATGACGTACCCAGCAACAAACATTAGCGGAGCATTGAATTCTACTCAGTAAATCAATTATGAATAACGAAAAACTGCACGACGCTTCAGTGTGTACAGCAGCTACCGTTATACCGTCAACCTGTAGAAGATACAGTGCTGAAAGTTTTGATTTCAAGTGAGAAGAGTTTGAGCAAGAAAACTTTAAACTTTAAAAGTTACTATAACATGGTATACAAGATAAATTAATTAGTGAAAAAGTGTATTATTACAATGTACAAGTAAATAGATTTTGTTATACAAATAACGCAAATAAACTTATATATATGCATACGCATGCACCCGCACATACACACACACACACACACACACACACACACATATTATAACATATTTCTAATGTATATGATAAATGACTCATGTGAATCTAAAATGCTCATCTTACCTTTCTCCAAGGTAATTTTAACATAAAGAATCAAACTCCTATTCGCTCTTGTCTCAAATTCCGTAAAATATATTGATTACTTTTTCTTTGACATATATTTAATTGTATTAACAGTCAATGTCCCTTTTTTCGTTTGTAGCTCTTTTCGGTTTGATAACATGAAAACTCTTTATCTCAGGGTTAATGTAAAAAGTAAAGTCAATGTACCGTACAAGTCATACATATAAAATAAAACATAATAATTATAAATAATGTTCAGTAATTTGGTGTTGTGTACGTATGTTGAATCATGGGTCCTTTGGATCATACAAAAGAACAACTTAAACAGGAACTATTATTAATAATAATTATAGTGAACAAATAAAATTCATAATTATATTGTTTATATTGTTTGTTTCACTGTAACTTGCTCTTCAAATTAAGTAATGTTTGTTCAAGTGTTTGTCTTAACATTATAGAACAATCTCACCAATCTTGCAGTTTCATTTACGAATTATTGCTTGATATTTATCTTCTGGCCTTCAAGATTTCATTTTATTCCATTACAACATTAGTCTCCTCGTTATTTCTACAGTTGTTCTTCATCATTTCGTTTTATATCATTAATTTTTTTTTTTAAATGTCCAGCATGAAATTAATGTGTTTTTCCTCGTTTCGAAAATCCTCCAAAAATCCAATTTCTTTTTACAAAATACCGATTCATTCTGCACAGCTCTTGGATGGATTATTTATGTGTCACAGGTTCGGTTTCATATTTTATAATTCACATGATTCAGTTGAATCTTATTTTTTCTTCGTCACTAATGTATATTATTAGTTTCTAACGCACGATTTCACTATTATTAATCATTACACACTTTTTTATCTTAACTGTAGTTGGTTCATATAATTTATAGTAGGTATTATCAAATAGCGAGTGCGGCTGGGCGAGGGTCAGGCTTACTCACAAACACGCAGCCCGCACACAGACAAGATCACTGTCTTTATGATTCACACCTATGAATCATCTTACAGTCAATAATTTTGTACCAAACATAGCAGATATTTTGGGCTCCATTTCAGTAAATTATAGATTGTTTGGTATCATTTTACTTGTAATGGTGTGTAGAATTGATGTTTATTAAACATTTTAAAATTTTAAAATTGATATATATATTAAACATTTTAATGTCAAATAAAATAAATCAAAGTTTGATCAACTGAAGTCCACTAGGTGACTAATGGGGCGAGAATCCGGCCGGTCCTAATCCCTTGCGCTTATGTCTGTGCGGCTGCGTGTTTGTGAGTGGGCCTGACCTTCGCCCAGCCGCACTCGCTACTTGATACTACTATATATGTTTGATTCATAGTGTATATTATCACTAGGTCCATTTCCTATCCACTTTCATTCTACACTATTTTATAATGTTTATCACTGTTCTTTTCACTATTTTATATTATTAAACTACTTGACTTTTATAATTATGGCTTAATACGATTCTATTAGTAATTTTAATGTCACTCACATTTTGTAGTTCTGACACAAAATAACTGTTTGAGGTTCGCAGACCTCCCTCTAGTTTATTAGTCTAATGCTATTACCAAAGTCTTTTCACTTAACTTACTAGGTTTAACATTTATACACTACACTTATGTTTACTAATAACTATTTACATGTTTATTATTCATTGATCTTTTCTTTTGGGTATAATGGTCATCGTCAGTTATTGTCTTGTCATTGTAATTAAATTATTCAATTCCTAAATTTGCATTCCCTATTTCCCTAGTACTTACTTATTATAATATTTCCCTTTTTGTTTTTATTACTTTTTACTCCATAACATTATTATTTATCTTTAAATAATATATTTTGTTTTCATTTCTTTATTTGTTAAGTCTATTTTATTCTTCTTTGTATTGTATTTCTAAAACGATTGCGTTTAGGCATAATTCACAATGAATCTGGATGATATACTTGTCTTTATTCTGAGGTGTAATCTTGTTATGTTACAATATTATATATACAACACATTCACAAATGTATATAGAATTTGTATACATATTCTGAAAATGACAGTTTAAAACTGTTGAAACAGTATTAATGTGTAAAAAATAAATGTACATATTCTTGTAAGAAAAACAAATATCGTCCTATATTATTTGTTAAATAAACAGAAAAAATTTGGAGATCATTGTTTTCCAACTCAAATTAGCGTTAGCGTCTGTAGCTACAACGGGGGACACGACGGGGATGTGGACTTGACTTACCCCTTGTTTGTATTTTATTGATATGTTTCAGAATTATTGACCTGAAAACGGCTTCCGACTACAGCTCCGAGCGCATTATCTGCTTTATCAGAAAATCAAGTGGATGAGACTAAATGGCCGTTTCGTAAGTTCAATAAAAAATAATAATAAATAGAAACACAATTCACTTTATTTATTAATTAAAATTTCAGACACAACTTTACAAAAATTTCTCTTTAATTTCGTTAACTCTCTCTACTCCCAGATAGATGTGTAGGCCTATTTAAAATCTTTTTGCGCGTATGGTATCTCATACAGTTTCATGGTAAAACTGTAGCTTCTGTCGACAGTAAGTAGCTGGTTTAAGCTGTCGTTGCTTAAAACGTACTCGCTGGGAACTAGGCGGAACTTGGTGTCTTCGTCTAATGTGCTAATGTGTTGTTGGTTGTAACCAAAATGTATCGCATGTCATGACGATAGTTGCTGGCTGTAATGTAAACTAGTACTAGTTTAGTACTACTTTACTGTTTTCTTGGATTTCGTTGTCCATGACGTGTCCGTTACTTAACTAAATACAACTATTTCGCTAACGACTCGGAACACAAAGATTTTATGAGTAAAAACATAAAGTTTTACCTTACAACCTAAACCGGTTTTCGCTTTTAATAAGCTTCTTCAAAGATTGCCGCTGGTAGTGCTGTCCGTCCTGTTGTGGGCGACGGAATCGATTTTCGAAAGATGGATGTTGTGTGTGTGGGGTGAGATATGTTCGAATAATGCGTGTGATTTGAATTGTGTCTGTTCGTTTAGGATGTCGTTTTAATTTGTTTCGTGTGTTTATATATTTCCAATTGTTCTAAAGTGTCTAGTTTTCGGCCTTTTGTGTGTAGGTGTAGAATGTTCATGTTATTGTCGATGTTTTTGTATGTGTGGTTTGTTTCAATGAGGTGGTTTGCTAAGGTGGATTCTGTAGTGGAGTGGATTGCCTTAGTGTGTTCAATGTATCTTTCTTTGAAGCTACGTCCTGTCTGGCCTATGTAGAATTTGTTGCAATCTGAGCAATTTAGTTTGTAAACACCAGGTAGATCGAATTTGTTTTGTGCTTTGTGTGTGTGTTTTGATAGTGTGTGTTCTGTATATTTGGTAGTTTTGTAAGCGATTCTGTATCCTGCGTTTTTGAATTTGTGGGCTATTTTTTTCAGTTTGTTTGTTGATGAATGTTAGTGTTATGAATTTGTTGTGATCTGTCTTTGTCTGTTCTTTATTTTGTGTTTTGTGTAGGAGTTTATTGACAATTGTTTTGTCGTATCCGTTAGATTCTGCTAGATATTTTATCGTGTTTAGTTCGTTTTTGTAGTCTTTTTTATCTAGATGGATGTTGCTAAGTCTATTTATCATGGTTCTGAAGGCAGCTAGTTTGTGTTATATTGGGTGAGTTGTGTATTAGTGTGTCAGTTGTAGTCGGTTTTCTGTATATTTTGAATTTGTGCCTGTGTTCATGTTTTATGATGGAGAGGTCTAAGAAGTTTATGGAATTGTTGTGTTCGTATTCGGCAGTAAAGGTTATGTTTTCATGTATTTTGTTTATGTGCGTTAGTAACTGTTCACATTGTCTTTTGTTTCCCCTGTATAGTATTAGAATATCATCAACGTATCTGTGCCAATATAGTATTTCATGTGAGTGTCTGTCATTGTTTGTGATTATTTTTGTTTTTTGTAAGTGTTGGAGGAAGACTTCTGCTAGAATGCTGGATATGGGTGAGCCCATGGGTAGACCATCATTCTGAGTGTAAAGTGTATTGGTATATGTAAAGTAGATTTGTTTTGTGATAAGTGTCAGGGTTTCTGTTATTTCGTTGATACGTTCGTCTGGTGTGTTGTTCTGTTTGAGTTTGTTTTGTAGGATGGTGATTGTTTCAGAGATGGGGATGTTTATGTACAAGTTTTAATGTCATAGGAGGCTAACATGGCATTATGGGTGATGTGTATGTCTTTTATTTTTGTTACTAGGTCTGTATTGTTTTTTACTGCAATGTTGTTGTCTAGTTGTGTGTGTTGTCTGATAATTTTGTCTAGATGTTTTGCGAGTTTGTATGCAGGGGCATTACGGTAATTGATAATTTGGCGGATAGGAATTTCTTCTTTATGGATTTTGGCAAGCGCTTGGGGGGTAGTGGCTGATGGTCGAATTCGTTTCATGTAGGGCTTTCACATAATGACACACAAACAAAAGTATAGTCTTTTTACAATCTGTACAGAATCGCTTACAAAACTACTAACAAAACAGAACACACGCTATCAAAACACATACACAAAGCACAAAACAATTTCGATCTACCTGGTATTTACAAATTAAATTGCTCAGATTGCAACAAATTCTACAAAGGCCAGACAGGACGTAGCTTCAAACAAAGATACATTGAACACACAAAGGCACTCCACTCCACTACAGAATCCACCTTTGCAAACCACCTCATTGAAGCAAACCACACATACAAAAACATCGACAATAACATGAACATTCTACACGTACACACAAAAGGCCGAAAACTAGACACTCTCGAACAATTGAAAATGTACAAACACACGAAAACAAATAAAAACGACATGCTAAACGAACAGACACAATTCAAATTACACGCATTATTCGAACATATCACACCCCACACACACACAACATCGATCTTTCGAAAATCGAATCCGTCTACAACAACAAGACGGATAGTACTACCAGCGGCAACCTCTGAAGAAGGTTTTCAAAAGTGAAAACCGGTTCAGACTATAAGGTAAATCTTTTACGTTTTTACCCATAAAAAATTTTTGTGTTCCGAGTCATAGTGAAATAATTATATTTAGCCCTGGAAGTGTTTAAAACTTACAGAGCATACACAAACATAAACATGCGTGGTTTTGTATTGAATGACCAGCTGAACTTTAAATCCGATCCGGTATACGATACCATCTTGCACCTGCTTTATCAGATAGAGGCGAATAACCGCTCAGCGGTCGGCCATATATGAATACGTGCTCACCTACTGATGCGTATACGGTGCATAATATTTGATTTTTAACGAATGACGACCTCCTACGAGGGATACTTTATAACTGATGATAAAGCATATGCTATGAAACGGGTCATTACAAAAAAGAAGGAGTCGCCAGGCGGATTGAAAGAGTTTTACTAATGTTAATAATTTTGGCTGACAACATAATCTGTTCCATTTTTAAAAATATCACAGAGAAGCCATCGAGAACAGTAGATATTTTACTTTTAAGAACTTACAAGTTATTAAATGTATTTTCTTAGAGTTCGATTTTGCATCATCAATTTCTTCGTATCGTTATGTGTGTCGACAGAAATATATAGAGCATACATTTTTAAATTATATAAAAAATCATTTTAATTTAGTAGTGACAGACGGAAAATCCGTCACTGGTTTGTTACGTTTGTTTAATAAACTTATCCGGGCTGTCTGCGTGGCAATCTGTTAATTAGAGCTATCTTTTACATGACGATAGTATATCATCAGAGCTAGAAATTAATTTTTCATGATATTTTTTTTAAGTAATGTGTAAATGTGCTGTAAAGGCTGTTTTAAAATTGAAACTGAAAACAACTGTCAAACGTTTGTCATCAGATAAAAATGTAAATGCAAAGTTTCGGCCACCTAAACAATCGGTAGCCGTCTACAAACTAATTACCGTATTGTGTGTCGCGCCCTAACTGATCATAATATGGTACGGTGGAAAAAAAGTACAAGACACAAATGAAATAATTAATAACCAGTTTTAAATATCACAATTTCCCCTTTTTAATTTATATATTGACGATGTCATACAAAACTCGCAGACGTGTCTTGCAGACCATTTTATGATTGGTCACCCTACAATTGACACTTTTTTGGTTGCCGACAATCAGGCTATTCTGTCGGACTCTGAAAACAGATTGCTGATGGGTATACATTTGTTAGATAGAATCTGCAAAGACTCTGGATTGCAGACATCCACAATTAAAACCAAGGTGATGGCTTTTTGTGGAACTGATCCCGTACGGGCAAAAATTGTTATAGATGGTACTGTCCTGGAACAAGTTAGCACTTTTGAATACCTGGGGTACAATGTGTCTTATAATGCAAGCAACGACGTGGTGCATAAGTTGCATAAGTTCAACCTTATGTTCGGGACCATCAGGCGAACCCTCAGCAGCTTAAAATTTTACAAGGTGATAGTTCTTCCCACACTTCTTTATGGGCCTGAGAATTGGACTTTAACGAAAGGCCAGGCCAGTCGCATTGAAGCGGCTGAAATGAGATTTCTCAGGCACGTGGCAGGGTATACTCTCCACGATCATAGAAGAAACTCAGATATACGGCAGGAACTGAATATTATGAATATACTCGACAGGGTCGCCGAGAATCGGTTGAATTGGTGGGAACATCTTTGTCGAATGGATGACTGCCGCATCACCAAACAACTATGGAAATATAAGCCGAGGGGACGGAGAGGTGTGGGACGTCCGAGGAACCGCCGTAATGACTAGCTGTAATATTTGCCTATTTGAGACCAGAACAAAACTTTCTTGGTTTAAACCTTGAGGTTGATGATGATGACTTATCACAATTAAACAGTTTGTAATCAACAGGTTATTCAATAAGATTATACTCCTGCAATAATTGGAGCAAATCTGTCCACACAATTAATAACGTCAACTATAAAGAATTTCGCACTATAATCACTTTTCAAATAATACACCACTTGAGACGCACTGTTTAAATCGCCGATAAAACTCAATATTAAGCAGCAAGTGTGGGCTATTTATAGTCTGTAGGGTTCCATAATATGCGTCCTTAACAAGCAATATAAAATTCTGAGGATACTTCAGCGCGGCCTTGGCAGAAACTCGCACCGTTAGGCTAGTTGAGAATCTTATCGAACAACACTATCGAATGTATGAGAATGTTTCGTATTACGTAACATTGCTTCGCATGTTAAGTGTCACGTACGAACACAAACAATTCAGCTGGGCTCTGCTGGGATAGCCGAGAAACCTGTACAACGTTTCGTAATGGAGTAACAGTATACTAAATAACACGTAAATACATGACTAATAATCTATCAACACGTAATTGAGAGTCAACAAAATAAAAGTGGCAAAACTTCACATAATATATAATCATAATATAAAATAATCTAAACGAATACTTACCATTAAAAAAACACTCACACACAGCACTCACAATACACGAGCACAATGATCACAAACAGTTGCCCACCGCCAATGTCAACAAAACACTGCAAATTTATTGTTGACATAACCTCATATAAACGTTGCATTTATAATTTTTTAGGTTACAGCAGAAGTCCCTCAGTTAAATTCAAATTCAAGTGTGATACTCTTTCCGCCTTTTGTTCAGTTCAATCTTGATGTACAAAACCCACGTGCCAAATCTGAAACGCTATTGGTCGGGGCGTTGACATTGTTCACACAGTATTATTATAGTATATTACGCGCGTGTGCAAAATATCTGTGTAGTCATGTTAGTCATGTAAGAGTTACCTTGCTACTTAAATCGGGGCACGTTGTTTTAAACTTCGTCCGTATCACTGTATTCTGATTCATATTGAATTAATATGGAGCCAGTTGAAAGGATATGTTGCCTGTCACTACACATTGGCTGGTGATATAAAACATTTATTGAGAAGGTGGTAAATGACACAACGGAGGACAAATGGAGTCATTGTATGCAGCATATAATCGACGAATATCATAAACTGTGGCAACTGGCCCACATTACCGACGCCGTTATGGACAATAGATAATCTTACCAAAAACCTGACTCAAGTTATGATACAAGTTCAGACACAGATATGGAAGGCATTGAATTACTCTCTGACAGAAACAGATAGTATTCAATACACTGGTAATTATCATAGATTCTATTTTCGTTTTAAACAAACTTTAATTTTGTTTGTTGAGATATTTATATAGTTATTAAAAAAGCAATTAACTGGTGTTAAAAGTATTTCAATGTCAGTGTGACACTGTCACACAAGTTTTACTTTGTTCAGAACAAATTATTAGGTACAATTTACTTGTGTTTGTACAGAATCAATATTATACGTACCCTGTCTGTACTCCTTCTGTCAGAGTGACACGCCTCCTGTTCGTTTACATCAGCATTAAGCTAAGAACGTAAATAGTCCGTCACAAACGTCTTTTGAAGAAATTGATTTAAATTTTATATAATATCTTTAATTGCATACGTAAGGGCGTTTTTAATTTATTTTTTTACAAATTTGCATGTTCACAAATGTTTTCGCATTTTTTTTTAATTAGGTCATAACTGTATTAGCAATTATAAAAATCTCCGATTTATAATTAATAATTATTGTTGACTAAAGTACATTATTTATTGTGATCTAATGCAACCTTTAGAACATTTAAAAAGTTATCAAACACTAGATTTACATAATAGTAAACAAACATTTGAACATTCCACTTAAACTTACTCAAGATTCCTATTAATATAACTAAAACTGTTATGCTATGTTGATGTGTGTGTGTGTTTAAATTATTTCTTTGGGTCACTTGAAGTACACCAATATGACTAAACCCCTTGAAGTAAAAGATCTGTAGTATCATGGCCAATCACGTCTTGTATTCAGTAAACGTGTTATATAAACATGAGTCATGTTTTGTAGGTTTATCAACAATGTTAAAGAATTTAGTATTCACTATTGTATAGAGTCAATAAAACGGTCAACGAATGTTGTCGGTTTTATTGCTCCATAAGATACATTTTGGTGCTTTTGTAATTGTTCTTTGATGCAAGATATAGTTTAAAAATTTGATGATTCCGTTAAGTCAGCTCTTACCATCATGGAGAAAGGGAGAAGCATTTTTCTTACATTCAGGACAAAAAAGAAAATACATCAGAAAAATCTGGAACTAATAAAGTATGGTTTGATAGGTTTAAGAAATTTTCAAATATGCAGTACTTTAAATAAAAGGTGAAGCGGCTAGCGCGGGTTGTCATGCTCCGTTGGAATTTTTTATGTTTTTCGTTAGGTTAAAGTTTCTCGTAATTTACGTATTATGTAGTGTTTAAGTAGATACATTAAATTTAATATAAATGTTAAATTATATATTTAATAAACGTTTTTAATAAAGCAAATATTTAGTACACAGAGAAAGAAAAATATGAATAAATGAAAATAAAACAGTAAAGAAAATGAATAAAACAAGTAGTAAACAATATTTATTGAAAACGTCGACACCGTAGAGCACTGTTTCGTCTAGCGGTTTTTGATCGCGGAACGTATCGCGAGCGCTAACCGTCGTATTGCTGTACATTTATTTTGCTGTGTGTAACCTTTATGATAATATACGTATTGACAATAAATCGTGAAACACCCTTCCCTTTAATATACGATTTAGTTTTTTAAAGGGATATGAAATTAAATTAAGATTAAAAATCGTTACTGATGCAAAATTCAGGTAAAAGTTTGTTTTATTGTAAAAGTGTAAAATTATTGTAAAAGTGGGGTCAAATTTCTTGTTGGTTCCCTACTTTTAATATAAATTACTTTTACTAATTCAATTTCACGCGGTTTAAAAAATTTTTTAAATTTTTCACGCGGAAAATGTAAATATTATAAAATATTAAAACATGTCTGGCACGCAAACTTTCAACGATGAACCATGTCTTAACAGTAGGTAAGATTTTAGATTTCCAGACATAGTACAGTATTGCATTACCGTACTTTTTTATTATTGCGTTCTATAGTATTCAAAATTTATTTCTCAACTCGTGAAAACTAGGCACTAATTTTTTAATAATTCATGTTTTAGTAATTCAGATAAAAGTGCATAGATTTGTTTTATTTAAATGTTTAGATAATCTTTGTCCTTCGTTGTTGACAAAATTTAATGTGAATTATGTAAATCAATCGACACGATTCTGCTACGTACAGTATGTGAAACCAAAAACCCACCTGAGACAAATGCGTGCAGTTTGTTTTGCAAAGTATATAAAGTAGATCGTTTGTATAGGTTGGTTTGTTCTAATCCAAAGACGCTCTTTTCACAAGAAGGGTAGTAACATTCTAAAATTGTCGGTAAGTTATGTTACTAAATCAAATGCTCTAGAATAAGTGTTAACCTCGGCGTACATACAGTAATGTTAAGGTTAATATAGTGCAGTGGTTCATACAAGCTACGAAAAAAGCACAAACTTGTCTACCTAAGAACAGTAATAGAGGCTCATGGAAAAAGCATTACTGCTAAAAGCTAATACAAGCTGTTTGGCTCAATGGGTCATTTACTTTGGACTACTTCAAATCCATGTAATGCACTTATTCTTAAGAAACGGGTATTGTATTACTTCGTATTGTTTGCAGAGTGTAATTACACCATTTAACTTATACTTCTATGTATTTGCTTCTTTCTTTTGTTGTTGACTGCTAATAATACTATTGTATAAATAAATATAGTGCGACAGTACAGATAAGTGCTGTACTGAGCATTGAATATAAAAAATTTAAATATTGTAACGTTACCAAATATGGTAGTTACATAAAGTAAGCTAATATAACGTCAAGTAAAAGAAAAGCATGGAAGTATGTCTAGATAAATAAACCAATGTATATAAAAGTATGTATCTACAAATATATTAGTATAAAAAATCCAACGATGAGGAAGATAATATTAACATAGCAACATCAAATACGAAATGAAGAAAGAAAATGACCATGAGCCAAAACAAAATATCAGTAACCAGACCCAATAGGATCCAACAGTGAGGGGAACCAACAAAATAAGGACCAATAAACTCCAACAGCGAGGGAAACAAATGAAGACAATGACTACAATGAAAATATTGAAGAAGAAGAAGGAAGAAGGACAAGGAAACGTACCATGAAGAGAGAAGAAAATGGATAGACCATGCAAGGACTCAACATAAACCAAGTGTACTAGAACTATAAGAGTAACCAAAGGAATAGTGATTATCAAATATGAAAAGAAAAACAGTGTTTAACATTTAAGGAACCACAAACAATTACAGTGAATACTTAATATAGATGTGAAACCTGTGACCAGTTAACTAATTTCAACTAAATAAACCACACAAACAATCCCAGTGATAAGGTTTATAGTGTAAGAAAATATGTTAATTTCATAGTGAAAGCAGCAAGAATTAAATAGTCAAATATACACAGACAATTAGTGTGATTAATTTAATAAAGGTTGTGATCAGTATAGATAATCATAAGACCACCAGAATAGAATAAAATCGAACAATTATATTATTGTTCATAGAGAACTGACAATAAAAAACCTTTGTTATATATCAAACAAAGTGACAGGAATTAAATTCAACCAATGACCAGAGAGATATTGTAATTAATACAAAAAGATTTGTGTTATTGTTTAAGAAGAAGTTGTGTAAACATGTGTAACAAAACAATTAAAATATTATAGTAAGATACCATACTGAAGTCATGTTAGTAGGAGCAAAATACTGCATTAAAACATGTTGTACATTGTTACATAACCCCATAGGGAAGACACCTATGAAACAGAAAATCATACATGTTAATGTAAATAAATGACCATCAACTATGATATCAATCAAGAATTTGTTATAAATAGTAATATATCCTAATATACAGTGTATTATATTGCAAAACAATGTAAATAAAACAGATCAAGTATGATGGCACACAGAGATAGGAGGAATAGAGCCTAGTATGCCAATTTAGTTAGACAAAATACAATATCAAAACAAGTAACAATGTCAATGAAAGTATTACCAGTAGTTAGATAAACATCTGGTACTACTGTGAGAACAGATTCTGAACATAATAATAACAGTATTGTAACCAAAATATTGTAAACTAACTAACTATAGCCAGAAGTAAGCTGAACCATTGTATAACCAACTAGTTAAGCAAAATACTGTATTAAAGCTTGAACAAAGATTGTTAAGAGTGTTACCAGTAGTAAGGGGAAAACCTAATGCTACTTTGAGAACAGACTATGACCATGAAAACAGTCATTTTCTATATAAATAATTAAAAACCAAATGACCATGATGGAGGAATCCATATGTAAACAAACGATGAAGAGCAAGTTATATGCAAAATGTAACATATAAACTTAGTTAAAAGTAGATGAAAATGTTATCAAGAATCAGAATAATGTCTGATACTACTTTGGAAACCCAAATCAAGTGTAACAATAACAAGTTAGTTATTGTTTTAACAAAAAATAAATGACTACTATGATATGACACAAAGTAAACAGACCCATTACTAAGAAATTGAAGGGTTCTGAGATAGCTAAAAGCTAACCATTATATGGAGTGAATTAGGTACAATGTGTGTACACTAATTACAATTAGTACATGATCTAATTTGTATAGAAAAAACCAGAAATAAAGTAACAATTGTATAAGAGAGATAGGAGAGGACTAAAACAATGTAAATAGTAGATTAAATACAGCCATGTACATATATTCTAGTGTAAAATTATGTAAATAGACGTTTCTAGTATTATTACATCGCCATATTACTGTTATTAAATAAGAAAAATTAGTTTTAAGTACATTTATGAAAAATCAAATATGGACGCCCAAAGACGCCATAACGAGATATTGTTTAGGGAACAATTATTCCCAAGTTTTGAATCAAACCAGTTGAGATATGGACTCAGAGTGTTTATTTAAAAGTGTTTCAATATAAATAATTAAATTTGGTGTAATAGACTTATAAATATAAGATACACCATAAATAATTAATAAAATCGTTATAGTGATAGAAGTGATGGACGGAAAATAATCTTGTTTGAACTTAAATTAAAGCGCAGGATGTCCGCAATTCACTGACATTAACCATTTAATGATACGACTTAGATTAAGAAAGTTATTGTGATTTTAAACTTTTCAATTATGTTTTGCACCAGTGCTGACGTCATAAAGCCTCAAACGCAAAGACCCAATTTGGTAAAAAATTAAATATTTTAAGAAAACAAAGTGTTTTGGTTTGGAGAGTATAGTTTTTTCAACCAATCGAATGAATGAACACTGGGCAGACGAGCCAGAGACTCTTCGAAGAAGCATCACAGTTCACGATCAACCATCAGACGGAGAGGTCATGTCGCTCGCCGATATGAAGAAGTTTAATTTTTGAATTGTGCGCGACAGAGACAAGTAAAATTAACATACATATAACCTTTAAACTACACCAACATAAACGAGTGAAACGTGCGGAGTGCATATTTATTTAAGTACGATTAGTGTATAATATCAATCGTACTTGCGAGTGTTGTGAAAAATAAAAACAGGGAGTACAATTTTTTATTTAATTAACATTGAATCAGAAACAAAATATTTGTAAATAAATAATATTGATACTACGCAAGTCAGTAAAAAGCGAAATATCAACCACGATGATGGAATTTATCAGAATTAATGGAAGTATTAATTCGCAATTATTAATATGTTGAATAAATATTTTAATTATTTATCATAATTAAAAGAATTATATTTGAAGTATTTATTACAAAATACGAGCAGTACCAATAGTCGCTAATTTGACTAAAGTTGTTTTCTTGATTTTATTTCGATATTTTAACGTAAACGTTTTTAACTTTCATGCGAAATAATAAATATAATACTGATAATGACACATCAAAACTAGTACGAATAATGTGTTTGTACTTAGATTAAGAAATAATAAATATTAAAAAATAATTAACCATTATAACAATACCCGTTATAACATAACCTTAGAGTCGTAACGGTAACTTGCCAATTTCTCTGTTACAAATCTGTTCTCAAGTAAAATCCAAACCAGATAGAAATAATAACAAGAGTTTTTTAATAAATTTTTCTCTTGCAAGTAAATAATTCTCAAAGTGAATTATTAAAATAAGGTAATACATTTTAACTGTACAAGCCAACGAGCTTGATAATTGTCAAACGAGTACTATAGATTGCGTGCGCATTCCCGCGTACGATAATACCATAACTATCAGATATATGGTACTAATTTTCGATTTTTATATTTGTTTGTTTGTTATTAATTATTGTTCATTTTATATCATTATTAATGTTACATCTTGTACCTGGTATCATGCTACCTAAAAGAACTTTACGAACATGGTAATTCACTGATACAAGAGAACATAACCTCTTGAAATTAAACTATTGTACAACTAACAGGTTTACCAGCCTCGAGACGAAGAAGAGTCTTATTTTAAATTCTATTAATTGTAATTATTATCCGAAAGGTAATTAGCAACTGATTGTTAATTGTTCAAAAATTTTATAATATCTTGAATTTTTAATAAACCTCTACTTGTATTACCAGTGAAAAAGAGTATCATTTCAAATTTAAATTAGTTCATTTATTACGATTATTTACTAAAACTTCCGGCCTGAAAGGCCGTGGTCGATTGCTTAAGATGCTGCTAAACGTTTCGGCCGCACCACCGGTGGCCATCTTCAGTAGCAAAAGAAAAACAAAAGTGTTCGATAGATGATACGCCGAACACGTCTCCCAATGGACTGGGAACAAGCAACAGTGAGTACCTGCTACGATGCCTCTATTTATAACATTTTGTCCGCTTCAGGTGTATCGCACGGACCAATGAGAAGCCAGCTCGTCATACTCAATTCTGATTGGCCATGGAAAATAGACCATGCCAGACACTATTTAAGGAGATGCTTTCTCCTCGGCGGTTCATAGCGACGGACGCATTCTTATGAATATGGATGGACTCCAGATGCAGGCGAGTGAAGTAACCCCGGACAGAAGACAACACGCGGGCTTCATCAAACATCACCCGGTGATCGTCGTGGGACAGAGCGTGTTCAGCAACTGCGGACTTCCCCGGCTGGCCCAGGCGGCAGTATCTCCGATGTTCAGAGAGGCGCGTCCGGACACTACGCTTCGTGGTGCCCATGTAGACCTGGCCACACTTACAAGGAATACTGTACACCCCGCACGACGAGAGTGGATCCCTGGCGTCTTTCACCGGTCGCAGGAACTGTTGGATCTTTTTGGTTTTGGTTGGTTGGTTTTGGTGTTTGGTTTTTGGTTTTTGGTTGGTTAGTTCATTTATTCTTAGTCAGTCCTACCAAAAGGTGGCGGAAGAGTTTAAATAGATCTAATAATTCAGAACATTATCCAAATATTATATCAGTTATATTGTGTATGATACCCATATTGAATATCCAACCTGAATATTTATTTGTATGTAAAGTGTATGTATTTCAGTGAAACATTTTAAATCGAAGAAGTGAACCATTAATACGCACCTATTCGACCATACAATCACACTAATAACCATAATAATTATAATTAGAACATTTTATAAAAAACAACATTATCGTAGATACCGGTGCGTATCTGCAATCACACTATCACACCACTACACATACACATATAATAGTTGTGTTACAATATACATAATAATTTGTAAATAATTAATAATGTATTAGAAGTAAGCATGTCAGGGATTGCAAGCTTGGCTCAGACAAAAATATGGACAGGTGTTTCGACCTCAATCGACTGTCCACACACACACAGATGTAACTGATAGTGTGTACAATAGTATTTTGAATGTGTGTGTGACGCAGGTCTATGCAGGCGAGTTTGCCACCCCAGTATGAATAATTGCGTAACTACTGCTTTTCCGTAATTATTCATAAACTATAAATAAGGAGTAAAATCCAAAGACACAATACAATGTAATAATATTAACTACATACTGTGTACGAAAACCACGTGAAAGGGACACACCGTACGAGTGTAGTGCGAAATAAACTGGTACAGATCACAAGGGTTAAGTTAAAATGTCCAAAAGTACAGTGAACATGTGTAGTGAAAATAGTTATAAGACGGGTATACGAGTATAATCACAGGACTCTGCAATTCGCAGAAATATAAGAAATAGCGAAATTGATGAGGTATGGCGGAACAAAGCCCAGAGACAATTTCAGACATGTCGATTTCGTACAACTGCAGGTGTCAACCAAGGCGTGGGTATAAATAGGACACACACGCTACAGTTGTATCTTTTTTTATCACCCACAGTTGCGGCGGGAGTTCTGTCCTTCCGCACGGCGTATTTATTTTTTTGTAAATAGTTTCATTCTTCCGGTTACATACAACTATGTAACTAAGTTGTAAATCAATCACTTTTAAATAGTTACAGAATTACACGAGAAGAAAATCCATATTAGATGATCAACTGACGTCTGAAACAGCACGAGAAGAAGCAACGTGAAGTTCCGGAGAGCGAGAGAGCTGACGACTTAGCTCCAGAGAGCGGGACGACGCTGAAGTCTAGAGGCGACTACGCTGGACAAGAGGAATGGTACTGGAGTTCGAGAGCGGCTGCGCTGGACAAGAGGAACGTTACTGACGTCTGGAAGCGACGCTGGACAAGAGGAATTGATGCTGGAGTTCGAGACGAGGACGCTTACAGATGGATCGATTGCGATTGAGTATGATTGACAACAATAAGGTGGTAAACAACTTATTTATCTCTTAGTCGAACAATTAACTCAAAGACAATTAAAGACATTCTTGTTTTACTTTAAATTTATGAGCCAATGTTTCTTGTAAATATAGAGTTAAAATGGTAGATATTATTGAAGTAAGATTAACGTAAACAAGAGCTCAAATTAGTATTGAAATGAAAAGAATGCAAAGCATTTAAGTAAAAATTAGAGTTTTATAAATCAGTAATGAAAAAGAAAGATAAATTCAGTAGCTATTAATAATTTGAATTTCGTTACAATTTTTTTTTATTAAATTTATTTAACTATTTGCAATTAGTATAACATAAAAATAATATACTCTAAGCAAATCTTTTGTATGTGAAAAAAAATAGGTGTTGACCATGTGGAGCTGTTATCCTGTGATAACAAGCTCAGTTATTCCTTAAAAGTAGGTTACAAAAAGAAACAACAGTCACAAAGATTATGAGTGCTTAAATCTAGATGGTAGGTCTAGTATTTTTTGTCTTTTTAGTCTATGAGTGTCTTCACTATTGTCTAGCAAATTTATTGCAAGAATATTAGGGTGTAGCTCTAGTTTACTTAAATACTTTTCATTGCACTTACTCACTTCATCTTTAACAGATGACACTTTTAAGTCACAGAGGATTTTTCTATTTGGTATAAACCAGGGTGCATTTGTTATAATCCGTAGAACTTTTGCCTGGAATTGTTCTAGAATCTCTACATTAGACGTTGATGCCGACCCCCACAGGTGTATGCCGTAGGTCCAGATTGGTTTGAATGCCACTTTGTAAAGGAGTAATTTGTTGCTCAGGGACAGAGGTGATTTACGTCCAATCAGCCAATAGTATTTGCTGAGTTTTTGGCCAAGTTGTTTTCTTTTGTTGAAGATATGCGTCTTCCATGTTCAGCATTTATCCAAATGAATGCCCAGATATTTAACATAAAGTCAGTAAGGATGTATACAGCGTAAGCCTTACCATATTAACAAAGCAATAATGAATGAAAAGTCGAATCAAGTGCCTTGCGCACAATTTCATTATTACTAAATAAATTTGAAATACCGTTACAAGTTACATAGAGTTATTATTACAGATACACCTGATATCCCCTTTAAACTGTGTCACATTAGTTGTTGCAGGTACGTTATCGCTACAAAGCATCCCAATTTAGCATTACATAAAAATTTAGCAAAATAATCTCTCGCAGATAAATTGTCGTCCAAAAAGCGTGGGGCTACGCAAATCAAATTTCATTAAATTTGCGTAAATAAATAACACGTTCAGGACAAATGTTCGCTCTGAACGTGGGTCGAAACGCCTACATTAAAAAAAAAAATGTATTCTCTATTGTAAAGTTTGCTTTAAAACTAAAAATGTAAATGCTCATATAGCATGTGTAGCTCAATATTATATGTGTTCATTTTGTTGTGTAATAACACAGCTGGCGCCCACAAATAATATTGTTTGTCTATGTAACAGGTGTAACTGTAATGAGTATTTATAATAACTATTAATAAAAATAAAGAAATAAATAAATAAGTAGGGAACGGTTATCAATAATAATTGTTAAAGAATAACTACTAAATATTTAAATAATAAATAATTCAACATGACAACAAAGGAAGTTTGGAGATGGAAGCACTTCAAAATATGATGCCTGCCTGGGTAGATGAATTAAGCACAAAACAGACAGAAAATTTAAATGCTAAACTTGAGAAACAAACAGAAAGTTTAAAAAATAAATTAGAAGAACAAACTGAAAATTTTAGACAAGACACTATAAAATTTCGGAGAGTTAGAAGAGTTAAAAATCGATAATTACCAGTTGCAACACGACAACATAGAATTAAGGCAAAGTATAATCGACTGTAATATACAATTAACAGAAACGTTTGTTGATACAAACTCACGTATTGACGCCCTTGAAAATAATTTTAAACAAGCCTTACATGAACAAATAGTAAGGTTTGAAAATAAGCAAAAAGAATTACGTCTTGAGTGGAGAAAAGATATGAAGGAGGTACAGAAACAAAGTGTAAATGATAAATTAATTACTATTACGCGAGAACAGGATGAGAAGATTCAAACTGTTAATGATACGTTGCTAGCTGATACTAGTAAAATTAGAGATATCGAAGCGCGTACAGTAGTTATTGAGCACAAGGTTGAAGAGACTGCAAAAGACCGTTCTGGGGAAGTATCACATATGAAGGAAGAAATCCAAGGTGAAATGCAGCAGCTTCGAGAAGAATTTCGTAGACTGCCCATGCAGACAATAATGTCCGCCGCACCAAACGAAGACAGAAGTAAAATATCCTTTGGTGGAAATAAAAGGGTAAACAGCATGGAATTTTGGCAAATATTGAGAAGGAGATGGAGAAGATAGGCAGTGCTAGTGACGATGACGAGAAGATTGACTTCGTCACTCCGCATTTTAGAGACTCTGCAAAACAATGGTATGCTATTATACGAGACAACATAAATAAGTATCAACAGTTTCGTGATCATTTGAAAACCGATATTGGAATATACATGTCCAAAGGCAAGTGCGAGATTAAATCGAATATGGTAGGTACAGTATGTATAATCGTCAGAGTATGAAACAATATACCATATCACAAATTGAAAGAGTTAAACATCTTAAGCCTAAGATCTCTGAATATGAAATAATCTCCAAATTGTCTTACCATTTTAATAGTGATATCCAACTAGCTGTGTATACCCAAGGTATTAAAACAATTGAAGAATGTTTAGTGTTAATTACACAAGCGGAAAATATGTCGCAAAATAACCACATGAAAAACAATGCACAATCGCCACAAGCGAATTATAATTACAATAATTATAACCATAATTATAAGCCACTGTTGTAACGCCCGGGGCTGGGGCTTCACAAAGTTAAAGCACCAGTCGTGCGGACAGGATAGCTGTGGGAATGGCTCGTTATTAAATAAGGCATTTACTTAAATTAATAATATTTCTTTAATTCATTAGAGTAACTGCGTTCCTTAACAAGTTTTATCTTGATGAACAAATGACAATAATGACAATACAAATGAACAAAATAACAATAATTGAAGTGACATACTCTCGTTACAATAATACTAATGAGTTTTTTCATTAAGACATAACATTATATAAAAAAAATTCTTTATATACTGGCTATTCTTTATTAAAACATTATAAAAACTTTACTAACTATATTTCTGAATTTATTACGTTACCACTTTAAATTAGGCATAAATGATTAAGATGTCAATTATACATATTCCTTAACAAATTTAGAACACTACTGAGCACTTCTGAGTATAAATAATTCATTATCCAAAATAGATTAATGCTTTAAGTTTGAACTAAGTAAAACAAAAACAAAGTTGCAATTACGCTTTTTATGTGGCTCCATCGTAGACAGAAGATGTACATCTACGATATACAGATAGTGCGCAAGGACGCCAAAAGTGAACAAGTGAAAAAGAGAGTGAGAACTTCCTAGTGCTCTCGTCAGTTTTATACCCTGCGTGACGCAAAAAGTCTCTATGAGTTAACGCCCAAAATTCAGCCAATCAGAACTGGACTCTCCACGTGTCTCGAAACTTATCATGTCACACGGGAGGACAATTTGACATTGATTTTTATGAACCAAAGCGGAATTCGTTCGCGAACACTGACAAGTAAACAATTCTTATTTCCTTGGTTGATAGCACGCTACACGTGCCACGATAAAAAATGGTCAGCACACTTCCTCACAATCGCTCAGTTTGTTCCTTAAAATAAGTCTTAAGATAAAATAAAATAATACATTGAGTAGTTTGAGTATGAGTAGAATCCTCATTTACAAGTATACATAAAATCATTACGTGGAATGTGCTGGGCACAACACCCCTCCCTACTTTACAAAAGGAAAGTACGGGACGTACTTTGCTTTTCAAAATTTATCCAAAGTATAAACAACTTAGAGTTTTACTCAAGCTCAACGTTCTTGGAATGTACTACAATATATATAGTAAGTAGT
Organism: Magicicada septendecula; assembly: GCA_034769895.1. NCBI lineage: Eukaryota > Metazoa > Arthropoda > Insecta > Hemiptera > Cicadidae > Magicicada > Magicicada septendecula. The sequence goes on along the minus strand of CM068369.1, from coordinate 138,179,862 downwards.
ATAGTAGTATTAGCTACTATGTTTACATCATGAAATCTACATCTGATCTGTTTCTCTACATGTAAACAAACCAATAAAACAAAATGATAAAACTGCGCCGTCTACGGTCAGTCATTCCTATCGCTAAGCAGCCGTACACGCTCAGCTGTGTGTAGATAACACATTGGGTCGATGTACACATTTATATATATATATATATATATATATATATATATATATATCACGCGATATTTACAAACTACATAATTGTCTCTTTTTTTATTTAAACATAGTTTTATCTGTTACATTCAAAACAAAGAGTGCTGAATATAACGAGACCCAAATTTTGATTTCCTTAGGTATGTTCACTATTATAATTATTATTATTTTTTCTTGTTTGCATTTTGCTTACGTACTTCTCAATTCTTTATGTAGGTTCAAGACATTACTTTATTAAACAAACAAACTCGTTAATTTATAATTGAGAATATGCTACCCTAACACCTGGTTTTACGTAGACTGCTGTAATAATCATTCCGTCTGGCGAAGTTACCTCTGGAACGTCCTCTGCTGCTTCTTGTGTTGCCTCAGCACTCGATGTCGTTGCTGGTATGAGAGTAGAAGTTAGACATTTGGAGACTGAATTGGTTCGGTAGACGAGATATAGTAGCAATGCTGCTCCAATAATTATGACGGTAAAGCCACCGGCATAGCGAATAGATTGTTCGTTTCGTGATTGTTGCTTTTTTCGCTGTATCTCTTGGATATCGTTAATAAGTCGGTTCAGTGAAACGTCATCGAAGTCGTTGTGTCTCCCATGCAGTACTTCCTCGATATTCAATTCTGTAACATCTGAAATCTTCATGTGAGTGACATTATTTGTTAAAATTTTAGCCTCGAATGGACTAACCAAAGAGGATATTGGTGGTTCAATCATGACAGGCTTAGTAAGGTTATATATACTTCGTCCATAGGTATGTGGTAATAAGGTAAAATATTTGGAATATTGTGACGATTTTATTAATAAAAAATAAATTAATTAATTAAGTTGATAATGTATAGGTTGATAAATTTTAAGTGTTTAATAAAATCTCACATTTTTTTTTTCTAAAGCTTATTGTAATCATTAAATAATAATAATATTTAAATGAAAGTCTAATAATATATTAAAAGGAATACGAGAGTACAGAAAGGGTAAAGCTTGTTAATTAATCCTGCAGAAACAGGCGCTAACCAGAATCAACTTGTTTTCCAACCCCTTAACTAACTAAAAATAATTGTAAATTGATTATTATTTAAATAATTAAACTAGACTACTATAATGTACTTTGATAGCAATTGTAACTAAGAATCTCTCTACTTAATTATTTAATCTAATTTTAGTCCTTTAAATAAAAAAGAAACTTGGAACTATTTTTATTTTGAGTTGAACCGTCGCGAGAATAATACTCTCACCCCTAACTATTTTCGCCCACTTGCTAGGGAGCGGTCAAACAGTAAGCTGTGTACTGCCGATATGTGCTACGTTAAAAATAGTTTATTACAAAATGTAATTAATCCGTCAGTTAAGACACTGACGCATTCTTTTTACTATTAAACAATGTGTTGCGTTAATGTAGTTGAACCGCGACTCATATAAATATGGTGTAAACGAGTGAGAATGAATAACTAAAATTTAGCGCCGGTGACATCTCTTCTAAAATCTTAAAATATAATACTAATGTAATTAAAACTGTGGTAATCCCATGAAGTGAAGTGCTACAATCAAACTATCATGTGAAGTGGATACAGGTGAATGAAACTTTGTGTTAATCATTCAGATCAACGAGCTATTACTATCAGTTAGCCAAGAGCTGAGAACCAGGAGACACCATGATCTAAAAGACTTCAGGATTACACCATTCCCGGATACGAAGATAATGAGAGATACCTGACCTACTTCAAACATGCTGCAACCGAGGACCTACGACTGGAATAACGCAGAGCTGGAAGACATAAAAAAAAAGGTGACACGGAGGCAAGCCTTCCGTGCTTATGAAATACTAAATATTATATTCAACAAAAGACAATTAATTTAACCACATTAAGACGTTTTAAGTAATTGTATAACAGTAATTGTATACTCATAACTTGTATACTTATCCCTAGTAAAAGAGTTATAGCTGTAAACTGTAAAGCCTTATTGTTTAAAAGATTAATAAAGACCATTCTTCAAATGGCAAAATTTTGAAAGCTTTATATGGCGAGGTAACCATTCTTAACGTATTAGAGGAAATCCCGGATCCGGCGAATTAATTAAATTCATGTACATCTTATTTTGAGAGGCCTTGTAAAGAATAAAATATAATCATCATGTAAACTGTAAGCTATTGAAGCATATGTGTCGAGAATTTTAAGTAGAGAAAATAATACAATATGTAATAAAGAGATGTCATCAGGAGTACCTACTATACCGAGTGCATAAATCAACAGTCTCCCCTTCCCTGAATCCTTGTATATTTATTGTTTGTTGTTCTGATTAATTTTCAGCTCGTCACAAGTAAGGCAGCCTGAATAATTGGCAGAACCAATTATTGCGGGTTCCCTAAGTTATAACACAGGAGAAGATGTTATAATATATATGACAATGGTGTGGATTAAGAAGAACTCCTCTCTCCTTAAGAATCTCGGTCTTAGTGTCTTGATCGCAACTCCAGGTAACTCGTATCGGTTCTGGTGCACTATATATCCACGCATCCGTGTTCGGCCTCTGATGTAGAATTGGACGGCTGAAATTCTGTATAACCTTCATCTCACATTGAATACGAGCACTGCTGGTCTCTCCAACAAATAATGCATAGATACAACTCTCGTTATGGTAGGAGTACAAAGGTATATTGGCTGGACACACACTATACTTGGAACCTCTGCACGCAATTACATCTTTGTGTGTAAGTTCAACATACTCTTGTCGCGTTTTAGTTAATGCTAAGTACTCAGTATTGCTCTTTACATATACAGGGTCCGGCAGAGAAACTTGACGGTTTTCTGAGTAAAATTATGACCAGAATAAATTGTTTGTAAACAATATTTTATTTCAAAATTAAAGTACGTCTCAAACAATTTTACTTACATCAGTTACTTTTTGAAAATCACATTCTTTAGATGGTGTCCCTCATTTTCAACACATTCTTAGAGCTGTAACGGTAAATCGCGCATTACGCGCTGCAGAACTTCCGCAGAGATTGCCGCCACTTCTGTCCGAACATTCAGCTTCAAATACACCATTGTCCTTGGCTGGTCCTGGTACACTCTACTCTTGAGGTACCTCCACATAAAGTAGTCGTAAGCGTTGAAGACGGCCGATCTTGGAGGCCACTGAATGTCCCCTTGGTGTGAGATCACTCGGGCTCCAAACATCTTTCTCAATTTATTCGTGGACGCCCTTGCAGTGTGAGCAGTTGCCTCATCCTACTGGAACCACGTTTCCAATGCAATACCACGCTGCCGTACCTCAGGTGCAAGAAATGTAAGCACGTGAACGTAACGTTGTGAATTTACAGTCACTGCGTTTCAAAGAAGTAAGGTCAAATTATCCCGTAAGACGTTAAGTTATCCACACCACACAACAACCTTCTCACTGTGTAACGGTCGTTCACACACCTCTTGAGGATTCTGCAACACCTAGTACCGGCAGTTCTGCTTATTGACATAACCACACAGATGGAAATTTGCCTCATCGGTCATGAGCAGATTGTTTAGCACTTGGTCAGTCGCAATATTCAGACGTTCATGGCAATAACGCATGCAAATTCTCTTATCCTGTGAATTGTTTGCATTATAACAAGTTTTTAGAGATAAAAGTCGAGTTCCAAATGCAAAATTCTGCATACGCAGCGGTCAGAAATCCCTAGAGCACTTGCGTGTTGTAATGCCGATTGGCGGGGACTGCTAAGAACAGCGTGAAGCATGCGTTCAACTTTCTCCGGGGTTCGAACAGCACGCTGTTTCCATGGTGGTCTCTTCTTTATGGCACAAGCCGCTTCCTGAAAAATTCGCCACCCACAACAGTATGGTACTGCCTGCGGCTTGGAACACGGTCATTCGATGAATGTTGAAATGACGGCGCAAACCGCGCTGCGTAACAATCACTGATTCATTGTTTTTAAAAAACGTTTCCACGATGAACGCGGTCTATTACGTTACTGACCAACGCTCCATGGCGACTTAAATGCTTTGAGCTGTCGAACAAATGAGCGTTCTATGCTACACTCCACCCACAGAACTACTTGAAAAATCGTCAGGTTTCTCTGCCGGACCCTGTATAAACTTATTGATAGAAGGTTCTCTATACGGCAAGGACTTTACAGAATACAAGTCTAGTAATCTGTTTTCTGTTTTTAAAGGAATTTCTATAATCAGTTGAATATATTTCGTTTGAGATATACCATGAACATTCATTTGAATTAGCAAATGTTAATTCATAATAAATATACATCTCTTCAAATTTAGTACTGGCTATTAACGATAAATCATGTGTTAATTCTTGAGAAACTGATGACAAAATTTTAGACAATTTATCAGGAGGTATCAAAAGAGAACTTAATCTACCATTAGACGTTACATCAAGTCCTTTAATTAATTTACTTAATTCATATTCTGCTGAATTCAAGTACAATTCAACTTCTCTTATTAATGATGAGATTTTCATATGATACTGTAGAGTTTTATTAACTCCTTCTATTTCTGACCATAAACTGATATTAACATTAGAAATTTGTTGTAATACATTTTTAACATTTTCTCCTAAAACTGTTATAACTTTAGCATTTTCTTTGAAATCTTTTATAACTGACTTAATATAGGTTAACATTTCTTTATTGTTATGCAAAATATCACTCTGTATTTTATCTAATTCACTGATCTTCGAACTAAACGTCTCAAGATAATCATTATCCGTAGTACCAAATAATATTTTCATAGCTGAACCAATAGCATTTATTGCTCCACGCTTCTTACGTGTTTAAGGTAACCTAGATTTTAGAATACTTATTTCTATTTTTAACATATTTGCAACAGTACGCAAGCGACTGACTTCGAGTTAATGAGTCCTTGGCTCGCTAAAGGAATAATCGCTATTGTATGAGAAACAATAGTAATTACATACGTGGTAATCTAGGTCGAAGGTTGTAAGATGAAGATGGAGATTCAGACAAGGATATTGGTCGATTAGGATGCCATTCAGGATCGTTAGGTGTAGGTGGTGAAGGTGGAGATAGTGCTAAACTATCTTCAAATTCAATAGGCGTAATATCTAAAATAGGTTCATCTTCTTCAATCGTTACTATACGCATCGGTCTCCCCCCTACTTGTCCATCGGTTAAAACATTCGTATCGCAAGCTTCAATGTCATCAAACCTTGACCCTGTACTTGATTCGTTATCACTATGTTCAAACGTAACAGCTGTTTTTCTTGTGCGTTGCTGACTCCGTGGTTTCTTATCTCCTGCCGTAGTTGATTTCTTTAATCTATTCACGTGAACAATTTCTTCTTTATTTTGTTTGAGTAATTTATAATTTAAATCATTTAATTTTTCTATAATCTTGTAAGGTCCTACCCATGGCTTGCCAAATTTCTGTTTTACTCCTCTTTTAATCACTGGATTATACAAAAAGACAAAATCACCTACATTATACTCAATCTTCTTACTTTTACGATCATACTGCATTTTACTTTTATCTCTACTTTTTTCTGTACTTGCAATAGCTAATTTCCTAACCTCACTTAATTTATCTACTAGCTTACGCAAAGCATCGCGACCTCATAACGCATCTAATTCTGGTTCTTCTACATCATTCAATCGAGCTTCCAAGTCATCATCTGCTGGTAAGCTAAATTCATAACCGGTCGTATTATGTTTCGTACTTCTGTAAGCCATTAACACATACGGTACATATTCATCCCAATCAGTAGCATTTTTGTTCACATAATGCGACAACATGTCAATTACAACTCGATGTAAACGCTCTATTAGCCCATTGCATTGTGGATGATATGGTGTCGTCTGAATTTTCCTAATTTTTAAAAGATGACATAGATCTTTAAATAATGATGAAACAAAATTACGTCCTTGGTCCGCTAGCAGACTCATAGGCACACCATGCCTAGATATGACATGCTTAACAAATTCCCTACCAATCGTTACACTAGTCTGATCGGGGGTCGGTATAGCCTCACAACAACGTTTTTAAATAACCTATAAAAGTTAGCAAATATTTATTCCCAGCTTTAGTGGTAGGTAGAGGTCCTACTATATCCATCGAAACAAGTTGAAAAGGTTGAGTAACTGACTGAAATTTTCCCATAGGTGCTATGTTTTTCCGATTAACTTTACTTTGGTTACACGATAAGCACGCTTTAACATAATTTTCTATGTCTTTACTTAAATTCGGCCAATAATATCTCTCTGCTATTACGGACTGTATGCGTTTGATTCCCTGATGACCAGGAAAAGGTGTATGGTGGTGTTGACCTATTACACGTGGTGCTAATATTTTTGGAACTATTAACTGATGTCGTACATTTCCCCTTTTATAAAGCAACCCGTCATCATCTAAGAAAAATTCATCTACTTCTCCCATTTTTATAGATTCCTTAATTGTATTACAATATGTATCTCTATCTCGCTCATGCAAAAACACTTTTCTTAATATATATGGTATTTCGTCAACCTTACGAGTGAGATAAGTATGTCTACTTAATGCATCACTATTTGTATGTCGCTTACCTGGCTTGTGAATCACCTCGTAATCAAACTCTGACAATCTCAATGCCCACCTGGTCAATGTTGAAGATGGATCCTTTAGATTTAACATCCATTTCAACGCTGCATGATCCGTGATGGCTGTGAACTTCCTACCACACAAGTAACAGCGGAAATGTTTAGTCGCCCATACCAGTGCTAAAAGCTCTCGTTCTGTCGTCGAGTAATTCCTCTCTGCGTTGTTAAGCTGACGGCTTGCATATACGACTGAATGCTCTTGTCCATCGTGAACCTGAGATAACACAGAGCCAATAGCCGTTCCGAATGCATCTGTGCTCAATAAAAATGGTAATTGAAAATCAGGATATTTCAAAATTGGTTACATACACAAAACTTCTCGTAATGTGTTGAAAGCTGTACATTGTGGCTTTCCCCATTTGAATAATACATTTTCTTTTTAATTCAGTTAAAGGTATAACCAAATCTGAAAAAAATTTAATAAATCTTCTATAATAATCTACAAGACCTACAAAAGATCTTACATCTCTTACTGTTTTAGGTACTGGATAATTCTTTACAGCTTGAACTTTCTTCGGATCAGGTTTAACCCCCTCAGAAGAAACAATATGTCCTAGATATTCAACCTCTTTAGACCCAAAAACACATTTTTCTAATTGCATACGTAGGTTAGCTTCTTTAATTCGAGAAAATACACTATTTAGTCTGTCAGCATGACTATGAATATCGGGACTACATACAATTATATCGTCAAGATATACCAAAGCTTCAATACCTTTAATACCAACTAAAACACTGTCCATTAAACGCTGAAAAGTAGCAGGTGCATTCATAAGTCCGAAAGGCATTTTTGCAAATTCAAAATGATGTCCTGGAATAGAAAACGCGGTTTCCTCCCCATCTTGTTTATCCATATGTACTTGGTGAAACCCACTAGCCAAATCTAGCGTAGTAAAATATTTAGAATTTCCCAAACAATCTAACGTCTCAACAATATTTGGTAACGGATAAGCATCCCCTTTAGTTATACTATTTGACGCTCTATAATCAACAAAAACCCTATACTTAGGTATACCGTCTGGACTATTTTTCGGAACTATCACAACTGGACTACCCCACGGTGAGTTTGAAGGTTTTATTACATCTTTCTCTAACATCTCGGTTGTATGACTGTATCACACTCTTCATAGACTCAGGAAGTCTGTAAGGTTTCCTTTTAATCGGTAAACTATCACCAGTATGTATTTTATGCTTTGTATCTACAAGACACCCTCTATGCTCCGGATCCTCACGGAACAAATCTCTATACTTTAATAACACTGGTTTCAAAACTTCACTGTCACTCTCAGACAAGTGCTTTAATTTCCCTAATATTAATTCATCAATATACTCATCACTACCAAAATTATCATCTTTATTATGTTAGTTATTTAAAATTAACGAATACTACGTCTTTGCTTACAATTTCGCCACTGGCGAAATTGAACACTGGAGGCTCAGATGGCGAAATTGTAAACTGTAGGTATAAATGCTTTTCTAAGAAACTTTTAACACTTTAAATGCTCTTGCGTATCATAATCAATATACCAAAGGAAAATATAATGAAATCATAATTACATAACTACATCACACGACCTATGTCTATCCCGAATGCTATTTGCAAGAGAAAACAACTTTTGTGTTTTTTTTTTCAGAGAACATGACTGATTGTAGAAACCAAGGGAAGTACTGTAAGTGGTCAAGTGATGATCTTGACAAAGACCTTTATTTGATCTATCAAAATAAACTCAGCGTAAATGCTGCCAGTAAACAATTCAGTATACCAAGGCGTACGCTTGGAGGTTATGTTAAGTCAAAAAAATCTCATAAAACCAGTGCTGGACGTAAACCAGTGTTGACTCAAGAACAGGAATCTACTCTTGTTGAAAGAATTGTGCGGTTAACAGATGTTGGGTTTCCAGTAACTCCAAAAGTAGTTAAGAGAAGTGTTTTTACTTTTTGTAAAGAAAACGGACTACAACATCAATTTAATGGAACTGAAGGGTGTGCAGGAAGGACTTGGTTTCGGGGATTTCTGAAAAGGCACCCAGAGCTGGCAAAACGTAAGGCTCAACATTTAAACGAAGCTAGGGCTGAAAAGTTAAATCGATTTATTGTTCAAGATTATTTTGAAAAACCCAAAGATATTTTCAAAATGCTAGATATAATGAACAAGCCCGAGAGAATATTTAGTGTCGATGAAAAGGGTTGCCGTCTTAGTTTGCATAGGCAACCAGTTGTCCTTGCCAGAAATGGGTCGAGAAGAGTCCATTACAGAGGTAAGGAACATGGCAAAAATGTTACTATTGTCAGTTGCGGCAATGCTCTTGGTAGTGTTATTCCACCAATGATTCTTTTCAAGGGTCAACGTATGAAGAGAGACTGGTCAGACAATCTTCCTCATGGCAGCGTTGTGAATGTGACAGCAAAAGGGTCTATGACAACACATACTTTTGTACAGTGGCTAGAGCACTTTGCTAAATACAAATCTTCTGGAGTCTGCTTGATCATTATGGACGGAGCTAAATGTCATCTGGATTACTCTATTGTACAAGCTGCAGAGGCAAGAGATGTCACGCTGTTCTGTTTACCATCCAATACTACCCACGAATTGCAACCCATGGACAAGTCGGTATTCAGTGCTTTTGACTCCTATTGGAATGACGAACTCGTGAATTACTGGACAAGAACAGAAGACAGAGATTTACCTAAGCATAGATTTGGAAACATTTTTACACCTGTTTGGGAAAAAGCGGCAACACCTCGAAATGTAAGTGCAGGTTTTGAAGCTTGTGGAATATAGGCCAATCCATGGAATCCTAACCGTATTGCTGACCAAGCCTTTGCACCGAGCGAGACTACTGAAATTCCACAGATTATCATACCCCAAGCTCTGCTACAAGCACCAGACACAGTAGCAGTTCCAGGACCAAGTACACCTAGGACATTTTCACCTATAACACAGCTTACTGGCAAAGATGGAAAACGGAAACGTGTGACATCTGTAGAAACTGATTCCTTGGAAATAAGTAGCGATTCCTGTGACAGTGACTATTCACCAAGACATACCCCAGCAACTGTTAACACTACAGTACAACTTAGTTTTCAGGACATGCTTAGTACTCCGCTAAGACTAAACAAGTGAGAAAAACTCGAAAAGCCATCAACAGCAGAGCTACTGTGGTTAACAAAAGTCTGTTTCCATCTACTTCATCCACCTGCGGAAAACATATAATTCTGCTTTCAAGTTACAGAAATCAAAACGTCTTCAAAAATCAAGGTCGAGAAATAAGAGTGAAAATTGGTTTTGTTTCATATGTGAAGAAGATAAAATTTCAGATATGCGATTATGTGTTCAGTGCTTACGCTATTTGCACGAGCAATGTGCTGGCTTAACCAAACAAGATAAAGAGACTTTCTTTTGTCCTGAATGCACTGTATAAGTACTCAGGTTTTTATTATGAATCTTTTATTATGTTTTTCTTTGTTAACTATTAAGTTTCTTATATTTTGTTCAGCTCGAATTAACCATTGGATTATTGAATCTCATTGCATTATTTAGTTTTCCTGGTCCTACCAGTAGTCCTACAGTCAGTAAGCGACAGGCATGTTAGTCTACACATACGGACATTTTAAAATATAGCATTAAATTTTAACTGAAAATATACGGAAATTACTTCTGTTTAAACCTGCTTAATTAGTACAGTTTTTTCATTATGATTCTTGTTTCCATTTACCTTGTTCTCTGTGAGCCTTACTTATCTCTTTCATTTATAAACGTTTATACTTTTTTGGTTAAATTTCTTCTTGTAAGAATTGTTGATTACACCAGGCGTAGCATTTGATATCGTAATAATTTTTTTGCAATGTCTTTACACAAAATTACTCTTGTATTGTCAATGGCATTTTATAATTTATATTACCTGTATTTAGAAAAAGTAGTTTTGTAATTTCGTACATACTTATGTTTGAATCAGAAAATACAAGGTGATGTAACATTTTCTGTTTTTGTAGTTTCATTATAAAAAACCATTTCAATCTTTAACCATTCAGTACGTCTTCACGATGAAAGCGTATGATAACAGGTTACAAAATCTAGTCGCAGAAAGGACACAGAAGTAAGTAAAAACATAAATTTATCCTAAGTTATATTGTTACATATGTGTGTTCTGTATAAGTTGGTTATAAGTTTGTACTGAACATTGTATGCAATTTCGCCACATCATGGCGAAGTTGTGTACACCGTGTATGACAATTTCGCCATCTGTAACATTTAATATTTTTTTTTTAGGCTAGTTATTAACGTCTATTTTGGAAGTTAATTTATTCCAGATGTCAGGTAATGCATTGAAGTATATAAGGCATTAGAAAAACTAACTAAATAGACGTTTAGAAAAATTATAAAAAAATGCAAACTTTAGACTGGCGAAATTGGACACACCTACCTATAAGAGAGAAGAAGGTGACTGCCTAGTAATAATAATAAAAAAAATGTAATAAATAAATTTATTACATTTGTTTGTTACCAAGCAGAGGAATTATGCGACAGTACAGATAAGTGCTGTACTGAGCGTTGAATATAAAAAATTTAAATATACTTAATAATTTATAAAATAATTAATAATGTATTAGAAATAAGCATGTCTGATATTGCAAGCTTGGTTCAGACAAAAATATGGACAGGTGTTTCGACCTGAATCGACTTGTCCACACACACACAGATGTAACTGAGGGTGTCTACAATAGTATTTTGAATGTGTGTGTGACGCAGGTCTATGCAGGCGAGTTTGCCACCCCAGTATGAATAATTGCGTAATTACTGTTTTTCCGTAATTCTTCATAAACTATAAATAAGGAGTAAAATCTAAAGACACAATAAAATGTAATAAAATTAACTACATACTGTGTACGAAAACCACGTGAAAGGGACACACCGTACGAGTGTAGTGCGAAATAAACTGGTACAGATCGCAAGGGTTAATTTACAATGTCCAAAAGTACAGTAAACATGTGTAGTAAAAATAGTTATAAGATGGGTATAAAAGTATACTCACAGGACTCTGCAATTCGCAGAAATACAAGAAATAGCGAAATTGACGAGGAATTGGGGGAACAAAGCCCAGAGACAATTTCAGACATGTCGATTTCGTACAACTGCAGGTGTTAACCAAGGCGTGGGTATAAATAGGACACACACGCTACAGTTGTATCTTTTTTGATCACCCACAGTTGCGGCGGGAGCTTCTGTCCGTCCGCACGGCGTATTTATTTTTTGTAAATAGTTTCATTCTTCCGGTTACATACAACTATGTAACTAAGTTGTAAATACAATCACTTTTAAATAGTAACAGAATTACACGAGAAGAAAATTCATATAAGATGATCAACTGATGTCCGAAACAGCAAGAGAAGAAGTAACATGAAGTTCCGAAGAGCGAGAGAGCTGACGACTTAGTTCCAGAGAGCGAGAGAGCTGACGACTTAGTTCCAGAGAGCGAGACGACGCTGGAGTCTAGAGGCGACTACGCTGGACAAGAGGAATGGTACTGGAGTTCGAGAGCGGCTGCGCTGGACAAGAGGAATGTTACTGAAGTCTGGAAGCGACGCTGGACAAGAGAAGCCACGCTGGACAAGAGGAATTGATGCTGGAATTCGAGACGAGGACGATTACAGATGGATCGATTGCGATTGAGTATGTTTGACAACAATAAGGTGATAAACAACTTAATTATATCTTAGTCGAATAATTAACTCAAAGACAATTAAAGACATTCTTGTTTTACTTTAAAGTTAAGAGCCAATGTTTCTTGTAAATATAGAGTTTAAATGGTAGATATTATTGAAGTAAGATTAACGTAAACAAGAGCTCAAGTTAGTATTGAAATGAAAAGGATGCAAAGCATTTAAGTAAAAATTAGAGTTTTATAAATCAGTACTGAAAAAGAAAGGTAAATTCAGTAGCTATTAATATTTTGAATTTCGTTACAATATGTAAAAAGATATTTAAGCATTAATATTTAGAAGCACACTAATTGACTGAGTAGTCAAGAAATGATATTTTAATAAAGTAATTATTAGAATAGAATATTTAGTCAGTAAGGATGTGTACAGCGTAAGACTTACGGCATAGTAACAAGGCAATAATGAATGAAAAGTCGAATCAAGTGCCTTGCGCACAATGTCATTATTACTAAATAAATTTGAAATTCCGTTACAAGTTACATAGAGTTATTATTACAGATACACCTGATATCCCCTTTAAACTGTGTCATATTAGTTGTTGCAGATAAGTTATCGCTACAAAGTGTGGGTCATCCCAATTTAGCATTACATAAAAATGTAGCAAAACTAATCTGTCGCAATAGTTTCATACAAAATTATTACTCAGAAAACTATTTGTGTTTTATTTTTCTGATTAACTTTGAAGTGAAAAATAAACTGAATTGTAAAATAAGCTGAGAATGTCTTCCAGAAGTGTGTATACGGTTTGTGTATTTATGTCACAAATTTCTACTGTAAAGAGGACACGCGATGTCACTACAGATGTAGCAGGCGATGATGTGGCATAGATTTATACCATCTTCACACAATTCTTATGTCATCGTGATGTAACTCAAAATTATTCTAAATGTTTGCTTCACAGTAGGCTTCAAATTAATAGAATATAATAAAATAATGTTTGACATATTCATTTTAGATGAAGTAGCCTACGGTTTGTTCGAACGTTTGGTGTATAATGCATTTCAGCTTATTAGCCCTTCTTTAAAACATTGACGAAAGCAATCAAAGTTTCTGTTATCAGTCGTAATTAATCCGTATCTCCGTTAGTGTAGTTATGTGTGGACATATTTGTATACAGCACTAAACATCGTCTACAACGACAGTAGAATAAAGTCGACACGACTGGTCACTTCCGTTGAAGATGGAACGCTGCGGTCAACTAATTGTGAGAACGCGTAGTCCAAGTGTACTAAAAACGATAACGTGACTGTACTAACAAAGAATGTCGTTGGTGCATGGAGACAATATCCGGACAGTGACACAGTTTTAAGAACCCATCATTGCGTTAAATGCTACCGAATGGTATCATGTTGGCCGAGGCCGTATTACATACGTTACACAATTTGGAAAGTGTTGTCCATTATATACTTAGAATTAAATCTAACCGTCTCTAATTATATACATATTAAGGCAAATAAACATGGTGGTTTAGTTAGTTGTTTCAGTCTTTTCCCTTTACTAAAAATCTTTACGGAAAGCTTAAATTATTTTGTATTTACCGGTGACATAATATTATTATATCTTGTATTACAAAATATATGCCAGTATCTGTTTGTCATAAAACAAAGTATGTTCCAGTGACAAGAAAAGACTGTTGTGTAGGCCCTAAACATTTAGAAATAGGATCTTATTATTTCGAAACACTACATAGCTTTACCTTAGCTTTACATACCACGGTTTAGATTTTAACTGTAAAAATAATGTTAGTGTGTGTAACGTTGTGGGCTACGTTACAAATCCAGGGAACCCATCATGATTGACACTCGCCAATTATACAGGCTGCCTACGTTGTAACGAACTGAAATTAAACTCAACACAAATAACAATAGTATTTACGCTATTTATTAGGACACAAGGGGAAGGTATTTCACTGATGTATGCACTCACTTCAATGTGTAATAAGATGACATCTCTTTATTAACAAATTACTTGGAAAGATCCCATAACATAATTATTTATATTAAAAATTCAAAAGGGTTTTCTGTATAACAAGGGATCATATTGATCATGTAATTTTACCTCGGATCCGGGTTTACTTTAAATATTGTAAAGACGTCTGAGTTATACTATGCTCCTCTAGGAGCTTGCAAGATTACATTAACCATTTGAAGAATGGTGTTATTTACTAAAGGGATTATAATTAACATTTCCATATTAACGTTAAAACGTATGATTTTCAATACTACAGTTTACATTTCTTTGGTTTCATTTATTGCTTAAAGAAAATTATAGTCTTTGAAAAGTCTCTTTCATCTATAAAGTTATGTCTCAAATCTAATTAATTCTCGATAGCCAAGCTATCGAGTCACCTTTAAAATAAGCTTTGCTGTCCTCGTCCTGGGGTGTGACTCTTCGGAATTCTGGTAGTCGGCGTAGTCATCGGGGTCGTGTCTCTGGCGAATATCTTCTAGCTGTATCAGTGAGGAGATTGAAGTAATGTTGGTTAAAGTTGGGTTGATCCACGTCGGTCCTGGTCAGCGTCGTATGGGTTGTAGACGTCCATATGTGCAGTTTGTACAGGTCACATATTCACAAGTAGAGTTGTACGAGAGTTTACATCTTAAGTAGAGACGTCACCTTCTTTACGTGTTGTTATTTTTCTTCAAATTATTACATTTCTTAAACAAACTTTTTTATATCTTATATATTTAAAAAAAACTAGCTCCCCACGTTTTGTAGTGGTAGCTAACCGTTATATTTAAGTTTAATTAACACATTTCTGAAGAGCTCTCGCTCGGAGGTGTGTACTGTCTGACGGCGGCATAGTAACTCTTAACTTGATACGACTGGTACATTACAACGAAGCGGAGCGAGTACTCCGCGATAATATAGTTCCTACTTCTACTTAAATATACATTATTATAACAAGATGAAACAAATTATTTATACTTATTTAATTTACAGGAATTATTTTAACTACTACTCGTGCCTTCAAGTTATTAATTACTTACATTACGATTTTCAGACATTTCTAAGTTACAGACGGTTCGCTAAGCACGTT
Organism: Magicicada septendecula; assembly: GCA_034769895.1. Classification (NCBI taxonomy): domain Eukaryota; kingdom Metazoa; phylum Arthropoda; class Insecta; order Hemiptera; family Cicadidae; genus Magicicada; species Magicicada septendecula. The sequence goes on along the minus strand of CM068369.1, from coordinate 138,164,301 downwards.
GTGTCCGGAATTAAACAGGTCAACGCATGATGATTTACCAAAGGGTTAACTGTGATATTATTAGTTTTTTACAATACGATTTTTTTTATTACTTGTTTAGTTAGATTTTTCCCATTTAAATCACATACTTATTCCTAGTTAGTACAGGGGTATTAGGTTTAATTGTGCGATTTAAAAATACTTAATTGCTTTTTCAATTTTTTGTTTATTAAATACTTTATTATCAATTAAATCGTCACATGTGGAAATCCGAAACCGTAGTTTGTAGGCAAATAAATGTGGCAGGGCCTCAGAAAAAAATCTAGTCTCAGTTAATACAAAGGAAGTCCAAGGTATTGATTTGTGAGATCCTAGTGCGTCTAGTACTGACTTATGCATCAGAGACATTGACGCTACCCAGATCAGATAAGAGGCAATTAAACACAGTTGAAAGGAGAAACTTCAAACAAATTTTTTGGACCAGTACAAGAGGTGGGAAGAAAAGATATAATTTACAGCTCTATAATTTGTATGATGAACCTAATGTGGTCACCTTTATTAAATTAAAAGATTAGAATTGGCTAAACTCATCATACGTGCTTGTAAAAGTAGAGTTATTAAGCATATATTTAATGTAAAGCCAATGTTGGCTGTATTGGTTAAAATCGCCTTCTTATGTTCAGAAATGCGATGTTTCAGAGCACGGCCAATTGTCCGATATAAATAGCATCGCATTCTGCACAGTGTATTTTATAAACTCCACTGTGCAGAATGCGATGCTATTTACATCGGACAATGTGGCCGTGCTCTGAAACATCGCATTTCTGAACATAAGAAGGCGACTTTAACCAGTACAGCCAGCACAGGTTTTGCAGATCATTGCATACAACATAATCACTTCATAGATACAAAAAACATAACACTACTCCACAACATACAAAAAGGTAAAAAAATGGATTTGTTAGAAATTCTAGAAATTAAAAAAGCAATAAAAAATAACAAAAATTTAACAAATGAAGAAACTGAATTCTGTGTATCCCCTTTATTGAAAGCTGTTATTTAGTATAGTTAATTTTATTTTGCATGCAGATTATATTTAGGTTAGTTAATTTTATATTTTACTTTCAGGTTATATTTAATTTTTACAGACACTTGACCTTCTCTCAGCTCCTGCAACCCCCTCCACATCTTCACCCCTCGAACATGTTCCCTAACACATGCCTTAACCAGATGTCCACCTTACATCCTGTGTTTAGCCTTTATTCATCTCTTTGACAATTACTTAAGAGGTCAAAATTGCTGTCAGAGTAAATAAAATCTGTGAATCTGTGAAACTTACCAAGTGTTTTTATATATTTTACAAAACCTTTGTATTAATATGTTTCACCATGTGCCCAACGAGTCATCAATTAATATCGTGATGTAAATATTCGTTCCGCACTGATGACTCCGTTTTGTGGTACGACACGTTGTTTGCCGCATCTCTACGTGTGTCAGCTGTGATTAGTGGTACTAACAAATGACACTAACGACAGTATAATGCGACAATACAAGCAAAGGCTGTAATGCGCATACACAATATATTGTAAATATTTTAGTTAATTTCAATAATATATAATAGACGAGCAGGTGTGAGATTGGAAGCTGGTTTTCAATCAGGAACCAAAAGGCAAACATCACGCGATTACCACTGCATGTGTGTATACAAGTAAATAATGTGTGTGCGTGAAGCCTGTCTGATCCTGAAAGTTGTAATCTCACCCCTCAAGTAAATGACAAATTAAGAAAATAATTAATTTTAAGAAAACCATAAATGTTAGTGAGAAGGTAAAAACTTCTAAAAATATGTAAAAATCGGACACGAGTGCAGTGCGAATTGTACGTAAATCGCACAATCAGTGCGAGTACAGTGCGATTTTTAAAGCATCATAATTATACTAGTAGTGTGACCACCATGATAATTGGACATCTCATAAGTCATTATATGAGACACTATTTGAGCAACGTGAAATCCGCGTTAAACAGTGCGATTGGCAAAAAAAGTGCAATTATGTGAAATGAGACAAAAGGTGGGGGCTGTCACACCATGTTTCAAATGTCGACAGGCTGATTCCTGAATCGACAGGTGCAGTTTTCTGTGTGGATATAAATAGAAGCACAGGAGAGCTAATCGCTCTCTCTTAACAAACCATAGTCGCGGTGGTACGCTATACCGGTTCGTAACGCGAATTTTTAAACTACTTTGGACGAAGTTAGACTCAAAAATCTAACGTCAGTACGATGTTGTAACCAAACTTATAAAGTATCACGGTAATGTTTTTTTTTATTTGAAGTAATAAAAACAATAATAAAAAAATACCGTAACGAAGAAATCGTCGGACGTCATCAAGCAGTCGACATCTAAGAACATCAACGCCTGACAGAGTACGAGAGCACGACTAGCAGAGGAAGGAGATGCAGAGGACTGGAGACGTTTCTATAATAACGGCTACAGATCCAGAGTAACATGTCATCATAGTCTACAGCAGTCAATGCACCGTGGAGGACGAGAGACGAGAGGACGAGCAGTGAGGACAAGAGGACATCCAGGAGGAGAACACCGAAGGAATCACTGGAGGACATGGGACAACTCTACAGAAATTAAGGTGACGAAAAACCAATACACAATTTTCAAAGAGAAAGACATTGAGATACTCTAAAAGTCAAAACAATTTTTGTAAATATAATAATAAGTATGTAGATATAAACAAAATTCAATGTAATTAATATCTAATCAAAAAAAAGTTATTTAATTATTTTTCGTAATGAACATAACGTAGAGTCATTGAAATTAGTAATTGAATTATTTAGCTTTTCTTGATAAAAGCACATAACATAGAGTCATTTATAGTAATAAATTAAATGTGCTAAAATGATTTGTTTAAAGCCATACAAAGGTATTAAGAAAGATATAATAAGAATGCAGTAATAACTTTTAAATAAGGACACATTTAGACTGAGCAAGCAAGAAACATTAACATACTGACGAGAAGTCTATATAAAATAAATAATATAATATTTAGAATTTAAGATATGTTTGTAATGTTGACACGAATAGTAAAGACACTTTGAAACCATCGATAATGAAGATCACATAGCGTATTAATCATGATTTTCATAATATTATAATATTTTTGTTTGTTTGTTTCAAATAATAAATGAAGCATATTACAATTCGTAAAAAGAGTTACTCTTATTATATTTACACCTACACCCCAATTATTCATACACGTTGTTAGTAATGGTATAGAGAGTGCATGAGTTAAATATGTACAAATTAAATTGCACAGAAGGGTTAATGTGTTACATTTTGGCGTCCCAAAGAACGTGGGGCCCCTTCAAATAAAAATTGCATTGTTACATTTTGTCGCTTCCAAAGTGGGGCTATTCAAACACAAAATAAATTTTTAATTGAATTATCAAAAAAGTGTTGCATATTTTGGCGCTCCAAGATCGTGGGGCTCCACAAATTTAAATTAATTTGTTAGAATACACTTGTATTTTTCTTTGTCTATGTCTTACAAAACAATTTAATAGGTCTTTTTAGTTTTGAGGTTGAATTAAAAAACAGTTTACTGGTTGAGTTGAAAATAGAATTACTTTTTACAAAAAATATGACTTTAGACTGGTTTTAAACATTACCGACTTCGGTGAAAAATTCTTTTCTCCTTGCGAAAACAAAAAATAATGAACAAGCAGCTACTAGTTTTCAGTACGTGTGTGATACGATTTATTACTAACCTGATTTCATTTACATAGACATTTTACGTTGACATGGACAAATTCCTTGTCTTCGCCTCGATGAAATATAAGGTTTACATTGTTGTTTCCCAGCGCACTTGTTATTGATATCAGAGTATAATGTCTGCATTCGTCTATAGAGCCAATATAATTCTACTGTTACACTGTCAAATCGAAATGGCTACGCTTTCAAATCTCATAAATACGCTTCCGATGTCGTTTCCAGTCATGTGTTCTGCTTTTTAGGGTTCTATTTGAAATTTATTTGAATATGATATACTGAATTCTTCAAAAATAAATAATATTAAGCCAAACGATAAAAGCCTTTAACATCTTTAGGCATGTTTAATTTGTAAGTAAATATAGAATATACTTTATTTTACTAACATCAAGAGAACTGAAGGAAATTTGTAATTATCGTGCCGTATACATAAAGGTATAACGCAACATTCCATGTAGGACGATTTCAATAACACACTCCGTGTTAGTGTAAAAAATTGATTTCGTACAACGTAAACTCGTTAAAAAATATCATTAGACTAACCGGTTGCCATTACTTCTAACAACCATACATATTTGTTTTTAATTTGTAACAGGGAATTTATAATTTTATTTTTAAATTATGAAATAAGATCTTCATGACATATACCGACATGTAAGCATATTTACAAACATAGCCTACACCCCATGATTTACTGTGAAGGTTCAAAAATTAAAATAAATAGACGACAACATTAATATTTTGGATATTTAGTAAAAGTATTAACACACACACACACACACACACACATATATATTTCAAGTGTGTGTGTGTGTATGTATATTGTAGCGTGACAGATAAACACATAAAAATGAAAGGCATTGATCAATAAAGTAATATAATATAATAACATTAAATCCGAAGAAAGCATTATAATATAAAGAATTAATTCAGAGCAACCGTGCAGAACAATCATTGTTATTAAAAGTTTAAGTTCGCATAAAAGAAATGTTACTAGTGATGAATCATAAAAACCAGTTTGATAACTCAAGGAAAAGATATAACCCAGGAATGTAAGGAGTATATAAGGAAGCAACCTAGAGTATTACTAAACCCACAACGACGATGAGGAATAAATAAAAAAGGAACCCAGGACAAGGCAAGATCCAGCATAAAAGGTGATGTATTTAAAGAAACCAGAAGAGTAGATGAAGAAGTAACCCCAAGAAACCCGATGACATCCAGAAGAAGATGAAGAACATACCATTCCAAGAAGCCAGAAGAAAAGAAGACATTATTAAAGAAAGAAGAAGAAGACAGCATCCAGAAGAAGAAGGAATGCTCTTATAAAAAACACCCATATCCCAAAATAAATAAAAACCATAATAATAAAAAGTATAACGAAGTATTCATGAACAGAAACCATATGTACAATAAAATTAAGAATAAAAATGTATAGAGTAAGAGTTGACAGTGGACCAAGGTGAAACAATAATATAATACCCAAAGAACAAATCTTCATTGTAACCCACAAACAAATCTCTTGATGTTAATAAGACTAAACAACCATTTAGAAATAGCATCAAGGAGTGTAAAGTGAACCAGTGCTAGTTTGTGTATTGTGAGAAATAAACCTTATGTTTCAACCTTGGCATCCACAAACTGTGTAAATAATGAAAAATACAACTGTGAGTGACTTATGATTTGTACAGAGTGAATATGATACATGCAATAATATAGAGCTATCAATCTGTTTGAAATGACATTTATGTAAATGATGAGTGAAAACAGAAGCAGAGACAAAGTGACAGGGTACAATTACCCTACACCATATTCAAAACAGTTTAAAAACTGATAATTAAACTTAATATAAGAACTAGTGAATAAGAATATAGAAATAAGGTTTTGTTTATATAGAATAGGATATTTTAAAAATATATTAGTAATAAGGACATTTAATAAGTTTAGAACCACTAACATCCTAATTGTAAAAATATTTATTACTTGTCTTAATGGTAATAATTGAATAGGATGTTAGCATGGGAAAAACATTCTTTATAAATAATATTTCTATTTTAGTATTAAGTTTTGATTATAAAAAAATGTCTAATTAGTTGAAGACAACCACTATTTAAAAATATTTTTTACTGTTAATAGTATTGAGACAGATACTAATTGTTATTATGTTTAATAGAAAAAATGTTTAATTTAGATTACATGTTAAAAAGTTAGAGAGGGTATAATTCAATATATATATTGTTTATATAACAAATTTGTATGAAAAATTGTTAGGAATCTAGGTAAAATGATGAAAACTAAACCTCATCAAAACTGAGAAACTAAGTACTTAAATACATGTAAACTGAAGGGATTTAGATAACATAAACCAGAAACAGAGTCATATAACTAGAAATATAACTTAGAAAGATTTTGTAAAATTATAGCCAGAATTATTAATAAAAATGGAAATGACAGAACTCAAAAATTTGGAGAGGGGAGTCATATATTCCAACATAATATTTTAAAACTTAACCAATTCATATAATTGCAAGAAATTAAGGGAATATAAACCTTTTATTACAATATGAGATTTAATAATCATAAATACAACATGAAAATGGCAGAATTTGCATAATGACAGGAAGTTGATTTTGAAAATTTACAAGATACAAAATGAAGGTAAAATTACCAATTTTAGATTAAAAAAACTCAATAAAACGGCATTATTCGATATCAAAATACGCCGAATGAACTGAAGGATAAAATTAAGTAACAACTAGCTAATAAATTTGAATAATAACCAAAGTTTAAGCAGTTATATAATGTAACTTTAATAAATGCACAGGATGCAAAATAAAATTCGAACAATGTAAAGAATAATATTGCTTTGGCTAAGGTTTTTGTCGAAAGTAAAGGAAGTAGAGAGTTAATTATTGAACGTTGTACGGGACACTTGACGAGCATATTAAAACGTATTAACCTAGTTTCGAGTACCGTAATGGCGAGCAATTGTATGATACGAATTTGAAAATCGCGAGTGACTACAAAAAACATTTCACAACTTCGACACAGTGACCTAAACACTTACAAAAGACTAACTAACATTGTATAGCACCAAAACGACAGTGAAATAACATTTAAAACACCATAAAACAGTATATAACATAACCACCAAAAGTGCCGGATCGACAAAAACTGAATTGACTTATAAATACACCACTTTTCAAAATACAACACCGAAACTTAACCAGAGACACTACACCAACATCAGAAGGAAGATTTGCAGACACCAGGACGTGAATTCGGCAAGAAAATATCTTTATTGGAACGCCAAAACTACGAAGGGACGATTGACCATTTCGACGGCAGCCATTACAGATTCGTCACCGCTCAACTTAACAGTGCCACCTAGTTTGTCAGCGACACGGTTCGCAATCTATTTATTTATTTTACTCTTTCCATTGAATAAATGTACTTTTAGTATTAAGAATTATCTTGTAACGATATACTTTTTTAATCTTTGCCCGATTTCTCTGACTTTTCCAATAAATAGCTGTTAAAAGAACCTTTTGTAATTTATATAATAATTTGTAATAACAGTCGATACCCTGAGAATCGATTTAAAAATCGACAAGAGTCTTTATAATCAATTGTCAAATAAATAATTTATACTTTTCATCTTAAAACAGTTCTTTCTTTTCTAAACATAGCAATTTACACATACTATAATTTAAACAACATCTACTACAAGAATTTCACCACATTGAAGGAAGATAACCTCCAAAACTGAAAGTAAACAAGGATCGATTGTAATTGAAGACAATCCTCTAAGTGGTTGGAGTTTCTTCAAAAATACAGAAAAGCTAATAAAATTTTTTAAACAAGTGAGAAACGTTTCGGAACTTCACGAAACTCAATTAATTCATTGTTTTTAATTAATTAAACAATAAAAGAAAAAACAGTTTTTTTAATTATAAAATTTTTTTTTAAACAAACAATTTTATTTTTCTTACACGAACACATATTTAAATATTTTGTAACACAACACCAATACAACTTTAACACTATTACCAGGTTTCGTTACAATTTGACTAGAACAACAGTGGGGCTTAAACTAAACTAAAGGAAGGATGAACAGAACAGTTTAAGAATTTGTAACAACACAACAACACCTCATACTTTATTTACTTACAATATATATATATATTTTTTTTTTAAATATTTATAAAGACTTTGCCTCAAGATGTTTACTCCTTATTTGGAACACGTTTCGGGAAGCCTTGGTGGTTTAAGGCCTCTAGTGCTTTAAATTTGTAGTATTGTGTGTGATTGTGGTGTATATATATTAGTACTTGGTGTGTTTTCTATGTTACGTGCTTCGAAAATTGTGTCGTGTTTTGTATTGATTTGTATTTGTTCAGGTATTAGTTTGTTTTGTGTTTTATGTTTGTAAATTTGCAAATTTTCCCAAATTTGTATTATGGTGCCTTTGTGTGGTATGTGTTTTATTAGTGTCATGTTGGTTATGTCTGAGAATTCGTGTCCAGTGTTTATTGCATGTGTGGCCAAAATTAGATTTATATATTTCTGGTTTTTGTATGCGTTTATGTGTTCAAAATAACAGAGGCCAACAGTAACCCACAGCAACAGAGAACCAACACACAAGTACCTCACAAGGTTCAAAATCAGGAAGGCTAAAGATGGGAACACAAGGCTTCCCGAAACATGTTCCAAATAAGGAGTAACCATCTTGAGGTAAAGTCTTTATAAATATTAAATATATTTTATACATCAAGAACCAGACTGTAGAAAAAAGTGTTTGAATATTGTAACGTCACAGAACGTTCCATAAAAGAAATCATTTACATAGTAAGTTAGCATAAGAGGAAAGTGAGGTGAACAGTATCGAACCCAAGTAGTCCCAAAAAATTGTGTAATTTTGTATAATAATTATTTCTATCAACTTGAAAAAACGACCAAACTATGACTAAGACAAAACCCCATATATATTATTAAAGTGAATAAGAGTGAAAAAACCATAAGACACTATAAGAGAGAGAAATAATGTCAGAATCCACCAGAATAAAGTCAATAATTATTAAGTTTTATAACTATGAATAGAGTATTAAAAACTATTTTTTGTGAATAAATGGACATGATCCATTATTATATTATGTGATGTAAATAAAACAAATGTATTAAATGATTTAAATACATTATTAGAAAGAGTTTAAGTTAGAATAAAAATGATATATTTGTTATGACAAAAAATATTAATGTGTTGGATTTGAGACCATACACCAAGATTTCATGAAAAAATTAATTATTATCAGATTTAAATATAAACTATATGTAATTGTCAATCAGACAATAGTGAACAATTTATCTTAAATAAAGGAAGCTGTCAAATGAATAAAAAGCAGTCAAAATAGCCAAAAACCGTGTTAACTAAAAACATGTAATAGGCATCTAATATTGTATAATTTATGAATTTAATGTTGCCAAAATGCAACCAAATTGCATTAGAAAGCTGTAATATGATATAAAGCAACTATACTAATATACCTGACTAACTTTAACATTATAATAGTCAAGTTAGCAAAATATTTACTTATACCATGTATGGCTGAAACCAATTATCCAGTACAAAAATAATCATATCTGGCTAAATACTTACATAATACTAACAAAAAAAAGATAGAAAGGTACAATACATCAGTATACCTTAATAAGAAACAAACTCACTTGAAAGTAAAGTCAATTCTAAAAGAATTTAACTAATTAGAGTGAGATTTGTCACGCCATAAAAAAGGACATCTCAAGACCAATCAATGATGCTATGTCATCTTGTGATAAATATAATATATGTACAGAGTAACCAGGTATCACAAAAGATAGACAAAATAATAAACTCTGTGTGTGCAGTAGTGAAATAATACATATATTAAAGAAAAAGACTAATCATTGTATTAGAAAACTGACAAGAATCTAGGCCATGAGCAGAGGCCATATAAAATTGTATTTATTTGTGTTTTATTTATGTTAAAATTTGTTTATTTTGTTGTAGGAAAGTAGTAGTATTAGATGTTCAGCTTGTGGAAGGAACTTAGTAATTCCACAACAATTTTTGTTATAAAAATTGAGTTTTCAATGACAACAACTCAAGGTGAGGGTTGTATATTATATTGTTTATTAGACTTAAGTTAATTAGAAACCAATCATATTTAGTATCGCTAGATTCAGTTAAAAACAGGGAATCTAAATGTACTAATGACATACAAATTGTGAGTACTAATGTAAAACTGTTTGATAAATACCAGTGTAATTTTTGAAATATCCTTTGTATGAAGAATAAGAAATTCGTTCTAAAAGCTTCAACGGAAGTGAAAATTGTTCTATGACATTCCATTTCGTTTATTCTCGAACAATCTAGAAAGAATTTTTACACAAATATACCGGACGTCGATGAAAACAGTCATCCTGAATTAGTATAAAAGAGAGACCAAATTCGACCCAAAAACACTTGAAACTTGAACTCCAGAACTGATGCATCTCACACAACACTGATCAACGCAGCTAAGGCGAAACCGAAGAGGCGAGAAATCGACAAGACACGGCAGGAAGGCTTTTCCCGTACATAGACATACCGACTGACTTAACCTCAACGAGAATCTTCGCCAAAAGTATCGCTGAAATAGAGCAGCGATACGGCAAATTTTAATAGAAATCACGCAGCCAGAACGTCGACGGCCCAGGAGGGACCAAACATTTAAATAGAGAACGAATTCTGCTGTGTTCGCATTGACTGACTAACTTGACAAATAATTCCCCCTAACGTAAACATACAATACACAAAGCCTTCCTCAACACTGCATGGGAATCAGCGCTGCGGTGGCCGATTTCTGAATTAACGCTAAACAGATGATTCGTAGCGGCGGCGTTTGAACGATATTCTACTGCCAAACGTTTTTACAAAAGTGCGGAAAAAGTAAACGATCGCAAAATTTGACTTTAAATAGATTCAGTGTATACCCGAAGAGGCGAGATTGAGAAACTACCCGAAAGGAGTGTCCAGTGCGAGAATAAATAACCATTGGAACGTGAGTTACCAAAATTAAAGTCATTTGTTACCTGGTTACATTTTATCACGCAGTTGTACTTCACACGCCACACATACACCTTCAAATCACTTAGTTTTTTCTTGTAAGGCATCTAATTGATATGTCTTGGTAGTTCAAAGGAGTCACGTCCTGAGAGTAAAGATTTTTCACGTATTAAACTCATGCTTTTCAACTGAGTCAAAATCTGAAATATACTAGCCGATACTTGATTGGATATATAAAAAATTGTCAATAATAATAACTTGTAAAATTTTTTCTCTGCAATTTTATAATTTTTTTCTATGAATGTTAGTCCTTCAGACGATTTGTTTGTTTTTAAAGAACCATTAAACTTAACTGATTTTTCCAAGCTAAACTGACTTGTTTAAATTTTTTCGTAGATTTAAAAATTTTATCAATCACATTTTTTTTCTTGGAACAAACGTTTCCAAGTGGCGCCCACAAAAATCATAGTATTAAGTTGTGTTACAGGACTACATCACTGCAGAGGATCCAGTCAACAGAGTAAGTAACAAAAGTGCGCGGAGGTAACGCCCGACATTTTACAACACAAACATTTACTCAACACCCACTACTTATTTTTCTATAAATTGGCGCCCAACGTGGGGCTTGAAAAAGTCGGAACAAGCCCGGCAACTACCAACATATTAAAATGCCGCAACCAAAGGGAAAAAAGGTGAAGAAAACGGTGGAACCCGAGTTAAGTGTGGAAGACGGAGAGGCAGTACAGGTCGAGGAAACAGAATTAGAACCGCCCACACTAGAAATGGAAAGACCGGTACAAACGGCAGACGAATTAGAGGAGCAAACGGGAGAAGAACCCATACAAATGGTAGAACAGACAGAGAAACCCGAACCAGGAAAAATAACAGGGAGTGCTGACACGAATATATTAATGATGATGCTCCAAAGAATGGAAGAAAATATGAATAAAAACAGACAGGAGGATAAGGAGGAGAATAAAAAAAGTAATGAGCAAATGTTCCAAAAAATGGAAGAAACAAACAAAAATAATAATGAGCAAATGTTCCAAAAAATGGAAGAAACAAACAAAAATAATAATGAGAAAATGTTCCAAAAAATGGAAGAAATGAACAAAAATATAAATAAAAATAGACAGGAAGACAAGGAGAAATTAGATAAAAACATAGAATCTTTAAAGAAGGATATAACCGAGAAAATAGATGACAATGGGAAAAAGCTAGAGCTATTTCAGAAGGCGAATGAAAAATGTATAGAGTCCCTGAAAAAAAAAATAGCATAAAGTACGAAACAGTAACCAAAAAGATCGATGATAATAAAATCGATAGTGACAGGAAGGTCGAGAATATGGAGAAACAGTTGGAAAGGTTACGGGAGGGAAACAATACACGTTTCGAAAATCTAGAGGAACAAACAGTAGAGACCAAACAAGATGTTAGAAATCTCGAAAACAAGGTAAGGCAGAACCAAGACGCCATCATGCAGGAGGTAGGAGAAGTCCAGCACATCGCTAACAGGCTGGACGAACAGATAAAAACTAACAAAAATAGTATAATGGAAATAGACCAGAGAGAGAAAAACCTGCAGGAAAGATTAGAGGCGCTGAGGGACACACCAATACTAAACACTCATACGTGTCATGGTGAAAACAGGGAAGTAATCAACTTCCAGGACTATCGACGAAACCCAATGGAATTTTTGGAAAGAATGGAGGAGTTTATTGGGAGAAATAGAGAAACAAGGTGGGACAGGATAAAAGAGATGCTTGACGAGACGTTTAAAAATACTAAAGATAACTGGTGGATAGCGGTACGACCCGAAATAACGAATTTAGTAGAGTTTAAAAGCCAGTTTAAGGAAAAGTATTGGTCAGAGACCGCACAAAACAGGGTAAGAATGGACATTTTCTATGGCAAATACGACGCGTCCTATGGACAGTCCCCGACGTCTTATTTCCTGGGAAAAGTATGTTTAGCACGGAAGTTGATACCGCCGATCCCAGAAGAATGTTTGGTAAGGCAGTTAGCTGGACATTACAGCTATGGTATCAAGGATGCCCAATTATACCAACAGATTAGCAAAATAGCCGATCTGGCCAAATTATTGGAAAATTGCGAATCCACAGGAAGGTTCCAGGATTACCAACCCCCCAATCGTAAGGTAGAGTACAACAACAATAATAACGGACCAAACCGGAATGGAGTTGGGAACGGTAATAATCTAATCACCAATAATCAGAATAATAATATCCCACCAAATGGCCGAAATGATAACACTCAGGGCCCAATTAACCGCAACTATCCGGGACCAAACAGAGGTAATTACACCGGGAATAACTACGGTAGGAACTTCCACCAGGGAAACGGTTATCGCGGGAATAATTATAGAGGAAGTAATTATGGTCAACGTAATGGTTATCGCAACGGGGGAAACCAAGGAGGAGGCGATAGGAGGAACCAAAATGAATATAGGCCCCAGGTAAATTATACAATGGCCAATAACCGACGGCCATATCCACCTAATGTACCCACTTACATGTTTTACCCACAACAGGCGCCAAGTAGCCAGGGTAACACGGCGAATAGCCAACCTATTAACGGTAATCCCGAGGTCAGGCAGGAAACACAGACGGGTCAGCAACCCAATGTTCCGGGAGACCGGGCCAATGAGACAGTGGCTCATTTAAACTAAACGCAGCAGTGAAAAAGGAAAACCGCCCTTCACTGAACCAATATTATGGGGTGACAAACGACGAACATAGACAGGACAAAGACGGGACTAGGATAAGAATAAATAATTACCTTAAGGATATTAGAGAGGAGTTATTAAAAGAAGGCGATAATATCATTAAAAATAGTAACCAAGGGAATAATAGTATCGTGCAGGTTAAAGCATATATCAATGGCATAGAAGCGATACTACTCATTGACACGGGGTCAAATGTGTCACTTATCGATAGCATTGAGTTAGAGCGGATTAAACAAAATAGTAATTTACCAATACCCACTCTACCGATAAATAACATTATTTTAGTCGGAGCAACGGGGAGGCAAAATAAATCAATAAAGAAACAGGTGTCATTAGAGATGACTAGTAATGGGGTGACAATACCAATAGGGTTATTAGTGGCGAGTAATTTACCCATGAGTATACTAATAGGCTGCGATATACTTAGGCCATACAATGTTGTAATAGATTTGGAAAGTAAGGTAATAACTTTTAAGACTAACAAGGGGATTTGGACCAATAATTTAATCGATGTCCAAGGAAGTGGTACAGACAATACACCTTATCAAGCGATAGTGAACCATTATTATTGTACCGATCGTCCAATCAATATGCCATTATATCAGGAGGAAAACCCAGAGTTGTGGTTAGAAAAGTTAGAAGAAATACGGGATTTCCAAAGGACGAAAGCAAGGGGTCTGATCAGCGAAAAACAGGCGGAACAATTAATCGAGGTATACAACCATTATAAACACATATTCTCGAACGCTCCAGGTAAAGCCAGAGATTATCAGTGCACCATAAAATGCAAAACTCCGGTGGAATTTAACAGTAAATCGTACCCGATCGCATACTCGCTAAAGAACGAAGTCAGGGAAGAATTGAACAGGATGATAGAGGACGACATAATCGAGTATAGTCATCCGCCCTTTACCAGCCCAATCATAGCGGTGCCAAAAAAGAACGGAAAGGTACGTATATGTCTCGATGCTAGGGAGATTAACAAAATGATTGTTAACGACCGCACGTCACCTGGGGAGATAGAGGAGATATTAAAAAAGTTCCACGGAATCAGATATATAAGCTCATGGGATACGGTATGCGGTTACTGGCAGATAGAACTCCACCCTGATAGTAGGAAATATATGGCATTCATATTCGAGGGCAGAAACTATCAGTTTAAGCGGTTACCTTTTGGCTTAATAAATTCTGTGGCGGTGTTTGTAAAGATAATGGACAGAATATTGGGGCAGGAAGTACTGAAGTTTACGACAGTGTACGTCGACGACCTACTGGTGACTTCAGCGAATTGGGACGACCATTCTAATAGGGTTGAACAGGTGCTAGAGAAATTATCGGAGAATAATATCACCCTCAAATTAGACAAGTCCCAATTCATTGCAAATGAGGTGAAATTTTTAGGATTTAATTTAACAGAACAAGGGATTACTCCATCCAAGGAAAAGGTAGAGGCCATACAGAAGTTCCCCACCCCAAAGAACAGGAAACAGCTGCAGTCATTTTTAGGAATCTGCAACTATTACAGAAAGTTTCGGTCCAATTACTCAGAACTAACTGCCAGGTTCCAAAAGCAGTTATCAGCTAAAGACAAATGGACTTGGGGACCAGAGCAAGATGGAGTGCTCAATATCATAAAGGAAAAGTTTTTAGAAACCGTAATGTTGCATCATCCCGACTTTACAAAACCATTTTTTCTAAACTGCGATGCCAGTAACGTGAGTTTAGGTGCAGCCCTCTATCAGGAAGATCAGGACGGTAACCATTTAGTAATTAGCTTTGCTAGCCGCGTGCTGAACAGTTGCGAACGAAACTACAATACTACCGAAAAAGAACTGTTGAGTGTAGTTTTCGCATGCGGTAAATTTAGGACATATATATTAGGGTACCCCATAACAGTTAGAAGCGACCACAAATCTATATCATTTTTAAAGCATTGTAAACTGAATCACGGAAGGCTGACTAGATGGGTTTTGGCCTTGCAAGAGTACAATATCACATGGGAATATATACCCGGCAAACAGAACGTAGCCGCCGACGTCTTATCTCGCGTCAATATACCAGATCAAACCTTTGACGGCGAAAAGGAAAAATTAGCCAAGGTTTATCACATTATTAAGAGCAGGGAGGATTTAAAAGATATTTTGCACGAAATAAAGTCACAACAAGAGGCCGATCCGAAATTAGGAGGTATTAGAAAAAGGGTACAGGAAGGCGATGAGGCCATAAACAGATTTTATTGTATACACGACGACACTTTGTTTATTAGGAATACCCCGCAACAAGAGAATTGGAAATTAGTGATTCCACCAGCGATAGAGAGACCGCTAATAATCGACTATCACGATAGGTACGGACATATGGGTGCCCTTAAAGTAAGGAAGGCATTGGAAGAGCAAACATACATCAAGGGGATGAATAAGAAGGTGCAACTGGCGATTCGGTCGTGCGATATTTGTCAAAAAGTAAAGTGTGATAACGAGAGGAAGGAAGGGGTCATGATACCCATATTATCTACCGAAAAATTGGAAAAGGTATTTCTCGATATCTGCGGACCATTTCCACGCAGCGCTGGGAGACACCGATATAAATTTATCATAATCATTTTCGACCACTTTAGCAAGTATACAAAGCTATACCCAATAACTAGGGCAACGACCAGGAAAATAATAGACATAATAATCAAGCGTTATATATTGGAAGTGGGCCGACCGTATTCTATAATTACGGACCACGGTACTCAGTTTAGGGGAAAACTTTGGAAGGAAAGCTTGGGAGAACACGGAATAAAAACGTACAAGACGTCCGTATATCACCCGAATAGTAACCCAGCCGAGAGAGTGTTAAGGGAGGTAGGACGGTTACTAAGAACATACTGCCATAACGAGCAGAAAAGATGGCATGAATATGTAGCCTCTAGCGAGGATTTTCTCAATTTCTCGCATCACAATACCATCGAGATGTCGCCATACACGGTTATGTTCGAAAGACCCCCACCACGAGAGATAAAAGAAATTATTAATTTTCCCGACGAACCCGCATACCAATTTGAGGGGGCAAAATTTTATAATAAGGTGTTAGGAAAAACGGAACAGCAGCGGAAAAAATATATCAAATCACAGCCTAAGGCAATTAAATATAAGGTAGGTGAAAAGGTCTTAGTTAAAAATAGAGAATTGCCCAGTGCTATACAAGGCATAACGAGGAAATTGCTACTCTTATATACAGGGCCTTTCACGATAACCAGAGACAATAAAAACAATACCTACGAGGTAACTGACACAATTAGGAACAAGGTAAAAGGTACGTATAACCAGACTTCATTAAAAAAGTACCATGATTAAAAAATCGCAAGTCGAATACTCAATCAGTGACCAAGTACCATGACCAAAAACCAAAGTCAAATACTGCATCATAGAGAAGGTACCTTGGCTAAACATGTTAACGTGAATTTTTTTAACTTAGCCACAATTAGAAAGGAGGTAGAGATTATTAAATAAATACAAATATTATTGTATAGAGATTATTATAAATAAATATTACGAGAAGGACACCTTACACCAAAGGCATAAAGATATATATAAAATATAGATTTATTTCCAATAGCCATGTCAACGTATATTTACCAGCTTACCCGTACTTAGAGAAGGAGAGAGATTATTATTAATAAATATTACGAGAAGGACACTTAGTAAAGGAGAAAAGAAGGAGAAATACTGTCACATATTTGATATTTAAATGGAAATGATAAATGAAAAAAAAAAAGGGAAAACAGTGTGTTACATAAGGAGGTAATGATGAATATGAATATAGCTATTAACATTGAATGATTTTAAACGATAATTTTAACCTGCGGAGAACGATATATTAATATAATTGTGAATTAATCAGAAGAGTTTAAGAAAGGGAATTTTTGTGTAGGACCCTATGATCTTTGAATATTGTATTTTTTTTTATTATTATTATTATTATTTGTTGCAAAGGTGCAATTATTATTTTCTGAACAGGAATGTGTTGCCTCTGATGTCAGTAGTTATTGACAGGAAGGGACAGAAAATGTATGCCATAGCGAGCCACTCTGACTCCCAACCCTCTATGTAAGTTAGGGAATTGATAGGGAATTATATCAAAGATTAATTAAATAACATCAAGGTAAAAAGGAAAGGAATAGGTGATACGACAAAGAACGAATTAGGAATATTGAGTTGGATTAATATATTAAAGGAGTAGTACAGGAATTTAATTATAAGATAAAAGAATGAAATATAAAGAAGCTAATAAAAGGTTAATATAGAGATGATAATTTCATCAAAACCAAAGATATGTTTTTCCAAAATTATCAACTTTAACGGAGAGGCATATGTAACGTCACAGAACGTTCCATAAAAGAAATCATTTACATAGTAAGTTAGCATAAGAGGAAAGTGAGGTGAACAGTATCGAACCCAAGTAGTCCCAAAAAATTGTGTAATTTTGTATAATAATTATTTCTATCAACTTGAAAAAACGACCAAACTATGACTAAGACAAAACCCCATATATATTATTAAAGTGAATAATAGTGAAAAAACCATAAGACACTATAAGAGAGAGAAATAATGTCAGAATCCACCAGAATAAAGTCAATAATTATTAAGTTTTATAACTATGAATAGAGTATTAAAAACTATTTTTTGTGAATAAATGGACATGATCCATTATTATATTATGTGATGTAAATAAAATAAATGTATTAAATGATTTAAATACATTATTAGAAAGAGTTTAAGTTAGAATAAAAATGATATATTTGTTATGACAAAAAATATTAATGTGTTGGATTTGAGACCATACACCAAGATTTCATGAAAAAATCAATTATTATCAGATTTAAATAAAAACTATATGTAATTGTCGAGCAGACAATAGTGAACAATTTATCTTAAATAAAGGAAGCTGTCAAATGAATAAAAAGCAGTCAAAATAGCCAAAAACAGTGTTAACTATACCTGACTAACTTTAACATTATAATAATCAAGTTAGCAAAATATTTACTTATACCATGTATGGCTGAAGCCAATTATCCAGTACAAAAATAATCATATCTGGCTAAATACTTACATAATACTAACAAAAATAAGATAGAAAGGTACAATACATCAGTATACCTTAATAAGAAACAAACTCACTTGAAAGTAAAGTCAATTCTAAAAGAATTTAACTAATTAGAGTGAGATTTGTCACGCCATAAAAAAGGACATCTCAAGACCAATCAATGATGCTATGTCATCTTGTGATAAATATAATATATGTACAGAGTAACCAGGTATCACAAAAGATAGACAAAATAATAAACTCTGTGTGTGCAGTAGTGAAATAATACATATATTAAAGAAAAAGACTAATCATTGTATTAGAAAACTGACAAGAATCTAGGCCATGAGCAGAGGCCATATAAAATTGTATTTATTTGTGTTTTATTTATGTTAAAATTTGTTTATTTTGTTGTAGGAAAGTAGTAGTATTAGATGTTCAGCTTGTGGAAGGAACTTAGTAATTCCACAACAATTTTTGTTATAAAAATTGAGTTTTCAATGACAACAACTCAAGGTGAGGGTTGTATATTATATTGTTTATTAGACTTAAGTTAATTAGAAACCAATCATATTTAGTATCGCTAGATTCAGTTAAAAACAGGGAATCTAAATGTACTAATGGCATACAAATTGTGAGTACTAATGTAAAACTGTTTGATAAATACCAGTGTAATTTTTGAAATATCCTTTGTATGAAGAATAAGAAATTCGTTCTAAAAGCTTCTACGGAAGTGAAAATTGTTCTATGACATTCCATTTCGTTTATTCTCGAACAATCTAGAAAGAATTTTTACACAAATATACCGGACGTCGATGAAAACAGTCATCCTGAATTAGTATAAAAGAGAGACCAAATTCGACCCAAAAACACTTGAAACTTGAACTCCAGAACTGATGCATCTCACACAACACTGATCAACGCAGCTAAGGCGAAACCGAAGAGGCGAGAAATCGACAAGACACGGCAGGAAGGCTTTTCCCGTACATAGACATACCGACTGACTTAACCTCAACGAGAATCTTCGCCAAAAGTATCGCTGAAATAGAGCAGCGATACGGCAAATTTTAATAGAAATCACGCAGCCAGAACGTCGACGGCCCAGGAGGGACCAAACATTTAAATAGAGAACGAATTCTGCTGTGTTCGCATTGACTGACTAACTTGACAAATAATTCCCCCTAACGTAAACATACAATACACAAAGCCTTCCTCAACACTGCATGGGAATCAGCGCTGCGGTGGCCGATTTCTGAATTAACGCTAAACAGATGATTCGTAGCGGCGGCGTTTGAACGATATTCTACTGCCAAACGTTTTTACAAAAGTGCGGAAAAAGTAAACGATCGCAAAATTTGACTTTAAATAGATTCAGTGTATACCCGAAGAGGCGAGATTGAGAAACTACCCGAAAGGAGTGTCCAGTGCGAGAATAAATAACCATTGGAACGTGAGTTACCAAAATTAAAGTCATTTGTTACCTGGTTACATTTTATCACGCAGTTGTACTTCACACGCCACACATACACCTTCAAATCACTTAGTTTTTTCTTGTAAGGCATCTAATTGATATGTCTTGGTAGTTCAAAGGAGTCACGTCCTGAGAGTAAAGATTTTTCACGTATTAAACTCATGCTTTTCAACTGAGTCAAAATCTGAAATATACTAGCCGATACTTGATTGGATATATAAAAAATTGTCAATAATAATAACTTGTAAAATTTTTTCTCTGCAATTTTATAAATTTTTTCTATGAATGTTAGTCCTTCAGACGATTTGTTTGCTTTTAAAGAACCATTAAACTTAACTGATTTTTCCAAGCTAAACTGACTTGTTTAAATTTTTTCGTAGATTTAAAAATTTTATCAATCACATTTTTTTTCTTGGAACAAACGTTTCCAAGTGGCGCCCACAAAAAGCATAGTATTAAGTTGTGTTACAGGACTACATCACTGCAGAGGATCCAGTCAACAGAGTAAGTAACAAAAGTGCGCGAAGGTAACGCCCGACATTTTACAACACAAACATTTACTCAACACCCACTACTTGTTTTTCTATAATATATATTTGGATATTTACCCAGAGTATGTTTAGTAAATAATTAATGTAAAAAGAATACGACGAAGAGTTTTAAACAATTTTGTGCCGTAAAGTGCAGGCTGTTATAAGTGTGCACCTGCCCCGAGAGGGTAAATAAAGCGTTTGTGTGTCCGTGTGTGTATGCCAATTCCGACATGCAAAGTTTTACGAGGGGAGATACGTACGAATTGTTGACTTTGTCATTATGGCAGGTATGGACAGGATTAAAATAAATTATTTAATACGTTTTTTACTTGTTACCAAATACATTCCACAAATCTAAAAACAATATTAGATTAAGGACATTTAAACGCATATGGTGATGCAAAATTATTGCAGAAAAGTGGAATAATAAAGACGCTATATAAATTAATGGTAATTAATACTATATTTATTTTGTAATTAACAAGTGAGTTACATGTAAATGACGAGTGAGAAATTACGAAGACAATGAAATCACTCGCGTTACGGTAAATTTTATGTGATCGCGAACATGGAATAAATTATCAGTAATCAAAGAAATCCTACACTCAAATCGACACAATTTGACACGTTGAAAACAATCTCTGACACGTCAGTTTGGCGTCTAGTATAAACACCTCCCACCTCCAGCAATTTTGGGCTAAGTCAGACTCGAGACATTTTTACACCCCGTCACTATGTCAGTCTGCTGAATCATCACCATCATCTGCAATACACCATGATCGAGGGAGAAACACAGGACCATTATCCACGACAAGTCATAGAGTACCAAAAACGCTTCATCATCATCATCATCATTATCATCGTCATTAATCAGGATGCGCATACGTACACACGCAACGGTAACTTCGGCAGTATGCAGGTGACAAATGAACAATTCTATTTTTGTCTACAGAACTCATAAACAAACTGAATATTAGATATTAAATACTTAAAGATCAAATGTAAATAATGTATGTAATTTTAAATTCTGGTTAAAAATAATAATTTTATTCTGTTCAGTTTTTAAAATTTGGGTGTGTCATTAGAATACATAAATATTTTTCAAGTAAATGTTATTTTTTTCTTAATTAAATATAAATAACTTTTTACTTTTATAAATTTGAGTAATTTTTATAAATTAGTTGCTATTTTTAAAAATGGATCAAAGTCAAACATCCATGCAATTTAAGTAATTTTATAATTTGTTCAGCATATATGTTTAGATAATTAAGATTATAAGTTTTCTTTTGAGATGAGTAGGCCTACTGAATAGCAAGGATATGTTATGTTTTACAGAGTGTTAACTTATAAAAGATGATATTTTTTTAATTTTATATTTCAATTTTTAATATTCAAATAATTTCTTTTCATTAGTAATAAATCGTTGCTTGGTTATTTTAATGTTTTTTAATTAATTACTTCATGACATCAACTCATTCCTATATGTAAAATTATGTTTATTGTGCAACCGCATGTACTTAACGCAACGAACAAAAAAACCATACGACCTGGCCGGTTTTTAACACTTTATAGTTGCGTTGGGTACATAATCAGAATGTATTTATTTATTTTATAATACTTGTAACGTTCTATTTTGTGTGTGTGTGTGTGTGTGTGTTGCAACAGAATATTGCGGTAAAAGATATGATAAATGAAGGTTAACCATGCCATTTTATGACGTTAATAGACATGTTAAAAAATTGATTTTGTTCATTTTTATAAATTAGCTATAAGTTATGAAATAAGAGATGGGTGTATAATTATACCTTCATACTCAAGTCGTCTATAATTTTCTTATTAGATACAGAAGATAACATGCTAATTCTCATGTAGTTCTTATAATTCTCTACGTGTGAAATATTTAGGTAAGCTACTGTCCAATTATTCGACCTTTCATGTGTAGTTAATCGTAGTTGAATATTAGTTACAATGTCTACTAATTATCAGCCAGGGGCAATCAGTTACTTCTGCGTACACATCTCCGGGTTTGCTCATGGTTTGTCATTTCCCTCAAAGCGGTTTTAATATCTTGTTACAAACTTTCGTAAATAAATACTTTTCGTTTTTCTTGACGACAAGTATGCACAAGGACGGCTTGACTATACTCTTTCAGTTTAATAATAACCATCACGTGATTTCGTCAGAGTTTCTGATGTGCCTTCATTGACAAGAATATTTGCCTTCTGGTAAAGTTATTGCCAAGTTTGTAGTGTATCCCTGAGCTGAATCTCAATGTTGAAACTTAGTTTGTTCGGCGTAACGTTTTGGTCAAACAGACTTCTCTGCAAAATTCTGTCTCTATTTTGTAGCTGGGTTAACTACAGTGAGAATCTAGCTGTCACTACATTGTCCGCCATTTGATAATGTAAATATCGTTAATATTATAAATTAATATTGAAAGTATTTCACTATATTCAGGAAACTAATTTCTATGAGTAACTATGGTTTTCATCTGCAGTGTATAATTTCCTTAAAATAACTGAAATATAATTTTGTTGGTCAAATACGTTTACAAGGAAACTGAATTTCGTTTGTGAGATTCTGTTTTATGTTTTATTGTATTTCAGTCTAATATTTAACTTACATAGGGCTAGTATCTCAATTTATTACACTGTTATCTTAATTTGATAAACAGTTTAGTAATTTTCTAGTCTACAAACTTTAAAAGTTCTTGATTTATTTCTATAAAATAACACTACTTACTTATTCAAAAATTTACATGTATTTGTACACTGCGATATACAGGTGTCGCATAGAATAAGTAGTCGGTAAACCGTGTACTGGAATGATGTTGAATTTTACTGAAAATGACACTACTTTGAATTTAATTCAGTTTATGTGAAAAATAACAAATTAATTACTCTGTCACTGTTGAGCCGAATATAAATAAAGTAAATTCTTATTTTTTATATAATATAAATACATTAATTTTTTTACGTTCTTTTGTTTAATGAGTTTTATTAGAGCGGAATAATACTAAAGGTTAATTCCCTTTTGTGAAAAATGTAGGGTACCGAGATGTTGATAATCCAGTCTGAATACGGCTGTGGGTCGTTCAATCTGGATACAGATGTGTTGATTCAATCTGGATACCGATATGAGTTCTTTACGGTGTCGTTCTCGGGTTAAGTAATTCTATAAATCCAGTCAACTTGAAATGTTTTTAATACTTATGTGGAAATCTTCTACTTTCCCAAATTAGCACATTTTTAAATTTACGATTGAGCAGTAGCTAGCGGAAATGTTAAACATGTGTTCGTAACGACTAGGAGACCAAACGTCTGAACTAGTACAACACGTTCATACGTTTCCGTATGAATGTAACTAATCTATAGTACTACAACTAATGTAATGTTCTACAATTATGAGTTACGCAAATTGTAAATTTTGTGCAGTGCATGTATACAATGTACTCTAATGTATAATTGCATTACAGTCTACTTACTAACATTATATTAAAAGAAATACTAAATACAATGTCTTCATGCATAGAGTTTCCAAGGCTTTCACGATCGGCGTCAACAAAGGTAGAAATATTATTTGGCTGTTAGGCCGTGGTCTATCGTTGTGTTTGCAGACGTATCTTCAGTATATGTTTACAAGCGTTTCTTCAGTGCCCCACCATCGGAACACTGAAGATGGCTTCCGATGTGGGGCTGAAACGTCTGTTAATACAAACAATAGACCACGGCCTAACAGCTCGACAAATTATATTTCCAGTCTTCATGTGTGTTAACGAATACTGTATTGTTTCATAAATGAAAGTAAAAAAGGAAACACGTCATTTATTATTTTGATAAAATATTGCTGTAACACTTATGAAAATTACTGCTTCTTTCGAGAAATTTCAACTCTTGTTGCAGTGATCAGTTGTAAGTGTAATCTAAGTTTGTAGATTCTAAGTTTGTCAGTTCTAAGTTCTGAACTGACTTTTTATCAAATGAGTGTAAAGTGTCTTACATACGCTGTAGTAAATTTATCTCACTGTATTAGAAACGTAAAACTAGAACCTCATAATTAAACATCTATTACAAACCTTGTTTGTTTTAATCAGAACTTTTGGTGATAGTAGAAAAATATGTTACATTTGCTACACACAGTGAAACAAGAGGTAACAGCCGGTAGTTTGCGGTCGCCCAAGTGACTGACACTCAACCAGAGAAAAGCTCCGTCTACAGGATAGCTTCTGCGTTGAACGGGAATAGGCTCCACTCCCCGCCATCACTGGACCTGGGGAACAACCATCCCTTGCCAAACCGGAGGAGAAGCCCGAGTTTCTGGCCGAGTATTTGGAGCGACAGTCCATCGGCTCGGACACCGATGTGGATATGGAAGACGAGGTTGAGGATTGCCTTGGCCGCCCGATCACCGCCGGACCTGAACTCACTTCAGAAGCAGAGGTTTAAGAGCGGCTTTTAGCAGTTCGACCCTGGAAGAGCCTTGAATCGGACAGTGTTAGGAACACCACCCTACAGAGGAATCTGCTGCTTCCTGGTCGAACTTTTAAATGTTTGCTTTCAGCTCGCAAAAGTTCCTCTAAAATGGCTATAAGAGAAAGTATTTCTACTTGTAATTTTTTACAAACCACTATTTTGTATTTGGTATTGACGAGCGCTTTCGGCAGCCAAGCCATCTTCAGGTCATTTACCAACCTGACCTGAGGATGGTTACCAAAGGTTGGTAAATGAATGAAGATGGTTTGACTGCTGTAAGCGCTCGTCAATACCAAAGACAACATAGTGGTTTGTACAAAATTACTAGCAGAAATATTTGAGACCACTAACATTCCAATACATAACAATAACATTCCAAAAATAAATAGAGAAAGTATTTATTAAACAATCTCTAAACAGTCTAAAAGAAAGTAATGTCCGACAAAACAATTCGTTCTGTTTGTTGTTATAAAAGTGTGGTTTTAAGACGAAAAAAATTTAAATATAATGCGTCACTATAAAATCACACTAATAAACTAACTGCATAAAACCATAAAAGTTTAAAAAAACCTAAATAAAAATTTAAAAACATGTTGTTTTCTTGATAAACAATTCATACTAAATACCTATTAGTGTATTTAATGAAGAAAGTGAACTAATTTGTTTCAGTATTATTGACGGATAAGTGTAGGCGAGCTTTTAAAAGTCTGTGAATTTCCTGTTTAGAACATTAACTAACATTCGTGTAACATTTATTTGTATCATTCGTTAAAAGTCAATGAACTTCAAACACACAGAAAAATAACTTAATATGTTAGACTAACAGTTAGTGTGATCGAATAACATAATTATGAAATATACATACAATTTACGGCCAGCTACCAGATGCAGAATAAATTCAATATAAACTAAGAAACGTACGTTACGCCATTACGCGCACCAACACACTCTGATATCAACTGACGCTGATATTAATCTGTAAAATATTGTTACGACGGTCTAGTGATAGTCATATGGTATAGTGGAAAACAAAATACAAGACACCAATCGGGGCGGCGACGCCCCGCCGAAGTTGAACCCTGAAGTTGTACTCTTGCAGACGTTCGAGCCACCTTGCCAACTGCCCTTCAGGATTTTTAAATCACAAGAGCCATGCAAGCGCAGCGTGTTCGGTGCTTAGTGAAACCTCACTTCCATAGAGGTGTTTATGGAAGTGCTCCAAAACTTGGACGACTGCCCGCAACTCTCTCCTTGTAACGCAATAATTTCTCACTGGTTTAGAAAGCGTCTTGCTGTAATACACTATTACTCGCTCTTCACCGTTTTGCACTGGAGACAAAACTCCTCCAAGACTGCTCCTAGAAAATTGCTTGCGTCTGTGTCTATGATGTACTTTCCTTCGGAAGCTTCATTACCGAGTCCAAATGGCATGACGTTAAATTGGAATAAGCCACTTGGGGTCGACAAAGTGGACTTTTCCTTGTCTTCTTGATGAATACCCACCTGCCAAAATCCACTCTTCAGGTCCAATGTGGAAAACCACTGTGCTCCGGACAACGTGTCGTGTGTATCGTCAACGAGAGGTAATGGATAGCAGTCATTCCTTGTCACATCATTCAGCCACCAATAGTCTACGCAAAACGAAATCCACCATCCTTCTTCGCTACCAGCACTATGGGAAAAGACCAAGCACTTTTTGCAGATATTGTGGATGAAGCAATGCTTTGTGTGGACGTTATGAACGCATATGGATGTATAGTCGACTTTAAAAACAATTTCTTGAGAATCGGAAAAGAAGAGGTAATTCTTTCCACAATGAATACATCTGAAAAAATCGATGGACGTGATAAATCAAAGGCTCGATTATAATCCAAGCACTTGACCCTTATGTCAACATATCCTGTAATAACCGATACATTTCCTCTTGCTTAGCTAAAGGAGGCCTTCGAACAGGTTGGCGTATCGGTGTTGTGTCCCCGGTATTGGTTCGATGTTGTACTAGAGAGGTTCTTCCCAGTGACTGGCCCCAAACTGCAAACGAATTTTTAAATAATTTCTGCAGTTCCAACCAATAGTTCTAACCATGATGACGTTTTCGGAGTTTGGCGGGACAGTTGCGGCAACTAGATTTATCACGTCTATCGATTTTTTTAGATGTATTCATTGTGGAAAGATTTACCTCTTCTTTTCCGATTTTCAAGACATTGTTTTTAAAGTCGACTATACATCCATATGCGTTCATAAGGTCCACACAAAGCATTGCTTCATCCACAATATCTGCAACAAGTACTTGTCGACCGAGGCGTACGTGTATCTCCACTTTTCCAAACACTTTTACTGGACGTCCAGTAGCTGTTCTCAAGCTGCACGAGCACCAGATTGGCTTAAGATGTTTCACCACGTCGGGGCGCACAATGGAAACTGTTACACCTGTGTCAACTGTAATCGAGGCTGGCCTTTCTTGGATGACTCCGGTACCATGAAGCTCCGCTGTTTTTTCTGAAGTGTAGAAATTGCGTATTGTCTAGGGGCTTCGTTCCTCCAATTAGCCAGCACACGCCCCGTTGTACCGACAACTGTTCTTTTTCCTGCTGCTGAACTTTAACTCTAAAATCTCGTTGTAGATATCCAGGTTTCCCACATCTATAACACTTTGGTCTTCCATCATTTCTTACTTTATTCTCTAGACCCACTCGTTGTGTATCTGTTCTTTGTTCTTCTTCTTCATAATTCGTGCTGTCGCGATCTTTTAGCGCGCCCAATTTATGACTTGCCTCAAATTGCAAAGCATGTAGCAGGGCGTCCGCACTATTCTGGTTTCTTGCCATTCATAACACTTGCTGTAGTTCATTATCTCGGACACCGTCAGTAAATGTCTGCCTCTCGAACCTCGTTAGAAAATCTTCTGGTGCTTCAGGGTAGGCTAGTCTATTTAGTCTGTCAATACTTGTGTTACTACGGTCTAGTGATCGTCGTATTTTACAGTGGAAAACAAAATACAAGACACCAATTAAGTCACTAATCACCAGCTTTAATTATTACAATAAAACAGTTTGTAATCAACAAGATAGTCTCTTACAATAAATCAAATAAAAATTGCTCACACGCAATAAAATGTCAACTAATATAAAAATAATTTTATTAAAATTGACCCTCATGATTATAAATCACATAACACTCCGCCACAATAATTACTTTTTACTAATAACAACTTGAACGCACAGAGTAATCGCCCGACAATAACGTCGTTTCATATCCCGTAGGGGCATACCCAGCCAGTTATATTCTGATAATGGCACGAACTCTAGGAAGACCCGCAACGTTTTGCATGACCTTTAAAATCTTTGGCATAATAAGGATGCCACCTCATCAATTCAATCCTTTACGACCTCTCATGGTATTACATGGTCATTTATTCCGCCCTCGTCACCTCATTTTGGTGGTCTTTGGGAGAGCGGTATAAAGAGTTTAAAGTATCATTTGCGCCGCGTGGTCGGCAAGTCTATACTCACTTTCGAGGAGCTCACGACGGTTTTGTCTCAGATAGTGGCATGTCTAAACTCACGTCCATTATTTGCAGTTTCATCCGATGTAAATGATCCAGTGCCACTTACACCTGGCCATTTTTTAATTTGCGCACCATTAACGGCGATACCTGATCCAGACTTATCTCACGTTCCCATCTCTCGTCTTGGACGTTGGCAACTTCTCCAGAAGTTTGTCCAAGTCGTTTGGAAGGCTTGGTCTCGCGATTACTTACATCAATTACAACAACGTCACAAATAAAAATTCGCTAAGGAAAACGTTTCCATTGGTGACCTGGTTTTGCTGATCGAGGATAACTTACCTCCATTAGCGTGGAATTTGGTGTAATTACCGCCACATTTCTCGGCCCAGACAACGTAATTAGAGTAGTTGACGTTCGCACGCCTACTCGCATCTATCGCAGACCAATTCATAAATTATGTTTGGTCCCTGCGAGGGACGAACAGTAAAAAGAGTTTATTTTCCTTTGTATATACTTGTCAAACACACATAAATCAGATGTTCTGAGAAGATTTTGTTAGTTATAAGCACCTTTGTTTTTAGCATTAGCTTTAATTTGTATATTTTTGATTCAGAAGCTGTTTGTTTTACTCAAGTAAGTGTCAGTTTATTTAAAATGCAAAGCTTCAATTATTGTTTGCATTTTCGTCTATGCAACATTTGATTTATGCCTCATGTCTTTGCTTAGTATTGTTCTTATGTAAAAATTTTGTTATATATTATTCGCATGGTCTGCAGCTATACAAACCATGTATGCATTTTCTTGCACTTTTTTTTCAATATGTGTGATATTTTATTACTCCATGAATTTATTACTCGCAATTTTTCAACACATGTATTACATTTTGTATAAACACATTTGTTGTACTTGTCACTTATGCTATTGTGCCTTGTATTCAGGTATTTGTAATTATCGAAACTGATGACTATTGTATTTATTATGTATAACTTGTACCTATGTAAAACACATTGGTTTACCCGCATTTACTGTCTATAACCATACGCCACGCATATCTTTTTATATTGTGTATTTTGTATTTGGCAATCACGTATTGCACAATTATTATTTATGCTTTAATTATGACATACATGTAATTACACTTTGTGCTTGCAATCATTCAACAATGTATAATCTGTTTTCACATAACAATTTATTGTACATTCCTGAAACTTCAGGTATAGCATGCAGCATGCATCGTTCAATTATTATAAAGCGTTAAACTAAATCTATGTTTTTACATGTATAATTTTGTAACAATTTTGTCTGTTCATTTTACACTCAATACTATTGTATAGGTCAACTGGCCTTGACTGGTTCAAGCTAACCATCATGACTTGCATAAAATATTTGCAAGATGTATCGGGCCCATCATGTGATGAGTCACCGATTATTCATCATCAAACATGGTCAAACTATGTATTTTACATGTCTTATATTGTTTTATATTGTATACATACAATATATATTAGCAATACATTGCTAATTTTTGCATTTATACTCATGTATAAATCAGTTTGCAAGCCAACTGTGGCCTGCTCAACTCTTATCATCATCACTCAAGTTTATCTCTAAACAGTTAATGTTATAACTGTTATCAAACTCAACGTTCAATGCAATTTATTGAGGTTGACATCTATTATTAAGAACACATTGTGTTTTCGTACAATAAATTATTAACATATATTAAAAAATCTTTTGATTTTTTGCGGGCAGTTATGGACAGTAATGTGGTAATTTTCATATTTAAAGGTTGGCTAATCAGTACTTTATAAATTGCGTTTATCAGGTTCATGCTTCGTCACAGTTCAACGTGCGTCGGCGGGTGGCAGACGTCAGAACGTTTGCTGCCTTGTTCTGTCTTTCATTTTTTCTTGTTGTCACGACAATCTATGTAGGCTTTAGGCCCTACAACATTATATTGTATACTTACAATATACATTACCAATACATTGCTAATTCTTGTTTTCATGTAGCTTAGAGTGCCGCGTACTCGCGCCTCAATTCATACGACAATTCATACGACAATATATCTAGGCCTTAGGCCTTAACATTTTTATGTAGTGTGGAGTGTTGCACATTTGCGCCTCATTTGCCATGTAGCTTTCGTAACCGACTTGGTTTATTCAAAATTTAAATGTCTTTCAGACATAGCCAACCTTAGCATGCCGATTTAATTGTAATACGAAATTTAATAAATGTATTAAATACAGTCCACTATCGTCATTATTCAGCATCCTGGCAATAACTTCATGAAGCATCATTCTTCCTAACATTTAAGGGTCCAACGGGACGAAACTCTAACAGTATGTGTTGTGATAGTTTTTCTTTCAAGTAATATGATTAATTATTAGAAAACAGCTAAACATTTTATTCTTATATCTACTATAAGATTATTTCATCCTCTGTTATATTTCCACTTTGTTAGCATTTACCGAATGTTTATTCAAAAATTCTTATTTTAATAATTTTTAATACTTATTACACTACTAGACCCGGTGAACTTCGTACCACCTAAAATTGATTTGATTGTAACTCTTCATAAGCGACTATCAATCCTAATCAACCTTCCAACTCCAATTCATTGCAATCGATAATATTATCCGCATCGTGTACGGTTTGAGTTTTATTTGGTTATTAAATGAAATTCGTTTGTAATTCAAATAAATTCAATGTCTTTTATTTACATGAAAGATAAATGCAGTTAACATTCAATGCAAAGCTTTCTGGTAAACTACGTTTTCCGTTTTGTTTTCCGGCGCGTAAATAAACAAAGATGATGGCTTTCCGACACGCAAACACGCGACATACAGTTGTCCTTGCGCGAAACACGGAAACTCCAAGTTAATTCCGCAAACTTCCAACGACTGGCCTTGTGATTTGTTGATAGTCATCGCGAAGGCCAGACGCACGGGGAATTGCAGCCGTTTAAATGAATGGCAAGTCCGTTGGAATCATCGGGATGCGCGGAATCAAAACATCCTCTCCTTTGTACTTTCCCTTGATAATCGTCGCCTCGATGACGTTGTTTATAAGCTTTTTCACAGCCAGTCTCGTTCCATTGCATAGTGGAGGTTGATTGATGTTACGCAACATGATGATGACTGAGCCTACTTTCAGTTGCAAATTGTGAGGTGGTAATCCAGGCAATTCCATCGAATTCAAAAATTCTGTGGGATAGTTGAGTACCTCATCCTGGTTGATAACTGTGTCAACCGATTTGAAGGAAAACAACTGTACCGGAATGAAATTTTGTATGGACGCGTTGAGATCATCGACATCTTTGTTTTTCACTGCCAAT
The DNA here is from genome assembly GCA_034769895.1 of Magicicada septendecula. NCBI lineage: Eukaryota > Metazoa > Arthropoda > Insecta > Hemiptera > Cicadidae > Magicicada > Magicicada septendecula. Next base: position 138,132,320 of record CM068369.1, on the reverse strand, counting down.
ATGGCTCGTTCGCTCAGCCAATTATGGTTTTTGAAGTTCTGCGCTACGTTCGGAAAAACACGCCCAATGAGCTCCTCCTTCGATTCAGTCAACTGACAGAAATCAGTGGGCAATGTGATGAATCCGGTCGAGATGTCAACTGCGATTTTCCCATTACCAATGTCCAAGAATTGCTTCGAAAACACATCTGCATTTCGATCTTGTTGCAAAAACACTCCCATGTTAGTCGTCAATCGGAGTGTCTTCACATGCCGCCACAAATTTGATGATTTTAAGCACGCGTTTAGTTCGTCAGCTACAGTTGATCGTGGAATAACTGGAAGAGTCTGACGAAAATCACCGGACAACAGAATAATGGCTGCACCAAAAATGTTTTTATTGTCACGAAGATCTATCTTTCAACGTTCTGTCCAGCGCCTCCAGTGACCTCTTGTGGGCCATCGTGCATTCGTCCCAAACGATCAATTTGCATACCTGTAGAATCTTCGCCATTGCGCTGTTTTTGGCGATGTTGCAAGCTGGTGTCTCCTTGATTTGCATGTTCAGTGGCAATTTCAAGGCAGAATGTGCAGTTCGTCGGCCTTCTAACAAAGTCGCTGCTATTCCAGATGAAGCTAATGCTAGGGCAACTTCATTCTGCGCTCGAATCCTCGCCAAAAGCAATGAAATTAGGAACGTTTTTCCAGTCCCTCCGGGAGCATCCAGGAAGTAAATTCCACCAGTTCCATTGTTCACAGCTTCTATCAAAGAGTCGTACGCAGTCTTTTGTTGTTGATTCAATTGCGAAACATTTGTACGAACTGCTTTGGCTAATGCTTCGGTGTCGTATTGTTGTTCTCTTTGTAACTCGTGGTTAAATACATCGTGCATTGGACGATTGGGTGATATCATGCCCAAATAGGACAACATTTTATTCGCCATCAATAAACACATGTCTTCTATCATGATCAATGTCTCATTGTGAATTTCTGCAGTCATTTGCAATGTCGGATTTAAAGTTTGGCGACGCACACGATGCAAAACATCTTCAGACAAGTCGTCCTTATATTTGACCCACAAATCGTTCGGATTCGAAGGGAAACATGTGGATATGATAATCGCAAACAATGTGCGAATTTGATGCGGTGATGAAGATATGACGGAATCTTTGAGCGTATTGTCCCAATGCGAATCGTTCTCGAGCAAGTGTAAGAGTTGACACGCCTCACGATAAGTCGCACACAGATGCCCATTAACGGTTCTCAGTTGTTGAAACGACGTCGGACCACGAACATTCACCAACAACAATCGAAGATAGTAACATTCGTCGTTATTTGGATGCACAGTGTAGATGCGACCAATGTATTTGCCTCAGTGATCAGCGTCTGAAGCAAATACATTTGAATGTCCTTCAACTGGTGTTCCTTGTTTCCGACGCTGAAACGATTTCGATGATGCGTTCCATGTGTAGTAGCGTGGCATTTCAGCATACAGCAAAGTGCGAGCAAAAGCATCTGCTTGACAAACCGAGAAGAAGCTTGTCAATGTTGTCGACGGTGGCCGTGCCGCTCTGTCCGCTGCGTTCTCTGGATTGAAATACACTCGTTGTCCGTTTTCCAGATGTACTGCCAAATGTACAACTGTAGGGTGTCTTTCGTGGATCGCAAAGGAAAAGATGCGCCAAATCGCCTCGTTGCTGCTGACATAGCGACCCATCTGATACTGAGATACTTCGTCGTTTGCATTTGTCACAGCGAAAAGAGCCATATCGCTGCCTTTGTTCACATATTTGCATATGTACTTGATCGACTTGACGGAGTTACAGTATTCCACATTGATGTGAGCCTCAAAAGCCTTGGACAATATCGGCGAATACGGCACAATCCAACGATTGTCCACATTAACATCTTGTCCTTTGACCTTCAGAACTGCAGATCGCCCATTGTCCGCAACTGATCGCCGACGATACAATGGGTATCCGTCATTGACTGTGATGGTGTCAGCAATCAGGTCTCTCGGGTATCGCTTGGAACACTTACCATCGATCATACAGGGCGAGTCGTTGTTGAAAACTCCGCAAGGTCCATGGATCATATTCTTAGTCACCACTGCATGCAATTTCGGATCAACAGCTTCATCGGGGATTTCGGCTGAGATGATTGAATCGATTTCATCCGGCCTGATTTTGTCAACTAACCAAACCAAAATGTGCGCATGAGGCAGACCACGCTTTCACGCTTTTGCCATTCAACGGAGTACATCCAACAACGAACTTGGCCATACACACGGTGCTTTATGATGAAATCCATCAGAGATTTTAATTTTTGTTTAAAAACTCTGGCAGTGATGTCATGTCTGTCAACTGGTGTTTGGGTGGGTAGCAGTTCCTTCTTGATTTCGATCCATTGAGGGTTACAGGTGAATGTTATGAATAGGTCTGGGCGGCCATATTGTCTAACATACGACATCGCATCTTGCGCGTACTCGTGCATGTGGCGCGGGCTTCCAATGTAAGTGGCCGGCAAAATTGTCATTCTTCCCACGTTGTTTGCATCGCCGTCGGCATTAATCGCATCGCGGAGATGAATATATTCTTCAGATCGGAGCTGCTTTTGGTTCAAACGAATATATGTCAATCGCTCAGTCTCAATTTTGACATACATGTCAACCGCGAACTGATGGAAAAGACGGCGACACTTCAAAATGTGATTTATTTCACCTTCACGGATCATAAGTCTGTATGAATAAAAATTCATAGCACTTACTTTTTTATTGGTTTCAGCGCCTGTTAGTTGATTAACCATTTTGATGTTGAAATGGTATCCGTCCTCGCCCTGCCAAAAGATCAATTGATATTGTAGCGCATCGTAAGTCCTGTGCGTTTCGGACACGCGTTTCAATTCATTGTTCCGACGATGAAGCACGATATCTCTAGATTGCAAATTTTCTCCGACAATAACAAAAGCCACTTCGTCGATTGCCGGCGAATTGAACCTTCTTGCGTGCTCACCCGCAGGCGTTTTGTCAGCCCTGATGACGATATTATGGCTGTCGGATGGCATCCGATCCAACGCAATTTTGAACAATTTGATCAATTCGTTGTTCTGATGAAGAAACGTTTGCAATTCTCTGACAATGGCTAGCTTCGTTATCGGATTGTGAGCACATCGCTGATTAACTTCCGCATCCGAATTGCCCATGAAATAAATTTGTAAGAATTGATGGTCCGCATCCGGTGGCGGTAACAGCGCTCGTACTAAATGATATATTTGCCCTTGAATTTTGAAAGTGGGCATGAAATTGTCCCGTACAATATGCGTTGCGCCAAACGACGTCATCTGGAAACAACTGTTGTATATTTGGATGTTGGCCAGGAAATGGGTAGAATCACTTCCCGTTCCAGAAACTAATGAGCGTAATGGCTCTGGTGGCGGGACCAATTGTGGCAATTTCATATTTCCTCCCGCACAACACAACCCAGGAGATTCACCGCTGAATTTCAACGCCTTACAATGCGGACAAACGACTGATATTTCTCCAATCGTTACTGATCTGTCCGCTCCGTAATCGATTTCCGGATCGTAATGGAATGCCACTCGTTCCAGGGTCACAGGAGCACCGCGTCGGCGCAATCGATCATGTTCATTGTGTCGTGCTCGGTGGCGTTGTGTTTGATGTGCACGAACTCGTTGCATTCTGAATCTATTCGCTTGTCGTTCATTTTCAGTCGCTCTCGAGTGTAATTCGGACATGCCAATACGACTATTTTCATTATCCGTCGCTCGCTAGTCATCAGTGCGGTTTGCACGTGAAGTAGCTCACCGCGCATTTGACTGACTTCGACGATCTATGTCACCTCGTCCTCTCCTTGGCATTGTAATGAACACTATAAAACGACAGGGAATTGTTTTCACAGTTACTCTGTCGAACTTACCTTGAGAACTTTAGAATATTGAAATCCTGAAACTAATTTCTCGAGTCTCGCTAAAACACATTTGAATGAATTTGTGGTTATGTCTAAGCCTGCAAAGTCAATTTATTGTAATGAACACTGTAAAACGACACGGAATTGTTTTCACAGTCACTCAAATCTGTCGATCTTACCTTGAGAACTTTACAATATTGAAATCTTCAAACTAATTCCTCGAGTCTCGCTAAAACACATTTGAATGAATTTGTGGTTATGTCTAAGCCTGCAAAGTCAATTTACCTTAATAGAATGGCTGATCAAAATGAATGTTCGCAAAATGTAATTAAATTCGCTTTAACCAAATCTATTCTCAAAATCCACTAACTTTTTTTACGAAAAAACGATTTGAAACGTAATAGATTTCACACAACCGCACGGAATGAATAACAGTTATGCATAGATTATGCATGGCGGAGCTGTAAAACAATTGGTCCGCCACGAACGCCATCTATTGAAAGTAATCCGAAGTGGTAATTACCAATTTCGATTTTTTCTATTTGTCGGCTGTTCCTTTGGGTTTTTCCTAATTTCTTTTCCTAAACCACCCCAGTATTGAGGCGAACAAAACAAAACAAAAATTATTCAATTCGGTCGAGCCATTTTCGAGTTTTTGCGAGACTAACGCACGGCAATTGATTTTTATATATATAGATAAGCAAGATTCGTTCTTTTAATACATATATGAGATAACGGTTCGTTAATGATGTTATAAAACTAAGATACAGGTAGCAGTATGTCTTAAATTTGATTCGAACAATTAAGAATTTTAATAAAATCGAATATTTATTTTGTTGCAACTGTATTAAAAATAACTTAGCGGTATTAAGAATCGGTACTGACTTAACGTTGTTTTTTAACTTTTGCTAAACTTGTGTTGCTACCACTAATACTCACTTACACTTCCATGAGCGCTTTCAAGCCTCACGGCTCATCATCAGATGGAAACAACATTGTTGTTGTTGTTGTTGTTGTTGGTTGTTTCCATCTGAAGATGAGCCGAGAGGCTTTAAAGCGCTCATTGAAGTGTAAGTGAGTATTAGTGGTAGCAACACAAGTTTAGCAAAAGTTAGACTTAGCCACTAAATTGTATTTATCGTTTATCGTATAACATTGTTTTCTTAGCAACTTTACATGTTAAGTTACTACTTTTTTCAGAGTCTCTTCCTCTTGTGATAAATGAATGAACGACTGAAAGAACAGACCATGTCACTTGGAAATGTACTAATATGTGATAACGATAACTTTGTTCCATTTACCGTCTAAACAGAACAAGGTATTATAAAATTATTCATTACTTATTTAATTCTCCGATAGTTCATTTAAATTATTATCTAGCTGTGAGGCTGTGGTCTTCCAAAAACTTCATGCTTTGTGATGTTGTTGGCGAGATCAAACGTTTCGACTTCACCTCTGCACCCTGTCTTTAAAAACTATTTAAGAAAAGCTGATAAGATGTACGACACAGTACCACTGTACTGTGGTTGACTGATGTAGCCTACATCCTGCCAGCTTTTTTTAAGACCTTTCACTGAAGGTGGCTTTCAGAGGTAAGGCTGAAAGACTGATCACGCTAGTAACATCAATCAGCATCAAGATTTTGGAAAACCACAGCTTTACAGCCCGCATAATAATTTAAATAATTACGACGCCGACCACGAAAGCCTAAACAACAAAATTAACTATGCTATATTACTATAGAAATGTATTGTAGTAAACATAAAAGATTATTTTACCATAATATTAAAAATAATTCTTGTTGAATTTCAATGAAACCATTACCATGAATCAAAATTACTAACCTGTATTTTTTTATGAATAGCGAATCTACTTTTCTTAGGTGTGACAAAGAGAAATATTTATTTTATATCTGTAGTGAGTAACACATAGTGTAAAATAAAGTTTTGTGTATAAAAGGTTGAAGTTCTTATTAATAAAATTAAAGTCCTGAGTGTATTAAATAACATACGAAAAGTGTACGTTAATTAGAGAGAGAATATAACGCATCCAATGTGTTACGTTACGTAAAGTGCTTAATTCCCTTTGGCAGAACCGAAACCACAAAGTAGATGTAACTTAGAACAAGGAGCTCAACTAAAGTTTGATATTAAAGACGGGGTGGAACATTGTGTAATACAACCGTCGAGTCGCCGTTAAGGCAAATAATGTAAATGACTCGGTTAATTATTTTTAGTGGAATAATCAAATTGACTTTATTACAACGTCAATCTGAGATTCAAACCGTCTGCAGACGAGAACACGTTTTGAAACCCAAAAGTGTTTACGAGTAACATCATTGTGATGAAAGTTCTAATAAGCAAGCGAAATAAAATGTACTTCTACCCTTTAATCCTTATAAAATCATAACAAATACGATGCATGATAGGGTCTGGTTACATCGAGATTACTCATTATGTAAGGACGTGAGCATAAGCAGTTACAAATAGACAGAACATCCAGCCTAGCACAGTATAAATAAGCACGTTCATAACATTGCCAGAAGTTCATTTAAAAAAGTTGGCCACAGTTCGTGCACACGGCAGAATTGAAAGTCATTAACCAACTATTAACACATCTTAGAGTAGACATAGTCTTTACACATTACTTATATTGCCTAGTAATCCGTAGTGCCTAATATACATTCACTGTTCGACAACCAATCATTCTTGTACAATTTGTCATCGTTTATTTGATTAATTAAATAATAATGATGAGCATTATATTAGCCCATTTTCATTATTTATTTTGTTATAAGCGAGAGCATCTCAAACTATGAAAAGATACGTTTTTCACAAAAATTGTTATAACAGGTTATTTAAGAAGCCTGTGTTTAAGAGTACCCTAACTTTGCTTATATACTAGGCAGAATTATGATAAGTCATATCCAGTAGTTACATTCCCTACATTTCAAATTATGATTTTATCATAAAAAAAAAGTCTAAAGTTTTATACCCTATTCTAAGATGGTTTGATTCTCGTTCAAAAGAAAAGAATGCAAACGCTCAATTGGTGCTTTACGACGTCTTGTATGTAACAGCACAATATTAAACTAAACTCACGTGTATGTCAACTATTGTCGTTTCGGGAACTAAGAAAGGTAGTTCAATTATTAAACCGATTTCAACCTAATTTAATGAATGTGACAATACGTAAATCAATTTTGTTTATTGTAATTTTATTTTGAGTGACGATATGTTAAATTATCTGGTATGGATGCATTTGGTGGACTCATAAAGTATGTAAGCAACATACATTGTAAACGTTAAAGACGTATTAGAAAGACTATTTTGCGTCAAGATCTGTTGCAGCAATATAATCCAGGCACTGCTCTAAGTCTGTTCTACGATTTAAGCGAATCAATGGGTGAATATTCACACGCTTCCAGCAGTCTTGCCACCTTATGCCACGAAGATATACGACTTGCATCACTAATATCAGCATTTGTACTTGACGAAAGCGTTTATTAATCTCAAGATATTCCCATTCGTGATTTTTACGTTATCGGTCTGACTTCTTGTTTTGAACAGGGATTTGATAAAATATTGTTACGACGATCTCACTGATCAGGCATTTGCTAGAATCATAAAGTATAGTATGTTAGCAACATACATTGCAAACGTTAAAAACATAATAGAAAGATTATTTCACGGCAAGATCTGTAGTAGCAATAAAGTGCAGGCACTGCTATAAGTATGTTCTACAATTTTAACGTGTCACTGAGCGATTATGGAAACGATTACAGCAGTGTATAAGTCTTAGCACCACATGAAGATATACGACTTGGATCACTTACACCACCATTTTTATTTGATGAAAGCATTCATTAATCTCAAGATATTCACATTTTTGCGTTATTGCTCTGACTTCTTACTTTATACAGGAATTTGATAAAGTATTTTCAACTAAATTAAAAAGTTATTGTAAAATGCATGCATCTGACATATTGTTATAATAAGTTTATATATTATATTAGTAAAGTTTAGAAAATTGTATACGGCTATTTTCAACGTCTTAACCTTTTTCGCCGTCATATACAGATTCAAAGAAATCAAATGGATTAACCCATTTGCTGGGAAAAGACCCTGAAATCCCAGTTTATAAAGTTCCGATTTTCGGATGAATTCCGTCCTAAAAGTTCCGTAAACCGATAACACTTATCACTCCCATAACCTAGAACTAGAACATTCTTTGCGTCTAAACCAGACCCCCAACATAGACTGCGAACTGTCTATGGAGACCCTGTAGAAATTATAAACTTACTACCCTTTATTATTCATAATCTTCTGTGGTAATAACATTGCGCTGGCATAACGCCGGTCTACTCCGCAACACTACAAACGACGCTGCGACGCACACAGTATGCTGCCCTTTACAATATTGCCCCCATCCTCCACACCAGTTATTGCTATTAAGATACAATAAAACTCTCTAAAATTTCATACGTTTCCTTTTAGCTCTACGGGGTACAGCAGCAAATAAACTTAGTTCTTCACATCATTGTATACCATATACCACGTATGTATACACACATACACACACACACTTGTATGTATAACGTAGAACAATATACCGTACTGATCTGTGTCACAAAAGGAGTCAACAGACTTACTAGACGACCTAATAAATTTGTTTCTCCCTATTACTTTTATTACCTACATGCCTAAATTTGGCTTTCACCATTCTCGTGGCTGTTACTTGAGTTATTTCCACACTTAATCTATCACTAAAACACAGTTGAAAATTACACGTTAAATTTTAATTCCACTGAAGGATAATGTAAAAGAACGTACAGACGATATAAAATATTTGCGACCCTAGATCGTTACGTATTCAGAGTCTGTACTTCCAAACACTTTGGTACACATAAATTTCCCCTTCGCCGCTTTCCATCTTAGGGTTCAGATATTTATTCTCCGCGTTGAACAAGTCTGTAAGTGACAACATTAACAAAGCACTTTGCCTTATTTTGTTCAAAAAAAACCCCTGCCTTACGTTATTTGTGTATCTTGTTTCGTACAAATCTGAGTTTTATTAAAAATTCAATCAACGATGAGTTCACAATGTGTTTACAATTGTTACATTACTAGAAGAAAAAATAAATTTTATTTGCGCCTAAAAACCAGACAAATAGTATTGGCTAAAATTATCGAAAATTTTATTGGTAAAATTCATTAAAAATTATGTACCGTAGTAGGTATAAACATTGTGAAAATGATTCAGGATAACGCCTTCAACTTAGAGGTAGAAATGGTGAAAAGTGTTATTATAGGCCATAAACTTAAAAAACGTAGCGTATAAAAAATTATATTGTTCATTTAACGTTTAGAATAAGACACATCAAAGAAAATATAACAAGATGTTTAAATACCCTTTTGTAAAAGTACTCTAATATTCAGTTACTTTCAAAATCATCGGTCGTTTAGTGAAAAATTAGTGATTGCTGTACTTTACAAACAAATGCTGTTTAAACAAATGTTATGACAGTGACCATATTAGTTCTTAATTTTTGTTACAATTATTTTTTTAATCAACTTACGGTATCGATTAATCTTATTAAAAGCTAAAAAATGCCATCTATTTCAAATAAAAGCTATTTGAAAGAAATCAAAATCCCAACAAATGACTACTATGTGCCCAAAAAAATTTTAATAGGTCCCCTAAAATACACTATTAATGAAGGGGAATATTTTAAACTTATTTGTACTCTGACAGACATGTATTTTAAAACCTCATATTAACAACATAAATAATTTTGTAAAATATTTGTTTTCCGCTAATATCTTAAAACGGCTATAATTTTGGAAAAACGACAATTGAACCGTAAACATGAAACGTAAATTTTAATGTCTTAAAATTCTCTATTTATGGAGTCTGCATATGTTGTTAACAATGTAATAAATGAAAGTTCGTTGAGTCAGTTTTAAAATACATTAAATTTATTGTTAAACAAATTAAAAAAACAAGTACACACACCTGTTACGTGTTATCAATAAAATTTTATAAAAAGTTCTGTGGTCTGTAGAAATTTATAACTCTCATGTGGAGTAGTCAGTTTATAATGTTAATGGATTTACTCGGCACTTACTCAACTACCACTAGCTAATTTGGCAATTTTTCACATTATGCAACTAATTTCAATTATAAATCTGCTTTTTCGCTATCTACAAATATTACTTATCTCAAGTTAAGAGCATCTAGCTAAGGAGACCAACATTTTCAGAATACAAAATCTTACCTACCCTTGTTTCACTCCTTACAGTCAATGTGACGCCCAAACAGTAGGTCTCAAATTCTTGAACTTGTTTTAAATATTTAAACAACTTTAAATCGTCGTAAAAATAATAAAAAGAAACAATCGTTATTTATATATAATAAGTAACAAGATATAGCGAGCTGAAGGAACGTCATTATTGTGTAAAAAAGACTTGGACATTAAGCTTTCTTAAGAGAAAACATTTAGCGACGTATCATTCAACAACCACAGCAGAAAGCTAATCTACGTTTCACAACATAGACCAGCTTTCAGGAAGTCAAATTATTATAATAAATACGTTATAAGTATGTACGCATGCTCTTCAGATATGTCATTTCATATGTGACTAGATCAAGAGAACGTGATTCTCTCCCTCTCTCTCTCTCTCTCTCTCTCTCTCTCTCTCTCTCTCTCTCTCTCTCTCTCTCTCTCTCTCTCTCTCTCTCTCTCTCTCTCTCTCTCTCTCTCTCTCTCTGACCCACGTATACACACAAAATCGAAATCATAATGTACGTCAAAATGATCTAACAATACAATATATAGATACGAACAAATTGATATTTTAACTTACTTATTAGGTAACAGAAAATACATTCTTTAAGCCAATCTGCTAATTAGTGTCCACACATAAGAAATGTACAACTAGATGGCGTCAAGAGTTGTTCCGTCCAGCGATGTCACCTCGTGGTCCTTAAAGGCCGGATGGCCAAAGTCTTCTCAATCTTCTGTTGAGTGCAGCCTGTAGAAGTGGCATGATCAACGTGTTACGATGATCGTAAAATTTTGTATGGTGTCGACTATCACGTTCATGGATAATTCACGCACATATTGAATACGGAAGTCTGTGTACAAAGCGTGGTTGGACACATACCACGGGGCATTCGCGATTGCTCGCAGGATCTTTGTTTGGTATCGCTGCATGATTGCTATGTTAGATGAGGTGTCGCAGCCTTTTTCAGAGATTCAGAGTGCTAAAGTGCAGTTTCTTCAAAATACTTTAAATTATACATTGCAAGATAGAATACAAAATTAGGATATCAGAGCAGAACTCGAAGTAAAGGACATAAATGTAATTATTTCAATTTACAGAAGACAATGGTAGGATCACCCTGCAAAGGATGACAGAGGGTCAATTGCCAAAAGCGGCACTGATCTATAAAGCCATTGGTAGAAGAGACGTGGGTCATTCCAGGATGAGATGGGTACCGGAACAGGTTTACATAACCTAATCCTTGAAGAGAAGTAAAAGAAAAAGAAGAAGTCTAAATAAACTGACATAATTGCGTTACTGTGAAAGAAATATTTTCATTAAATTATAGATATATTATTCTCAAAGTCTCCGTCGAAGAAGAGCATAGCGAGTAGAATTAATTTTTTTTTCTTTCTATTCCTCAAATATAAGAACGAAATGCTCGTCATCGTAGTACCTGTCTTAGTCAACAAAAGGTCGCTTCCTATCTCACCTGACACGACCGTTAAAACTGTGGCGGAATTTACTCCCGTAACCTCATGTGATATTGAGACAACCAGCAGAGATTATTTAAACTAAATTTTCTTAAATATATTGTATTAAATATATTGTATAAATATATTTAATTCTCTCAACGTAATCTATTTCACAAAAAGATCTTGAAGTCCGATTAATTTTACCGACCAAGGACCATTGATCGAAATCAAATTAACAGCTCAATCAATTTTCAAAACTAAAAAATTTCACGATTTGCATTTTAGGCGGTAATTTTACTCCTCTGTAGTAAGATAGATATGCCTTACAGGCAGTAAATTGCAGGTACATGGGATTTGATTATAAAATATGTTACTACTTTGGAACTGTCAGCTCTGTAGAAGAAGGGAGTGCGAAGGAATTGAAGCAAAGGAATGTAAAGGCAGAGTGGGGATTCAACATTTCACTCTCTACTTTGGACAGAAATGCTACCGTACACGAAAAAAGATCGATCTAAGAAAACTATTGTTGGTTTGCTAATGCAACAATTAATTTTGTAATCTATAAATGTATGTATATTTCTGTAATATACAGTTTTCTGCGTCACACTTTGCAGTGATGTGGTACTATCACGTACGATTTACATTCCTACGGAGATGCCTGTCAGTGTCAGGAGTCCCAGCAATGCCTACAGCATAAATATTTTACTGCATCGCCGTATGACAACCCAGAGCACTTACAGCCACGCGTATGCATTGTTGTTACACTTGCAAGCACTCCCATTCAGGTATCGCCTTAGAGTATTAATCCGTATTTGATTGTTATCTTAGCAATTTGTGTGTGTGTAGCATTACAATATATATGCAGTGGCATACGTTAATCTGTTGAAGAATACAGTGTAAGAGGAAAAATTAGTTTGGAATAGTTACAGGAGATTATTATTTTCCTCTAAGTTATTACGAATCTTATCCCCGATTTGCTGCTGATTTTTACGTACTATAAAAAACTTGGTACGTTTTATGATACGGGTAAAATTTAGTTATTAAAATTTATTATCTGTTAACTTAGAGGTCAGAAGTGATGTTTAGGTTAAACTTTTGATTTATGTCCATTTTCAAGTTTTTAAAAGGTTATTCTGTTCGCATGACAGCTTGTTACCATGTAGCAAAAGCTGTAACGTTTATAATGCATTGCATACGTTAAATATTATTTAAGATACGCTAAATATCATTGTCATTATCAGTCATCATCTGGCTAAAATGTACGCAAATCTTGTTCCCTCAAAAATATTTGAAGACGTGCCACTGAGAATACACATTTAGAATACTTAAAGTGATTGTACAAATAAATATACATTTATTGAGGGTCTGGTTCCTTAAATTTAAACTATAAGTGCAGAGTAAAGAGAATAAAGTGGCTAGAAGGGACACGAACTGCAAGTAACTTCGTGTATTGAGAATACTCACGGCTGCTGAAATGAGACAAATATTTCGTTCTCTTAATTGAAATTTTATTATATATTCACGTCACTGGCATCAGTAGACAAGATTAATTTATTGTTGGAAAGTTAGTTGAATAAAGAAAATTAACTTGTTTGCAAAAAGTAAACATGTGAAGTGATCACGTGTATTGACTTAGTCTGGAGATTTGGTTCATTGCATTAAACTAATTACTCGCTCACAGAAGAAGTCGAGTTTCAATTACAGTATTGTGTGGTTTACAAACACGACATTAATTTGAACATTGTTTTGCTGATGTCAGTTGCTTTGTTTGTCTATTCTAAGTCAGCGAAATTTCAGTCGTCCACGTTAATTCACGTTTACAACCAGGTGTTTTTGAGTACATTTGTGGACTGCTTGCTAATTCAGTTTGATAACTACTGAGATTATCAGTCTGTCATTTCGATATCTATCGGTTGTGACTGTTGGAATTTGCATTATATTTTACTGGACGGAGAGAGGGCGTTATCGGCTTCAACTCGACCGTTTGGCACTTGCCTGTCTGCCTATCTGTCTGTCTGTCAATTTGGGGTATGTTTGACGATAACTTTTGAACACATCAACCGATTTTTGTAAAACTAGGCATGCGTGTCCAAACGTGTCCATTACTCTACAAACCCTATTGTTTTTGACATTGATCCTTCCAAAATAGGTGGGTAGGAGGCACAAATTATAAAAAAATCGCTAAAACCCTTGTGGGATATCAAATGAAAGGGGATTTTAACCAAAATGTACATTGTACATATTTTTAAAAAATTTCTAATTTTTTGACCTCAGAGTTGGGTGAAAATTTTGATAGAATCCCAAAAATCCATGTGGGGGTATCACGTTAAAGAGAATTTTAACTAGCACATGAATGTAGCGTTACATTTTAAAAATTTCAAGACTTTTGGACCCTAAGGCACAAAAAAAGATCAACATTTTGAAAATTTGTCAGAATTTAGCAGGGTATAGTCTAAGAATAAAAGCAATTGTAACCTAAATAAGAATGTTTCCAACTTTTAGGTGTTTTTTGTAAGATTATGTGACCTTTATTTGTTACAATATTACTAATGAAATTGCAGAGGAATCGAAATTTTTTTTATATTTCGCATAACTGAAAATTTTTTTTTAATAAATAAATTTATGTAATAATAAAGTTTCGTACATCGTTTAAATTAGTTAGCGAGTTCTGAAGCTCAGGAAGCTTCCTAGTTTGAAATATTTCCGTTGTTTGATTACACTTTCAAACAAAGCATTGGCGTAAGCATGGTTTCGTAGTTCCTTTCCTTTATCTTTTATTTCGAAAATGCGGTAAAGGACATAAACGACATAAAGAAATATTGACGCCTTTTATATATTAGCCATTGTAATTTTTCTTAAAAGCCGTCCTTTGCTGCCGCGGAGCCCCAAAACTCACTTCTGACTGTGACTGAACCCGCCATGTGCGTTAGCAATCAGAAGGTAACGGCGCTTACTTCAGGGCTTCTCTACACGAATGTGTACCCCTGTAGAACAAGCAGAGGTATAAAGGAATTGTCTCGTTCCATTATTGTATGTTTCCTATCTGACGATGAGCTGTATAGCTTAAAAGCGCAAATCGGGATTTTTTTCTATACCACTGTCCAACAGTGTAATTTCTGTGTGTGATTATAACCACTAACACAACTTTTTAAATTAAATATGTGCAAAGTACGTATCTCCTGTTTTTGATGTAATCATAATGTCATTTATGGAAAAGAATTCATTATTTCTCATTTTTAAGAAACCTATTTGAATGTAACACTAAAGTAACACTAACGTAACACAATTCTGTTAACAACACATTTAAATTAAAATAGAATTATTCGCTTAGTAACATATTATCTGGTTTGATGCACATATATGTTGCCACAATTAAGAGAATTACTGTTATTGTTAGTCTGATCTATTTTAAAACTCACAATTTATGTAGCTTTCTTTTTTATAAGTAATTAAAACAGGCATTGCTAATTTATGAATTAAGAACTACGAAGCGCCCTCGTTAACTTAAGGCATAATTTTCTTTCGATATGCAAATTATGAAACTCAAAGTCTCACATTAGGTAGATTGCTTGTTTACAATGTTAACCA
The DNA here is from genome assembly GCA_034769895.1 of Magicicada septendecula. Lineage (NCBI taxonomy): Eukaryota > Metazoa > Arthropoda > Insecta > Hemiptera > Cicadidae > Magicicada > Magicicada septendecula. Next base: position 138,117,087 of record CM068369.1, on the reverse strand, counting down.
AGGTGCCCTATTTTGTAAAGCTTTGTTTAAAAAAAAAAGTGTGAATCTTTTTATATACCTTTCTTTTATTAAACCCTATATGTGCAGAATCACTTCAATATCTGTTTAGAAATAAGTATTTTAATTTGTATTGGTATTTTAATTTTGTAACTTGTTAATTTTTATTTAAATTTTTAAACCAGTACTTGTCCTTTTTGCATTATTTTTCATATCAATTGTGTGTGTTGAAAAGCAGACAAAACAAAGCATGTAGTAAATATACACATATTCGCCTGGATAGCTAAAGTGAGTAATAAAGTATTTACCATGACAACCAAAAATTTTGTCTAATTAAACGGCTAATTAAATTTTGTCTTTTTTTTCAGAATAAATGACAGACAAATAAAGAATAACATATCATTGTCACGACTGCAGAGTCTCGGTCAAGGCCGCGTTATAAGTACCATCCAGACTGTTCAAGAGCACTTGTGATTACGAAAATTATGCTCGCACGCCGCAAAAGGATAGAAAATTATTCTGGAAACTTTGCGGAACCTATACAAGCAACACCAGCCGGCTTAGAAGTTGGTTACCGGTGGCGATTCTTTCAGTGAGGATCAAGTAATTGTGGGAAGTGATTACTGTGTTATAACCAGTGCTGAACTCTTAATAGTTGACACTGTTTTTGCGTGTGGACAAATTTAACTGAAATATGTGAGAGTACTTCGTTGCTTTCACATTATTATTTGTGATTAATGATTAAATAAAACTGGTAATTTGTGACTCCATTGGTGTCTGTATTTTGTTTCCACTGTACAATACGACTAATCGTGAGTCCGTCGTAACCTATTTTATCAGTTTTTTTTTAAATTAATTAATATATATTTTATCAATATTGTTTGCCTTTCAATTAATATACCGTATGTGATTCTATTTATTTATTCATAGTAGATTAATTAACAATTTTATTTATATTAAATGTTTCTCTCTTAAGGCCGTGACTGAGGTATCGAAGTCCTAGGAAATTAAAAGGTCTTTGTCTTTCTCAGGTAGTCCCCCAGGATTTTCGTCTTATTTTTGCCATACAGGCCACTATTTTCCTATTTATGAATAGGAGGTTGTGATGAAACTAAACCATAAAGAGCTGCGGAAGTCAATGAACTGCGCAAATCAATAATAATCACCAAGTAGTTACATATATATCACTAACTAACGCAATTAGATCACGTGGTACACAACACGAGATGTTTTGATTTGCCTTTACTGTCAGTAACGAAATATATGAACTGAATTGTCAAGTATGCCTAATGAGAACAAGTGTCCCAGACAAACTGTTTCACACGACATACCATCGATGTCTGAAATTCATCACGTCACTAGGCCCAAAAAACAATTAAGCCATTTTAGGTTTAATTAACTTGTAACAGTTTACAATTTGCCTGGTAATTTTCTAAACACAATTTATAACTACTGATTTCATGGACCTTGCCTGGTGTGATAAGAGACACGTTTCTGTTCTTTGTGCTCGTGTGAAGACATATATGATTAATGGTCCATCCTAAGAAAAACTGTATAATCTGTCTTCTTCGTCTTTAGCACTACAGCCCAACGTGATCCCTGGCTTCCTACATCAATCTTCTTCAATGTTTCCTATCCTTTGCGCTCTCAGTTTAACCCCTCACATCCATTCGTCATAGATCTTACAATACATCATCTAACCATCTTATCCTAGGTCGGCTCCTCTTTCTGCTTTTAGAGACTTGAGTCCTCAGACTTTTCTTTGGCATAAGCTGATCAAACATCCGCTCTAGGTAACTTAACCATTTGTTGAACCTTTACGAATTTTACAATGTCCTCATGCTTTAATAGCTCACCTATCTCCTGGATATTTCTTATTCTCCATTCATCATCTTCTTTAACCGAACCATAAAAACGTCTTACAATCGATCTTTCAAAACGTCTTAGTGTTCCTTTTTTCCTTTTTGTTAACGCCATGTCTTGCTTCCATTAGTAACGACCAGTCTGATAAGTGTGTTACATATTTTTATTTTTGTGTTACAACTAATGAGTTTGGTTCTCAGTAGTTTACTTCTGTCATAATATGCCCTACTTCCTATTTGAATCCTCATGTATCGTCATGTTTATGGTGCCTTCATTATCTATCATGTTACCCAGTTATCTGAACTTATTCAGTTTAACAAATGAGTTATCCACTATACATATAGTTTTACAGTTTCATATTAATTTCCTCATAAGATGATCAAGACATTCTAGAGTTAACAGAATATAGATCAGTAAAAGATCTTTAATGTAATTCTTTTTTTTATGGGCTAGTTAATGAAGGAATAAATTTGTAGACTAATTGAAGAATTGTTTTTTTGTCGTGTACAGTTCTTCAAACCTAAAATTACTCATCGCAACCATTTCACTATGTAAACACTATTTACTGTACGTAATTATATCAAAAATTATAATTTGGTTCGATGTTACAAAGTACGTCACACAGTGGGTAAACCATCTATTTATCCTAAACTGTTAGATTAGTTCTGAACTCTTGATGATGTTACTGATAGCCTATATCGGGACATTTGCGTTTGTCTGTAAAATTTCACACAGACGTAGTCACCGACGTTCACTGTGTAGCCTTTTGTCTGGTTTACTGTCGCACTAAAGTTAAACTGTCTGCTTGCAGCAGGTCGTAAATTTACTTAATGCTGTGTTGTATTACATTGTGACTGCGGCCGTGGAGCGACAATTATGTAAAAACTGTACACTTTGTTGAACTAATAAAACCTTGCGGTTTTTTACTCTACGTACGACGGGGTATTTAAGAAAAAATGTAAATATTAGAGTCTCATCAGATTTGCAAACAATATAATATAAAAATCTCTACTACAAAAAACAAAGGTAAAGGTATATCGAGGCAACAGACCAATAAGAACAAAAATACTGATTACTGATGAAACGGTAGAACAGGAAACTATTTGGGAAATGATATTGGCTATGATAGGAATTATGATCTTGATATTAAGTTAGGTAAGTTCCAGACGATCTGTGGGACAATCAACCGTAATGTTAGAAACAAAGCGCGTTGAGATATAAAATTAAAGTTTTACAAAGTTATGGAAGTCCCTCTACTGTCCTATGGGTGTGAATTATGAACAACAACCAAGAAACAATAAAGTAAAATTCAGGCTTCGGAAATGACGTACTTGAGAGGAATTAAAAGGTGTTTTAAATTTGACCGCATAAAGAACGAAGCCATAAGAGAAGAATTACAAACGGGAAAATTAAAAGATTACGAGCAACCGTGAAAACAACGCTTAGAAAGAATTTCAAGTTAACTGGCCAAACAAGCCTGGAAATACAAACCTATAGGACACAAGTGTGTGGGTAGACCCAAGAAGAGAGATGGCTGGAGGATCTTTGAAGGCGAAACAGGTAGCACGTTCCCTAACCCGTGTTATGGAGATGATGATGATGACGATGTAAATAGTATCCCCCCCGTACAAACATCTTCCGTTTATTTAGAATTAAATAAATAATCACACAGGTATTTGGATTTGCATAACCATTGTCAGACGCGAAAATCAAGTACGTTATCAAACGCGCGCGCGCGCGCACACACATACACACACCTGCGTGCGCGTAGAGGCATATGCAGTTACGCAAGTGTGTAATCAAATATGCTGTAATTTAAGATTAACAAATGCAATATGTGTTGATCGTAATACGTCAACTAAAGCTAGACATACGTGTTTAAACGTAAAACGAGAAAAATTAAAAACATTAAAAACCCATTAACTGCAATTTTTAATTCACTTAATCCTAACAGCTGCATGTGTGTGTAAACATTCTGTTGAATGATTTGAAACTGAATTATTTGCAGCGTACGTTTAGCTTTTGTTTTGGTTTTAAAAGAGTTCTACCACCTACATACCGTCAATCTATATGCAATTTATATTCTGAAATTAAAATAAACTGTTGCCTTCTATTTTTGATTCACAGGATTAGGCGTATGAGTTGTCATTAACATAAGTGGAACTATTTTTAAATATACTTGTATTTTAGTATCAAAATATCGGTATGGAGAACCATACATGACTTCCATATTCTAAGATTTATATTTAAAATCATTTTCGAAATGAAATATTACCATAGAAACTACTTCTTTCTACTTACTGCTTCAGCCTTAACCACAGTACTGTGGTCACTAACATATACCACCTCACGTTATCGCACTCGATTTTCACTGATGATGGAAGTCGATGGCATTGCCGAAACGTCTGGTTTTGTAGAAAACATTGGACTACGGCCAAATATCCTGGGAAGGAATTTTAACAAAAACTACTTCTTTGTTGCCGATAACGTTGTACACAAATATATAAAAAATATGCATAAAATTAATGGCTTGTATAAGTTAATGATTGATCTCCATTAAGTAGTGCTCAAGTTTCCAAAGTTTTGATATTATGATGTCCGTAATTAAAACATCAGAGCAGGTTTAGTGTGAATGAGGGTACACCGTGGACTAAAATTTTCAACATTTCCTATTGAGCGTTGCTTATAGTAAAGCTGCGAATCTACAGTGTATGTTTCACAGAACAAACACGTGAAAAAGAAGGAGCGCTCCGAAGTCACTCATGGACCCTCAGCATCTTGCAGAGTTCATTCCCTAAAGACGAAAAGTCTGTCTATGAATCGTTCCTCTGTAAACACGTGCAGTTACACTACCCAGCGATCCACAGGAAACAAATTGATGTCCATTTTTTCGGCTTGCACGCGTTATGTTGGTATGGGTTTCGGCACTTTCCATTTAAAAAGCGTGCAAATGTAAGAAAATAAACATGACTGAGGCCAGAAATAACGCGAATTTTGTGTGTGTGTGTGTGTGTGTGTGTGTGTGTGTGTGTGTGTGTGTGTGTGTGTGTGTCTTCCCTGCCTTTTTATTGCTGTAGTCATAATAATAAAAGGGAAACGTAAACATTACATAACTGAGATATGCTTACCTGCCACGAACGATATATTATTTTATACATGTATATTAACTCATATATAATTTACATTAAAATGAAAAAATTATAATTTTATTGCCTGGGAACAAAATTATTTTATTTTTAACAATTACCATTGTTTGAAAAAGTTTAAATGAATTTTCAAGTACTTTACTGTTGTTAAAACGTAAAAGGTTGCAGGTAAACTACCCCTTCTCCTTAACCGATCTTCACCAAAATCGAAAGTCCTTGAGACCTCTATAATTCAGGGACGTATACAAAACATTATTTGATTCTGTTTGAATTTGCAGCTGTTATCGTTTGCCATAAAAAATACGCTTGATAAAAAAACGTTGCTGGTAAAGTACCCCTTTCCCTTAACCGATCTTCACTAAAAACAACAAGTCTTGAGAACTCTTCAATTTAGGGCTGTATGCAAATAATCTTTTGATTCTGTTTGAATTTGCGGCTGTTATCGTTTGCCATAGAAAATACCCTTGTTAAAACATAAAACGTTGCAGGTAAACTACCCCTTTCCCTTAACCGATCTTCACCAAAAACAATAGGCATTGAGGTGAGAACTCTACAATTCAGGGCTGTATGCGAAACATTTGATTCTGTTTGAATTTGCGGCTGTTATCGTTTGCCAAAAAAAAAAAATTCCCTTGATAAAAAAAAACCGTTGCCGGTAAACTACCCCTTTCCCTCAACCAATCTTCACCAAAAACAATAGGTCGTGAGTATTCTACAAATCAGGGCTGTATGCAAAAAATTGTTTGATTCTGTTTGAATTTGCGGCTGTTATCGTTTGCCATAGAAAAAAACTCTACAGACAGATAGACACACAGACAGACACACACACACACTTTCCGAAAAACGACTTTTTTTCATGTTTTGAGTGTAGTACAATCAGAATCTGCAATAATCTCGAACACGATTTTTTTTGCCATCACCATACTTCTATTTCCTTAAGGAATATGGAAGTAATATGCTGAACTAGTTTAATTGTGAACGCTGTGCTTTGTATATCATGCCATTGGTTACTCTATTTTGTGTTTAAGGAGTTAGGAAGCATGTCTTTTTCTGCCTAATGTTAAGAAACCAGATGTAAAATAAAATTCACTTCTTAATACACTACATGTAAACAACACTGTGCAAATGTTTTTTACGTCTTCCACGGTCTATATCATCAGTGTTTTCTTCGAAACCCTGTTGAGATCCTTTCGTGGGACAGTGTCAGCTGCCAGGATCTGAAGACGACGTGCTTCTCGTTTCATAACAGCTTTGCCCTCCAGTGATAGTTGTGCCGTTTCACGTGATAGTCAGGTCTCACTGTTTTGGACAATGGGGTGTACTCAACAAGTGAATCGTGGAGTAGTATAAATTACATACATCTCCAATGAACTCTTATGAAACACACATCTTTACTTTTTCCTAATTATTTGAACAAAAATTTAGACATGATATTTTGATTTGACACTAATACATCCTGAAATAAAACGTCATTTTATACGTTTATACTCATAATTCGAAAATTAAAAAAACCAAAAAACATATCGGTACATTACAGAGAATATATAAATTACACACAATGAGACACACATCTTCAAAGCACACGTGTGAAACATTCTTCCAGTTGGCAATATCAGGCCTACAAAACCCAGAAACAGACCAAGATGGAAAAATAATAAAAGAACCTCTCTGGTTTAACAAGCATAATAAACCGCCTATAACTACTCTGAAGAAAGAAACAGTAAACAAAATTCCCAAACACAGCTCGCAACAGTCCAGAAAACACAAGAAACATACAATACAGAGCGAATCTATTGATATGACAAGTGTTAATAGACGGTGTAAATCTGATGTGCGAGCAGCGTTATGGGATACCAATGTTACGGTCAAATTAATAATACTGTTTATAGGTCGAAATGTCTTACAATCGTCAGGAAAATATAAATTAACGGTCGTATATGCGGATACACTAACAGACACTGACGGAGAAGTGTCTGCAATTAGTGAAGAATTTGATAATATACAGGGTGATTCACAAAGATATGCAGAGACTTTAAGAGCTCATTCTACATGTAAAAAATTTTTTAAATTATTTTACTAAAAATAAAGAAAAACGTACATATAAATATAGGTCCGCAAACGCTTCGTTAACGAGTTATGTCTTGCCAAATATTTAAACCTGATTTCAGCTCCTTTGGTCATATTAAGCCGTACTGAAGTTCTAGGAACCCAAATTAAGGGACAAACTTCATGTTTTCGTACAGTGTTTGACCTGAGAAATTGAATAAAATAAGTCCCAGAAGTGTAACTTCAATAGTTTTTTGGAAAACTGGTGAAAAACGCAAACAACGTAGTCAAAAAACACACCTTTATTTAATTCAATTTTATTAAGCCCTCTCCTTAAGCCTGTTCGTCCCGAACTGGCAAACCGTCTCTGAATTAATACTTAGCCAGGCGATCTAGGTGGACGCCCTTGAACTTTTGCTGTCTTTCCTGTTGAATCCAATAAACAACATTGTTGATTCTTTTTTTCACAGTGTAGGGTCTTTCCCAATAATACTGAAGGTCAGGTGAACGACCACGACGGCGCTTTCGGTTGAACAACCAGGCCTGATCTCCTTCTTGAAAACCCACACTATTGCTGCGAATGTCATACCGAGCTTTCATTTTATCACTGGCAATCTTCAGCTGTCCTCTTATCAAGCGATTCATTTCTCACAGTTGGTTTTCTAATTGCGAGGAATAGTTCTGTGTCTCTTGGTACTGAGTCTCAGGTGATCCAAACATTAAGTTCCCAGGAAGACGAATCTCCCGCCCAAACACCAATTTTACTGGAGTCATGCCGGTTGTGTCGTGTACTGATGACCTATACGCCATGAGGAATAGTGGTATACGTTGGTCCCAGTCTGTTTGGTTCTCATCAACAACCTTTGCAAGATACTGCTCAAGTGTCCTATTGAATCTATCAACCATCCCGTCCGACTGAGAATGGAGAAGTGTTGTCCTGGTCTTCGAATTTCGAGTGGACGGCATAATTTTATAAATACTCCTGATTCGAAATTTCTCCCTTGACCCGTATGGATTTCCATAGGGGCTCCATAACTACTTATTTTATTAAATTTTTCAGATCAAAAACTAGTCTATATGAAACTATTATTAGGTCCTAAAGTCTCTGCATATCTTCGTGAATCACCCTGTATACAAAGAAGAGTTTAATAAAAATTAAATTCCTAGGAGAACTTAGTAACCCCTTCCAAATTCACACTGGCGTATGTCAAGAGGATGGACTCCTCCCTATTCTCTTTAACTGTGCCATAGATAAAGTCATGAAGACCTTCCACAAAGTCAATTCCACTGGGTTCAAATCCAAAGGCGTAGAATTAAGCTGTTTAGCTTTTGCGGATGATTTTGCCACCTTTGCCCTTCAGAAGAAAAACCAAGAAAGCAAGTAGAAGATCTCAAAGAGATAGCGGAGATCTCTTTGCTTAGATTTGGCCTCTACATCTCCTTTGCTAAAACGGAAATTAGGACCACCCTACTTAAATTCTCGTAAACGTGTCTGGAGGCTACGTATGGAGAAATAAAGTATACTAACAATTATAATATCTTGGAGAAAAGGTATCCCGAAACGCTTCATACAAAGAATCCTCTAAGAAAAGGAAACTCAAATTACCAAAGCCTTTATTCTAATCCGGGAACTGTACGAAAAGAAAAAACTTTCTAGAAGTGCAAATGTCCACCATCGGACTGTATGGAGTAGAAAAAACGTGCTTTTAAAATGTCGGATTTCTTCTTAAAATTAAACGAAGAATTCTTCGGAAAACGTATAGCCCCCAGAAAACCGAAGATGGGTACAGGTATAGAGCCAAAGAAGAGCTAGCTGTACAGGGATCTGGAAGATCTGGAAACGGCTTTCGGAAGGAAAAGACAGAGTCCTTGGAATTATGGTTCGATCCATATTAAATAAACAAATTTTCAACCATATCTGGCAACTTTCAAGTCTGAACGGATACACCAAACAACCCAAAGAGGAAATGATGAAAGTGGATATCTCTTTGAACGACTGTGTGGATAAAAGTCAAAATCTTGAGGTACTCTGCGGTGAGAAGTTGACGAGAAAGAGGTGGACAGTAGAAAGGAAGGCGGCGCTTAGAAGTAGATCCTGACGTCGCGCTTCCTGTTTCGATAGGCCCCCGTACTTGACCTCGTGTGTGTGTGTGTGTGTGTGTGCGCGCGCAAATTTTTGCAAAATATATCGGTCTCGTTCATTTCGGTCTAGGTCTCAGACATCTCGGGGTCGATGCCGGGGTCAAGCTCGAGCTCCGTACGAAGCGTCGCTCGCGACTGTCGAGCCAAGACTGAACGGGATAGCCAATAAGGTCTGTTTATGTAGACGGACAATCCCCCTCTTGTACCACTAATGAGTGTAACTACACAACACGTATTGCACCATACTGTTTCACGGTGACATGATGGAACGGTTCCAACAAGTCGATTGCACAACAACGCGTAACTAATTAAGCAATAAACAGCAAAAGATCCAATAAAAAAAAAATCAAACCCGGTCTACGCAAGTCAGCGAGAGACGTTGCTCGGACTGCGGACAATGGAACACTGACCTCGTCAACACTTTGACATTCCTATAAATGATGTGTAGCGGGAATGGAACGAGAAGAGGAAAAACCCGTTAACACAAGCAATAGTTTACGAAACAAGTCGGCAGTACCAACAAACGTCTTGAATCAAACCTGTAAAACCCGTTAGCACTATTTAATTTATAAACAATAAAAATAACGAAACAATAAACAGCAATTTGCGATCATAAAACGTGTATTATGTCAACCGTTTAGACTACTGAACCAGTACTTCCTCCCAAAAAAAAGTCAGTTTCATGCAACTATAAACAAACTAAATGATTCCAACTGTAATAAATGCAAAGCTAAACAAAAATACCAAAACATCTAAAGAAGTGGGTACTGGAACGTAAAATTCTATTTCTGTACACGTGCGCATTCAAACACAAAATTTACCCAGTTAAAAGTTAGTAAAACCTATTACCAACCTCTTATAACTAAAAAGATGAAAATATTAATATGTAATAAATAATTTTAGACATTATAAAAGTAATGGGGTATTCCGCAAAAATTATTCTCATAGACATGAAGAGGCAGGCGTTTTGCAGGCCGTTTTTAAAGAGTAATCTTTATACTTGCGCCTTACAAAATTACTTTTATACGACAAATTGAAAATAAAATGTTTCGACAGAAACTGGATTTAGATTGTGGTTATTTATTGCGCAAACAAAAATTTTTAATACAATTTGTATCCTCTTAATTTTATTAAAATCTTCCTTTTGTTTACACAAACAGGCCAGCCGTAGACCATGCGAATGCCATTTGCTTTTCTTCTTCTGCCAGAAGAACCTCATTCGCAAACTATGCACCGCTTTCCATTGTACTGTCCACCCCTTTCTAGTCTTCTCACCACAGAGAGCCTCAAGATTTTGACTTTTGTTTCTGTATGTACTTTTATCCACACAGTCGTTCAAAGAGATACTCAGTTTCATCAGTTCCTCCTTGAGTTGTTTGGTGTATCCGTTCAGACTGGAAAGTTGCCAAATATGGTTGAAAAATTTATTTATTAATGTGGACCGATCCATCTGAACCATATGTCCAAGGACATATTCCTTTTCTTTCCGAAAGCCGTTTCCAGATCAGTGTACAGGTCTTTTATGGCTCTATATATGTACCCATCTTCGGTTTTCTTGGTGCCATAAATTTTCCGAAGAATTCTTCGTTCAATTATAAGAAGAAGTCCGACATTTTAAAAGCACGTTCTTTCCACTCCATACATGATCACTGCCCTGATCACAGTGCTATAATGGTAGAGTTTTGCACTTCTGGAAATGTTTTCCTTTTCGTACAGTTCCCCGGATTAGATTAAAGGTTTTGCTAATTTGAGTTTCCATATCTTAAAAGATTTTTTGTGTGAAGCGTTTTGTGATATGTTTTCTCCAAAATATTTAAAATTGTTAGTATATTTTATTTCTCCATACGTAGTATCCAGACACGTTTACGAGAATCTACTGTAAGTAGGTGGTCATAATTTCCGTTTTAGCAAAGGAGATTTAGAGGCCAGTTTCTCTGCTATCTCTTTAAGATTTTCTACTTGTTCCTTAGTTCTTCTCCTGATGGGCAAAGGTTACAAGATCATCCGCGATAGATAAACAGCTCAATTGTACGCCTTTGGATTTGAACCGTGTGGAATTGACTTTGTGGTAGGTCTTCATGACTTTATCTAGAACACAGTTAAAGGGTATGGGGGAGAGTCCATTCTCTTGACATACGTCAGTGTGAATTGGGAATGGGTCACTAAGTTCATCTAGGAATTTAATTTTTACTAAACTCTTCTTTGTATATAGCAAACATTTTTCACTAATCGCAGATACTTCTCCGTCAGTGTCTGTTAGTGTCTCCGCATTTAATTTACATTTTAATTTACATTTAGTGAGCTGTTAATTTACATTTTACTGACGACCGTAGGACATTTCGACCTACAAACAGTATTATTAATTTGACCGTAACATCGGTATTCCATAACGCTTCTCGAACATCAGATTTACACCGTCTATTCACACTTGTCATATCAATAGATTCGCTCTGTATTGTATGTTTCTTGTGTTTTCTGGACTGTTGCGATCTGTGTTTGGGAATTTTGTTTACTGTTTCTTTCTTTAGAGCAGTCAAGAGCGCTTTACTATTCTTGTTAAACCAGAGAGGTTCTTTTATTTTTTTTTCCATCTTGGTCTGTTTCTGGCGTTTGTAGGCCTGATAGTACCAACTGGAAGAATGTTTCACACGTGTGCTTTGAAAATGTGTGTAATATAGTGTATAATTTATATATTCTCTCTAATGTACCGATATGTTATTTGTTTTTTTTTAGTTTTCAAATTACGAGTATAAACGTTTAAAATGATGTTTTATTTCACGATGTATTAGTGTCAAATCAAAATATCATGTTTAAAATTTTGTTCAAATAATTATGAAAAAGTAAAGATGTGTGTTTCATAAGGGTTTATTGGAGATGTATGTAATTTATAGTACTCCACAATTCACTGTCCAACACAGTGAGGCCTGACTATCACGTGAAACGGCACAACTATCACGGGAGGGTATAGCTGTTATGAAACGAGAAGTACGTCGCCATCAGATCCTGGCAGCTGACACTCTCCCACGAAAGGATCTCAATGGGGTTTCGAAGAAAACACTGATGATATAGACCGTGGAAGACTAAAAAATATTAGCACAGTGTTGTTTGCATGTAATATATTAGGAAGTGTGTGTGTGTGTCTGTGTGTATGTGCGTGTATGTGTTCATGTTCTCTAAATGTGAAGCAAGTGGCTTTGTCGTTTACATTATATAAAGTAATTGTTTGACTAAAGGGAAGATTCAGATTATGGTATGTTTGTTGCAAACTACTGTATGACTTTCACTCAATTTTACTCACTAAAAGTAAAATTCTTATTCGAATTTAAACTGTCTGCTGGCTGTTTGGCCGTGGTGCAAGGTTTTCATTAAAACAAAACGTTTTAGCATCACCACTGGCTGCCATCTTTAGGGGATGTATCGAGTCAAAATGTGGTCCTAACGTACGACACACCGCGTTAGGTTTGACTCGATACATCCCCTAAAGATGGCAGCCAGTGGTGCGTCTGAAACGTTTGGTTTTAATGAAAACCTTGAACCACGGCCAAAAAGCTCGGCAGATAATTTAAATTCAAGTGACACCGGCCGTGAAAGCCCTCAAACAATAAAACTATTAGTCATTCAACTTACGCAACGTCTGCACAGCTTTCAAACGTCCCCACTACTACACATCATTGGGTTATTACCAATTTTTCGTACATGCTTCATCGCATACAGACTGAATCGTACAATGAGTGGATTCGTAACAAAGCTTGCTGCTGTCAGGGCGTTCTAGTATAAGAAGTGTACTAACTTGACAATGGACATGAAATACCATATTGAGTCACTACAAAACGTACACACTACATGTGGAAACTGCGTGATAGCGACTGACAAGACCATGCGAACCAGAAACTCAAGTACCGACTTTACCTTCCGAAGCGTTACGCTGAAGTTTATATTGACGAAGAATTACGAATCATCGCACCATACAATCTGCATCTGATTAATGGTGGAAAACGAGAACAGTCTACTGTAGTTGATATTCTCTAATTAATTAATGGTGACTTCTTATTCACATACTGTAATTTAAATTATACTAGCTGTTACTCGCGGCTTCGCACTCGAATATCTGAGTTTTAATACGCATTTTAATATAATGTTTTTTCTGTGTCTATATTGCGTTCTGTCAGCTTGTATAACAATTTTGTACTCATCAGTCGGCATTCACACAAAGCTATTTTGAACAATTGTACTAAATTAATATCTTGGTAGAACAGCCTTTGGAGATTCGGGGATAGCTTCCCAGCGTCGATAGGCCTGGGCTTGATCGTTTCTCAGGAAATGGATTTGTAAAAACTTCGGATTTTCATTTGGGACAGGGAGCAACGACCCGACTTTGTGATATATTTATCCTTTCACTCAAAACCATCAGTTTCTTTTATTGCCGCTTTTGTACCAAAATATGTCATTTGGAAGCATGAATTGTACTATCTCCGAATGCTATAGAGAAAATTCTTGGATTCTGAAGTCGTTTCTGTTATGTACGAACAAATTGGTTCTGGTGGCTCATTCAGTGGTTGTAAAATTACTTTTCCATTAGAGCAACACATCCCAGGCGATTCAGTTTTTAATTTTTTGGCTTGACAAAATTCGCGTATCACATCCATTTGGCCAATTGTGAAGAATAATCATAATTTGAATCATACTGAAAAGCCTCTAAAATCAAATTACCTCGTCTGCTCACTTGTCTGACTTGAGCATGTCGTATGCGGTCATTTTCAAGCCGATATTCATGTCATTCTAGTAATTCCACATACCTTAATTCAGTCTGCCTCACGCGTATTCGTTCGACGCGCTTCCCATGCTCCTCAAGTGTTTCCGCGCCTCTTAAATGAACCTGCCACAGACGTTATCGGTCTGCACGTCCCTCATGTGCCTCACGTGTTTCCGCGGTCCTAATCTCTGCCTGCCTTCTTCGTTGTTGGTCTACGCACTCTCTATGCTCCCCAGGTGTCTCCGCAGGAAAAACGAATAAGGGAATGCAGAATTATTCGACCGAATAAATGTAACTGATATGACGATGAATGAACAACTCAATAGAGAAAGAGAAATGGTAAAACTGTGTGAAGATATAACTCTCGTGTACTGTTTACTTGTCTTAAAAGTTGAAGTAAAACTAATCAATGCGGGCGATCGCTGCGCCTTAGGGTACGGTTGAATTTAACACACAGGCAGCAATGAAATTCGTCACACGGACGTGGAACAAACACACGGTCGTCAACTCCGCTGCGTTTTTAAGGTCACCCGCATTGAAACGCAACCTGCTGCGTTTTAGTTACGTTTTTAACACGCACGAGGGTAGTCACACGCACTGTTCAAAGATGGCGCTAAATAGCAATTGTTTAATTACTTGTTACTATGGTAATTAATTATACTCTCCATGGTGTATTGACATCTTTGTACGCGTCATACATTGACTGTGAATAAACCGCATAATTAAAAGGGCCTAACTCGTGCAATCGGGGCGGAATATCAAATTGTAAGTTAGACAGTGTTTTTTTACCAACATTTAGTCAGAATCCGTGTAACGGTGTGGATTTGTATTCAGTATAAATGAACAAATCATCAGACTTTGTGTTTTATATATAGTCAAATTAGTAGTAGTATTTAATATTATTATTATCTATTTATTTTTATATCGATGTGTTGTCCGTATATGCTCAAAATTGTCCTTTCAAAGGTATTGACTATGTTAGCGGCTCGTTTGTTTAGAGTCAAAGTTTGTTAACACTGGTCTAATCATAACTTTATATAATGTAACCTTGGACTGATAGTGGATATAGTTGAAGATAGTGGACTGTCTTGAATATAGTTGTCAACGAAACATATGCTCTGCTTGCGGCCTGTATCCTTTTCCTTATTTCGTTTATTTCTTCATTATCTTCTACCATCGAACATCCCAAATATTTAGACTTATTAGCTATTTCCGGGTTTAGTGGTTTGATTTCAAACTGTTCGTGTTTCCTGTTTTCCTTCGGTTGGTGATCATAACCTTTGTTTTATCTGTATTAACCTGTAATGCTATATCTTCTGCTTCACCTTTGAGTTCCTGGAAGGTCTCTTTTGCTCTTTCTTGGGATCTTGCTATAATAGCCTACTAATACTATTTGAATATGCTACAATCTGGACCATTTTATGTTCTAATATTGAATTCCAATCAATTGACAATTTTTCGATCACATATTCATGTGCTAAGTTGAACAGAGTTGGTTCAACTGAGCAACTTACCAGACTTTATCAGACGTTATTTGCATAGGTCGACGTGTATATACGTACTTGGTTATATGAGGACTGTGTAATTATGAACATCCGGCTTGGCTTTTAAGTGTACCATGGTCCTGTGCCAAACTGATATGTGATACACTGTTGATCGGTAACACACCGATGCCTACTTAGTATAATAAGCAAACAATAGTACATAAACTGTGCTACACACACACACACACACACACACACACACACACACACACACACACACACACACACACACACACACACACACACACACACACACACACACACACACTCACACACACACACACACACACACACACACACACACACACACACACAAAAGGAAGATACTTATGTTATGTTTTTTATTAAATTATTGTTTTCAATATTAAATAAATTGACTTAGAGCCTATATAAGTTACTAGAGTTTATGAGATAGAACCCTATCACATTCGAACTTAAATATGTGTCAAAATTATTTAAAAGCTTTGATCCTTTGCTTAAATAATGAATGTGTTACGTGATGCATTGATAAAAAAAATTATAATATATGTTTTTAATTTTTTAGTTTTAGATAGTGTTTACTACTGGAGCTTATCCGTGACCTTAATGAATTATTCCTATAGTAACTTGTGCCTCTTCTTCCGCGAGTCCAATGTCCAGAGATTCCTAACTTCGGTCACACGTATTAGGCCTACTTCTGTTCTGACGCGCTTTCTCTTGGCCATCCATCGAAAAACTACTCTACTGTAATTGTTATGCAATTTTAAATAATCTACGGTTCACACATATTTGTTTTTTACCGCGGACCCACTATAATTTTATTTTAACTTATTTTCAATGAAGTTTTACTTAACCTTTCTATATTAGGGTTTCTACTTGTGTTGTTTAACTATTTGTGTAATTTAATGTGTATACCCATTTCCTTAAGCGATTCGTGAGCAACATTTCATTTGTACGAGTAATAAATTGATAGTTACATACGCAAATATTGTATATTAATATCAATTGTCATATGGAGGAAAGAAAAGTGCATGCATTCCTTAGCTAGAAATTCTGTACTGGTATTTTGTCCTACTAATTCCAAGTAACCTTCGTGAAACATGATTTATTTTGTAGAAAAATAAACTTAAAACACACAAGAAGTTGTGTACTTTAATGTTGGAAAATACATTAATTAATGTTGTGTATAATTACAATTGATTACAAGGTTGAATAATGATACTATACGCTTTGAGATCATAATGATCTAAAATGATAATAATTGAGATCATATATACGCTTTCAACAATTATTCACTACAGTTTTGTATTTTAGATATAGAACGTCCTGAAGGCATTGATAACGAGAGCCTATCTGCAGCAAACCGCTAACTACGCGGTATATAGGCTATTCCGCGTTGATTTAATCTGACTTGCAAATTCATCAGATGTCTTATTCATGACTATCGTCTGCGTGCAAAGGAAATATCATCTCTCATGAAAACACTTGCCAAGGCTAATTCTATAGCATACTTACAGGCCCTATATTACTGCATTAGCATTCCAGTTTTGGCCTAAAGTATGAATAACTTTCATTATCTCAATCTTAATGTCGTACATACAGTGTAAATATCATATGAATAATTCGTCACGTAATGAGGGATATTCAGACGCGTTTTGAATCTGCAGTATTAATTAAGTAATCTTTGATTAAATTATCTCCATAATTTTATGAGCGCTAGTAATAAAATTGTTATTATTGTAGTAGTAGTAGTAGTAGTAGTTTTTATTTTTATTTTTATGTGTTAAATCAGCCAAATGTTTTTATAAGTAATAGTTATTGTGTACACTTTTCAATTGTTGGTACAAACAGTGCTTTAAAAAATCGTTATGAGTAAAAATGCACTGTCATAACTTTAAATGTCTTGTAAATTGTTCTGTTAAAAATATTACTTTAATAGCAAACTTAAGTGTGTATAAACAAAAGCGTGAAGCAAGCCCAATGTGAACAAGTTAGACACACACACACACACACACACACAAACACACACACACACACACATATGTCCCTTACCTAATAACATTTACCTAAATTTTTACTTCATTCACAGTTGGCACCGGTAAATCGTTTTGACCGCCTACGTTGGTGAAGCTTCGTTGAACATCATCTTTGATTACCATAGTTATTCTCAGATGTGGTCTTATATTAACACTTTTCGCTTCCCGGTTGATCTATTAATTCATTTTTTTCGACTACATTTTCAGTTAGCAACACTAATGATCCTCAAATATCCGATTACAATGATATAATATATTATTTAAATACCCTTAGGAACACACACACACACACACACACACACACACACACACACACACAGAAAATCATATATAGGGTAGAAAAAGAGGAGGGAGGGAGAGCAATGCATAATTCGATTTAAAAATAGTAACTCTGACCCTGATATGTTGATGATGTAACGGAATACACCGTTTATAATTTAATGACTTTCCATAGGCGTTTCTAGTTAATAGGTGGTACTTCCAGTAACAGGATTGCAGTAGATCTAATTAGTACTAAAAGTATTATTCGCAACGATCAAGGTAGATTTTTTGAATCGCAAGTTTTTCAAATGATTACTGATTATTAAAAACATATGGATAAGTCGATCCATTGCCAGTATTACGTATTACGGAATGATAGGTTTAAGAAAGCAATCGGTCTATCAGCAAATCAATCCCCTCCATAAGTTATTAACAAGAACAATACCTAATCAGCAAACACGTTTATCGTTAACAAGTAGATAAGTGGGACACAATGCAACCTGCATGACTCCCACAAAACTTGTATTCGGGCGAATAACAGAAGAGTTGAATTCTTCTTTAGTACTACTGCCCAACGTGAGCCTGGCTTCCAACACTAATCTTCTCCAGTGTCTCCTGTCTAATGTTATCTCAGTGTAATCACTCACATCCATTCTTCTTAGGTCTTCCAGGAAAATTACTTTTTAATTTTCCCCTGATTAATTCCTCATATTCTCATTCCAATTCCGGTCCGTTTCCCAAAAAGACAGTCCTTTCCGAGACTTGGTTGTTGGTTTTGTAACAATTACATTTTTACTTGTTGACCCGATGCAAAACCTCCAAACTGGAGGACCAGGTGATTTTTTCTTTGGGTAACTTTCTCTAGCCTTTAGAGAGCCAACTCCTAGCAGATCAAGTACGCAGTATTATAGTCGACCTAAACCCATCATCATCATCACCATCATCTTCACTATAGGGATTAGGCCCTAGTTGGCCTGTTCCGGAACCCATCTCCTCGGTCTACCAACATCCCTCCTTCCACTCGGCTTGTACTTGAGAGCTGCCACAGGTAATCTGGTATCTGGCATTCGGGCCACATGTCCAAACCATCTCCTCTTATACTCCTTAATCGTCTCATTTAAAGACTGGACCTTTAAGTCTTGTCTAATGTCTATGTTTCTTCTCCTATCCAGAGGGGAGAATCCTTGGACACTTCTCAGAAATCTCATTTCGGCAGCCTGAATTTTCTTTTCTTCCCCTTTACCGAGGGTCCATGTCTCACTTGCGTAAAGGAATGTCGGAACAGCTACTGTTTTATAAAATTTCATACTGGTTTCCTTCCGAGTTTTATTTCGTAAATTTCTATGAATTGTCCCACAGATAGATCTAAACTTTGATAGTTTTTTAACCCACTCGGCATCAACGTTGTACGAGATGTTGTATCCCAGATAATTAAAATCACAAACTTGTTCCAAAGTTTGACTGTCTACAACAATTTTCGTTCTAATGGGACTTTTACCTAGAAAAGCCATGGTTTTTGATTTAGCGACAGAGATCCTCAGCCCATAATGTCGCAAAATAGTATTAAATGTAAATATCGCTTTTTGTAACTGGTCTTCCGTTTCTTGTATTATTACCTTATCATCTGCGTACAGTAGGGAATTTACATAAATATCTCCTTGAAGCTGTATTCCTGAGTCAACCATAGTCTTCCATAGTCGTAAGACGTCGTCGATATAAATATTAAAAAGTGTCGGTGAAATAGGACACCCTTGTCTAACACCTTTATTTGTAGGACTATCCTCTGTCAACCTACCATTTAAATCTAGGGTAATGGAAGTTCAGTTATATAGGCTTTGAAGCACTGCAATTAATTGTGTGGAAAAACCTCTTCGTTCCATGATATTCCATAGTAGTGATCGCCTAACATTATCAAAAGCCTTCGCTATATCTACAAAAGCAAGATGCGTTTCCCGGTTGAACTCTCTTCTTTTCTCAATTATCAACTTAAGAGTAAAAATAGCGTCTATACACGATCTTCCTTTCCGAAAGCCGTTCTGTTCTTCTAACAATAATACCTCTGTAATTGGTTTCAATCTTCCATTTACTATTCTGGCGTAAAGCTTATATGTTGTGTCGAGGATGGATATTCCTCTATAATTATCTGTCCTTGTTCGATCCCCTCTCTTAAATCATGAGATAACTCTTGCTCTTAACCATGCTTTTGGAACTGAGTGCTCCATCCAGCACACATTCAGGAAATATAACAGACGTAACTGCAATAAAATGCCTCCGTATTTCAAAAGCTCTATATTAATGCCATTCAATCCTGGTGAAGTGCGATTTTTAGATTCTCTCAATGCCTGTAGTAATTCCTCTAGAGTTATTGCATCAATACTCTCTGCATCACATTCCGTGATCACACCTTCTTCCTCATCTTCACTATACCAAAGTTGAGTATAATTTTTCTTCCATAATTCCACTGTAATTGGATTGACAGACACCTCTTCTCTTTCCTTTCCATTCAACATCTTCATTATGTTGTATGCCATAACCTGTCTACCACGAACATCATGTTCAATATTAGAAACGAATCTCTCCCAGGATTGTCTGTGTGCTTGCCTAACAATCGTTTTTGCTCTATTTCTGACTTCCATATGCGTTTCCGCATTCGTAGGATATGGGGAATTTAGATATATAAGATATACTTTTTGTTTTTCAGCTACTACTTCTTCTATTTCCTCTGTCCATATTTTTAAACCTTTCCTTTTCCTAAATCTTTTCTTTACACCTATTCCTTCATTGGCTGCTTGCACTATTATCCGTTTCATATTTCTCCACTCTTCTTCTATACTGTTGCCTGAAGGTATGATATTCAAGTGCCTATTTAACATATCTTGATAAAGTCTTCGAATACTTCCCTGATCGAGTAAATATACTTTAAAAACATATTTACTCTCCTGTCTTGTATATGTTTTAATTTTCTTCCATTTCGTGTATAACCTTATTTGTGAGATTACCAAGTAGTGATCAGAGAAAACATCATAGCCTCTATATACTCTCGTGTCACTAACCTGTTTTGCCAATTTTTTGCTGATGATGATATAATCTATTAAGGATCTAAGTCCCCTTGATGACCACGTATATTTATGAATTTCTTTCTTACGGAAAAAGGTGTTAGTTAATTTTAACTCGTTAAACGTAGCAAATTCTCTCAAAACCTCTCCATTATCATTTAACGTATCTTCCCCGAAAACTCCTACTATATTTGGGATTGGAACATTACCAACCCTGGCATTCATATCACCCATCAATAAGATTTCATGGTTTTTATTTTTGTCGATTATTTTCTGAATCCTGTTGTAAAAAACTACAGTTTCGTCTGCTTCACCCTCTACGGGGGCGTAAGCACCTATGACAATTATATGACCACGTCCATATTTTATTTTTAAATATAGTGTCCTCTCACTTTCAAAATAATTATTCTTGTATACCTTGTTGCCATCTTTTATCGATAAATACTGCCACTCCTCTTGCTGCCCTAGATTTCTCATCCACGCCACTATAAGACATTGCGTAATCTCCTACATATTTTGAACCTTTATTTTTATTTTTCGTTTCCGTTACTACTGCGATATTTACTTTGTTCTCCTCAAATATTCTTAGTAGTTCCGCTTCCTTACCAGCTATTCCTATAACATTCCATGTAGCCACCTTTAAATTATCCATTATCCATTTACGTTTGTCCTTTTCCGTTAGCTTAGGTCGATTATCCACGTTTCCCGTCCGATTTCCGAGGCTCAGTTGAGTTCTGCAAGTAAATATTGTTTTACTTAAGCAGGTTACTAGCCCACTGTAAAACCCCCAACCTGGAGGACCAGGAGTTTGATCTCGGAGTCTACTTCTCCTAGGCCAACTGCTATCACCACAGCTACAGACCTTGACCTGACCCTGGTTTTACCTCGGAGTATCCTTCTCCTAGCCTTTGAGGTGCCAACCCCCAACCATACAAGGCAGTACGGGGCAGTGTAATAAGATTCCCTAGCAGAGGTTACCAGCCTCTAACTAGGTAGTTAGGCGATGGGACTGCCACCCTAAAGTTTCCTAACAAACCTGATTTTCTGTTGGGGTTGTCTGCCTTAGTCTTTGACGATCCAACGCCTTACTGCAAGGCAGCACGTGTCAAGAAATAGAATGAAAAACATGGAAGACACCCTAGCCCTCGAATACTCTAATAATGTCGGGGTCGAAAAGAACAAGAGATAGCCAAGGGAGGCTGATAGGAAAGATTAAAGACCAGAAAGACCTCACCCAAGACAAGTTGAAGCAAAGTGAGATCCGAAAAACACGCTGGCGTTTAGTTCACATCCACTAGCTAGCTAGTAGATGTTATCCAGGGGCACGACGAGGACGAACCAGCTCACCCCCGACTAAACCCAACCAGATTTTTACCTGTAATATTCCAAAGATAAGCCGGTTCAGGATCATTTCTCTTACGCCTTACTACTGCTGCACCAGGAATGTTTTTCGACCTTCCGGTCTAAATCCGTACTATTCTATATTATCAGTGTCACTTCTTGTAGGATATGGCACTTCAGCAAGCAGTACGGTCTTGCCTGGAGAAAATGCTCCTTTGGGGGCTAAATTTATCCGACCCTGGGAATTTGTGAGGACCAGTGCACAGTCAACCCGGTAAAAAGGTACTATCTCTGCAGATACCCTCGATCCCAGGAGATTTGACTACCTGAGGATTTAGTGATCGCTGTATGCTTCAGGAAAGCTTCACAAGCCGTATAATAATACAACTGGATAACCAAATGCCCAAAATGAATCGGCTGACAATAGAGCAGGAAAAACGTAGATAGTGACAGAAAGAAAACAGGATATGCCAACCACAATAGCCGTGTGAGTGCTGTTGAAACAGGTCTGAATTGGTTTCAGAGCCTTAAGACCCTTTGAAATGCTAAGCAAATCTCCAACAAAACTGAGAATTTAATCGATATTTGTAATATTTAACATGCTAATCCTTAAATATCCTAGAAAGTGTTGACGAAGTCATTTTACCTAAGGCAGAATTTATATTTTTATCCTTTACATAGTCAAATTGATATTGAATAGTTGATTTTGCCGAATAAATTGTCTAAACCTGTAGAATGATATTTTTATTTAAGTAACGCTCTTAAAAACAATTTTTTAAAATTGAAATTAATGTTGTATTGAAAAATATATAATTAATAATTATTCCTTTTAATATTTGATTTG
The DNA here is from genome assembly GCA_034769895.1 of Magicicada septendecula. Taxonomy (NCBI): domain Eukaryota; kingdom Metazoa; phylum Arthropoda; class Insecta; order Hemiptera; family Cicadidae; genus Magicicada; species Magicicada septendecula. The sequence goes on along the minus strand of CM068369.1, from coordinate 138,094,079 downwards.
TTGTAGTATTTATTGTTTGTTCAACTGACAAAATGACATTTTATCTAAAATATGTAATTAAACTTAATTTCCATTGCAGTCTGTGTAACTGAAGCTTGATGCTCACATCTCACTCCTTCCCTAAACACACACACACACCTGTGTAGATATAGACATCTGCCAATTTTAAAGCAAACCGCTAAGTTTACACACGTTTAAGGGGAGAACGTCTGAGATATGCAAATCACATCACTAAACAACCACGAGACTGTTTTAAGTTTACGTCTGTTGAATATGAAAAATCAACATTTCAAATGTTGAATTCAAATTGTAGAGAATTATCGAGTAGCCTACACCTGAAGGCTTTCACTAAGGGACAGAGTAATCTACAATAATGTAAATAGTACACTGTACTACGTATATGAAAATTACCATATTATCTACATGTTTAATTACCATATAATTTCAACAAAAGTATTAAACAATGAATACTTTAAATTGTATAAACATTGCACTAATATTTTACGCAAAGTCATTCAACTCATTTGTTGACTTAAAAAACATTCTTTATAAAATTTAGGAGACAACGGTAAGAGTTTTAAAGAATTTGCCTGTGGTTTAAAAATTGTTTGATCTTGACTAATATGAGAAGTCTTACAGCGAACCCAAACAAAGGCAGTGGTGGGCGAAAACCGAAACTCTTTCTCTGCTATCGTAGGTGCACCTTGTTTGCTTAATGACAGCGAGACTTCAACTTTAAAAATGTATGAATAAAGGAAACTAAAACCTGTACATCATTACTTATTCTAAAGCAACTTTGCAACAATTTTACAATTTATCGTTAAAAACTGTGTTTCGCAAAAAAAGCAATTAATTTTGATTTTTTTTTCTAAGTACAGTAGTTTATTAAATAAACGGATATTTTCCGTTCGATATCGGACATTTTGTAAATCGAAAACAACGACTAACACATGGAAGATGAATTGTCTTGCACACCAGCAACAGTAAATAAACCTTAAAAATCAACTTATTAACATCTTTTTGTTTTCAAAAACATATGTTAAAAACAGACTGGCTTTAGAAAATTACCATCACGCTCGTTATCTAACGGAAACGGAGAAATTATATTAAAAAAGTAAAACAATAAAATAGTTTTAGTGATTTTCACTCGTCAATTTATTAAAATTATAATTCCATGACAGCTATTTCGGCAGCACAGTGCCTTCATCAGATGGTGTAAGCTGACTAGTTTTCGTACAATATAATACAGAATATTGTTTAGAGAGCGATAGTACTCTCGTGTCAATAAGATTTAATACACATTACACAAATATATAACATAACATAAACCCAGTTTATTTACACAATTTAAGCAAAGGCGAGCTATTTAGATCTAACTGATCATTTAATAATACATTTAAATATTTGTGTTTATTAATTTCAAGGGTTTCTAATCAATCAAGCTTTGAACCTTTATCAGATAAATGTAAAATTTTAAAATTGTCATTATAACTATGGTTTTTTTCTAACAGGTGATTTGCATAATTTGATTTGCCATCATTATATCTAAAACTATAATTGTGACCATACATTCTATGGAAACGGAGAAGCGTTAATGCATTATCTAACTTTATCTAATTAATGAATATATTTAATTAAAATTGTTTTTGAAAGTTTTGTGTAAAATAATTTTAGAATTATTAGTAGCCTATTTTGCTTATTCAAATTTCTTGATACTTTGAGGAGTTGTGAGTTGATGGATAGTTATGAAGTGTAAATAGAAACGGATGGTCGTCATAAATTCCCAAAAATCGTGAGTCAAAAGAACAATTATTCTTCTACTACTATTGACTTGTATAAATACATTTAATAATTTAATATCTTCAATTAAATATACTCCATGTAGGTTTACTTTTACCTGACGCACGTTTCACAGAAATTAGTAATAATATGTATAAACTTTTAGGGATGTCGATATTTTGCATACTATTTTATTTGAAAGGAAATTGTTTCCAACATGTGCAGTACACTCTAGAAAGTAAACAATTAAAGCAATTGATAATGTTATATGAAGGTCTTTTTTAAAATGATATGGAATATTTATCAGGGGAAAGTCAATGAATAAAGCAATATCTGACTAAATTTTGAGTGTGTGAAACAATTTATGGTCATCAATTATTTGTCTGCTGCGGGAAGAAACACAACCTATTGCAGAAGGAGCATTAAGGAAATTTACGGTGTGTTTGGAACTAGCAAATTATTTTCAGACCAATGGCTTAATTAACTACTTAACGAGGTACGCTGTGACAGTATGGATTTAACTAAACCATAACACATACTGTATACATTTGAAATTTTGTTGCGTCTAAAGAATATACGTCGCAAAATTACAAATATGGTTGGAACGCTAGAATGAATAAAGAACTCATAAAGTATTGATCGGATTTCATAGCGAATAGGATGATACGTTTAACGACAAAACTCTAGTTTCTACGGCATTAATGACAAACATAATTGTCCCGATATAGGCTATCAATAACATCATCACGAGTTCAGAACTAATCTAACAGTTTCGGATAAATAGGTGATTTACGCACTGTGTGACGTACATTGTAACATCGAACCAAATTATAATTTTTGGTATAATTACGTACAGTAAATAGTGTTTACATAGTTAAATGGTTGCGATGAGTAATTTTAGGTTTGAAGAACTGTACACGACAAAAAAACAATTCTTCAATTAGTCTACAAATTTTTTCCTTTATTAACTAGCCCATTACAAAAAAATTACATTAAAGATCTGAATTTCATTACAGAAACGAGCAATAGTCGGTACAATGGGGTGTGTGCTGACTAACTGGGGGAACGAAGCCCCTAGTCAATACGCAATGTCTACACTTCAGAAAAACAGCGGCAGCTTGGTAGTTACCGGATTTGTTCAAGAAAGGCCAACCTCGATTACAGTTGACACAGGCGCAACAGTTTCTATTGTGCGCCCCGACGTGGTGAAAGATCTCAAGACAATCTTGCAGCATGCGAGCAGCTACTGGACGGCTGTAAAAGTGTATGGAAAAGTGGAGATACGCCTACGCCTCTGTCGACTTTAGTTTAATCATCAAGTACTTGTTGCAGATATTGTAGATGAAGCAATTCTTGGTGTGGACGTTATGAACGCACACGGATTTATAGTCGACTTCAAAAACAATGTCTTGAGAATCGGTAAAGATCAGGTAATGAGGCTCCACAATGAATACATCAGAAAAATCAATGGACGTGATAAATCAAGTGGCCATAACTGTTCCGCCAAACTCCGAAAAGATCATCATGTTTAGAACCGAGGTAGATACTAGGGGCAACCAGTGCTCTCTATTCGAACACCGGGCATATTAATTGCCAGAAGTTAAGTAAAACCTGACAAAACCGCAAAAGTACCTATTAGAGTGGCGAATATTTTGGATCAAGCTGTCACTTTACAAAGCAATACGGTCCTATGCAAATTTACTCCAGTGGCCTGGGTAGCTGGAATGACACAACGAAGATCCAGTGCTTCGGATAATTCCATATTACCAGAGGAACTGCAAGAATTGTTGAACAGATCTTCTAATGACTTCTCAAGTGGTGAGGTAAAAGAACTCAGACAGTTTTTACACGATTCAACTACTGTTTTGCAGTTCGGGGACAGTCACTGGGAAGAACCTCTCTTGTGCAACATCGCATCAATACCGGGGACACAACACCGATACGTAAACCTCCTAGAAGGCCTCCATTATCTAAGCAAGAGGAAATGTCTCGGTTAGTAAAGGACAAGTTGACAGAGGGAGTAATCAAGCCTTCGTCAAGTGCTTGGTCTTCTCCTGTAGTGCTGGTAACGAAGAAGGATGATGGATTGCGTTTCTGCGTAGACTACCGGAGATTAAATGACGTTACAAAGAAAGACTGCTATCCATTACCTTGCGTTGACGATACACTCGACACGTTGTCCGGAGCACAGTGGTTTTCCACATTGGACATAAAGAGTGGATATTGGCAAGTGGGTCTTCATCAAGAAGACAAGGAAAAGACCACTATCTCGACCCCAAGTGGCTTATTCCAATTTAACTTCATGCCATTTGGACTCTGTAATGCACCGGCAATATTTGAAAGATTTTTACCTGGTACTCCGAGGCCTGACATGGAAAACTTGCCTTGTTTATTTAGACGATGTCACAGTAATCGGGAAGACTTTCAAAGACGATTTGGAAAACCTTAAGAAGGTTCTAACTAGAATTCACGGTGCCCAACTGAATCTGAGCCCGAAGGAGTGTTCTCTATTCCAGAAGGAAGTACAGTATCTGGGCCATCTGGTTTCGGCAGCAGGTGTTAGCATGGATCCTAATAAATTAGACACCGTAAGAGACTGGCCAGTGCCGAATAGTAAACACGAAGTTCGTAGTTTCCTGGGGGTATGCTCATATTAGACATTTTGTGAAAGTCTTCGCTACTATTGCTAATCCACTACATTAGTTAACGGAAAATAAACGATACTTCCAGTGTCTCAAGTGCAAAACGGTGAAGAACTAGTAATAGCGTATTACAGCAAGACACTTTCTAAACCGGAGAGAAATTATTGCGTTACGAGGAGGGAGTTGCTGGCAATCGTCCGAACGTTGGAGCACTTCCATAAATACCGCTATGGAAGAGAGTTTTCACTACGTACCGACCATGCCGCGCTTGCATGGCTCTTGAGATTTAAAAATCAGGAAGGACCCCAGTTGGCAAGGTGACTTGAACGTCTGCAAGAGTACAACGTCAAAGTACATCATCGACGGGGGCGCCTGTATGTTAATGCAGATGGCTTATCACAAAGACCGTGCTCGGAAGACTACCGAAATTGCCACAGAAAGGAAGAACAAAACTCAAGCAAACATGTTCAAGCCATCACTGTAGATTTCCTGGCAGACGGTTGGACAACACAAGACTGTCGACAAGAACATATGACTGATGAAGACATTGGACCGATCTTGACACCAAAAGAGAAAGTTCGCCGCCCGGATTGGCAAGGTATCTGCCATGGTTCGGAAGTGGTGAAGGGCTACTAGGCACAATGGAAATCTCTCCTCTTAGAAAACGGATTACTGAAAAGGGCTTGGGAAAGTGCAGATGGACGGGACGTTGTAATGCAGTTGATAGTTCCCCAAAGTAAAGTGCAGTCTGTTTTGAAGGAGACGCATGATGGAACATCTGATGGCAGAACTATTCCTCGCAATTAGAAACCAACTGCGAGAAATGAATCGCTTGGTAAGAGGACGACTGAAGATTGCCAGTGATAAAATGATAACTCGGTATGGTATTCGCAGCAATAGTGTGGGTTTCCACGAAGGAGATCAGGTCTGGTTGTTCAATCCAAAGCGCCGTCGTGGACGCTCACGCTTCATTCTAACTGGGAAGGACCCTACACTGTCAAAAAAAGAATCAGCGATGTTATTTATCGGATTCAACAGGAAGGACAGCGGAAGTTCAAGGTCGTCCACCTAGATCGCCTGGCTAATTACTACTTCAGAGACGGTTTGCAGTTCGGGACGAACAGGCTTAAGGAGTGTTACGACGTCACAGAACAATCTACTTGTTTATCGTATATGCCAGAAGAATCTCGCTCTAATGTGTGTGGCATACGTGACTCTAGACGCATTCGCGAGAGTTTCTCGAAGCCGCCAGCCGCGCGGACTGTGTCAAGGCCGCAATTAATTACGTAGTTCACAGTGGCGCTAAGACGCAATTCGGAACGTTCTGGTCTGTGAGTGGTGGTATAAATACATGGCGGTTGCGACCTTAAGTTTCAGTATAGTGGCGATAAATTTATAGTGCGATTCGGGTTATTATAGGGCGATATTACCGAATACGTTCAAATGGTTATTGGTGAAGTGAAGTGTTTAATAATAGGGCGGGATAATTGTAATACAATTGTGTTTCATTTTAGTGTACGTTTCATTGCCTGTGAACAATTTTTATTTGATTTGTTGTAAGCGACTGTGTTGTTAATTATAAACTGTTTAATTGTGTTAATTAAAGCTGGTGATTAGTGACTTAATTAGTGTCTTGTATTTTCTTTCCATTTTACCATACGACAATCAGTTATACCGTCGTAACAGTGGGTCAGAAGCGCGACAGAACCGTTAACAGTGGAAACAATGGATACTGTGTACAATAGTAGTGTAAACTGTAATTAATCGGTAAACAATGGATGCCAGTCAGAAGTTGGAAAATTTCCAGGCGCTACTGTTACAGACAGAAAAACGACAAGATGAGAAACGCAGACAGGAGTTGGATGAAAGAGAAAAACGACAGGATTAGGAAGTGGAAGAGAGTCATAAAAGTCTCTTACTGGAAACAGAAGAAAGACAAAAAGCACTTTTGCTCGAGTCGGAAGGACGAGAGGCAGAAAAACGTAAGCACGAAGCAAATAAAACAGAAGTTCTTTTTGATGCTACGCAAAAACAGTTAAAAAAACCTACTGCAACCGCAGATTTGGGACTCTTTCGGGGCGACCTGGGCGAATGACGCCGTGATCTGAATTGTCAAGAGGTAAGATTGTCTACAGTCAAAAAATCTGTATCAAATATAGAATAAACGATATCTACTAAAATATCTGTCATAAAAGAAATCATATCAAATAAAATATCTGCAGTATAAGACTCAATGGCAAATATAAATGAGCAAATTAAAAACGAAGTTGAGCAGTTCATGAAAATACAATCAAAACTAATTTATGAAGAGACTGAACCAATCATAAAGACAGAAAATACAATAGAGAAAGTCACCTTGCCTGCGGTTGGAACAGTTCATGTCAAGGCCCCAGCCTTTGACGGAAGCACTCACTGGGCGACGTACCTTAAGCAATTTGAACCCACCGCATGCGCAAGTAATTGGACGGAGAAAGACAAGGCAGTTTCACTCGTTCTCGCTTTAACAGAACCTGCAGCAGATCTACTACAGAAGTGCCACTTTACAGCCAGAACACCTGTGCGGAATTGATAAAAGCTCTAGAATTACAGTATGGTGATAAAAATTTGCGAGATGTGTACTGCACTCAGTTGAGAGCAAGGTGACAGCATTCTAGGGAGAGTTTAAAGGCAGTATCGACAGACTAAACAGACTGGCATATCCTGAAGCGCTAGAAGATTTTCGAACAAGGTTTGCGATGCAGACATTTACTAACGGTGTCTGAGATAATGAACTACATCGAGTCTTACGAATGGCAAGACACCAGAACTGTGCGGACGCACTGGTACATGCTCTGAAATTTTTGGCCCTAAAGTCAGCGTCTGGTTGGGCAAGTCATAAAATACGCGCTAAAAGATCGCGACGGCACAGACAATGAAGACGAAGAGCAAGCAACAGAGACCCAACAAGCGGCGCCACAGAATAATGTAAGAAAGGATGGAAGACCGAAGTGTTATAGATGAGGGAAACCTGGAAATCTACAACGAGATTGTCGGGTTTGAGTTCATCAGCAGGGAAACGAGCAGTAATCGGTTCAACGGGGCGTGTCCTGACTAACTGGAGGAACAAAGTCCCTAAGAAATACGCAATTTCTTCACTTTAGAAAAATAACGGAAGCTTGATGATTACTGGATTCGCTCAAGAAAGGCCACCTCGATTACAGTTGACACAGGCGCAACAGTTTCTATTGTGCGCCCCGACGTGGTGAAAGATCTCAAGTCAATCTGGTGTTCTTGCAGCTTGCGAACAGCTACTGGACGGCCTCCAAAAGTGGATGGAAAAGTGGAGATACACCTGCGCCTCGGTCGACTTGAGTTTAATCATCAAGTACTAGTTGCAGACATTGTGCATGAAGCAATTCTAATTGTGGACGTCATGAACGCATATGGATTTATAGTCGACTTCAAAAACAATGTCTTGAGAAACGGTAAAGAAAAGCTAATACTCTCCACAATGAATACATCAGAAAGATCAATGGACGTGATAAATCAAGTGGCCATAACTGTTCCGCCAAACTCCGAAAAGATCATCATGGTTAGTACCGAGGTAGATACTAGGGGCAATCAGTGTTCTATGTTCGAACCCCAGATATTCAGCACACCAGGCATACTAATAGCTAGAAGTTAAGTAAAACTTGACGAAACCGTAAATGTATTTATTAGAATGTCGAATATTTTGGATCAAGCTGTCACTTTACAAAGCAATACGCTCCTAGGCAAATTGTCTCCTATGACGTTGGTAGCCGGAAGAAAGCAACGAAGAAGCAGTACTACACAAACTTCCGAATTACCATAGGAACTGCAGGAGTTACTGAACAGATCGTCTAACGACCTCTCAAGTGGTGAGGTAAAAGAACTCACATGGTGTTTACATGAATTTAAAGATTCTTTTGCAGTTCGGGGATAGTCATTGGGAAGAACCTCTCCTGTACAACATCGCATCAGTACCGGGGACAAAACACTGATACGCCAACGTCCCCTCGAAGGCCTCCATTATCTAAGCAAGAGGAAGTGTCTCATTTGGTACAGGACATGTTGACAGAGGGAATAATAGAGCCTTCGTCAAGTGCTTGGTCTTCTCCGGCAGTGCTGGTAGCAAAGAAGTATGGTGGATTGCGTTTCTGCGTAGACTACCAGAGGATGAATGACGTGACAAAGAAAGATTACTATCCATTACATCGCATTGACGGTACACTCGACACGCTGTCTGGAACACAGTGGTTTTAGCAAAGAGTGGATATTGGCAAGTTCGTCTTCATCAAGAAGACAATGTAAAGCCGTTTTCTCGACCAGAAGTGGCTTATTCCAATTTAACGTCATGCCATTTGGACTCTGTAATGTACCGACAACGTTTTAGAGATTGATGGATCTGGTACTCCGAGGCCTGACGGAAAACATTCCTTGTTTATTTAGACGATGTCATTGTCATACGGAAGACCTTCATAGACCATTTGGAAAACGTAAGGAGGTTCTAACTAGAATTCACGGTGTCCAACTGAAGCTGAGCCCTCAAACGTGTTCTCTATTTCAGAAGGAAGTATAGTACCTGGGCCATCTGGTTTCGGCAGTGGGTGTTAGCATGGATCCTAATAAAGTAGACACACAGTTCCGAAGACTAAACACGAAGATCGGAGTTTTCTGGGGTTATGCTTATATTACAGAGTTTTTGAAAAGCTCCGCTACTATTTACAAACCACTACATGAGCTAACGGAAACTTCCAGTAGTCTGGAGAGTGTGATCAAGCATTTAGAACTTTGAAAATTGCATTACGCTTGCAGCCAACATGTTCCGAATGGAAGTATATCGTAGACACAGACGCAAGAAATGCTGGTCTAGGAGCAGGTTTTTTTCTCAAGTTCAAAACGGTGAGGAACGAGTAATAGCGTATTACAGCAAGACACTTTCTAAACCAGAGAGAAATTATTGCGTTATAAGGAGAGAGTTGTTGGCAATCGTCCGAGCTTTGGAGCACTTCCATAAATACCTCTATGAAAGTGAGTTTTCACTACGTACCGACCATGCCGCGCTTGCATGGCTCTTGAGATTTAAAAATCCGGAAGGGGACTTGACAAGTTGGCTCAAACATCTGCAAGAGTACAACTTCAAGGTACAATATAGGTGAGGGCGCCTGCATGGTAATGAAGGTGGCTTATCACGAAGACTGTGCCCGGAAGACTACCGACATTGCCACAGAAGGGAAGAACAAAGCGAAAGCGAACATGTTGAAACCATCACTTTAGACTTCCTGGCAGACGGCTGGACAACGAAGATAGCAACAGATGGCTGATGAAGACATTGGACCGATCTTGGCACCAAAAGAGGAAAGTCGTCGCCCGGATTGGCAAGTTATCTGCCACTCTTCGGAAGTGCTGAAGGACTACTTGTTGTAATGGGAAACTCTTACCTTAGAAAACGGATTGCTAAAATGGGCTTACAAAAGTGCAGATGGACGAGACGTGGTCATGCAGTTGATAGTTCCCCGAAGTAAAGTGCAGTCTCTTTTGAAGGAAATGCATGATGGAACGTCTGGAGGCCATCTTGGCGTTAACAAAACCCTTGACAAAATACGAAAGCAATTCTTTTGGCTTCATCTTGGCCACAACGTAGAGGAATGAGCTGGGACATGTGAAATATGTGTTGCAAGAAATTGTCCACAAACCAGAAGAAGGGGAAAATGATACAGTAAAACGTTGGACTGCCTTTCGAGATAATTTCCCAGACATTGCTGTACCATTCCCAGTTACTGACGATGGAAACCGGTACATCATGGTTATACGTGACTACTTTACTAAGTGGGTGGAAGCCTACGCACTTCCAAATCAGGAGGTTACCACTGTGACAAAGGAGTTAGTTCACAACTTCTGTTGCCGTTATAGAGCGCCTATTGAAATCCGTACGCATCAAGTGTGGAATTTCGAATAAGGAGTGTTTAAAGAATCATGACGTCTACTCGGAATTCAAAAGGCCAGGATAACGCCTCTCCATCACCAGTTGTACGTGATGGATGAGAGATTCAATAGGACACTTGAGCAGCATCTTCCAAAGGTTGTTGACGAGACCAAACAGACTGTGACCAATGTATACCACTATTCCTCATAGTGTATAGGTCATCAGTACACTACACAACCGGCATGACTCCAGCAAAATTGGTGTTTGGGCGGGAGATTCGTCTTCTTGGAGACTTGATATTCGGATCACCTGAGACTTAGTCCCAAGAGATAGAAAACTATTCCTCGCAATTAGAAAACCAACTGCGAGAAATGAATCGCTTGATAAGAGGACGGTTGAAGATAGGCAGTGATAAAATGAAAACTCGGTATGAAATTCGCAGTAATAGTGTGGGTTTCCAAGAAGAAAATCAGGTTTCGTTATTCAACTGAAAGGGCCGTCGTGGTCGCTCACCTAAACTTCAGACTAACTGGGAAGGACCCTACACTGTGAAAAAAGAATCAACGATGTAGTCTACTGGATTTGACAGGAAGGACAGCGAAACTTCGAGGCCGTCCATCTAGATCGCCTGGCTAAGTATTATTTCAGAGATGGTTTGCCAGTTCCGGACGAACGGGCTTAAGGTGGGGCCAGTGTTACGCCATTACACAACATTCTACCTGTTTGTCGGCTATTCCAGCGGAGCCCGGCTATAATGTGTGTGTGTGTGTGCGTGTGCGCGCGCGCGTGCGTACATATTGCTGCTACTTTGAGATGAAGGACAATTACGGACACTTGTCAGGCGACCGTAGCTGCGACTGATCCAGACTTCACCGGTCCGCGCGCATTGTGATCAAGGGGGCAGGCAATTACGCACAGTATTACTGTGCATTGCACAATTAATTAAGATAATTAATATAATTAAATAAATAATCCATATTGTTAGTAATAATAATTCAGCTTTCAATCTGAACTGTAAAGGGAACAACCAAATTTCATGCTTGTACAGGTTGATCACGCCACTCAGCTGTGTCTGTGTGTACACGTGTATCTTACATGTGTGTGTGAGACCAGTTGTTTCCTTAAAGCGTCACCCCTAAATAAACGCTATTAATTATATGAATTATTTAAATTGTAAAGAGTGTGCATAATATCACAAAACCAAATACGCCACAGTGTGTACAAAAAATAGTGCGAAAATAATAAAACGTGTGAATATAGTAAAAATAAATATAAATGAAACTTATATTAATTAAGATAGGGAAAAACGGTTTACATACAGTGAACACATAAAAATTACCGACAAGATGAATATCGGGTAATTTGCAAAAGACTTCGTATGTTGCGAAGACAAGCGAAATAATTATGAAAATAATCGTGTTTAGAATGGGACGCCAACGACAGACTGATACCTGCAGAAGATTGTCGAAACGTGATTTTTGCGCCCTAGGGTATAAATACTCGAGACACACCAACTTATTTCTCTTTCTCGTTCAACTACCGTGGCAGCCGGAGGCTCTACCCAACGATAACAACTCTTTTTCGATCAACCACAGCGGCAGCCGGAGGCACTGCACGACTATCATCACTTTCGTGAGAGCATCTGCAGCCAGAGGCTATGACGGAAGACGAGGGAGCAGCCAAATACATGGAATAGAGTCCAGCGTACGGAACGACGCAACGGACTACGGAGAGGATCTGAAAGACGAGGATCAAGGACTCCAGGACTGCACGACTACAGAGGAGCATCCATGGTAGAGGACCTAGGACCGAACAGGATACGCTGAGTATTACCGCTACAACTAAGGTGAAAAAAACCATGTATTTGTAAAAACAAAAAGACTCAAGTAAAGACAATTGACCATGTAAAAAGAAAGACAATATAATTCAAAAGTGAATTAATAATTTTTGAAAATGTAAATGCTTATTTGTATAGTAGTTTAGAGTAATGTTTAAACATATGAAAATATAATTTTGAATAAATAGTTTAATCAATGATATTTGAATTAATCTGAAAGTAAATAGTAAATTTCTTTAAAAAAAAAACAAAGAAATGCATATGCAATAATAAAAAGAAAATAGATTATTAGAAAGAGATCAGATAAACTAATAGTTATCAAAGAAATGAGCAAGTCGAGAACAATATTATATAATAACAAATGTTTATTGTAGTATAAGTGTGTATATTATGTTCTATGTGTAATACGAGGTACTACTTATATGTTAGTAACAAGATGTGTGCTACCACACATGCGAATAACAATGATAGTTTAAATCGCAAAAGAATTGAAAATTTTTAATTAATAAATTTTTAAATTGTTCTAAATAATTTCACGTTGTGTTATTATTATTACGATTACACCTGTCATAATTATATAGCGTAAGTAATGTTGCTAATTAACGGCGTTAACGTTAAAATATGTGTGTGTGTGTGTGGTAAAGCATAAAACGTAATATTCTTCTGAACAAATCTATAGTAAATACAAATGCATACTCGTACTGAGAATACCATTTTGAGCAAATGTTATTTTCAATTTTGTTCAACTAAAACAGTAGCCTATATTGAAATGCGTAATGTACAATGTTTAAGTTAACAAAAATCAATAATAAATTATTCTCTATAAATAAAAGATATTAGTTTCAATAATAAAACTCGCAATTTTTGTCATTCACATAACACAAGCTACTGAAGCCTTTACTGTGTGGAACAAAAACGCCTAATTTAGAATTTTCAGATTAAAATTTTAAAACACAAAACGTTGCTACTGCGATAGTAGTCCAAACAGCGTTAAAAATGAGATGACAAGCACATTCGGTAATTGACCTTGAAGTAGTGATTTCATCCTGTAAAGGTAACAAAAAATTTCTCTATATGTTTCACATGTATAGAGAATACAGTATACTGATGTCAGTAGCAAGTGTGCGGAGAAACAGTGCTGTAAATCTACTTCACCGTGACGAAGGTGTGTAGTTTGTCCACGTCAGCGTGAAGTGTCTGCGTAAATCAAATCAGGTCAACAATAACTCCGACTACAGCACACGTAGGCTACATATGTATAACGAAACTTGAACTCTTCATATAGCTGGCTGCTCTTTTTCCCTTACTGTTTGCTAAAGGTAAAGGAATTTTCTTACAATTTATTTATAATTTGTCTAAGTAATTATATTTTAAGCGCAAAATGATATATTGATTTTGGCTTCTAAAAGCGGATTTTACATTATTGGATTATTTAAAATATAAACAATAAAAAGAGTAGTGACAAGTGCGACAGTGACAGCAACCAGTAGCCTATGGGTTGTTTGGTTCTCAGTACAGTGGAAAACGTTTAACACAAAATATCGGTTAACAACAAATATAACTCAGGTCCTGATCGTTGCTTCTATTTTACAGTAAGACCACAGTTTGTACGGTTAACACAAAAGTTTTACCTACAAAACATCGGTTAACATGAAGAAATTTGTTATAATAATTTTTTTGCGGGTTTTCAATAACTGCATAATAAATAAATCCATACAGGCACGCCCCAAAACAATACAAGTTAAAAACTGTGAAAGTGTTGACAGTGGCCACGAACTTGACACGAAAAATTACAGTGAAATTTACGAGTTTTTTACCGATACCGACATGCTTTCGTTGCTGAACCGTGTTCGTCGATTTTTAGACACCAACTCGGAAGGTTTAATGTTTGACCACATTGATAAATTAGAACAATTTGTTTAAAACAGACTAGTGCAGAATTGTGTACAAAAGAAAATAACAGCATGTTTTAAAAAGAATTAAACATTGTCACTATAGGAACTTTAAAAGACATACTACCTTACTGAACAAGAAAATCTAAATCCTAAGTCTAAATGACGAACAGCTACAGTACGTGTATACTAAATCTTAAGTAAAATTAATCTTTTTTTCTCAAAATGTAGGCAGAAATTATTCAGTAGGATAAGTAAAACGTTTATATATAACTAATTTCTAAATATTATTTATTGCATAATTTTACTACACAATAAAGTAAATAATCTATACCGTATTTGTACGTTTGTCTCATTTTGTTTCACATTTTGTCCATTTAACACGAAATTCGTTTAACTCGAAAAAAGCTGTAGCTAGTCCCCTCAATTTGCATCAAGTGTTTTCCACTGTATTCAGTCCTAATACACTAGTGGACAAACGTAAAACACCATATTTAATTTGATTTGTCACAGCACAATGTGACAATTTCAGCATAGAACGAATACTTAAACCTTAATAGCTCTTTCGGATATCGTTATATTTTATAAATTATTAAACGACTGAAATTGAAAACCGTATAATAAGTTAAGTTTAGTATTAAGGTTTTAGGTTTTAAGCGAACACATAACACTAAACTCAACAATTAAATCTCCTGATTTAGTTTCTTTAAAATATACCTACCTGGTCAGGTTAAGTATAGAATACCGGAATGTGAAAACTTTCATATGTTTACTTGATGTGTAATTTAAGTCTACTTCATGCATTCGTTGGTGGCAGTAGCGTATATAGAATTTAACCTTGGCGGGGTGTCCGGTGGAGTCGGCTTCATACAAAAGAAAAACAAGTTAAAACTAATCAATAGTATTATCTTTAAAATGCTTGAAAACCCTGTGGTATCATGCTAAAATCAATTCCATTAGGGAGAACGGCAATAACACAATAAAAATACATGTTACTGAATCATTGTTTAGAAGATAATTATTGATTTAATTGATTTTCCTAAAGGCCTGTAATATTTCATATTTCAAACAAATACGCTAATGCTGTGTAATAAACCTGTTTGTATATTTAAAATAATAGTTACTACTATATTAACGTACACAGCTAAAAAAAAATAAACTAGCGTAAAATTGAGACAGTAACAAACTACGTCAACTTTTGACCATCAGGGGGGGGGGTTTAGTCCCCCTGTAAATACGCACCTGGTTGTTGGAACAAAAATGTTGAATATAACATTTATATTTTATGCTTATCTTTTTCCTGTAGTAATGCAAGGTCTGTTGTTTGGAAACCACTTACGTTTCTATTGAACGACCAATAATATTATAAACTATAATTTGAAATAGACACGAGATAGTTGAAAATTCGTTAATATGGGTAACAGTAATCAACTACTAGTACAGTGCCTTGACTCACGCAGCGCTACGCGCTTGTTTCTAATGTCGTTTGTTTAGTTGTTGTCAAGATGAAAGAAGAGGAGGTGCATATGTCGTTGCGCAGCGTGTGAATATAGTTTCTAGTATGCGAAGGTGTTGAACCAGATAAAATGTGGAACAGATTAGGTGCAGAATTCGGCAGCAGTACACTTTCCAAGGCTCGAGTGCTCAAAGGACATTGGGTTTTCTGGAAGGTCAGAAAGCGGTTTCTAACCTCACTGACGCGTGTCGCCCCCGAAGCAGCATTACGCCGCAGAACATTCTAGCTCAAGGCCTTAATCACGACGACGATTGACGAATAACTGTTCGTAAAATTAGTGCAGCAACTTCAACAAGTTACGAAAGTGTGCAGATTATTAGTAGACAGAGTTAGGCCCCCCGGTCACGGCTCGACAGTTTTGTAACTTCAGTTGTTCAAACGTTGCGCGATCAACTGTTTTGCGATCCGTCACCGTAGTAGAGTGATTAAACTATTAAAACGAAAACGTCGAGCATTTAAGATGAAACAACTCTATTAAAGGCGAAAACATCTTTGCCTGCTGTCAGCATTCTCACAACTGTCTTTTGGGATGCTAAAGGTATTATGTATGTCGACTTTTAATTGGACAAAGAACAATGAATGGTGCGTACTACTATAAACTCTTTGGACATGTTAGAGAGAATTGTCTAGACGGCGAAATATTCCGATCCGCACCGTTTTGCTACTTCACGATAACGCCCGATCGCACACTGCTGCTGCTACGCAAGACAAAAATTGGAAGAACATCATTGGACAGTTTTCGTTAATCCTCCTATAGTCCAGCTTTATCACTATGTGTTTTTCGTTTGTTTGGACTCATCAAAAAACAAGTTGGCGGAATAAAATTTTCTAATGACGAAGAAGTGTAAGATTTTGTTCGCAATGGGCTACGAAAACGTTTTTGTACGGTATTTATTTTGGCATAAATTAATCCAATAAAACATTTTTCAAACAACCTCTTTTTTATTTGACCAACCTTCGTATTATCGCTTACTTTCTCAAAGTACATAAACAACTCTAGTTTCCCTTTATCTGATTTCCCTGTTTCTACCTCGCATGTATATAAACATTTACTTAATTTATATACATTTACACAAACACATTCAACATATATGACACAATTAACATATATAACATATTTAACACGTTTTACGAATAAAAATATAAAAGATTTCCAGGAAATTGTAAGACAGAAGGGCTTATCGACACATGGATCATAAGCTCGGGAAAAGTCGACCTTGTCTAAACGACTGAACGGTATCTCAATTAAATATATGTGAACATTTACATAATCATACATGTCTTAACTCGTCCTTAGTTTATTAAAGATTTCTCTAGGTGATCACAAAAAGTACAATATATATAGGTCTATAGATTTAAGAAATTGTATTATTTTTTTACTTATGTGCACAGCTATTTTTCTTGTAGTCAATAAGTGAAGTCAGAAAAATATACAGGGAACCAGTACGCACAAGTCAAACAATACAAAGTGGAATGAGTGCACGTCTCTTAAGAAACACATGTCTAAAGTAACGCAAAGTATAAGGCATCGATCCTAACAGTCTCCATTAGCTTTTACCGGTAATGCTTTTTCTAGTATTCCGTATATTGGTTTTATCTAGGTACGTTATTTTCCTTGTAGTATACCTGCAGTAGATTGTTTTGCTGTTATGACTAGGCGAATTAGAAACATGTATGGCAAAGCATTTATTTATTATGTAGCATTTGGATTAAGTACTTAACGTTTCGACAAAAAATAATAGAGGA
Organism: Magicicada septendecula; assembly: GCA_034769895.1. Lineage (NCBI taxonomy): Eukaryota > Metazoa > Arthropoda > Insecta > Hemiptera > Cicadidae > Magicicada > Magicicada septendecula. The sequence goes on along the minus strand of CM068369.1, from coordinate 138,076,741 downwards.
CATAAGGAAAATAGGGCAATGCACGTCTAATTGGAGTTAGGTGTACTCCACATATAAGATTCGATGCCCAAGTGCCAATGTATTAATTATAGGTTTAAGTGCATTATAAGACGAACGCCACCGACAGGTTATAAATATTACGATATGTCAGTCCAACGACAGTTGGCATGAACATGTGCAATTACCATTTAATTTTCTTATAACCTAACCTAACGTAACCTAACCTAACATAACCTTAACACCTAGCCCTGGACTGGTCTCGACAGAACAATTTTAGTTCCTTTAGAGAGATGAAGTGGTTAATTTTACGCATTTCATTCCATGATGTTATTTGTTATAATAACAGACTTCATTTTAAATTTCTTTAAAGACTGGATCGTAGTTAATTTCACAAGACTTTCTGGCAAACCTGCAATTGTCGTCTATTCGTCTGCAGTCAGTGCTTCAATAAAGCAGTCACTACTTTAGTTTTTAAATTTGTTCCGGACATCAGTGATCGGTATCTGGTTGGTAATTGATAAGCATATGCAGTCCCACTCTGCTCCTTACTTTTCTTGAAAATTCTACTGGCGTTAGATCTGCCATTTTTATTTTAGCTGGCAATCATTAGATGGATGCCTTTTATAAATAGGCTATTGTAAGATTTACGCAGTGTGCAATGAGCTACTTTATATTCTTCATTCCACAAAGGAACTTGTGTTTTGGTACCTTTGTTGATACTACTTGAACATTCTGATTTGGAGCATGCAGTATTTAGTTGCAGTTGCAGCTAGTAACAATTTTGAATTGGTTGTCAACTGGCATATTATCTGGCTCTTGTACATGTACAGAGGTTGAGTGTTCGGTAATTATGTTTTAGTATTTTGTCAATTGGCTTACTTTAATTTCCATCGAGTTATTATTTAAGTGTCGTTTTGATGCATCTCTCAAAAAATAGGAAAGTGGTGACCGCCATGGAGATCCCGAGAAACTGTCCAATTAAGTAGATGAACTGTAGAAGGACTACAGAATGCGAGGTCAATTTAAATTTTTTGTATGATATATTTAAAATAATATTACGGTTTATATTCAGTATCACACTGTATGTGTTTTCTGTTAGTTTATCAATGATCCGTCCACGCTTATCTGTTTGTAAGAAACCCAGAAATAACTATGGCTATTAAAGCCTATTACTATGAGAAAAGGTTTTGATAGTTAATTTTTTATACTTATTATCTCCTTATCAGAGAAATCATCGCAGTTTTGTAAAAAACAACATTAAAATTATCATCCGACCAATAGGAAGTAATACAGACACAGGATTCAATATTAGCTTTTATTGTGACTTCTGTTTTACTGAGTTTGTAGCTAACATACATAGACTCCACTACTAGCGTGATTCAGTTGTGTTTCGAAAGTAGCTAAGAATTTTTTTATTTTTACATGGTAATTCTTTTAAAAATTAGTTTCCTTTAAACAGATAATGTCTGGAGAAAATTGATTGACAATTAGTTTTAAGTTTTCTTTTTGTGTATGGCACCCTTTGAATGGAAAGATGTGGGTGTGATGTGGGAAGTCGCGGTGAATGTTTTGGTGAATGAGTGTAGGGAGGGGAGTGATTTCGTCGCCACTTGACTCTGCGGTGTCACTTTCAGATCGCTTGTTGATGCCCATTAAGAATTTGTTTATAATTCTAGTAAATTTGCTTTTGATTTTCCTAACCGTAAGACGTCGATATTACTTGTAAGTAACTAAATTAATGCTGAAATGTTCTAGGTGAATTTCAAGTGATAATTTTTGTGAGTTAGATTTTCCCTTTGCTCTTTCTAGGTATGTCTTGAGTTGATTGTAGTATAGACTTTGAACATGAATATGAATATGACTTTTATACTTGTACGTAAGATTTTTAGATGCCGTAGTGATTTCATAGGGGACCATAGTTTTGCAATCATTAGATGGTGGCACGATTTGTTTTGTTTCTTGCCACGGGTTTTAGTTATTGTAGTTGCTACATTATTTTCTTGACCATGAGGTTAAGGTTTCAATCAAGGATAGTTTTAATTAGTAATTGATGATGTTATTAAGACTTTCAATTTGTTGTAGATGTAGGAGGTTCCTCTGCGTGTCATTACATCTATAACGGCTTGGTAGTTTCTTCAGGATTATTCAATGTGGGAAAATGCATGTCACATCATGTTATTGTAACTAAAAATATTTTAATTTGGGATAGTATGATGTGCTTCAAAATCATTTGTTTTCCATACATTGTAGCTACAATTTTTGCCAAACTTGCTTGCAGACATAATTTAAAAATTTAACAACACAGTGAAAAATATAAAAAGGTTCAGTGATTCTTTGCTCACTACTTTATTTGCAAAAAATTTCTATTTAATTTTTTATAATCAACTACTTTGTTTTGGTCGCAAATTAAATTAATTGCTTTTCATTGTATCCTTGTCTTTTTTGGCATTAAATTTTTTTTACATGTATATGTAATAAAGAATGCCTTTTTATCGTCTGGCGTTTTCTGCCTGCTTCTAACTCCTACGTAATTTTAGAAAAACAACATAGGTAAAACTTTTTTTTGTGACCTTAGAGTAGTGTAATATTCTTTCTAATGTTCCCCAACCTCTCAAAGAAAATCTAGCCTCATTATTTTTTATTCATAATATTTTATGGTGTATGACTATTTTTAAAATTAATGTAACCAAATATTAAACATAGTTTAGAACTTAGTGCGTAGGCTTTCACGGCCGGTGTCATTACGATTATTTAAAACTTCCGGGCTGAAAGGCCGTGGTCGATTGCTTAAGATGCTGCTAAACGTTTCGGCCGCACCACCGGTGGCCATCTTCAGTTGCTTGTTCCCAGTCCATTGGGAGACGTGTTCGGCGTATCATCCATTCGAACACATTTTTCTTCTTTTGCTACTGAAGATGGCCACCGGTGGTGCGGCCGAAACGTTTAGCAGCATCTTAAGCAATCGACCACGGCCCTTCAGCCCGGAAGTTTTAAATAATCGTATAGTTTAGAACTGTTTGACATAGAATTTATTTTATTCTTATCAGCTAGTGCAAGTTATTACAAATTATCAGTGTCTTCACTTTTTTCTAAGGCTAGTATTCACTTTTTTACTGAAGTAACCAGCTTCTCTGTTTTGACTCCATTTTTATAAAATATTACATTATTATGTGCTAATCTTGAATGTAAGTTAAATACTTTTTACTAAAAAATATAGTTTCCTATTACGTGAAATAATGACGTCCTATCATATAGAGTACTGTTGCATGGAAGAGTCTATATTAGTTCACATTAGGCCTGTAGTCTAAAAGTGATTGCCTCTGTTAACGCAACAGTATCAAACTCGACTTATATTCATCAAAGCATAATCGATCAAACCACAAACCGCTCAGAAAATAATTTTGCCGTCGCGGTAACATTTTTAAATCACTTTAGTGCGCATACAGAGTTACACGGGATGGTGACACAGAAATGAACTAAGAAGTATTGTAAAAAGTTCTGGAAACTGAAAAATGTTATGTCTGCAAAAAATGTAATTATTGCCAGCAAGAAAAATTTGTTTAAATGTTTATTAACTTGTTATGCTTAGTTAAATAAATGGTATTGTAACGTATCGTTGCGACCCGACCGTCGGACAGATCGTCGTGATTAGACAGTGGAATTTAATGATTAAAGAAAAATCGTTGTTTATAACGTAACGTTTATCTATCTATGCGTAACAGTATTTTCAAAAGTTCAATATTTTCTAAACTACGTAAAATTAATTATAGACTATAGTTAAATTGCCTGTTAGTTACAGCATGGAAAATTAAATGAAAAGATAACACAATTTTATCTGTAGTTTTAATCTTATTTTGTAACCACGCTGTACGGGTAAAACGTTTATATTTCGTGTTGAAAATTATTTTAGAGAAGTTGATGAGAGTTCATTTATGACTAGATAGTGGGGCTATATATCTGCTCTTTTCTTTTAGGGGACACCCCCAAATGTCGATTCATCAGTTAGGTTTATAGACGGTAATTTATAGGTTTTCAAGAAGAATAATACTGTGTTTATTTTTAACAATTTACTGAACAGCTACTAAAGCCGGAGAAGAATGGTATTTCCATATTCGGAACGAAATGTATAAAGGATGATATATTATATCAGTTAAAGGATCTAATACAGTAGTTGATAGTTCAAAGAAAAAAAAAACAAAATATTCTCACTGAGTAAGGAGTAATACATTTATATATGCGTTGAAACTGGCTCATATTGCAAAACTTTCCCATTCCCATAATGTCAGTTAGCAATTCTGCGCGTACGTAGACTGATAGTTCAAAGGAAAAAGTAAACAATAATGGTATTCCTTGTGTGTTGTTCTCATTTTAATTTGTTAATAAGTCAAATTTGTTTGGTCGTTTAATGAACAGAAAAATCACCAGGAATACAGTAACCAACCGATAAAATTGTGTACAATTTATACTAATATTCTTTGTTTTTAGTTAAAACAATCATATGACAAATTGTTCGAATTTATTTAATAAAATCTGAATTTTCCAAGACAGAGTATCTTATAGACCCTGTCTGTACATTTTTTAACTGCAGATTGCAATGATATTTATAACACATTTATAATATAATGTAGGCCTAATAGGCCTTAACATAATATGATATAATATTGCAAATTTAATTTATAATATAGACTGTAATATAGACAAAATTATTTTATTAAGAAAAATGGAGGAAAAATATTTTGTATTTGTTGATACAGGAGATTGTAGATAATGTTGCTTATCTGAGACATGGAAAGTATATAGCAAATGTAATGCACTTTGCGTGTAGCAGAATGTATCAGTGAGGCCATACATAGATGAAAATATATAGAAAGAGATAAATTTTACTGAATAGTAAATTCTCCGCAATGTTGTGATAAACACTGTATTCATAATGTGTTTTCACGGTTGTTCAAAGTCCTAAGCGTTTTTTTTTACTGCAAAATGGAAACTTTAATTGCCTGGTCGGCGTTTTTTTAGTTTATTCAGCCTTTATTTTATAAAATGAACTACATTACAATCTGGTGTCGTTGATTTTTCTCCTTGTAAGTTTGCTTGGTGCGTTTAGCTGATGAAATTTACTTAATAAATTAAATTTTCAATTTCAACTTTTGTATCTTATTCTAACAACTTTTACCTTTGGAGTCCATTTTCCTTTATCTTTGTTATTACTCGTATAACGTATCTACAAATGCCTAACACCTTTTGATATACACTGGACTGTTTGTTATCTACTTTGTTTGATGCTGGTGGAAGACTAGATTTAAACCCTTGACTCTCTTTTGTAAAATCTGCGTATTTATCTGTTTCTACATTTACTCATTTACTTGTAAACTGTTTAACGTAAAGTAACTTATAATTATGTTCAAGATTATTCTTACTGTTTTTATTATTTATGTTATTATTTATTAATTAAATATTTCCGTGTAATATATTTACATTATTTTTGTTGAATAGGGCAATATTTATACTTTTAACCTTTATTTCAATACTACATGATTGTTAAGGTTCAATCTAATACCTAATTTAGTATTTAAGCCCTATTAGTTCCTACGTATATTGCTTCACTGTTTCTCATTATTTAATAACTAATTGCTTAATATGTAACATTATTGTACATATAGAAGCATTATTTTAAGATATATGAATTCATTACGATTATTTTTTGTACCCGTTAATGACCGATGATGATGCAGGACTGATAAATAAATAATTAAAAAATATAATAAAGACATAATAAAAATAATAACAGAACAAAAATACTTTACCAATATTGACGCAATTTATAAAATCTATGACGACCTTATAAGAGGTTCTCCTGTAAATGCAAAATTATCATAATTATTTCTTTAGGAATTATACATAAAAATTCATAAAATCTTTATGAAACACAACAATAAAAGTTATTGGTTAGATAAACTGATTATGAATTATGCAAAAGGGACAGCAGTACTAACCAAGATGACATTTTACAAGAAGTAAACCAGTTGTACAAAATATACAAGTTGTGCATAAAATAATAAAAGTTTCCTTCCCTGTAATGTCAATTACAGATCCTACAGACGATGGGTTAACAGTATCTGAACGAATATCTGGGCTATTTACTCTGTCCGACCTCAGAGTCGCTTCCGGGCGTATAAATAGTTCTCGCGGGCACGGTTACATACAATTCACACGGATACTGTTACTACTCAAACTGGTGTATAAGGCTTACACCTTTCCAGTTAGCTTAAAGTGTCTATATATTTCAAAATGGTCTATATATCTTATACTTCTTATATAGCACACAATTATAATAACCACTGCAGTAACTGACCGGGATTTTTTAACTTGCATTTATCACAACTGCCAGACCAAATGTCTTAGACCAGACATCGTTATCGATTCCAAAGGTCGACTGATTGTTTATTCGCAGACTTATTTTTTGAAGTGAATTTATTGCAATTTGATTGGTTCTTCGGTAACTCCTTCTCACCATCTTCTTACACATAATAGCTTTACATGAACAAGAACGTTTAGAATCAGTTATTCATGTTCAAAAATCTTGAAATATTTTATGACCTAATATTTTATGGGCTATACAAACTTTTTATCAAAAAACGCATACATTCAGTTACTAATTTTTAAAACAACTACTGTCATCAGGTAGGTCTTTTTATTACAAGTATTTTGACGGAAGTCTCATATCAAAAATTCCTGTAATCCAATAGTTATTCAAATTAACGTGTTTTTTAAAAAATCCCATAAAATAATTACGTACCCTTGGGAAAACCGCATTACACATGCGGCTAAGTATAATTACGCATCATTTCACTGCGCTTGAATTTACATTACAAGCCTAAAAATAACTGAAACTAGCATTTTTCACAACATTCCTTATAAACTACTTTACACTGTTTAAGCCTTTACCTATTTCTATAGCTTCTTTATATACTCTTATATGGCAATATTGTTTAGTACATTCCATATGCAATTAGAAAGTTCACTGCAATAGTCTCCCCTCTTGCATGTAGATCGAAGTCGAGCCTTGGCCTCCTCTATCCTGACCCTCCACCTCTCTCTATCAGTATCAAAGGACTTATATCCTTGCACTCCCAACATCTCTTTTGCAATATATATATATATATATATATAAATATATATATATATATATATATCCGGCGTGGGTGTTAAAAATTCTGTCAACTTTATCTATTATAATTGTCAAAATTGTAATTATCGATTGTAAAAGATTGTAAAATATAACATTTGTAAAGTGTTATAGACTATTCGTTAATTGTGTTGTTTAGACTTTATAATGTTACATGTTTTTTTGTCTTTTTTTCCGTAGACAATAAAATAAATTCGAAATATCCTGTAAGGTTTATGTTAGCGCGCAGGTGTACAGGTATTTGCATAGCAATTTTCTAAACACGTTTGTGCTTTTAAAGAAATGTAAAAGGGATTTAAAACGCATAAAGAAAAGAATACATTTTGTCTGAAATCGCATTTCCTGAATCAAAAGTGCGAATGCTTGTCCTATTGGAATGAAGGAATAAAAGAGTTTAGTTGAAATAAAACGTCTTTTTTCTCATGATCGGAGATAGTGGGCGTTGTTTGTTTCAGTTTTGATAATGTAATGTGAATCGGAATTTCTCAGTCGTCTTCCTTGTTTACACCACTGCTCGAACTCACTGTCTACGCTCACACTCTATTTTACATTACTTTCAGGGACAACGAGTCCAGTTAATTGCAGTCAAGTGCAGAGAGTCATGTTCTACAGTCTTTTTAAAAACAACTCCGAATTGGTACTACTAATTGTAGAAAAAAAAATTTAAAAGGGCTTTTGTTACAGAAGTTTGTAAGAGTCATGAGCTTAGTTCTTTTTTTCTTTTGCGTGAATAATAAGATCACCTTTAATACAATCCTCTTTTCTCTCTACTGCAGTCTTGGTCATTTGTCAAAAATAACTTATGAGCTGTTATTTTTTAGCGTAAATGGCAGTAATATGTATTTGTTATACTGTTAAATGTTATATTTAATAATTAATGTTCCTAAGGTAATTCACATAAAAATGTTTTCTAAATTATATATATATATATATATATATATATATATGTATATTTGCCTGTTTAATTAAACAATGTTAAATATTTCTGAAGGCTAATTTACAAATGGGAATTGAGGAGTATGTGAGTATTTGTGAGGAATTGGGAATATAAACTTATGCAAATGGAGTTGTTAACTGTTCTTTATGGTGTAGTCCTCATGATAGTATTGTTTCTATTAAAAGTTCAATCATACGTTTTAATAATGTGGATACTATAAACCACTTCCAAAATGAATTTGTATGTGACATTTTTATTACTCGGTGATGGTTGTAATCATACTATAAACTAATGCGTTGACACATTGTATTCTCAATACTAATATTTATTATAAGTTGTAGACGGAGTCTCAGTAGGAAAAGACAATGTTTCGTTAAACGATTTTATTGCAAACAATTAGAAAAAAAATAATATAAAATTTGATCTGTAAATGCTTTTTACAAATTATAAGGTTTCGGACATTAGCCATCGCGAGTTAAAATTAAGAAACACGACGTTTCGATCTCTATAGAATTAGAGGTCGTCGTCAAGCAAACAACAAATTAATACAAAGATAAATCTATGACTAACAAATAGATATCGTCTAACTCCAAAACTTAGATAAACAAATATATTCCTAAATATTGATGATGATGGTGATGATGATGATGACGATGATAGTAGTAGTAATAGTAATAACAATAATAATAATAATAATAATAATAATAATAATAATAATAATAATAATAATAATAATAATACAGCACTCACGATTCCATCAAGGAAGAATTTTTCCTGTGGTTGCAACGTAAAAACGTTGTTTACGAGGCATATAAACAACGTGTACGTACTTTGTTTTCAAAGCATATAAAAACTTGGATTTCGTTGTCCATGACGTGTCCGTTACTTAACTAAATACCACTATTATATTAACGACTCGGAACACAAAGTTTTT